>CM027660.1:12110000-13516000 GCA_015731905.1 Salix dunnii
TTTTAATCGAATGACCCAATTGAAATAAATCAAAACTCACAAAACAAAAATAAAGACTTTACAACACCATTAAAAAATCAGGGACTGAAATGAAATAACCATAAAATCGGGGGGCTTCCGTGTAGTTTAGCATGTAGGAGAGAGAAAATGAGAATAAAAATTAAACCGACCACAGTCATAAATATGGCCATCGTGTGCCACGATGCTCCATTCCATGAGGAAGATTACACTGGGACTTATCGGGTGAGATGCCAAATGGATATTTGTTGCCACCGTACAACATCATTCACGTAGCACGAAGCGGGTGTGAGAATACTGTTGGCACGTGTGTTACATGCACGTACAGTATTTGACAGGAAAAAAAATAATGGTAAATTACCGGAACACCTCTACAACCAACTCTTCAATTTTATCTTATTGGGGGAGATTAATATTTAAATATTTTAAAAAAATATAAAATATTTGAAACACCCCGCAAGCAAGCCATGACTTTTGTCTTATTGGAGGGTAAAGGAGTTATTTTACCATGTGATTTAATATGAAATTATTGTAGAATCTCCGGCTACAACTGTTTTTTATCTTTTCCAAGTGATAGAATGATTAGGGCAAGTCCAATGGCAAGAGCCATTTTTAAGAGCTAAATTATAGAAATGGCTCTCTGAATAGTATATAAATGGCTCTTGAGTTGATATAGTCTCCAATGGTAAAGAGCCATTTTTAAGAGCCATTTTTTTTAATCTTGTTTTAAATTAAATTCAATTATTTTGTATATAGTGTAATTATATAATTCATTATACAATTAATATGAATATATTATATAATTAAATAATTATTTTTGATAAACCCGCCAACAATAAAATTATTTTTTTTAATAAGAAAATAAGAATTGAATTTAATTATTATTAAAAGATCCAGAATATATGAAATTTCAAATTTTAAAATGTTGAAAAAAATTCAAAAATTTCATTTAAAAAAAAACCCGCCAAGTTATGAAATTAATTCAATCAAATTAATTACAAATTAATACCCCTATTTTTTTATGTTAACTATTATTATAATAATTAATAATAATAATAATAATAAATTATTATTATTATAATTAATAATTATTATTATTATATAATAATTATTATTATAGTATAATAATACTCAGTATAAAAACCACCCCACGACATTTGTCCCCTTCATTTCAATCAAAGAAACCCTACTCGTCCTTTCTTCTTCTCTGGTCACTGCCGCCCCCTCCACACCAAGCACACCCAACTGTTAGCTTATCTTTCTCAAAATCCAAAAGAATGGCCACCATCACCTCTACAGCTACTCTTTCCTTCCACTCCCATAACCCCATCAAAACTCTGTCATCATTCACTCGCTCATATATCCCTTTCTTCATGTTTAAACCCAATTTCACTTCCTTCATCATTTTGTCTCTCTCAATTCCTGTCTCTAAATCAAACAATGGAAACAGCCCTCTCAATAGATACAATTGCTTCTCTTGCAATTGTATCTCCATAGCCACTCCCAACAAAAATTATGAGGTACGAACCCACCCTTGTTAATTCATCAATACCTTTTTTTTTTGTTTTTTCGGAAACTAGAGGAAATTTTTTGAATTGATTTAACTGTGATTTTCGTTGATGTTGCTGTGTGTTTGATCTGTGTTTTCAATTGTGTTTTAACGGTATAATTTCAACGGCTATATAATTTTTAGCTTTGCAATGTAAAACATGTAGGAATGGCTACTTTGATGAAGAAAAGGCATTTTACCTCTTAAGATACCTCTCCCCGTTGGAGACATGAAATAGAGTAAAAAAAGCTAAAAATTTAAAAATATAGTTTTGCCTTCTGGGATGCCTATCCCGTTGGACTTGCCCTTATTTTACTATACAGAAATTTTTTTAAAAAATCAATAAATTAGTGACCTAAACCGAATTGATCTGAAAACTAAACTAACCCAAAAATATTATTATAATTAGTAATGATCTCAGTCCTATGCTACACTAAAATATTAATGTTTTTTAGCTTATTTTATAATGAACACAGGATCTCTTTTAGTTTATTTTACAATTATCTTCTTCACAGTAACGCACGATGCCAAATTATTCGAGCCCCTGCTCCAGTGGGTCTCCATTGGCGTAGGTACGTCTTGAGAAAACAAGTCAATCAACTAGCTGTATGCCTCGAGCTACATTAATGGCATGAGCTGCAATTTTATTCTGGATCTCTCCAAGCCGCGTCTAATCATTGATGGATCCTCTTGCCACTTAAATATTTACTTATTAATGGGTCACCTCCAAAGGATGATAGTTAATATTTAAAAATAGAATTGACGTTTTTTTTAAAAATATTTTATATTTAAATTTATATCAATATATAAAAACATTAAAAATTTTAAATTTTAAATAAAAAAAATCAAAATTTTTAATTTATTTTTTAAATACAATGACAATCATCCTGTAATTATAATATATAAACTAGAGAAAGTGATGCCATTGGGACTTATAATAGAACACTTTCATGAGTGTTTAAAGATCATTCATAAAGTTTCTAAGCAATTTTCTTTCATAACTTTAAATATTGGAGGATTGAGAGAGAAGATTGACTATTTTTATTCGGTAAACCTCCTAGGAATTTATTATTATTTTTATATAAAAAATTATATATAAAAAAAACATACTTTAAATGGACAATTAATTTCTCAAAAAAAAATTATTAGTTTTTTTTTACCAACAATATGTGTTGTGCGTTAAATTATTATTTTTATGATTTTATAAAATAAAGTAGAAAGTTTGATGAATAAGCTTTTAAGACATTGTGATAGTTACACACTTGATAATATATATTTTTAAAAAATATTAAAATATAGACATATTAATTCAACTAATACCAATCATGTTTAATTTGTGAGATGGTGACACACTTGATGGTATAATTTTTTATATCAATTAGGACCAATCATGTTTAACTTATAAAACTATTGATCTAGGACATGAGCTTGTGACAACACTAAATCCAAATCAAAACAAATTAGGAACCCCAATTCTAATTAACCAACATTTGAAGGCCTTGGAAAAAAATATTCAATTAACAAAATACCTGGAAAAATCTGATATGGTGGCTCTTACATCTAGGACCAATGTTTTTAAAGAAGAAATTAAAATTAAAGACTTGGGTTATTGACATGACTGGACCCATAAAGCTAAGTTCATTTAATAAAATCATTAAAAAATATTCTTAGGTGATGCTAGTGTTTTTAATGATGAAGAAAAAAAATTAAGATTCAAGTTATAGATCTGACTTGATCTATTAAGCTTAGTTAATTCAATAATATAATAAAAAAAATGAACAATTAGCAATAAATAAAAAAGACCTTATATCACCCGTTTAATTTTTAAAATAAATGAAAAATCATATAGAAAAAAGATGAAGCTCAATCCCCAAATAAATTAAAGATGAAGGATAAAAAATCCTTCAGCTTTAAAAAAATGACTTTTTGTCTAATGTTATGCTTCAAGTCAAATATTTTTTTAATCTTAATAAAATATTAAAATAAATGGAGATGATATCATATGGATGATATATTTATTAAAATAAATATTGGGTAATTCATTTAATTTAGTTTTAAAAAAAGCTCTTTTAAAAGAAGCTAATCAAAGAATGAATGAAATATAAAAAAAGACCTAGGATTTTTTTTATAACAGATGAAAAACCCTATATAACTAAAAACAAATTATAGAACTTGGTATCTAATTAAATCAAATATCAAATGATAAAATTAAAAAATATTAATTTTAGAATAGTACCATATAACAATAAATAAACTCGGATGAATCTTCTATACTTAGGTTAACTAAAGGAAACAACAACAACAACAATAATAATAAAAAAGGTAACCCATTAAACCTGCAAACCGAGATAACTAGGATTACATTGTCAAACTCGTAACCTAGTTATTGACTCTATAAAATTTAATAACATTATTTTTTCTTAAAATCATTTTTTATTTAACTAATGTTTTAAAAATATATATATCATATTGTGATTATGAGATAAATTATTGATATTACAATAACCATATAAAATTAAAATTAAAATAAATTATCAATTTTAAATCCCCATAAACACCGCATATAAGGAACAAATTAAAAAAAGTCAATAACCAAAGGGAAACAAGGGTCAAAATACAAAAAGAAAAACATTGTGGGTTACAATAATAAACCACAATGTTAATGGTGTGGGAAAATAATATCTATAAACATATCATATAAAAATTAAATTAAAAAAATCACTAACCAATAGGGGAAAAGGCGTCAAATTGCAAGTAAAAGAAAAATCATTATAGATTATTATTGTTATCTACAATTTTAATAGGTGTGAGAAAATAGTACCTTCCCCACTCTTTACACTTTATAATATTAATAATTAATCTTTTAAACTCATGAACTAAGACACCAAATGTTACCTTGCTAAACTTGCAAACGTAGTCAATAACTCCACAAGATTTAATAAAAAAGATTCCAATTATTTTTTTATTTAACTATTTTAATATTGGATTTTTTTTTTGATATCACGATAAATATATAAAAACAAATTAAGATCATTTTCAACTCTAAATCTTCATAAATACATTAGACAAAGAATAAAAACAAAAGGTCAAAATAATAATAACATTAACAATAACCGTGCATTAATATTGTGATTCACAGTGCTAATAAGTGTGGGAAAGAGTGTTTGCTCTCACACTTTTTAACTTTAAATAATAATTTTAATTTAAATAAAAAACTAAATTAATTTGAAATTATGCATATAAAAATACAAAAAATGATTAGATAGGTCCAAAAATAATTTAAACGACTAATAATAATATAGCTTGACTTTTTATTTTTTATTTTTAGTTTCGATCCCTTGATTTTTTCAGTTATTCTAAGATAATATTTTAATTTTTTATTTGTATTATGCATCTCTATTTTTAGTTCAGAATTTTAATTGTTTTTATTTGTATTAAATGCAGTCTATGTTTAAAAAAAACATAGTACATTTAGCTTTAACGGTGTAAAATGAGAGTGAAACACTCTGCTATGCATGTATAGCTAATCTTTCGTTATTAGTGATATGTTATCTTTTGTGTTTTTTTGTATTTTTTTTCTATGTTTATCCTGTTATATTTTTAATTTGAAATGATTTCTATTTAAAAAGAAACTCCATTATTTTTTTAATATTTATTCTTCATATTATTGTATTTAAAGTATTTCAGAGATTAAATTAATTTGATATTTTAAAAAAACTAGTTCATATACATATCAAGCAAATCAAAATATATAATTAATCCACATATTTCTAAAAAAAAACTTAAAAATAATCATTATTATTCTTTTAAATGCCTTATTCATAATAAAATAATATACATAAAAATAAAATAATCAAAAGTTTTAAAGTTTGGTTATTTCACTCAGATGTACAGTTCTAAAAAAAATCTAGGACCATTTCACATGTTAAAAAAATTGATTTTGTCTATGGCAAAACGTAAGGCTAGTGACTCATTTAATTTTTTATTATAGATAAATTTGCCTAATTTTTAAACTTGTTTTGTCTATGTGTGGCTTAACATATTTTTTAACGTTATATTAAATTTAAAATATTATATAAAAAGCATGCAAAAGTCAATTTATAACAAAAAGAACATCGATCAATGAAATATTATTGATTATTATCCCATTATTACTATGATTGTTAAATTGCCACAATTATTATAGCTATCATTATTATAAATAGTTATTATTCTAATTATTATTAATAGTACTATCGCTGCCACTATCATTATTTTTATAATCATTGTCCTCTTTATTATAACAATAAGCATTACGATAATCAATATCGTTATTTCATTTAAAATAATTGCAATTATAATTAGTAATATAATCCTTATTATATTTTTTTCATTGTTTATATCTTTTAATTATATTATAATTAGAAATTCCTTGAGGAATAAAAAACAACTTAAAAACTCTAATAAAATAGGAAGCAAGAAAACTAAAACTATTATTATTGTGTAAATAATAGAAAAAACAAAATTACAACAAAGAATAAAACAAAACCGTAAAAACTTTAACAAAAAAGCAAATAAAAAAATTAAATTAAAATATTAAACATAAATAAGAATTATTAACTAAAAAGATTATTTCACTTGAATATAAAAAAAATAAGAATTACTTGCAGTATAAACAGTATAACCATCATAATAAATTACAATTGCTATTATTAGTATGATCAATAATGCCACTATTATTAAGATGATTATAACACATAAAATTATTATAACCACTATTGCTAAAACAATAAAAATTATTAAATTACCCATAGGAATAAAAAATCCAAAACTTTAAAAAAAGATGAAGCAAGGAAAAAAAGTCTAAAATTATTACTATTATTGCATAAATAATGGAAAAAACAAAATTATATCAAAGAATAAAAATACCTCAAACTCTAACAAAAGAGAAAAAAATAAAAATAAAATAAAAGATAAAAATAAATTAATATTTTTTAAAAATAACTTTAGTTTTAATTAAATAAAAATAATTAAAAAACAAATAGAAAGGACAAAGGGAAAAAATAAGAAATATTAATTTTCCAATGATAAAAAAACAATCTAAATTCAAGAAGAAGAAATTAAAAAAAAAATTAATAAAAGAGAAAATAAGAAAAACTAAAAACCCAAAGTAAAAATGGAGACTATTCCAGAAATTTCAAAAATAATAAAGGACTTAAATTAAAAAATTCAAAGTATAAAGGCTAAAATGAAAACAAAATATATAACCAAATTTAATAAAATGAAAAAAAATTGAACACATAAAAACAAATGTACCGAAAATATTAAGAGATTTCAAACCAATTCAGAAATTAAATAAATAAGGACTGAAATATGAACGAATTATATAATTAATTTCACTTGAAAACACATAATTGAAACAATAAGAACTTATATTACAACAATAATAACTAGAACACACAATTTAAAGCAAAGGGATGAATGTGAAATAATTATAAACAAAATAGATTTACGTGTAATTTACTATGCAGGAGAGAGAAATGCAGAAAACATATTTTAGCCGACTATCGTCAAGTATTTCGTCACCAGGGTATGACACGCGCATTGCCGTGTGACAAAAAAAAATGGCGGTGCTTTCAGTGGGCCATTAGATGGAAATTTTTGATGACCTAGAGCCATATCACATGTCTCCAAACAGGAGCGTCCGATCAAAAAGTTTCGACACGTCTAGTTACACCGAGTTTAAATATTAAAAAAAAGTGAATTACTTAAACACCCCTGCATTCATTTCTTCTATATTGTCTTTTCTGCAACTATATGCGTAATTGCACAATTTAAAAAAATATGAAAGGCCAGAAATAGCCCAATAGACAACTCCTCTATTTTATCGTTTTACAGGTTAAAATAGCTATTGCACTGTGAACTTAAACTGTGTATATATTGGGACATCTTTGCTGATCAATCTTGATTTTTGTCTTTCTAGAGATAATTCAGTTATTATACTGTACATATTAATATAAAAAATCACAAATACCTCTATTGCTTAAATGCAGGCACACCAAAAGGTAAAATAGTGTTTCAATATACAATGAACTTTGTGTATGGCTGATTTTTCTTAAATGGTGTGGGGGCAAAGCTCGCTGCAAAACTCCATGCATGATAATGCGGCAAGGCTAGAAGAACAGGGGATCCATGAAAACTTTGAGAGTGGCAGGTCAGCGGGATCATAGGGGAAAGAGGCAGGACACCAACAAACCTTCATGGTCATGGTTGTTAAAATCACGATTTTGACACGACACAAAAAGAAATTCAGAAACTCAGATCATAAGATCAGATTGTAAAATCATATCTGAATTTTTCCATACAAAAATCATAAAATCACAGCTAAAATCGTGCAGGTAGAAAAATCATAAAATCGTAAGTAAAATATTTCCGAATACAATACAACATAATTATGGTCATAAAACTTCATTAGTTAAGGTTTATATATAATTTAAAATAACTTAAAAATACATTACAAAACAATTATGTCCACAGAATTTTATTAAGTAAAAACTAACAAATTTAAAATAAATATTTTGTTGATGTGCTATATAAATTACAACACAATAATTTTATTTTTTTATAATACATATTTTTTATAATTATTTTCACACACACACACACACACACAAAAAAAAACAATTTATCTAGTGGAACGCTAAACAAATTGTTTGTTCGATGTGGGACAATGAAATTTGTCCCACATCGGCCAAATATCATTCTCCATTTTTTGGAGTTCAATTTAAATACGTGGATTATGGACTTGTGGGACAATGACAAAGCTATTTGTCTCATACGGACAAATAACATTGTCCCACTTTAAATTTTAGTTTAAATATAATTGATGGCAGTTTAAAAATTAAAAATTTTGAAGCAGCAGTCTTGATATATCTGATTTTATGATTTTAACTGATTTTAATCGAGTTTGATCAAAATCAATTTTTTTATTTGAATTGACATATTTTGATAAATTAACTCATAAAATTATATAATTTTATAAATTAATTCGTGATTTTGACATCCAGCTCATAGCTGGATTAGGAGACCATCTTTTAGCTCGAGTTTCTCTGAACACTCAGCATGAATGCGAGTACCATGAACCATGAAATCCTACCTAACACCAGCGATCTTTCGCAATTTCCAAGACTCTAACTTGTGCCTGGCTAGGACAAGACACCCATGTCCCAAATGCTTCGATATCATTGTCGTTTTACGGCCGATAGATAAAACTAGTAGGGCATACCAAAATCTACAGAGATTTTTCAAGTGATTAAACAAATGTAAACTATTTTGAAGTCCAATATAACATGGTAGGCATTATTATAACATAACTGATCCTGTCTGTATCAAAATCTCTCCTCTCTCTCTGGGTCTTGATATTTCTACACAATCCTGGCCTCTACCCTTGAGTCATACTGTTATGACTCGAGGCAGCCTTAATTTCCACACTGCAGTCTTCAGGGCCATGGAACGTGCAGGCTCCTGAGTCATCGTTTGAGAATTAGCACTGTGATTATGCTCGTATACACAGAGAGTCCCATTATTCTCAGCGTGCAGAAGAAGCCTGAATCTTATTGTCTGGTGATTTGTCTTAATATGTGGTAAACTAGTAAGCTGAACTGCAGTAGACAATTGATTAAAAAACTTTGAAAATGATCCCTTGCTGTAACCCTTCTGCCTGTCCTTTCTTCCAAACTGCATTGCATCCAATGACTGGATCATAAGACCGATATATACATGGCTATGGGAGTGTGCTTAAGTTGGCTCGCGATGAGCAAGCCAGCGGTCAGAGACAGCTTGGTGGAATAGATTTTCCTCGTAGGCCCACGGGCTAGCAATTTATCTTAGCGGAGGAATAGATCTTCCTCGTAGGCCCATGGGTTAGCATTTGAGCAAATCGAATGAAGAGTAACTGGATACGCTCCCAGCGTGGAAAACTTTTCCATCACAGAAAATTTTGTAGTTTCCTGTTCAAGTATTCTTTTATTTAAAGATTTTTCTTTGTTGTTGTTTTCATTGTCTTATAAACTAAACCAGCTCAGAGTCATTTTTACTGTTTACCCTCTCACAAAACATTATGGACTTCAATAATATTGCTCAATTTTTGGTTCGGTTCGGTTTGGTTCGTTCAATCCGGGTGGTCTGCTGATTTTTGTCTTCTTGCACAGTGAAATAATGCATTTATCCCTCTAAAATGACAAAATAAGAATGCTGGACTGAGGGGCTCAAAGGTCATTGACCAAATTTGGTCCAGTTCGGTCCGGTTCAACTGCTTGGTTTCTTTAATTTTTTATACTTTTTCAACAGTACAATAATGATTTTAGCCCTCAAAAACGACAAAAACACGTTCTGTTATGCAGGGTTATCCCAGTAATTTTCTATTTTTTTTATTTCCAGCCGAATTACTGTTGGCGCGTCGCCGAACGCGCCGTTTGTTTTCAACGCTCACGCGTCAAGTGGCTCGTGCGGCGTATTCCGGCGTCCAAAAATACCCATCCGGCGTCTAGAATGATTTGCATCAATGTTCTTTTCACAATGGAGCGGCTCATGTATATCAAAGGTGGGCGAAGACGTGTCAATGGTCGTTTGAAAAATTCCCCCCTTTTCTCTCTCCTGCCTGCACAAGCTGACATCAGCGTAGCTGTTTTTTATAAAGTTTCACTTCAGTCCCTAAACTTTGGATGATGTTTATCGGATCCTTATTGCTATTAAATAGGTTTTGATTTCTTTCAATTTCGTCCTTCAATTTAAATTAATATTTAAACGTAGTTTCATTTAAGTCCTCATTCTTTTATTTTGTTCAATTAGTCTAGATTCCTTAATATTTTCGGTATCAAAGTTCTGATTTATTTCAATTGTACCCTTCCATGCAAATTAATTATAAATTGCAGTTTCATTTCAGTCCTCATTCTTTTAATTTTTTATTTGGTTTTAAATTATTTAATTTTAATGGTATCAATGTGTAGATTTATTTCAATTTTGTCAAAAATAATTATATTTATTATATATGTTTTTTCATTTATCCCTTCTACTTTTAATTCCTTTATTTTTTTATGTATATTTTTATCCATATTTAAATATACATGCTATTAGTTTCTGTTTTCAATTTTTCTTCATTTCCAATGTTATTAAGTTTTTAAATTTAATATTCAAATATTAATATGTGCTAATAAATATTTTAAAATTAATGATAATTATGATTTATATTTTTTTCCCTTTAAGACACATAATTTCTGAAAATCTAATACTATTTATTTTTATTCTTTCATTTTTTATTTATTTTTTTAATATTATTAGGTCTTAAATTTTCTAATTATTATTTATACGACATTTAAAATAATAATAATCATTTTTTGCTATTTTTATTTTCTTTTAAATATATCAAAATATTTATAATTATTTTATATTTATTTAATATTAGCACCTTCAAATATATATATATATATATATATATATATATATATGACATAGGTTTCTTTGAAAATTTTGTTTTACTATCATTGTTGTAAAATACTTTTAATATAATAATATAAGTAATAAATCTTATAAAATAAAAAAAATATTGAATTTTTTTTAACAATAATTATGGTCTTGCCATTTTTTATTATTTTCATTTTTATTAAGTTTTTAAAAAAAATTAAATTTGTGTTGATGATCATTTTCAAATTGATATTTATTAGTTTTTTCTCTTTTCTCTTTTTTATTTTTTAAATTTTATTTATTTTTACTTTACATAAATAAATAAAAAATGTCTTTTATATATATGGCCTAAGTTTTTTTGAAAAAAAAAATTAATATCATTGTTCTGAAATACTTTTAATATCATAATATGAAAATAAAAAATTATGGAATTTTTTTCTCATTAATTTTCTTATTTCCACTCTTATTAAGTTTTTTTTTTATATCTACATTTTAATTTCTGTTCATAATCATTTCAAAAATAATATTGTCTATTTTTTTTCTTCAATTCAAATAATTTTTTATAATCTAATAATATTTATTTTTGTTTTCTCATTTATTTAGTTTTTTAATTGTCTTTTTTTATTAATATTATTAGGTGTTGAAATTTCTTATTATTATTATAGACAAGATATTCAAAATAATGATAATGTGAGACATATTCAAATAAAAAATTATAACACATAAAAAATCAATCAGTTTTCTATATAGATAAAAAAGCCCAGCACATCGCGCGGGCAAATTCGCTCATCCATTTCTATAACTCGTGTAATATGATGAAGAACTTTTATTATTATTATTATTATTATTATTATTATTATTATTATTATCTATTTTTTTTTGGAAGGATTAAAATAAGAAACTCATCAATTCAAAAATGAGAAACAACTAAAACTAACCAAAATGCCAAGACTTTAATAAGGTAAGATACAATACTGTTAAGAGGAAGTTTTTTTTTTACTGGAATCAGGTGCTTTTTTTATGAATTTTTTTAACTTGAATAAGGTGAAAAACAATATTGAAACGAAGTTTTATTTCTGGAATCATGTACTTATTTTTTCCTCTTTTTTTTTTTTGATGATTTTTCTTCTTCTATAATAGGTAATAACATATATAAAAAATAAAAATAAAGATAGTCAAACTTATCTTAGAATCAAAGCTCTGATACCAAATAATATGAACTTCATCAACAATTGTGATGAAACTCAATAGCAACGATAATTTAGAACCCTAGGATCATGTAGACAAGATTGATTGAGCCTTGAACCAATACCTAACAAGATGAAAATCAAGATTACGAAGGATTGAAATACCACACTTAGAAAACCTGAGAATCTCTCAACAATCAAGGTGATAAGTTTGGTTGTTTGAACACCACAAGATTAACTTGATAAGTTCTACGAGTTCTTTTAAGAACGAAGAGGAACACAAGACCTCATAAATATGATAATTTTCTGAAAATATAATCTGTTTATTCATTTTAAAAGACCCATCTATATACTTAAAACAACCCTCTAAGGCCCCGTTTGGCATTGCGATCCAATCTACTTATTGCTGCTTTTCGACGTTTTTTTTTTTTCATTTTTAAAACTGACGATTTAGTGTTTTTAGATCATTTTGATGTGCTGATGTCAAAAATGATTTTTAAAAAATAAAAAAAATATCATTTTAATGCATTTCGGCACGAAAAACACTTTGAAAAGCAACAGCAACTACACTCCCAAACACCCCCTAAGAATATAAAAATTCATAACTAAAGCTTTAAAACAGCACGAACATAAAAAATAAATAAGTCCACATGTTTTTAGGCTTCTTGGACTTCTAGAAGCAACCATAAATAGCTAAATAACTAACTTCAATGTATTTAACATAACTATTCAAGACCATGTTCATTCCCTATTTAATATCCTTGGAACTCATTAAATCCATGCCCTTTAACGGTCAAACCATGTCGGAAATGTTTTTGCATAATTATTAGCCTCTTCAATTGCTTTGATAACGTGGACTAAGCCTTCATTATTATTTGAGCTCATCTTGGTCTTTTTAGAATCAACTTAAATCTTTTGGATTAGTCTATTTAGTGCTTTCTTAAAATGTTTGGCTCTAAGTTTTGTAATTGCATTACTTGAAAGTGACAAAGGGTCTTGTGTAAATTCAACACCATTCCCGAGTGTATGATCAATATGTCCATCTCCTTGGTTTGCATTATATACTCCATTGATTTTAATAACTTTGTTCTGTAAACAATTTTTAACTAATTATATGATAGCAAAATAGATGATCACAAAATCAAGCATAAACTACATACCGAGATGTTTGTTTGAGATAATGATAACCTCATAAAAATAAATTTGAAGACTAATTCATAATCAACTAAACAGTAAATGATGAAATTGGAAACCCAATTTTAAAATATAAAATAAAAAACAAGAGGAACAAAAGGAAGAAAGAAGAAAGAAAGGAAAAAGTAACCTTTAATTGTTTATATGAATATTTAAAAAATGTCACACTCATTTTATTTAATATGTTGCCAATCTATCATCTCAAAACAAAGGTATTATTTGCTAAATAATCATGTATAGAGATCAAGTAGATCATCCTTGCTCAAACCAATGCATTGTGTAAGCTATTCTCTCTTTTTCGCCCATGTTTGATTAAAAAACCTTAATTCATCTGAGAATAAAATAACACTTGTAAATTAAAAACATTCACCTCTTATTTTTCTTTAAAAGATTAAACTTGTACGAAATTATACATTTAGTCTCAATCTTTCAAAATCTATAATTTTTATCCATTTTGCTCAAAACTTTCATAAAATCTTAATTAAATACTTTTATCTATTTCACCAATTTTTCTTTAAATTGATGTCATCTTTCTACATAAAATATGATCACTAGACAAAAATACTAACTAAAACATAAGCCTATTAAAATATGAAAAACATCTATGATTTAACTGATATTTATAATGTATATGAAATTAATATCTTTTTATTTTTTTTCATGGATGAGTTTAAGGCGGTTTTGAACTTGTAAAACTCTTGTATTATATTAAAAAACCCACACGTATCATATAAACTCATTTTCATCTTTGAGTGTATTTTAGATTATGGTTCATGATATTTTTTGAAATGATTTTTTAATTTTAAAATGTATTATTTTTTTTTATAATTTTTTATATAAATACATAAAACCATCATAGATAGAGTAATAAAAACAATTATTATTATTATTTTTATTAAGAAACACATAAAAACATCGCTGTGCCAAACGATTCGAAATTCGGATAACGCTTTTGGTTGGCTCAACTTTGTTTTTTCCCCTGAAAGGATTCAAGACAAGAATAAAAATAGCATAGACCCGAAAAAACAATCACCAACACAAATTAATGGATCCGCGAGATCTTACCGGAATGCAATGAAAAAACATATAACGCAATCACTCACTCTCCCTGGAAAGGCATCAGATCGTCCTCTATCTCTCAAACCCTAACAGCCTCTCAATCAAATTCTGCAAATCACTACCGGATCGATCTCTCCAAATAGATAAGTCAAGGCACCAAGACTGGATCAAAGATGTATATGGCATATGGATGGCCGCAGGTGATCCCTCTAGAGCAAGGACTCTGTCCTTCTTCACAGCAGCGAGTCATTTATTTCAAAGTCATCAATCGCCTCTTCCTTGTTGTCTCCCCTTCTACCCTCGAGCTTTGGAGCTCCTCTCAGGTTCACAAGAAGCTCATGATCACTTTCATGTGCATATTTTTGTTTCATCGTCGATATTTAGGGTTTTTATATTTGTGAATTTTTTGTGGTCTTATTTTTTTGTGATATGTGCAGCATAAAGTGAGGTTAGGCAAGTATAAGAGACATGCGAAGTCGTTGGAGAGAGAAGGTGAAAATTTACAGGCTGTGTGGAGTCCCGATACCAAACTGATTGCCATTCTTGTAAGTTTTTTTTTTTTCCTTTTCTTTTTGCATGTTTGAGTTTGATGTGCTACTCCACTGGTGCATTCTCGCCTATCTCGATGATTTTCATGTAAGAAATTTTGCATGCATTTGACAATTATAGGAATAGGCAAATGCATTTACGTAGATTCATTCAACTCAAACTGTATAAATAATGTGGTGCACCTATCCCTGTTGTCAAAATTCGATTGAAATTGGAAGACTGGTAGACTTCAAGACTTTAACTAGTTGGCCTCACTACATAAACAGTTGGAGCTAGGAGTTCGGGCTGAATTATTGTAATATTTAATCAATTTTAGGGGACAATTTTCTGTTTTCCTTATTTTTTTTATATGGATAATGATATGTACAAAATGGCAGGACGTGTTGCTTTTATGAAAAATGAATCGTGATAGTTTTGTTTATATATATGTGCTTTCTATTGTATGCAGACAACATCTTTCTTCTTACATATATTCAAGGTTCAGTTCTCTGAAAAAAGAATACATATTGGAGGGAAGCAACCATCTGGCTTGTGTCTTGCTAATATAACCCTTGTTCTTAGTGAGCAAGTGCCCTTTGCAGATAAGAAATTGACAGTGTAAGTAACCTTGACTACTCTTTCCTATTTTAGGGGAGGTTGGACTGATTCCTAAATGAATTTATTTTGAACATTTAAATGCAGATGCGGAATTCACATTGCATAATGGTGTATTTATGTTTGCATTGTGTATAATGCTAGGTTTTTCTCCATAGATGTGTGTGTATTTTAATCTTTATGATTCCTGTTTACTCATATAATCTCCGTTTTTTTTATAAGCTTTTACTCTTGGTTTTCATAGTAGTCCTCTTATATTTTTTCATGGCAGGAGCAATTTTGTAAGTGATAACAAACACATGTTACTAGGACTTTCCAATGGATCTCTGTACAGTATCTCCTGGAAGGGAGAGGTAATCAAAACATATTGGCATTGATTATAATAACCCACAATGTTTATTTTATGTAGATGTTACAAGTCTATTTATGATAAACTGTTTAGTGAATTACTTTTTTATTGTATCTTAATTTCTTAACAGTTCTATGGGGCTTTTGAAATTGATCCCAATTCATGTGACAGCAGTGATACCTCCACCTCACCACATTCTTTAGGTAATGGTTTTGCTTCTGGAAGGGCTCCAGCTGGCTCTGTATCTAATCATTATATCGCCAGGAAGAGTGCTATTGTGCAGCTGGAACTTTGCCTGATGATGAGGTTGCTGTTTGTCTTGTATTCTGATGGACAACTAGTATCATTCTCTGTAAGCAAGAGAGGTTTAAAGCAAGTTGAATACATCAAACCTGAAAAAAAGTTGGGTTCTGATGATGCTGTATGTACTTCAGTAGCTTCAGATCAACAAATCCTTGCTGTTGGTACTAGAAGAGGGGTTGTTGAGTTATACGACCTAGCAGAATCCGCATCTCTCATTCGTTCCGTGTCCTTGTCTGACTGGGGGTGAGTTTCTTGCATCCTTTCAGCAGGGTTACTGTAGGGGTGAGGTAGTTCAATAGTTCTGAGTGCTTGTTCTTTAGGCATTGAACTCATGGAAAAGTATGAAATTGAACTAATTTGGAAACTTTGGGAAATTTAAAATTTCTGAAATGGTCATTTGCTTCCACCTATTAAAATGTAAAATGAGGAATTCCTTATTACTTATTCACCTCATTCAGGTTTTTTTCTGACTAACGTCCTCACTTTTAGATGATCATCTGATTCTGGGTTGTGACTTGATGCTATTAATGTACTTCTTGTGTTTGAACTTCTAGTTCCTGAGTTTTGAAAGCTTCTCTGTCATGGTCTTATTATTTTGCAGCTATTCCATGGATGAAACTGGTCCTGTCAGCTGTATCGCGTGGACACCTGATAATTCTGCTTTTGCTGTTGGGTGGAAGTTAAGAGGACTAACAGTGTGGTCTGTATCTGGGTGTCGTTTGATGTCAACAATTCGTCAAAATGGCTTATCTGTATCTTCTCCAAAGGTTAAGCCAAACCAAGATTGTAAATATGAGGCACTGATGAATGGCACCTCATTGATGCAGTGGGATGAATATGGTTATAAGCTTTACGTGATTGAAGAAGAATCTCTTGAGAGAGTTATTGCATTTTCATTTGGAAAATGCTGCCTCTCCAGAGGAGTTTCAGGAATGACATATGTTCGTCAAGTTATTTATGGTGAAGATCGGTTGCTTGTTGTACAATCTGAAGATACGGATGAACTCAGAATTCTACATCTAAACCTTCCAGTTATGTGTTCAAATAGCACACTTAGTCGTTTACTGTCATCAGTTGTCTTTGTGATTTATTGAGGCTGATATGCATTTTCTTTTGCTTAGGTTTCCTATATCTCCCAAAACTGGCCAGTTCAACATGTTGCGGCTAGCAGGGATGGAATGCACTTAGCTGTAGCAGGCCTTCATGGGTTGATCTTATATGATATACAGCTAAAAAAGTGGCGAGTGTTTGGAGATATTACTCAGGAACAAAAGATCCAGTGCAAAGGGTTATTATGGCTGGGGAAGATTGTTGTTGTCTGCAACTACATTGATTCTTCTAACACGTGAGTTATCAATCTCTGTTTACAGACATGCTTGGTTATTCAAACTTCTCAGTTGGTATATTTTTGTAGAAACAAAACCAGTACTACATGAATCTATAGATTGCAGAGGGAACCATCTGATTTTGAGCCATTTGACTAATTTGCATCAGATTGTATCCACTACATATCTATTGATTTGTGAAGTGATAGTGTTTAGTGTTCTATGATACACTCCTGAATTATGATTAGGTAGATCAACCCATTTGATTCGCTGGGTTGGTAATTGGGACAGGTTCCAAGGTAGGGTAGCAGGTGAATATGGAAATTCTGAAAAACAAATTCCTGTGATGCGGGAAGAATTGGGATTTACGATAGGTATTCAGACACAGCACTTGACTCATGGCCCTTTGAAATAAAATCAAATAACTGCAAGTCCAATACCAAAAATCTTAGGAAACAACTTGATTGTATAGGCATTTATGAACTTTTAGATTCTTCTTCATCGTTTAAGGACTTGGCCTGGCTACTACCCAGAAAAAAGACAGGGTAAAGACTAGTTTCCAATAGAAGAATACTTGTTGAGAAGTCAAAGTTTCACAAAGGTTTGACATGCCATCACTTCGGGATTCTACTATATAGAAGCCTCTCAAAAAGACCTCCAAAATGATTTTCCTTGTTTGTGCAACAAAGTGTTTAGGCGAGACTTGGTACAGGCCTTGCTGATTTCTCAAGCCATTTCTCTGTGGCACCTGTCAATCTTGGTTTATTTATTTGGGTAGATTCACAATTTATATCTTTTTTGACTCTGCAATATAGTTGTTTGTAATTCATATAATTGGTTTTCTGCAGGTATGAATTGCTTTTTTATCCAAGATACCACCTTGACCAGAGCTCCTTGCTTTGTCGAAAGCCATTGCTTGCTAAACCAATGGTGATGGATGTCTATAAAGACCATATACTTGTCACCTATCGCCCGTTTGATGTCCACATATTCCATGTGAGATTGTTAGGTGAACTGACTCATTCTAGCACTCCAGATTTGCAGGTAAATGAATATTTTCCATTTCTTATTAGATATTATAGCCAATATATTGGAATGATTTTTGATATCCATGTCCTCTTGGAATTTAATTTTGCTTGAGTCCTGTAGTGAAACTTTATTCTTCATACATATAAGTGATAAAATGACGAACAGCTTTCTACAGTACGAGAACTTTCTATCATGACTGCAAAGAGCCATCCTGCAGCTATGCGTTTCATCCCTGACCGGCTTCCAAGAGAGTTCGCCCCAGACAATCATATTTCATCTTTGGAGTTCTTGGACACACAGCCTGCAAGGTACTCATCTTTGCAAATACTGATGGAATTTCTTCTGTGTACCATATGCCTCTGAATCACTGCACACTTTGCTAGATGTTTGATACTGAGAATAAATGGGGAACTTTCGCTTTTGGATTTGGATGAAGGACGTGAAAGAGAGCTCACTGACTCTGTTGAATTATTTTGGGTTACTTGCGGTCAATCAGAGGAGAAGGCAAGTCTAATTGAGGAAGTCTCTTGGCTGGATTATGGCCACCGAGGCATGCAGGTAATTTAATGCTTAGCTTCATAATCTCTTTCCTGTACTGCAAGCTATTATTAGCTTCTATACTTTGTTACCTGTAGTGTCTGTCCACTGTACTTGTCTGATGTAAATCTTGTTGGAAGCTTTCTTTTACAGGTTTGGTATCCATCTCCAGGTGCTGATCCTTTTAAACAGGAAGACTTCTTGCAGGTATGCATATAATTAGTAACATTAAAGGTTCTTTATGCCATGGTATTTGACAGGTGACATGGAGCAGGACTTGTGATCTTTGTATACTTACTGCATGCAAAATCATTTTCTTTTTTTTTTTGTTGTGAAGTTTCTATGCTTAATACTTAGAAGAAGGAACTTATTGGTGTAGCCCTGAAGTTAAATTTTAAGCATTCTTGATTAGCTGACTGATTCAGTTCTTTTGAAGTCAGTAAAATGGACTTGGCTTACACACACACACACACATATTCTTAACAGCAATTGTTTTGGTTTTCAGTGATTTGAGTCTGGTTCTTGATTGATGTATCTGAATAGGCCTAAATTGACATCTTATGATTTATCTTTTAGTTGGATCCAGAACTAGAATTTGATCGTGAAGTGTATCCTCTAGGGCTTCTTCCAAATGCCGGGGTGGTTGTTGGTGTTTCACAGAGAATGTCCTTTTCAGCTTGCACTGAATTTCCTTGTTTTGAGCCATCTCCTCAAGCTCAAACCATACTGCATTGCTTACTCAGACACCTCCTTCAGGTATCACTACTCTTTTATTTCTACTTCTCTTTCCGTTGCCTTTGATCTCTACTGAGGTGGTGTTTGGTATGGGGTTAAAAAATAGGGGTGAATTATTAAAGTATTAACTATTACAAAAGTAATTTTTAAGGGTGCAGGAGTTATTTTTTAAGGATTTTTGGCATGTTAGTAAATCATTTACTTAGTAGAAAGAGAGAAAATGTAATTAAGCTGCTAGAAATGGTTAATGAGAGTAATAAAAACTTCATGTGGTGGTGTTTTGAGATGAAAAGGAGACTGAAAAAAATGCAGTTTAAATTTTACCATAAAATTCCAATTTGGGGGTAATGAGTATCCTCTTAATAAGTTATCTATTCCAAAATTAGAAACCAAACAAACTAAATTTCACAAGGGTAAATTTTAACTCCCATTAACCTCCAATCAAGCATAACCCCATAGTGGATGCAGAAGGGGAAACAATTGCTGGACTTTGTATTTGAAAACTTTGTAGGAAGCTGTGTATGTTTTTGCCTTTTGGTATTTAAAAGAACGTTACTTCAGCACACATGCAACATGATGTCTATGTATTAACCATCAATTTATCTATTGCATGAGACTTTATCAATCAACTAAGCAGTTATGCTGTGAGCTGGGGCATATGGCAAGCTAGCATCTGGGATTCTCTCTGGTTTTGGCATTTAGCACTTAACTTCTGCAGTGCTTTTATCACTTTGGTGCTAGAAATGAATTGGTCCTGGGATGAGAAGTCTATTTTTTTCAATTGAAGTTTTAGATATCCATAGAATCACTGTTCATTGATAACCCCGGGCAAATAAAATGCCCAATTTCGTGTTTATGCCTTTTAGTCTCCAATTGTAATGATTCAGGGTCTAGGCGTACATCACATGTAAAAATTTCAACACAATTGATTACATGATGGTACATGCCATAGTGAAGTTGTAAATGCCATGAGGCGTGGTAGTACAAGAAGCTTTTACCTTGTGGTGATTACCATGATGGTGCAATTCCAAGCTAACCAGGGTTGGGCTATCTAGGCCCTTCATGGGTTTTTCCATTATGGTAAAAAAGTTGCTTGTCTGTATGAGAGTCCTGCTTTTATCTTAAAAGAAATGGTTGTCCTGTTTTGAAACAAACCAGCTGTTGAAAGCATATGTTCACATTCCTTCTAGCTTTAAGGCATACTTTACTTATTCTGTTTCTGATTCTGTCTGCTAGAGGGACAAAACAGAGGAGGCTTTGCGGTTAGCACAATTATCAGCAGAAAAGCCTCATTTTTCCCATTGCCTGGAATTGCTTCTTTTTACTGTATTTGATGCAGAAGTTTCAAGGTATGTAATTCATAAAGAGAGATGGAACCATGTCTTGCATGATAACTAGAAGATCAATGCATATAAATGTTTTCTGGGCGCCAACTTTATCCCACATAACTGTCGTTTGAATGAAACAACCATAACCAAAAAACTTTGGGGTGACAGCTTCGAGTGTATATATTTGTTCATGGGCACAACCACATGGCTGTTTGATTTGTCTCCTTGGTCAGCTAAATCTTAGTTGTTTTCAAGTTGGAAGACATGTGGTTTCTTGATATGTCTATATTCATTTATTTAAACAATCAGCATGAAATCTGTTATTGGCTTTCTAAATTAAAGTACTCCCTTGCAGGCAAAATGCAAACAAGAAACAGGCATCAGGCCCTAAACATGCTGGGAACTGCTCTCCTTTGGAGAAGACCTGTGATTTGATAAGAAACTTCTCAGAGTATCTTGATGTAGTTGTGAGTGTTGCAAGAAAAACTGATGGTCGATATTGGGCAGATTTATTCTCTGCTGCTGGAAGATCAACAGAGTAATATTCTATTCCTTGCATAAATACCTCTTTTTTAGCTGTCTTATGTTTTTACTGTAATTATCAAAGATATTTAGAATGGAACATTGTGCAATGAAGAAGTTTGGTATTTACACATGCATCAGTTTTTGAAATGAGGCTTTGAAGTCCTTTTTTTTTTCTCTGTTGTTGCCTCCTACATTTTGGACTATTGTGTAGATACTATATTGGCATGGTTGGGTACTTGCCTGCAAAGTCTGCCATTTTTAGTGCATAGTTTGGCCTTCACAAGAAAAGCTAATTTATTACGTGGTATTCTATTAACACAATTGCGGTATTCTATTAACACAATTGTGGCTTGATGTTCACTGCATCTTAATATCCTTCATTTTTCTACACATTATTCTTTGCTGATTATTTGATATAATCATGGATGAGAAGCGTTCTCATTTGGATAAGGGTTTAGCCCTCTGCCCACAGTCAGGCTATGCATTGGGTTACTCTGACCCTTTATTAATTCATGAAAATCAGGGAGTTAGATGTTTTGACTCTTGATGCTAGTCAATGGAAGGTGTTGAAATATGGTTTCCTGTCATTTTTTTCCTATCAGTTTGTTAGGATATTGCAATCTTGTTAGGTATTTAGTGTCATTTTTAAGTTTGAAAGGTAATATGTAGTGTATTTCTCTTATTTTATCCCAATCTGCTAAGGGGTAGACAATTCTGTCATCATTTCATATTAATGCGTTTGTTATTTGATTGTATGCTTAAGGTTGTTTGAAGAATGCTTCCAAAGGAGATGGTATCGCACTGCGGCTTGCTATATACTTGTAAGAATTGCAATCTTCTCTTTTGAATATCTCTCTGTTATATTCTTTCTGCCTGCCTGCCTGTCTTCTTTTTTTTGGTATGATAGTAGCTCTTTGATTTAAGGATGTAATGGTTTTCTTTTTCTCATTTTACGTGTCAGCCAAGAAAGACACATTCTGATCAACTGACTAAACTTCAGCATAGTTTTATTCCATCGCTTTTAGTCAACACATACAGTCAGGTTTCTTGATCGCATAGGGATTTTTTAGGGTGATGAATAATGCTAGAGATACTAAAACCTCTGCAAACATTTTTTTTACCAACTGATGTGGTGGTTGATGATGTACCATATTAATTTTTCTAATTTTGTAGCGGCAAGTATCTGATTAAATGCTTAAAAGTCAAACCACTAATATTTTACACCTTCATCTTTATTGTATCATGGATGCCATGAGTTGGTAGAAGGGTGTTAGTATTGTTAGTATCCTTGGCATCACACAATGTTTATAATCTTAAACTATCTTGTGTTCTTTAATAATGGATTGTGAGGACACATTCAAATCTTTGCTTGAGAGGTGCAATAATATTAAAAAGGATAAAAAGAAGCTTATCCATTCTTACGGGACCATGATTTATAAAGAGGATTCAATAGCTACATTCTGCTTTTTATGCATGCAAATTGGTTGTGAGAATGCGTTGTAGCTAAAATTGCTTTCACTTGAATTGCTCCTTCTGTGAATGTCATAGGTGATTGCGAAACTTGAAGGTCCTGCTGTCAGTCAATACTGTGCTTTACGATTATTGCAGGTAGGCAAATACTAGTAGCTTCCTCTTTCTTTGTTGTTTTCTCTATGGTACATCTCTGACAATGTTTACCAACTATATGCAGGCAACACTTGACGAATCTTTGTATGACCTTGCTGGAGAACTGGTATTACTCTGGGCATGAATATTCTTCAACAAATGGTACTCAAACCCAACATGGGGCAGTACATTTATTTCCTTTCATTTTGTTATTAGGTGCGCTTTTTGCTGAGGTCTGGAAAGGAATATGACCAGGCATCAACTGATTCAGAAAGACCATCTCCCAGATTTTTGGGTTACTTTCTTTTCCGCTCTAGTTACAATAAGCCGTCATTGGACAAGAGGTTGATATGTTCACCCTGTTCTCTCGGGCAATTTTCAGACCCTTGTAATAGTTAACATTCCAAAAATTTACTAACAAATCAGGAGCCTTTTCTTTGGAGCAGTAATTCCTTGAAAGAGCAAAGTGCTCATATTGCTTCTGTGAAGAGCATCTTAGAAAGCCATGCTAGCTATTTGATGTCAGGGAAAGAACTTTCCAAGCTTGTGGCTTTTGTTAAAGGCACTCAGTTTGATTTAGTGGTAAGCAAAACCTACAGTTTTTTGAAAGATGATCCACTCCTTGTACAGTATTGTAAGATTGTGAATCGATTGCAGGAATACCTTCAACGAGAAAGATATGGCAGTGCTCGCTTAGAAAATTTTGCATCAGGGCTGGAATTAATTGGGCAGAAGGTGAACATCCTAAAATTTCTCAGTTCTCAACAGTCTTTTCCTAATAGATAAGTTGCATACTGACTGCTTAGCATGGATCTCTCTCTTTCATAAATAGCATACTGGATTTCTATATAACCTCTTCCTTGTTGCACATCTTATGTGGAATATTAGATAACTTGTTAAAGCCTTTTGGTGGTGACCAGCAGTAATCTCTGTTTTAATTGCACTATTCTGAGCTGGTAACATAATCTTTGAAATTAAAGTTCTTACACAGGTATTATTAGTTAAGACCCTAACAAGACATCTCACATATATCTGTACTGATATCATTTTCATATTTGCTAAATTCCCTGAAGCATTATTGAGCATGGTTAATATTTTATTCATTATCACTTGAAAACTTCTTTGATTTTTGTTCTTATCGAATCTTTATTGTATGTTTTCAGCTTCAAATGGGAATGTTGCAAAGCCGGTTGGACGCGGAGTTTCTGTTGGCTCATATGTGTTCTGTCAAGTTCAAGGAATGGATAGTTGTTTTGGCCACGCTTCTAAGACGAGCTGAGGTATAACCAACCTTCTTTTTATATGCATCTGGCATTTATTGTAGTCTCATGAGTATGCCATCTCACTATGTATTGCTTGTGTTTCCTTCCATATTTTGGCATACTTTTTTGAAGTTTGATTCTAGTGGTTTTGCTTGAAGCTTGTAAATTGTACTTTTTTGTTTTTGGGGGAATCTATTTCTCAACCTTAAAAGGTTCAAAATGCTTGAGTTATGGGGACAATATCTCTGTTTGTGCATTGGAAGTTTCGTACTTCTTTTCCTGTAATGCAATACTAATAATTAATTACTGAACTAAAGAGATAAATTATTCCATTCGATTGACTGGGTTAAGATATTTGCTCTGCTCGCACATGCTCATGGTTTCTGTTAAGATTGTTTTATCTTGCTTGGTTCTTGTAACTTGATTGCTCTTTCCTTAACCTCACATGCTCATGATTTCTGTTAATACTGTTTTATCTAGGCTTTGTTCGTGTAACTTGATAGCCATTTCCTCAATCTCCCTCCCACCACCCAACTAACCACACACTTAGAAAGAGAGGCATAGATGCCACTTAGTTTGATTGAAGAGACAGACAAATACATAAAATAAATCTCTCTGGGATAGTTTTGGAGTGAAATCTTTCAAAACAGGAAGTACAAAGAGACATGTCTCCTTTTTGCTAACTATCTTCTTCCTTTATGCCCCTAGACAGCAACCAAACGCTGCCTTATAGTTTCATATAATAGGCTGATTGGCAGAAAAGGTCTTAGGGCAAGTTCGGCTAAACTAATTTTTTGTGATGCTTTCAACAGGTTCTTTTTGATATTTTCCAGCATGATATCAGGTTGTGGAAAGCATATAGCATCACCCTTCAGGTATTCATAAGCATTGCTGATTAATGAAATTAATAATGGTGGTGTTTTTAGGGGAATCTTACCCTGCTGACCTGATCTGTGTTCCAGTCACGCCCTGCATTTTCTGAATACCATGATCTGCTTGAAGGCTTGGAAGAGAGACTCTCGTCTGTCTCAAATTTGCAAGAGAAATGAGGGCGGCTTTGGATCTCTTACCAGATTTCCTGGGAAAAAAAGAGATGGTGTTCAAAGTGATCCTTGTAATGGTTGATGTGTTCTTGAGCAGCACGTTCTGGTCGTATCATGGTCCCATTGGATGAGAATTTATATAGTTGTTCGGCCAAAAAGATGAGAATATGTGCGTGCGGAAATGATGTTCAGGGTGGCCGTTTCATCATAATAACCATGCGTCTATTTGGATCACAAAATCGTTGTAGATATGAGGAGGTTAGAACTACTGAGGAGCTCTTCAAATAGTCTTCACCTGTGTATAATCATTCTTTCTACTGTATGACATAATTCAAGGTATTTGTCCAAAATAAAATTACTGAAGTTATTGGATCTCCTTCCGCGTAGTTACTGTTAAATTGTATGTTCGAACCAGTTTGATTTGTCCTATGGTTTTGCCGTCAATTGGGCGCATCCCTTTTCATCCATTTGATGATTCGTGTCTGAAAGTATATTAACCCATGGATATTTTCCTTCCACTCATTTTCAAGACCATTTTCAATTACATTTGATCCGTACAATCCGAAATCACTCTGGTAGAACGGCACTAACGGGTGGTGCCTTGCCTGTTAATTTTGTTTCAGTTAACATGAGCTTGTTCCCGAAAAAGAAAGAACGAACTTAAACCTCTTGTGTGCGCGCTGGTTCCGGATTTCACTGTAGTTGAGTAGCTATTTTATTCCTTCTCTACACTGTATGCTGTCAGCGGTTGCTCCGGGAAGTAGGATCCATTGGCTTTGAAAGCAAGTTGGTCCTTCTCTGCTCACCTTGGACTTTGGAGAGCTTAATGGTCCAGAGTATTTATCTCCGTGTTGATTGCGTGCTTAAAATTTTTGCAGTGGAAGAAATCTGGTTAGGTTTTCCTTCTTTTAAAATTGCGAGAAACCTAGATTGAAATAAGCCACTACTACCATCACCGAAGACATCACTTCCCTCAACTCCTACACGTGTTTTTTGGGCTGAGATGACCTCCGTGCACTATAGATGATTGAAGATAGTCGGCCACGATCACATCAATTATTCTTTTAGATAAAAAAAAAAATTACATCAGATGCATCGTGATTTGTTCAGAAAATAATCTTGATAATATAGTGAAAAAGGAACAGGAAGCTCGAAGTGCGTAGAATCACCAGCTAAAGCTAATGGATTGGAAGTGCAGATTATCTGCTAAACCAGATGAGCAGATGGCGTCATCTTTGGACCACCGACAAGAACCCCCGGACTTGATCCTTTGCATTCAAAAAGAATTTCTGGAATAAAAGAAAATGCAAGCATAAAACAGGCACCTTAATCATTACATTTCGGATAAAAAGAGAAGAGTTAACTTATTACTCTTCATGTCAGGCCTTTCACCATAGTACACATTATGGGCCTGGAAAGGAAACTGATGAGGGACAATTTCCGTTTCTCTGGCAGCGTTGCAGAACCATGACATCCATGAATCTGCTTAGCATCCCGCGCATTTTGTTCGAATTATGTTGTAAATCGAGGCGGAGAAGCAAACATGAGTGGCACTAGCGCAAGAAGAGCAGTGGATAAAGGGGGTTTCTCAATATCCCACATCGAAAACAAAGGAAACGACCTATCATCTTGCACTCAATATATACACAAGTAAACCGCCGATGATAAGTACGCAGCCGCGTGGCGAGCTCAGAGCGAACTATTCTTTCGCCTTTTACTAAAGAATACCGTGTGCTCGCCGCTGATAGCGGTATACGCCAATTTTTAAAAGAGTCTACTCTCCTGGGGTGGCTCACTAATTACAGTCAAGAGTTGCGCTGTTTAACTTCATAGTTCACTACAAAAACGATGGCATTACTAAAATCCTTCTGTTAATATCCCAGATGATTTTCTGATACGGAATCTGTTTTGATAATTGGAGGTAGAAAAGTTCTTGCAGCAAGAGGGCACTTCAATAAAAACGAGAGTGCTCCAACATTTCACTTCCGAGGAAGACCAGACAGCTTTAAGCACAACCAAGGAATCTTCCCCACATTTCTTGCCCAACTCAATGAACTACCAATCTGGTTGCTTCATGTCATGGCTGTGTCATGCAAAGAAAACAAACATATTGGGAAAATATCTAAAAACCAACGGGATATGTCCCTTGGTGTTCTGTTCCATTGGGGAATCAGTTCTCGGGGCTTGAACCATGTGGTTCGAGGGAACTTCGAATTAACCGTTGCCGGTCCTCTATCTTGTTACAAAAGCCTCGGTTTTTATATTTTAACAGTAGTATATAAATTAAAAAATACTTTAAAACACACTTTAATTATCCTACGTAGTGTAAAAACAGAAAACCAAAGAACCTGGAAGGTAAAAGAGGCTGCTAGTCTAATGTCGACTCAAGGAAGAATCCTGGTAGAGTGAGAAAAATACTAGTGTTGAGTACAAAGTACAAACAATACAAGCCCTTGGAAAAAGGGTTAAAATTCTGAAAAGTCACGGCCTCACACTCAATCCTATGTTCTGGAGCGATAAGGTGATATCTGATCAACAGTCATTTTAGTTTCTTATTCTGTGGTCGGTGATATCTCATGCTCAAACCTTTTTTTTATGCGAGAATTTGGTTGACACTTTTATTATCAAAATTAATTCATGCTGAAACTTTTATTTTGCCCAAATTAGTCATTTTAGTTTCTTATTCTTTGGTAGGTAGTAATAGTATTTTGAACCATATTATTATTATTATACCTAGTAAGAAATATATTTTATGAATTCAAATAAATAAATATTATTTCAGATTTTTATAAGAGATGTATATTATAACTTGAACTCAAAAATATAAATTATAAATTCTTTATTAATTTTAAGAATTCATACTGAAATTTTAATAGTATAAACATGAGGAGAACAACTCATAATTATTATTTTAACTTTGACAAATAATGTGTGCGACTGCAATTTAAGAGAGTAGATATTAAAATTAGTCATGGTTGAGTCGCTGTGTCCATTTTCTTTTCAAATCTCGAAATTCATTAGCATTAACAAAATTGATTTTTTAATTTCTATAAAATCAAATATTAGATTGTTACTTTTGCTGATTGAATATGGTACTTTTGTATGAATGAGATAGGATGATTAGGAACAGGCTCCATTTGATTTTTGTGATCTGCTTCATTTAAAAAAAAAAATGAGTGTTGCTTAATATTTAAATACTTTGTACATGAAAGATGTTATGTGGGATAATATTCTAAAATGCTTAGATAAGTATTTTTATAGTAAAAAGGAGAGAGTGCAATAATATTTTAGAGAAATACTTTAAAAATATGCAGGTATAAATGTTAAGATTAAAAAAATTATAAATAATAATAATTATTATTATTATTATTATTATTATTATTTTGAAGTTATTAAAAATTCATTATATTCTTATAAATTAAATTTATATTGCGAGTTGTGATCTTCTTAGTCTAGTCAAACATACATTTGTTTTTATCCAACTAAAAAATAAAAATATAACAAGTCAGAAAGATCTCTATACACATCAAGTCGTGGAGCAAGGGGCACCACACATGAATACTGGGCTCTAGAAAAACTCATGAGGGCTATGTGCTGGGTATAGGCTATAAGTTCAAGCCCAAACAATATTTGAGATTAGAATTGGGCTCGAGAAAGCTCAGGGCTGGTAGCGTGTCAGGCCCGCGAAGCCTTCGGCCTAGAGGGGTGTTGAGTCCAAGCGTGGCAAGGTACCACGTCAGAGAGATACGAATGGTTTGATTTCTTACCACGTCCAGTTGTCCAGAAAGATAGTGCTGCAAAACCACGATTATAAATTTGATAATTCCTGGCCCATCAAATAAGTTTCCCAACAATCTAAAGTGCCTTCCCTTTTCTTGTCAAAATAAAAAGGAAACAACATCCAAAGTTCGTCAGTCATGGGGAAGTTGTTTCTAGAACGAGACAAAGTGATTACGAGAAAGAATCGACTCAAGCTAGTACATTTGATGTGTGTGTGTGTGTGTGTGTGTGTGTAGGAGAGAGAGGGGATAAGGGAAGGCTTTTTAAACCAGAAAGTCCATAAACAAGAATCTTGTCTGGACAATTATTTGATTTGAAACGATTAGTGTATAATGCTCTCGTGATTAACCAGTGAGATTTTGATGCCTGATTAGTAAGCAGAGCTCGAGAATATTTGCATTTTGATCCTTCACTTGAAGTCCCCCCTTCGATTTAAGGTTAATTCGTCTGTTAAAGCTCCATGAATCCATATTAATAGTTGTGTATTCGAGGGGTGACTGTAAATGATGAAAAGTGAGGTGGGGCTCATCATCTATATTCCACCCGTGAAGTGGGTCGGCAATAGTGGGGTGGTGGTGGTGGTGTGTTTTGAGAGGAGGCTGCTCACGAGATTGAATAGCTTGATGCAAACCCCGAGAAAGCGAAGTGAAACGGGACCCACTGACTACTTTCCCACAGAAGAGGCCAGAGCAACCACCACACTCCTCCAAATTCCCCTGGTCACATGCTTTCTGCTACAAGCTAGACGTGCTCACAAGTCACTAGCTATGGTGAGAGAGCCAATCCTAGCTTACCACCATTCGAAAACATCACCAGTTTAATTTTAATTATGCTGCTGCTGCCCCTTCATAAAGTGGGAAAAAAAAAACAAATTATTTTGGTGAAAAGTGATGCTTTAGATAATGGTTAATGAGAGGAAGTGCAGTGGGAGGGTGGTGGTGGTGATAAGATGAATATAAGAAAGCATGGGATGCTAAAATCCTGTCACGCTAAATTAGATAGTCTTTTTGTCAGGTTATGATAATAGTTTATTTGCTGCTTCAGAGTAATGAAGTTTGGAGCATAAGTATAATATAACTACTGCTGCTGCTGCTACTTGGGTCAAAGAATATTGTTTTTTGTGGTTCTGATTGTCGTGCTTATCAACTAACCTGAAACTGCCTACCTCTGCGTTTACATTATGCACTGATGATAGAACAGTAGCTATTGTTTTTAAAAGTATTATTATTTAAAAATAAATTAAAATAATATTCTTTTATTTTAAAAAATTATAATCAGTATTATTGTACCAAAAAAAACTTTTGTTTAGACCGCGATACCAATCAGAGGTTGAATCTCAATTGTTAATGTTGAGCACAAACTTGTATGCTAAACAAGAAAGAATAACATTGGGTTTTATTTTTCTTATAGTTTTAGGTTTGAGTTTTGTTGTTACTATTACGATGGCTACTGAAAATTTACATGATCGTTAAATTTAAAATTTATAGAGTTAGTCGAGATATACACAAGTTAACTCAGATATCTATGTTAATAAAAAACAAAATTCAATAGTTAGAGACTACAAATGATCCTTTTCTTCTTACTTGAGCTATAAAATTGAGGGAATAATAAGATACCAGCTATCCAAGGACGCGAGGCAAAATGTTTTCACTAAGCAACAGGTTTCCGACTCATCTTCTCAGCTATGTAACCATATTCCACGCTCTTTTGCCTATGAAATTATACATATGAAAGAAGAGGGAGAGAAAAAGGGCAATTCATTGATGCTGTGGCATTCTTCCATCCAGAATCTGGTGCTGATTATAAAATGACAAGTGATTCCTTGGATTAATCACAGCAGAATAATATTGGTAGTTTGTCAAAGTTTTTTGCTTCAAGACAAGTCACAACATTTTTGTCCAGTTAGACACTCAAAATATTATCAGAAATTGTAATCAAGTGAATGGTGGAAATTATATTTCTGATATATATGATGTCAATACAATCAAAAGTTTCAGAATGCAATCACGGAAAGCATTGCTTTACTTCAAAGAACGACAAGCAACCTTGCAAGGAGAATCCAACAGCCCTAGCTAGCCTTTCACCCTATAAATACCTCATTTGCCACACTAATTCACACAACAAATTCTACTTTTACCTATCCCGTAATAGAATTCTACACTGGACGAGTGGCATGGAGATTCAAGTAAACAGCTCTATACCCTTTTCCATTCTTTTTCTCAGCTAGTAAACAAAAGAAACACCACTTGTGTCAAGTGTTTATCTTTTCTTGACAAGTATTAGTTCTAATTAATTAGTTTTCTTTCTTCTTTGTTCCCTTATGATCTTGCAGGTGACTAATTTGGTTCTAGCACTACTTGTGGTTGCCTTCATTAGCTTCAGAGGTGCTGAGAGCAGAAAGGCGAGGCTTTTAGACTCCTTTGAGTACAGTGCCATAAATTGCAGGGCTCACACTGCATCATTGACTGATTTTGGAGGGGTTGGGGATGGAACAACATCAAACACTAAAGCATTTAAGGATGCAATCGATCATTTGAGTCAGTTTGCATCAGATGGTGGCTCCCAACTCTTTGTTCCTGCTGGAAAATGGTTGACTGGTAGCTTCAGTCTTACCAGCCACTTCACACTCTACCTGCACAAGGATGCTGTGCTTCTTGCCTCTCAGGTTTGCATGGTTTACACCTACACATAGACATAGAAGTGCAACTTTTTCTCTTCTTTAAAAAATCTTTCGTACGTCTTCTGTTTGGTTGATTAACCAAGTCAAGAATGAAATGGTTTAGGACATGCAAGAATGGCCAGTGATGAAACCTCTGCCATCATACGGCAGAGGGAGGGACGCAGCAGCTGGAAGGTACAGCAGTCTCGTATTTGGAACGAACCTCACCGACGTTATTATCACTGGTAATTTAATGCAATTTAAAACGTGAAGAGCAAGATTTAAGAAAGATTTTACAAATTATAACAAAATCATGCGCTTTCACCTGCGGTCAATCATACAAATGAGTTGGTGACAAATTTGAAATGTCAGGGAACAATGGCACAATTGACGGTCAGGGAGCATTCTGGTGGCAGAATTTCCACAAGGGCAAGCTAAAATACACCAGGCCTTACTTAATTGAGATCATGTTCTCAAACAGTATCCAAATTTCAAATCTAACACTCCTGAATTCCCCGTCTTGGAATGTTCATCCTGTTTACAGCAGGTATTCTATGCCCTGATGCATGTCAGCATATATACGATCACATCACTCGATATTATATACAGAGAGAGAGACTTTCATGACTTTGTTTTTCTTCCTCTTCTTAATTTTTTCATTAATCATGGGATTGCAGTGATATTCTTGTGCAAGGCATTACCATCATCGCCCCAATCTCATCACCAAATACCGATGGTATTAATCCAGGTTTGTATTTCCCTGATTTCTGATCAACTTATAATTGTTTAACTATTTTGAAGTTCAAGAACTTGAAAGCCAATTATCTTACATCCAACGTGACTAATATTTGTGAAGGAAACATCTTAACTTAAAAGTTTAAGTTATTATATGAGAACAGAATGTAATTTATATTATCTCTAACAATATATTTTGCTCGTACAACTTTGGAAGCATTTAATCCTGTGGCATGACGTTGCAGATTCCTGTACAAACACTAAAATTGAAGATTGCTACATAGTTTCTGGAGACGATTGTGTGGCAGTTAAAAGCGGTTGGGATGAGTACGGAATTGCATTTGGTATGCCCACAAAGCAATTGGTCATCAGACGGCTCACGTGCATTTCTCCATACAGTGCCACGATTGCACTAGGGAGTGAAATGTCGGGCGGGATAGAAGATGTTAGAGCAGAGGATATCACAGCCATCCATACAGAATCTGGGATCAGGATCAAAACTGCTGTAGGGAGAGGAGGGTACGTGAAAGACATTTATGTGAAGAGAATGACTATGCATACTATGAAATGGGTCTTTTGGATGACTGGAAATTACGGGTCACATGCTGATAAAAATTATGACCCGAATGCACTGCCAGTGATTCAAGGGATAAATTACAGGGACATGGTTGCAGACAACGTGACAATGGCTGCTAGATTGGAGGGCATTGCAGGTGATCCATTCAAGGAAATTTGCATCTCTAATGTTACAATTGGACTTGCACCGAAGGCAAAGAAGGTGCCATGGACTTGCACCGATATTGAGGGGATGACGAGCGGGGTAACTCCACGACCATGTGATATGCTGCCGGATCAAGGGCCTGAGAAAATTACATCCTGTGATTTTCCTCCGGAGAATATACCAATCGACTTGGTACAGTTGAAGATGTGCTCTTTCGGAATGAGTTATGTGTGAATTTGCTCCTCTAGTACCATCAAGCAATGTATAACCACTGCTAGGCTCCGAACAAAAAAATATATATATAATCTACTAGTTTCTCTTCAGTTCTATAACTTGCAAGTGATCGTATCATACACTTACAGCATGATAACATTATCGAAACAATACGCAGCTTCGAATTTATTGTCAATAAATAAAGATATAGCAAGCTGGCGGGTCTCACTCTCCCATATCCTGAATCAACAAACAAGCAGAATTGCAATGCACATCGTATCATTAGCCAGCCAGACAGGATGGTGAGACAACCATGACTTGAACACAAGCAATACAAGGCTCTGGATCGAAATGCATCAAGCACACGACTAATAAAAGTAATGCATAACGAAATGGAAGTGGAGGGTTTTTTGGAATCGATTTCTTGAGTCGTGATAAAATTATAGTATTCAACTTCAGTGTCACATAAAAGCGTCATAAACTTAGTCGCGGTTCTAGATAGTAACACGATCTTCGCACCAGCAATTATCTGGAATTCTCTCTTTAAGTACAGCTGGCTGTTGAAAGATGCAAAGCTTATGAGATCTCTATGACTGTAGTCAAGCCAAACACCAGCACCCAAGTCCTAGCATCTAAAGTCCAAATCACCATAAAAAGCATGACCATGTCATAATAACCCCAACAACAGTACCAGAATAATACCTACAGATGTCATCTCTTCCAGGTCCATGATGAGAAACAAGTTATTACCTAGCAAATCATAGCAATTCTTCGCATTCAAAATCAGCTTTCAGAAACAGTTATACAAAAAAAAAAAAAAAACATCAGTAGTCCTCAAAAGCATGATGAATATGCTCCATCACCAATAGAGCTAACTAAAGAGCTCATAAAGCTGAAGTTGCACATGGCACAGCCCAAGGAAGAACCTCCATCGACTAAAGATGGAACCTTTATGGAGATTCTGCTCAGAAAACTTCAGAATTACACTGCTTGTCCTCCATCTTACACTTTTTGATGTTGTAAAAATCTCAGGTATCAGCCCATAGAACCCTACAGATAATCCTAAGCAGATCCAAAGTATCCAATGCGTTTCTTATCACTTCTACTATCATAGAACTGGTAGATATGTTATAGTGTTGTACATTATAATCATGGGATAGCTTCCCAAATGTATACAGCATGTCAATCATATGATTCTCAAGGATCTGGATTGAAGTTTACAGATTCCATCCAGATGAGTTCCTTGATGTTTTCTTCAGTAAATGATGGTTGCTCAAAATCAAAGATGAAAGGCCTTGGGCAAACAGGCTCCTCATTGATGTCATGAAGAGGTGCCAAGTATGGATGACACAACGCCTCATCAACTGCAAAGAGAAAAGGTCAAATGTAATCCCTGCCCAGATAAAAGATTCATTAATCAGAAAAATAAATTCAATTTTTAATCATTTTTTATCAAATTTCCAAATGTTGGGACATACCATATTTTACTATACTATCATTAAGATATGCAATTTCACTTTATCAAATAATAGCCATTACCTCAAATATTATCTGGTGAATGCACTTACTTCCAGGTCAAATGCATAGCCAAGCTTACAGGAAAAGGTCCCGTAAAGATAAAACAGCATATGACACTATATCTGCATTAATTATTATCTTGAGGCACTAACAATGCTACATTTGACCCAGAATGTTTGACTTTACCCTAAGTTTATAGTAAATGATTTAAAACAAAAAAGTTACCACAATGTCACAAAACTAGTCATTGAAATCACTATCACGCTTGCCTCATTTTTACCTGTCATACGCCTATTTGGATCAAAGACCAGCATTTTCTCCAACAAATCAGCAGCACCAGCGGCAATATTAGGAAATCTAGTAGAAAAGTTTTGCCTTGGGTATTGCGGAAGCTGCCTGACATATCTTCGTGCATTCTCACTTCGCAGGAAACCAAGACTGGAGTCATCAGGTGAACCTATGAGCTATTCAAAGATAAATGCACGAAGTGTCAAAGCAAAACAAATAAGAAAGTGATCAAATGGAATAGAAAGTGGAGATGCATCACTATCACATAACTGATCAAGAAAAGGAGAGAGGAGAGGATTTCTGATTCCCAATCACATCTCTTTGTCGCACTGTTGTCCCTGAGGTATCATCATTACTAGGGACAAATTAAAAAAATTCAAAACCCCCATAGTTTGATTTTTTTGATTAAAGGTTCTACTAAATAGACCCCTCAAAATAGTAACTTTTCGAACCTGCTCCCCAAATGTGACATCCTAGATTCGTCCATGATCATTACACAGTTACCAAACTGAGACTTGACAATAATGCAATTCCTGCCATTTGGACACGAGGGAGGGAGGGAGGGAAGGGATGGGTGGGGGGACAGTCTATGACTCGTCAATTTAAGAGAATAGCAACTGTGCTATTGGCTATTGAGGAAAAAAGAAGAAGTCAAAGGGTGCATAAGTTATAATTATCAATGGCCACAAGTGAATGAAAACAATCAGAGCTTCCATCCACAAACAATGAGAAAATACTTCAATAAAGAAAGCACAGCAAGATGACTCCAGAACACGATTGATGGACAATTGCAAAATGACATACCTCTGTAATAAGCCTCAGCTGATGAACATAGTCTTTCCCAGGAAATAAAGGTTGCCGTGTCATGATTTCACCAAGTATACAACCCACTGACCATATATCAATTGCTCCAGTGTACTCGGAACAATTGAGGAGTAGTTCTGGAGCCCGGTACCATCGAGTGACCACATACTCAGTCATGAAATCTGTTTCAGATGTTGTCCTTGCAAGTCCAAAGTCTCCAATTTTAAGGTCACAATTAGCATTCAAGAACAAATTGCTGGGTTTTAGATCACGATGCAAGACATTTGCGGAATGCACATATTTAAGCCCTCTTAGCAATTGATAGAGAAAATACTGCAGCACAACGATTTTGATATGGATTAAAACCAAGCATCTAACACAGTATTTGTTAATTTATGACATTCTTGCCCATAAAACAATGATGATTTCCAACAGCATTTGTTAGAGAGAGAAAAAAGCATTTTATTCATTAGCAGTCTCTAGGGCTGTGGCATGTGGCCACAGCCTGTCTCTCTTTTGTAAATTTTCCCCCTTGTGAACAAAAAGAGAGAGAGAATAGGGGTGACCGACATGATGGGGTGATCTGTAGGGGATTTGAGAAAGAAATGTGGGGGTAGAAAGAACAGTGAAGCCCACTGATAACAGTGAATTATTAGAGATGTAATACCACTAAATTACAAGTGACAAGATAGCTAACAGATAAACCTATTGGCTCAACAAAGACAAACAAATAATGAAAGTCATCATGCTATGATTGTGATTTAGTTGAAAATCTAGAGTTTATTTATGGCTAAATGAGGAAGAATATCTCATGCAGCTTATCAAGACTAGTTGAACCATTTTGTCACAATTTCAACCAATAAAGCTTGAAATTTGCAGCAAGCTCAAAGCTACAGTCAAAGACCACAACATTCTAGAGGTTGGTAAGAAATAAGTAAAAATCAAATCAGTAACCACAAGAAAAATCATGTCTGAAATAACAGCTCGCTATGAGAATAGATTGCTTATAGTGGAGACAAAATCCAAGAAGAAATGGAGCTAACCCGACAATGATCATCTGTCAATGTTTGGTTGGAGCGTATTATTTGATGAAGATCTGTATCCATTAATTCATAAACAATGTAGACATCATTGAAGTTTTCTGTCTGGGGAGGCCGAATGATGTCTTTGATAGCAATAACCTGAGGAGTGGGGAATGAGTAAGATCATAATTATAACAAAACACCATAGAAACAATAAATACACAAGTTCTACAATACAACATCAGCAAGCAGTCATGATGTATAGGCTCTGATGCCATGCAATTTGAGTGTGTTGACAAACCAGTCTCAAATGTGGATGATATAAAGTCAAATAGGTAACTTAAAAAACTTAAGTGGTCAATCCTGAGCTGCCAAAGCACATATCTACATGACACAGTTGATCATAGTAAGAATAAAGCAAAGGGTTAGGTTTACAAAAATTCCACCCCTGAAAAGAAAACTATGATTGCAACATAACCCAGGTTCTTGGTAGCATTATAACTGACCTGAGCAACAACTTCAATTGATCTACAAAATCATGAAACAAAAACTTGAGTTGAGCTCGGAAATCATGAGAATAACAAGGAAAGTCAAACTTACATTTTCATGATCCATGTGGCGAAGAAGCTTAATCTCTCGTAAGGTCCTCTTAGCATCTATTCTGTTGTCAAATGCATTACCAATCTTCTTAATGGCAACCTCTTCACTAGTCTCGGCATTCACAGCAGCACTGAAGGAAATAACAAAACCACATCTTCCTTCACATGGATGATTCCACACAGAAATTATGTCACACTCAACGAAATCACCAAATAAATTCAAACTTCAGCAGAAATAGCATTTTTCGAGCTCCAACAACTAATAAAAAAGATTTATTTTTCTTGCGATAAATTATCCCTAGCTCAAAAATTAGGAAACTTTTTAGCACTATCTTTTCACGGTTAACACAAACTAATTGAAAGCAACCAAGAATTTTCTGGAATCTTGCAAAAGAACACTCATTTTTAAGAAAGATCAAGATTTTATTCTTGAAACTTCCACTATCATTTCAATTAGGAGAGAATCTCAATTCAATCCCACACGGCATGAAAGACAGGCCACGAAAAACGCATGATAAAAAATTCATAACTTAACCTAAAACCATAAAGCAACGAAAACCTGCAGTTGAAAATGAACACAAGAAGAGGAAAAGCAGCTTCGAAATAAGAATCAGACGTACCAAACAATACCATAAGCTCCACGGCCAACAGGGCGAATAGGAGGGACGTACTTTCTAGAAACTTCAAAGAGGTTACCGTACACATTATACTGTACATAGCGTCCACCATGAGTCGGTGTGCCCTTGATGTTAGGGTCGCCACCTGAGCTTGACTCTAAGCATGACATTTTTCAGTGGCAGCAACAAGTAAGGATCCGATCACAAGCTAGATAGAGAGAGGGGTACTAAAATTGTTGAAGAAGAAAGAAGAAGGGGGGGTAATATTGGGGACGGGCGTGTCGGCAGGCAGGTGTAAAGTGTTGTCGTTTTGTTTTGATCGTGGGAGTTTTTCTTTTCATTAATTAATTAATTTATTATACCACTACCATTCAAAGAACCGAGAGACGGCTAAAGGCTCGTTAGTTTAGCGCGACGCGAGGCGTGTTTTTTAAGGGGGGAAATATCTTTTAATTATTTTATACAATAATGTTAAATAATAAAAATATATATTATTTTAAAATAAAAAACAATTAATTATTTTAAATTTGTTTTGTTTGGTTAATTAAAGAATGGTTTCATACTTCAAATACAGACCCCAGACTTTGAATGAATGGAATGCTGCCGTGAATGAATGGTATTTCGATCAGTAGGTGGTGTCACGAATTAAATAATAGAAGTATGTCTGGTTGAGAATTGAAGAAATTAATTTCGGTTGAAAATCACCGGCCCGGCAGCCAGAGCAGGCGGGCCCAATTTCTTGAAACTTTCTCAGAGTGGTGGGTGGGAATGCAAGCCATGAAAATCCGATAAATGGGCCCATCAAATCATTCCTTCCTTCGACGTTCATGAGAACAACTCAGCAAAATCATGATGATCGGTGTGTTTTTACTCCCTCCATTTTCATTCAAACGAGCACTAAATATTTATATTATCGTTGATATTTTTACTATAAATGTTTTTATTAGAAAATTATTTTTAACCTAGCACATTAAAATAATTTAAAAATATTTAATTTAAAATAAAAAAATATTTTTTTAAATTAGACTAGTAAAACTTGATTATTCCTACTGATTTTAAAAAATATCGGTGGTTTTTAATTATTTTATCTTGGTGTCGTCTAGAGAACAGCAACAAATGAAGTAGATTGTTATACGTTTCATTTTATCCTCACCGACACGTGAAGTCTACTTGGCTAAAAAAATGATGAAGAAATCTGAATATCTCTGTACCAATATTTTCGGGCAGGGTAATTAATGCTTGGTGCGAGTAGACAGCTACTACGGGGGTGACGAAGGGTTCGGTGGGGTAATTATATTGTAATTAAACCAGCGTTTTTTTTTTAAATAAATATATTTTGGTGTTTTTAAATTATTTTGATGTGTTGATGTTAAAAATTATTTTTAAAAAACAAAAAAAAATATCTTTTTAATATATTTCAGCACTTTAAAAATTAACTGCAACCATGTTACCAAACACTCCTTAAAGAAACCTTTTTTAATAGATATATTTTAGGCCAAATTAAAAGTTAGGTCCACTGGTTTTAGGGTTAAAATTTTATTAAAAAATATTTTTCAGCAAATATTTATCAATATAGAAATTAACATTAATTAAATTAATTATATATAAATAAAAAAAATCATCTAAAACACTCATGGTTGGTATGTTTGTGTCAAATCCAATACCCTTTTTATCCCTTTTAGAAAAGAGATGATATATTAATGTGGCTTATAAGAATCATAAACAAACCTCAGCAAAGTAGTTTGGGATCAATTCACTCGCGTTTACTAGGCTTAAATCTTGTATCCTAGGTTTGGATTTTTTTTTTCCTAACCTATTTCAGGCTTGGGCTTGGATTTATTGTAAAGAAATTATTTGGCTTATAGAGGATTATTTATTTTATCATTCTATTTATGGATATCCAGACTATGATTAAAGAATTTGTTCGCACTAAGTGATGAACAATAAAATTTTGAAGGATAGAAAATTAATCATTAATAATAACATATTATTTTTACTTATAATTTCTAGATTTTCAACAATTAGTTTACAACTATTAGATTTATCTAAAATAGTATTTATATATGATAGTATGCATGTTATAATTAAAGTTTCTATACTCTTAAAATGCACAATTGGTTTCTATTTTGATCTTTATTGTAAATTTCTTTGATTATATAAACTAAATAACCGTTATCTCTAATTTGATCTAGAATTAATATTTAGTACTCAAGGTGGTTTAATCTTTACTTGATTAACTTGTATTGAGAGCGAATTAATCATACATTAGTAAAACGGATTAGAGGGGGATCATAATTCAATATTATGAAAGGTTATAATGTTATTCTAAGCTTTGAAATTTGAAAAGCAATAGTTTATTCAGTGTCTTCGCGTTAGATTTTGAAATTTTAAATACAGCGCACTGCTATGAAATGTAAGCCACACAGTGTGTTTTGTTGTTCTTCTTTAACTTGTAATTCACGCAGCAGTGTGAACCTTTGATCTATTTTTAATTGCAATTGTAATTCACGTAAGCAACATGAACCATTCTTCTTGGAATTGTTTCACAATTACAATTCAATGCAGGTGAAGCAGCAAATCACACATCCCAGTCCATAGTGGATGTGGGTAAACAGTAAACAAATAATAAATTAGCAATGTAATTTAACTTTCTTTCTAATTTAACACTCAAAGGGATGAGAGGGGAATCATAGTTCAATATTATGAAAGGTTATAATTTGGATAATATAAAGTAACATTTATTATCTATATAGCCCAAATTTGACTAAAGTCTACTCTGTTCTGACACAACTAGTTCAAGGAGTAAAGGAATAATTATGGTAGCTTGAGACCCTATGAAAATATTTCATTATTTTCAAAAGAAAAGAGAGATTTATCGTGGTTTTGATTGGGATGTCAAAGCATTTAAAGTAAATAAAAATTGATTGCTTTATCTTATTGTCTTGTTGGATATTTTAAGGCATCTTTAATGGTAAAAACCATTTAAAAAGTCAAATTATCAATATAGTATTTTAAATAGTGTAATTTAGTAATTTGTTTCATATGGTACTTGGATGGAAAAATGCATTTTAACAAGTCATTTTGTATTTTGTAGAGAATGAGAAAATAGAAAAGAGAAGTTTACACAGAAAAAATGGTTACATTTCTTCTCTATTTTATGGTTTTTTTTGGAAAAAAAAACATGTGATAATAACTTTTTAGTTTGACAAAAAATATTTTAGCATCCTACGTATATAGTTTCCCCCTTAAATACCTAAAATCAATAAATAAAAAGCTATTTTGAGTTTTTTTTTGTCTCTCCATTTAGCTCTCTCATTGTAATTAGCCTCATGTAATGCATTTGAAAGCAAAATTAGTTGTTCAATCTTTGCTTTATGGACCTTTAGAAGGAAATAAAAATATAAAATCTCTTTGTAAGGGATTTCCCGATCCCTCTTTACAGCCTCATTAGGCAAGTCTTTTATTTTCATAAAATGAGATAATCATATATATATGACTCATCAAATAAATTATTTTTGACTTATCAGAGTAAAATATAAATGACTCGTAAAGTAATACATTATGTCTAACTTGTCAAAGAAAAATATATCAACTTGTCAAAATAATCATGAAACCCAAGATTCTTTAGTTTAAAAAATCATAGGCTAAGTGCTTATATTTAAACTCAAATGTTTCACCAAACTTGAAAATAATAGGTCTAGCAACTCATAAGCTCATATATAATTAGACTCAACTTGATGTTTGGCTTAGCTGGGGATTATTATCCTATCTTTATGATGTTTGGCTTAGCTGGGGGTTATTATCCTATCTTTATCTACTATTTTAGAAAATTCAATCCATGTAAAATCAGAACATGTGAATTCACATATCATGAAGGATTATTGTGCAAATCCATGCCTTGCATGAGTTCCGCCCAAATCCTAAACATCCTGACCCATGATTAATGTGGCATGTTCCTGACCGTAAGGAATTCAGTGGCATCACCACCGCTGGCTCTCCGTTCGCTCAAACATCAAAAGGCTACAGCGCTTCAAGGCCTACTTTTTCTCTGTTCATGGAGAGAAGTGTAACCATTTGCTGTGCTCGTTGCTTTAGGGATTCTACAAAAAAAGATTAATAGCCTGTCAATGGAATAAAGGGAAACTTCTTTGCAAATACCTCTCAATGGAATCAAGGGAAGCTTCTTTGCTCTGCGAAAGCATTCCCAGATTGTCCAGCTGATTCGTGCAGGAACTTCCTATTTAACTCCAGCCAGAGCGCTAATTCATTCAGCTGCTCAGAGGAATAGAATAAAAAGGTTCCCGGTAATATTCTCAAATATTGAGGTGCCATGCAGTGCATTAATCACAACAGTGATGCATTATCCAAATTTCATGAAGCGATGTTGATTAGTTCCAATCATGTTCCCATGTTCACGAATTTGCACGCCCATAGAAATTAAGCTAAAGCACACGTCAGGTCATGTTAGTTGGATCCGGTATACCAATAACTCTAGGTCAACTCAACACGCATTCAGGAGATTTTATTTTGGGCACAGAAACACGGAAACGAAGGTTTCAAGTCTCCATGCCAGCCAGGCGAAAACCGATTGGGGTGGCTGGTATTCAGCCCACCTGCTAGAAGATTTGAATATCAGGGGAACGTTAACTAGGAATAACTTCATCCTGAACAAAAATAGAATTGGGAAGACACTCCCTCCCGCATCTCTAGTTCAGGAACATAAGATTTTATGTGAAATGAGATACTTTGGAAAGACATAACAGACCCAGCTGAATTTCACAAACAGTCGTTATGGTTACTACACAGTAAACCTCATATTCTACAGCTTTCAAGCACAACACAGGAAAAAAGCTCCGGAGATGCATGTATTAATGACATGCGAGAAGAGAAAATACCACTCTTTGCATCCTCCATGAGACCTATTAAGCACCAATGTCCTATCACAAACGACTTGAATAAAAAAAGAAAATAGCTGTATAATATAAAATAATGCAGCATGCTATCAAAGTATCCCTGCAACACTCACAGGAAGTTAGGGTAAAACATAACGAGCGAAATAGTACAAACATTTCATGTATTAATGACATTATATCAGACAACATCCTAGTACAAACCCGTAAGAAAGTACAACATACCTCACACCACATAGAACAAGACAGGACACACTTGACAATACTACTGAGAGAACATCTCATACCAAAACTATACATTCGAATAACACGCTTCACCATAACCATCTATCTTACAAGCCGTTCCCCATTGCTCCCTAGGAATGGGTCAGCATGAGTATCAGGCACTCTCAAGTCACATAGCAAAGCATCACGCCCACTTAAAACTATTTTGAAAAAGCCATCTACTACATTAGTAAGAAAATCTAGCCCTTGTGAAAGTTTTTCTGCTTTCCTCCCCAAATCTGAAGAAGAATTACTGAAAGCTTCAACTTCAATAGGTCTCGTACCATCTTGGATCATGGGATACAAATTCTTCACAACTGTATGAACTTCATCTAATTCTTTCAAGACAGGAAATTTCCCGTGAGAAAATATCTCTCTAATTCCTCCATTTACATTAGTTTGTAAATCAGAAAAAGCTTGTGCCCACATTGTTGTGTTGGCAACATCCAAATCTAACAGATTCTCTAAATTACCTGAAAACACAGCAGCAGCAACACTGCATACAAACACAGTCTGTATCTTAACTCCATACATGGCTTGCATCAACACCTTTCCTTTGGCTGAGTTCTTAACCTTTGGCAGACTCAGTGAATCCACAAGACCCTCCAAGATGGATTTACAGCTTTCCAGTCTAGGGTTCTTTGAGCCAATGTTCTGTCTCCAGTTATCTAGAGAAGAACGTGCCCGCACAAGCTTCTCTGATGTGTTGGACTCCAAATTATGCAGGGCAAATTGAAGCAAGAGATGACCTTGATTCAGGCGCAAGAGCTCAGAACTAAGAGCATTGCAAATATCAAGCAGCTTCACGCTGATGTCCAAGTACACATCTATCCACTTCTCATCCCAGCAAGTCACAGGGAGATCAAGTTCTGTGATGAGGGTTTTTATGCCAGTATGAGTCTCACAGAGTGACTCCATTGCCAATTTCATCCATGCCAAGCTAAGAACATCATGCTTGTCTTTCGGATTCAATTTCCGCAATCTTGTTGTCAATGCAAACTCAAAGGCATTTAATAGAGAGAGAAGCCTCGGGGACAATTGAGAACCCTTTGAAGATATCCTCTTGAATGGATTTCCAAATGGAAAGAAAGGGCGGTGTGGCTCTTGTGGTTGACTCATTTTGACAATTTGCTACAAGAAGTTTGGAAAATTTGATATCATTATTCTTATTGCACATAACAAAAGAAAAATAAACATAGCCAGAATAACAAACTGAAAAACACAGAAATCAACCAAAACCACGTCAAACACAAGACAGAGAACAATAGATGGCAATTAGGAACCAAACTCCACAAGATAAATTGCAACGCTCATCATCACAGGAGGTTCTTAAGAAACGAAACAAATATCACAGGAGACTGAACCAAATATCTAACAACAGTCTTTCTTTTAACCTCCGGGTCCTCAGAAAATGATGCAAGACTCCAACCAGAGACCCATAAAAAAAAGGCTAGATAAAAAAGAATCTACACACAAAAAGTTGTGCATATCCAGTTATTGGCCACTCTTCATCTCCTCAATATCAGTAACACCACATCAACAAAAAAAAGGGCAGAAAATAAGTGCTTATTCTCTCTTTATCTCATTCACGGAATAATTTCAGGTTTAAATAAATTAAAAAAAATCAGTTAAATTAAAGAGAGAGAAAACTAGAGAGAAAGGAAAAATGTCAGTCAGAACTTTTCATACCAAATAACATCGAAAGCTTCGATCTATGGGTCTCCTGTTTCAATTCATGCCTTATATTCCTAAAATTAGAACACACAAAACAAGCAGATAATTTTGTAACATCAAAAGAGTTCAAAATTAATAAATGGACCTAGCAGCAGATCCTTAGATCAAAGTTGCAATCAAGCCAAACTGAGACCCAAAACCCCCTATAAAAATTGAAACCCTAACCCTAATCATCTTTAACAAAAAAAAAGTACTGGTATAAGATCTAGAAAAGAGAAACCAAAACATAGAAGATTTACTGCATGAAATAACATCGCGAAGAGAGGAATTGTACCTGAAGGGGTAATCGCAAAACACGGAAATTTCAGAGAAAAAGTTTCCAAAGGCGATGCTTCTTCGAAAGTGTCCGGTTTAATCAATGGCAGGTAGTATATGAAGGATGGGCAGAAGTAAAGGTCAGATGTTGCACGTGGAAGGATGTGAATGGAGAAATGCTGTAACGGGTAGATATTCTTTATGTGATTGATTACTGTAGTTTTATTTTTATTTTATTTTATTTTGGGAGGAATGGAGGGTTACAGAAACTGCGAGGAAAGTCAAGCTTGATTTTATTTAATGCATATGATCCAACGGACAGAATCCTTCCTTCTAAACACACGGAATTGCCCTATCTGGACCTCGTTTGCCGACCAGAACATAATACTTTTTGAGTTTTGTCTTTTATTTATTTTAAATTAATTTTTTTATATTTTTAAATTATTATGATATCAAAAATATTTTTTTAAAAATAAATTATTATACTACTTTTCTGAGAAAAAAATATTAAAAAGAACAACCTTGATGCTTCAAATATGCCCTTAGGAAAAGGCACGGCCCAGGTACAAATGGCTAGTGGCGATGTTGAAAAGGTAAGTGGACTCGGCCCACCAAAGAATTTCGTGTGTGGGAGTCGGTTAAAAATTCGGGTGCTTCGATGCCCCTGTCCTCTCTTGACAAACCAAGCCTCCTTTATTTTTGACTCTTGAGAAAATTACTAGATTCGTGACCCGTGGCTCACCAAGTCCATCAGGATATTTTCGACCTAAAATTGAAACTTAAATTGTTAGTTTATTTTGTAATTTAAATGATATAATTAAAAAATCACGATGATACAGAGTGATTGATAAAAAAAAAATACAATAAATTTTTTTAAAAGAACTTGACTTTAGCCATCCAGATTAATAAACACCATGCTGTTAAAAGTCAAAACTAAAAAAAAAATTCATTAAAGAGGTGTTTGGAAACGTAATTTTAATTACTTCTCAATTAAAAATATATTAAAATAATATTTATTCAGGCACCATGCTTCCGTCAATCACTACAAGATGTGTTCATGCTCAACAAGCTGTGGGCCAGTTAAAAACCCAAAGGGAGACTTTTGTAAATCAAAGGAGTTTGGTCATTTTCTGAAACCGAAATCATGTCTTTCAATGATGATGCTTTAAAAAATCAAATTTCAGGTATTGTTTTTATAAAAAAATAGGATATTAAATTAAAAATAAGGGCGGTGGAATAGTATAGTTTAAAAAAGTGAGTAAAATATAATGTAAATATCACGATTCATAATCATAATATATAAAGTTATCATATTTTAAAATATTTATTGAGTGTTGCGATTTTATGCAATAAATTATTATGTCACGATCATGAATAATAACAGGTCATGCAGTTTAACCTAGCCTGTTGGGTTAGGCTAAGCGGCCAAGCTACTAAATTAAAACCATATAAATTAATATAAAAGAAACAATGGAAAATATGCAGTTTAATATAATGTTTAATTTTGTAAGAAAATAAGTGTAATCTTGATGAAAGTTTTGAGGGCCAAAAAGGGTTTCCGTGAAAGATTAAAACTTTTAAGATTTTAGCATAAGGAATTGGTCGCGGGTAATTTTTCGTGGATATTTTTATTAAATCTATTTAAGACATCAGGACACGATAGGAGAAGGTTCTTGATTGATTATAAAACACCAAACGGTGTAGAGCCCTGTAAGAATCTTCTAGTAGACACCAGCATCATGATGGACCACGAAATTTAACAGAAGTTTCGAGAAAAACCACACCGAATGAATTGCTCCTTATCTTGCAGCAGTCTGAGTGCCCATTGGAAAGACCACACTAACCCCCAGCCCCAAAAACAATTCAGGCTCATTGCATTAAGGTTTGGTTTGAAAACGTGGTAGAAATCATGTTTTTTTTTTTAAATATATATATATTTTTTTTTACATGTTGATATAAAAAATTAATCATTTTAATAAACAAAAAAATCTCTACCGTTCTCTAGAACAACCTCTGAAAAGAAAAGGAAGCTGGCTCAAAAATAGTAAGCATGAATCAACAGGTTCTGTGATCATTAGGCCCATGCAAGCACAACATATAACTAACATTTCGGTATTTCCTGCTGCTTTTCTCATGTTTCTTTCCTTCTATTCCCCTCTCTTCTCTGACCTAAGAAATGTGTTCTGACATGAGGTGTGCTTGAACTATTAAGTGTTCAGCTCCAACAAAACTCGTTTGAGGTGATATTACAACTGCTGACTGACCATTCCAGCGTTCTGTCAATTGCAATGAAATGAATTAAATTCCAGGGCAGCCATCCGCAGATTGCACTTGTTAGTCAGCCTTCTTATCCGGTTCACCAATTGCTGCCAGTCTTTCAACAAGAGGAGGATGGGAATAGTGATATGCTGAGTACCAAGGATCTGTATTCATAGATGACAAATTTTCTTCCTGAAAAGAATTGACACTGTTCAGTCTTTCTACATTTCCACCAACAGCACTTGGAAAAATAAGTCATTCTAATCATGCAGGCACACAATCAACTAATGAAATATTAAGAACCATGACAATACAGGACCACATTAACAAAAGTTAAGAGCCCTGACAATAGAGGACCCACAGTAACAGAAGTGGATTAAAGCCAGTTTCTGTATTAGAAAATAACATTTTATCAACTAGAACTAAAAATTTCAGTTTTGCTGGCAGACCGACAGTCATCCAAACCGTGCTCTGCATTATGGAAAAAATGTTTTTGAAAAGAACACTCTGGCAATGCAGTACTTAGATCCCAAAAACTATCTGAAAGCAAGAGATATACAGGACTCCATGACCACCACGGTTATTCTGTTATAAAGGTACAGGAAAGAAGTATAGTTCAAAAGTTAACCTGTAGTTTCACAAGCCCAGCCCGAAGTGCAGAGCCATAACCAAGCTTTTTTGCAAAAGCATCAGCCTACATTAAACATTTACATTGAGATCGAGACTTTGAGATGCACACAAATGGAGGGGGGGGGGGGGGGGGTACCTGAAATTCAAAAGCTCGACTCACTAGATTAAGACCAAAGCTAACAAGGTGTTGGAGAGGTATTACACTATGCTGCAAATATGGAACCAAATGAGATGAACCCAACAGATCATGACAAAAGCAAAAAACATCATGTGGCATTTCTATTCCATCATCCAGTAATTGTTTTCATGTCAGCAATACCTGAAATATGATTAGTCCAATGAGTACTGGCTGTGTATCAAACCCAAAACTTCGAAAAAGATCAGTCGAGTTCCTCACAAGAGTGTATCCTCCAAATTGTAAAAACGTAAGAATCTGCAGAACATAAGAATGTACAACAACAAAAATAAACCACACACCAGTTAAATAAGCTCACAAATAAAGTCAAAGGACATCTATAGGAGGATGGTTGGAAAATCCTCACACAACACTGAACTCCAATAATGATACACGAATTGAGATTCAGCAATATGTTTCAGATTTTTAGCAGTTTTAAATTTCTCATGTGCTTCAATCCAAGATTTTTCAGCACTATTTTCTCATCAGGCTCATGAACAAATCCTCGGAGGTTTGAATCTCAAACCAGAGGATATAGAGTCTCAAAAGTGCAAGAGCATCCATGTCAATTTTTCTCCAAGCCTTTTCTCAATGATAGCTCTCAAACAAATGCCTTTCAGATGGTATATATGGTATTCTAAGAGAATTTGTGTGCAGAAATTGGAGCAAATTAAAAAATCAACAAGCAAGAAAACAATTACTGCATACCTGCACAGCAATAAATGAGTACATTGTATGATTGAGTTTCCAATGCCCCAGTTCATGGGCAATAACAGCTACAATTTCCTCATCATTTTTGCACTGCAAAGATTCAGAGAATCATATAGGTGTAAAGATACTTTCACAACATAGGGAAAACCATAGCAACATTTCTTTCAACCATAAATTTAGGGCACAAACTAAATGGTTCAAGCACAAAGTTGCCCAGAGTTGTAGTAAGTGTAGGAGATTAGGAAACTGGTATATAGATTGCAAAATTACCCTAGTCCTTACATAAATCACAGAGAACATGCTTCTTGTGATGAATGATATGTCCACCAAACAGGTCCTCCTGGTTGGACGGCTACTGTGTACTTGTTAAACAACACAATAATCTGTTTTTCTAGGACTACATGGATGTTGGTATAAAAAAATTTCAAACAAGAAAATAGTCTGACTCAGACACCTCAAAACTAGGGAAAAAGTAAAATCCAAGACAAGCACTGAAATTTTATCCATCTGAATTTTCCAGAGAGATGTATGAGATCTGAAAAGGCTCTAAATTGAAGCAGGACCACCAAAAAGGACTACAGTCAGCAGAGCACATAAATTAGGTTCATAATCTGGCCAATTACAAGAGAGTAACAACTTCCAGTATTTCACTTCCCATAAATAGAAAGATCCAACCTTTCATTCTTAGGCTGAGTTGTAATTTTGGAAGAAAAGTAGCAGATAAGAGTTAAAAAAAAAAATAGTTTAAGATTTGATCAAATCCAGAACCTCAAGATCAGGAATTTAGGACCTCCAATGATTGGTTTCAGTCGAGAAGGCACGTTAAGAGATTAGATGAATCTGAGATCATGAGAGAAACATAGCAAATGAGAAAGATGGGAAACCTGACACCAGACTAAAATTGGCTAGAATCAATCACATGCAATAAAACAAAGGCTGAATATTTTTGTTCCCTTCCCCCCAAAATAAAATGTATCAGGGCCATACATAGCCTATCTGAGGAGACACACGTGAGGAAGTCATCTAGGAAGGCTGCTTCCAAGCTAAGTAGTAAATCACAAGAGGGATATGATATCCTTTTAGGGACCATTTGTCCAATCAACAAGAGGCTACTGATTCAGCAGCTTGACCAGAAACCACTAACAGGAATCTTCTTGTTCAAACTTCTAGTATGTTGGACAAAGCTACACCAGAACCCCTATCCCTAAAACACAACGATGTTTCTTCATGCTGTCTAGTGAACCAAGCAATCACATTGAACAAATATCCATACATTTTCATCATTTTGTATGTGTTTTAACTTCCAAGAAGGCAACCAACAACATGACTGAATTCAACAATTGTACCCGGCACATACTACAATTAGGAATAGTGTTAGTATTTTTGTTAAATAACCATCTCACTTAACAGCTTAAACTATTAGGTGAGGCCCCAGAATATGATTTATATTATTCTCTAACACACCCCCTCAAGTGAAAGCTCTTTGGGCTTGAAACTTGCACAGGTCTATACTACCTTGTGCTTGATTTTTGGGGATGATGAGATTCGAACTCGTAACCACTGAATCAACAAGGTTCTGATACCATATTAAGGAACCATCTCACTTAAAAGCTTAAACTATTAGATGAGGTCCCAGAATATGATTTTTATTATTCTCTAACAATTTCTAATTAAATGCTATTGTAATAATGAAACACTAGAGATGCCTACATTTCACAGATCTTACTTCAAACTAAAGAAAGTTAACAAAATAAAATGGACACACACACACACACACACACAAACATATATATATATATATATAGTCTTCATGAGAATGAACCTCAGTTTGATAAAAGATTAATATAGACAAAATCCAGAGAGAAAGATCTCCTCACCTGCTGAATCAATGTGTCATAAAGGACGATACGCTTGTTCTTAAAGAATCCATACATATAGGCCTGCACATTGTTGATAGAATATGAGTTTAATCCACAACAAGCTAGTAAATTACATTGCCAAACACAATCTTATCATAACAATACAGATGACTTGCCAATAATCAAAATCACATGAAATAAGAGTCAATTGCATACCATGCATCTATCTAAGGCATTTTCTCTTTAACCTCAAAAACCATCCCCCCCGGCACACACACACACACAAAAAAAAAAAAAAAAAGACAATAGATAGCCATGAACTTTCAATGCAAGTTCCCCTGCAATTTTGCTTCAAGTGTGTACCAATACCATTAGTTTATATCAGATAGGTGAATAGTTTGGCCAAATACAACATTCTTTTCATTATAAAACATATATAAGGAGGAGAAGCATTAGTTTACTTCAAGATGGAGAAACAAAAGCAAAGCACTGTATACTAGAAGACAAGGTTGGGGGTAATGCTGAGAAACCCCAACAAATATAATAAAGTAAGAATCCTCACATTGCTGTGGCTTGACCTTGTGGATCCATCGACAACAAACAACTTCTTTAAAGGAAAATGGAGAAAGGAAGCAAGTTTCTCAATTTTCTCCCTGAGCTCTCCTTCTGGAAGCTATTTGTCATAGCATGACCATAGGTAAAAAAAGATTACTAACCACGCAAGACAAAGGCCTGAATGATTTTCACAGGATAAGAAATTTCAAATACTCACAGGGGTAAACTTGTTGAAGAGCGGGGCTATTAAAACTGGGTAGATTGTCATCATCACGAGAGAAAGCACAAACATGAATGCCCACAGATAAATGGCTAGGTAAGGGCCTCCTTTCTGCAGCCATGCAATTGAAAACTCAACATTGCAAGAGTTGTGGATTCAGGAAAGTAGATAAAGCAAGTGTAACTTGTAAGAGCAATTTTAGAATAAAAGTTATCAATTATTCCAAAACAACATGATTATTCAAGAATGAAAATGACCAACTGCTGTAAACAGATAGCAGTCGAATGCTGCAATTAACTCGCCACTTTATCAACATTGGTAGTTGAACATACCTGTACTATTAAAATAATTGCAGAAACAATTGGTGGGCCAAGCAGAATGGCAAGGCAAATCCCCTTGAATAGGTCCCTAAAGAACAACCATGTTGTTTGCTGTAAAGCAGATGGAAAATAAATTAGAATCCTGCCAGAGATGAGATATAAAATGGATAGAAATTCAAACAATGAATAGTTCTATACCAGTGCATGTATAAGTTAGAAGAGAAAAAAAAGATCCACCAACACAGAATTGATACACTAATAATTAACAAGATGAGTAAAAATCACTAGATATGAGAGTGAATACAAACCTTATTGAAACCATGACGGGCCTCAATCACAAATGTCGAATAAAGAGAGAATGGCAAATCAGTAATCTGCATGGACATATTTCAAAACAATCAATCAAATAAAATCAGTTGAGGAGCTTAAAAGATGTGCTTGTTAGCATTTGCTTATGAGGGTACTCCAACCAAACAGTACTGCAAACAATTGGTACGAATGTGATAATTACCAGCAAAGATGGAATAACATTGCCTTTATTGTTTATAAAAATTAATCATAGAATTACTGTTTAATTAATTCTGTGAGCAAACCAAATTACAATATTCATGAAAACAAGAGGTGAGGCAATATGCATGATAAATAAGATATTTTAGACTTTAAGGAACACCCTTTTGAAGAGGTAAAAAACTCAAATATTCTAAACCAAATATTGTTTATATCATGTTGTGCCCATATACTATTACATCAAAATTATTAGCCTTGTCTATGAACAGCATCATCAACTAGGGAGTCAGTCGGTATTATAGAGCTTAGCAAGATTCCATCAGCTCACCTCTATCAAGATGTAGATTTGAAAACCAATGATGTTAATATGCACACTCTAAGCCCATAGACTACAACTATTACATAAAATAACTCAACCTCGCTTGTCTACGTTCTTACTTAATAATCTTAAAAATAGCTGCAAACATTATGTGCTCATTTCACGCATAAAAAGTAACAGCTAACTAATTGTGCATAATAATAATAATAATAATAAAAAAGGAAACTGAAATCACAGACCATCAGTCTAAACTGTTCCACAAAAGACAGGCAGCATAAATATGGTGGTTATTATATTTAGAGTAATTAGAAATCATTTGCATACCTGTGACCATATCATAACACCAGCCAAAAAAGCAAGGGTGTGGAATATTTCATTCTCCTCATTGAGACCAACCAACACCAGAAAGCTTCCAGATTTCTGCAGTTACAGAGAGAATTATATGGTGACAATTCAACCACAGAGATGTCTCCACTAACACTGCAACCAAGCACCAACCTTCCAAAACCAAGGCAATATCCCATAGAACAAAATTGCAGAGTCCAATAGTATAGTAACAAATTCATGAACAAAATTGAAGTGGCTGAAAGTTAAGAGATGCAAAGAAGAAAACATTAGCGAGAATCAAAGAGAACTTAAACCAACAACCAGATGAAGAAAAACTAAAAGAATCACTGTCAACTAGTTGCAGGAAACAGCAAACCTTTTATCAAGACTATAAGCTCGAGATTTCTCAAACTTCTCCTGGCTGATTACTCCTTTCAGAGTTTTTGGGAGTGTTGGCAGTTTCAAAGCAGCATGTTGTCGCAAATCCAAATACGTTTCAAAGATATACATGAGTATCATAAAAACTGGAAAATCAGGAAATATATGCAGCAGTTAGAATCTCCATAGCATAAAACATCCAAATGTCGTAGAAGGTTTGAAGAAAGAGTAACAAATAAGCATCAAATTGCAACTAATATAAATGGTATGAGCCTCAACAGCCTCTAACTGTCACATTCTCAGCTGATAAATATCAAAGATACTGCGGATGTGAAAGTTCCTACGCAGTTATGATAGCACGGCACAGCTTCACATATGATGAATCCTTGATCACTTAGCCCTAAAATGGGTAGCACTACTTCAAATTTCCTGCTCCTATTTTACCCTCAATTTGGTATCCCTAAAAAACTCCGGAAATTCAAATATCTAAAGTTAACTTCAGCTTCTCAGAAATGAAAAAGGCCCTTGAAGGTCTCCTTTTCTTTTTTGTTGACCAGTGAGTGTGTTTGTGTGTGTGTGTGTGTGTGTGTGTAAAACTCACCCTTAAACCGAAAATTCTTTTCTCACTAATAAAACAGAGACTTTTCTCCACAAATGAACCCCATTTATCATAAAAATAAAAATCCCAAACATCCACAATAAAACCTTTAATAAGTGTCGCCGTCACACATGTATACAAACCAGATTAAAATAAAATAAATAAAAGAATAAGAATAAGAATGCAAGGCATGTACAACCCTAATCGAAGGCAATCGCAAAATAATTGAAAACTTTGAAGAGAACAAACGAAGCGCTGAAAGAAAAATAAGCAATAACGTATTTAAGTTGAGAGTGAGGGAGAGAGAGAGGACAGACCAACTACAGCTTCCATGTAAGGAAATGCCATGGCGGAGAGGAATCTGAGAGGTGCAGAGCGTGTAAAAGCCAAAAAGGAGAGGTTTTGGCTTTTGCTTTCTTCAAGTGATGCTCATGTTTTTATTTTGGTATAAATTATCAAATTAGCTATCCCGTCGACCCGAACGTCTTTGTTTGGACTCCGATTGACCGGAATTTATCACCTTCGAAAACATTTGTCTCGGCCCGTAGCTACAGCAGGAGTCAAGAGAAAGCCCTGGTTTGCTTGAAGTGTCACGTGCGTAAAAGTTTCACGTCACAAGTTTTTTCATGGAGAAAATATTTTTGTTTAGCTGCTCTCACGGAACCTATCTTGAATTCAATGTCATTTTAGAATTAGTTTTTACTACATAAAATAAAATTAATATACAAACGAAACATTAAGCATTGCTAATATTTTTTTATAAAAATAAAATAAAATTCTAGAGGAGTCTTAATATAATTTGATTAACTTGATAAATTTAAAGACAATTTATAAAACTAAAAAACATAGCTTGATTAATAAAAAGTTAAGCCTATATCTTTTTGAAAAAAAATATATAGTATTGAAATAACATTGAATTGATCTAGATCAACCTGGGTTAACCTGTTAAATTTATAATTAGAGTCATGAGACCATAATAATTCTACATAAAACAAACTAAAACAAATTATCAGTTCACATTCAACTCGATGAAATTAAAAAAGTTAATAATTTTAAAAAAAAACTTTATCCCATTTAACATATTGAACTTGTGACTTACATTTTGAAATCGAGATAATCTTAGAGATAATCTTAAAAATAATAATTTGATTCAACTCAAATTAATGAGTCAAACTTGTAACAAAGATCATAAGACTATAATAACTCTATAAAAAACAAATTATGAGGTTTGATTTTCAATAACTTGTTATTAAAGGTTGACACAAAAAAAAATCAATCTAAAATTAAGACACAATAAAACACTTGAATCTACCTAAGTTAGCTTGCAAAACAAGTGACTAGAGTTGTAAACAGAGATAACCTCATGGGAAAAAAATCAAAATAAATCATAAACCTTGATTCATAATCAACTCTTTGTTGAATGATGAAAAAGAATAAATATCAATTAAAAAAGACAAAAAAAAAACCTCGAGTTAGTTGGGTTAACACATTAAACCTACAAAATAGATCATGGGACCAAAATAACCTCATAGTTAGTAAAACATAATAAATCATTAAATTTAATTCTCCGTCAACACGGTGTTGAATAATGAATTCTTTTGAAAAAATCATGTAGAAAGGGACAATAAAAACAATTCAAGACAACTAAGTTAGACCGTCAAACCTGTGACCCGAGTTATGAGACCAAACTAATTATATATAAAATAAATCATAATAAATTATAAATCCAAATATTCAATAAATTAAATATTTAAGTGTTAAATTAAAGAAAAAATATATTTAAAATTTATAGATAAAAAAATGAATAGAATTTATGTGAAATGGGTATTAAGAACATCACATTTATAGTTTATACTAGATAAATTACTCACATTTCATTGCAGTTCAAGCTAAGTTTTTCATGCTAGAAATTGATATTCAAGAGAGATCATGCTAAATTTACTAAAACACAAGGTGAGATGTAAGACCAAAATAACCCGCATAAAAAAAAGCAAAAGTTAATTATAAAGTTGAAGGCCTGATGCCTTAATGTCAAAGATGAAAACAAAAATATAACATTAAAGAAGAAAACTACAGTCACCTTGAGCTAACTTGATGAATCCATAATCACAATATGAGATTGGGGTAAAAAAGAGAAAAAAATTCAAAAGATTAGGGTAAAAGAGAGAAAAAATTCAAAAGAAAACCTAACAAAAAAGCTCATTAAAAAAATGTAAAACAAATACTAAGCTAACTTGGGTTAACTTTAACCATCTCATTTTCATAATAAACAAGCATATGAAATGAAGAAAAATCTCAAGGAAAAATAATTTAATACAAAATGATGAAATTAAAAAAAATCAAAGAAAAAACCAATTTGAGTCAACCTGAGTTAACTCGACTAACTCATCACTCATGACATGGTATAAGATTAAAAAATACACTTGCAAAAGAAAGACCTAAAACAAATTACCAAATTTAAATAAAAATATATAAATTAATCAGATTAACTTGACCAATACTCTTGAAATAACAAAACAATAAGAGATGTACAAAAATGACAAAGTTCAAGGTTGAACAATTTAATGTAAAATCATGACATAAAAAAAAAAGTTATTGAGAAATTGAGAAGAAAAAAAAGAGCACACAGATTAAATCAACTTTCTTTTACTCACGATAAAAGAATATGATTAAAAAATTACATTTTCAAAAGAAGCACCTCAAAAAAAATAGAGCAAAGTTGAATAAAAATTTGAATAGGAAAATGCAAAGTAGCCCAAATTAACTTGACAAGCTTGCATTCAAGATAACCAAACAAAATGAAAAATAAAAAAATCACATAGCTTGAGGATCAATAATTTAACAAAGAATGATAAAATTGTAAAAAACAACCGTTAAAAAAATCCAAATCAATCATGGTTAACTTGACTAGCCTATTATTCAGGATATAATATCAGGTTAATGCAATAAAAAGAAAATGAGAACAAACAATAAAGATAAAGGTCTAATAATAAAATAGAAAAATATGAATAAAAAATTAATTTTCAATAAAGGATTGTTTTGTTAGAATGTAATCATAGAAAAATAACAAAGTAAAATATTAAACGTCAATAAATTAAAAACTCAAATAATTCAGACCAAATATAATATGAAAAAATAAAAAAAAAATCATGGGATAAATAGAGAAAAAATAAGAAGAGGATAAAAAAATTAATTGAAAGAACGAGGATCAAAATTGGATATATAATCAAATGAAACTAAATGTTTAAGGACAAAATTAAAGGGGGGAAAACCATCACATTAAATTAATAATTAACAAGACAATGAAACTCATGTCTACTTAGCTGGTACATTAACACAATATTCAAGATTGAACATGAATTTTATACATAAGGAAGCAAATCCAATCATAATTGTTTTTTTTGCATTTCGAGTCACTAAGTTTAAAGGTTATTAGGCATTGTCTTCTAAGCTTTGATAATTCTTATTTTCACCTTGCATGTAGATTCCCTAAACTTTTCTATCTTCTTCTTATTACCATTCCCTAGATTGTTACATATTATTTTGATTATTTGTTTTTTTTGTTATTATATATTTTCCTACCTTTGATATCATGCAATTTGCCATGATTTTCAAATGATTTCAACCTATATATTTCTTTTTACTCTTAAAAAAACCAAATCTTTCCAACATTGTTGTCTCCTTATGGTATTTCAACCTAGAATTTCCAGAAGTCCTTCCATATAAATATCAGTAAGCTTCTTCTTTTTTTTTCAACTTGCTTATATCATCAAATATTATTATTTGATTTGATGATGCAAAACTACTTTTATTATCAACTATAAGGATCTACTGGTTGAGGTTCACCAACTCCCAGCTTCAATGAATGCTCAAACCATTGACCAGCAAATGAATGAAAACAAAATGACAATCAAAGAAATCATTTGTATGGATTCATATCAATATAAGGTGTGTCAACAATAATCTCCATTTTTATTTAACTCTTGAGCTTTGATTTGATATTTTCTCAAATCTTCAATAATATATATTTATATATAATTTTTAATTTTTAATAATAAATTTATAGAGCCAAAGATTTACATGCAAGGTCTCAATAATTGAATTTGATCTTCATAGAGGTTGGTGGTATTATAGTTGCCATGTACGCATAAAATCACTCTCTGAAAAAGGCATAATTTTTAGATTGAACACAATGAAGTAATATTGATTCCATGGTTAGAAAAGAATTTTTCTCTTCTGTTTCATGTTCAAAAATAAATTGTGCATTTTCTTTGCATCTTATAACTTATTCCTTAATATTTAATGATATCATTTTTATCTTTTTTTAGGTATAAAATTGATTGCATTATGACTGATGACAATGATGAACAACATTTCTAATGGTTGGGAAAACTACTAAAAACTTCTTTGGCTCCTTTGCCCATAATTATGTCTATGACAAATGATTTATGGATTTCATCTCACCTCCCATGATTGACAAATTACACAAACAAAAGAATTTTCAACTACGATTTGGAGGTTTTTGCTCGATTGTCAACCGTTGTGATATCATTGTTACCAATGTCTTTGATGACATTATAAATGTTGAACCTCCATACCAGCCTGCTGAGACAGAACTTCATGAGATTGAGGTTCCTCTTATAAATTAGGCTACCGTATCTTCCTCTAGAAAGGCCCTTCTATTAGACCCAATAGCTCCAGCACCTATTCCACCATCCAAAGCACACATGGTTGCACCTTCACCATCACAAACTAAGAGACAACTACTTAATGAAGATGAATACTACCTCTTAAAAGGTCACATGATTCTTTCTTTCTTCATAACTATCGTCTTTCAATCTCAATAATATCATTTATATTTTTTCCTTTGCAAATGGTGAACGCATAATTTCAATTCAAAATAGAAGTTTGCTTTCAAGCTTTATTTTTTATTTTTCAAACGCTCTTTATTTTCCTTCATTTCATCGTAATCAATATTAATTATCTTTTTATTGGCAGGACTTCCCAATGAATATCATTTCCACTCCTTTTGCATGCTGCCATATGTCATTCCAACATTCACTCTTGAAGAACAATGTTACTCCATGACATTGCTAAATTAATCTATTTTATTTTATTGTGCTTTCAACTCTTAAATTTCTAAATCATTATATTTGATATTTTGGATTAAAAGAATGGTCGATGAAACATTTTAATCACTCTAATTATATTAATGTTTTCTCATATAGCACCTAAACTCTTTCAAAATTTTGGTTCTAGTTTGTTTCATTCATAACACCTTAACTTTTATGTTTCAAACAAAAAAAAATCTAAACTCGTGTAATTTCATGTCTCTTTATAACTCCAATACAAAAATTCACCGCAGCATGCATGTAATAATTTCCTAAAAATTATTGTATAGATCAAATAAATCATCTTCAATGAATTTTATTTATTATAATTTTTCTCTTTGCTGACTAAATAATTAGTTTGCTATAAAAAAAAAATCCAAACAGTTAAAATAGATCCAACAATCAAACAAATTGTTGCAAAAAACAAATATCTCATTTTAATTGATTTTATCGATTTCAGTTTTGTTGTCCACTAATGAAATGGTTAGCAAAACAGCTTAACAATAAATCAGATTGATGCAAAAAAAAAAAAATCAACTTTGATTGATTTGAATTACTTTTAATTTTTTATAGCTTCAAAAAATTTAATACATTAATCCGCAGTGGTGCGCAGGCAATGTATCTCGTAAAAAGAGGGTTTTGCATAGTAAAATTTACTATGCATTTAGACGCAAATTACTGTAAATTATAATGGTAAAATTAATATTTTACCTCTCTGTGAACAATTATTTTAGCCATGGATCCAATGGTATTTTAAATTTTTTATGTTACTGGGTATAATAAAATAACCATAATACCCTCTAATAAGATTAAAAAAAATCAATAGTTAAATTTAGGGCTATTAAAGATATTGCACATGTTTTTTTTTATAATATACAAATACAAAATAACATTTGTATACATGCATAAAAGAGAGTTACACTCTCATTTTACATCACCAAAGCTAAACTTACTATATTTTTTAAGGCAAACTACATTTAATACAAAAAAATTAAATTAAAAGCAGAGATATATAGATACAAACAAAAAAAATAAGAATTATCTCATAAGGACAAAAAAAATCAAGGGATCAAAACTAAACAAAATATAAAAGAACACAAATAGAAAAACAAAATAAAAAATTATATATGTTAAAACTAGACAAAAAATAAAATAATCCCAGTGGTGGAGCACCTGTTTATGGCTTGTTATACATATAAATAGTGTGGGAAAGCACTATAATTATCCTCACATAACACTGTGGATTGTTATAATGGTTTCCCTCTTATGCCTTTTTTTTTCATTAATTTTTTTTTCCCTTATACTTTTGGTTTTTATTTTTTTAACTTCTATTTTTTTCACTTATATATTTTTTTATAACTGGGTTTTTTGGGCCATCTTAAGCAACCATGACTAATCACCAAGCTGATTTTTTTTAAAACACTATGGATTGCTACAGTATTTTCCCACTTATATTTTTTTTCACTCATATATTTTTTTATAACTGGGGTCTCTGAGTCAGTTTAATTTTATTTTATTTTCCAGAACATTGTGGATTGCTGTAGTGCTTCCCTACTTATACTTTTTTTTTTCATTAAGCATTTTTTTTCCGCTTATACTATTTTTTTTCACTTATATATTTTTTTTATAACCGAAATCTTTGAGCTAGTTTAAGTGCACTACAACTAATCTTTGGGCTAAATATTTTTTAAACATTGTAGATTGCTATAGTGATTTTTCGCTTATATTTTTTTTTTCACTTATATATTTTTTTTATAATTGGGGTCTCCAAGTTAGCTTAAGTTTTTTTTTGTTTTTTTTTTTTTCCATTATACATTTTCTTTCTCTTTATAGAACATTGTGGATTACTACAGTGTTTTCTCTCTTATGCTTGTTTTTTTTCCTTAAATATTTTTTTCCTGCTTATACTTCTCTTTTATATATGTTTTTTCACTTATATATTTTTTTATAATTGGAGTCTCCGGGCTAATTTAAATGCACCACAACTAATCCCGGGTTTAATTTTTTAAAACATTATAGATTTCTACAGTATCAAAATGATATTTGAATTTTGAAAGTATTTTTCATTTTAGAAATGTATCAAAATAATATTTTTGTTATTATTTTTAACATCAAAATATAAAAATAATCTAAAAAAAACTAAAAATATTTAATTTCAAATAAGAAAAATCATCTTTTTTTTAAAAAAAAAAAACCTCTTTAAAACAGAATGCTAAACAATTCTCAATACAGAAGTTTGCCATTTTTGTGAAAGGGTGGTGGGCAAATAGCAACTGCGAAAGAAGTTAGAAAGCACATGCATTTCGCAGAGTTATAGACCAGAGAACACGAGCTTGGCTGAGCCGCCACCAAAGTCCGTGCCACGACCGGACATTGAGCATGTCACTAAATTTGATATCGGAAATATCGAATCACTCTTCGATCCCACGTCAACTTATAGCTTTTCAAAGGCATGGAGAAGCAGAGAGGCACCCGTAAACAATTTTTTGGATATGCTTGTAACTAGAAGGAAGATGAGATGCGATCCAGAGAGACAGAGATGGAGCTTTAAAACCAAGCGATTGGACAAATAAAACAGGATGACAACATATTAAAATAATGCATAACATAGCTAAAGATCAGTCATTTTAAGACAAACAGAAGCTCTGACCATAACCACTTGATCTTTTTCCTGTGATTCTCACACAAGTAACTTGTAACTATGTACATGGCTGGACTCTCAAAAAAGTACCCAAGTCACAAGAAGCTTATTTTTCTTGCTAGGATTCTTGTACATCATGTACAGCGATCCCTGCCCATTCCACACCCATCAGTGTATGATCTGGGACACCGTAATTATTAATTCATCACCTGGAAACCCATATCAGTAAGTTATTCAAGCACTTGTTTTTCTACCACCCCAAAAACCTTGGCTGGGCTTCAGAAGCTGCTTTAGCAGTGCCATTTTGGGAACATTCCAATGCTCAACATGCCTGAAAATGTTTCGAAAGCTAAACCAATTGGAACGGTGCATTACAAAGATATGGAGCACCAGGTTTCGTTTCCGTTACCAGTTACCTGCATACTCTTCCAGATTGTTCGTCAAAATAGTATTCTGTGTATCCAGTAGCTGCAACATATTACATAGAGAACTAATTAACCTCCGATAAGGTAATCAGCACGTCGATTTATATAATCTCGGTACGTAGAGCACGAAACATACCAGAAAGAATGGGCTTCCAAGGAAATGACATGACACAACTGAATCGCCAGTGTCCAATTCCCTTGTCCTGTATCAGATTCAACTAGAATAAGAGTTCTGAAAGAACCCCTGTTAAAATAAGATAAAATCACTGAAACACCCATGACTTGAGTTGATCATGAGCAGGCAGTTCCCCTTAATCACTATACCTAGACTGACTTGTATTATAGAACGAAATCAGAGCACCCAGATCATATTTGAATGCAGATTCAATGAGATGATTACCTCAAAGTCTTCCCACTTCGTAAGCTTCATATTTGACTTCTCTATAAGCAATCCAAAATTTGTACAGTTCCGTTTGAAACGTTGAAGCCCTTCAAAGGAACCAGCTGGATCGGCAAATTCACAATTCTCTTCATATGCCTCAAGCGTAAGACTCCCTGATCATAAAAAAGATCGACTATGAAGTTCAATTATCGCAAATGGACCGAGCTATGTCTCATTCACAAGAAGTAGACATATGTGGACGGGATTAAGCATAAACATAACACACTCGAAGAATAACTTTGCATAACTTGTTTATTTGGCCAGTTTGTCCATGACCATAGCAAGATTCTTCTCTCCTCTTTGTCCTGTCTCCTTTATCTATAGCTTGAGCCTCCATTTTGGTGGCTAGTAACCAAGAAGGGAAAGGGCAGCATGACTTAATATATACATATTCGATGACATTTCAGACATCGACGGTTACCATTTTCTTTCATAAATGCAAGTGTTTCAAGTGGTTATGTTTGGGGCTATAACTAGACTTTGAAGTTTGACTGAACTGACTTTGATCATACAACAGGGGTTCTTAAACTATGTGTATACACCAATTAATCTAAATGTAGCTACAACAGATTTTGAAACCAACAAATCCTCTATATAAAGTAAGCATAGTTCCGTTTTCGTTTCCTGTGTCAGTGTTGATACTCTAAAAGTGTCCAAAACTTTGAGGCTCAAGATGAATGTCGGAGCTTTCTCGTCAGGGAACAACTCGAATAATAATCAAGCCAAACGAGAGAGGGAGAGGTTGAAAAGTGAATTTCGAGGAACCTGTGACAAAATACGATTTTTGGAAGTCCTCTTTGATAGTCTCCACCACAACAGCACGATCAATGGCGCCCGAAACATCTTTGCCAAGTTTGATATCCTTTTCAGAAGCTTCAGTGCTACTATTGGAAGGTGAACGGAAAAATGAAGCAGCAATTCCTAGAAGCTCGGAGCTATACCAGGCTACCTTGAGCAGTGCATTTTCTGGTTCGGATTCTCGTTTAGAGGACGAGGAATTGCTTGTTGGGCGCTCTCTAATGCATCGGGTTTTGTTGAGTTTGCCGTTGTAATTTGGTGAGAAGATGATGCTAAGGTGGTGGTGCGATTTTAGATGGGGAGTGGTGGAAGCAAAGAAGAGGGAGGTTGTCATTTAGAGAGAGACGGGAAGGATACTTAGAGACATTAATGAACTCCCGCGGTTCCTTTACAATATCTATAAAGCCTTCGACAAATGGTGGCCACGGGAAAAACAGATGAGTGGTTGGAATTTTGTTTGACGGCAAACTGTGATGCCGTTTATCTCAGGATTCTCAGCCGACCACTTTAATTCGAGTGCACGAGATCTGACCGGTACTGACTATTTGTGTTACGGGTTTCGTTAATTTTTTTTAATGGAAGGGCTATAGTTATGTTTTTTTAAAAAAAGAATTATAATCATGAAATGATATTTCTTATAAATATTAATATGGTTATGTATTGAATAATATTTTTTTAAATATAAAAATATTAAGATAATTCAAAAAAATATTAAATTAAAAAAAATCAACTTGGATTAACTCTTCAAAACCATGATCCATGTTATAATATTAGAATAATCTCATAGAAAAATAAAAATATGAATTCTGATTTTCAACCAATTAAATATTAAAGGATAAAAAAAATAATAGAAAAAAATTAAGTCAAATCAATCTAACATGTTGGATTATAAAACAAGGATAACTTCATAAAAACAAATAAAAAACCTATAAAGCTCCTTTTATAACATGTCTAATGTTAAGGGTTCAAAAAAATAAATCCATAAGACTAAGATAACCATAGAAAGAAATAAAAATAATAATAATGAAGCTCAGTTATACACACACAATTAAAAAGAGCAAATAAAATACATTGAGTCAATTTGTGACTTAAATCAAAATATCGATATAACATTATATAAAACAAATTAACAAATATAAAACTCATTTAAAATACATTACATTAAAGAGAAAGCCTAAATAGATAGACAGAGTCAATTCGAGTCAATATATTGAATATACAACCTGAGTCATGAGATCACAAATACCTATATAACTAGTAATCTCGATCAAAAGATCGAGATAATTGAATAAAAAATAAATTGAAAAAAATTACAATGCTTCTTTCCCAACACATTTAATGTTGAAAGTTAAAATTAAAAATAAATAAATGACGAAACCAATATATAATCCAATAAAGAATAAATCATGAATCACAATTTATAAAACAATCTAATATCAAATAAATACTAAAGTTATTGAATGGTAATTTTGTTTTAGAAAATACATATATGACAATGATGACTTAACTACATCATTTAGTGTTTTATTAAATACAAACATTTTCAACACTAGCCACTGCCCTCACGCCTCTTTGTGGATAAAACCTTATTATTTTCAACGCCAAAGAATATTAATTGTCTGAGATTTTTTATTATAATATAAATTTATATAAAATAATAAATATGTGCAGAATTACTGTGAAGTGCAAGTATTCTATAAAAATATATGAATTTTAAAACAATATAAATTTATTTGTTTAGTAGGTTTCAACGAAACAACTAGTATAAAATTATAATTATCATTAAAAAAAGCAAAAAGATTCAGATATTTGAATTATTGAATTAACTGTATTAAGATTAGTTTATTTTATAATTTAATTTAAATTAAACACAAAAACATAATATAAATTGTGAAAACACTTGCAATAATCAAACAACAAAAATAAATAGTTGATTTTCTATCTCTAAAAAGAAGAAAACATAAATTGAAAATTCATCCTTACGTCACCGTCATTATCATTATTACTAGAACAGTTATAATTATTATCAGCAATAATGCCCAAACAATTAAAATTATTAAATTATCATGAAGAATAAAAAAAGCAAAAAGTTTTTACAAAAAACAATAAAAAATAGCCATCAAATTATCATTATTATGGCGCAAATAATAAAATCATATGATCTGAAGAACAAATAAAATAATAGAAAACACAAAAAAAGAGCAACGAGAAAAATGAAGCAATATTAATTTTAAAATAACCACTAACATAAATTAAAATTTCAGGACTAAAACGAATAAAAATTAAACCCTAATAAAAAATAAAACGATAAAAACTAAAAACTAAAACTAAAAGCATAGATCCATAAATACGGATTAAAAAATAAATATTGTTCAGGAATGATAAAAGAAACCAAAGGAATTAATATCAGATAAAAAACTTCAAAGAATAAAGATCGAAAAGAAAAATAAAATATATAATTAATTCCAATCAAATGATAAAATTAAAACAAATAAAAACCCTGAGACTGAAACAAATAAAAGAATTTTTTTATAAAAATTACAGTATAATTATGTTAAAAAAATTGAAAGAATAAACATCGAAATGAAAAGTAGCATATATGATTAATTTCAATTGAAGAAAAAAATTAAAACAAATTAAAACCTGCATATAAAAAAAATAAAGGAACAAAAAAAACAAAAAACTATAAGAATAAGGATTAAATTGATAATCAACATATATAATGTGTTTCAATTAAAGGACATAATTGAAAAAAATCAAAATTTAAATTGAAAAAATCAAGAATAAAATTGAAACTAAAATAATAGAGGCTGAACTAAAACAATCACAATTATTAAGGACTTATATGCATGTTTTGGCGGTAAGAGAGAGAAAGTGGAGAAAAAAATAAAAAACATCCATTAGCGATGCACCGACCACCGTAATGCGACACGCATCATCCCAGGAGAAAGAGGGCATGGTTGAGCACCAGGGGACCCGATGGTCGTTTAGTTTCAACTGCAAAATGATGTCACACGCGCCTCCTAAAAAGCGCTTGAACGTGACACGCTAAAGACATGTTCATACGACGCGCCTACAGTATTTCAGGGAAAAATAATTAAAAAAAGGTAAATTACCTATACACCCTTAGATCCAGCGATAACCACAAAAAAATCGTGGGTGAAAGTACCGCAATACCCTCGTCTCTAGGCTTAGTTTTTGTCCTTTGGGGGTTATTATTGTAGTTTTAATGTGCACGAATTTGTAAAAATCAAAAACACGTTCCACTATTCCGCGTCTTTTTCTCAACACCAAAGGGTAAAAATAATAATTGTATTGTTCAAAGAAATAGGAAATATCACTCATGTCACCTATAAATGTTTAAGATGACCCCATTCCCGAGGTTAAAGTTTTTCGATCCTGGGGTAAAAATAATAATTGTATTGTTCAAAGCATAGTTAGTGATCCCGTTCCATTCCGGCCGGAACGGCCGGAACGGCCCGTTCCAGTAAAAATTCCGGGACAAAACGGCGACGTTTTTGTCCCGGGTAGAATTTCGGACCGATCCGGCCATTCCGGCCGAATTCCGGCCGGAACGCCCCAGTTTTGTACCGGGGGTTCCGTTCCGGTATCAGCCAAAACGACGTCGTTTATACTAGAATCAAAACGACGTCGTTTAGGAGTTAATAAACCCCCCCAGACCAGACCCAAAACCTAATTCCCCGGTTGTCTTTCCCCAAATCAATTCCCCCAATTCCCCGATTTCCATTTTCCCCAAATCAATTCCCAATTTCCCTTGCCCTAATCTCAAATTGATCTCAAATCAGCTCACAAATCCAGTAACCCATCAATTGAAAAGCTCAATTTGTAATCTCAATCCCTAATCTAGCTCAAATTCTGAATTCCTAAATTGAAAATCAAAATCACGGCAGCACAATTTGAACAGCACGGCGGCACAATCTCTTCCAAACGGCGGTACAAAATCTTCATTGGTTCTTCTTCCCGAAATCTTCAGTGAAAGGTAAACATTCGAGGCCCCTAATCCTTTTATTTTTTGAAATAGTGAAAGTGCCGAAACTTGGGATAATTGATTGAATTGGGCATTTATGTATGGAATGTTTAATTGGAAGATCATTCATGTTGTGTTCCTGATTAAACTGGGCATTCTTGTTAACTGTGATTCTGTGAATGATTGTTGATGAATTTTCGAAAAGAGAGTGATTGTATAAACATGAATCTCCAGCTACTAGTCTGGTATGGCAGTGCCTCTTCTTTTTATTTTTTATCAAAATCTACACCTTTTCCACCAGAAACAGCTTTGAGGTGGTCCATATCAAATACATCTTCCATTATTTTTGAAATATTGATTTCATTAGTAATTTGACAGCTCTAAAAATGCCGTGTGGATGATTGAGAGTGTGATACAGAAGAGGCACTGCCGTGTGGATATTTCCAGAAGAGTTTGATTAATGCAGAGCATTGGATGATTTTGAATTAAAAAAAACCAAAAGTGTCGTGTGGATATTGAGAGTGTGATGTAATTTGTTTGTTCTCATAAAAGCTTTTCTTCATTAGTTACAAATGAATGATTTCCATGCTTCGCTTTGTCAAGGTTATATTAGCTTATATACCATTCAAGCTCTCATGACGGGAACTATTTTAAGTTAAATTGCTTTATTTGCTAAATATTCTTGAAAGTGCTCAGAGGAACTTGATTGTGAGAGAGAGGTGCAGGGAAGGAATGAAGTTCCTAGACATATAAATCAAACAAACTATACTATTTCAAGTAATTGTTTTGCATTTTTCCTTAGGTCTTGGGTTGAAAGTTTGAAATTCTCCCAAGCAGTTCAATTGCGGATAGAATTTATAATTTTTTTATTGATTGTTTTTATAGCCTGTCTATTGAAATTAAACTATGAACACTTCCATCAGATTTAGGATATAGGACGTCAAGTCAACTAGTCAAATGTGGTCGATCCTGCTGTATTTGCTAATCCAACAAATCTTTTAGTTGGTGATGACAAAATGCAGGTTGTTGCCTTGTAGTCATAGTTGAGAAACTGCAGGTGAGATTGAGAATGCTCGTTCGTGAGGAACAAAGAGATCATAACCTTGCTAGTTTCATGGGATAGGTTTCTTGTGAAGCCGCCCGAAGAGAATTACTGCAGGGTCGTCTAGACTAGTGTTGCTCTGGCCATTTGCTTGAATGAAACTAGAATTCTTAGTTATCAATATAAAAAGAAATTAGGGGCTAACTATAAAAAAAATACCCTGCATGCTGTAATTAATATTGCCCTTCAACAATTGCATCCATCAATTTCGCCTTTAATATTGTGTGATGGATTCCACTTCTTTCAAATCAGTCACCCATGGGTGTTCTGTTTTTATTTATTTATTGGAATGATGAATTTTGTTTGCGAAGCCTTTCGATGTGTGTTCTATTTTGGGATCTAGTATTGTGTGTATAATTCAAAATACATGATTTTAATTCAAATATAAAAATAAATTAACTTTAATTTTGTAATACAATGACAAAACACTAAAATCTAAAACATTTAAAAATAGTCATGAGTTAAGACTAAAGATAATTTCAACTTCAAGTAATTTAACACAATTAAAATGTTAATATATTGAGAAAGAAAAAGGTTTTAATACAAATGAAGCATAAATCAAACATTATTTTTAGCACTAGCATAGAAAAGAGGATCTTGATCTTGATCTTGTGATGAGATGTAGAGAAATTCATCAACTAGACATTCCAATAGATGGTAATTTCTACTAAGCTTGTGCTTTCAAGCTTGAAGAAGTGTTCATAGATCCTGCATTCATAACTAACAACAACCAAAAACAAATAATAAACAGATAGATGGATGATAAATCATAAACAAAGAAACCCTACAAGATTGTGCCTTCTGCAAAAAAGAAATGTTACAAATGAAAGAAACTTAATAAATAAGAAAGAAGGAAAAAAGAGAGGAGAAAGGCAGAGAAACAAGAGGAAGAGCGGGTCTAGATGATGTGTTGTTGATATTTAAAGAGAGTTTGATTTGATTGGATTTTTTCGGAGGAAGTTGATAGATTTATATAGTTTTTAGAATGCGGTGATCTAAAGATGAAGAGTGAATAGAGACTTGGCCCTAGGGCTTGATATGCATGGTATATTTGTTATGTGTTGATGTGTGAAAGCAATGATGTACTGTTATGTAAAAGGTGAAATTAGATTAAAATAAGTATTTGATTGAATCATTGATTTGCTTATTATATTCCATAAAACATGTAGGATAAGATTCCTAGGTCAAATGGATATTCCAAATTTCCAATAGTAGTTTGAAAATTATATATTGGAGTAAAGAATGATACATGCCTAACTTGTATTATCTTCTTACAACAGATTAAATTACATGGCTGAAAACTCATCTAGTGGTGGGACTTCCTTTTCTTCAGCTCCAGCAAGATCAGATGATCCAGCATGGGCTCATGGACAAGTGGTTGCTGGTGTAAAGAATGCAAGTATATGCATTTATTGTAATAAACGGATCAATGGTGGTGGTGTTACTCGGTTGAAGTACCACCTTGCTGGTATTAAAGGTGAAGTTGAACCTTGTAAAAAGGTCCCTCCGGAGGTTAAGTGGCAAATGAAACAACTGGTAGATGATATGACAATGGAGAAAGAGAGAAAAAAAAGAATTAGAACTGATATTGGAAATTCTCAATCAGCTTCCAATGATGAAGAAGTAGAAGAGGGTGATGCTGCAAATCCTCGTTCGAGTGATATACGTTCACAAACAAGTAGAAGAATGACAGTGCAAGGAACAAGTACATCTAGAAGAAGGATTCCTTTATTTGCTCCACGAACTACCCCGGGTTCCCAGCCTAGTATTAGAAGTGCAATGGCTACTAAAGAGATGGAACACAATGCAAGGAAAGCCATAGCAACATGGTGGTATGATGCTAATATACCGTTTAACAGTGCTAATTCATATTATTATCAGCCAATGCTAGATGCCGTAACATCCATGGGACCTGGGTTTAAAGGCCCATCATATCATGATTTAAGAGGATCACTTTTGAAAGATGTAGTTCATGATGTCCATGAATACATTTTAAGTATCAAGGCTGATTGGAGACTTTATGGATGTTCAATTATGGCTGACGGGTGGTCAAATAGGAGGAATGCACCAATTGTGAATTTCCTTGCCTATTCTCCAAGAGGCACCGTATTCTTGAAGTCTGTTGACACTTCAGGACTTCGAAAAGATAAAGAGACATTGCTGGAGATGTTTGATGAAGTTGTCAAAGAAGTTGGACAAGAGAATATTGTCCAATTTGTTAGTGATAATGAGGCTTCATTTAAGGCTGCTGGGAAAGCTTTGCAGCAAAGGTATGGCACCTTTTTTTGGTCTCCTTGTGCTGCCCATTGCATTGATTTAATGCTAGAAAATATTTGTGATCCGAGATATTTTCCAATGATTGATGAAACCATTAAAAATGCAAGAAATATAACCAAGTTTATATATAATCATGCATGGGTTCTAGCTTTGATGAGGAAAGAATTCACAAATGGACATGATTTATGTCGTCCTGGCATAACACGGTTTGCAACCCATTTCTTAAGCCTCCAATGTTTACTGAAGTTTAAGAATGAGCTTCGACAGATGTTTACTTGCACAAAATGGGTTGAATCAAGTCATGGCAAAAGTCGGGTTGGAAAGGAAATTGCTGCTATAGTTTTACAAGATAAAGACTTTTGGCCGAGATGTGCACATATAGTCAACGTCAGCGAGTCTTTAGTACGAGTTCTAAGGTTAGCAGACAGTGAAGAAAAACCATCAATGGGATATTTATATGAGGCAATGGATAAAGCAAAAGAAACCATCAAAACAAGGTTGAAAAATAGAATGTCTCAATATGGACCATATATTCGGGTAATTGATGCTAGATGGGATAAGCAACTTCATAGTCCATTACATGCAGCAGGATGTTTTCTTAATCCTGGAATATTTTTTAGGCCTTCTTTTTCAAAACAAAAGGAGATAACTCGAGGTTTGCTTACCACAATTATGAGATTGGTTCCTGATTGTGATACTCAAGATAACATCAGTGCCGAAATTGAGGAGTATAAGAGAGCAACTGGTGATTTTGGTATGACCTTAGCTATTCGTCAAAGAGAAAAGTTAAATCCAGGTAATAACTTTTATTTTTTACAATATAATGTCTTTTTTTATCTATAATATTTGATTTATTCAAATTTTCTTATCTAGTTTCATGGTGGGAGCAATTCGGCAATGATACTCCAGAACTTCAAAAGTTTGCAATTCGAGTTCTTAGTCAATGCTGTAGTGCAACTGGGTGCGAAAAAAATTGGAGTGTATTTGAATACATCCATTCAAAAAAGCGAAATAGGCTTGAGCACAAGAGATTAAACGATTTAGTATTTGTTCGCTATAATCTAAAGATTCAACAGAGGTAAAATATCAATATTATTATATTAGTAATTATTTTCTATTACATTGCTATTAATTTTTTAATTTCTTTCGTGTGTATTCTTTGTAGGAATATGAGCAGAACAAGAGATGCTTTAGATCCTATTAGCCTTGACAACATTGATCTATTGAATGAATGGATTTGTGAAGAACCCGGTCTTCTTGATGGAGAGGACATAAGTTGGGAGAGTATCGAAGCACCTTTCGCTACTTTAAATTTAGATGATGAAGAGACATGTGTAAATGAGGAGAATGAGCTTGGTGGAAATGACCAGCTATTGGAATGTCTTGTTGACGACTTTCCTTATGCTCCACAGCAAGATCAAGATCCTTATTTTTATATTAATGATGTAGAAGATGTTTGATGTATTTTTCTTTTATTTTAGAACATTTTACTTTCATAATATTTTGGAATTTTAAAGATGTTTCTAATTTTGAGATTATGTTTGTATTGTATAATTTAAATTTCATTTATCTTGAATTTAAATTATACTTGTTAAATTAATATTTTATTTTTTTCATATATATAATTAAATAAATATGAACAGTACAAAACCGAAACGGAACGCCGGAATGCACCGAAACCGGAACGTTCCGTTCCAAACAAAAAACCGGAACGGTACCCGGAACGGATTTTACAACTATGGTTCAAAGAAATAGAAAATATCACTCATGTCACCTATAAACGTTTAAGATGACCCCATTCCCGAGTTTAAAGTTTTTCGATCCTGGGGTAGAATGGTAATTTTACTGTCATAATTTGCAATGAATTATGTCTATGTGAACAGTGAATAATTTTAGAGTATTTTGGCCTCACATTTTATATTACAAGTAACTAGCCATTGACCCCACCCCTCATTGCGGTCGAAACCATATTTGTTTTATATTAATTGTGTGAGTTTTTTATTATAATATAAATTTGGGCAAAATAATAATTCTTTGTAGAAATCTTGTAATGTGCAAGTTTTCTATAAAATAGATTAATTTTAAATGGATATTAATTTACATGTTTAGTAGCTTTCAATGAAATAACCAGTATAAAATTATCATTATCATTAAAAAAAATAAGAAGATTTGGATATCTGAATTATTGAATTCATTGTATTAATTTCAGTTTATTTTATAATTTAATTTAAATTTAACACAACAAACAAAATAAAAATTATGAAAACACATGAAATAATAAAATAAAAAAGTAAATAGTTAATTTTTTATCTCCAAAAAGCAGAAAACATAAACTAAAAATTCATCCCCACATTACCATTATTATTATTGTTATACCAGTTAAAATTATTATTGACATTACTATCAAATAGTTAAAATCATTAAATTATCTTGAAAAATTAAAAAAAAATATTTTGACAATAAAAAGATAAAAAAAAATAATCACTAAAATAATCATTTTTATTGCACCAACAATAAAATCATAAAATCATCACATCTAAAAAAATAGATAAAATAACATAAAAGAAAAAAAAGAATGAAGGGAAAAAAGGTGTAATATTAATATTAAAATAATCACTAACATAAATTATAATTTCATAACTGAACCGAATAAAAATCAATCCCAATAAAAAATAAAATGACAAAAAGTAAAAACAAAAAGTAAAAGTATAAATGAATAAATATAAATAAAAAATAAACATTGTCCAAGAAGGATCGAAAAAACTAAAGGAATAAATACTAAATAAAAACTTAAAAGAATAAGTGCTAAATGAAAACAATATATATAATTAATTCCAATTAAATAACAAAACTACAACAAATCAAAACCTTGAGACCGATAAACAATAAAGGGATTTTTAAAAATAAAATTTAGTGTAACCAATATAAATAAAAAATTTCTGAACGGAAAATTAAAAAAAAAACCAATAAAAAAATGACAAAAATTAAAAAGAAAAACTAAAAGTTTGAATGAATAAATAGATACAAAAAATAAACATTGTCTAAAAACAACAAAAAGACAAAGGAATTAATACAAAAAAAATTTAAAAGAATAAAAGTCAAAATAAAAAAAATAATTAATTTCAATTAAATGACATAAATAAAACAAATAAAAATTTTGGGACCAAGAAATAAGAAAGAGATTTTAAAAAATCAATATAGTGTAATTTTTAACAAATTAAAAAATTCAGGAACGAAATGAAAAATAGTATATATGATCAATTTCAATTGGATGACAAAATTAGAACAAAATAAAATCTGCATACCAAAATTATAAAAGGAATTAACAATAAACAAAAAATTCAAAAGATTAAAGACTGAAAACATCCCATATATAATCAATTTCAAATGAAGGATATAATTAAAAATAATCAAAATTTCAATTGAATATATCAATAAGTTAAATGAAATCAAAAGTTTATGGACTAAAATGAAATAAACACAAATATAAAGGATCACACCGTACTTGCCTACAACATAAGAGAGAAAAGGGAGGCAGAAGACAAACTGTCCATTGATGATTCCACAACCACCTTCAATTGTCACGCGCCGCACCATGAGGTGGAGGACATGGAGGCACATAAGAGGAGACGATTGATGGTCAGTTTACACTGCATATGGACATCGCACGCGTTGCCCATCTAAAGTGTGCACATGGAACACTGAACACGTGTCCGTACGATGCACCTACAATATTCTAGAAAAAAATTAAAAAAAATCGATTACCTATGCATCACTGGACCCAGCGATAATCACAAAAAAAAAACTTGATGGAAAGTACCTCAACACCCTCGGATCCTATGCTTATTTTTGTCATTTTTAGGAGTTAGTTTTGTGGTTTGGCCGTGCAGAAATTTGAAGAAAAAAAAAACCAACTGTTCAACGTCCTTTTCTTAAGAGTCAAAGGTAAAATAGTAGTTTTATTGTGTACAAATTTGGGAATGTCATCCATGTCCTCTGAAAATATCTAAAATTACCTTGGTCCTTGGGATTAATTTTTTATTTACCCTAAGATAAAATGATAATTTCACTAGCGCAGTCTACATTAATTTGTGCATGTGTGAACAATAAAAATTACTAAAGTAATTTCGGGATGTCTTTTATATATATCTATATAATAATGTGTCATTTCAGCCAACGAAAAGAATAGAAAATAAATCAAATTCCACGTTCTGCTAAAACAATTCAACTCTTTTTTATATTGTTATTTACTTAAAAAAAACATCAAATTAATATAATTTGATTGATTTTCATTGATTTTAATGTGCTAAAAAATTAAAATAATCTAGAAAAGCTATTTCTATATTTTCAATTTTAAAAACAAATTTACAAAATACTCAAAACCACGTTATTAAAACACACTGGAGCTGGATGAAAGGTGGTTTAAAAGTTTTTTTTTTTAACTTCAATTGAAATCAATTCTTTATTGTACCTCCCTAGTTATTTGACTCACACTTCATTGCAAGTTGAATAATGCTTTTTGGAATAAATAAATAAATAAATATTCAAGCTTTTTAAATGTATATTTTACAGTACAAGTCCAAACTATAAATCAAAATACATTTGCATGCATTTAATTAAAAAAATCAAGAACCATTTATCCCAATAAATGCAACAAAAGTAAAATTAACATGTCTATTTGACCTTTTCTTCTTCTAATGAGAATGAACTATTGTTTATGTATTATTAATATGTTTTTCAAAAATGAGTAAAGAATATAATTGTAAATAAAATAATTGAAAATTTACATATAATGAAATATAATGAAGTTGATATGCATTAATAAAAATATAAAAGATCTCAATCTCATTTTAATATAGAAACAAATAAATAAAACAATGTTGCAATTACTATATTAAAACATCACTTTATTAGTCTTTGTATAATAATTTTTCAAAAATAAAATGTAAAGAAAAACAAATTACAAAATAGTGAAGGAAAGAATAATAAAAATAATAAAAATAAATCAGTGTAGTCATAAATATTCGAAGTATAAATAATAAAAAAAATAAAGAAAATAATGGAAAAACTAAAAAAAAAATAAAACAAAAAAACAAGAATAAATAGATCGATCATAAAGATAATATATATATATAAGAAAAACTTGTTTTGTGAAAGAAAAAACTAAATATTACAAATTTGCCACCACTACATTAAAATTAAAGAAGATTTTAATTATACTATCTCTACAGTAAGAGAATATTTTCTTTTAGAGTGTGTGTGTGTGTCAGTACGTGATTAAATAATACAACACAATATAATCATTATAACAACTAGCTAGAAAAAGCAAATTCGGAAACCGATGTTCATAAAACCTGAAATCTTTTAGTACCGTTCTAAGAAAATAAAGTTCCATTGCAGCCTCGCATGAACTCAGTGGCATTAACCGGACTCATATCTCGATGACAAATCAAAAACATGCCTCAAACTGTCAAAAACTTCGAAGTGATGGTTCACGCGGCTAAAAATGCCACAAGAAATTATCCCGCACCACCAAAATGTCACCGGCTCTCTTCGTGTTAAGCACTTTATCACTGCTGGCTCTCCTTTCTACGGTGTCCCCTGCTGCTATTTTTCCATCCGAAGAACGTGAATAAGATGCATCAGCTTGAGGCAATCGAATGCACAAGCTCATGTTACTAATTGAACTGTTCTGGTGGATTCAGTCAGCATAGCATCTCAATGGCAGAAGGCAAGATACAAAACTTTCTGGGAAGAAACCCTAAATGCTCCCCGTCAGACTGGACATAAATGCTTCCACGGCCAGAAATGTCCTCCACTTCAATAGAAATTACACTGCAAGGTTTGAGAAGAGTATAAATAGCAATTAAACACTTCCCACTGATTTGAAACTCACCTGCACTATGATCAAACTGAACTGAACAGAAATGGCTAAACTACAAGAAATCAGAGTCCTGCTGCTGCTAGTTAGCCCAGCCCAAAAGACAGGACAGAACCACTTTTATTATAAATTGCAGAAACAATATTGATTAACCCACAGAAAAAAAGTAATGCTTAATTGCACGATTCAAGACCCAACGAACCTTTTCGTCAGTTGTATTAGTTGAATACTTGATAGTTTGAATACAGTGGCTCCACCAAAAATGGCAAAAGAACAATATGGAATAATCACGAACAACAGTTCATTTACAGGAGGGACGTACCTTCTTGAAGATACATTCTTCACTGATAAATGTGTCCCATTGTACAGTCTATGTAGCTTCAGAATGAAGTCATACCACTTAAAGTCCTGAAGAATCACAACCTGCAAATAGAATACAGCCAAAATTTTAAGATAATGCAAAGTGCTTGATTTATGTTATGCTACAGAAGTGCTTTTAGTGAATTAATAAAAGTATTCCACCTCAAAGTTTCCACTGGAAGGGTCAGCATTTGGAGTAATTTTCATGCCACCGCCAAAGTACTTGGCATTTCCAATGCAAAGAGCTGTCACTAGAGAACATGTTTCCCACTCACCTTCATTGACCTATATGCACAAGATTCTGTGGAGTTAGGACAAAAGGACAATTGACAGTCTTAAAGGAAAGTGCACATCATAAGAACCATATGACTTCACAATGGTGTATGGATATAAGAGAAGTGCACAGATTAAGACATTTTCTAAATTCTTTTCGACTAGACTCACCTTGATCCTAAGGTCTTGGTTTTTATGCCCCATAAAAGCTTGCAAAGCACCTATAACATAGCATAGATTTCCAAATCTCTTGTATCGTGATGCAAAGTAACCAGCCTTGGCACTCCTGTAAATCACAGAGCAGCTTTTTTTTAAGACCAGCACACGCATTTACTACGAGAACCGCAAAACTTCCAAGGTAAACTCACAGATGAATATCCGCAACATTTATGAAGTAATGAGATTCTTCTTCACTTTCTCCGGTAATTACACCAACATCCACTGGTGATCTCAGCCCTGCAGAACAGTTCCAGCAGGAGAAAAACATGGATAGAATAATGACTAAGATCATAAAAATTCTCTGAGTGAAACCTCTTCTGCTGGTTGACCAAAAAAATCGATGCATTAAGAAAATAAAAGATTAAGTACCTTTAGCAATTCGATTAATAGCTTCACAAGGATCATTTTTCCTAACAAAAGCAAGTGATGATAAACACATCTGTCATGATCAGGAGCAAATAGCATCTCATAAATAACTCATACCACATTAATCCAGATTGCAGTAGAACCAACTAACCAGCCCAATGTTCTAGCAAAGTCAGACCCAGTCCCTAAGGGTATGAGCTGTAGAAAGATAAAAACATAATTATATCTAAACTTGAGAAATCCACGCCATGGAATTGGAAACTTAGGTTTGCAGTGATGCTAAAAGTAAACACAAGGGAAATGAATAAACACAAGAACAGAATGGCAAAACACTTACACCTAGAGCAGTTGAACGTGTAGCCTCTCTATTGTGATTGGTGACAGGTTTCCCAGCCCAGAAGAATCCATTAACAACCTGCTTATTTGAAGCCACAGATGATAAGAGACAATCATTGACCAGCAAAAATGGCATATTTGATTATTATCATATATGCTTTGTATAGACAATTTTAATACCTAAATTAGAGAGCAAAAAAATGTAAGTTGATTTTCTGTATTTTTTAATCAAATCCGATGAAAAGCCAAGTCTGACCTCGTGAAGAGTACCATCACCTCCAACGGCAACCACAGCATCGGCACCCTCCCTTATTGCCTGCAACCATTTAGATTTGATATAATCCAATCTGTCTTATTTCGTGAAAACCCTAAAGCAGTCCAGTCTCGATTTATACCTCTCTTGTAATGTCAATTGCATGATATGGACCTGAAGTCAGAGATTCACATATCTGCCGATAATTTAAATAAGTAACACAAAAAAATCAGCACTATTTAATCCGAAAGTGGAATTAGCATTGAAATCAAAGAAAAAGGACGCTCACGTTACAATTTTTACCGAGTCGAGACCGGAGATAAGGAAGCAGTTTCTTCCATTCCTTGCCTGTCCTCCCATTAGCCCCTGCTCCGAATTACAGTTTCTTTTTTATATCTGAATTTTCTCGAGAAACAAACAGGAAATGCAAGAAAGAAAGAGAGAGAAACCTCGGGGGTTAACGATGAAAACTAGGTCGCGGCGGGGAGAGGAGGAGGAGGCATCGTGGAAGATCGAACGGTCAGGAGAGAGATCAGAAGCCATGGGTTTGAGAAGCTCTGCTTTGAGAAAAGGAATCGGTTTTAATTTTGAATTAGCGGAAAACGAAGATGCGGCCACAACCACTATTCCTCCCCCCAGAGAAACCTGATAGCAACACGCCATCCTTTCTTCATCCACTGCTTTTAATTTATAACGCCACTTTTGATTAATCTCCTCCCAACTTTAATTAACCCACGGTTAGTAAGCAAAGCACAGCAACCTCACCCTTGCTGGTTATAACTTTTGAGAGTGCTTACGCAAATGGCAGCAGAAGGTCTGGCTTATTAGTGGCGCTGATAGATAGAGAGAAGGAGGTGTAGTTATTAACAATGAACACTAGTAAGTTTCACAGCCATGTTAGAATTTGTGGATGGCCAAGAATTAAGTACTTGTTTCTCAAGTCATTTCAAGAATATTCTCGAAAAAAAATTAAAAAATTTATTTTTTATTTTAAATTTATTTTTTTATATTTTAAAATGTTTTTCATATTCTAATATAAAAATCAATTTTTAAAAAATAATAAAATATTATTTTAATATATTTTTAAATAAAAAATATTTTTAAAAACAATCTAAATCAAATTCCTTAAAATTATCATGACCTAGAGCTAGTACATGCCCTAAAACATCAATCATTATTATTTATTGTAATGGTGATTTATTTTTCAATTATCTTAACTAGATATTAAGAAAGCAATATTATTTTTTCATCATGATTTAATTGCTTTTTACTATACAAGAATAGATAGGAGTGACAATGACAGTGAACACTCACAAGTTAAATTTTTTAATATTCATACTCTTTTTATTATTTATCAAATAAAAATTTATATATTTATAAATTATCTATCAGGTTTAGATATTTATTTAAATATTTATTTTTTATTCAAGAATATATCTACCCGCTCTAGTTCTTAACGAGCCATACACCCGCACTCTGCCGTGGGGACTAATTTTTTTTTTTTGTATTTAAGTTTTTATTTTTCTTTTAATTTTGATTTTGCTATAATCTTTTGATTTTTCAATTCTTTTGAGATATTTTTTCATTTTTTTTATTATATCTATACACCTTTGTTCTTAATTTAGATTTATAAGAAAATAAAAAAAAAACAAAGGGAAAAAATATTGTAACAAAAAACATTGTAGCAATACATATTGCAATATGTGAGGAGCTATAGTGTTGTCCCCACACTGTTTGTATGTATAACGAAAAAATCCAGGTAAAAAAAGATGAAGAAAGAAAGAAAAAATCTAAAATCATTACTATTACTGTGTGAATAATGAAAAAAAAATATATCAAAGAATAAAAAAAGCCTCAAACTATAAAAAGAGAAAAAAAAATATAATATAATAAATGATAAAAATAGATTAATATTATTCCTTAAAAATAACTTTATTTTTCATTAATTATAATTATAACTACTATTTCTAAAACAATTAAAATTATTAAATCACTTTAAGGAATAAAAAAAACAAAAAACTTTAAAAAAAGATGATAAAAGAAAAAAAATCTAAAATTATTGCTATTACTGTGTAAATAATGAAAAAAACAAAATTATATCAAATAATAAAAAAGTCTCAAACTCTTAAAAAAGAGCAAAAAATAAAATATAATAAATGATAAAAATAGATTAATATTATTAGTTAAAAAAATTACTTTAGTTTTCATTAAATATCATTATAACTACTATTGAAAAAACAATTAAGATTATTAAATTATTTCAAGAATAAGAAAAACCAAAACTTAAAAAAAAGATGAAGAAAGAAAAAGGTCTAAAATTATTTCTATTATAGTGTAAATAATGGAAAAAAACAAAATTCTATCAAAGAATAAAAAAATCTCAAATTTTAAAAAAAGAGCAAAAAAAATAAAATATAATAAATGATAAAAATAGGTTAATATTATTAGTTAAAAAATAACTTTAGTTTTTATTAAAAAAAATAAAAAAACTAATAGAAAGGACAAAGGAAAAAAATAAAAAAATATTAATTTTCCAAAGATAAAAAAAAAATCTAAGTTCAAGAATAATTTTTTTAAAAAAACATTGGCTAAAAAAAGGAGGAAATAATAAAAACTAAAAATAGAGGCAATTGAAGAATTTTTGATAACAACAAAGGACCTGAATGTAAAATTTAAAGTATAAGGATTGAAATGAAAAAAAAATATATAACCAATTTTAATCAAAGGATAAAATTGAACAAATTAAAATATTTGGACCAAAATTATTCGAATATCCCAAAGCAGACTGAAAAATTAAAAGACCAAGAACTAAAATTTAAATGAATTATATAGCCAATTTTAATCAAATGATAAACTTAAACAAATTAAAACATCTGGACCGAAATGATTAAAAGATTTCAAACAAAACCAAACTATTAAAAGACTAGGGACTTAAATGTAAATGAATTATATAATTAATTTGACTTGAAGGACACAATTGAAACAAATCAAAACTTATATCACACCAGTAAGGACCAGAACGCACAATTTAAAGAAAAGGGATCATTGTGAAATAATTATAAATAAGGGGGATATATGTGTAATTTTCTATGCAGGAGAGAGAAATGCATAGAACCTATTTCAACTGGTCATCGTAACCTATAGAGCCACTGGCTGGTGACACGCGCACCACCGTCTGACAGAAGACATAGAGGCGCACCCGATGACAGGCTGGAAGAACATTTTTTTATGATTGGAAGACACCGCACGCGCCGTCTAATAAAAGCGTGCGACAAAAAAAGTTCAACTCGTCAGGCGACGCGCCCCACAGAATTCTGAATTAAATATTTAAAAAACAAAGGCGAATTATATAAAGACCCTTGACTCTATTTCTTCTTTTTTGTCTTTTTCGGGGCTATATGTGTAGTTACACATTTTTACAAAAGCGGAAAACCCGAAAATAGCCCCCCAGTCAAGCCCTCTATTTTATCTTATTAGGGGTTAAAATCGATTTTGCACTGTTCAACTAAATTGGGTAATTACCAGGACACCCCCACTTGTTTTTTCTTATATTTTGTCTTATTTGTGGGTATTTAGGATATTACACTGTGCACGAAAATAGAAAAAAACAAAAATATCCCTAATTCCAGCGTTTAAACGAAGACGCATTAAGGGGTAAAATAATTATTTTACTGTTAAAATCCACAATAAAATGTGAGTATTGCTACAGTTAAAATGTCACAGGTTTAGCTTTTTCTTTAATATTAATTAATAAATGGTTGGTGTTTTTATAACCTATATGAGAGATAGATGATGGAATATTATTTAAAACATAATCATCACTAATAAAAAGTAGCACAACTTGTTGTTTTTTGGATAGGAGATTAGGCTCATCTAAACCTAAATTGTTATATTTTATTTATTTATATTGTTTAATTTTAATTTATATTATTTTATTAGATTTTTATTAGTTATTGAAGCTAAAATTAATAGAAAAGTAATAGAAAACTTGTAGACGTTTATTTCCCACCCCCTAATTTCCTCTTATTTTCAACTCCTTTCTTTCTATTCTTCAACCGTTTGCTTCTAATTTTTATCTTTTTAAATTCTCCTTTTCTGGCTCTTTTTTTAACCCCACGTCAGGGTGTTAATTCTTTTCTTGTTTCATGAAATCAATAAAGAAGACTTGTTTAATATGAATTGTATCTATAGGTCATATAAATTATTTTTCTTGCCGATAAAATCTCTAGTTTAAGGCTGTCAAATTAATATTAGGACCTTTTTACCCCTAGCACTACTGGCTTCATTACTAATGGAGGCTCATGTTGAGATTTGAGAGTGATGCTTGGGATAAATAAAAAAATGCAAACAAAACACCTGTAAAAAGACTAATCATGGCCACTCGTTGAAGCTGTTTTAATTACAACGAGTTGATTTGCCCGCTTTGCTGGGTTTTTTTATCTATATAGAAAATTGATTGATTTTATAAATATTGTATTTTATTAATTTAATATTTAATTAGTATAATTGTAATTGATAAAATCTATTAAAAATAGTTTTTTTCAACCAAAATGTGATCGAATATTGCTATTGCTAAAAAACTTTTGATAAAATTTGTTAGAAAATTTGCTAAAAAGGTTAAATGATTTATTAGAAATTTGTTGTCACGGATACTCTTGTAAAAAATTAACAAAAAAAGAAACCCGGTAAAAAAAGAACAACTGACTTGGACACTAAAAAATAAAAAATACATGTGAAAAAAAGGTCATAGTTTCTGAAAAGGAAAAAAAGAGAGTCTACAATATAAATTTAACTTCAAAGAGAAAGTTTTTTTTTATAAGATTTCTTCATCATATTATTATATTAAATATATTTAAGAATACCGATATTAATTTATTTTTTTCAAGAAATTGTAGGTCATTTATTTTCTCTCTCTATATATTTTTAGGCGAGACTATTAAATAAATATTAAACACATATACTTAGCCTCACATACTATATAGTGTGATCCAAATGGGAAGTGATTTTTATATCTTTTAATTGTAGAAAACCTAAGTAAATTTGTAAAAAAAAAAAAATTAGTTGTCTTTTCCCCCCGATAATATTAGATCTTACACATTATAAATAAAAATATTACAATTTTTTTTTAAAATAAATATAATTTTTTTGCGTTTTATAATTACTTATTTGTCGTCAAAAAAGAACAGTGTAGTTGAAACGAAAAGTGCCTCATATATATATTTTAATTGTAGATAATTTAGGCAGATTTGTTTACCTTTTGTTTTTTTGAGTTGTATTTTTTCACGGGTAATATTAGATCTTAAATATTAAAAATCTAATTTTTTGTTTTTTTTTAAGAAATAAACTTGAATAAAAGAGCACAAAATTAAAATTCAAAGCCAAATTTTTTTTTTATTTTATAAGATTTCTTTATCATATTATTATATTAAATTTATTTAAGAATGCTGATATTAATTTTTTTAATGCAAAACATCCGAGGTCATTTTTTTTTTATCTCTTTATATACTTTTACGCAATAATATGCAATAAATATTAAAACATATAATAATGACTTGTCTGCCATTTAAAAGGAACAGTATAATTGAGACAAAAGTGACTTGTAATATTTTTTAATTGTAGATAACCCAGGTAAATTTGTTTATTTTTTGTTCTTGAGTTGTCTTTTATCCCCAGTAATATTAGATATAAAATGATTATTGCTATTATTGCAAAAACAATTAAAATTATCAAATTATCCCGAAAGAAAAAACACTCATAAACATTAACAAAAGAGTAAGCAAGAAAAATAATATATTATTATTATTATCATTATTGTTATTTTTATTATTACTATTATGTTAATTTTCAAAAAATACATATAATTTTTTTGCGTGCTATAATTACTTATTTGCCATCAAAAAAGAATAGTGTAGTTGAAACGGAAAGTGCCTCATATATTTTTTAATTGTAGATAATCTAGGAAAATTTGTTTACCTTTTATTTTATTGAGTTGTATTTTTCCCCGGCTAATATTAGATTTTAAATATTAAAAATCCAATTTTTATGATTTCTTTTAAGAAATAAACTTTAACAAAAGAGCACAAAATTAAAATTCAAAGCCAATTTTTTTTATTTTATAAGATTTATTCATCATATTATTATATTAAATTTATATAAGAATGCTGATATTAATTTTTTTAATGCAAAAAATTCGAGGTCATTTTTTTTATATTTTGATATATTTTTAGGCGATAATATGCAATAAATATTAAAACATATAATAATGACTTGTTCGCCGTTTAAAAGGAACAGTGTAATCGAGACAAAAGTGACTTGTATCGTTTTTTAATTGTAGATAACCTAGGTAAATTTGTTTATTTTTTGTTCTTGAGTTGTTTTTTATCCCCAGTAATATTAGATATAAAATGACTATTGCTATTATTGCAAAAATAATTAAAATTATCAAATTATCCCGAAAGAAAAAACAGTCATAAACATTAACAAAAGAGTAAGCAAGAAAAAGAATATATTATTATTATTATTATTATTATTATTATTATTATTATTATTATTATTATTATCATGTTAATCATGAATATTGTTACTACTAAAACTGTTTTGATAAAATCAATAAGAAATAATTTTTTTATATGTAAGAAATTGATTGTTCATATTATTATATTAAAAATATTTTAGAATAATAATAAATAGATCTCACATATTTATAAGAAAAAAATAATCATTATCATTATTTTGAATGTCTTATCTATAATAATAAGAAATTTAAACACCTAACAGTATTAAAAAAAATTAAAAACTAAATAAATGGAAAAAAATATTATTAGATTAAAAAAAAATGAAATGAGAATAAAAAATAGAGAAAATAGAAAATATCATTTTTGAAATGACTACCAACAAAAATTCAAATGTAAACATAAAAGAAAATAACCTTAATAACAGTTGAAATAATAAAAAGTGGTGAGACAATAATTATTGTTAGAGAAAAAATCTTCATAATTTTTTTTATTTTTATAATATTATATCAAAAGTATTTCAGAACAATGATATTAATTTTTTTTTCTCCAAAAAAACAATATATATAATTAGTCTAACATATTTAAAAGAAAAAATAAAACTTACAAATTATCATTATTATTATTTTGAATGTTTTATCTATAATAATTAGAAAATTCAATGCCTAACAATATTTAAAAAATATGATTATATTTAAAGAAATTATTTAACTTGAAAAATAAAAAAAAAAGAGAAATAATAACAAATATTATTTTTGAAATGATTACCATCACAGATTAAAATCTAAAAATTAAAAAAATCTTACTAAGAGAGGAATAAAAAAATTGAAACAAAAACTAAGAGCATGTATATATATGGATAGAAATAAGAATTATGTAAGAAATATAAAAAAATGAATATGTTTTCAAAGGGTAATGAACAACGAAAACCACAATTGAAATAATTGTTTATTACTGTTTGAAATTGCAATCTCCTTTACCTATTTTATAAAATAATAGTAGTAGTTACCGTAAGCTGACTCGGACACCTTGTTTATAAAAGAAAAAATTATAAGTGGAAAAAAACAGAAAAAAATTCAAAAAGATGGGTCTGGGGATTATTCATGGCGCGTGTAAGTTGTCCCGGGCATCATAATTAAAAAAAAAAACATATACGTGGGGGGAAAATTAGTTAAAAAAACGTTAAAAAAATGAATTCGAAGATTAGTTGTGGTGCACGTAAGTTGTCACGGATACTTTGGTTAAAAAAACACAAAACAATAAACCCAATTAAAAAATATTAAAAAAAGCTAACCAGGACATCCCGGTTATAGAAAAACGAAAAAAAATGTGTAATTGGAAAGAAAAAAAAAAGAAAAAACATGTTAAAGAAAGATGGGTACGAAGATTAGTCATGGTGCGTGTAAGTTAACCCGAACACCCGGTCATGAAAAAAAATGTATACGTGGTAATAAAAAATAGAGAAAATAATAATAATAAAAAAAATAAATTCAGAGATTAGTCGGTGCGCATAAGCTGCAGCGGATATTGCGGTATAAAAAAAATTAAAATCCCGGTTAAAATTAAAAAACAAAAAACACCTTTTCAAACAGTATTGAATAGTGAAAACTATTATTAAAAAAAAAAAACACGGTTATAAAAAAAAAAAGTGCATGGGGAAATCACCTTTTTAAACAGTAATGAGAAAAAAAATTGTGGTGCGCATAAGTTAACTTGGACACTCCGGTAACTGGAAAAAAAATAAGTGGGAAACAAAAAAATGAAAAAAAAAATTATAAGTGAAAAAAATGGATCCGGAGATTAGTCATGGTACACATAAACTGTCATTGATACCATAGTTTAGAAAAAAATAATAAGTATAATAATAAAAAAAAAAAAAAAGGAAATCAACTTTTCTAAATAGTCATTTTCAAAATCATAATTGAAGAATGAAAAAATAAAAACACAATAGTTTAAAAAAAAAAAGGAATAACAATAGAAATAAAATAAAAAAAGGGAAAGCAACTGTCTGGACAGTTGCTTTCCAAATAATAAGAAAGGGATCGATTCACTAACAATAAGAAAGGGGCAGCTACTCTCATGCCTTGGGCGTAGATAATAATAATAAATAATAAAAGAAAAAAACGAAATTGGTTTTGCTGTGTGAGCGCCTCGAACCCGCGCTCGTCGATGCTGGCAGCGGGCGGACAACCACTCGGCCACAGCCATTACTTTGTCATTTTCACCATAAAATATATAAAAATCATCTCTGTGTAAAAACAAAAGAGCACATGCACGCGCGAAGCACCGAAGCAAATTGCCAGCGAACAGTGACAATGAGTCTAGTGCTACAGTAGGAAACCGAGCTGTTTTAGGTAATAGGTAATCACCATAAAATATATAAAAATCATCTCTGTGTAAAAACAAAAGAGCACATGCACGCGCGAAGCACCGAAGCAAATTGCCAGTGAACAGTGACAATGAGTCTAGTGCTACAGTAGGAAACCGAGCTGTTTTAGGTAATAGGTAATGTGCTCTTGTCTGATTGGCTAGGTCGTCGTATAATCTCATGTGCAATTCATTTTATTAATGGTTTGGTACGCTAAAAGCCAATTTGCCCGCATAATTTTTTTATCGACGCTAGAAACTGATTATTTTATACATATTATATTTTGTTATTTTAATATTTAATTAGTAAAATTATAATTGATAAAACCTACTAAAAATAGGGTTTTTTTTCATCAAAAAATGATAATATATATTAAAGCTCTAATATTAAATAAATATCAAAATATATAATTATTATAATATATTTAAAAGAAAATAAAACTTAATAATAATAATTATTATTATTATTTTGAATGTTTTATCTATAATGATTAGAAAATTCAATATCTAACAATATTAATAAAAAATAAATATTAATATATTTAAAGAAATTATTTAACTCAAACAAAAAAAGAAATAATAACAAATATTATTTTTTAAATTATGGCCAACATAAATTAAAATTTAAATATTAAAAAACTCTTAATAATAGTGGAATTAAAAAAATGAAAACAAAAACTAAGATCTTGTACATATAAACATGGATAGAAATAAGAATTATGTAAACAATATATAAGAAAAGAATTTTTTTTTCAAAGAGTAATGAAAAGTGAAAATCACAGTTGAAATAACTGTTCATTATTATTTGAAATTGTTATATCCTTTAGTCATTCTATAAAATAATAGTTGTAGTGCCCGTAAATTGACCCGTACACCCCAGTTATAAAAGAAAAAAAATTATATGTGGGAAAAAAACAGGAAAAATATTAAAAAAATGGTTCCGGGGATTATTTATAGTGTGTGTAAACTATCCTAGACATCCCAATTATAAAAAATATATATACATGGAAAAAAAATCATGGTGCACGTAAGCTAGCTCGAACACCACAGTTATAAAAAAACAAAAAAAAATGTATAAATGAGAAAAAAAAAACACAAGAAAAAAAATGTAAGAAAAAGGTGTATCCAAAGATAAAAAAAATACATGTGGGAAAAAAAATCGTGGTGCTCATAAGTTGGCCTGGACACTACGATTATAAAAAAACCAAAAAAATATATAAGTGAAAAAAAAAACTGAAAAAAATATATGAAAAAAATAGGTCCAAAAATTAATCGTTGTGCGTGTAAGCTAGCCCGGACACCCCGTTATTAAAAAAATAGAAGCCCAGTTAAAAAAAAAATCACTTTTTCAAACAGTAATGAGGAAAAAAAATTGTGGTGCGCGTAAATTGATATGGATACCCCGGTCATGGAAAAAAATATATAAATGGAAGAAAAACAAGGGAAAAAAATGTAAAAAAAAATAGATTTGGAGATTAGTCATGGTGCACATAAGCTGCCACGGATACCCTGGATAAAAAAAACACAACAAAAGAAGCCCGAAAAAAAACCCTGACATTGACACCCTGGTTATAAAAAAATAGATTTTTTTAAAAAGTCCCCGTTTAGTAAAAGAACAAAAAAAAAATACCCCGCTATAAAAAGGTGCAAGGGGAAAATATCTTTTTAAACAGTAATGAGAAAAAAAATCATGGTGCGCGTAAACAAAACCGGACACCCCAGTCATGAAAAAAAATGTATAAGTGGTAATAAAAAATAGAGAAATAATAATAATAATAAAATGGATCCAGAGATTAGTCGGTGCGCATAAGCTACAATGGATATTCCGGTTTAAAAAAACAAATAAAAAGCCCGGTTAAAATAAAAAATGAAAAACACCTTTTCAAACAATATTGAACAGTGAAAATTACTGTTAAAAAAATTAAAAACAAAAAAAAGGAAGCACGATTATAAAAAAAAAATGCAGGGGAAAAACACCTTTTTAAACAGTAATGAGAAAAAAAATTGTGGTGCGCATAAATAAACCCGGACACCCTGGTTATGGAAAAAAATATGTATAAGTGGAAACAAAAAAAGGGAAAATAATGTTAAAAAAATGGATCCGGAGATTAGTCGCGGTACGCGTAAGCTGTCACTGATACCCTAGTTTTTTTTTTAAAAAAATGAAAAGCAACTTTTTCAGACAGTAATTTTCCAAAATCAAGATTTTAGAAAAAAAAACTTGGATTTTAGAAGAAGAAAATAACGACCAAAATCAGTTTTGTTGGCTGAGTGGTTCGATCTCTTTTGCAATGAATTTTCCAACGCATAGTGAACCACTCGACCACAGATTGTGGTGCGCATAAATTAACCCGAACACCGCGGTTGTGGAAAAAAATATATATAATTGGAAAAAAAAGGGAAAATAATGTTAAAAAAATGGATTCGGAGATTAGTCGCGGTACGCGCAAACTGTCACTGATACCTTAGTTTTTTTTAAAAAAAAATGAAAAGCAACTTTTTCAGACAATAATTTTTCAAAATTAAGATTTTAGAAAAAAAACTTGGATTTTAGAAGAAGAAAATAACAACCAAAATCAGTTTTGTTGACTGAGTGGTTCGATCTCTTTTGCAATGAATTTTCCAACGCACAGTGAACCACTCGACCACAACAACTCCTTTGTCATTTTTACTCTACAAATAAAAAAGAAGAAGCCCTGTTTAAAAAAAAAAAACCGAGCTCATGTGGATGCGATGCAGCGGATCAAATGTCTAGTCCACAATGCTTTGTGTGTGTGTGAACAATAATCTACAGTAACTGACCCATTTTGTTTTAGCTATATTATAATTGTCTTTTAGCAGTGTTTGAGAACAAAAAAAAAGTTTTTTATTTTATTTTTAAAATATTTTTTTATGGTTTATATATTTTAATTTACTAATATCAAAAATAATTTTTAAAAAATAAAAAATATATGAAAACAACTTCTATCATATTTTGTAACTAGTAATTTGATACGAATTATATGTTTTTTAATTTTAAAATTCATAAAATTTATTAAAATATACGTAATTAACCTGAATATTTATATTAATAAAAAAAATGAAACGAATAAAAATAAAATTAAAGAATATAAACCAATTTTCTCTTCGGGTACACGCATACATTTGTTTTTTTTTTAAATCAAAAACCAAATTTAAATAGTCAACCTGCAGCTTAAGATAATTCAATAAATACCTCCGTTATATCGTATAATTTTATTAAATATTAAATATTTATTTAATCGCTGACGTAGCTTGTAAAATGTGAATAACCTCTCCGCGCCTCGCTGCCACCTGCCACGCCCAATTTCTCTCTCTAAGAAAAAATAGAAGAAAAGAAATAGCACCAATCGCTCCGATCCAATGGAAAATATCGGAGCTTGAAACCCTAATTTTCACTATTTCCCTCGCGCGCTCTCCCTACCTCCCTGCTTCTCCTTGTATCCAGGTAGCTCCTTTCTGAACAAAAACCCTTATCTCTGGAGGTTAGCACAGATGAAACACCAGGATTTAGAATTTGTCTAATTCTATCCAATATCCAACTCCTTTATCTTAAGATTTTTTTTACAATCAAGCGCTATTTAGATGTTTTAGGGTTCGGGATTTTAAATTCCGGTTTAAGAAAGAAAGAAAGAAAGAATGAACGATTAGTGATATTTTGCAGATATGTGAAATTCAAGCTTCATTGTTGGGCTAAGATTTTATCCATATTTCTCAATGAATTTTATAGTGGATGGAGCTGGATCAGTTAATGGTTTCAGCCTGGTGTTAGCTTATATTTGACCACTTATTGGTTGGTACTGACTTGGGCGTGTTGAATCTGATTGGATATGTGCTGGGCCAGTGATCACTGACGAATTTTTGGCAGTGAATTAACAAATTTTTGTTAGTGAACTTGTCTGGGTTACATCGAGGAATAGTTTTGGAAATATATAGTTTTTGAAAACGGAGAGATGGTGATTGGAAATATGGGCATGGTTTAGCTGATTCGAGATTTTGTAAATTTGAGCTTACATGTAGTGATTAGTGGATAGAGAACAGGAGTGATAAAATTGTGTTTGCTGTCGATGTACCAAGGTTTTAGCAAAATGAGTTTACAAAGTGAAGATCAACTTGGACTGAATCAGTACTTGGAAACAAGCAACGAACCACAAAAGTAATCACATTTCTTTCCCATGCACATGGTTTTCATGGTGGTTCGATTTTTTTTCTGATGGGATTTTAGTAAGTGATATTGGTTGTTTGAATGATACAGGAAGCTAAAAATCTCATATGCAAGAGAATTTCTGTTATCCCTGAGTGAATTGGACGTTTGCAAAAAATTACCGAGCGGGTTTGATGAATCACTTCCAAGGTATCTTGCAGGTTATGTGGTTATGTCTTGTTTGCAGAACCTTTTTATCTTACAAATTTGAATGAAATGGTGTCTATTTTAGTCAAAACTGCTGCTTTCTTCATGTTTTGTTGCGAAACTAATTCCCATTTTCTTCTGTACTAGTGAATTTAAGGACATTTTACAGGACCGATTTAGAATTCCTGTCAGCTCATCATCACAAAGTTCTAGACATAATGATTATAGTTCATCCCCTCCCACTAGAGGGGACTCAGGTAATTTTTTTCGTGGTATTCATGGAAGGTGGGATAGTCGTTCCTCTGGAAGGAGTGATCGAGACAGTGACTCTCAATCTGATTGGGATTCAGGTAAGAATTGATGTAAAATTTCTGTCCTGGTGATCGTTCCATCATGTGGACTGGCTTGCATTTTTGGGTCCTGGTAATAGTTAAACAGTGATGTTAAAAATGTTATTACCAAAGCTGTGTTTATTGTTACTTCTGTTATGAGAAGCTAAATGGAAAAGGTGCTACATGGTGAACATCTAGATACTCTACTAAGAGTGGGAAATAATTCCCTTTTCTTGCTAGATGGATGAACCAGAATTTATAAAACTAGTGCTCTACCTTCTTCATGTGTTACATATGAAAGTAATACCTTGAGCATTTTGTATTTTAAGCCATTTATTAGTACTGAGCTGTTGATCAATTACTTCATATTTGGAAAGATTGAGTTTGTTAGGTGGCATACCATTTCAAAATATGATATTGTTAAAATGCCTCTTCCAACAACCACTGGTGCTGTGCTTGAGCCTTCTTTGTTATTGATAAACCCTTCCTGGGCAACCCTGAGTACATTCTAACCTTTCCTTCTGCATGTTCGAGAGAAATCTCAGGCTCATGTCTGCGGATGTAGCCCAAATGTGGAATTGTTCACTGCTGACAGCCAAGAGAATCAAACTCATGTTTTATGTAGACCTACATAACTTGAGTAAACTCTAACCGCCATTTAAAATTCTAGTTATTTTGTCATTAGTAAGTAACTATTATGCCACCTGGATAATCTCCTATCCTCTGTCTATGAAGAAACACGAAGATGATGTACCTATTAGTAACAGAATATTATAACCCACAGGGAATGACCTCCTGTGTTTTCCCAGCATAAGTGCTTGTTTGCCCAAGCGGCCGAATCGCTGTTTGAACAATTTTTTTTTTTTGCATTTTAAATGAAATTTTTTTGGTGTTTTTAGATCATTTTGATGTGTTGATGTCAAAAATGATTTTTAAAAAATAAAAAAAATATCATTTTGATGTGTTTTTAAACGAAAAGCACTTTGAAAAGCAACCGCAACCACACTCCTAAACACCCCCTAAGACTGTGACTCACAGGCTTATGAAAAGTAATTAGAGGTTATGGAATAAATTCATGCGTTTTCCCTGCAAAAAAAATTGTGATTTGTTCCAAAGGAACAATCTACTGATATGATCTTTAATGCTGGGAAAATGTAAAACTTCTCTGGCCTCTGCCTTGTATATTTGAATTTGAGTTTGTTCAAACCTTAAGGCTAGCACTTATTTGATGCAAGTTGGCTTATTGTATCATGGCTTAACCTGCTTATGGAATTTGAAGAACTTAGTTGCTTACAGTTCATTTTTAGCGCACACCATGCAGGGAATGTGGGTTCATAAATATCTCTACTCTTATGGAATTTTCAGGGAATCTGAATTGTTTTGGAACTCTAGGAAATTAGTAGCAGTTAGCAGAATGATAAATACCAATTCCAAACTATTCCAATTCCTCCTATCATGGATGATGTGGCTATGAAATGCTGACAGACTTAAGTTTTAGAAGTTTATGGCTGATTTGAATTTGGCTCAAACTTCCTCTGAAACTTGGCAGCAATAGGATGTAGTTTGTAGTTCATGTGTAGTATGTACTCTGTCTAAACAGGTGAATGGGATTTCCTCCCTCATTTAACTCAGCATTCTTTTCTATTTTCTTTTTCCCTCATGCCCTACTACTGGAACAAAAGAGCAGACCTTTAAATTTGTATCATGTTTGAATTTGTCATGTGTCACCAATGATCTTGATCCTGTTGGCTTCTCATATTATACATGCATCTTATATGATCTCGTGAGAAACATAAATATTCTCAATGTGTCTATTACTGCAGTCATTTACTGAATTTCCATGGCTATTTTTTGATATATGCTGCTTGTGAGATTTCAGTAGACTGTTGTTCTGTAATGCAAATATCTAAATTACAAATCCAGCCACACAGTTATTGACTAGATGAAGGATGTGTATATGTCTAGAATCTGGAAGGCGTTACATTAACCGTTCTCGGCGAACTTGGCAAGTACCTGAGCATGATGGACTTCTTGGAAGTGGTTCTTTTCCAAAACCATCAACATATGCTGCAGGGCCATCAGCTCCTAAGTTTCGATCTAATGATCAATTCCAGCTCAATAGGAATAATGAGCCATATCAACCACCTCGCCCTTATAAGGTGAAGCCTGTTCTTTTTTGTTTTGTTTGTATCACTGTGAGACATTTAATGTCTAACTGAGTCTGGGTTTGGTACCATGTGTGGCTTTTAGCAAGTACTCCAGTCTTTTTCTAGCAGTTCTCTTGTTTGAATTTTGTCATAACTCTTTTTGTGTAACATTTCAGGCAGTGCCTCATTTGCGTAGGGAAATTAATGATTCACTTAATGATGAAACATTTGGCTCTTCTGAATCCACAAGCGAGGACAGAGCAGAGGAGGAAAGAAAGAGAAGAGGTAACATCTCTGTTTCTATAGGATTCTATGGAAGAGCAAGCAATTCTACTTTGCTTCTAGTCCAATGATAGGTTTCCTTCAATGAATGCGAGTTTAACATGTCATGTCCTTTCAGCTTCTTTTGAATCCATGAGGAAAGAACAACATAAAGCTTTCCAAGAAAACCAGAAACCAGAAAAGTCTAAAGATAAGTTTGATTTTACTGAGTTACTGGAGGATTCGAAAGATGATAAAAGACTTCTGAATAGAACCAATGAATTGGACAAGACTGTAATACAACCTTTACCAGCTACTGAGGTTGATAAGCCTCTCTACCCCTCACAAACTCCTGTACCTAGACCTCTTGTGCCTCCAGGATTTTCATGCATGATAGCAGAGAAGAGTACTGGAACAAGATCTTTAACCAATCCTCATCCTTCAGAGGTGATTCTCTTATATTTTCATAAGATATATGTGCATTGAAAACTTGGCTGGTCAGGATGCTCTTCATTCATATCTTTTTCTCAATATTATTTTTGACTAGTCCTCAGGTTCTTCTCAGTACATGGAGAGTAAGCTTTACAATGTTCTCTTAACAAACAACATTTTACATTCATGCCTCTTGAGCAATGTCTGGGAGATTATAACATACCACAAACATGCAAGCGTCTATCATTTTTAATCCATGTATAATAGTCTTGCTGTCTTTCCATGTTCCTCCTATGAAGTGAATTACAATAATATGGCTTTGGCATTGCTAGTATATTGTTCCGTTGCCTGTCAGAATTTTTAGGAAGTTTCGTGGCCGTGGTTGAAAACCTTTGCATTGCCAATGGTTGCTTGATTTACTTTTCTTTCCCTCTTTAGCTTTTCGATTGTAGTATATGATATAATGCCATTTACTTGCTCTTCACTCCACAATTATGGTGTAGATCTTATTTATTTATTTACTCTGCAAAATAGTATCTGGTAATCTTCACGGATATCACCTGCAGGGAGATGTTGAATTTTCAGCTGAGGCATCCTTCGGTGAATTTATTTTTAGCTCCTAGGTTTTTCCCCTGATTTCAGTCTCCCAAACTGTTTAGTATCTACAGAAACATTAATGAGAATGATGATTTCTTAGAACATCATTATTTGTTTACGAGTAAGATTAGTGGCAGTGAAATGTGATCATATGCTTGTGATCATATTATGTTGCCCGGTTGGTGTCTAAATTTTTGCCAGTAAATCATTAGGTTTAGTAACTGTCCTTTTGTCAATTACTATAGGTTGGCAATGAATTTGAGCTAAGCCTTTTGCAAGCTAAAGGTACTCGTGTTTTAGACTGGACTTCAGATAATCAAGATGGAAAACAATCTTCAGATGGAATGCATTTGAATTTGCGACAGCCTGGAAGCCCAATTGCTCATGTTTCAATCAATAAAAAGAGCGAAAATATTCTGAATATAGCACCAGTTTTGGATGTTTCAAGTAAAAAAACTGGCTCCAAGACTTCAAATCTTTCAGAAGTCGTTATAGCTTCTGAGAATCTTGAAGTAATAGATCTTGATGCTGAGGATGTCTCAGGAAATAAAAATGTGGGTGAATCTGGTTCAACTCATTCAAACTCAATTCTAGACAAGCTTTTTGGCAGTGCTTTAACACTAAATGATACTGCTTCTACTGGTTCCTCCAGTTTCATTGAGGTAATCCTTTTTCTTTTTTCTTATGGTATGTATGTGCAAGCCCTCTGTAGATTCTCTATCTTTCAGTGCTTTATATTCATAATCACCTTTTTTATTTTGGTTCGCTCAATTCCTTTGGTGGTGCTAATTTTAAGGGCTGTAATTGGAATTATGATCTGTTCACTTTCAGAATTCATAGCTACCTTGAAAAATATTTGTTTTATATGTCAATGCAAGCTCCCTTGTTCTACCATTGATTACTGAGCATTAATCTTCCCAGGTTTCTGGGGTTTATGTTCACTGGAGTTTGGATAAATTCTGTAAAGGTTTATCAAGAATACATCATATTTAACGTGGTTCACATAAGCTGATAGTAGTAACATGAAAGGTTATGATGAAGTTGCAATGAAGATCATGTTATACACAAGTTTCATGAATATTTCACTGTGTGGAAGTAAATTTCAGCCTTGCCTAAATATGATCAACTCTGAAATTTTGCTGGCAACATGATGAGATTCTTCATTTTATCCCCGTAAGGTACAGAAGTTGAATAAAGATTGTGGTGGAAACATGAAAAGATACAATGAAATTACAATGAAGACTATGTCAGACAAGTCATGGAAAATTTTGCTGTGTGGAAGTAAAATATCTTCACTAAAATAAAAACCGTGTAATGTTGGTCTCTACAATAGTTTTTATTTTTTTTACTTTTATCACCATAAAAAAGGTACAGAAGTTGATTGCTATCAACTTGGGTGAATGAACTTCACTAATTCAAATGAATTTTCTTCTTCAAGTGGAGCAGCATGGGTTCACACAGCTAATTTCATCTTTCAAGAGAATGAATTTGTTGCTTGTGCTGTACTTGGAACAGGTGTTTTTTGAAGTAGAAAGTTCTGTTAAAGCTTAAAGCATGAATCAGACTCTTTAAATATCTTTTGTTATTTCAGCATCATGATGTTAAAGCAGATGACACATGGAGCCCTCAGACCAGTCAATTATCCAAGTTTGCTCAGTGGTTTATTGAAGAAGGTATATGGACAATACATTCATTGCTATATGTTGTCCGCTGTCCACTATCTCTCTAAGAGCTTAACTTGTATTACTAAATTCTAATTCTTTCACCCTTTTTTTCCTTAAGCAGAAAAGAAACCAGTTGATATTCTCCCATCTGGCAGGCCAAATGATTTGCTCTCACTTATTGTGGGTGGTGAAAAAGGAGGATCCCAGGTTAAAGCTATCAATCACATGCTGCCAACCCTTCCCTTCCAAAGCTCTGAACCTGTAGACAGGCATTTATCATCAAATCTAAAGCCTGTCAGTGTTGAAAATAATAAGAGGTCCAACACTGATAAACCAGGTGCAATCCCAGCTGTACTTACATGTGAAGACCTTGAACAGTCTATTCTGTCAGAAATTACTGAGAATGGTTCAACTTTGCTACCACCTGTGCATGGCTGGAGTGGTGGTGATGTTAAGATTGAGCAGCAGAAAGCTGAATATCACGCATCCCATCACCTTCTTTCACTGTTACAGAAGGGGACAGGCCTGGATAATGCAGGACCATCTGCCAATCCAGGGATTTGTGTTGCAGACAGACTACAGAATACTGAAGTGGGAAATCCAAGCAATGCACCTCGCAAGCCGAGAGATGCAGATGCTGAAAACATTCCTAATTCAGGGAAGGTTTTGACTCTCGAAACACTTTTTGGAACTGCTTTCATGAAGGAACTGCAACCAGTAGGAACACCTGTTTCTAGCCAAAGGGACTCGGTTGGATATGCAAGTGATAAGGCTTCAGAGTCTCATGGGCTATCTATACCTTTAATGGATGATGGCCTCGTTCCTCCCACAGCTGAAATTGTGTTGAGCATGTCAAGTGACAGAAGTGGTGTCTTGGCATCAAAGCAAAGACAGCAAATTGTATCAGATAGAACTGGAGAGCATTTGTTAGGCTTCGATCCTCAAAATGAAATGGATTCATCACATCTTCGAACTGAACTGGGCTCTAAGATTGGTGGCTTTGATGGGCCTGTTGGAATTAAACTTCCAGAAGAGGATAGCTTGATTGCAGTCCATGACTCACTGAATCTCCAAAACTTTCTACTTGCCAGGAATTCAGCTAAATCCGAGCTAGTACCGACTCCAGGAACATCAGTTGATATTGCTGAGAAACTTGCGGCTCTGAATTCTGGATTCAGGGATGAAAGACCTGTTGTAGGTCAAGATGGTCAACCATTTCTTCGTGGTCCTTATGGCATGGGGGAGCCTGATGTTCAGTTTCATAATCTCCATGTCCAGTCATCTTCTTCCCAGCATCACCCTCCTCAGTTGAATCATCCAGGGCCGATGTTCCATCAATTAGATTCTCATCCTGCAAATATGAATGCTCAGATGAAATTAGCAGTCCCTGAAAACATTCATCGGGATTCTCCTAATCATCAATTCCCAGCAAATGTGTTCCGCCCCCCTTTCAATCACCCCAGAGGCACACTGACTGGATTTGATCCTAGTACACATAATTCTGTGTTATCACAAATGCACATGCACGGCAATTTTCCACCTGCTCACCTCCGGCGTGAATTTCCCAGGGGTGCACCACTGCCTCCACATCCCAGCAATCAGGTGACTGGTTTTATACAGGAATCAGGTCCAATTCAAGGTTTCCCTTTTAGTCAAAGGCAGCCCAACTTTGGTGCCCCTGGAATTCCACCTCAAGGTATAGACTCAGCTTCTAGTCGATTCCTTTCTGCCTTCTAACAATTAAACAGGTCGCCTTGTATTTAAGAACAAATTCCCTCCTTTTTTGTGGGTTCCTCACACTAATATTGTTCAAGGATTTTTCTTTGAACAAATCTATTATACCATTTCTCTTCCAGTGGCAAATGTTAATATAATTACCTCGTTGTTCTAATTGATGAACTTCAACTTTGATAAAATTGCATGTTTGTTTCCCAATTGGAGTCGCAGAAAAGTTACGCTCACAGGCCTCGACTATATATGATTATCTGTCTTTAAATTAGATTCAGTATAATGTAAACTCCTACTCGTGCATCTCGTATATTGCTAGGCATTTAGGTGTGTTCAAGGTATAGGTTTATTTGCTATCATGTCATCTGATTCTTGCTCTCAAATGATGGGCAGCTATGGACGATGGTGGTGAAAGCAATCATCCGGAGGCACTCCGAAGGCTGATTGAGATGGAGCTCAGGTCAAAGGCTAGGCAAACTCACTCTTTTGCCGCCCCAGGCAATGGTCCAGGAATATACGGTCACGAGCTAGACATGGGTTTTGGATATAGATAGTTGATTTCGACTTTGGTTGTGCATCAACGATCTCATGCTTGGATCCACATGGCATTGTGAATGAGTTTGATATGCTTCTTCGGAAGGGATTGCTTGTGGTTGGATGTGAATAATGGAGTTGACAAGGAATTGGCATCTAGTTGGGACTTTTGCTTGCTTATTTCGCTTCTGAAATATACCTCTTCCCCTCTTTAATACATATATTTATATATATACAAAAATAGCACAATATTTTTTAAAAGTTTATTAAAATGTTGTGCTTTATGGTTGCTTTTGTTTTTATTTTTTATTTTTTATAATAAAAAATTAGTTAGCTAATTTTGATATTTGGTATAGTAGAAAAAATAACTTGTTTTTTTATTTGTAAAAATTTATTTTCTTGCATTTAAAAATTTATTTTATTGTAGTTTTAATCAAGTGTTTGTTTTTAAAAAAATTCTTTGAAATTTTTTATTTAATTCAAATTATATTTTTACTCGTTATTTATACTATTTCTAAACATGTTAAATTAATTGTACTATATTAGGTGAACTTCTACATGGTTTATAATATATTAATAAAAAAAATCATGTCTTTATGTTCCCTAATGTTCAAAAATAATAGAATAATTAATTCATGAAAATATCTAAGAAATAAAAAATAGCCAAATATATATATTTTATCTCTTTGAATATTATTGTGCTATTGTTTTTCACATATCATGCTCGCATTCATCTACTATAAAAAAAGTATGGTATGATAATATTATGTTTTTAAATATCACTAATAATTAATTTTAAAATATTTTATTTTACAACTTAAAAAATAATAATAAGTGAAGCAGTTAATAAAGGCCACATGCATATAGGCTTCAAAGTATGATCAAAGTGCGTTGGGTGTTTAATTATGTGATAATAAAATTAAATATTTATAAGAATTATAATAAATTAAATTCGATAGAAAAAATAACTCTTTAGTCAAAATTCTTATTTATTATCCTTTTTTTTTCTTTCCTGACAGACATATCATTCGTTTTGGTAGCATGGTTTTTTGAACAAAAAATTAAGATAGCTAAAATAAATATTTATAAGAATTTAAATTAAGAAGGAAAAACAATTCATGGTTTTTTTTTTTTTAATCAAACTACCTTGCCTTGTTATATATATATATATAAGAATTTAAATTGAGGAAAAACAATTCACGTTTTTTTAATCAGAACTATCTATATTATTTTTTGTATTTTATTTATGAAAGAACATTTTTTTATAAGAAAAATGTTTTTTTTATTAAAAAAAAAAGATCATGTCTAAAAGGCAAGCTTCAAATTAAAAAAAAAAAAAAAAAAACCTTAATGTCTTGATATTTCATAGTGGTTGTATGAAAGCATATAAAAAAAAGTACAAAAAAAAATCGAGGGATTTATTCTCATTGAATATTCATGAAAGATTTTAAAAAATTGTATATTAAATTCATATATAATTATTTAATAAAATAATTGTTGATATTACCATGCAAATTATTAATCTAATTTGAAAAATATGACATAATTGAATGATTTTTTAAATATTACTTTAATTAACTAAATTTTTTCTAGAATCTATATATTAATTGAATGATTTTTTTTTAAAACTCAATGAACTATACATCATTTACTTGAATAAATGAGCATTATCCATCACAATAAATTTCAGTTGAAGGTGAAAAAAAAATTAAATTAAATTAATTTGAACATAATCAGAGTGGAAACGTCGAGCTATAGCAAAAGAGCTACAAGATATCCTCTCCCCCTCGGTTCATCACTTAAAATTAACAAACTATTAATTTCTCATTATTTGCACAGGGTTTCCCCTTCATATTATTTTGTATTATACACACGATACAGCTCCTAACTTCAGCTCCCGCAAACAAAAACCTCAAGAAACCTATAACAATACAAGATAGAAAGCTCTACAAGATCTCCATTGGAACATAAAGTTGACGATATGACTGCCCTCCATTCATGAAAAGCAACGGGAACGCGTATATATACAGACACTACAAGCTGACATAACTAGGAAGAGCATGTGTGCTATGCAACACGCATATATACAGATAAACTTCTTGATACTTCCACTCATTTGCCCATATCTACATAGCCTTCGCGTTTCCAGATTGGCATTTACTGTCTGTTGTCCACAATACAGGAAGTTTACTGAATTTTCATTGCACCTTTTACATGGCTGGAATGGGGTTGCCCAAATTATCAACACTGCTATTGCTGTGAGAACCACCTGCGTTTTCCTTACCGGAGTCAACATCATATGAAGCAAGCAGCCTTCTCTGCATGGATTTCAAGGAAGTTGACAGTGAATAGGCATGATTACTAAAAAATCATACTATACCAAATGTCATGGGAAACGGTAAAATGACCGTTCTTAAAAGTCATAGTAGTATACAGAGACCAATTGGTGACATCATTTCATAAAGTTATTAGTTGAGCACCAAAATGTCCTTCATGAAATTGGGAGCACCACATGCAGACAATCAATGAAAAAGGAAAATATCTATACCTATGCAAGTAATAACAGAAGCCTGATTTTACAATATTGTAAAACCATAATTTTCATCAATTGAGAATAGTCAAAACTTTTTGGAGTGTCCTTGGACCATCAGTGAATAAACGGAACCAATTGTTGCACGCAGTGGTACAAATATGAATTAAAAAAAAAAAAATCATGCTAGGTAAGTACGGATATTGAGTCTGTTCTCATGAAAATGGGATCCTAATTTAGATTTTCAGTAGGGGTAGAGGCATCACAGTCGAATGTCCAGAAAAAAACAACATAGTCAAACGCTTAGCTAGTGTTAAACAAGTGCTTACATGATCCTCGAATTCCGGACTTGTCAAATTGATAGAGAGGTTCCTCATCAACAACAACACCTGGGAAAAGCCAAATAAATTCCCTAGGTAAATGTTTTCTCTCCAAATGATAGGAAAACCAAAACCAGCAATTTCTTCAAGAGAATACAGGGAAAACCCATGATTTTTATTCACAAGCATAATATAGTTTAATGAAAAGAGAGTAGTGAAAGGGGGGAAGCAGAAGCAAAGTTGCTTCCACTCACTTGATAAGATACGCAGCACGATTATATTTTTATAAATATGCTCAGTCTACACAGCTTAACGGACCTACTCAACCAAACATGAATGGTGAGAAATCATCAAGGCATAAAAGATAGAAATACAGCTTACTGTTTCCAAATTTATGGGGTCCATCTGCTTCAACCTCTGCAAGTGATCACTGGCATTGGGGTCAAAGACACTTCCAATGAAGCTGTACACTTGCGCAAAGTCTGGCATAACTGCATTTTAAACAGCATGAATTCGTCATGCACATGATACAAGCAGATTTACCAGCAGATGAGATAGTGCACAGAATTCATAACACTATTTACATGTCCAGATGCAAAAGAGAGCTTCAGATCCATTAGGCAAAAAGGGCCTAAATGCCAGGAACAACGAAGCATGCTATCCAAGGAACCAGGGAAGCTTAACATGGCTTACACAGATCAATTTGACAGAAGTATTGTCAATGAAAGCTTTATGATCAAACTGAAAAGCTAATTATCAGTTTGATACAGCACATACAAAATTATAGTTGTTGAGCTACAAGGTGATATTAAGAAGCAGCAAAGGAGAAGATGATATGGGAAAACTCACTAGCAACAATGAATGAAAAGAGAGACTCGCATAATATAACCTTTTTCCTTTCATAAGGAGAAACAAATCCCACATGCAAAACTTCATTCTCACCCCAACTACAGTTAAAACACTTTCAACACTATTTGAAGACCAAGACAACATCATATGAAAGACCACTAGAATTGACATGTGAGGGAGACAAGTCCAGTTTTCATGTTGAACTGACACAAAGGCATGGTTAAAGCTTAAATGCACTTGGCTGGTAAGTCATCTAATGGATAGAAAAAAGGTTTTAAAAAGAAAAAAAAGGCCAATGATTATCCAACTACATCTGCATCTCAACTTCAAATTAGAAACATAATACTGACCTCTCTCTTGCTTGCCCTTATCCTTATTATCAATTATTTGGCCAGTTTGCCAAGTCTCTGGGGTGCTTTCATTACTGCTATTGTAGCAACATTTATATGCAGTTGTTGGCCCAGCCAATCCTGCATCATCTGCTAAAATAGGACAATTGAAACTTTTGCTTTAAAAATCTAGCTCCTGTACAAGAAAAGAAGAGGGGAGGGAAGAGAGCAAGAAAAAGAAGTAAAACCTGGTGTCATATGTGACATGCTGACTGGTGGTCCAGAGTTAAAACTCCAGGTAGATGAAGCTCCACTGGTAATTGGATTTCCAAGATCTGTTGTGTCTGCCCGATAGAGATATCCAGGTTCAAGCAAAGAAGATGAAGATTGAAATCGCCCCGTCGCTTGTGATGCAACCACAGCTGTTAGAAATACACAAACAAATGAAGGTTAATCCAGAATCAGTCATGCAATCCACAAATTTCACCCACCCTCTCAAAGCCTTAACACAAAGGCAGAACATACTAACCACTTTTAGGAGCCTTTTGTGGGTAGGGATGAGTTGCTTTTCTCTTTGGACGAGGTGGAGGTACATGTTCACTTGTTCCACTCTTCTGAACCTTCAGAAAGTACTTCTGTGCATGACTTCGTATCTGCCAAGATCATCCATTACATTTTACATGCAAACATTTTGATGCTGAAAATGTGGTTCACTGATAACAGTGACTGAATTCAAATACACCCATACACACTCAGAAGCACAAGAAAACAGTGAAGAAAATGGAGTGGACTTATGCTCAGCAGGCCAAAACCAACCCCTCTAATCATATTTGAGTTCAGGGACTTGAGAGTTGTGTATTAAGGTTTTATGTAAAATTTCGAACTTCAGGTGCCAATGATATACCAAATCCTAAGGACATCTCTGAAGTAAACTCATAAACAGGGAGCTTCATCATTTCTTCGATCAGCTATGACCATTATATCGAAACTATCTTTACCATTTTAGAAACTTTAGCTTGTATGCGGTGGATAGGTGTTATGACTTTGACTAACAAATTTGTTCACGTATAATATGTGAAATGAACCTCATAAGCATAACAATATCAGGTGCCAAATGAAGATAGGACAGAAGAAAATCAAACCCAAAAGGTGAACTAACCTGTTACTCAAGTATTTGCAACAGTACACACAATCAAGATATACAAATAACCATGCCATCCTAACCAGGACCATAGCTTCAAAGTGGTAAACTTATTGAGCTTGGTATCACAAGGAGCAACCACTTCATATAAAAAAACACCAAATAGTAGGATTGTAAACTAATTCTCCCTCAAAGACCCCATTTTGGTGAAACATACCATGTAAAGGCCTTATCATATAATGCTTAAAGAAGATAGATTTAATTATTTAACATACCTGTTTGACAGTCTTTGACCCAACAAATGCTTCAATCTTCTTCCAATCACGATCAAATCTGACACAGAAGAATTTAGGGCACGGTCTGTTAACCGACAAGTAAGCAGGCATATATGCCTTGCACACACATTGATAGATAATCCCATAAAAAGCTTTATCATATAGTGACGTAACTGAATAACAATTTCTAGTTATTAAAACCAAAAGGAAATTTTTTAAGAAGTTTGAATGTTGGGCATTGCAGTCAGAGCTTGATGAACGTGACAAACTGAATTGTTTTAAAAATCAGAACATACAATAATATTTTTACCAAAATAAGTGGTAAGATTCAAAATCTTTCACTTTTATTGCTCTCGCCATATTTCCTCAGCAACCCACAATCTTCTCACCTCTGCATCAAAAACTAAAGCCCTCGTTTCAAAAACTAAATTACAATTGAAATTAATAATAATAAAAAGAGAAGCTTTCATTGATACTATTGTACACCACAAAGCAAACACAAAACCCAAATTCCCATACCAATCAATAACCCTAAATTCAAGAATCTGTCATTCCCTCAGTTTGTTTTTAAATTCTCGTATTTAATCAATTGCTAAAGTCACAGATTCAAAGTCCAAACTATAATAATAATGAGAAAAAATAATTACTCTATCAATCATTAACATCAAACTCATTATTTTTTTTGTTATTTTATTCATACTTTCATTTCGATGATTTTTTTCAATTAAGTGAAACTAAATCCATTTCTGTTTTCTAGCAACCAGGCATAAATTATAGAGAGAGAGAGAGAGAGAGAGGAGAAGTAAAATGACACTTACAATTGGAGGGCTTCTAGAAACTTGTCATGCTCCTGTTCAGTCCAGCTCTCTCTAGACTTAGTAACAGTATAAGGTTTCCGGATCTTCTTATTCGGATCCTCCGAGAACGACATCACCGTATTATTATGATTATTATTAGCAGTCGAGACTGTATTATTACAAGTACCACTAGCAGTACCAGTAGCAGCATAGGGTGGTGTTGCTGCCGTTGTTGTTGGTGGTGGCGGCGGCAGGGAATCGAGACCGGGTAGCCCCATATTCACGGGATGAAAGAAACGAAAGCCTTGAGCCGGGTTAGGGTTAACCGACACCATTAAAAGAAAACAAAAACGGCTCTGATTATCTTCCGGTTCAGGTTGCTACGGATGGTCTGGTTTTCCTGTCAAGGTTTTTGTGCTGAGCGTTCTGTTATGCAAGAAAGAAGAGATAGAGAGGGGTATCAGTGAGAAAAAGAAAAAGACTCTGTTTTTTGTTTTCACTTGAGGTTTTGTACAGAGCGTTCTGTCCCTGTAGGAACTACGAAAGGAAGACAAGATAAGTTTTGCGAAGAATAGATGTGTTTTTTTTTTTATGTATAGAGAGAGAGAGAGAGTCTGAGATTTTTCATACACGTGGCAGTGTTGAGCTGTCTAGAACTGAGAGTTGGGGTATCTTTGGATTCGGCAAGTGGCAGGCAATTAGAGTAACAGGTGTGTTTTTTAGAAATAAAAAATAATTTTAAAGTGCCGAAGTCACTTTTCGGTAACCGCCACAAGTTAAAAGTTGGTGGCTGACGATTTACTTGATAGATATTGTCTTTAAAAATGTTTTTTTTTATCAATAAATATATTAAAATTATATTTTTTTTATTAATATGTAAAAATAATCCAAAATATTTTTTTTAATTTGAAGTAAAAAATAAAATAAAAAAATGAATTTTAAAAACATAATATCAAACACCTCTTCACTAGAGTTAAAAATAGATATTGAAATAAAAAAATATTTAAAATCATTTCCATTGAGATATGATAAAATTTATATAAATTTTAAGGATTTTTTAAACTTACGAAGCTGTCGTCTCCATCAAGTATCTATAATTCATGTAATTGAGTGATGCTTTTAAGTTTTGTAACCCTTTGAATTATCTATAATACATGCTATAGTTATTTACTAGTTATTTGCTCCAGATTCATAGCAGATGGATAACTTTTTAGCAAAATAAATAAATATACATGCTATTTAAATAAGTTTTTAAAATTCTAATTATAAATTAAAATGATTATGTGTACAATTATTTAAATATATTGAAAACTATATGTGCCAATAAATATATATAAAAAAATGTTAACAAGACTATTCAAGACCTGCGATAAAATTTAATATATTTGTTTTCTAATGCAAGAGAATAAATATAGAGATATTATTAGTATATTTTTGTGTATCAAATACAAAATATAATTATGAATTAAAAAGTTGATATTTATGTATGATTAAATATAGTAAAGATTCATGTTCATTAATAAAAACATGTGATATCTTAAAATAATTTTTAACATAACAGAAGAATAAATTGATATTGCAATTGTTATAATAAAATATTGTTTTCTTAGTCTTTGTGAAATAATTTGTTAAAAAATGTATAAAGAAAAATAAACAATAAAGATAATAAAAATAAGAACAAAGTAAAGTGATAAATACTTAAAGTGTAAAAAAATAATATTTTTTTATGAACTATAAAGATAAAAAAAAAACCTAATATAAATTCCTTTTATCTAACAAAATAATTGGATATAAATTTTATCTATTTTGGTGAATATCAACCATATATTTACAAATTCCCTTCACATAATAAGATTTGCATCGTGGCATAATATAGAAACCTAAAAATAGTAATTCGAGAATCTTCACGTCAACGGTTCGGATAATGCCACGTCTTGCCCTCATCCGAAGTAACCTTTGCACCCTTCCCAGGAGACACAGGAAAAGGTTGCATTTTGAAAGTTCTAGTTCGGTCGAGACACACCCGGAGCTTGTGTCATCAGCTTGTTCGTTTCAAATACTGTCATTTCGTTTAGCTAACACGAGTTTTAACAGGTATTTCTTTTAGAATTACTTTACAAATACTTTTAAAAAGTATTTTTAAATGTTTTAATATGTTAATATTAACAATATTTTTTAAAAAATAAAAAATATTATTTTAATATATTTTAAAAAAACCCCAGATCAATTATTTTTATGTGCGTGTGTTGAAACTAGTTAATTGCCTGCGCTAAGTTCTAAGTCGAGCAAATAATTTTTATAACTATTGAGATTAAAATATAATATTTATACATGTAAAGTTTAATATAATGAAACAGATCAATATATCATATTATAACAACAACAACATTGAAGTCTTAACATTTAATATTGTTATTACTATTATTAAAAAACAATAAAAAATATTAAATTATCCCGAGAAAAAAACACTAAAAATTAACAAAAGAGTGAGTAAGGACAAAAACTAAAATTATTATTATTATTATTATTATTTTGTTAATAATAAATAAATAAATAAAAACTAAAAAAAACATAAAAATTTTAACAAGAAAAAATTAATGATAAAACAAAAATAAAAATTATCAGTTGAAAAAAATTATTTGACATAAAAATTAAAAAAATTAATAAAAAAATAACAAATAGAATAAAAAATATCAATTTTCAAATTATAATAAACACAAACTAAAATTTAAGAACTAAATTTTTTTAAAAAATACTACCTCAACAAAAGAGAAAATAATAAAAATTATTTGATTACCCCATGAAAAAAAACTCAACAACATTAACAAAACAATAAAAAAAAAATTAAATCAAAAACTAAAAAATCCTAAGAACTTTAACAAAAGAGCAAACAAAAAAAACTAAAATAAATGTTAAAACAAAAATAAAAATTATTAGCTGAAAAAAAATATTTGACTTGAAAATTAAAAAAATTATCTGAACTACGTTGCGAGCTAGGCAAATAATTTTTATAATTTTTGAATAAAAAAATTAATAGAATTTGCTACTTCAAAAATAAAATATAATATTTATATATGCAAAGTTTAATATAATAAAACAGATCAACACATCCTATTATAACAATAACATTATTAAAGTCTCAACCTCTAAAATTATCATTATTATTATTGTCAAAACAATAAAAATTATCAAATTATTCCGGGAGAAAAAACTCAAAAACATAAACAAAAGAGTAAGTAAGAAAAAAAAACTAAAATTATTGTTGTTGTTGTTGTTGTTGTTGTTGTTGTGTTAATGATGAAAAATAAATGAATGAAAGATTAAAAATATTCTAAGAACTTTAACAAAAGTTCAAACAAAAAATAAAATAAAAATAAAAATTATCAGGTGAAAAAAAATCATTTGACTTGAAAATAAAATAAAAAACTAAAAGAAAGAACATAGAGAGAAGGACCAAAGTGAAACCAAAATATATAATTAATTTTAATCAAAAGACCTAATTAAAATAAATAAAAACTTATATATCAGAAATCAAGATCATACAAAAAATTAAAAGTGTAGGGACAGAAATAAACAAACCATAAAGCGGGGGCCTCTCCTATACTTTAGCGTGCAAAAGGGAGAGAAAACAGGGGGGAAAAGTTCAACCGATCACCATCACAACTCCGGCAACCCTTAGCCAAAATGCAACATGCCATGAGAAAGACCACATAGAGGCGCATCGAAGGAGACGTCAAAAGTTGATTTTCACCTGCAACACATGTCGCTTAAAGCAAACGTGAGGCCGAACACCATCGTCCGTATATGGACCACTCATGCACAATTTCAGTAAACAATAAAAAAAATGGTCAATTACTAGAATATCTCTATAGTCATTTCTTCAATTTTGTGTTATTGGGGGGTACATTAATATTTAACCATTTTTAAAAAAATAGAAAATCCTCGTGGTATTTCTACTGACCAGAAATATGTTTTTGTCTTATATGAGAACAAATTCATATTTAGTCATTTTCAAAAATTATAAAATGCCCATGAAGCCCCTTTAGGCTACACATGTTTTTTTTTGTTTTTTTTATTTATTTATTTATTTAGAGCTAGAAATGTTATTTTACTATGCAAACAAATATTAAAAAAATCAATAAACCAGTAAACCAATTGATCCAAAAACCAAACAAATCAAAAAATATACTATTACATTACACAGTGTTTTCACTCACAATGAACAGTGAAACACTGATATCTTTTAATAAATTTTATTATACTATATATTAAAAGATATCAAATTCAATTACTGTAGCTTGTGAGTGAAATTATTGTGGATTATTATAGTATTGCTCAGTTTTCAGGTCAGTTTGTTTGGTTTGGGTCATTCAGTTCAATGTTGTACAATATTTAATTATTTTTGCACAGTAAAATATGATGAAGTGCATGTAGCACAATGGATAAAACATTTGTTTACTAAGCAGAGGTTATTAGTTCAACCCTGCTTAGCACACCTGATTATGCCTTTTTCCCCTTTGAATCATTTTCCCCCCTCTTATAATTTTTTTATTTGTTTTTACACTCATACATTTTATTTCTTTCTTTTGGTTGTTTTTTATTAGTTTTTATTTATTTATTTTCATGTTTTTTTTTTTTGCTTATAATTTTTTTTTGTTTGCTTTTTTGTTAAAGTTATTGACATTTTTTTCTTTAAATGAATTTTTCCCCATTATCAATGTAATAATTATAATATTTTTTTCTTGATTTCTCTTTTGTTAATATTTTTTATTTTTTTATTGGGGTAATTTAATATATTTTATTGTTTTAACAGTAATAGTAATGATATTTTTAGATGTTAAGGCTTTGATGTTCCTATTGTTATAATATGATGTGTTGATATATTTCATTATATCAAACCTTGCATGTATATATGTTATATTTTATTTGATTTTTTCAATTTTTTCATTTGATTGAAAATGATAATATATTTGATTCTATTTTCAGCCCTTATATTTTTAATTTTAATTTTAATTCTTTTAATGTATTGTAATTTTTATTTTTGTCCATGTTTGTATATATATGCCATTAAATTTTATTTTTTATTTTTATTATTTTCTCTTTTGTTGAAATAATATTTTTTTCAAAAAAAATATTCTTAAATTTTAATTTATGTTTATGATCATTTGAAAATTGATATTTATTATTTGTTTCTTTATTTTTTTTATTAGTTTTTTTCACGTCAAGTGATTTTTTTAACTCATAATTTTTTTTTCAATTTTATTTTATTCTCTTTTGTTAAAGTTTTTGGTTTTTTTTATTTTTTTATTGAATTTATTTTCTCATGATTTACACAGCAATAATAATAATAATAATAATAATTTTAGTTTTTTTCTTGGTTCCTCTTTTATTAATGCTTTCGAGTTTTTATCTCATCAGAATAATTTAATAATTTTTATTGTTTTAATAACAACAACAATAACAATAACAATAACAATAACAATAACAACAATAATAATAATAATAATATTTTTGGATGTTAAACCTTCGATATTATTTTTGTTATAATAGAATATATTAATATGCTCATTCTATCGAACTTTTTTAAATTAATAAAATCTATTAAAGCTAAATAATGGGGGTGGGGAACACCGGTGCCAATTTGGACCACTAGAGAGACACATTGCGAGTGAAAAGTTGAGATGGCTTTAGTGCATTTAATCAAATATTTTTTTTAAAACAAAGTTTGAGAAAACCATCACACTCGACTTGTAAAAAAATATATAATGGCTTCACGGCCGTCAGGTTTTTTGGCATCATCAAACATAAAAACTAAATCGACTATCTATGCATGCCTCGTGAGCTCAGCCATCGAATTTAGAAGTTCTTACTAATCAAGAACTACGTCACAAGCCCAGAATCAACAACGCAATCGCAGCTTCCATAAAAGCTCGAGATGATGATAAAGCGTTGGTTGACAAGTACCTCCCAGCTTCAACAACAAAATGGACACTGCAATGGAATTTCATTAATTCATTAAAGTAGAAACAGTAATACATTTGGAGAAACATGGGCAGCTCTCATAAATTATAAAGTACATTCATTTCAGCGGAATGCCAAACATCACACGGGCAAGGGGTGCTTGCATCTATAGCTGATAACTTACAAAACAAAGGAAAAGAATGCTTTACAAATTGTTTTGAGGAAACACAAACCTCAGAAGAATAACATAATGGGCAGGAAAAAAGGATGGGTTTCTCAACTCTTGATTGCAAAATTTAATCTAGCCAACGACTAACACCATCTTCTCCCACAGCTGCCAGAATCTCAACGCGTACATCCAAGACAGCCTGTATTTTTTATGCAAATTGAGGCAATTCAGAGGAAAGAAAGGACAGGTGCAGGAATTTTATTCTCTGTGCATGTGCAGGGTGAAGGGGGTGGAAGGTTAGTTATGACAGATTTATCAAATTTCACACTATCTGTCTTGTGCGTTGATGCACTTGTGCATAGAAATGTGGAACTGAACAATCAACCTTAGCAACCATCTAATCACTGCTATTTATTAGCTAGAGGATCATAATTAACCATTCTGAATCTTGTTTATTAATGCTTAACAGACTAGAAGACAGTTGGAGGAAAATTATCTTGCAGCTTAATGCACAGGGAGAGAGTACCAGAGGATTTCTACAGTTAACCAGCCTGCATTCCTCCAAAGAACCTTCCAGCATCCAACTCTCCCAAACATCAAAACTGTGACTGGCGAAGACAAATTCCATTCTTCTGTTAATCTACAATTTTCAAGATAGAACTCAACCTTAATCCCAAGCAACCAAATAATTACATTTAAAGACACTTGAATATTTGCAAGTTACGTATTTATTCAATCATGCTGGAAAACAAACAACAGGGCATGGATCAAAGATGGATACGCTCTTAATGCAATTTTTATTGTTCTTTAAAAACACAGATCATAATGAGAACAAATACAATGCCTGATTAAACAATAATAACATTATCTTGTTCTTTGAAAAAAATGCAACCCACAAAATTGTAAAATCCAAAATCTGATTTTACTGAGCAAAAGTCCACTTAGCTAGAATAAACCACCATAAAGCAGCAATACCTTAAAAATATAGATATTTCTGAACCACAACAGATACAAAGTTTATAAACATGCCCCAATTGCATTTTACGAGAACTCAACATGTATAAAGAAGGCCCTATCAGCCAAAGAAAAGGACCAATGCTGGTTAAAAGAAGCATGGCCATATAATGATAACAACTTGCCAGGAAGAGAACTTCGAGCAGATACTAGTTCCATCAACAGTAACTTTTAAATATAAAGTACAGCAGCATTCTCTAACTAATCAATCTTACAAGATATAAAGTACCTGCAATAACTTTCCACCAGCAGCAAAAGAGCGCAACCCAATTGTGTCCTGCAGAGAATGTATCCATAAAAACACATCAGCTAACTCAATAGTTGACCCGTTCCCAATCACGCTAGTGACTCCAATATGATGAATAGGTTGGAGCATAGGTTCAACAGAAAAGCAAAGAGATATTTCTGCCAAACAAACCTTGCTTCTGAAAACAACAAGGAACTGTGTTGCAGGGTCTCTTTTTGTCACATTTGACATAGCATCCAGGAACCAGCCACCTCCTTTAACTCTTTGCCTGGAGACATGGAGTGCAGAGTGATCTCTTGCATATAAAGCTATAATGTGCCCATCTTTGAGAAGTTTGACAGATTTTCCACTGAGCTTCTTGCCTGATCTTGAAAGCTGGCCAGAAGTTGGATCTGGCAATAATTCTATAGGTGTTTTCCTACTCCTTGAGTCTTCAGGAGAAGCAAACCGAGAACCAGAACTTAACACTTGATCAGTGCCACTCATAGCAGAATCATCTTCTTGAAGTGAAGTAATTTCTTTCTGTAATTGAGAAGGATCATTTGATTTCTGTTGGGATTTTTGATGGCCATGTCTTTTTTTTGCCTTCTTGCCTAATCGGCTCCGCCCTTCAGGTCTTGTGGCCATACTTTGAGTCATGCCAGAACCCTGAGCTTCGCTAGTAGATTCTATTGATTGACTAATGACTTTTTTGTGATAGCTTTCTGGAGTTGCCTGAACATTATCTGTCAATTGCTCTACAACAGAATCCTGCGGGAAACTTTCTTTGTCTTGTCTGTGAAAATGATCACTCTCCTCACCTATTTCACTTTCTTCCTCTTCCTCGTCAGACACGGCATTTTTTGGTACAATCCCATCAAAGAAGAATGACTGCAGTATAGAGATGGCTTTGTCCCTAATCTCCATCCACACTTCTTCACTGTAATCTGCACTGCGTGGAAGTATCAATACATTGGGCATCTCTTTTACCTGAAGCAATAGTTTATGGGATGGATCACTCAGACTAGAGATACTGTATTCTGAGTTAAATATCATACAGCATTCACATAATATCTTAGATCACATCTCTCCAAACATTACCAAAATCAAAGAGCATGTTCAATGCTTTGAGACCTAAGCAATCTAGGTAGGAGGTGTAACAACAAGGTAGCATTAGTTTTTGTTCAAAGACAGAAGGGACAAGAGAGAACAATAAAAAGGAGTTGAGATGGAAGCGGGGATAAAGTCAGGGGGTTATTTTGGTAACGTACAAGATAAAGTGTCTTGTGATTGATGATATTAAAAAACAGTACAAAATTTAGAAAAACTCCTTTATCCTTTTATCCTTTTGATTTTTTTCAACAAATTTAAAACAATAGACAGATTTATATATTTTTCATTATTACTAATTTAGTATTCAATAATTTCTCAATAATAATATTTTTATTTAAATTTCAAAAAACATTATTCAATCAATATATTGTTCATTTATTAAAAAAATTACTATTTATATAACTCTAGAAAAAAATATTATTTGTCTAGTAAATGTCTATTAATTTAAATTTATCTTGGCTATCTATTTTTTCTTTTTTTTTAATATAAATTAAGAATTTATAATCTATTTTAGTTCGTTAGTTTTCTTCAATTTTAATTTGTTAGAATGATAAAGAAAAATATAATAATACAAATACATATATAAAAAATTGGAATGGGTATAAGAAAAAAGAATCCAGCCTCAATCTGAAACGACCCAGACATGCAAGTTGGAAGGGAAATGACTTGTTGTCTGTCTTCACCTTCTTTAGCAAGTCTTGCATGTTTCCTGGGAGACTATTGGAATCTGGCAACCACGAAAAAAATTACTTTGACTTTTTTTACAGGAAAAAAAACATGCAACATCCTTCTAAACCTTCTAAAGACAAATATAATCTTTGAAAAAGAAACAGCAAATCGATACAAAAATTCAATTTTAAAATATTTAGAAATAAAACTTCATATCTCCATCTCTCTCAAACCTTGTTACAAAATTGTATAATTCGTGTCTATGAATCCCTTATGACGAGCATTTTCATTTGAAGGTAGTATTAACTGGTTTTGTGGTCGGATTCTGTCCGGCAAAAACCTTTGCTCTCTATTTCTTATTCTCTCTTCTTAATGTTTTTCTTATTTTTATGATTTTTCTTTTATTTTTCAAATTCAATGGTAGAAATTGATTATTACAAAATTAATGGTTTGGATCTTAAGTTGGAGATAGAAATGAGAATTTCAGATGTTTTCAAGGACATTTTTGGAAAAAACATTATTATTCATATGTCTGAGACATATCCCATTTGTATTTTTTTAAAGGTACATAAATTGGCTCGGATTTTGTCCAGGATACAAATTCAAAAATGAGTTTTTACCACAGTGTGTGCTACCAAACAGGTTTCTATCCCGATTGTCTTCATCTCCACTCTCTCGAGACAATAACCAAATGCTACCTACAAAACTCTATCCTCTAAATCTTGGAAAAAGAATTTAGTTTCATTCCAATCTATACTCAAGCATTTGAACTGGAGAGAGTGGATATCTCTTAACAGTTTGTTTACCACTAAACTGATCCTAGACAGACAGAACTACAGGTGTTCCTCAACCTACCCTAACCAACTAATTTAGTTGTTTAGGAGGGGGTAGAGTATGTTATTAATTAATTATAAAGTAATTGACATTTCAAATTGACCACGAGATGTTATAGATACCAAGAAATAACACACTTCCTTCAAACTGCTTATTAATACCCTAAAAATAACAATGTGATCCAAATCATAAATCATACATACCCATGCTTCCATCCACTGTGGTCCTTCCGCACCATCCAGGGCACAACCAGCCAAGGTCCCATCAATCAAAAGTTGCTTTAAAGCACAATCATCCAGCAGCTGACTGCTGCCTGTATTCACAAGAAATGCCCCTACAAGGAAGCAAGACAGGTTCCTTCAACATAAATACCAACAGGAAATAAATTATTGCAAACTTTTCAAATTGAGTAAGGAGTAATGTACCTGGCTTTATATGCTGCAAACAATCTGCACTGATAATCTGAACAGTTTCATTAGTTAAAGCACAGTGAAGTGAAATAAGATCACTAGCAGCTAGCAAATCATTAAGAGTATCCATTCTTCGAGCTGCTGAGGGAAATGTAATAGAAGACCTGCTTAATATTCCTGGCCCCTACATAATTTGATTTGGGCAAAAAAGTGAACGAAGAGCAAGTCCAAATTGAAAGAACAAATAAACTGTGCACCAGAAATTGACAGCAGAAAAGTGCACAACACCAGCACAATGCATTAAATTAGTGAGTAGCTACAATTCAAAGAACATCAAGTCCCACAACTCAACAACTTCTAACAGAATGCTTCTCAATCCTACCTGAATTGCATCTTCCAAATGCCATTATAAGAAAGTGCCAAGCTTATCAAATATAACATCATATATACTTTATCAAGATTTTTATTTCATTTTATTTTTCTGGAAATAATTACAGAAACAAAATGTATTGTTTCCACATAAACCTCAAAAAGCATCAAGGTGAACTTCATTTCTCATTTGCCCATAAATCAATTACATCAACAAAACATAAAAAGATTTGGTCGCTCAAACATTAAACATCATTTGAAAAATAAAAATTTTCTCCAATTTAATTCACAAGCAACATAAACAATCTAAAGATAACATCTTTGACACCAAAATCAACACGTACCTAAACATTTTAATAACTATTTTTTTTCAAAATGCACAAATAAATACCTCATGCACATCAAAATAAAGCACACTCATTTTGAAAGCCAAGCTTCTAGTAGCCAAAGACCTAGCCGATGCAGATCTACCAACAATGCCCAATACCAGACCTCTACACCTCCTCATTCCTCTACAAAGAGGCTGTACCGAGCCGAGCCAACCCGAAGCTGACAACGTATGTCTTGATAACAAGTGCGTCCGGCGAAGCAAGCCCAGAAACAAAGCCATAACAGTGTCCGCGATCTCCTCAGCTCGAGAAGTGTCAACGTGGACAAGCCGGAGACCTAAATCGGCAGCAAGAGCCGAGTCGACAGCTCGGTCAGTCGATCCCAGGCATAGGATAAGCTGGTAAGGACGTAGGCGGCGTTGGGCTGCGCGTGGGAGGTAAGCGAGGGAGTGGAGGAGGACAGCAGCTGCTGATTCAATTTTGCCATCGGAGAGACAGCTGAGAGGAACGTGTTCGATTAAAGCGACGCCGGATAAGGAGTCTTGTTCGAAGGCACAATCTTCGATGCAGTTGAGAGTGACGACTAGTGGGGGATTTTGTTGTGGAGGAGGAGGGTTAGTATTACGGTGGTGGTGTGGCAATGTCGTTAAAGATCTGTTAGTCATGGCGCTCATTTACAGTTTTTGTTTTAGTTAGGGTTTAAAGTGAGGAATTCGGGGCATTTCTTGGGGTTTAATGGAGGAGGGGAGAAGAGAGCACCTCTTTTTTATTTTATTTTGTGAAATGAAACTTCAAAGAGAGACGCTAGTGGTGTGCGGTTTTATCAGCTGGTTTGTTTTTGCTTCCGAGGTCATTGGAGAGGGTGAAATATACCTTGCTGGTCCCGGCATGAGAATATTATTAAATTATATTTTACAATGTTTTTATTTTAAAAACATATTATGATAATATTTTTAAAAACTATATAAACATTAAAAAAATAATTTTTAAAAAAATATATATATTAGTAAATAAAAGAGCTAAAATAGCTCGGTATTCTACTGTTCACCATTACTTATTATCACTCTGGACTCGTTATTTGCTCCAGTAATTTGAGCGCGTATGTGAGCTTTTTTTTTCCGTTTATGAACAATGTTATCACACATTTATCCCTAGAAAAGAACAAAAAATGGTGCCTAGTCTGAGGGGCTCCACCGTAATTGCGCGTTTTCGGTCTGATCCGGTTCGTCTAGTCGGGTTTTTTTTTAATATTTCATTGAACAGTGCAACGACCATTTTGTCCCTCGAAAAGGACAAAAACCATGTTTGGGAGGGAGGGTGATTCGATAATTAGCTAATTTTTTTTCTTTTTTGCGTTAGTTTACTACTGGCATGTGTGCCGTACTCGTCGTCCGTTTCCACTCTCACGTGTTTTTTGGACAGCGCATGCGGCTTTCTCCAAAGTCAGAAAATGCCCAACCGGCGTCTAGAATGATTTTTTGCCATGCTCTCTTCCACATAGTGCGGCGCATGTGGCCATATGGTGTACGGAGACGTGTCAATGGTCGTTTGAATTTCTTCCCTTTTCTCTCTCCTACCTGCGCAAGCTGACGTCAGTGCAGCTGTTTTTGTCAAATTTCATTTTAGTCCCTAAACGTTCGAATTTGTTTTTTCTGGCCCTTATTGTAATTATATAAGTTTTGATTTGTTTCAATTTTGTCTCTCAATTGAAATTCATTATATATTGTAGTTTCAATTAGGTCCTCAGTCTTTTAATTTTGCATGTTGGCCTGAAATCCTTATTATTTTTTGTATTAAAATTTTGATTTATTGCAATTTCATCCTTCCATGCAAATTTATGATAAATCCTTAATATTTTCGGTATCAAAGTTTGATTTCTTTCAATTTTATCCCTCTATGTAAATTAATTATGTATTTCAGTTTCATTTCGGTTGTAGTTCTTTTAATTTCCAGTTTTGTTTTCAATTATTTAATTTCAATTTTTGGATTTATTTTAGTTTTGTCCTTTAAATTAAATTTATTACATATGTTTTTTTTTTATCCCTTATACTTTTAATCTTGGATTTTATTTTGGTTCCTTTATTTTTTATACATATTTCTTACATAGTTTCTATTTCTGTCCATGTTTACATATATATGCTCTTAGTTTTTCTTTCCAATTTTTCTTTATTTCCAATGTTATTATTTTTTTCTATTTAATGTCTAAATTTTAACAAAATAATGTTTGTTATTATTTCTCTTTTTTTTTATTCTTCAAGTTAAGTAATTTCTTTAAATATAATAATATTTATTTTCTGTTAATATTGTCAGGTATTAAATTTTGTAATTATTACAGCTAAAACATTCAAAATAATACTAATAATTATTTGTGAGCTTTATTTTCTTTTAAATATATCAGAATAATGATATATTTTGGTATTTATTTAATATTAGAGTTTTAATATATATAAACGAAGAAGTTTTTTTGAAAAAAAAATAATATCATTGTTCCAAAATACTTCTACTATAATAATATAAAAGTTCAAAAAAATATGGAATTTTTTTCTCTGACAATAATTATGGTCTCATCAATTTTTATTATTTTCACTTTTATTAAGGTTATTTTTTTAATATTTTTATTTTAATTTAGGTTCGTGATCATTCCAAAAATAATTTTATTTTTCTATTTTTCCGTTTAAATAATTTTTTAAAGTCTAATAATATTTTTTATTTTATCATTTATTTAGTTTTTTAGTTGCTTTTCTGTTAATCTTGTTAGGTCTTAAAATTTATTATTATTATAGATAAGACATTCAAAATAATGATGATGATTATTTGTAATATTTTTTCCGTATCAATATACAAGATTAATTATATATTTTGATATTTATTTAATATCAACACCTATATATATATATATATATATATGTATGTATATATATAATCTGTTTCTAACATATATTTTTAATTACAATTTTATTGATTAAATATTAAAATAACAAAGTACAACAAACATAAAATCAATCAATTTTTTATATAAATAAAAAAATTTAGCACATCGCACGAACATATTGCTTGTATTAACTAAAATATGAAATTCGTAGTCATTTTACTCTAGGTTGCATTGTATATATAGACATGAATTACTATAAATTCCAATACTAAAATTATCATTTTATTATTTTACCCCTAAAGCAAAAAACAATAACCCTTAGAAACAGGGGGTATTTTAAATATTTTCAGAGAACATGTGTGGTATTTTTAAATTCTTTGCACAATAAAACTACCATTTTACCCTTGAAAACTAACAAAAAGACACGAACAGGGATGTATAGGTAATTTGGCATTGAAACTATGCAAATACCTTTAGAAAAGATAAAAACAAAGGCCTGGAGTTGGGGGTATTGTGATATTTTCACCCTTTTTTCATGGTTATCGTTAGGTCCAGGGATGTATAGATAATTTAATATTTTTTATTATTTCTTTTTAGAAACATTACAAGCGCGTCATACGAACACGCCACCAGTGTTTTCCTTGCACGTGTTTTTTAGACAGCCCGTGTGTTGTCGTTTGTCGGTGGAAACTGTCCGTCAAAGATGTTACCTAGTGTGCCGTCATGTTCTTTGTCTTCCAGTGTAGCATGTGACGTGTGAAGATGATCAGTGAATCGCTGGTGGATGATCCTTTGTTTTTTCTCCCTTTTCTCTCTCCTTACAGCGAACAATACATAGTAGTCCTATATGTTTGTGATTAATTTATTTTAGTCTTTATTTTATTTCTGTTTTATTCTTGATTTTTTCAATGAAAATTTTGATTGTTTTTAATTGTGCCTTTTAATTTAAACTTATTATATATGTTGGCTTTCATTTCAGCTTTTATTATTTTGATTTTTGATTTGTGTCTGGTTCTTTTATTTTTCTGGGTTTGTGTTTGGTTCTTTTAATTTTTTTGGTATGCAAGTTTTGATTTGTCTTTATCTTGTCCTCCAATAGAAATTGGGCATATAAGTTATTTTTCATTTTGGTCCTTATTCTTTTAATTTTTTAACAAAATTATACAATATTCTTTTTGGAAAATGCCTTTATTTTTTTTTCAGTCTCAAGGTTTTTATTTGTTTCAATTTTGTCTTTTAATTGGAATCGCTTGTATATTTTATTTTTCATTTAGGTCCTTATTTTTGAATTTTTTATTTGATATTAATTCCTTTGATTTTTTTAATCTTTCTTGGACAATGTTTATTATTTACTAGTATTTATGCTTTTAGTTTTAGTTTTTGTTTTTCATTTTCATTGTTTTATTTTTTATTGAGGTTTTATTTTTATTTTTATTTTTTTAGTTCTGAAATTTTAATTTATGTTAGTGATTATTTTTAAATCAACATTTCTTCTTTTTCCCCTTTTTCCTGTGTTTTTTTTATATATATTTTTATATGTTATTTGGATGAGATGATTTTATGGTTTCATTGTTTGCACTATAATAATGATAATTTTAGTGATATTTTTTTTATTGTTTTTTATAAAAATGTTTTTCTTTTTTTATTCTTTAATGCAATTTAATGGTTAATTGTTTGGACAATGGTATTGACAATAATTTTAATTGTTATAGTCACGATAATGACAGTAACGTATTGATAGATTTCCAATGATATCTTCTTCTTTTTTAATATAGAAAATTAACTATTTATTTATGTTATTGGATTATTGCAAGTGTTTTCACAATTTATATTTTATTTGTTGTGTTTAATTTAAATTGGATTATAAAATAAACTAATCCAAATATAGTAAATTCAATAATTCAGGCAACCGAATGTTATTGTTTTTGTAATGACGATGATAATTTTTTTATGGTGATTTTATTGAAACCTACTAAATAGATAAATTTATATTGATTTAAAATTCATATATTTTATAAAAAATTTATATTTTATAAGAATTTTACATAAATTTATTATTTTATTCAAATCTAATATAATTAATATTTTTATAGTGAAAAAAATATAATTCCAACCAAATAAGCTCCAAGTAAGTAAATAGTATGCGCGCGTGTATATAAACCCCTTTTAATTGTTGGCTGGTCTATAGTACAGTACCCAAGAGGTATGGTTTCATATTACATTATAAATATTGAGTTTAAATAAAATTATGCTCACCTTATTAAAATATAAGATAATCAAAATCTTGGATTTCTTTGAATAATAATAATAAAAAAAGTTCGATACGAAAAATATGTTGGTGTTCCTTATTGCAGACCAACCAATCAAGGGCATGCTCTGCAAAATGTCTCAATTAATTTTGAATTAAATAAAGCCCTTTCATTATTAGTGACAGCTTGATCATATTTTAAGCAAAGTCGACGGGCAGACTCTCCACTAATTAGTTTTGTAGATTTACCTTAAACTCGTAAGCAGAAAACTTCACTGTCATCGCGTATATTTAACGTTTTTATTAATACAAGCTTGGGTAGGTTAAGGTTGGGTCGTGAATGGATGTCCAATGGACACCAGATAGATACCCCCCACCCCCACCAGGTCTTGTCTCGTTTATACTTGGATTTTTGGGAATATGTTTTGTTATATTGGTGATAAAAATAATTTTTTTAAAAATAAAAAAATATTATTTTAATATATTTTTGAATACAAATTAATTTTAAAAATGATTTCTAAAATGATTCATGGAAAAAAATTGTACTCGGGTTTGGATATGAACATTACAAAACTCAAGAAATGCTAGAATATAAATAATATTTCGTGCATATACTTTTGAGATATTTTTCTCGCATGTTTTAAATTGCTATTTTACTCCACCACAAATTAACCGAACATGAAAACCACTGGAGTTTCCAAATCTATGGGTGATTAAATTAATGTTAGTTTAAGTGATTGTATTTTAAAAGTATTTTTGAAAAAAAAAATATTTTTATTTTAAATTAAAAATTTGATATTTTCAGATATTTTAATATGTTGATATAAAAAATAATTTTTATAAAATAAAAAAATATTATTTTAATAATTTTTCAAATAAAAATCATTTAAAAAAATATTATTTTAACATACCGTGGCTTAGTGGTCATTTGATATTGCGTTTGCGCTAGATGTTTGAGAAAAGCAAATAAATGTAGTGTTTGATTAATTGTCAACCGGAGGTTTGTATAGTATAGCATGGGTCCTACATCAAATTTTACTCCAAACTTTAGCGCAAGAAAAGCAACAATTTGCTACTTTTCTTGCTTTTTGATACTGGGAGGCTGCTGGGGAAAAGTGGAAAGTGAATGGGATTTTCATATTGTTTAGATGTTAATATTTTTGCACTATTAAAAAGTCTACGAAAAGGTCATGTTGTAGCTTGTGGGTGACATATGATTTGTTTTTTAAAATATTATATTTAAAAATCATCACAATAATATTTTTTTCTGTTAATCTCTTAAAATTTATTTTTTATATATATTCAAAAATATTTTTTTTAAAAAGTAAAACATATTTAAAATTTTTATTGTGTTTTAAATTTTAGTTGTGTAGAAACTAAAATAACGTGTTTATTTATTTATTCAGATTTGCATTAAAATAATATATTTTTTATTTTTTAAAAATTATTTTTGACATCAGCACATAAAAATGATCTAAAAAATCCAAAAAAAAAATTATTTTTTTTTAAAATAAAAATTTCACAAATTAAAAGCAATATAAAAATCTTGGTAACCAAACACTTGAAACTGATTTTTATTAACCTTAAACTCAAAATCAATTTTAAACAAACATTTCAAATTTTATTTTAAATCATAACTAAAATATTTTTTATAAAATTATTTTTTTAAAATCTCAACTATAAAAATAAAAATAATATCAAGCAGAACCTTGTATACTTTGAACTGAATTCGAAGAAGCGAATCGCTTATTTGTGGCTACTGCTAAATGAAAGCTTTCCAGCTTGAAGCTATGACAGAAGCGGAGAAGCTACACGTGTTTTGGTTCAGTTAGCAGATATTGAGCTGCCCAGCAAGCAAAAAAATATTAGTGTTTTTCACTTATAAATATATTAAAATAATATATATTTTTATATATTTATCATTGCATCAAAATTAAAAATACTAAAAAATAATTTAATATAAAAAAATACAAATTTGTTGAAAAATCAATTTCCAAGGGTTTTCCAAACATGACATTTGTTTGCAAAATGATAAGAACTCCATTCCACGTTTTTGGTTTTTAGTCCAAACTGATAACGAGTTTTTTTTTTTAAATAAAAAAAATCATTTTTTTCTTTGTTTCAAATTAATTATTTTTTATATTTTAAATTATTTTGATATGATAGTATCACAAAAATATATATATATATATATATATATATATATATATATATAATTTTGATACACTTCCAAATAAAATATATTTTAAAACATAATCACTACAACAACACCAATATCTTATATTTTTAGCCACGAGACTGTCCATGGAAAAGATTATTAATGTTAAATACATTTATTTTTTTCCTGTTTTTAAAACAAGAAAAAAGGGTTTGCAGTCAATTCAAAACACGAATTGAATCCAAACTTTGCGAATCTTTATGGATGTTTGGGAGTGCGATTATGGTAATTTTTTAAAATATTTTTCGTGTCGAAATATATTAAAATGATATTATTTTATTTTTTAAAAATCATTTTTAAAATCAGCACATCAAAATAATCTAAAAACACCAAAATATATTCATTTAAAATAAAAAAAAGAAGAATTTATGCAAAATGGCGAGCCACACAGGCTCAGAACCGCCGGCGAACCTGAAGCGTAGAGCGGGCAACAGGTGTAGTTTCTTCTAATATGGAATAGCAACGCAACAACAAAAGGAACACCCTCAAACAAACTAGGCATACACCCCTTTCTTTCCCAGGGCATCATTTCCACCCATACATACACAACACTTAGGTTTGAAGAACTGCCTCCGAAGTTTATGAATTAGGGTCTGTTTGGTATTGCTTTTACTTTTGTGGTTGAGGTTGAAAAAAAACAGTTTTAAAAAAAGCGTTTTTACTGTGGTTCAAAATAAGCAGTGAAGTGTTTGGTTAAAACTGTGGTTGAGTTTGAGGTTAAAAAAAAAGCAGTTTTGTGTGTTTGGTTACCAAGATTTTTATATTGCTTTTAACTTGTGAAATTACTGTAAAGGGCATAGAGTAATATACTAATTATTTTTTACAATCATGTTTTTGTTTAATAATATATTAAAAACATTTTTTTTAAATATTTCATCTTTATATCCAAATTATTAAAAACCACTAAGAAATATTAATTTTAAAAAAAATATATATAAATTTATTTTAAAAAATATTTTTAAAAGGCATTAGCTGGGTGAGTTTCGTGTAATTCTAACTCCAACGCTCGGACTGCTGGAAAATTCAGGGCATCTATCTACACAATTTTTTTTAATAATTAAAAAAAATCAATCTGGGCCTAACCCAAATGAATGGCCCGGCCCAGACAAGTTGGGCCAACAGGCCCAACACTGCTGGACTTGGGTTGGCCCAGCCCAAGTCTAGCTTTTGCAAGTGAAACGGTGCGTTGCACTGTTCACTTCTTCTTCAGACGTGAACAGTGCAACGCTACTGTTCACGTGCATTCAGTTAACGTGAACAGTAGCTTGGAGTACTGTTCATCGACCACGACGAGAGCTTCAACGGCCGATACCGATGGGTAGAGGAGACCACGGTGGTTCTTCCTGTGGTGGTGGCGTCATAAATGGTGGCCTGTGGTGGCCGGAGGAAGCGTTGGAAGGTTGCGGTACTGTTCACCGACCACGACGAGAGCTTAAACGGCCGATACCGATGGGTAGAGGAGACAACGGTGGTTCTTCCTGTGGTGGTGGTGCCGAATATGGTGACCTGTGGTGGCCGGAAGGAGTGTCGAAAACTGCCACTGTGGAGAGAGAGAGAGCTGTGGAGGGAGAGAGAGAGCTGCTGCTGTTGAGAGAGGGTGTTGTCGTGGTCATCATCATGGCGGTTGTCGTGGAGAGAAGAGAGAGTTGCCACATTGCAGAGCTGCTGTGGCCGTCGTCGATGGTGTCTGCCTGGCGTTTTGAAGGAGAGCATGCATCAACGTTGCAGAGCTGCATTCGACGAAGGATTTTGTGCATGTAAAAAAAAAAGCAATCGCAGGAAAAGCAGGTAAAAGAATTTGTTTGTAATCGCAGGAAAAAGCATGAATTTGCTGCTTCTCGTCGACCCTGGTTTGCACCGCTTTTTTTGTGGGTCCCATGTGTATAAATCTGCGTTTTGTACATTATCAAACACTACAAATCTTCTTATTGTTCAAAACGCCGGTGGAAACACATTACCAAACGGGCACTTAAGCTTTCCTTCGCTATCAGTTGTCATTTTCACCAGAAGCCTTTCACAAAATCTTCGCTCACAAAAGATGTCCAGGAATCAGAGTGCTCGAGGAGACTTCAAACATGTAGTCATTCATGAGAGCATAAAAAACTAGCATTTCATAAGACCTACCATCAGGCTAGGTCTTAGATCACCAAAATACCTGGCTCAATGCTTCCATGTTCCTCAGAAGATAGCAGAAATTAGATCACCAAAATAACAACACTCCCATATGTGGTTAAAAACACTTTCCATTGTTTCAGAGGGGCATCACGCAGCTTGGAACAAATTAATTAAATGCAAAAAAAGAGCAGCAGTTTAGGTTGGAAGCAAGGAAAGAAAGAAAAGAAAAATCACGTGTCACTTCCAGCAGAGAGAGAGAGAGAGAGAGAGAGAGAGAGAGAGAGAGAGCTACACAATATATTACAAGACTCGGAAATATATGCGTTTTTATAGAGGCGCACTCGCACCATCAAAAACCCAAGCAGCACTGTGAACAGGTCTGTACATCTATTACAGGTTCATCAGACGATTGAAGCTGTCATTCCCTCCATAGCCTACGCCAAAACCCCGCTACTCCAAATATTCGAGCAGATTTGCGCATTACATCCATGTGGACCAATATAAATCACGGTCCGATAAGCAACTAGAGAGATGAGATGAACTTTAAGCTAGTATCCTTGTCAAGAAAGATCGTAAAACTACAAAACAAAATTACTGTACAAGTTCCATGCCATCCACCAGAACTCACACTTAGCAAACCAAGCCTGCCTAATCTGTTCCACATCCCTGACATCATATACTGAGCAATATTACAGATGCGCTTCTAAATTCTGAAAGATTTCTAACTGTTCTTGTACATAGAAGATAAGCCATTAGACGGAAATTCATGAAAAACTCTTCCTAAAATTTCGGGTAGTTGCTCGATAAGAGCTCATAAGCAGCCCAACACCAAGGCCAACACCAAGGCACATCCCAAGGCCAATTCCAACACCAACTCTCACTCCAGCATTAAACCATGAAAGTTGTCCATCCTCAGCACAATACATGTCTTCTGTGTAGTATCTGTTTCCAATTTTCTCATCTGAATCATATCCATCATCTCCTTAGGCTTCTGTAATCTGCACAAGAGGGCCATTATTAATAAAACAAATGGAATAGCACAAATTATAGATGAAGGCATGCTATTCCAAGTAAATTGAAGCATCAATAACCTTTCCAAAACACATCATCAGAAAATCTCCCTAGATACATTGAATCATGTTTGTTCTAGCACTGAACCTCACATCATGGATTCATAATGATTAAAACATGGAAAAAGATCGATGTCCTCAACAATCTTCTACGGCTGATCCGCAGTTGAATATCTTGACGACCATCGTTCCTTCCTTTGAGCAGCACGCATTTGCATGATTTATTTTGATAAGATAAAAGCACACACTGCAGTTCATTTGTGATCAACTCCCAAGTTGCGCACAACATCATTGACTGACAGACTTAAACAAATGGTAATAATTACAAGGGAGATGCTTGTTGTATGCTATCATCTTAAAATCTTCCCCGGCCTTCTCTGAGATTTAAATTAACTTCCCATCATATATTACAAATATTGAGTTAACAAAAATAGAGTATATTCAAAAATTTCAAATTCTTAATGGCGTAAAGTGTTTTTTCACCCCATTTACTTGCCCATGCCAATCGTGCTACTTACAAGCTACCTTCTCTCTCTCACCAAATAATCAAGTAGTTCAAGAGTCTCCATCTACTTCTCCCAAAATCCAAAAATGTAGGTGACCTTGATAGATTAAGAAAATATAATCGTAACGCAATTAGGTTCACAGGAAACAATTCAGCACAAGGGCTGGCAGACCTTATGCACTGATCCTTGACCACATTGTAAAACTACAACTTAAAACGATACAAATCAACATAAAAATCCACATTGCCGGCAATATAGAAAACTTAATAAACTCATAATCAGAATTAACTTAACTCGGGTAACTTCAATTCAAATTACGCTACTACAAAAGGCAGTCAGACAAAAGCCCACAACACTCACAACTGCACCTCCCTGCAATATAACAACCAATATACAGCAGCAAAAGACCTGCATTTCCTCACCATTCTCTAAAAAAAAGAACGTAATTTTCAACAATTGTATTTCCGATTAAAAATGCAAACAAAGAGAGATGCATTGACATAAACAAGATAAATTTACCTGAACTTTGCGTTGTCGAACAAACCCATTGCTAATAACACCGTTTCGCTTCCTATTGTCAAGCTCCTCATCCGCTGGAATCGCATAAAGTATCGCATACCTAGAAGCTTTCTTCCTCGGACTAATCTAAGCGGTCTTCGTCAAAATCACTGGAACACCTCTACAACACCCAGAAATATATACCTCGATGACGGGCGCCGAAACCCCAAATTTAAACACCGATTTCCTTTCAAAAACACCAGTCGCCACGCAGCACTCTAAACACCACCCTGTCTTCGCATCATTCTCCAACCTCCCTACACTCCCATTATTCCCCCAGGATGTCGTTTCAATCCTCTCTAACGACCCACACAGAACTATATCTTTGTTATCCAATACCTCGAATTCAACCCCGCAGGTTACTCGCACGCTCTCCATGCTAGCATACGTGACCTCTGACGATTCCTTGTTGAGGCGGTCGCGACGAAGGTTTAAGGAGGCTGAATCAGCAGCGGGGATTTTTGAGCCGTTGATTTCAAGTGGAGTGCTGATAGAACGACCGAGATGACGAAGGGTTAGGTGGCCTGGTACGCTTTCGATGACACAAGGAGTTATTCTTACGTAGAATAATCGAACTTCGAGCCATGAAGATGATTTGTTCGTTATTAGATTGTTGTAGGAATGTGATTCGTTGTGGTTTTGATCCACTGGACCCTAATTAATCCTTCAAATTGGGATTGTCACGAACAGAAAAGTAGAAGAAAATGAAGAGAAACGAGAGGGAAACTGAAGCAAGTGAAAATTCAAATACCTGTAAACAAAACGCTGTGTTTTGTGTAGCTCCTTTTAATTCCAGTAACTGAGTTAGTACAGCCACGTGGGTAGTGCCCAGCTGGCAAAGGACACTAATTCCTTTAAATTCCATAATGATTGGCACAGAAAACACATGAGAAATATAACAGAATTCCTAGAATCTCTCCCCCTGCCTTCTTGTGCTGCTCACGCTGTGGGCGTGTCTCTCTCATTTCATCTTCTATAATCTTCTTCTCCTTCCCAATTTCTCTCTGTTTCTTAAAGGTCCGATTTACACGCAGTAGATCAGAATTAGGGATTTTCGGATTTTGATTTTGAATCTCTTTTGTAAAATCATGTGGGATTTTGTTTTCGGAATTTTGGGATCGAGGATTAGAATCAATGTTCGTGGGAGGAGGGATTTTTTAAGAGGAAAAGGGTTTTGAATATTTACGTGAAAAATTAGGGCTTTTAAAAGTGATTCAGAGTGCTAAGGAGTTGTTGCGAATGCGAAGGGCAGAGACACACCAGGTCAGAAATAAATTAGAAGAAGGGAGGAGGAGGAGGAGGAGGAAACTGTGAACTGTGATTAGCTAACACCTGTCGTCGTCAGTCTCTTTCTGGCTGTTAACGGAAAGCTAAACGTCGTTAAGAAGTGCATGTCCTAAACGGGTCTGGGTCGACGGGGGTCTTGAAAAGATGATTCTACAAAATGGGCCTGTGCCTCGATTCAGAGCATCAAATTGGGACTGATCTGTATTTTATTTTTGGTGGTTAAGAAAATTAGGTAGACGGACCTTACTACCATGATTTCTCAAAACTGACCTGATTGTCAACCTAAGATCTGAATCATAAGTTTTCAACGGGGTTACTAGACAATCCGGTCAACCTAAGATCTGAATCATAAGTTAGATAATCCGGTCAACCTCGAATTATTTTCTTATAAAATAAAATAATATTGTTTTATTAAAAATAAATAAATAGTCAATATGTTTCAATCAGATGAATTCAGACCACATTTTAAAAACGATTCTTACAATGATTGTCACGTGATAGTACAATGCAGGGCAGAATAGGCCGGCTACTCTTATACTTTTTTGGTTCAACCATGTAGATCCATATATCACTTCAGTGCACTAGGGGCGAGCAAACCGAACCGAATAACCGAGAAAACCAAAAAATAAAAACCGAAAAAACCGAACCGAAAAAAAAACCGATTAAACCAATTACAAAATTATTAAAATCTGTCCGGTTCGGTTCGGAATCGGTTTTGTACGAACAAAACCGATTAACCCAAACCGAACCGGTTCGGTTCGGTTTGAAGTATTAGTATAAAAAGAAAATTAAGAAACCCTAACCTGGCTCTCGCCTTTCTCTTCTCGCCTCTCGCCTCTCTCCTCTCGCCTCTCTCTGGCTCTGCCTCTCTGCAACTAAACTAAGCCTCTCGATTCGGCAAGCAGCCTCTCGCCTCTCTACCTTAGCAAGCAGCCTCTCGCTTCTCTGTACCTGCATCATAAATCTCTGTTCATCTCGCCTCCCTCTGCATCTTAAATCTCATCCCTCTCGCCTCTCGTTTCTCGGCCTGTCATTGTCTTTCAGGTCTGACTCTCTACTCTTTATCTTGTTTATTTCTTCTCTCTCTCTCTCTCTCTCTCTTTCTCTATTAATTATATAATTTCATGTTTCACTATTTGTGTGCTTGATCATGATTCTGGATGTTAGGGTTTTGTTTGTGGTTCTCGGGATGTTAGAGATGTTAGAAGTCATTGTATTTGATAATGAGGATATTTATGGTCATGACTGGTAAATTAGGGCTCCTACGTGTGCCTGTTTGTATGTTTGAGTTTTGATTTTATTTGGTGTTTATCTTTTTGATAAATTAGGGAAATGAAGTGAGATTTAAATCTAAGTGTTTTTCATTTTGGTGTGTGAAAATATACCTTCAAGTCATCTCTTGAATGTCACATTTATATCTGCTTGTCGTGTTCATGTACACTGATGGGCACATGTTTGTTTCTGATTTAAGTTTCCATAGCATTGCTGTCTTTGCTTCCTTTATCAAGTATCAATCCAAGCTGGAAGAGTGTCAAATTTTCAGCTTTTCATCACTTGTGCAATTCAGGGTTCTTCTGCTTCTTGCTTGAAATCAAACAGCTATTTGTGGGCTGTGGTATGTTCACTCTTCTTGATATTTACTTGTATATGCTTCATTCTTGATCATTATGTGAACAATTACGTGTGTTTTTGCTTTGGTCCCAGTCTTATTGTTGATGATTATGATGATGATGATATACAGTGGTAGATAATGATTGACAGAAATCTGCTTGGCTCGTTATTATTGTCCAGAATTGGGAGTTGCTAATACTTGCAGACAATCTAATTTACTTAACAAAATTCTTATTCAAGTTGAAATAGGTTTAGGACAAAGGTCTGCTACCAAATGTGATTGCTTCTATAGGTTTGAACTCATATGTGTCAAAAGCACACAATGATTTTGGCTCTTAAATTTTGCATGCATGATATCCTTCTGTTTTATATTGATGTTTTTTACTGACTTCTAGTAGATTTTGATGTTGCTGGTATTTGAGCTTATATGTTCATAGCATGCCGTTGGTATTAGAGATTGATGTTGCTGCAATATAATGTGAAAATCAGTATAATGTATTGAAATATGTTGCTGCCTTGCTGCTCTGTCATCGTGAAAGTATGGATAGGAAATTAGGAATATTAGATGAAAAATATGAAAATCTTGAATCAGGTTATTTTTCTTATACGTTTGTATTTTTATTTTATTAAATAATAATCAACTTATTTGCAATCTAACATTTCTATTATTTTTTTTTGTAGATTTTGGTGGAAAGTTAAATCTAGCGACGGATGATAATTAGTTCAAAACCGACTATATTTCTTGAAGTTTTTTATGTTAATGTTGCTTGTTTATTTTGAAGCCCTTTGAAGGCATTTTCTGTAATTTAAATTTAAATTTGTTCACTTGTGAAGTTTTAATTATTTCTCATTATGCTAAATTACACAAAACAAAAGTATTAGAAGGTTAAAAAAAACTTAATAAACACTATATTAACAATTTAAAAATACTGGTATGAAAATAGTTTTTCAAGCCCATCAAAAAATTTATTAGAAGGCCCATCAAAAAGCCCATCAGAAGGCCCAAAAACCAAATTCGGTTTAATGAATTTTTTAACCAAAAAAACCGGACCGAACCGGACCGAAAGTGATCGGTTTTGAATAGATTTGGTTCGGTTTCGGTTTGAATTTTTTTTTTTTAAAAAAAATCAGTTTGGTTACTTTTTTGACAAAAAACCGGACCGAACCGAAAATACTCACCCCTACAGTGCACCATGAAAGTAACAAAAATAAAGAAAACATGCAAAAACTATAATTTATTTATTTTAAAAAAAACTTAAATTAGTATTTCTTTTTTAATTTTTTTCTTGTTTTAATAGGATGGTATCAAAAACAATAAAAATATCATTTTAATTTTTTTAAAATAAAAAAATTACTTTTACAAAATATCTTCCACCATGTCTCTCAATTTTTTCTCTTAATTTTTTATATTATTAACATGCTAGTATCAAGAATAAAATTTAAAATATAATATATATATATATATATATATATATATATATATATATTATTTTAATATATTTCTAAACAAAAATTATTTTAAAAAATAATAATTATAATGCTTTTCTGCATATCCCGTTACACACCCGGTATTTGTTCCTCTAGGCCTGCAGGATTCACATGTGTTTTTCTGTGCTTGCTTATTTATAAATATGCTCTCATACTGGGCTTGATGCCTAAACCCACTGGTCTTTTTCTCTCTCTCAAATTACTCTCTTGTCCAGCTTGGGAAGGGCTTGAGTGTTTTTTTTTCCCTTTCAAATACCTGGTGGACTCGACCGTGCTTCAGAATTTGAAGTGTCTTTTACTGTAGGAAAAACAAAAAAAAACAGCTAAGCCTTGTCGGTCGGACATTCTGCTCACGGAAGAGACAAGTGAATAATATATATAGCGCGCCAGTTCGACTACATGCGTATTTTGCAGCCTTTTCACCCGTAGTTTATTATATATATATATATATATATATTATTTTTAATAATAAGAGCCCCCATCTTCTCTGCCAGTCACAGAAGAGCGGTTAGAGAAACCATGTGATGTCCTGGACTCTTAGTTCCAAATTCTTTGGATGCCATGTGCTAAGCTGCTACTTAACTCCGGTAAATGCTGTTTTTTCTATATATTAGATTATTGTTTTATATCAAAATATTTTTTTTATTGAAAACATATAGAAATATCTTTCTTTTAATTATTATTATTATTATTATTATTATTATTATTATTTTATATCAATACATTAAATAATAGAAATACTAAAAATATATTAATTTAAAATTTTTGAAAATAAACTTATGTTAAGAAAATAACTAAAAACAGAAATCACAACACCTCCAAACACAACCGAAAAGCCACTGCGCTGCTCTTTTCCATTTTTAGCCACCAGTGAAGCATGCATATCTACCCTTCAATGCATGTAGCCATCTAGCCGTGATTTTAATGATAACCATGAATACAACCACAATGAATTTCTATATATATTATAAAAGCCTTTGCAATTCATTGTAAGTAATGAATCGTAAAATATCATAGTAATTTTCACTTTGGTCCTCAAAGTACTTAAGGATTTTTTAAATCTCAAACTTTTTTTTCTCTTCTAATTTCCTCATTCTACACTGGATTTATCGGATATTATATTTTATAATTTATTTTTTATAGAGCCTCTTCAATCTCATAACACGAGTTAATAGTTTTGTAGGTTAGTTGCGTTAACCCAGGTAATTTATTTATATCTTATTTTTATTTTCATTAGTTGAATCAAGAGGGTTTTTTTTTTATCACTTTCTAATTATTTTTTCTTAATTTTATCATTTAAAAATGAGCTGGTTAAAAATTGAATTTCATAATTTATTTTTTATGAAATTACCAAATCTTATAATCTAGGTTATTACAAGAATTGTTATTATGATATTTTAAAAACACGGTTTAAAGGTTGATCCGGGGTAAAGCTCGAGTCATAAGCGAGATTGAATGTTGACTCGAGTATATGCAAGGAAAAAAATAATTATTAAAATGGTTTTAAAACTTGATTTAGTGGTCAACTCGAGAAAATATCGGGTTACGTATCAAGAGAGTCGACTTGAGTCAATATAAAAATAAAAATTGTTATTGTCATGGTCTCAAAACTTGATTGAGGTTAGTTTGTGGCAAGACACAAATCACGAATAGGTTGATCGTTGACCCGAATCAATACAAAGATAAAAACAGGTATTACTATAGTCTTATAACTCAACTTAGGTTTTACCCCATCAAGCTCTATGTCAAGTATCAAGAGTGTCAACATAAAAATAAAAATTATTATTATCAGTTTTGGGCAAGACCCGAGTCATGAATAAGGAGGGTCAACTAGATTGAATCTAGTCAATATACAAGTAAATGCTATTATTACTATAGTTTTGAAACATGATTTGGGGGTAGATTAGAGTAAGCCTCAAGTCATGGATCAACCCATGTTGATCCGAGTCAATGTATAAGGAAAATTAGTTATTATTGTGGCTTTAAAATTCGACTTGAGATTTGATACGAGGCAGGATTCAAATCACAAGTTACGAGAGTCAACCTAATTGATCTATTTTTTTTAAATAATAATCAAATCAACCTTTTCCTAGCAAAAAAAGTCAACTAGTTTGACTAGTATTTTATCTCAATTGAACTCGGGTTTTTAACAACCCAAGTCAAATCAATTCTTTTTCTATTTTTTAAGAAACTCAAGTAGTCTAAACTTAGGGCCAACCCAATTCTAGGTTAATTTACTTGATCAATCTTAATTTTACAACTAAACTTATTATAATATTATTAATCTTAACACTCAAATAAACTAAATAAAAATATAAAATCTAATTATTTTTTTAACATCTGAGTTTGATAGTAATACATATTAAAAGTGTGTGTGTGTGTGTGTGTCTTATTTACCAAAACCAAGTAGACAATCAGTGCACACCATTATAATATATAATTATATTTCTATTTTTTTATATTATTATATCTTGTATTCTCTATTTTTGCACCATTTATTCTAGGAAAATAAGCAAATGCTACATTAGTATGAACATCAACATGGAAATAAAACAGGCTAGTCAAGTAAACCATGCACTCGTAACAAGAAAAACAAGTGATATAACTTCAATATTTTTGTTAAACTCTCAAGTGCAGAACATGAAAATTGTCATTTTATTCAATGATTAATTATGGAATTGAACATGTCTTTATAATAGCCTTACATAAAACTGAATTGCTAAAACAAAGCTGTTATGTGTACTTGGTCTAAGGATGTGGTCAATCTATTACAAACAAACAATTTTAATTGAAATCCTACAAACCAGGATAGTAGCAACAATGGACAATAACTATGATGGACTAGGTCACATTGACTTGGCCATTAAGCTTAACAAACCTAACAAACCCTCTCTTAATCTGACTTATAATTTTATAGTTAATTTATTATTGGTGTTAAACAAATTCCAAGTTTCCTTAATCTTATGAAAACCTCTAGTCTTAATGGTTTAGTTATAATATCTATCAACTGATAATATGAAACACATTGTTCCAATTTAACAACTCTAGTTTATGTCAAATCACGAAGAAAATAAATTTAACATCAATGTGTTTGCTCCTGCCATGCACAATTGGATTCTTGCTTAGTTTAATTGTAGAGGTATTGTCGCAAAATACTTCAGTACACTTACTTTGTTCATGGACAAGTTGCTTAAGAATCCCACGCATCTACACACTCTGACATGCGTATGAGGAAGTTGATATGAATTCAACTTCAGTTGTAGAGAGAGTGATAATTGATTGTTTCTTTGATGACCATGCTATTACACCTGAACTTATCAGAAAAACATATCCTGATGTGCTCTTTCAGTCTTTAATGTCACCAGCATAATCATTGTCTAAGTATACTACTAGTTTCTTTTATCCTCTTTAGTTTATAGAAAACTCACAAATCAGTAGTTCCTTTTAGGTAACGAAGGACTCTCTTCACAGCTTGTTGATGTAGATTAGTTGGCCTCTCCATGACTTTGCTAACTAATCCAGACACGTAAGCTAAGTCAGGTCTGGTGGCAGTCATATACATGAGACTATCCACCATTTTTTTGTAGATAGTTGTATCAACAACAACGCCACCTATCTTTAACAAGCTTAAATCCAGGTACAACTGGATTTTTCATAGGATTACAGTGCTCCATACTAAACCTTTCAAAATTTTATTGACATATTTCTTTTGATTGATGAAAAATCCTTTACTTCCTTGTATTACTTCCACACCAAGGAAGTATTTCATCTTTCCAAGATCAGACATGATGAATTCTTATTTCATGGATTTCTTGAAGGTTTTGAACATTGGTTCATCATTTCTTGTAAAGATATGATCGTCAACACAAATGCTTACCAATAGTAATTTTCCTCCTTTCTCTTTCATGAATAATGTATGCTTATATAGGCACTTGTTGAAGCCCTCTCTCATAAATCAGGACTCAATTTTGTTATACCAGGCTCGTAGAGCTTGTTTGAGTCTGTATAGTGTCTTTATAAGTTTATAGACCTTGTCTTCTTCCACTTTGATTTCATATCTCTAAGGTTGTTCAACAAACACTGCTTCTTGTAACTCCCCATGCAAGAAGGCACTATTCACATCAAGTTGGTACACACTTCAGCCTCTACATGCAACCAAAGCAAGGATCATTCGAATAGTGTCCCATCGAGCAATAGACGCAAACACTTCAGTGTAGTTTATCCCATATTATTGGAGTATCTTTTGTCCACAAGTCTTGTTTTGTGTTTGTTCACTTCTTTATTTTTGTTGAGTTTGGTCTTGAATATACATTTTACTCCTATCTATTTTGCTCCAACTGGGAGTGTCATAAGTTCCCAAGTTTCATTCTTCTCAATGACTTTGATTTTTAATTCCATTGCCTCTCACCATTTAGAGCTCTTAATAGCTTTTTCAAAGGATATAGGATCGCAAGTGGCAGTACAGAACATTAAATTTGGTTATTCTTGTTCAAATAATTCTTCCCATTTACATAATCTTCCATCCAAGTTGGTGCCCTTCTTACGATCCCTTGAATTGAGCTTGAGGGATTGAGTGTGACCTCGTCACTGGTAGTGAAGGAATTTTTACCTATAGCAGTAACAACTTCGTCCCCAGTGGAAGGATTATTATCAATAATATCTCTATTGTTATCTTCAATTTGCTCTTTTATTGAATTAACATCTCCTTGTGCCATCAGTGTATTTTCTTGCAGCTCATTTTTATCTTCATTTGTAAGAGTATCACAGTCAGTTCCCCTAACTGCTTGATTCCAGTCCCAAGCTTTGTTTTTTTCAAAAACCATATCTTGACTTATGATCACCATTTTTGACATAGCATCATGCATCCTATAAGCTTTAGATTCCTTGTTGAAACCCAGAAAGACATTGAAGACTTCTATCATCAAGTTTTTGCTATTTCTTATCAGAAATATGCATATGGACGATGCAACCAAACACCTTGAGGTGCTCTACTGATGGTTTGGAACCATACCATATTTTTTTTGGACTTTTATCCTTCACAACATGTTTTGGACACCGATTGAGCAAATGAATAGCCCAATTGACAACTTTCGACCATAATCTTTAGGGACAAGTTTTTTGTCAACATACATCATACCATGTTCATGATCGTCTGGTTCTTCCTTTATGTAACCCTGTTTAGTTGTGGGGTGTAAGTTGTAGTAAGTTGCTTGAAATTGTCATTCAATTTGCAATATTCATTGAATCCCATCGAAGTAAACTCCCCTCCTTGGTCAATTTAAAGACAACATATGACATCTCCCGTTTCCTTTTCCACTACATTTTTGAAGTTTTTGAACATCTTAAATGCTTTTGTCTTCTGAATCAAAAAATAAGCCCATATTTTTCTGGTATAATCATCAATAAATGTGATCATATACCATTTGTGACTATTTGATTAAGGTGTGATGGGACCACTAATGTCTGCATGTATGGGTTGTAGTCACTGTGTAGCTCTCCACAAACTCTTTTGAGGAATGGAATTACGATGTTACTTGCCCACCATACACAATGTCCAAATTTTAGAAGAAGCCTGAAACAGAGGAATGCCTTTCACCATATTTTTATAAGACATGGTTTGCAAACCTTTAAATTTAAATAACCAAATCCGCAATGCCACAAAGCAGTTTGATCTTCAAATGTGATAACCAAACACGTAGGCACTAGAGTAGGAGAGTCTGTTGATGCTGGCATTGGAGCAGGGGTGTTTATTAGTGTTTCCATTTTTGCAAGAAGGATGAACATCCTTTTGACAAACATTTGAGTTTGCATAATCAATCCTCATGGATGATGATAAATCTTGTATGTTCCATGCTTGATTAAGATAGCTAAATTCTTTTGCTGGAGCTGACCAAGAATGAGAAAGTTATTTCTAATTTCAAGACAATAAAATACTTCAAAAATCACTTGACTAGTCCTATTAGTTCATAACTTGAAGCTTCCCTTCCCTATCATTGCCATTTTAGTATTGTTGCTTGAATTTAATCTAAATGAAGGAACATAGTCCATCTTTAGTCATGTGATTGCTATAGCCTAAATCCAAGAACCACACTGCGCCCTTCATGCCTTTATGAAGATCCATATAAGTCATTAGCAACATTTCTTGTTCCTCATATAATTAAGCAAAATGAGCTTTCCCCTCTAACTAGGACACTCATATTGAAAGCTTGTGACATTTATAGCACTCCACAAGTGCTTTGTTGAATCTTGGCCTTCCTCTACCTTGTCCACGTCCCCGAGAGACCCCTCAACTACTTCTTGTTCTTTTATGTTCATATGACACATTTAAAGCTTGTTCATTACCCCCAGAATGATTGTTCATTCATTGTTCATGAACATGTAAGCTGCTTTGAAACTCATTTATGATAAGTTTATCCAAATCATTGGATTCTTCCACTGAGCATACTATATAATCAAATCGAGAAGTCATTGATCTCAAGATCTCAATGATGATGATCTGTTCCATTTTCTCCCCATGGGTTTTCATTTTATTTGCAATAGTTAGTGTTCCAGCAAAATATGCATCAATTATCCCCTTCTTTCATCTGCAACACCTCAAATTCTTATTGTAAAGCCTGTAATTGATCCCTCTTGAATCTTGTTGTTCCATGGTATTTATGCTTCATTGAGTCCCATATGCTTTTGGAACTCTCTTTATCAAGGATTGCCTCCATGATGGTGTGATCAATAGCCTGAAAAAGATAGTTTTTCACTTTGAGATCCTTGAGTCGTTGCACTTCCATTATTTCCATCTGTTATGTGGTTGGCACAACTCCTTCGATGTTTAGAACCCTAGATTCCACCAAGTTCCAATATTCTTTGGATCGAAGAAGATTCTCCATGCGCATAGCCTAATGGTCGTATTGACCATCAAATTGAGGGGTTACAACTTTAATGTATTTTTCAGTTGTCATCTTGCTTGTGTTTTGTTTTGTTCTCTCGGCCTCACTAAGTGTTTTGTTCTTTCATCCTCACCTGACATCTCTCACAAATAACGCACTCTTTTAATTAAGATACTGCAAATCTTTAACCCATCTCACACAGGTTCCTATTTGTGGCTCTGATACCACTTTGTTAAACTCTCAAGTGCAAAACACGAAAACTGTCACTTTGTTCAATGATTAATTATGGAATTGAACATGTCTTTATAATAGCCTTACTTGAAACTCAATTGCTAAGACAAAATTGTTACGTGTACTTGGTACAAGGACATGGTCAATCTATTACAAACAAACAATCTTAACTAGAATCCTACAAACCAGGACAGTAGCAGTAGTGGAAAATAACTATGATGGACTAGGTCACATTGTCTTGGCCATCAAGCTTAATAAACCTAACAATTTCCCACGTTGTCTTTTCATGAACTTGAAAGTTGTGACTTAACAATCCTTTTTTTATTTTTCAACATTCACTTTCAATTCCATACTCATTCCTTAGATCTTATTTTCTTTACATAATTTTCATTATTTTCCATCCCAAGTTTAAGTTGCTAAACGATACAATAATTCTCTATCTGGGCACTTTGCGTTAAAAAACTAATGCATATGCATCTATTTATTTAAGTAAAAAAATAACATTAAATGAAAAAAAAATTATTTTTTTATATATAGATCATTTTTGTTCGGTTTTTATCTATAATAGTAATAAAAAAACAAAACAAAACTGATTCAAACAGATCGATTTCAGTTTGATTTAGTTTTTTTAACTAAAAAACCAAAAACTTATTTTTGATTTTTTTTGCTACTCTAACCAAATCTTTAATTTCTCTCATTTCACAAAAATAAAAAAATCAGACCAAAGAATTTGAATTGAACAAAAATAATAGAAAAAAATTATTGTACATATTTTTTTAATTTGAATTCTTTTGGTCCAGAGTACTGGTTTTAGCCTTAAAAAATCAAAACCGAACTGGATTTTTTTAAAAATTCTAATTGGTTTAGTTTTTTTTTTTTAATAATTTGTTTTTTCTTAGTTATTTTTTTTAGTTTCCTCAATTTAATTGATTTTTTGATTTTTTTTATTAACCCATCAAATGATAGAATCACCCGTCAAAGCAAAACAAATGCATATTCATTTGGATAAACTCAAGTCAATATCCACAAGGTTGGGTGAAATTGTCATTTCAAATTATTTGTAATGCAAAGACTTTTAAAAAAGGCTTCCTTCTACGGCGTTGCCGGTGACGGTAAGCACTCTACGACCCTGTTTGGTTTTCCTGTACAACTGACGTTTGGTCAAAATTCATTTTTTTTATTTTAAATAAATTTTTATTGATTTTTTTAGATTGTTTTAATGTGCTGATATCAAAAATAATTTTTTAAAAATAAAAAATATTATTTTAATATATTTTTAAACAAAAAAATATTTTAAAAAGTAATCGCAACCACACTACAGACAAACTCTAATATTGACTGGGGTCCGCATTTCCTTCTGAAGCCTAAAACGACGGCTCTAGTTTGACTCAAAATAACCTCAATTACACTGGCTGTTTTGCACGCGCCACCCGACTACATAACAAAGTAAACTATCGATCATTCAAACAAGTTACTGAACGTGCACATGTTTATTCCCGACCGCGCACCAAATTGAAAATAAAAGGTGGTCTTTGAATTTTCCGTATGACGGGTGATTTTATTTGTTTCTCGTGTTCTTCTTCACCTTCGTGCCATGCCTAGTTTCACATAAAATATTCTGTTCGTAGAAATGTGTGGTAAATAAAATGGTGATACATGACAGTGAGATGAGCTGTTTGCTATCATGTTGCGTGCGAAGTTAAAATATTTTTAATAAATGAATTGAATTTATTGATTAATTAAAAAATATTTAATGTTAATGAAATGATTGACCAGCAAGATTATTCATCGTTATTAAATTGACTCGATGTGATATGAATCATATGATAGGTTAATTAAGAAAACCGATAACTCATAGTTTTATGTGAATCAAATTGTAAGTTAAATAAAAAAGAATATTAACCTAATATAATCTAGTTTCATTATCCAAAATAGTTTATTAGATAAAATAATATTGTTTTAGTAAATAAATGATATAAACTAACCAGTGATTTAATAACAGTTTCCAAATTTGAACAAGACATGTATTTTTTTTAAAAATATAAAATAATCAGAATTTTATTTATTTATACGAGTGCATCATGACTACCAATTTCTTGGCTACGATTTCAGTTCTTAGGAGTATATTTTACGATTCTCTTAAAAATGAAGAAGGAAATAAGAAACAAAAATGGTTTGCGTAATTCCTTTCCAACAGTGGTCAAGCGTAGTTCTCATTCCTCTTTCACTCGCGTAGACACCTGTGTCTGTTTGAGGTTAGTGAGCTTAAAACTCATGGTCTACATGGTTCCGCTCCTAACAGTTCTTCAACATCCGTGTACTCAATTGACTCTCTCTCTCTCTCTCCATCCACTACACTTTCGTTCTCTCTCCTACTCTGCATTTCTTGTTTTCTTCCGGGTTCTTTTTTGTGTCTATAACCACCTTCGCCTCTTTTTCAACAAAGCATAATTTGATTTCGTTTCCTCCTCTCTTTTTTTCAGCAGCCCTTATCTCTCCCCCCTCCCTCTTTTTTTTTTTTTTTTGTGCGCATTCTCTCGTCTCGGTTCTGGTCTTCACATCCCTCAAAAGGCAAACCAGAAATGAAGGTTTGATTCCTTCTTTTGGAATCTATATTTATTTATGCATTTCCTCAGTAAGTCTTTATAGGGTTTTGATTCTTTAGGAGTTTTTTTGGTTTCTAAAAGGAATTTAAGACATTCTGGTTTATGGGTTCATTTCATTCATGGTATTTGAAGGGGTCCGTGAGTAACAGGGGCCTCTTTCTGGGACTGGTTAAAGAAAGAACCGGTATTTTGAGTGTTTTTTTCTTTCTTTTTTAAGAATACAGTCTTTTGAATGTCAAGTGGAGGTTCAGATTTCGCACATTAGTCAAGTTCTGGTCTTTTTATAGACAATTGATCATTAAAAAGTTTGTTGATTATGGGTTGGTGCTTTCTTACATTTATAACTTGTTTTAACCGGATGTTTTCATGGGGAGAGAGAGAGAGAGAGAGAATCAAATGGATTTCGAACATTTCATCAAGTATTGAGTGAGGGAGTGCGGTTTTTTAGTGGTTTTTAATAATTATAAAGTATTTTAAGTAAAAAACATTTTTCAAAAGCTTCATCAACTGCATTACACTGATAGGACTAGGAGTACGGCGGTTAAATTGAAGTTCTGAATATAATTTATGGTTGCAGAAGTTTGTGCTGAAGCTAGACCTGTCTGATGACAAATCCAAGCAGAAGGCTATGAAGACAGTTTCTACTCTTTCAGGTGCCGATTTGATCTCTTTCTCTCTATATAGAATTTTAATTTTAGTTTTTTCCCCTTGTCTGTAATTTGGATTACTTAGATTTTACACAGGCAGCTAGTTAATTGAAAAATCACTCTCCAATGTTTGGTCCATGCAAGGGTTGGTGAGGGGAAGCAAATTGCTTAATATTGCAATTAAGTCCATCGCGTGTTTGCTTGATTAGTCCTTTGTTTTTTTTTTGGGTGCAGCATGTAAAAACATTTCTGTTCAGTGTTTCGTTTTCCTAATGATTGCTCCCTCTGTTTTCTTACGCAAGTCTATGTTTTCTAGTTGAGACTTCCCTTCAGGCTTGTCCTTTCTCTACTTCAACTATTTCTATCGAGATTCAAGTAAATATAACCTCAAATTAGCCATCGCGCGCCTGCACAAACTAGCAATGATTTATGCATTGCTGTGAAGTAATTCTGATTTATCGAATATTTTCCTGAAATCATGAAAACTGCCGTGTAGATCCCATGAATCCAATAATTGAAGTTTATTTTATTTTGAAAAATGATTATTCAAAGAATTTCTAACATTATCCTTAATGTTGTGACGATAAATGAGATGCATTAGTGTGCTGGTGTTTGTTTTGTACTTGACACAATTATCAGTGCACTACTGCACTATCCAAACTGTTCGATCAGATCTCGTGAGAGAATCCCACAGGGACTTTCTGTTGGCTTTTTTAACATTGAGGTTAATTTTCAAATTATTTCGATGCATTGATAATTAAAATTAATTACTAAAAAATAAAAAATATCTCAAAAAACAATCATAATTAACTACTGTAAGATCAATGGAGTAGCTATTTTCTGTATTGTAGAGCCAAATTCTTAAAAAAAAAAACAAAATTGTACAGTCAAAGTGTTGTCGGGTTCCCAGTAAAGAAAATAGAAATAGAAAATGATGGACGTATCAATTTGCATACGTTTGTGCTTACTAATTTTTAGCGTGAGGGACTTTGTCATTGCTGTTGGGGGAAAGTAACATGTCCTTTTTTCTTTTCTTTTCTCTGTTTTTGTCTGATGAAGTAATTGTATAGCGATCCTGTAATCTCGTTTTGCAATTTTATAGGAATTGATTCCATCACCATGGACATGAAGGGAAAGAAATTGACCGTGATAGGAACAGTTGATCCTGTAAGTGTAGCCACCAAACTGAGAAAATATTGGCCGACAGATATCATCACAGTAGGGCCAGCGAAAGAGCCTGAGCCTGAGAAGAAAGAGGAGGCCAAGAAAGAGGAACCCAAGAAAGAGGAGGAGGCAAAGAAAGAAGAGCCTAAGAAGGAAGAAGCCAAGCCAGAGGAAGCCAAGAAAGAAGAACCCAAAAAAGAAGAGGAGAAGAAGAAAGAACCAGCACCGCCACCAGACCCAGTTCTGGAGCTTGTCAAGGCCTACAGGCCTTACAATCCTCCAATGAACACGTATTACTGTGCCCAAAGCATCGAAGAGAATCCAAATGCCTGTGTTATCTGCTAAGTGTTGGCTATTATAAATTAAAGATAACAACTTTTCCTGCCAGCTGATGATTGCTTTTAATCTCATCAATGTGTGGTTGAGGCATCCGGCATTTGAGAAGTGAGAAACCCTGTATATAGATGGTGACATGTGTGCCTCTCTCATCTATTCAGACATTAAGTAATCTATAGAGAGAATAAATGAAATTTTTGCAACTTGTTCTTTGGTACGTTGTCTACACAATTGCTATTTCTTGTTTCTTTCTTTCCTTTCCTTCCCTTCTTCTCAGTTTCTCATTTTTCAAACCAAGCCATATTCAGCAGTAGAATTGAAGAGACAGTTCTCTGATAACAGCTCATTGGATGGCAAAATCTTGTGTATGTGACGCTAGGCAAGTGGGAAGATCTCTACACGCACATTCATGGTTAACACTTAACAACAGCCTTAACTTTTTGGCAAGAGCAGGGCATTGGTGAAAAAGGTAAGCATGGTGGGCCATTGCTAACAAGCTAGATCTTGTTTTCTTTTGAAGATCTCTCACACCGTCATTCTCTGTTCATGTGCACTGTGCAGAGGGAGAAGTGAATTTGTGGGTCTCATTGATCTTAACTTGTTTCTCCCCTTCCAGCTTTAAGGTGCCGTGGCCCAGCAGAAGTGGTCGGTGTCGTTATGCAATGATAACCTCAAAGGATCCAACTCTCTTCATGGCAATTAGCAAGCCACTGCCTGGATAGATACCAGAAGTTAGCTGCTGTTTTTTTCTGTTTCAGGAATTTAATAGTGCCAGGCTCGAAGCATACTTTTCTGGCTAACTATTTCTTTTCACCTTAAAATGCATCTCTCTTTTGAAAATCCCAACTCCTGTCGATGCCATAGCACCGTTTGGAGTTTCCATTTCACTCAAATTCAAAAGGGCAACAGGTACCTGCCTGTTCTGACGCTCCCATCGTATCCTTTGGCAAGGCAGTGTGCCTCTGTAATTAGAGATTCGATGTGACCACACAAGCTTCCAAAGAGACTGGTAGGTTCATTAGACGATGGGATTATAATTATATGGTAAAAGAAGGGAGTAAAAGACAATTAATCTTCAGCCTCTTTATTCCAAATGGATTTGTTCTTCTTGGCTAACGACTTGTGCACTCAGCAGAGCATAGCAAAATAAACTTGTTTTGTCTTTCAAAAACGTAATTGTAATTGAAATAAAATTATATTTTAGAGAAATAAAATGTAAAAATATATATACAGTAAATATTAATATAAAAAAGCTACGAACTTTGTAATTGAATGATTCATTATGTATTTATAATCTATAAACCATATATATATATATATATATTGTAAAAATAATAGATTAAAGTATATTTTTATCATTTATAATATGTAAAATAATAAAAAAATCCGCATGCATAGATCCTTGTAAAAATGATCAAAGGAGTGTTATTCTTGCACAGGATACCCAATCATATTGGGAATGAAAAATAAATCTAGGTGTGCTGTCTGGATCAAATGACTGGATTGGCTTAGAAAATAATTACCGCAAACTGCTCTATACCATGATGACAGAACACAGAGACCGGGGAAGAATTTACAATATTTATATGTTTTAGAAAACTACAAATCCCATCTAAACTACCGAAAACAATGAAATAAAATGGTCTTTTTTTGAAATAACAAGGACAAATTCATAGTGATTTATATATATATTTTTTTGAAATAACAAGGACAAATTCATAGTGATATATATATATATATCCCACAGTGGTAAAACACAATTAATCTTTTGAATACAAAGAATATATAGAGGACCTATTATTCAATATTAATTTTTTTTATCATATATTTATATAATAAAGATTGACATGGGATAACAGCCAATAAAGAGAATAGAGTGAGCTTGTACACATAATGATAAGTCAAGTAAGAGGACAACCTTCAATTTGCCCCCTGCACACGAGCCAATGCCTATATTTTCTAAATTTTTATTTTATTTTATTAGAATATTATTTTTTAAAAAACTATTTCGACTGAAAATTTATTCTTAATAATTACAAATTTAGAAGTTTTTCCATTTATTTTTACAGCAACTATAATTATCACAATTATTTATTACTTGACAATTATATTTTTAATTGTTGTGAAAATTATTTTAATTTCATAATAAATTTAAATATAATTGTTATATCATGGATGCCTATAATTTCATGCAATTTTTTCAAACAAAGTACAACCCATAATATTTTTCTCTTCTGTTCATTGTCGGTGTTCTTTTTTTTTTCATGTTGTTTATGTGTTGTCCTCTTCTATCGAGGAATAATTTGTTGAATTCTTAAGGGTACCCTTTTGTTGAGGAAATATTTTTAAGTACAATGCTCGAGCACGCCTCAAGTTTTCTATTTTAGTTCTTACCTTCATTATTTACAACATCACACACACACACACGCCACAACCACTTAATCATGCCATGTCGTGACAAGAGCTATATTTTTTTTTAACATAAAAACTATTAATTGTATGAGATTTTTTTTATTATAATATAAATTTAGAAAAATAATAAATCTATGCAGAATTCTTGTAATGTGCAAGTTTCATATATATTAATCGATATAAATTTATTTATTTTGTAGGTTTCAGTAAAATCAATATTATAAAATTATCATCATCATTAAAATAGCAAGAAGATTCAGATACCTGAATTATCGAATTCACTGTATTAGGATTAGCTTATTTTATAATCAAATTTAAATTAAAAACAACAAACAAAATATAAATTGTGAAAACACCTACAATAATCAAATAAAAAAATAAGTAGTTAATTTTCTATCTACAGAAAGAAGAAAAATCATTGAAAATCCATCACTACATTAACGTCATTATCATGACTATAATAGTTAAAATTATTATCAATATTTTTATCCAAACAATTAAAATAATTAAATTACCCCAAAGAATAAAAAAAGCAAAATATTTTTACAAAAAAAATAAAAAAATAATTATTAAAATTATCATTATTATTGCGCAAACAATGAAATCATTAAATCATATGACTCGAAAAACAAATAAAAAAAATAGAAAACACCAAAAAAAAAGATACAAAAGGAAAAAGGAGAAATACTAATTTTAAAATGAACACTAATATAAACCAAAATTTTAGGATTGAATCAAATAAAAATAAAATCACGATAAAAATAAAACGATAAAAATCTAAAAAAAATCTAAAAGTATAAGTGAATAAATAAGGGTAAAAATAAACATTATCAAACAAAGACTAACAAAATAAAAGGAATTAATATCATATAAAAAATTGAAAGAATAAGGGCTGAAAAGAAAAATAAAATACATAATTAATTCCAATCGAATGATGAAATTGAAACAAATAAAATCCCTGAGATTGAAACAAATATAGTGTAATTTTGTTAAAAAATTAAAAGAATGAGAATTGAAATTAAAAGTTGCATATATTACCAATTTCAACTATAGGACAACATTAAAATAAATTAGAACCTACATACCGAAAAACTTAAAGGAACAAAAAACAAATAAAAAATAAAAAGAATGAGAATTAAAATGAAAATCAAAATATATAATCAGTTTCAGTTGAAGGGAATAATTAAAAATATTAAAATTTTAATTGAAGAAATCAGGAATAAAACCGAAATCAAAAGAATAGAGACTAAACTAAAACCATTAGGGACATACTTGTAATTTATGGACGCAAGAGAGAGAAAAGGGAAAAAACACCACAAACAATTTACTAGCGATTCACTGACCATTAGCCACAAACACATGCCACCCCGGGAGGCAGAGAGGTGCAAAAGGTGACACAATAGAAGGTTAGTTTCCATCGCCACGGGACGCCGCAAGCCCTGCTTGAAAGGCATGTGTGCGTAAAATACTGTTGGTGCGTCTGTACGGAGCAAATTAATTTAAAAAATAGTAAATTATCTATATATCCCTGGACCCAATGATAACCACACAAAAAACCTAGGGGGAAAGTACAACACTTCTCCCGGCTCCAGGCTCTTTTTTTTTTCTTTTTTTCTAGAGGTTATTTTTATAGTTTTATTGTGCATGAATTTATAAAAAACCAAAAATATCTCTCATTGTTCCGCATTCTTTTCTCAGTACCTAGGGGTAAAATAGTAGTTATATCGTGTAAAGAAATTAGAAATACCATCCATATCCATTGAAAATATAAAAAATAACCTTGATTCCGGGGGTTAAATTTTCTCTATTTTTAGATTAAATTATAATTTTACTATCACAATTCATAGTAAACAGTTATGTTCACAGTGAAAAAATAAAATGTAAAAAGGACACGCCATTTTATATATATATATATAGAAAATAATTATAAGTTATTGCATCCACGTCGTTCATGACTCAGCCATGGGCAAATATATACACATGACCTGTAAAGCAGGATGTATGAGTTGCCATGACGTAAAGGCGTATATAAATATGTTTGATTTTATGACTTAACAAATTTATTTTTTGTAGAGTAGCGTTGAAAAGGAGCAATATCAAGTCTAGATTTAAAGTTGCTAGCACCAAACAAAATTAATAAATAAAAGCAAACAGAGAAATGGAACCAAGATGCAAGAGTTACTGCCGGGGGGGGATAAATTAGCAAGCTAGACTATTTCCCCTCTAATATGGCATCATCATATTATTGAAATTATATTTAGTTATTCTTAATTAAGAATTAATTTAATTTTATAAAGATAATATAACTTTTTTAATGGTTTGTAGTTTTTTTAATCACTTGCTTGTTTTGAAATAAATAATATTTATCTGATAAGATAACAATTTACGGCTTGATTTGTAATTATACTGTAGATTTAGTTATTAATATAATTATGGAATTATTAATTAAAATGATGAGTTCCAAATGAATTACTATGATACCTTAAATAAAAGCAGCTAATAGTTTAATGCCCTCAAATGATTATGGAAATTGCCCAATAAATGGGCCATACTTGTAGATCACTTGGAGAAATACCTACTCGGCCGTTGCATTCCCATTGAAACCAGTTACGTGTTGGCCTTTTTTATCTGGTCCAAAAAGCCAGCTAGGTGGTGGCATTTTTTTTTTTTTTAAATTAATGGTGTATGGAATAATTATATTTTATATATTTTTATTTTATTTCATTTATTTTTAGGAGAAATGATGTGACGGCATGTAGTCATAAAAAAACATCACTATTTTAGATAGGGATGAAGGACAAATGATCTCATATTTATCATTCCAATAAATAATTAAAAATCATATCTATATACATTTAAGAATAAACATGTACCTTCATATTAATAGAACTTATAAATGGGGTTAACATTAAAATCAGGATCCAATGACTCCTAATATTCTTATTTTTTTTCCTTATGATGTATAATTTCTTTTTATATTTTTTTATGCGAGAAAACACATCTCTCGTAAAATTTATTTTGTGGATCAAGATAAACGAGTCAAATCCTGATTGTTTTAGATGTTGGATCATTAATCCAACTTTGGGCTTATAGGAGAATAATTATGTGTTTGTGGACTGTCAAATAAAATAAAGCCTAATTAAAATGATATGCCAAGTATTTTTAGGCAATTGGGTTTGATGTATCTAATAGGGTGTGGACCTTTAATGTGTAGAGATTAAGGGGTTATTTCTATTTTAGTGATGGGTTAAAATAGGAATACCAAATGGTAGGAATGCCAAAAGGCATGAATACCAAAAGACACTTGGTTGCCTATATATATGATTATGGTCCCCAGATTACACGTGCTGCTACATTCTCACACTGACATTCCATTATCAGAGAGAAAACAAAGGTTAAGGTAGAGAGATCAAAAGGGCTCTTAAAGGAGAACGTGTTAATCTGGAAGGCCATCCGTACGACTCTAGATAGCGACTTCCGGATATGGATTAAGGTACGTTTCCACTTTACAGTTTATGCATTTTATGCGTTCTTGATAATTTGACATAAATATCATTTCTTTTATGCTATGAAATGCTAGATTTAACAAGTGGTATCGGAGCCACTTTATGTTGAACTATTAAGAAAATATACGGTTGTTAAAATTAGCTAACTGGCTTTTGCCAATGCTAATTAAAGATGTATTGGCAGCCGACTGTAGGCTGCCAATGTTATGTTTGAATAAACTTGCAGCCTTAGTATGTATGTTTATGTTTATAATATACATATGTGATGATACTGGTAGCCCGTAGGCTGCCAGCAAAGGGGAACCAGCGCTGGCTTTGCAAGCCAGCGCTGGTGAAGAAACTGGTAGCTCGTAGGCTACCAGTGAAGATGAATTAAAGATTTAACCAACGCTGACAAGGCCAGTGTTGGTGCATGAATTAAAATGGCAGCCCGTAGGTTGCCAGTGAAGAATGGTGAAGAAATTCACCGACCAGTGCTGGCCATTATCAGCGCTGGTGAAAAAAAAAGAAGGAAGAAGGGGAAACTGAAACGATTGCACTGACAGCCGTTAGATTGCCTGCCAATGCAATTGTAGAATTAAGAGCAGCTGTTACCAAGATTAGTAACAACTGCCCGAGGCTTGCAAGTTGCAGCCGTTACATTTAATGTTACGTATGCAGCAACAATTTATTTCCCAATGGTCGTAACCCCTGGGGCTGCCCTTCCCAAGCCCTAACGGGCTTTGACAATTTTTAATTTTATGGGCTGTGGGTTGTGGGCTTCGGCCCACAGCAAACAAACAAGGTTTGTGGGCTTTAGGTCCACATAAATTATGTTGTATCATGGGTTTTGGCTTGTAGAAAATTTTAGCCCATAATAAAATATGGATTCAGTAAGCTGGTTTAGGATCCGAGTTGGCCCGACCTGGTCCGCCCATAAGGTCAATGGTCAAAGTCAATAGTTGACTTTGATTGTTGGCTTTGTTAAAAAAATGGTGCAAATTTATTTTTCAAATATTGGTATATTGATTAAGCCCAAGTGGGAGATTGTTGGATCATTAATCTAACGTTGAGCTTATATGAGAATAATTATGTGTTTGTGGAATGTCAAATAAAGTAAAGCCTAATTAAAATGATCTGCTAAGTATTTTTAGGCAATTGGGTTTGATGTATCTAATAGGATATGGACCTTTAATGTATAGAAATTAAGGGGTTATTCCTATTTTAGTGATGGGCTAAAATAGGAATACCAAAGGGTAGGAATGCCAAAAGGCATGAATACCACAAGGCACTTGGTTGCCTATATATATGGTCATGGTCCCCAGATTACACGTGCTGCTACATTCTGACACTGATATCCCATTATCAGAGAGAAAACTAAGGTTAAGGTAGAGAGATCAAAAGGGTTCTCAAAGGAGAACGTGTTAATTTGGAAGGCTATCCGTACGACTCTAGATAGTGATTTTCGAATATGGATTGAGGTATGCTTCCGCTTTATAGTTTATGCATTTTATATGTTCTTGATAATTCAACATAAATATCATTCTTTATGCTATGAAATGCTATATTTAACATTAGATTTTTACAATAACTATATATTTTAATTTGAACTCGAGATTTATTTACTCTACCATCACCTATCGCCCCTCCAAACAATTTCTCTTTATGTTTAACATTATAACTTGGACAAAAAAACATCACTACCAATTCCCAACTTTAAACTTGTCACGCATATAAAAGAGGCAAAAGGGTGACAAAAAGATGGATATGGTGCGAGATCGTAGATAATTTTCACCATGTACAACTAGCTAAACACGCACGGCAATGATCATGCCAGGAAAGAAACCCCGACAAAGTAAAAGTAGATTACAATGCGATCCTTCCTTTAATTTTCCCAAAAATGTCAAAGCCAGAAATTTCTTCTTGCCATGATTTTGAGAGAGCAAACACCGTCAATCTCATCACAAGGGAATCCCGTATGAAATATAGATATGACATAGAATCCTTATCGCTTATAAAAAATATCTATGAAAAAAATTATTTTTTTATTTTAAATTAAATTTTTTTAATATTTTAGATCATTTTACTATATTAATATCAAAAATAATTTTAAAAAAATAAAAAAATTATTATTTTAATATATTTTTAAAAAATAGTGACTTCTGCTTTTTAAAGACCAGCTTATCATTTTTGGCATCATATGCCGACTCTTTGTCGTGGCAGATGGGATGGATGCATCGTGCAAGCTGACACGGTTTTAGAATACCACTTATCAATATCCAGAGAAATATTTTCATGCACACGCAAAAAAATAAGGAATATTTAATTTCCTAAAACCTCGAATTTCGTATTGATTTATATTGTTTTCATTTTTGAAATGCTTTTATAGAGGTTTCCAGGATGTTTTTAGACTAAAACAAGAAGCAATTCAAAAGCAATTTGTTTTTGAATTTACAAGGTTTTTTCCCCTTTACTTTCATGTGATTTTGATATATTAATATTAAAAATAATTTTTTTTTAAAATATAATAATCAAAGATGGGATCTTAATCATAATCTCATATGTCATTATACCATCTCACAACCAACGAAATAGCTTCGTTAAGGAGGTTGTGAGAAACGTTTTACTTTTGACGTACGCATGGTATTAGCCCATCGTATGCACGCTAGTAAAATAAAACCTGCTGCCTCCCCTTATTCCTTCTCTCTTGCAAACATAATTATGGTCCCTCCTGGTCTTGTATACTCCATATGGGAGTGGATGTGAAAGGAGAAGCCCCTGCAGATTGCGTACATTGACTCTCTCTCTCTCTCTCTCTCTCTGTGTATATATATATATATATATATATATATATATATATATATATATATGCGCGTGCGCGTGCGTGTCTGTAAAAGCCACTAAGTCAAGATTTGCATTGCATTGCAGGGCCGCAAGCTCCATGTTTGCTATTTTAAGCTCCCGACTGTGATACGCAAAGCTGATCTGTTGTTGCATGCTGCCTCTCACGTTCATTTAAGTTCCTGCATTCATCGTTGCAAACCTGTCAGCCTTGAACTCCCAGAACACGAGCCCCGCGGTGTTCTTACAGAGTTTACGATCAAGTCAAACCACATGCATCGCACTAGCTCGAGGAATTACGCCATGTCACATGGATAAATAGACAAGAGAAGCTCAGTATGGATGATATCATAGGAGTAGAGCTAAACCAGTTAAACTGATCATCTTTCATTATCATAAACAGGCTTTAAAACATCATATCGATTATCAGTTCAGTGGATGAATATATAGATAGATACGTAGAAAATTTAAATTAGCAAATACCACTGCGAATCCTCACCCGCCACGCCCCTAACCCTAAGTGATGAAATTTACTGTCTGGCACGAAAACGAAATCGTAATTATATATGTAAAGATCATGCATGGTCCCAGCTACTTTCCGAAATTAACAAGTATAATTAACGTATATACTTAGCAAGATTAACACGAAAAGATCATTGATAAGTGATATTGAAATTCTGATTTCTGATTTTAATCTCAATTCTTCTCTTAATGGAATCTGACAATACAATTCATTTCTCGCTGATAATTAAGGGATGATAAGAAAATCTAGAAATTTAATACATGAAAAGAAGAATATAATTATAAATAGCTTAAAAAGGAAAAGTAAGAGAAATAATTTAAAAGTCGCTAAAATAAAAATGCAAGATAAACTCATTGAAAATTTTAATAATAATAATTATTTTTAATAGATTCCGTTTCTATATCTATCAACACGCTTATATATATATATGGTGGAACTTGTACACATATGCTAGCCACGTACCCCAATTATAATAATAGACCGATCGAGAGCCGTCTTAAATGATCTCAATACACAGAAAAGATGTGGTTTATGGAATCCAAGGAGAATGCAAAATGAAAAATTGACCGTTGGGAATTTAAAATTAAAAGCTATAGGTATGAAATGATGCAAAAATATGAGAGAAATAATTATTGCAATAGTGTTTAATTGTTGTTCATAAATTCTTCTCTTGGCTTTTTATTTATTAAATGGGATCTCCACAAATTGATCTTGTGATGAAGGATAGATTAGATGAAAATATTAAATTAGTCTACTTTGATACGTGCTTGACAAATACATGGACACTTTCTATTACATATAATGTTTAAAGATAAACTACTGTTCAGAAAAATAAAACTAGACCCAAAAAAAGAAAAGAAGAATCCAAAATTGGGATGCTTATATTTATTTTAATTTAATTGTTGGTTTATTTATCCGAACTGTTGTAAAGCATGTGTCCAAATCTAATTTTTAATTAATTTAATATTTATAAAAAAGGGATCAAACTCTAAATCCGTGATCCAAATTATAAGATTAAGGTTAAGATAATCCAATAAAATATAAATTTAATATTAAAAAAAAGAATTAATTAGAAAAAAATGAAAAATATTATTTTGGTGAGCAGTAATTTACAAGGTCGGTTACAGTAAGACTTTATTTTTATATTTATTATTTAACGTAATTGTCATCATCAGAAATATGCCATATGTTTGTTTGTGTTTTATATTTGCTTCACATGCATACTTGATTATTAAGGGCGTATATGCGATGCTAGTCCATCGGGAAACCCTTAATTGTGGAGAAAACACTCTCAATGCACAGGTGAGTACCTTAATTAATTATTTAGAGAAATCTTTCGTCATTCTTCAATTTCGGAGCAAGTTTGATTTCACATATAATTATGTAATATGTTTTATGCGTTGCAGATGTACATGTGGTCAGTGAGGAATCTCATATAAGTGCTTATTAATTTAATTAGTTACCTAATTAAAACTTTATTTATTTTCCATTCAAGTATGTGAAAAATAAAATGCTTGAGGATAGATGTAGGACTAATTCAAACTAAAAAGAGAGCAATTATAATTCATCACTTGAATATCAGATCGACATGATTACATTGAATTTGGAATATTAATTGTCTATTTATCCAATCTTCACACGCATTCACACCTGCATACATTTATATTTCCCACCGAACAATAAAATAAATTTGATTAATGGGAGAAAAAAAAAGGTTGACTGCCCCTTCCTAGTGATGAAAGAATGTAAGGTATATATCTTATTTCGATTTTCTTAATTAGTAGCTAGTAGTAGAGCTGATCGGTACTCGATGACTTAATTCCTTGCTCGAACAAGCGGTGAGTGAGGAGACATCGCAATCGGAGATCCAATACCCTCTTCAAATATACGAGACGATAAGCTGAGCCGAAGATTCTTCTTCCAGCACTTGGTTTTCGTTGGCGGTGTCTCCCTTTCCTTTTGTTCACCGAAAAAGGCGTGTATTCTTTTCATTGCAACTTCCAGAGTTTCATCATCCATATTGGCGAGGCAGACCCTAAACCAACCAGGCTCAACGCAATGGAAGGAAGAGCCTGGCGAAACATTTAGCTTCACGTCATTAATAATCACACGCCACAATGCCATTTCACCATCATTTGTTTGTTCCTTAAGGAGATGGCGCAAATTCATCCAAACAAAAAGACCGGCGTTGCTTTCCAAACAGCTGATCCCAATTTGTTTCACTCCCTTTGTGAAAATACTGTGCCTTTTCTCTAGCCTTTTCGAGCTCACGGCTAGGAAATTCTCAACAAACTCTTCATCAGAAAGCATTGAAGCAAGTAAATGCTGAGTTTGTGAGGAGACTAACCCAAAACTCGACATCTTTCGGCCACAATTAACAACTGCATCGTTGAATGAGTAAACAATGCCAACTCTGAAGCCAGGGAGTCCCATGTCCTTGGACAAACTGTAAACAATGTGAACGAGGTCACGGTTGCAATCCATGGTCTCTTCGATAACCTCAGAAATGCTTATGAAATTCGATGAGCTGAAGATGGTCGCTCCATAAATTTCATCGCAGACTATGTGTATGTTTTTCTCATTGATGAAGCTCAGAAGGCACTTCAGTGTCTCTCTGTCTAAGGTGGTGCCAAGTGGATTTGATGGGTTTGTTACGATTAAGCCTTTGACATTTATGCCATCCTGCCGTGCCTTGTCATATGCTGCTTCCAGCGCTCCTTTTGTGATCTGAAAATCGTTTGAGCTATCGCAGTCAACAGGAACAATCTGGACCCCAGTGCGCCATCCCAGGTCTCGATAGAATCTGCAATATTCCAGATATGTTAGAAATATTTAGCACGACTTATCAAATTGTCAAAGAATTTTTAATGTTTGCTTGGGGGTGAAGAATGAAGAAAATAAAGCAAACTTCCATCTTTTGACCGCATATCGTTCTCACCTGCACCATATATATTTTGCGTGTCCTTAATCTGACAAGGAAATATGAAAGTTCATGATCAAGTTTTAATGGGTCACGGCTAATAGAGGATATGATTATTATTGTACCAATTTTATTTTATTTTAAGAAACTTGGACTAATTTGGAAAAACATTCCAACATCCAGCTGTAAACTGAAGAACGTATACAGAAAATGGACTATAACAATCCAAGGACAAGTTCACTCCTTGACTAGTGCTCGGATGGTTGTTAGTTTATTGGTTTTCCAGGTCAACTTGAGTAAATAGATTGTATTCATGAAGATCGCTGTTAGTACTAACTATTAATCAGCGGCACTTAAAAACATTAAACAAGTGCATTGGCTGACCGAACTAGTTATTGGATCAAAACCCACTTTGAATTTTGTTCCTGACCCTCCACCAACTCAACAAATTCCAGAAGTGACAGCTTAATATTAGTCAATTTGACCTCTGTCTCTTCTTGCAATAAGTTGGCGAGGAGTTAATGGCTAGCACCTGTGAGGAAGCAAAATCCTATTTCTTTTAGTTAAGATGTTTCAAAGTTCAGAACCGTCCGAGGCATGCATGGACTCTCTGTAGCACTGCACAGATATCTATTCTTATTCCATGCCTACTTTAAAAAATGCTCTACTTTGTGACAAATCCAGCCATTGCACTGGCAGAATGCTGGACATCATCCAACCAACACGTTAGAATTGAAGGCACAAGTTCTATACGTGCTGCACGCGTAAATGAAAGACCATGATTAAATTAATCAACAGGAAGAGAACATACGCTGGATAGTAAGGAGAAGGAACAAGGAAAGCATCCCCGGGATCGGCCAAGCAAAACATGATCAGCTCGTTTGCTCCAGTTGCTCCACCACCCATGACTATGCGGTCTGGGTCAAATGTCACCCTTCCTCCTCTAACTCTACCCATAAACTTCGCAATAGCCTGGGAAGAAAAAATGAAAAGGCGTGTTGTCGTCAATAATGTGGATTCACAGATACGTTTCACGCGTTAGAGAGACCGTGGTTCCAGCATTTCAATTTAACAATACCTGTCGAAACTCTGGCAGGCCGTGATAATCCTGAAAGCTAGCAATATCCTTGAACATGTGAGCTCCTTCAGGAGTGCAAATGGAGGCTTTGGGATGTTTCTTGATCCAATCTATAATCTCATCAACGGAAAGCTGCATGCAGATAAACATAGAATTTGTATCAGAAAATTAAAGGGCAAGTGCAGCTCCAAACTGATTAAGTTCATGCTCTTAATTAAAGCTTTTACTTCTTAATTATAACAAAAACGAGTTAAGCTGAGAATCCTCTAGCAAAACAATTACCTGATTTTCTGCTAGACCCATTTGTATTACTCCATCGGGGTTGTTGGTAGGGTGAAAAGGGTTTTTATCGTAGGCTTTCCATCCATCAAAATATGGGGAGTTCTCTCCATGTCCATCATTGGTTGCAATCTGAGACAAAAGTTGGTGCTGCCTCTCCATTTCTCTGTCTTCAGAAGATCTATAGCAAGTATTAATGCACCTCAATTATAACTTGTATGAGAGCTTTTCTCAAGGAGCTAGCTAGCCAGCCAGCCAAATAGTAGCTGCTAGAGAATTGCCTCAGGGTTGTGAAGTGACAATATGATGGCGGGAGAGCTATTATTTATAGGGAAATAAAGAGAAGGAAAAGTATTCTTCGTAGTTCAAATATTGAGAAGAAATTTAAATCTTTCATGATCAGCGAATAGTAATTGTTTGCGTGTTGATTTATCATATCAACGACGGACTCCCGTTGTGATTATTTTTTAAATTAAAACCCTTACCTGATACTTCATCGATATTAACCACATTGACTTGCAAGGTAAAAAAGAAAAATGTTGTGATATCTATTTTAAAAACAATCATTTAGAATGTGTTTATTTTTTCATTCATAAAACATTTGGATTTGTTGTTATTTTTTTTTATATAATTTTGAATCATTTTGATATGTTGATATTAAAAAAAAATTTAAAAAATATTTTGATGTATTTCCAAGTAAAATAATAGTTGTGATAATGATAATAATAATAATAATAATAATAATAATAATAATATTTTCATTTAGAATAATAATATCTATTTTAAAAACAATCATTTAGAATGTGTTTATTTTTTCATTCATAAAACATTTGGATTTTTTTTTAAATTAACATTTCTTTGATAATTTTGAATCATTTTAATATGTTGATATTAAATTTTTTTTTAAAATATTTTGATGTGTTTTTAAATAAAATAATAGTTGTGATGATGATGATGATAATAATAATAATAAACAGTGATGATAATAATAAAAATAATAGCAATAACAAATAATTCATATTTTGAGGATAGATATTTTGAAAATTTAGTTTCACCTCTTTTTCATGTTCGATGTTTTCAATCTACTAATTCAAATTACCAAGTCTTAAAAATTTACTTGGCTAGACATTATTTTTATTTTTTATCTTTGTTTTTGTTGATTTTATTGTTCAATATTAATTTTTTAAGATAAAATATAATTATTCAGATTTTCTCATAACCTATTAAATAAATCAACTTAGATTGAGCTAGCTTTTATATGATTTAATTGAAAATTTATTGTAGTAAAATATTCAAGTTAAGATATTTAATGCAGTATTTGTTTTTGAGTTAAATCATGCTTTTGAAAAGTTTTATATTTTTTATATTATTTTAATATATTAATATTAAAAATAATATAATATATAAAAAATATTCTAGAAAACAACCTCCTGATAAACCCAGTCAAAAATAAGAATTTAATCGATTTTAATTCAACTAAGTACCATGAAGAACCTTCGTAGGAACCCACATTAGAGGCGGTGGTGGTGTGGATTCGGAGCTCGTTTACTGATGCCGCCTGACTATAGTCAGGTTAGTAATTAGCAATATTTTATTAATAAACTTTTATAATTTATTTTGAAATAAAAATAGATTTTTACATTAATTTTCTCCCTTATTTTTTTTCATGAGAAACTAAACATTTTCAATTAAGTATTTATGTTTTCTTATTAAAATCAAATAATGATGTGTTTGAATTAATTTTTACAATTATTCTAAATTCATATATAGATACTTCCAGGAGATAAATTGTTATTTTGTTTTCCAAATTTTTCTATAAATAATAAATTATGTCTGAGATTTATGTTAAACAGAAAAATTATATAAATATAAAATTAAAACTAATATTCTAAACATAACAATCATTCACTTCTAATTAAAAAATTATAAGATTTTCCATTAATTGTTCATATAGATTATTAGTGGAAGTCAAACAAATGAATGGTTTAAGGTCTTCAATAACCTAAATTTTAAAAAATTATTTAAAACTAAAAAAATCAGATTTTAAAACAATAAATTTATAAACAACTCTAAAGTTATCTAGTAATTTTTTTTAAAAAAATATTTTATTATATTTATCATATTTATAATATTCAAAAATCTAATAATAATCCATGGTGGAATGTCACTCTCCATCAAAACCCTTGAAAACATTCGTAATTTTCACACAAGGATTCTAAGTGTAATTTGTTATGGTCAGACTCTAATGATCGATGTAGTTATGACACCTCATCTTAAAAAAGAACCATATTTTTTATGGTTGGAAAACAGGGAATAAAAATTGAATTTGCTTATAAAATTGTCATTATATTCTATTTAATGGCTAAAATTTAAGAAATTATCAATACGTCTCTGATGAACATCCATGTTGTAATTTATTCAAAGTTATTTATCATGGTAATTGATCATAATGAAGTAATTGATCATGATGATCAATTACTTCATTTTCTTCTTGATGAAAGGAGATTATCAGTTAACAAATACTGAAAGGAATCCCTAATCTAGATATAAATAATAGTATAAGTACTTTATTTATAGCTATTGGTAGACTTAGACCAGGTGAAATTTCTTAGAAAAATTTATTTCAGAATTTTTCAGCTGCCGCGATTGAGAATTTTCTAACCTTGAGTAAAAATAACTAGAAATATTTATAATTTAATTTTTTACTGCTATTTGTATTTAGTATTTGATTATATAAAATATGTAACATAAAATTCATTGTAGTGTTAAATTATAAAATGACCACACATTTGAAAATCACCCTTTTATTGTTTCTAGTGTTTAAAATACAAAATCACCATAATTATAGGATTGTCATTTTTGTTTTGGACTTTTATCGAACATGTGATAAACCTTTTTTATAGCATCTCATTCATTGTTTTTTTCCCTTTATCTTCAATGAAATACTCAATGACTAATGGGGGTAAAACCAACCAAACCCGTCTCCTTCTCTCTACGGAGATCAACATAACGTTTATAAACCAAGATAACGACTCCTATAAAGCTCGAAATAGTTTAATTTCTTCTACAGTTACAGATGAGAGCTGCCCAGCCTTGTGCTTTGTCAAGGCCAATTCTTCTCGTTGTTTGGGTTAATATACCCACCGTATCCTGTTTAACCTAAAGATTATACTTGATAAAAGCTAATCTTAATTTTTTGATAAAATAACAATAATAAAGAATGAAAATCATGTTTATTTTTAAGGATTGTGACATGATGATAAAAAAATTAAGATCTACTTTATAAATTTCATATTTGAATTAGAATATATTCCTCTTGTAAAAATTTGAAATGATTAAAGTTTTATTCGTCTAATTTAAAACTGTAAAAAGGGCTTAAAATGGGCAGAATTTCCTCGAAGAAAAAACAAAACAAAGACAACTATGCTCCCATTTTAAAAGGAATTCAAATTCAATAAAATTATTGGAGAATATTAGGTTTTTGGATTCTTGTACAGTCGAATCTTGGAATTTCCTGTTGTTTTCTCAAACCTGGAATTTAGGGTTAGGGTCAGGGTTTAGAAATCATGTATGAGACTGAAGTGATTATGATATGTTGTTTGTGGAGTCTGATATATTTATTATATATGGTATTAGTTTGGTCTTTTATATGAACTGAAAAATTGATTTAACCTGAGTTTGTAAAGTTTTGTTTTTTAAATAATAATTATAAAAAACTATAGTATATTTCCAATGCAGGATAAAAATATTTTTTGGTTTAAATATTTCAACTTAAAAGGTATTATAAATATATCATTTCATCTAAAAATTTAAATTATTAGGTAAAATTTTGAAATATAATTTATATTATTTTTTAAAATGGATTTCAAATGAAAAACTCTATATACTTAAAACTTATATAAACTTATATTATCTTGTAAAATTTAAATTTATGATAATTGAATCAATAAATTCTAATATAATATTAATAAATTATTTTATTTAAAATTTTAAGTCGTTAGGGAAGTTTCCCCGTTACTACTTTCAGGTTTGAAAGGATTTAATTCATCTCCTCTTCGGTCCCCACACTCCTACTTTCCGGGGGGCTACACATTAATTCCACGAAGCCTTTCCACGCAATTAATTATGGAAAAATACTTCATCATCTTTGTTTTGATATCATTTACACGGTCATCTGTGACACTATCAGATGATCGGACAATTGTCTCATCTCCACGTGGCTTTTAGTGTTGGTTTTTCCAAGAAAAGGTGTAAAAGCTGTATGGAAAACGTGTCATTTTTCAAGGAAACGCGTCAACTAAAAAATAATTCTAATTATGGAATGATATAATTTATATTATTTTTAAAATTCGTATTTAGTCACACTATTTCATGCTATTAGATTTTAATTAAAAATCTTAATTCTTTTGTTTTTTAACAGTTTAAAACACCCGTGCCTATACAAAAACTCATTAACTTAAAATGTTAATTAATTAATATAGTTTATAATTAAATATATTTTTTTTATTTGGGACAATGTTTGAAAATGTGATTGAAATTGTTTTTTTATATAAAAATATATTAAAATAAATTTTGAAAAATAATTTTGAATATAGCACATCAAAATAGTTTAAAAATATTAAAAAATAAATTTAAAATTATTTTTCTAGAAAAACAGTACCAAGCAGATACGAAAACCTGTGTAAACTGTAAACAAACTGTAGTACGCGCTTCTAAGCTGAAAAAGCATGGTCGTGAGTTGTCTAACGAGTGGAGTGTCCAACTTTACAAGTAAAAGTTGTCCCTTAATAGAAAAAAGTAATATTCACCTAATTGAAAAAAAGAAAGAATTGGTTGACTCAAAATCAGTAAAAAGAAGATGCGATTTTGCCTTATTTTACTTGGTACTCCTGTGCCTGAAGCGAACATGGGTTGGTGGCGAGCAGCATTGCCTGATCTGATTTATTATGCTCAACTTAAAGACCTTAAAACCTTTTTATTTTTACATTTTGGTACGGTGAGCCACAATGCATTTTATACAACCATCCATGGCCAAGATATTAATTGATTTAATGTTTTTTTTTTTTTACAGTAGAATGAAAGAAACCTCCTAATGCCTGGCTAGAATATATTTGACACCCGTAATAACTGCTCCGGGAGAATTTTTCTATAACTTTGATTCCATGCAACCTAATAGTTGTGGAAGATAATTTGGACCGTAGCTTGCAAAACCTGAAAAACCCATTTAATTACTTGCAAAACCTGACCAACAGTTGTGTTAAATAATTGAAGAACAATCAATGGGCTTGACCATAGATTGGAGATCATGGATAAAATCGAATTGACTTCTCCAGATGCTTTACCAATTTGATGTGGTCAAACATACGTTTATGTTCAAACAAGACCACTTAAAAGATAAGATAATATCATATCTTACTAGCAGATACCCCTAAAACTTTACTCTCTAATAAATTAAAAGCACCACCATACAAGTTTGATAAAAAAGTCAGCACGATGATGACAGGACTAAAAAAAAAAAAACATTTCTTTTGGCCATTATGTACATTTGGTAAATCCAGAAGTTATTATTATTATTATTATTATTATTATTATTCATGCGTTAGGTTAATTATTCTTATTTCTACCAATTGCTTGTGAGCTTGCCATGCATGCACCATGAAACAAAAAGATTTATAATAATTCTTACTTCTCATAATTTTGAAAATTTAAGAATTTCCCTTTTTGTATTTATTTCCCAATATGCTATTTTAACTTTCTCATCTTGTAGGTCCCACGCTAAGTTTATTTACTTGCTTTTATTAAATTGGAAACGAGGACCTAATAAATGAAAAATGGGTGTCGCGTGGCTTACAATTCCCAATGAAGCAAGGGAATGTTTATTAACAACTCATGGCAATTGAGTTGCTTTAAGATAATGTAAATAAAAATAAAACTAACTATTTAAACCATATATATTTCAAATGAAAATATTAGAATTAGAGGTGTATTCATATAAAATATATTCAAAAGTTATAAGAATAAAACAAAGTGTGACGATTCAAAGGAAAAATTGAAGATTGTAAAAAAAAAAAAAAACGAATATTTAAATCCATATTCATAGCTAATAAGAAGACTTAGTAGAGAAAAGGCTTATAGTTTGCAAACAATAGAAAAACCCAAACAATTTTAATAATGACATTTTTTAATAGCCCAAAACCAAGTTATTTTAATTTTATAAAGTAAAACAAAGACCATTGTAAATATTAATGTATATCTAAACTTAGCTTGACATATATTAATATTGTCATCTTCTAATTCAACTTGTGATAGCATTTAAGTTGTGGAAAAGAAGCAATGCTTTAAAGAGACAACATTTAGATGGTTAATTAGACATATGGTTTATAGCTCGCAATTCTTATAAAATTGTAGCAATAGTTTTATTGATATCTAAATATCTTTCCTATAAAAAAAAATATGAAAGGAAAAAAAAAATGCAAACATGAGTACTTTGGTGACAATCCAAAAAGATGCAGAAATGCACTATTAAAAACCATTTAGCAAAACATTAATGTCTATAACAATATATATGAAAACAACATCAAACGAACCATGATCAATAAAACTTTTGAAATAAATGAACAATGCATAATTTACATATATTAACATGAGTTATGATGATAAAAGCATGTAATAACCAAAATCCAAATTGTCTCCTCAAGATTTAAAGCTTATGAAGCAAGTTAACTCTATTATAAATTACACCAATGATCTATTTTAGATTCAGTTTGATTAATAACCCATTCTACTTAGGGTTTCTTATTAATTATAGACACATTAGATCATGATGATCTTGATTAAGAAAAAACTAATGGTCGCATTAAAAAAGACAATATTAATATGTACACATTCCAAATACCTATATGCAGAACAACTCCCAAGCAAAACAAAAAATAATAAATGAATCAAATATAAGTTAGAAAAATATTCATACCATTATAAAAGTTCTCCCTTAAATAGATGTTTGGAGTGAAAAAAAATTTATAAGTCATAAATCACAAGATACTATTTTTTTATTTTAAGTGGGGCTTTAAACCATGGATATAACTAAAAAGATTTATATCTTACATAACCAACATATATCTCTAAATCAACTAAGCTTGAAGCTTATAATTTCGGTTAAAAAGTTTAGTAATTTTTTATGTTTAAGTAAATTTTTTTTTTTTTATATTCAAGTGAGATGTTAGTCAAATTCTACAATTTCAATCTGGTTTATGAATTGGTGTATTTGTATCCTTTTCTCATTTATTTATTTATTTATTATTCGAGGAATCTCAATTTAAAGGAAAGTACATTTTATGAGCTCAAGTGAGATAATAAAATCCTGTTTGTTCCAGGTACTTACAAAAAATACATGCACTGACTTAAACTTTGTATTTTTTTATGCAAATTGGGCACAATGTCCTTTCACAAGACACTCTGTTACTGGATATTGTATTTTTCTTGGCAGGTAAGAAACAAGTCATTGTTTCAAGATCGTCTGCAGAAGTTGAATACCAATCCATGACAACCACCGCATGTAAACTTACTTGGCTACAATACCTCTTACAAGATCTACAAGTGGCACACCACCAACCTGCCACCATATTATGTGACAACAAAGCAACACTCTACATTGTACCAAATCCAGTTTACCATGAACGGACTAGACATATCGAAATGTATTGTCACATTTATTTATTTATTTATTATTCGAGGAATCTCAATTTAAAGGAAAGTGCATTTTATGAGCTCAAGTGAGATAATAAAATCCTGTTTGTTCCAGGTACTTCCAAAAAATACATGCACCGACTTAAACTTTGTATTTTTTTATGCAAATTGGGCACGATGTCCTTTTACAAGGCGCTCCGTTACTGGTTATTGTATTTTTCTTGGCAGGTCCCTCATATCATGGAAAAGCAAGAAACAAGTCACCGTTTCAAGGTCGTCCGCAGAAGCAGAATACAGATCCATGGCAGCCACCGCATGTGAACTTACTTGGTTGAGATACCTCTTACAAGATCTACAAGTGGCACACCCTCAACCTGCCACCTTGCTATGCGACAACAAAGCAGCACTCTACATCGCAGCCAATCCAGTTTACCATGAACGCACTAAACATATCGAACTGTATTGTCACATTGTTCTTGAGAAAATCAAGAATGGTGAAATAAGACAGCTCGTGTGCAAACGCAATTTCAAGTTGCTGATATTTTCACCAAGCCTTTACCTGCACCCTTGTTCCAAACTCATCTTTGCAAGATGAGTATAGTCGACATTCATATTCCAACTTGAGGGAGAGTGTTAAAAGGAAAGAAAATATTATATACTGTTATTGTAATTAATTGTAATTAATTTTTACCATTGTATTAGAGAGATTGTGACAATCACATTCATTGTATTTGATTTTCCGAGAATATATTCTACAAAGATGTATAAATCTTGCTCATTTCAGTGTTCTTTATATACAAAAATAATATAATATTTTATTTTCTTTCAAAAACAGCTCTAACTATGAAATCATAAACCTTTTTTTTACAAACTAAGATCAAGTCACTTCCTGTTGAGGTCTCTCATCATGCTTGATTGCAAATTACATCTACATTAACGTATGTTCTTTATTTTACAAGTGCAGATCACGAGAAACCTTATGGTCCTAGATTCTAGGCATCTGTATGCTTTTATTTTTTCTATGTGCTTTTATCTTATTATTTATTTATATATTTATATACATATATATTCCTTTATCTTAATTTAAAGATGGTGCAAGTGTCTTTTATAATGTTATGATTATTTATATTAGTGTCTGTTACAGCTAGAACTAATGAATGGAAAAGCAAGACTTTAAAAACAAAGATTTTCTGACCGGAAATTCCTTAGAAGATGTTGGTGCCCAAACACCAATCTCCTAAAGAAAAAAAACTCAATTAATTCTTCCATGTTCTTTGATCCCTTGTATTTCAAGCTTTAACAAACCAAAAAATAGAGTAAATTCATAAGCAATATTTTATTTTTATTTTAAATTGAAAAGTTTTGGTATTTTTATAATTTTATATAAAAAATAAGAATTATTTTAATATATTTATAAATTAAAAATACTATTAAAAACAATATGAACCAAACTCGTCAGACATATTGCTTTCAAAGAAAGAAACTTGTCCGGTGCTCGACCGCACGCACGACACTGCATTATTAGTCAACAAATTGTCCATTCTCATGTCGTGTGTGATAATGGACTAGACAAGGATTAAAATCCAATTTTAAGACCTGTCAATCCTTAGTGGTGGTTCTTTTGAGTCGGTGGTTGACTCATTAAAACCATTTTAGACCCGCTTGTTTGGCTGCCTTCAATTATTATAGATTATTGTCAACCTTTCAGGCACTCGCTTTCTTATTTGAACTGTCTAAAACTGGATATCCCTTCCAAGTCCAACATCAGGCTTTCAGGGTGGCTGAGATTTAAAAAATTTATTTTTTTTATTTTAAATTAAATTTTTTAAATATTTTTAGATTATTTTAATATTAAAAATAATTTTTAAAAAATAAAAAAATTATTTTGATATATTTTTAAATAAAAAAATACTTTAAAAAAAATCTCTACAGTATTTTCAAACATATCCTTCATCTAAAACAGCACAAAGAAACAAAGATAGGCATTTTGGTTTTCACCTTTCTATTTAGATTTTATTTGTCTTTAAGTTTTAAAAATATTTTTAAAAAATTAAAAATTATTTTATTTTATTTTAAATTAATTTTTTTAAGCGTTTTTAGATCATTTTTATATATTGATATAATAAATAATTTGGAAAAAATAAAAAATATCATTTTGATGTATTTTTTAATTAAAACACACTTCAAAAAATGTAAACTACTCTCCCAAATAGTAACTAAATCATTTTAATTCTCTTTATATAAAACAGATAGAGAGAGAGAGAGAGAGAGAGAGCATTCTCTATGCAATTGAGAATCATTGAGATCCCTCTTATTATAGAAAATTATTACTGTTTAGGAATTCAATTAAACATGTTTTTTGTCAAAAAATTTAAGAATGTTGTTTAAAATTATTATTTTTATTTTTTTATACGCTAATATTAAAAATAAAAAATTATTTTAATATATTTATAAGTAAAAAATATTTTTTAAAATAATTGTTATCATTTTATCAAATGCTCTTTAAAAATAGATGAAGATGAATAGTTTAACATCAATAAAATATTCTCCAATTCCAAATTACAATTATGAGTAATATATATATATATGTTTTGTAATTTTGACCTAAGTTTCAAGTTCAAGTATCCAAAAGATTAGGGATAATGTTAAAAATATATGTACTATATTAATAAAGAATGTGACAGGTATCTAAAAGACGAGTCGTGATTATAAAAAATTTGAGATTTGAATAATAAATTTTAAATTCGAGTTATGACATATATTTTTTTATGTAGATTCATAAAATATACTTTCTAGATGGTAAGGTTTTCTTGAATAAAAAAATAAAAAAATGACTTGAAGTTTCAAGTTCAAGAATCAAAATTAACTGCCACCCTAATCTCTTCGATGAACTATTCAAAACTGGAACCAGCAGAGGTCAACACTACAAAATTAAAGGGAGTGACCTTATTTAGGCGTGCTTTTTTTCCTTTCTTTTTTATTACCATGTTTTTTAATTATGGAAAAAACCTTTTACAAATCAAAGTCATATTCTCACCGTCGCCCTTCCCATATAAATTAGTATACGATGGCTTCCACCATATCTTGGTCTAACAACGCTACCAAAGACATCACGACGGCTGTGTCATGGGCTGCTCAGTGAAGTTGATTATTGACCCGATTCTGCAAGCATCTGATCGAACCACCTGTGATTCTCAATTAAGTTTGGGTCCTTGCACGTTTGAGTTGCCCATTTTCAAAAGAATTTACAACGTTTTCTATCTAATGGCAGGGACTTTGATTTTAACTAGAAAAGCATCGCCGACAATGCCAGTTCAATTCATATTATACCAGTAAGAGTTTCAACTTTAAACTAACATGCGCAATCACAGCCAATAAATCAGAAATTTAAACTCCTAACATGAACGAGGAAAGCTGGATTGAATCAAATTAATCCAAGTTTTTTTGTGAGTAATTGAAATCAGGATAGTCTAGAAAAGCCAACCACCCACATGGCAGGTTAATGCCGAATAAAAATGTCAGAGGAAAAGTCCCACTTTCTTCCAATTATGATGCTCTAAAATTCTTTCCACGGCATAAATGACAAAAAAAAAAAAAATAGTCTACCTATGAAAGGTACAAGAGAGGCATTGGTTGTAATGAAATATAGTTAAAAAATAGGTTATACATTTCAATTCTGAGGAACTTTCAACAGTGACAGAAGGGCTATTGAAGACTTGTTGCAACAAAAAAAAAAAATGAATTGTCCAAATGAGTGGGTAAAAAAACACTTTCCCCCCGAAATCTGTACACTGAATATTACTACCATGAAAATATTATACTCCACTGATTTTCATAAGCTAAAAAAAAACGCTCAGCAATAGCAGCATCAGGATTAGGACTGCGACAAGATTATTCTAGCAAAACTAGGTGCACAACAAGCTGTTCCAAGACAAATTTCAATATTCCACAGCACGTTTCTTTCAGAATTCAACACTTGAAAATTTTCATGGTGATACTCAAACCACAGCAATGGAAGTGATTAATTCAATAGCAAATCAATGCACGTTTTGTTTCTCTTTCTACATAGATAATTAGTCATTCAACTTCTAAATTGTCTTCATCTAACAATCTTAGTCTAAGCTTCACATGCTTGTATTTTTTCCCCTCGAGAATGAAGCTTTCCATGTTTCTGTATCCCGGACATTAGGTGGGATTCAGCAATGCCTCAAGGTTTTAATTAATACAGCAAAAGCATGAAATCAATGAAACCATTAGGCTGGGAAGCTTCAATAAATCATGAACTCTGGAAATTGACAGGCTAGCAGTAGAACCATGCATGTATCTGTCAGAATTATATGCCCCCCATGTTAGACAGATGTATACGAATAGTGTAATCGTATTTTCTGCTCTACTGGTCAGGAGATGTCTACACAATAAAGGATGAGCATATTTTCTGCACCATTGAGGGTGATATATGAATCTCGCTGTTCCAAGTTCAAGATCCATGCTTCCATTCATATAATCCAGTGGAGTTGGTATAGCTTCATGCACGACATTCCTACAATGGGTAGCCAGGAATTTCAAAGAGAATGGCAGTATTCAGTTTGTTCAAGTAAGATGGTGTTTAAGACTGCGGGTAAACGTGTGGTTGCGTTGAACCGCAAACCCAACGACAACCATTACCAAACGGGACCTAGTATTTTACTATGGGTCCCACTAAAAAAATTAAAGTCTGGCCACAGATGCAAAAGCAGCTACGACGCGAGAGCATCTTTGCATAATGCAAAGTCTCATCTCCACACAACCATACACACAGAGAGGCATCGTCGAAGATCCTCACTCCCTCTCTCCCTCACACCTAAATCCCACCTCTATTAGTACATCAATACATAGTTTTGTTATATGGAAGGTGGTCCAAACTAAATAAAACAAACAAAGTTATGAGATTTTAGAATCATTGTGGAAAAACAACATACATTCCCTCAAACAAGTAGTAGTATCAAAATCCAAACAGAGGCACAAGCTTCAAAACCCAAAACTCTAGTAACTAGCTTCAAAACCCAGTAATAGGTCAATCATAGCAAAACCCAAGTCAATTCAACATACCAACAAGGCAATAATAGCAATGAACACCTAAAAGGGGCTAAACGAGGAACCAATAGGAGAGGAATATAGATAGGTTTCGTGGTCATCGAGACCTTGATCCACTTGTCGTTGGATATATGCTTGTTCAAATGGTGGCAGGGGAATAGCTGCTACTGTTAAATTTGAGGAATGGGACATCGGAGAGAGATTTTTTTATTATTATTATTTAGTTAACATTTTTAACTATTGCTTTCTTTAAGAAAAAAAATGACTCCTCTTTATTTTAATTAAATATTGTTATTTAGATATCATGCTTTTCATATTGCTATTAACTTTTAAATTATTCCAATAAAACATTTATATGTGTGTGTGTGTGTGTGTGTTTTAAATTAATTTTACAAGTTGATAACAATATGAAAAGCATAGTAACCAAACACACAAAACTATTTTTCATTAAACTCAAACTCAACCACAGTTTTAACAAAACACTTAAATTTCAGTTACAAACTACAGCTAAAAGCACTTTTTATGAAACTGCTTTTTTCGATCTCAACCATAACAGTAACAGCTATGCCAAACAGACTCGTAATATTTCAACTCATAAAGACATGCAAACATAAACAATAATCTAAAATGTAAAAAAGACAATAGGAATAGAACCTTCATTCTCTGCCACAAGTACACCTTTAAGAACGTAACTTATTTTTTAATCAAATCATAGCGTAAAAAGAGATTTACTTTTCCTTCACTTTTTGGAAAGGGGTTGAAAAGGATAAAAACATGTAACTATATTTATTATCATTTCAATTTGTTGAATTATAGTCGTTTAGTACAATATAGCTTTTTGTTTGTATTTTAATATAATAGAAAAAATATTTCTAGTAGTTTAAAGTGTATTGTATTTTAGTTAAAATTGTATTGTAATTATTTATAAAACCCCTACTATAACAACAAAAGAGAAATATATATTGAAATTAATTGTATTTTAAATTCTTACATAGTATCAGAGCAAATCTCGAATTTTTCTTTTGAATTGTTTTGCTAAATTTTCCCCCATCTTTTTTTTTCTGGTTCAAAACCTTGAAATTAATCTCTACATTGCTTGTTTATCTCTGATTATTGTTCATCAAACCTAGAAATTGATTACTACAGTACTTGTTCATCACTAGTTATTATTCATCATCATGAAATCACCCATAAAACCAGAAATCAATCACTGGTATAACAACAAAATCATACATAAATGCTTTGAAATTACCCATTTGAAATTACAATAGGGATTACATAAAATGGTGATGACCTAGTACCAAAGGCAAATTTATACATTCCAATTTGATAATGGTAAAGAATTTGTGGATCAATTTTTAGGGGATTTCTTAAGTCATCATTGAATTAGACACCAAACCTCATGCATATATATTCCACAGCAGGACGAACTAGCAAAAAAAAAAAAAAATAGACATATTCTAGAAATCGTTTGGACTTCTCTTTTTGGTATGAATATGTTAAAGTTCTATTGGGGTAAGGCAATAAAGTTTTCTGCTTATTTAATCAATTAAACACCATCTAGTATGATAGGATTCCAAACCCCCTAACAAAAAATGGAATCTCTACTCTCTGTCTCTCATATTCCAAATCTAGAGCCACAGGTATTTGGATGGACAGTGTATGTTCACATACCTAAAGTCCTACGAGATAAACTTGATTCATGTGGAAAATGATGTGTTTTTGTAGAAAACTCAGAATTCCAAAAAGGGTATCAGTGTTATGATCCTGAACGTCAGAAGATGCATGTGACCTTGGATACGTCGTTTCTAGAATCCGAACCATACTATTCTGGGAGAGCTTATGGACATTTTCTTTAGGGGGAGAGTAATAATGAAGAGAATGAAGAGGTATTTAAGGTGGAAGAAAATGGAGGATTTATTGAAAAAAATATTGGAGAAATTTTTGTGGCCCCAATCTCCAAAACCAAGATGCTGACTTGGAATTCTGCACAGATCAGAGTATTCTTAGTAACGACCCTTCTTTGACTACAGAGGTGCCCACATCTACACTATTAACCAGAGAATGAACCCAGAATGTTCCTCCTCAAGTATGTTTGAATCCTCTTTTTTGATGAAACTAATGAGATTCCTATCCTTATTGAAAATATATTCAATAGATATCCACAAAGATCAAATAGGGGAGTCCTGAAAAAACAATACGAACCTGACCCAAAAAACAAGACTAAATATCCCATCAACAATTATGTCTCCTCTCTTAAATTATTAGAATCATATGCATTTTATGTTAATAAATTATTATCCATTATGCCCATTTCTAGTAATGTACATGATGCATTAGCGGATCTAAAATGGACTAAGACGATAAATGAAGAAATGAGGGCACTTTAGATGAATAATACCTGGGAACTATGTTCACTACCCAAAGGTAAAAGGACCGTTGGGTGCAGATGGGTACTCATAATAAAATTAAAAACAGATGGAAATACTAATAAGTATAGAGTGAATTATTAAGAGACTTTTGCTTCAATGGAAAAAATGAATACCATTCATATCCTTATATCTCTAGTAATGAATCAAGATTGGGTATTGCAGTAATTTGATATAAAAAATGCTTTTCTCAATGGAGACCTTGAGGAAGAAGTTTACATGGAATTACCATCTAGAGTTAAAACAAAATTCTCATACAGCTCTGAAGTGTGCAAATTGAAAAAGGCGTTATATGGTCCGAAGCAGTCACCCTAGGCTTAGTTTGGAAGATTCTCCTTCATAGTAAAGGAATTTGGCTATAAGAAAAGTAATTCAGCTCACATGTTGTTTATAAAACACAAAGAAGGGATGGTAACAACTTTGATTGTATATGTGGACAATATGGTCCTGACAAGAGATGACCTAGAGGAGAGAAAAGCATTACAATAGTTTCTGGTATCAAAATTTGAAATGAAAGATCTTGGACCACTAAAGTACTTCTTGACAATCGAGGTCTCAAGGTCAAAAACTGGAATATATCTATCCCAACAAAAATATGTGTTAGATTTATTGATTGAAACTGGAATACTAGCATGCAAACCTGCTGAAACACCTATAGAGATAAATCATAAGCTTGGAGAGTCTACAAATTAGAATCTGACGGACAAAGAATGTTATCAACGATTAGTTGAAAAGTTAATATATCTATCACTTACTAGGCCAGATATAGTCTATGCAGTAAGTGTGGTAAGTCAGTTCATGCACTCGCCAGATGAAGAACGTATGTCAGTAGTATATCGAATCTTGAGGCACTTGAAGAGTGCACTAGGAAGGGGACTACTGTTCTTTAAAAATAAGGTTCATGAAATTGAAGGATATACAGAGTCAGACTAGGTAGGAAATCAGTTTTAGATCAACGTCAGGTTACTTTACTTTTGTAGAAGGAAACCTCGTTACTTAGAAAAGCAAGAAGTAGAAAGTGGTTGCTAGATCAAGTGCAAAAGCAAAATATCGAGGTATGACTTATGGTGTATGCAAATTATTATGGGTAAAACATGTATTATAAGGTTTAGGGATTGATTATGAGACGTCCATATATCTACACTGTGATAATATGGCAACTATCGAGATTGTACACAACTCGGTACAACAGGGTTATACCAGACACGTATAAATAAACCAACATTTTATTAAGGAAAATCTTGATCGGAAAATTATTGAATTTCTATTTGTTCGGTCGAAATATTAACTAGCTAATATACTTATAAAGGCAGTCTCATAGAAAGCATTTCATAACACAATTAGCAAGTTGGGCATGATAAATATTTACGTTCAACTTGAGTGGGAGTGTTGAAATATAGTCGTTTAGTTCAATATAGTCTTTTATTTGTATTTTACTATAACAAGGAAAATATTTTTGATAGTTTAAAGTGTATAGTATTTTAGCTAAAACTGTATTGTAATTATTTATAAAATCCCTACTGTAACAACAAAGAGAAATATATACTAAAATTAATTGTATTTCAAATTCTTACACAATTTAACAAAGGGAAAACTTATTAAACAGATGGTTTGGGTTTTGACATTTTTTATCTCCCAGTTGAACTATGAACTAATAAAAATAGCTCAAAGCCTTCGACGTAAAAGAATCTTTTTCCTTAACACAGCATTTGCATAACCAAGAAAAAAAGAAAAAGAAAACAAAGATCTTTTAATAACCATCCAAAAGAATATGTGCTCTCCCCATTAAATTTAGTACTCAAATACTGTACCTCATAAAGTTTATGCCTAGTACCAGCAGTTTTCCAAATGAAAGTCATCTAAACAAAAGTTTTATTAGTCTATAAAACACAAGAATAAAAAGCATAACAACCACATTGTCACTTGGTTAAATTATGAATGATGGAGATGATGGGAAGAAAATCATTTAAGTATAATTGAGTGGAGAGAAATAAGAATGTTCTATTCAATTTCCTTCCAACATGCCAAAAGCATTTTACTATTTTTAGACACATTAACATAATTAAGACATTACACATAGTAAAGGGCACACCCTTTGATTACTATCTAGTCTTACAAATAAGTGCTCTATCTATAAAAAGCCTTGAGATTGCAAGCGGTTTGTTTTAGCTCTATACTTGTGCTTCTTGGTAAATAAATAGTTTTCCTCAGCATCTTGCATAAAAGGATCATAGTTACAAATCAAGAAATCAATTTCAAGACATCATTTTTTATTGGAAACATGTGATTCTTATTAAGTGCTTGTTTGGGAGTGGTTATGGTTGCTTTTGAAAGTGATTTTTATTTAAAAATATATTAAAATAATATTTTTTTTATTTTTAAAAAATCATTTTTGACATCGGCACATCAAAATGATCTAAAAACATCAAAAAGAAATAATTTTAAGTAAAAAATAAAAATAAAAAAATTTCAATTTTTTTCATAAACACTTTTGATAAGAACTCTCAAACACCTCCTAAGAGTTATATTGTAATAAATTTAGTTTTCTAGAATAGATTAGTAGAATCCCATAGATAGTTAAATCATGGTTATTAAGTCATAGAAGGCTGATGTGATGTAGCTTCACTTTTTGGATGAAAGATGCAAAAAGAAAGTGATTAGAGCTGATTGATAAATTTCACCTTCAATCGATGTTTTGTGTAGAGCAGAAGCTTTAGAGATCGAAATGAAGTGATTGTAGTGGCATTCAAAATCTAAAATCCATAACTTTTTAGAAAGATAAAGCACAATAGATAAAATAAGAAAGAGCATGGAAATCACATCCTTCAAAGTCAAATCTTGAAATCTTCAAAAACAATTGATTAAATATAACATGATCAATCTCTTAATATCCCATCAATATCCAAGAATACAAACATTATCAATAAGAATACAATCGAGAAGGATAAAGAACATAAATCTTCATGAATTTATTTACATGTAAACTTTAAAACTTAGTTACTCGTTAGGATTTAAATGAAATCTATGCCATGCCAAAGTGATAGGTCCTCTCATTGATATACACTCCAACACTCATGTGTTTAAATCTCTCAAATTCAATCAATGAATATGTCCTGTCATAAGCTTGCTCTTCAATCTCATCACCATTACTAACATATTGCAAACAATGCATGAATCAAAATGTCTTATTTTTTAGTTGTAATGGGGCTAAGGTTAAGGTGAGGTAAAACAGAGTAAAAGAAAAGGTTCAAATAAAAAAAAGTAGAGCATTTTGAAAAATAATATTTCGAACAAGATATTCCTTCAAAGCACATTAATTTTTGATCTTTAAGCACCAATGCTTAGCTTCTTTCGATTTCAAGCTATTTTTCTCTCTTTTTTTTTTCTTTTTCTTGTTTTTGTTTTTTTATTCTTCACCTTTGGCATCTTTGCCCATCTTTTCATCAAGCATCACTTCTTCTTTCTTTTCACATCATTTGCAACCATAATTCCATGAGATATCACAAGTATATGCTCTACTAATCCTTGGTCAGGGCAAAAAATGATAAAATATAAAAAGTTTAAGGCTTATACATGGATAAAGCAAATAAAACATAAACAAATTCAAAAGGGGCTCACTAAGGATACTATACTTTAGATTAGCTTTTTGGCTCAAACGGTTAAAATTCCTAATGTCTTTATCATCTTTATACATCTATGTAATGCGAATGTAATCTCAACAAGATATGAAGCAAGTTATAGAGATACATATCATTAAAAGAAAGTATAATAAAAGAATATAATATTGAAGGCTCAAAAGCTTGCATTCGTATAACACTATAAAGTCAACATGACATATTTTCAGAGTCAATCCCTAAACCAATTAAATGTTAAAATTTGCATGCACACTCATTCATTTGATTTATGCATTCATCTATCTCACTTAATTCTTATACATAATACTCATATTCTCATAAACCAATGGGAGTTCATAAAGATCAATCATAGATTTTTTTTCTCTTTTTTTTTAGGATGAATAAAGAAAAACAAAATAAGAAAACTGATATTTTCCCAATACCCCCACACTTAAAACTCATCATTATCCTCAATGTTAAAAATAAAAGAATATAGGAAAATGACAAAATAAAAAAATGTAAAAAATAGATAAGGGAAAAAGAAAGCAAATCTGATTTTTTGTTTATGCCGGGTTGCCTTATAGTAAGTGCTTTTATTTTGTGTCATTGATTCAACATGTGGCATGCTCATTCTTTATAGATCGGTTCAGCTAACTCCATAGAAGGTAGTGATTCCTGTCATCCAACTTTCATAGAAAAGTTTTAAATGATGCTCATTGACCTTGAATACGTTATTTGTTTCTAAACTTGTAATTTCAACTACACCATAAGAAAAAACATTAGAAACAACAAAGGGCCCAATCCAATGAGAACGCAATTTAGCAAGAAAAAGTTTCAAATGTGAATGATAGAGGACTTTGTCTCTAACATGAAACTATTTTCTTGTAATCATTTGTTCATGAAGACTTTTACTCTTATCTTTGTAAATCCTTGCACTCTCATAAGCATCATTTCGAATCTTTTCCAACTCTTGCAATTGTAACTTTCTTGCAATCCCAGTAGCATCATAATCCATGTTATATTTTTTATGGCCCAACAAACTTTATGTTCAAGTTTCACTGGTAGATGACATGCTTTCCCATAACTTATCCTAAAAGGTGACATTCCTATTGATAATTTGTAAACAGTCTAATAAGCCCAAAGTGCATAACCAAGTTGTAGACTTCAGTTTCGTCGGTTAGGTTGTATTGTCTTCTCCTAAATAGACTTGATTTCTTGATTTGAAATCTCAACTTGGCCATTCATTTAAGGATGGTATGTCGTAGAAGTTAGATGAGTCACATGATATTTGCGTAACAATGATTCCATTGAACGGTTGCAAAAATGAGTGTCAAGATCACTAATGATAGCTTTAGGGATTCCAAAGTTGTCAAATATGTGAGTCCTGACAAAGTCTACAACAACTTTAGCATTGTTAGTTCATGTGGCTTTTGCTTTAATCCATTTAGACATATAATCAACTGCAAGAAGGATATAAAGATTGCCAAAAAAAGAAGAAGGAAATGGACTCATAAAATCAATACCCTAAACATAAAAAAAATCCACTTACAAGAATATTTGTTAAAGGTATTTGATTCTTATGAGTGATATTACCTTTTTTTTTTTGACAATTTTCACATGATTTGCAAAAATGAAATACATCCTTAAAGATAGAAGGCCAATAAAGACCGCTTTCAAGTACCTTATGGGCCGTTCTTTTTGCTCCAAAATATCCACCACAAGAATGAGAATGACAAAAGGTGAGCATGAAATGAAATTTATCTTGTGGTACGCATCTCCTAACTACTTGATCTACACAAAATTTCCATAGATGAGGAGTATCTTAGAATAATATTTAGCATTAGCTCGTAGCTTATTTTTTTGGTATGTAGACAAACCTGGAGAGAATTATTTGGTGACTTGATAGTTCACCAAATCAGCATACCATGGTCTTGTGGAGGAGTGCAACACATACAACTATTCATTAGGAAATATCTCTCTTGTTATGTCAACTTGTATATCCTTGATTCTTAGTCGGCTCAAGTGATCAACCACATGGTTTTCAACACCTTTTTTTATTTTTGATTTCAAGATCAAATTCTTATAAAAGCAAGATCCACCTGATCAATTTTGGTTTGGACTCCTTTTTCTTAAAAGATACCTCAAAGCTGCATGGTCAGTGAAAACAACTACTTTAGTACCAAGTAAATATGACATGAATTTTTCTAAAGCAAACACCACTGCAAAAAGTTCCTTTTCAGTTGTATGGTAATTGCATTATGTTCCATCTAACATGCGATAAGCATAGCTATAACATGCAAATTCTTTGCCCAAGAACAACCCATACCACATAGTCACTCGTATCACACATTATTTCAAAAGGTTCATCCCAGTTTGATGGTTGGATGATAAGGGCAGATGTGAAACACCTTTTAAGCTCATCATGAGAATCTTTACATTCTAGATCAAACACAAAATCTACTTCTTTGGATAATAGTTTGCACAAGGATTCTGTAATCTTCTAGAAGTTTTTGATAAAGCGCTAATAGAAACTTACATGGCCAAAAAAAGAATGAACTTCCCTCACGTATGAGGGGTAAGGTAATGATGAAATAACATCTATTTTAGCTTTATTAACCTCCAATCCACGTGAAGACATCAATGCCTGAGAATTATTCCTTGATCTACCATAAAATAATACTTTTCATAGTTCAAGACAAGGTTAGTTTCAATGTATTTTTTCAAGATCAAAGATAAATTTTCTAGATATTTATTAAAAGAATCATCATAAACCGTGAAATCATCCATGAAAACCTCGATTATTCTTTTAACATAGTTAGAAAAAATACTTATCATGCATCTTTGAAAAGTTACAGGTGCATTACAAAAACCAAAGGACATTCTTCTATATGCATATGTACCAAATAGACATGTAAACATAGTCTTTTCTTGATCCTTAGGATTAATAACAATCTGATTGTACTCACTATATCCATCAAGAAAGTAATAAAAAGACTTACCTGTAAGGTTCAAGCATTTGATCCATGAATGATAATGGAAAAGATCTTCACACGTAGAAAGATTAAGCTTTCTATAATCATCACACACTCTCCATCCACTCGAGATGCGAGTAGGAATGAATTCATTATCTCTATTTTTCACCAATATGATTCCAGTCTTTTGGGCACCACATGGATTGGTGCCACCCATTTGTTGTCTATGATGGGGTAAATGACTCCTGCATCTAATAGTTTTAAAATTCTAGCTTTCACGACCTCCTTCATTGGTGGGTTCAACTTCCTTTGCATTTCCCTTCTTGGTTTCATATCATCCTCCAATAATATATGATGCATAAACATTGAGGGATGAATGCTCTTTATGTAAGCTCAAGTCCATCCAATGGCCATTTTGTGATCACACAACAACTCCACAAGTTTTTTCTCTTGTACATTTGTCAAACCTTTTGCTATGATAATAGGAAATGTATTGTTGTCACCAATGAATATATACTTCAAATTATCAAGTAAAGGTTTCAATTCTAACTTGGTGGCCTGTAAAATGGATAGAAAAAACTTTTTATGTGAAAGTACTAAATCAACAAAGACATTACCATAAGGAATGGTTTACAAAGCTTGTAAAGCCAATGCTACTTCGTGCACGTTTTGAGGAACATAAGTGTGCCTCTTCATCTCCTCTAATTGGGTAAAATAATAGTCATAACTCAAAGTTATGTTTAATCCATCCACACAATCAAAATCACAAACTTGTTGCCCATACTTATCAACTTTGTGATAACATGTGATAGAATAAGCATTGCTATAAAAATATTTTATGGCATCATAAAAATTAAATTCAATCTTTTCATCTCCTACATAACATGTGATAGAATAAGCATTGCTATAAAGATATTTTATGGCATCATAAAAATTAAATTCAATCTTTTCATCTCCTACCTCCATAGATAAAGTATCTTTACCATAACCAATCTTTGTATTGGTAGTTTTTAAGAACGGTCTCCCAAACAATATAGGAGTACTGGAATCATAAGAATCATGATTCATATCAAGAATATAAAAGTCATATAGAATTAGCAAGCTATCAATCGTTACTAAGACATCTTCTATCACACCAAGTAGATAAATAAAACTACGATCTGCAAGTTATATTACAATACTGGTTTTATTCAAAGGCTTCAAACTAAGAGAATCATAAAAATATTTAGGCATAACACTAATAGATGCACCTAAATCGCATAAAGCCCTTTTAAAACTAACATTTCCAATAACACATAGGATAGTAAATGCACCTAGATCTTTTTGCTTCAAAGGTATATTCTTTTGAACAACAGTAGATATGACTTCTCCCATACTTACCATTTCATGACCTTTCAGTTTGAAAGCTCTTTTGATATTACACAACTCTTTTAAAAAATTAGCATACTTGGGAATTTGCTTGATAGCATCAATCAAATGAATGTTGAGTACCACTTTCTTGAAAACTTCTAAGATCTCTTTCTCCTTGTCTTCTTTCTTAGTCCTAAAAGAGCTAATAGGAAAGGGTGAGATTGTTTTAAAATTGAAATTCATTGAGTGAGAAGTTACCTTTAGAGTGGTCGTTGTTGTCTCAATTTGTGAAAGAAGAGTAGGTTTCTTCTTACTACTCAATTTATTTTCTATCTCTTTTTCTTCCTCCATTGCAACTTGTTTTGACTTGTTTTCTCCAAGTTCTTTCTCACTTCGTAGCATGATTACACCAGCATTCTCTTTTAGATTCAATGCTTGGGAGGGCAATTTTCCATTTATTTGTATTTGTAGTTTGCCCACACTTGAAGCTATTTGTCCCATTTGCTTCTCCAAGTTGTGAATATTTGACCTTGTTTCATGTTAAAAAGACATGTCATTTTGCTGCAAGGTCACAGTGTTAAAAGGCAGAGTTTTCATCATCTCACGAAGATCATCACCGGATAATAACCTCATAACATTGGAGTTGGTGAATGAAGAGGGCTATCTCGCTTGATAATTCTATTGGAGTTATGGTTGAAATCCATGGAATGGAACTGTCTGCCTTGATTACTTTGTTAAGGTGGGTTCCCGTAGCGGAAGTTGGGGTGATCTCTCCATCTAGGATTGTACATGTTAGAAAAGGGATCATACTTATGCTGGGCTTGTCCATTGAATGTTCCATCAACCGTATTCGTTTGTTCAATGTAATCTTCTTGCATTGTTGGGAACATATCCAAAGCATCTAATGAGCATATGCTACAAACTTGTACTTGTTGTATATTTTCACAAGCCAAAGAACGCACAAGAGAAGTAAGATCATTAACTTTATTCTCAAGGTTAGAAATACTTACCTCATTCACTCGTTTGTTTGAGAAGTCTCCACGGGTCCCAAACTATTTCGAGTTGGCTGCCATGTTTAAGATTAACTGACGTGTAATATCACGTGTCTTATCTACCAATGCCCTTCCACTTGCAACATCAATGATACTACGGTATGTAGGCATCAATCCTTCATAGAAGTATTGAATGAGTAGTTGATCATGTATTTGATGATGAGGGCATTAAATGCATAATAGCTCAAATCTTTCCCAATATTCAACGAGTGTTTCTCCATGAGAATGTCGAATTCCACATATTTCTTTCGTTATGTTGGCAACTCGAGATGTTGAGAAATATTTTTCAAGCAAGATCTTTTTCATGTCATTCCAAGTGTCAATGGAACCAAGTAGAATAGAAAAAAGTCATTCCTTCGATGCTCCTTTTAAAGAGAAATGGAAAGCTTTCAACTTAGCTTGTTCATCTTCAACTCTATTCGGTTTCAAGCCAACACAAACCATGTGGAACTCCTTGAGATCAGTATGGGGATCTTCTCCTGCAAGACCATTGAATGTTGGCAGCAAATGTATAAAACCATATTTGAGTTCAAAGTTCACATTATTGTCTATGTTCATGCACAATGGTTGGTTTTCCACGTTAGGAGCAACAAACTCCTTGAGTGTTTGTTGTCGTGCAACAACCATGATGTTAACATGAGCTTCCTTTCATAACCTGTGTAAAGTGTTTTATATTTCGAGATCATCCTACATATGATGACTTTGGTTAAGAGAATGGGTTACATGCATAAATCACAAGGAAAACTCAAAAGAAACTAAACACACAAGAGATTGAAAACAACCTAATAGGCATGAGGATCATATGCTAGAAAACTAAAAGTGTCTAGAAACCTTAGAAAATGATGGAATTTGCACTTGGTAAGGTAGGGCTAGAGACCAAAAGTCACTAATTCTTATCAGAACATCGTTTTCCTTCAGGAAATGAAATACCAATACCTAATTCCACCAAAAAATCTATTTTGAACAATACCACCGCAAACACATATGTTTTTTTAAAATAAATAAAAATCATAACAAGTAGAATAAATCACAACACATCACAAGAATCAACACATTATTAAAGGCATTATTCTCATGGGCTTGAATGACACCTTTAATAATGTTCACACCAACATTCTTATGATGACACCACTGCCTAACATTCGTCAAACCTCTTCACTCATTATTAAAGATGAGACTCAATAATAAATGACTTTAAGTGCAATTGAAAAATCCCCCCTCAACGCTGCAATCCAAAATCACCCAAACAATTTCTCTAATGATCTTAAGCAAAAAAAGTGTGAGCATTGCGACTGAGATGGCCATTCAATTACAACCTGTCAAAAACTGAAATATTGTTGTAAGTTTTGTAAAACAAAAGGTCACACAGAGGAAATATGCAATTATAAGAATGGAATAAGGCCCCCAAGCAAGTAAAATCCTTCCAATAAGGACAATCCTCACAACAGCAACGTGGTTCTCAAGGCTATTTTTCTCAAAACTCACGTGATGGTTTCCCTTCTTCAAAAACACACCCATCAGCTAATGCGGCTTTCCAAGCCACCCTAGCCATCCAACCAACTACTGTCAATCCATGCCCAAGTCAATCTTCCAATCAGCAAGCCCCACAACAAAATCTTTTCAATGGACTTTCTATCGCAGAACATCAACAACTACCCCATGCCATGTACATGAAACATTCAAACAATGCTTCTGGTAATAGCGATGCTTATGCAAATGTTACAGGTGTGTCTCCTTTTGCCATTCCCTCACTTAATTCTTTATTGAATTTTGGATAGCGAAGCTACTGACCATATCACTTTTGATTCTTCCTTTTTCACTAAAACATAATCTTCACCAATACCTAATGTTAACTTACTCACTAGGTCTTCTACCCCTATCACTTCTATTGGCACTACACCATTGACATCATTTTAGACAGTTTTATGTGTTTTATATTTTCACTTGAATCTTATATCTGTCAGTAAGGTCATTAATTCTTTAAATTGTTGTGCTATTTTGTTTCCCATTTTTTGAGTCTTGTAAGGCTTGGCTAGAGTGAAGATGATTAGCTCGGGTAAATGACAAGACATTCTCTATTACATGTCTCTGTTGCAAAGGGCACTCATCTCATGTCAAGTGTCCCATTCCTCACACTTATGGCATATAGAACTTGGACATCCATCACCTTCTTGTCTTAAATTACTTTCTCCATTATTGTCCGATACTCTTTCCTTTAATAATATTTGTAAGGTTTATCCTTTAGCCAAGCAAACTAGACTTTCATTTTCTTTAAGTTAAATATTAACTCATGCGTCATTTGATTTCTTACAATGTGATATTTGGGGTCCACAAAAAGTTCCCACACATTTAGGGGCATGTTTCTTTCTTACCATTGTAGATGATTTTACCAGATACACAGATTTTTTTAACGCACCATAAGTTTGATACACAACACCTTTCAAAATCTTTTGTTGTTTTTTATCGTAATCAATTTAATGTCTATATTAAAACCATTAGAGTAAACAATGGGTTCAAATTTCTGTCTATTAAAGATTTTTTTTCAAACCACTAGAATCGAATATAAACAAACTTGAGTTTACACTCCACAACAAAATAGTGTTGTGGAACGTAAACATCGTCATATTCTCATTGTTGCACGTGCACTCCATTTCCAATCCTAATTACCCCTTATCTTTTGGGGTGAATGTATCTTGTTTGTTATTTACCTTTTCAATCAGCTACCATCACCTCTCCTATCCACCAAATCATCTTATGAATTATTATACAAACATCCAACATCTTTTGACCACTTGAAAATCTTTAGTTGTTTATGTTATGCAATTGTTGTGCATCCTACAACTAAATTTGATACCCAAACAAAATCTTGTGTCTTTATTGGCTACCCTACTTGTCAAAAAGGTTACAAACTTTATGATATAGAGAAATAATATTTTTATAAGTCATGATGTCAAATTCTAAAAGAACCATTTCTCATTCTTATCTCCCACCAGTACCCTACCTTTTAGTTTTGTTTTACCCCAAATCTTCCCTGACATGACTAACAACCAGCTCATCCATCCATCCACACAGCCGCAACATGTCAACCCTACATCTCAACATGTTGAATTTTTACCACCTACTACAACGCCAAATTCTATCCTTACCGCCCACATGCCCCAACCCGCTAGTGTCCATCCTAATGCCCCATCTTGCTAAAAGGCACCAGGTATCCTCTTTCTTAATTTCTTTTTTATTCTCGTAGATCTTCAAACCATTGTGCTTTTCTAGCTAATATTCTAAGTCACACTGAGTCCACCTTCTATGCTCAAGCTATCCTTGATCCAAATTAGTGACAAGTCATGAGTACAGAATTAGAGGCCTTACAACTAAATAATACATGGTGTATAATTCCTCTCCCAATTGGTCATAAACCCATTGGTTATAAATGAGTTTACAAAATTAAAAACAAGTCTGACGACATCATTGAGTGCTATAAAGCTTGCCTTGTTGCTAAAGGATATAATCAAGTAGTAAGCATTGATTATCTTGATACATTTTCTCCTGTAACGAAGCTCACTACTCTTCGTTGTCTTCTTATTGTTGTTACTGCACGTAGTTAGTTCATTCACCAGTTAGATGCTCGGAATGCTTTCCTTCATGGTGATTTACATGAAATTGTGTATATAGAACCTCCTCTTGGTCTTCATCGATAGGGGTAGAACATTGTATGTCAGCTCAACAATGACAATATATGACAGTATTGTTTGAAATCATGTGTCCCCAAACTATGAGTTCTATCTTTAATATATATATATATATATATATATATATATATATATATATATATATTTACAAGAATGTTATAAATGGAAAGCCATTAAAATCTTACCTCATTCTAACCCTATCTATGAAAATTATAAGCTATCAGAAATAATATCTATACAGAATAAAGAATATAGTAATAAGAAAAAAATACAATTTAGGAAACAATTTGGAAAAGTTGCAATGGACAACAAGCTGTCCATTGATAGCCCTTCTCAAATTGATGCAGGATGATCAACCAACATCAATTTGCTACTTAGGAAGTAATGTCGATGACAAGTGAGCGCTTTGGTAAAGATGTTCATAATTTGTAAATTAGTGGAAATATAAGAGTTATAACATGAGTGTCAAAGGCTTCATAATAAAGTGACGGTCCGGTTTAATATGCTTCATACGCTCATGATATATCAGGTTAGCTGTGATTTGAATCACATTTGTATTATTAGCATGGAGAGGTGTACGCGCGGTCATATAAAAATCTAACTCAGCAAGTCATCCCCGAAGCCTAATGACTTCAGAACACACAAGGGACATAGCCCGATATTCAGATTCCATAGATGACTTAGAGACTCTATCTTGCTTTTTACTATTCCAGGTGATCGATGCATCCCTTAAGAACATACACCAACTAGTGATAGAGTGATAAATATCTGTATAACCAATCTAATCCGCATCACTATAAGCAGCAAGGCAAATAGGATTATTCACGGGAAAGAATATCCCATGAGCAGAGGTGCCCTAAACATAGCACATGATCCTATGAACGACAATCAAATAAAGATGACAAGGAGTCTGAAGAAACTAGTTGACTTGTGGACAACAAAAGAGATGTCCAGTCTAGTAATGGTGAGATAAACAAGACTACCTACCAACATCCGGTATAAACTGGGATCAGCAAACAAGTCAGCCCCCTCATTTATGAAGTTTTACATTTACTTCCATAGGTATATCAATCGAAATAGCCTCTTGTAGGCCAATTATAGCCATTACATCCCTAGCATACTTGTGTTGATTAAAGGAAATACCAGAGGAGCTACAATGCACCTCAAGACCAAGAAAATAAAAGAGAGACCCGAGATTTTTCATATGAAAGGCCTCTAAAAGATAAGTTTTGAGCTGGCCAAGTAACTTTGAATTAGAACCTGTAATCACAATGTCATCAATATAAACCAAAAGAACAATACCCATGTCTGATTTCTAAAGAAATAAAAAAGTGTCATACTTGCTCTGTTTGAATGAGAATTGTAGTGATGTGGTGCAAAATTTATCAAACTAGACCCTTAGAGCTTGTTTGAGACCATAAAGAGAACGACAAAGATTGCATAAATGTGATATCGAAGAAGAAAACAATCCTGAAGGTGGCTAAATATAAATGCACTCTTTAAGTTTTATATGTAGAAAAGTATTTTATTGACATCCATCTAATGTAGTGGCCAATTACTAGAAGCAACCAAAGCTAGTATCATACAAACAGTAGTCATTTTAACCATAGGAGCAAAAATCTCTTCATAATTAACCCTATATTCCTGATTATTCCCAAGAGCAACAAGCAAAGTTTGTAGCGATCCAAACTACCATCATAACAATATTTGATTGAGTAAACCCATTTGCAACCTAGAGGAATAATAGTGGGAGGACATGGCTCAATGTCCCTAGTGTGATTGGCCTCAAGAGCCAAAATTTCTTCCTACATAGCTTGTTGCCAACAATCAAGCTTGGCAGCGTGTGAGTAACATGTGGGAATATCAAATTTAGACAATGCAATAGTGAGAGATGAAATAGATTTGTCAGACCTAAAGTTGGGAAAGTCATACCTATCCAGGGGTACAAACACTCGAGACAATGACGTACCAATGGCTCTAAAGGTGCCATAACTAAAGGAATTTAAAGTGTAGTACGATCAGATATCGAGTGAGCCACTAAAGGAGATTGTGGGCGTGAGCATCTTGAATATACAATACCTAATTTAAAACGAGAGCTATGAGGATGAAAATCTGATAACTGTGGCTGAAATGAAGGAAAGACCATAGTAGAAGGAGAGGACACATGACACTGGAAAGAAATATTGATTTTCAAATAATATAATATTCCTAGAAATATAGGTACATTGTAAAGTAGGATCTTAGTAAATAAATCCTTTTTAACACACATTATAGTCTGAGAATACACATATAACATATAATTTATCGCTTATGAGGCGGTAAATGATCAAAACAAACACGATAAAAAATACAAAGATTATTATAACTAAGTTGTTTGGCAAACAAGCAGAAATAAGGACTCCATGTGCAAGACTTGTGAGGTAAATGATTAATCAAGTATCAAATTTTAGAGCTTTCAACAAGAACATTGATAAGACAGAGGATTCTAACAAAAAAGTACGTACCACATTAAAAAGATGATTTTTACGTTTAGCCACTCCATTTTGTTGAGGAGTAGCAGGACATAAATGTTGATGAACAATGCCATTAGAAGCTAAAAATACATGAATCTTGATACATAAATATTCACAACTAGAATTTGTGTATAATGTCTAAATAGATGTAACTCAGTGAACGTATGAAAAACTTCAGGTGTAGAGTGAAGACAATATATCCAAGTAAATCTGTTATAATCATCAATAAATGTCACATAATATTTAATTTTTTCTTATGAATCAACTGGGGAAGGTCCCCAAAAATCACCATGGATAATATCAAAGTATTGAGAGGCTCTAGTAACATGCAAAAAAAATGAAAGAATTTTGCTTTTACTAATTTTGCAAGAGTCACACTTGAGAGATAAAGAGGAAACTTCTTTATTACCAAGAAACCAGAGTGCAATACATGAGATAAAATCTAAGATTAAGATGACCTAGACAATGTCGCCACACTAAACTCAAAGCAAGAATATTATTTCAAGCAAAAGATTTAAAAAAGGAACTAAAAAAAATGCTGGAATAGGTAAAAATAGTGAAAACAAGTGCCCCTATGTAGATCCCCTCACAATCGGCTCCCCTATTATCTGATTTTGCATAATACAACCAGCACTAGAAAAATAAATTGCACAATTATCATCAACTAATTAGCCAATAGAAATAAGATTTGTGGAAAGTCAGGGGGCAAGAAACGCATTGGTAAATGTAGAAGAAGCATCTATAACCGATGATGGGCAAGGAACTACCACTGACAGTTTAAATGGCAGATTGACCAAAATAGGGTCAAACATGAAATAGAGCAATAGAAGTATTTGTTATGTGATTTTCAGCCCCCAAGTCCATGTACCAGAGTTTAGTAAAAAAATTCCTTGAATCCTCATTATAGATAGTGTTGAAATTAGCATTTGTTACATCATTTCTGGTGTACAATAGTTAGCAACTAGAGGTGGAAGAGTAGAATCTCCTGTGAAAAGAACAATAACAAAAGTCTGAAGTGCTCTAGACTGACAATTATGAGAGCGGATGTGACCCTTCTTAAGACAAAATTTCTTAAGACAATTGACAGCAATATGCCCATATTCCTTGCAATAGAAACACTTCAAGTGTTTAGAATACCCAGACAATCCTTGTCCATGAGCAGTATAGGCCATTGTTGTCCTGAAATTGCTATGATATTCGAAAATAGCTTGAGTATTACAAGAGATATGTTCAGTAAAGATGACCAGATCGATTCAAATTTTGGGCATAATTTCATGAGAAATTGATCACACCGGCTACTCTTATAAAGGGTCTGAATAGTCGAAAAAACAATAATAAGCATATTTGTTATAACCAAGTCAATATATTCATGCCAAAAAGTCATAAATGTTTAGTAGTCTTAAATGGAAAGACTACTATGTTAAAACATGGCACTCATATGTTCTAGCTGAAAGCGACGAGCATCATTGACTTGATGATATACCTTCTTCAAGTAATTCCACATGATTTAAGCAGAGTGATGAGCCCTCGGATTTGGAACAATATATGGTTCCACCGAACCAAGAAGCCAAGGCATACTTCTAGCATTAAGTAACTCCCATGAAGGAGAGGTCCTGAGTTCTTTTGAAATTTTAATATTAGAAATTAAGGCAACATATGTGCCATAAATATGACCCCAAAGATCTTTTCCCTAGAGGAAAAGTTCAAACTGAAATGTCCAAGTAGAGTAATTTTATACCTGAAAACTTAACACACACCAATGCTTAATCCATTATAGATAAATATATCCCAAGGCAAGGCAAATAAAACACATAAAATAAGAATACCGAACAAGGAATGAAGGACCTAATGAGATTGGTTTGGTTCCAAGAGTAATTGGTCAGATTCCGAGAGTTGCTATCAAGAACAAAAGATGCCAACAACAACATTTTCACCTTCCAAGAAGTAGAAAACCAGAGATGTTAAAATTGTAGGATCGCCAAGAATTACTCATGTAGTGTTGATAAACAAAAAAAAAACTGAGGAGCTTAACAGGAATAAATTCACGTCAAAATACAAAACTGAGAAAAGGATTCAATTGACTTTGATACCATGACAAAATATGACAAGATATTGTTTGAAATCCTATGTTCCTAGGCTATGAGTTCTATCTTTAATATATAGAGATTTATAAGAATATTATACATGGAAAGCCATTAAAATCCTGACTCATTCTATCCCTATCTATGAAAACTATAAGTTCTTAGAAATAATGTCTATACAAAATAAGGAATATAGTAATAAGGAAACAATACAATTTAGAATATAATTTGGAAAAGTTGTAACAGACAACAAGTTGTCCATTGACAAACAAGTTCCTCTATGGACTCAAATAAGCATCCAAAAAGTGGTTCTCTACCTTTTCAAATATCATTCAAAAAGTTGGTTGCCAACAATCAAAGGCTAATTACTCTCTTTTCACCAAAACTCAAGGCATTTCCTTTACTGCAGTTCTTATCTATGTTGATGACATACTCCTCACAGGTAATAATCTCTAAAAGATAGAGCGTCTTAAAACATTTCTTTTTAAACGCTCCCGCATCAAAGATTTGGGTGATTTAAAATGTTTTTTTGGTATCAAATTCTCACGTTCCAACAAAAGGCATTTTCATGTCTTAAAGAAAATACACACTAGATATTCTACAAGATTCAGGACTTTCAGAAGCATGCCCTAGAGAAGTTTTCCATGGAACAAAACTTGAAGCTTACCACCATCGATATAGCATTTTTGAATGACCTAACTAAGTACAGAAGATTGGTTGGAGGACTAATATATCTTACTATCACGAGACTTGATATAGTTTATTTTGTTCGGACACTAAGTCAATTCATGCATGAGCCATGGAGACCACATTGGAATGCTACCATATGAATCCTCAAATATGTCAAAAGTACTCCTAGACAAGGTCTGCTATTTTTTGCCACCGACAATCTTGTCTTAAAAGCATTTTATGATTCAGATTAGGGTGGTTATCATGCCACAAGAAGGTCAGTTGCTAGTTATTGTGTTTTTCTTGAAAATTCTTTCATATCATGGAAATCCAAGAAACAAACATTTTAGATCATCACTAGAAATCGAATATTGAGATATGGCAGATACATGCTTGGAGTTAACTTGGTTGCGATAAATATTGGAAGATTTAAAAGTTCCACAATTAGCTTATGCACCATTATACTATGATAATCAAGATGCTTTGTATATTGAAGTGAATCCTGTTTTTCAGGAACGTATAAAACACATTGAAATTCACTATCACATAGTTTGAGAAAAGCTATAAGATTGAGTGATTAGCCCATTGCACATATCTACACACTTCCAGCTAATAGATGTTTTCACGAAGGTTTTAGGGTAGGATCAATATGTGACACTTTGTAACAAGTTAGGATTTCATGATATTCACTCTCCAACTTGAGAGGGAGTTTTAAGAATTATATTATTGTAATATATTTAGTTTTCTAAAATAGATTAGTAAAATCCCATAGATAGTGGATCACGGTAATTAAGCCTTAATAGGTTGACATGATGGAGCTTCTTATATATATATATATATATATATATATATATATATATATATATATATATATATATATATCTTGCACGATTTCTTATCATCACATAACAAAGTATTAAGCAAAATAGCAAAATATTCTCTTTTTTATTTTCTTTAGAATTCTAAACACAAAGCGAATGACAAAAAAAATAGTAGCAAGAAAACCATAAAGCTAAGTTGAATGAAGGTGCAGTTATGATGATCTTAATGCTCTATATTTTCAAATGAACAAAAAAACTAATTGATATTATATAAAAGAGCAAAATATAACAATAAGCAAGATTGTGTGTGAGCAGTACTGGAGTAAAAACTAACACAAGCAGCTAAAAGTTGCAAAGAGTTTAAACCAATACTCATCAAACTAAAAATTAAATGATCGTGTACATGAATTACCCACCAATGAGCATTGATTTATAGATCTCAACACTTTAACTTTTCCATTTGTCTCATCAGATCCAATGGCAATTAAATCCCCATTACATGCACTTATACCTTGCATGGCCACTGATCGCTTGCTTTGGTTGCACTTACACATCTCTCCAAGTACCAATTTGTTACACCAGGACCCATCAATCAACTGGAAAAACACTTATCTCATGGAGGTTTAGTGCCAGCTAAGTTTTGATTTGAATAGGTAATATTCCAAAATAAGTATTTGTATAGAGGGAGAATGTCCACTACATACATGTTAGGTAAACCACAAAGTTTGGATCAAGCCACTCCTTAAAACTAGTTACAACAATCTCAAATGGCACTGATAGTAAATTACCTAGTATAAAAAGTGGAGCTGGTGACAATCTTTTCTAATGTTGAGGATGGGCCAAACTTTTCTAATGTCATCAAAAGATGTAGTAACTTCCTAGTCTATAGCAAGATCAAGAGTATTGCAATTATCATTGTTGATTGCAGTTCTTATACAAATAGTCCAGTTGAGTTCATTGTTTTTTTCACTTTGGTTTCACTATGAATACAAGAAACTATTTTTGACTTTGCAAGAGTTTAAAGCCACTTTGGTTTGATGTTTAGAATCAAAGTCTATAAGTACATGCACAACTGTCAAAAGATTCGAAGAGCTTCATCTATTGCATAATAAGCATTTCCTTGTTTATTAAGAGCTCCCATTCTACTATATTCTTTGGAAGAATTAGCATCTACTATATTCTTTGGAAGAATTAGTCACCATGTTGTTGATGAAATTGAAATTTTCTTAATCATTGGTCAAGCTTCCTATTATATCCACAGGTGGGTCTATTGTTCCTTTAGACTGATTGAAGAATGATCCTTAATACTTTCTGTGACTACCCTTTTGCATTTTGTCTTTTAAAGCTCTCAAAGTTTCATTATCTTTTACTTCAACGACCATCTCTAGTTCTTGGACCCTTGTTTGATGATGGCAAGAAAACAATCACTTGTGTCAAACCAAAGAATAAGTACATACCAAAAAAAACAAAAGCTAAACTCTAAATGAGCTTTACCTGGATAATTTTCAAACAAGTCGTCATAGACTTGCCTTTAATTTATTAATCTTTTAATTCTCTAGTCTCTTACAAGAACAAGACTCACCCCTACCAAGTTGGTTGCACTTAGCCATCATTTCTTTAAAACAAATGTGCAACCATGAATTGTATTAGATATCCAAACCTTGAATGAATAACATATGCACATTAATGAAAGAAAAAAGAAGTTGAAAATATTAGTAAAAGATTAGCTAAATAACAATGCAGTGACGACAAATCAAATAAAGTTATCAACATAGATTATTCTTCGGTGGAAAAAAAATCAAGGTAAAATCTAGCAGCATTAACAAAAGCACCTACCAGATGAACACATAAGTGCATGAAACACGAATCATTTACAGATAGGTACCTGTTAGAGTATAAAATAGAGAGTATACAAGGTGTATAAATAGGGGTTGTTGTAACACACAATGTGTGTGACGAATATAATAAAATTCAAATTTTCTTCTTTCCCTCTCCTCTGTTTTCTCTTATTATTCTTCATCAATTACACAATTCTAACATGGTATCAGAGCTTTTATGCTTGCGCAAATGAATTGATAGATCCAATCTAATGCTTCCATAACTGATCATTCTATGATCATCTTCAAAGAAACCTTTGTTTTGAATGGGCGACACAGAGAGTTGTAGTAGTGGATCAGTGGATTTAGTGTCTCGAATCCATAGGCTAACGCTAAATGTCTGTAACAAAATTCTCTGCAGACTTAAAGAATTAAATGATAAAGATGCAAGTCTTCTTCGCTTTGAAGACGAACTCCAAACTCATTTTTGTAGACTTCCTACTCGATATGCAATGGATGTGAATGCGGAGAGAGCAGATGAAGTTATTATGCATAAGAGATTATTGCAGTTGGCACATAATCCAGACACTTTGCCAAAACTCATCTCAATCACAGCGTCCACATCGTCTCACCAAGCAAAAGCAAAAATCATTCCAGGCACTCAAAGCAAAATCAGATCTCCAAGGTGTAGTAAAAACAAAAAACGGATTTGTTTATCTGTTCCAGATCCAGTTCACGTCGCCTTCTAGAAAGCAGAGACCAACAGCAAGAGCTATGGCTCTTCCATCCTCTTTTCCTGCTATCTACTCTCTCTCTCTCTCTGCATTTTCCGATGTAGATTAGTTGTTTGATTTCAGAATCGATGGTTGGCAGTCTCACCGCAAAGTGAGCAGCAATGTCAACCACAAATCAAACACTAAGCCTATTCAAATTATCCCTCTGTGACTTGCTCCAATCTTTCAGTACTTCTTCTTCTTCTCGTCTGTCTACTTCATGATCGTTCTTCATGACTCTCACAAGTGCAAAAGCCATGTGAATCTGTGTTTTGTTTTGCTCATAACAAATCTACTTCATCTTTCTAGTGCTTTTGCTTCAAGTTTCCTTTGCTCAACTTTAGATACCTTTCTCCCCAAGCATAAATCAACACTTCGTCGCTCCTTTGCTCCAGCATTCAAAACAAATTGCCAACAGCGGAGAGCTAGGTTTTTTTTTTTTTTTAGTTTTCCTTTATGCCTTTCTTTTCCTTTTATTTTCTTATTTCTATGCGTTCTTATTATGTGCCTTATTGTACGGTGTTGTTTTCTCAAAAAAAAATCCAAAAAAATAACAAAAAAAAAAAAGAAGAAGAAGAAGAAGCAGAAGAAGAAAATGAATTCTTACATAGATTAAGAAATTAATCAATAAATGAAAAACTTATGAAAAACTTAAGTAGACAAATGAAATTCAAACACATTCTATCACCTCTCTTCCCTCCCATTTCTTTCTTCTCATCCCTCTCTTCTCAAAGTCTCACAGAAATGAATGAAATTCAAATCAAGAAATAAACCAATGAAATTCCTTCTCTTCTCTCTTTTACATACTGTATTTATTTTTTTAGTCAAAAGAATTTAGTGCTCATGTATTTCATTTTCATTGTTGCAATCTCATGCTTGATTTATCAAAGCATGAGATTGAGGGGGATGTTAGAGTATAAAATAGAGAGTATACAATGTGTATAAATAGGAGTTGTTGTAACACACAATGTGTGACAAATATAATAAAATTCAAATTTTCTTCTTTCCCTCTTCTCTGTTTTCTTTTATTATTCTTCATCAATTACACAATTCTAACAATATCAAGTAAAAAAGCTTGCTATTGGCATAATGCAACCCTTGATGATGAATCGACAGCTCTAACCATATCGGAATTCAGTCGTGAATAATAAATTCAATCAAAGGCGAAAACCCGAAGTAATATTCTCCGTCATAAATGCATTTAATTATATCTGGAAAAGTGGCTAGCTTGCTTATTAGAGTGACCAGAGACTTCCTTTTAATGTCCATAATATTTTTGTTATTGGCTTCATTACCAAAAAAGGCAGGCTTTAAACCTCATCTTCCTCCAGATTCAAATCTGATACAAGTATGAGAGTTCATATCACAAATCCAAAAAATAAAACCCACTCGGACCTAAAACAAGTATGCTGCAAGTTTTTTGGCGAGAGCCACATTCCTATCATGCAATCTAATATGTCCAGCTTCAGTGCATCAAGCTCCTACAACGTGATTGACCAAACCTCTTTGAAAATTTCAATTGATTAAAAAAAAAGAAGGAAAACAAAGATCTAGAACAAACTGTGAAGACAGACAATGCACCTTAGATTTCAATTGAATCAGGTGTAGAATCGATGCTTTTCGTTTCATTGAATCAATCCTCGATTTAACTAGTCTCTTCAACTCATCATTACAAAAATACAGCTGAAACAGAGAATTGCTTCAAACCTGAAAAAGAACAAACACGATCGGTTCGCTTCAAGGACTTCATTGATATAAATCATAAATGCAGCAAATTACAGATGCAAAAATAACTGTAAACTAATGGTTGTGCAAATTTTTGACACGGACAGAAAATAACCAGACGAATCACGAGAATTGTTCTTGAAAATAACCAAACGAATCAAGAGAATTGGTTAATTGCAATCAAACTTACTTCCTCTTTGAGCTACTTGATTTCCTTCACTAGACGCTCCAAAATCGTATTGAGATTCAACAATATCTCTTCCAATCTCTCTACCTCTCCACGCAACAAATCAGGATCCTCCTCAGCCCCCCGGGCTTCCGATCCCCTAACGGTTCTGTTTCATTCCCTACCGACTGGAAATAAAGGCGACCGCCATCCTGCGCCGAACAATTCTTCTTGCAAACTGGACAGGTGCACTTCTTTTCATTCTAACAGTATTCAAACCACTGCGCAAGTTAGGGTTTCGAACATAAATACGAGAGTCTTAACAAAATTGATTTCTAAGAGCACAAAAACTAGGAAAATTTCTGCAGGTGCAAAATTTCTTCCTTACCAGATTTCGTGAAAGACGTGGCCGCAAATGGAGATTGGTTGGAGATCTTCGATGATGGGCTTGGATCTTCATGGCAGGTTGTCTTTGCGAAAGAGCTGTTAGGTTTTGTGATCATCGCTCAGTCACTATGCGTCCGTTTTTTGGGTTTCGTTGTTGTTGTTTCGGTATTTTCAATTTCTTTCTATCGTTGAAATTTGAAATGGTGAGGGAAAACTGTTAAATTTGTTCGAGCGGGACATGGAACTATTGAGAAAATGAAGAAGAATTTTTGTAAAAAAGACTTCGCGCCGGAGTTGTATGTACAGGTGCCGCGTGCATTTCACGTGATACTTGTGTGAAGTAGATAGAAATCAGAATTTATTTTGGTGATTGAAGAGTGTTTTTCTAAAACAATAAAAATATATATTTTATTTATTCAAATTAAATTTTTTATGTTATTTCTAGATAATTTAATATAATAATGTTAAAATATTTTTTAAAAAATAAATATATATATATATATATATATATATATATATATATATATTATTTTAATATATTTTCAATTAAAAAAAAATTTAAAATTAATATTTATCGAATTCATAAATATTTTCTAGTTTTGTTAATGATAGATTTAGGGTATTTGTCATTTATATTTCTTTAAAAGTGTTTTTTATTAATATTTTGTTTTAGAAAATATTAAATTGATATTATATTAGTATTTTTATAATTTCATGTAAAAAGAATCTAATAAAATAATTTCAATATATTTTCAAGAAAGTAAAACTATCTTAAAAAGTAATTTACATTACATTTCCAAATACTCCATAAGCCTCAAAGCATTTCAGGTTTAGTTATTACATATATTGAAGTTAAAAGAATTTTGGACATTTCCATTGTTGTTTTGGAGCATATTCCTTTTTAAATGATGTGAGAGTGGTTTTTATTTATAAATATTAAAATAATATTATTTTATTTTTTAAATATTATATTTGATATAAATACATCAAAATAAAATAAAAATATTATTTAAAATAAAATAAAAACATTTTTTTTAAATCAAACTCTTAAAAGTAAAAGTCATTTCACTTAATATTTAATATCATGATAATAATAATTTTATTATATTTTAAATAAAAATATAAATATATTTTTTTATTTTTTTTAACATTATCATTCTAATTACCCTGCCCAAACATGGCTCTTCCAGCGACCAAACTAGGGCCAAAACCGTAACTTTGTAAAATACAAAAATCATTGTAGTTTTCGTTGATGAAGAGTGTTTTCTTGTCTCTCTCTCTCTCTCTCTTTCCCAGCTAAAGCTCGATCTACCCAACCAAATCCTAGAAATTAAGAGCCAGAGCCTCTCTCTGGCCATCGTCTCTGCCCTCTGCTTCTTCTCATTCAATCACTGACGAGGTAACATTCTTATCAATTCTGCTTGATGATCTATAAACTACACGCGCTTTGGTTTATTGTGAAATTTCTCAGATTTAATGGAGGGTTAGGATCATTTTGTGATCGACTGAGTATTGTGTATTGTTCTAGCATTTACTATTAGATGAGAAGCTGCATTGTCTTTTCCTTTTCCTTTTTGTTTGGTTGATGAGAAAATTGGAGAAAGCAGGAGATGAAGTTGGATTAAATTTTGTGTTTTGAGTTTTTTATCGGTTCATTGTAATGAAATTTCCAGCTTGGAATTTACTGAGAAAAAAATCAGCTTACACAAGATAATCTCTCTGGTCCACTTATTATTTTGATGCCCATGCGATGATGATCAACTTTTTTGGCTAGGATTTCTGAAATATCATCAACATTGTTATCAGTGCTTGAAGTTTTAATTTATGGTGATGATTTAACGTAATGTGCATAATGTGAAGCAGATGAAAGAGAGTATAGATGGAATCAGGAGCAATAGAAATTCAAAATCTTCGTCAGTTACCTCTCGCCCACTCATTCTGGATATAGATGATTTCAAGGTAAGGAGTAGATAGTAGAAAGCTTTATCTTCATGAGGAAAACCTGCTATCGTACCTCCTTTAGTGTCTATTATTTTGCTTTGTTTTATGTTAAAACATACAGTCTGAATTAAATTTGCAGGGTGATTTTTTGTTTGATGCATTATTTGGGAACTTGGTAAATGATCTCCTCCCATCTTTCCAAGATGAAGAAGCAAATTCAGCTGATGGTAAGGTCGGTGGGAGTGATGTGTTAGCAAATGGACATGCAAGAGCCCCACCCGATGCAGCAAAATTGGCACAAGGCTTGTCTTCTCCCTTATTTCCTGAAGTGGATGGTCTTTTGTCTTTGTTTAGGGATTCTTGTAGGGAGTTGATAGACCTCCGAAAACAGGTAGCTTGTCAAGTATTTGATGAAATATACGAGGTTGTAAAAAATTTCTCTTCTAACATTTTTTTTTTGGATTGAAGATTGATGGAAGGCTATACAATCTCAAGAAGGAGGTTTCTGTCCAAGATTCTAAGCACCGTAAAACACTTGCTGAGGTGAGTTTAAGGGTGTTTGTGTGCATTTTTTTGAATAATTTAAAAAACCGTTATGATATTTTTCTGGAGTAAATTGCAAAAGCTTCTTTATCTTTTAATTCCTCATTGTACCTCTATAACAGGCACAATGATGATGACTTCACCATGTCACAGTGCATCAACTAGTAGTGACCAGATACAAACACAGACTCACACACATAAATATATGCGTAAACTAGTTCCATTTCCTCTAGTTCGGTGATATTATAAAGTAGTTTCTTGCATATTAATTTTTAATGGTTAATTATTAAATTATTAAAAAAAAATACTCTCTTGTTCATGAAGACTCTGATTACTTTTCTTTGTAATAGTGTGATTATGAAAGTACCCTTTAACAAAAAACTTTTGAATTAGGCATCAAGATCAAGGTGGTCTTTTCACCATAACACAATTGACTTTTACAAATATATCGGGTTACATTGGTATTTTTTTGTATTGTGAAATTAATCATTTAACCCTAAAATAAAACAATCTAAGGCCTTGCTATAACTCTTTTGTATTTTCAATTTTTAAGAACAGTGTAATTACTTTTATGTCTATAAAAGACAACTCTCATCTCATATCCTTTTTGTCATCTTACTTTGGTTTTATTGAAAATTTGAAGGATAATCAGGTGCATTGCTGTAAATTATATTTAGTAATTATAATTTAGAAAAAAAACTTGCTAGGAGAATGTGCCAACATGTGGACAACCTAGTGCCCTTTAGATGGCACGTGTGGGGTTTGGCCACCAAACACCACCTCGGAGGGTGGTGTTTGAAAAGTCCTAACGCTCCTGCCATAATATGGGTGGGGGGTGGGGTGCCCTTAACGAGCATTTGGTTAGGGGCAGACAACCATTTCTTTTTTCCTCTCTTTTTTCTCTATCCCCACCCTCCCCTTCAAAAAATCAAACTAGCCCTTGTAATTTATTTCTCCTTCACATTTGATCTTTGCCCTTTTGATTATTACTGCTACTTTGAATAAGCCATGAAATTACAAAAGATTTTTAATTTACCACCTTTTAATTTTAAATAATTTAGATTTGGTCTCTTTTTTTTATTATTACTATTTTTTATTTTTAATAGCCTATAAAATTACAATTGTTTTTAAATTTTACCTCTTTTCATTTTTTTATTTATTAAATTGATCTTTATTTTTTATTGCTATTTATTTTGTTTGAGATTGTTTTTTAAGTGTTTTTAGACAAATTTTGTCTCCGTGTTTTTTCTTTTCTTTCAAATTTGATCTCTATTCATTTTCCTATCTTTTTTTTGACAAGTTTTTTTAAGAAAATGTTTTACGATCTCATCCTTCAAAATTAAATTTGTTGGGAATTTGATTTGTATTGTTTTTTTTATTAATTTTTTTTACAAGTTTTTTAAATTGATCTTTTTCATCATCTCATCCTTCAAAATTATATTAGTTGAGAATTAAACTTCTTGATTAAATTTGGTTTAGGATTTTGCATGTTGTGAGTTTTAGAGATTAGATCAAGTTTCTAAAGTTTGCCTTTTTTTTATTTATTTTTTTAAACTATTTTTTTTTATCCCTTTTTTAGAGATGTTGTTTATTATTTTTTATAGTTTGTTTTTTATGGAATTATTCTTAGTTTCATGACTAGTTATTGATTGTAAAGGTTAATTGAGGTTGACTATTTTTTTCTTTTTTTAAATTGATTTATTTTAATTTCATCCATTTAATTTTTTTGAAACTAGTCTTTCAATTTTCTTTTTTTTCCTTTCTTTTTTCTTGGGCTATATCAATCTTATGCTCTTGATCAAGTGGTTTGTGGGTCAACCCAAATTAATTAAGATTAGGGTCACCAATTTCAAAGGTTAAAGTGGATTGATTTCTTTCTGGACCTTTTTAAAATTTAAATTATTTCAATTGCATCCTTTAATATTTGATTTATTGAAAATTGGTCCTTGTGGGTCAACCCAAATTAATTAAGATTAGGGTCACCAATTTCAAAGGTTAAAGTGGATTGATTTCTTTCTGGACCTTTTTAAAATTTAAATTATTTCAATTGCATCCTTTAATATTTGATTTATTGAAAATTGGTCCTTGTGGGTCAACCCAAATTAATTAAGATTAGGGTCACCAATTTCAAAGGTTAAAGTGGATTGATTTCTTTCTGGACCTTTTTAAAATTTAAATTATTTCAATTGCATCCTTTAATATTTGATTTATTGAAAATTGGTCCTTGTAACTTTTTCTATTTTCTTTCTGTTGGGTTATCTTGATTTTTTTTTTTGCAATTTCATCTTCTATGGTTTTTTCCTATCAAATTTGATCCTTTTTTTTTGCTATCCTTTTCTTTTGTAGGTTTTTTAAATTGATTTTTTTTTCTTTAGTTGAATGAGAATTAAGTTTCTTGATTGAACTAGATTCAAGGTTTTCATTGTTGCAAAGTTTGCAAATTAACTTGGGTTGACTCATTATTTCCCATTGTTATGGGTTATTGTCGGGTTCATGACTAGGGTCACTGATTTCAAAGGTTTAAGTGGATTGATTTCTTTTTTTGACAAAAAAAAAAAAATTCAATTGCATCCTTTAATATTTGATTTATTAAAAAATGGTCTTTGTACCTTTGCTTCTGTAGGATTATCTTGATTTTTTTGTTTACAATCTTATCCTTTTTTTATTATCAAATTTGATCCATATTTTTTTGCTATCTTTTATCTTATGGTAGGTTTCATAAATATATTTTTTTCTTCAAGATTTCACCATTCAAAATTAAATGGTTGGAAATTAAGTTTCTTGATAAATTGATTCGAGGATTTCATGATTTTCATTGCCGTGAAGTTTGTTGTTTAACTCAAGTTGACTCATGATTTGTTTTTCATTGTTTTTTATATTTGTCCTTCAACATTACATTATTCGATAATTAAACTTAATGATATTGTTCAATTTGCTTTCAAACATTTTTTTCCTTGGTATCACAACTAGATTAGATATTTTGCATCCGGACCCTATTGGGCTAAAATCGAGGTTTTTTTTACCTTTTTTCTTGATTTTTATCCTTCAACATTTTTTTTGCTAGAGATTGAGCCTCGCCTTTTTCTTATTCATTTGTTTTTTTGGATTTATGAAGTTGTCATTTGATTTATTAGGAATTGATACTCAAACTATTTTTCTACGTTTTTCTCAATGAAATTATTTTAATCTTGTGTCCATGTTCACAAAGTTTAAGATTTAACCCAATTTAACTGTTTTTTTAAAGAAAAAAGAATAATAAAGTTTGCCCTTAATCATTGAGTTATTTAATGATCTAGGCTGGCTCAAATCAGGTTCTTTTAAACTTTTTTCACTGTCATTTTTTTATCTGTTTATTTACTGTTGTATTTTTTTAATCATATTATTTAAACTACTAATTGATTATTTAAACTACCTCAAATCAATTGCTTAGGTCTTGATTTTTTTTCCTTGGATTTTTTATGTTGAAAACTGATGTGGGCTACAAATCTAGTTTTATATAATTGTCTAGCTTAAAGTAAAGAATAACTGAATTTAGGCAATGAAAAAGATATATTCCTTTTTAAATAAAAAGAAAATAAAGTCGATTGGGTCTCATTTTTCAGTTTTGGCAAGTGGTTTTTAGGTCTTAAGGGGGCATTTAGTTGGTTTGGCTCCCCAAAGAGAATGCAATTTTGGTTCTCTTTGCTTGCTTTCTAAGATCCATCTAATTGAGTAGAAATCTTGATTTCATTTGCTATGGATTTTATCTTTCAGCTGGAAAAGGGTGTAGATGGCTTGTTTGATAGCTTTGCAAGGCTCGACACACGTATTTCAAGTGTTGGACAGACTGCTGCCAAAATAGGAGACCATTTGCAGGTAAAACTTTTCTTATACTAGGTTATAATTTTTCTATGATTCAGTTGTATAGTTATTTTAACATTTTTATTATGATCTTGTCAGAGTGCAGATGCTCAGAGGGAAACAGCAAGTCAAACAATAGAGCTCATAAAGGTACTGTCCATCAGCTTATTTTTTATGCTTTCCTTAGCCTAGTCTAAAAATGCATTAACACCTTGTTTACTTGATTTTTGCAGTACATGATGGAATTCAATGGCAGCCCAGGTGACGTAATGGAACTTTCGCCCCTCTTTTCAGATGACAACCGTGTTGCTGAGGCAGCTTCAATTGCACAGAAATTAAGTAAGATGGCATTATGTTCTCACAAAGCTCTGGGATGTCATAATTCTTGTCATGCTGCATTATCTCTTAGCACTAACCTTATCACTTTTCTATATCGGTCTAGCATTCTTCTTCTTGTTTCTTTTTTCTCAAGTCATGATTAAGAACCTTTGCAGTTTTGCTGTAGCTTTCTGTCTCCTTTATTTACTTTGCCTTACCTCAGTTCTAATCCAATCTATATATATTGAGCATGTAAATCTACTGCCACTCCTTCCCCCCTTTCTATGATCATATCTTCTTGTTTTACACATTATTTCAAACTCATCCAATACTATTGTCATGGCACATTAAATGATATCCTTTCTACTCCACATGATGACTAAAAATTTATTCATCGATGATGTCTTTTGGATTTTCTTTGAAATTTGCTCCTAAAGTATTACTAATTTTTTGGTTGTTGTATTCTGATGAAATATTAAATTTGGAGTGGAATTGGGATGCTGTAGCTTTTCTATTCATTAAGAAAAATATTGATTTCTCCTATTTTTTGGATAATGGTCAGGCATCATAGTGCTGAACTTGTACTGAAAATTTGTTTTAAACTATGTGATCTATCTAAATTAATATAAATAGAACGAATAAACTGATAGTTTGTGAACAGTGAATTTCTACAATAACAAAGAATCTGCTTTAAAGAATGGGTAATTTACACACTAGTTTCTGTGCACAGCCATGTGAATTTTTTTTTTTTATCATTTTTGTGGTTTTTAGGGTTGTTTGCTGAAGAAGATATTGGAAGACAAGGCTTAACTGTGCCATCAGTTATGGGAAATGCAACTGCAAGCCGAGGATTAGAAGTTGCAGTAACTAATCTTCAAGACTACTGCAACGGTATGGGTTCCACACTGTTATTTTTGGATTTGATAGTACTGCCACAGGAAGTCCATACATGGTGCGTGAAAACAAAACAATGATTGAGTGTTAAGTGAAAATAGTGAAAAATTATGTCTAAATAACAAACTGTATAGTTTAATAACTATTAATAGCTATACCATATATGGACAAACATCATCAGGTTAGAAGAAAAGGACTAAATTGTGACAAGGAGGAGTTTGCAGATACCAATTTCCATACAGCCCAGTCTCCAAATTTTTATGTTATGCGGCATCATAATGAAGAATCGTGAAGTGATTTATTTTCACATAGCCCTGTAGCTTGGGCTATGTGGCAAACATTGTCTGCAATTCAGCAGTGTAGGTGATCCTTAGGAGAGCTAGTGTTGGTTTTTAATGTGAGAAAGGTTTTAGTTTTTTATGGAGATGTGCTGTATGTGCATTTTGATTGAGAGGAGGTGCAGGGATGTTCACTCATTACTTCACACTCAGTCAGTTGTTGTGGAATAGGATAGTCTTCTTGCCTTAGAGCATTGTCATGTCAGCAGATGTCATTACCGACAGTTCTCAAGAAAAGGATTGTGGTGCTTTGTTATTTTGATTTAGATGGTTGTTCTATCCTCCTTTACAGAGAATGTCTCGTTCCACAATTTTGTATTGTGCAATTCCTTACTTCATATTACCCTTTCTTCTTTTATCCTAAACAACAAAAGTCAGTTCCATATTCGCAGAGGAGGAAGAAAGCCACGCAGATTGTGCTGCTTAAAAGAAATATCATTACTGGCTTTTATGCATCTCCTTGGAATCAGAAATTACCTTTGCTATTTTCAATCCTCCTTATATTTTGATAAAATATTTATCACCACACATTCATTTTCTTGAGAGTCCCTTGTCCAGAATCTCTACTAGGACCGATTAAAGGTTATTTGAGAATTTTTGCAGTCCTGCGGTGCCTTGCAGCCATGGTAGCCGCCCCCCCTCCCCAACAAAAAGAAGAAGAAAAAGAAGTGATATTGATGTTTATGATGATGGATTTGTCTCTTTTTCATACTGTAACATTGTATAGGTGACACTTTTCCTCTTATTACTTGTCACAGAACTGGAGAATAGATTGCTGGCTCGGTTTGATGCAGCATCACAGAAACGAGAATTATCTACCATGGCAGAATGCGCAAAAATTTTATCTCAGGTGATTCTTTTGTCTGTGTGATTGGACAGGATACTTTTTTGCTTAACACCTTGACCTGGGGTCACCTGAACATTATTTTTATACTGGCCTGGGGGAGTCATTGTCTACTGTCCAGGGTTGAACTGATTGATTGGATATAAGTTTTCCTAGTTTCATCTTTGAACTAAAATCTTCATGTCCAACTTACAATAGAATAACAATTAATGGAAAATAATAAGTCCTCCAGACTGGCATGACTTGGTCCAAAATGCCCAAAGAGTTGTTATTCCTTTCTTCACTTTTTGATGAAAAAATGAGAGGGGGATTGTTTTAAGCCATAAATTTTAGTTATTTTTTGTTTCCTTTTCATCATTCTCTGAAGTAAGATGGATCTTACATTTATAAAATGATCTTGCAAATTCTTTGAAAGGTTTCCTTCTCTGTTTTTTCCTTCTTTTTTTTCTTTTTTTTTCTTTTTAGCTAATGGGTTTCCTTTTGCAATGCAGTTCAACAGGGGCACGAGTGCCATGCAACATTATGTGGCAACACGTCCAATGTTTATTGATGTGGAAGTCATGAATGCGGATGCTAGATTGGTTCTTGGTGATCAGGGCTCTCGAGCTAGTCCTAACAATGTTGCTTGTGGACTCTCTTCCTTTTTCAAAGAAATCACAGGTTTGAAAATAGTCATTTATCTCAAGCAAGGGTTGCATTCTTCAAGGATTGTTAAAAATCTACACTGTTCTCCTGCAGACACTGTCCGTAAAGAAGCAGCTACAATTATGGCAGTATTCCCTTCTCCTAATGATGTCATGTCTATTTTGGTTCAGGTAGCTAAGCAGGATTATTATCATTATTATGATCATCATCATCATCATCATCTTCTTCTTCTTCTTCTTCTTCTTCTTCTTCTTATTTGAATTGCAAACTGCATACCTTTTTTGTGAATTCGTATTTATGATGTTTTCAATATATGTGCAGAGAGTTTTAGAGCAGCGAGTTACAGCTCTTTTAGATAAGTTGTTAGTGAAACCGTCTCTTGTGAATTTACCTCCCATGGAAGAAGGCGGACTTTTATTAGTATGTAGAATTGCTTGCTCCAAACTGTTTCTAGTTCCTGTGTTTCAGTTTGAAGTGACAATCAGATATTGACATTTTTTTTTATGTTTGATTTGAGGCTTCAGTATCTCAGAATGCTAGCAGTGTCATATGAGAAGACTCAGGAACTTGCAAGAGACCTGCAAGCTGTTGGATGTGGTGACTTGGATGTTGAGGGTATTTAACTAACTTTATTTTGTGACTTTAGATGTGTAATCATCTGCTAATATTCGGTGAAAGCGTAGAACATCATTAATCAATGAAGAAATATGAGCTGGGCTTGTCTTTCATGTAATAATATGTTTTCCCTGTTAAATATTGTGGAACCAATTTTGCTAATGACTTCATGTTGCAACGGGTAGCCTTTGCTCTATGTGGTCCCAGCTAATACCAACGCTGCAGGGTTGAGGGATCATTCCAACCACCCCATCCTCCACCCTTTCCTATTTAACCAAAAAGAAGAAAGTAAAAACAGAGATAGTCATTTAGCTGATGACTGGTGACTTATGTCCAGTTGTCTGGTAGCTAAATTGTTGATTCTGGTCCTGGATACTATAAGGATACGGACATTCTATAATATATTTGAATAGTATTACCTTTTATGATTATAGTTAGTCAATGTCTATAGTATTGGCTTTTTTAAGCAAATTAAGTCAAATCCTGGAAATTTTAAATTTTGGCCTCTTTTGCCTTTGGTTGTAGAATATGAGTTCAAATGGTGCAGAAATGAATTGTACTGAATTGGTGAGCTTCTAAAAAAAGTTTGGGTGTAGTTTAATAAATGACTTGTGGATTTCTTCAATTCAGAAAATTTCTATTTACTTGTTAGCGGAGATTGCCACTGACATTTGATATATTTAAATATTTTACCGCAACTAATAGTTGACAACGAGACTGATTTCCTGAATAACAGTGTTAGCATGACATGATGAATGTGTATATCAACTAATGTTAGTCGCATTTGTCCAGCTTCCTTGCATAATTTTCCTCTTTTATTTTGGTGTCTTATTAACTCTGTTGATACAGGCCTCACAGAGTCTCTGTTCTCTTCTCACAAGGATGAATATCCTGAACATGAGCAGGCCTCTCTTAGACAACTATACGAGGCTAAGGTTTGCATGTTTATGTTTTCTTTCCCCCTGGCCAATTCTACAGAGCACTTTTTTCTCTGGCAACAATAGACTACCATGATTTGCAGATGGAAGAATTGCATGCTGAGAGCCAGCTGCCTTCTGAATCAACTGGATCTATTGGGCGCTCGAAAGGGGCTTCTGTAGCATCTTCCCACCAGCAGATATCTGTTACCGTTGTGACAGAATTTGTGCGGTGGAATGAGGAAGCAATATCAAGATGCACTTTGTTTTCATCTCTGGTAATTTTTAATTCTGCAATCAAATATATCTTGTCTGTTACTGAGAGTTCTTGTATAATTGCACCCATATACCATTGGATTTACTGCAAAATGCTTGAGTACTCTTTTCCAGTTCTTTTAAAGGTATTAAACAGTAGCTATCTTTTCTTTTGAATGTTCCTCATTTGTCAATTGGTCTAAGAATCCTGTGCCCTTGTCTGAAATACTCTTTCATATAAATAACATTTTCCTTCTTTCTTTTTCTTAGGTAAAGTAAGGTTAACGAGCACTCATAAATTTGGCAACTATATTAGCAAATGTTTATATTCATTTAAGGCTACCTTGATTATTTTGCCTGGACAATGTTAACTTGTCCGCTAAGCTTTGCGAGTGAAACTCATACTTTTGTCAAATTTATCTTGAATGGGCATGTGATGATGACAGGTTGAAATGTACATTTGGAGGTGACATCTGAAATAATGTCTCATGTGGGTGTACTGGAATTGTCTTAATTACCTCCGGTCATGGATTGTCTTGGCTTTTTTTGGGTGGTTAAGGCCTTTAGTTAGTTGTGGTTTATGTTCTCCAGACTGGTCTGAGCCAATGAATCAAATGGCATAAAATAACAAACACAGACATCCAAAGGAAGAATAGTTAGAATATACAACTATACATCTTTTAAACATTGTGTCGAGTTAAAAAACAAAATGAACATTAGCCAGTATGAGTCTGGTTGGTCCTTTATTTCTATTTGTTGATCAAAAAACGAAGCTAAACTTCAATAATATGCATTGAAAGAAGGCTTAGATATGAATATGTTATGTTTCTTTATTTACAAATGATTCAAATATTTATAAAATATGAATATGTTATTTCAGTTTTTATTGAATCCAAATATGCTTTTCTGCAGCCTGCTACCCTTGCAGTCAATGTGAAAGCAGTCTTCACTTGCTTGCTAGATGAAGTAAGTTGCTTACTGTATATATTACTTTGTTAATAAATGTCATGGTTAGCTCACATTTTTATTTTTCAAAAACAAAATGAAGGTAGGGCAATATGTAACAGAAGGTCTTGAACGAGCTAGAGGTGGTCTCACTGAAGCTGCAGCTTTAAGAGAACGGTTTGTGCTGGGAACCAGTGTTAGTAGAAGGGTGGCTGCTGCAGCTGCTTCTGCTGTAATCACTTGATCATGTCTTTCCTTGCTCTTTTATGGGTTATAACTACAACGGAGTTTAATATTTAGGTGATGTGCATTTACTCAGAACATAGTGCTTAAGTGAGATTGATGTTGGGATGCAGGCAGAGGCTGCTGCTGCTGCTGGTGAGAGCAGTTTCAGATCTTTCATGGTTGCTGTACAGCGTTGTGGAAGTAGTGTGGCTATAGTACAGCAAGTATGTTGGCTTGCACTGACACTGTTTAAATTTTTGTGAAAATAGATATATAGAGAACTTAAAATGGCTTCAACTTTCATCTTCAGTATTTTGCAAATTCTATATCTCGCCTCTTACTACCTGTGGATGGTGCACATGCTGCTTCATGTGAAGAAATGGCTACAGCTATGTCTACTGCAGAGGCTGCAGCTTATAAAGGGCTTCAACAATGCATTGAAACTGTTATGGCCGAGGTTTGTTCTTTCCTCCAAGTATTTTATTTTAACATTGCATAGATTCAGTTGGAGTCTTGCTTGTCCTTAATTCTTTGCCATTTGTATTTATGTGGCATCATATTTAGTTCAATGCTTCATTTATATTTTTTCTAGTCATATCTTTATATTTAATCCATTGAAAATTATGCTACCATTCTCCATGTCTGGCCGATCAGATCTCTGCCTATTTTTTAAGTTCTTGTTCTTATAGTTTTATTGGGGAAACTCCCACACAGGTAGAGCGATTGCTATCAGCTGAACAAAAGGCAACAGATTATCGGTCACCTGATGATGGAATGGCTCCTGATCATCGTCCAACAAATGCTTGCACAAGGTATATTAACCTCAATACACCCAAATTTTGTTTTGAACTAGAAGCATATTTGCTGGTTTGTCTGGAAAACAAGTGATACAAAGTCATTCCATTTCTTTGTTGGGTTTTCATTTCTCAAAATATTTTATTTCTTCTATTCTTAAAAATGTATCAATTCATGTGTTTGCTGGTCACTCTTGTCAAGTGGGAGTTTCCCTTTGACAACGCAAAGATTCTGCTATTTTAATTATCCAAGGTCCCAAGTCTCTAACTAAGTTCAGTCATTCACCTAAGATTATGAATATGTTGCAGTGGATCATTTGATTTCATTTCTTTTCTGCCATGTATCTTTGTCAAATAGAACCACTTTTAATAAAAGAACTCAATATTTCAGTCATTATTGATAATAACTGCATTGTTTCTCTTGGCCAGAGGTGTGGCATATCTTTCACGTGTGCTTGAGGCTGCATTCACTGCATTGGAAGGTCTTAACAAACAAGCATTCCTCACGGAATTGGTAAGTGGTCTGTCTCTGAGATTCTTTTGACCCTTCTGTGTGTAATTGGTTGTCCAAGTTTGCCCTTCAGTCATGATTGCTCATGCATATGCAAATAAAGAGTTTTTACGTTCTCTGTCAAAGGAAGAGTGTTATGTGTACTTTATGTTATCTTTTTATTATTTCTGACACAAGAGTGTCATGACACATTGGAGGAGGTATTGCTTCAACAAGTCTTTTGAGCAATTCATTTTGTATTACTGCTTCATTGATTTTGTTTTCTCTGTTCTTTTTTATTTTCCCTTTCTGGTACAAGTAACAGTCATTGCATCTTAGCTTTAAGTGAAAATTAGTGTACGCTTATATTCAAACCTATTAGGTGACCTCTTTCAGCTCTCTCAGGACACTGCTTTGACAGGCTATAACTGGCAATGACCTTTTTTTCTAAATCATAATTTCATCAGACTGATCAGTATTTCCAAGATTTCTAAAACATGAATCAAAATGGAAAATCTTATCTCATACACGATCATTCTCAACAGTCAGATCAGATTTGAAATTCTACCCTCCCATAGTAGAAGCTTTCCTAGAATGTACTCTGGTGAGGCAGATCATTATGGTTTCCAGAAATATGATTGAGACACCTGTAATTTCACTCAGCGTGGTGACAAACCTACATAATCTGTGCTTATTCTTGGGGAAGGGAGATAGTTTGGGATAGCAATTACATGCAAACGTTTTTTCTTTTCCTAAAGTTATACTTATCCGAAGGGAACATTAACTTTGAACATGGATATGGTTATCTTTTCAGGGAAATCGCTTACACAAGGGGCTGCTTAATCATTGGCAGAAGTTTACTTTTAATCCCAGGTAATTTGCCTATCTCAGATGCTCCATGCATTAAATTGCCTTACATTTGTGCTCTGTAGTTTGGTGATCCTTTGTTGGCATTTATAGTTAGGGTTGCTGTTATTTGTATAGAGAAGCATGTTTCAATTAGTGACTGCATGTGACAGCATTGGCTGGAATTCTTTCAGTCCACTCTGAATTTATGAGTTTCGTGTTAAGAAAGAAATGTTGAGATTTTGAGAATTGAATAAGGCGTTTTAACTTTCATAACACATGAACATCCAGAAAAGGGGAAAGGCTGAATCTGAAATTTATGCTCTCTGCTTGGTTTTGGAGCTTCCTTGTTAGCATATAATTTGCCCACAAATCATGATTGGGTTCCCCTGCATTTGGGGAGTGTATTTTGGTGGTTGAGAGTTTGTAGTGGCCCGTATTCTAGTGGGATCCTGCTGGAAATGATTCTTCTAGATGCTCTCTAAGTGCATACTTTTTTTTGTTGGAAATCCCCATTTTAATTACTTAATCATGCAGTAGCTCTTCCGAAGTTCTAACTTATTTATGGATAAACTGTGCACAAATGATTTGGTTTCTATTGTATTGAGTTATAATATTTGTTGGGGATGGCACCAATAAGTTGCTTTACATAATTGTTCTATTTTTTGTTTCCCCTACGCAGTGGAGGATTGCGGTTGAAACGAGATATAACTGAGTATGGAGAATTTGTGCGAAGTTTTAATGCTCCTTCTGTTGATGAGAAGTTTGAGTTGTTGGGCATGTAAGTTCAAGCCTTTGACCAGATTTGAGTGCTGATATAGAATTTTTCATCTCATTTTACCGAGGGAAATTTTTGTCTCAGAATGGCCAATGTCTTTATTGTTGCTCCTGAAAGTCTTTCCACTTTGTTCGAGGGTACCCCCAGTATACGCAAAGATGCACAAAGGTATCATCAATGGTTTTTATTTATTTTATAGAACTCACTCAAATAGTCTGATACGGTGGTTGCATTAATTAACATACCTAGAACTGGGTGTTGATCCTAAACTAGTTAGCTTAGCTACATAATCCTTTACCATTCTGTTCTGTGTAAAACAAAGAATTTTCTCTAATATATGCACTATTTAGGATTGCATGGAATGTCAAGTGTTTTTTTAAGGATTATGAATCCATTTCCCATACAATAGATGTGGTTTAGAGGTATCTCGAAATCTTTTTTGCTTCAGTTGAAACCCTAGGGCTAATGCTCTTTACCTTGTCACTTGAGGATTTTCTTTTGGTGGATCCACCCCCTCTTTGTGGTTTCTTCTGTTTTGTTGATTTCTCTGTTGACAACTTTGATTGGCTGCCATTTCAGGTTTATTCAGCTTAGAGAAGACTACAAGAGTGCTAAACTTGCCTCAAGACTTAGTTCATTGTGGACAAGCTCTAGTTGAGAAAGCATCTTTTATTTTCCATATTTCTTGGATGCCTTGCATGAAATCTTGGACACTTCACAGGGAGTACTTTCTGTGGTGGGCAACAGTCACCTCAAATGGGATCTGTTTTGGCTCTGAAACCAAGTTGTTGAGCTAGTTGGAAATTAACTTTATTCCTATTTATTCATCTCACCTTGGCCAGGAATCCGGTACAGCAAGGTTTTCTTTGAATTTTTTTTCCTTTAACATTTTGGTGGTCTTTTATTTATTAAATTGATGTTGCTAAGATGCGGTAGATTTTTGTTATCAACAGTAATTTTTACATAGTAGGTTCACTGTTTTTCTGTGATGGTTCAGAAAAGAAATCTGCAGTCTGTTGTATCCTTGTAAATGATAATCTTAGAGATGAAAATGACACTTTAGGGCTGATTTATGCTCTCTTTTTTCCCATCAGGTCTTGTATTCTGCACTTATTGTTGGGCAAATATAGTGCATGTATGTTTTCCAAGTTTTAACCTAGTTTTAAATACAGTGGTCAAAAAGAACGGAGAAGGAGAGGATTGCGCGATTGAGGATTGAAGGGTGGACAATGTCGTGTAGCTGGTCGTTGGATTGGGAATGGGAAAAGGAGAGAGGGGGAAGCGTGGTCGAAAGTATTTTATTCTTTCCTGGCAACTGGAGGTATGTAAAATTATTAACCAGGTAATGTTTGCTCTCAACCATGGTGTTTTTGGAAAGCTGGTGGTCTTTGAAGGCGATAGAGGATAGGGCTATGCTGCAGGTTTTGCCAATACTAAATAAGTGGTGAAAATAAAAGGTTCGCGTTCTGCTCCCATCCAAGCCTGACGGCGTCTCACTCGCTATTTTAACTCTTGGCTTTGATTAATGATTTCCATCAAGACAAAGGACTCAGCCACTGGCGATTCTAATGGTAGAATCTCAGGTTTCCGGCTTTAAAAGTTTTCCGAGTTTAGAGGACTTGTTCCAAGTGGCTTCCATTCAAAAAGACGACATAAATGTTCACAGCAATTGCTAATTTCAGCACTTCTTTTGTGCGTATGGAAATCTAAACAAAAGAAAGGACACGATCGTATATAATGATGGAGCCGGCACAAATGGAGGCTCTAATTGTTTGCACCTTCACCACCAGGTTCATGAATCGCACACAAATGGCAAGAAAAGTGGAGGCAGCGATTGTGACACCCGGTACCGCATCTATTATTTGGTGGGTTGCCTCTATTTTTACTAGAACGACAGCCTCCCACTGTAAGTGCTCCCGCTTCTACACTATCTCTTGGCAACGGATAGAAAGATACAGGAGATTGATACTGAAGAACCCGTTAAGTGGATGGTTAGGTTTCTTTTTTGTAGCAAAGACATCTACGAGTAACATCTCCTTTGTGCCCATATCACGACTAGCTGGCAAAAACAAAATCAAAGATGTGCTGAGACCCCACAAATCACTAGTGTGTCGACGTGGTCAATCGATTGTATACCACCAGAAACTCTTTTCAAGTATATCTACCCATACGTAGGGTTCAAGATGCGTAGCTGAGTGTATGTTTGACCAACACAACCAATGGGGGACTCAACTAAAGCCTGTACATGGGATGCCAAATAAAAAATAAATATCTAGCCAGCACACCATCCCCCACCAAGTCTTGAAGCAAGTGCTTCACAACTCTGTCGAAAGCACATAATACGTTGCCAAAAGTGTAAAGGAAAAAAGGAGTGCTAATGTAGTTTTTTCTTTTTTACAAGTGTCAAGGTAGAGTTTTTTTTATTAATATTAATATTAGGATTAATTTATGTGCATCTCGATTGATTTCATAAATTATAAAATTAATGATCATGTCAAGTTTTAATAATTATCATATTAATAATTACAAAATTTAAATCTAAAATCACAAGAAATTTCAAAAATTTTAACCTTAAACTTTTATTGTTGTACCACTTACCAAATGATTAGTGGAGCAAACCTTTTATCCTACATGTAGGTTTTAATTGCATTAGTGGTGGCGGACCAATTCTGAAAATTCTTGCTCTCTTCTTGCAGCAGCACCACCATCACCACTTGTGTAATTCGTGCCTTTTTTTCTCCCTGTTCTATTTTTGCTTCTTCCCTTTTTTCCTTAAAAAGTTTGCAAATTTTAAGGATAATCCATCACTTGATGGATCTGGACTTGCTAGTTTCTCTCCCACGTGGAAAATGGTTATAGAAATGGGTTCTTGATGAAGTGCAATGAAGTCGATCCCATGATCTAAACCATGAAGTCATAAACAATATTTTTTTAATTTTTTATAGAGATATTAAATTAAAATAAAATAACCAAAAAAAGAATATTAAAATAGTTTATTTATCATTTTGTTTTTTTATAAAAACCAATAAGCTAGCTAAAACCATTTAATTGGATTTAATAATAAAATAAATCTTTATATTCTTATGTTTTTTAAAAAAAAAAAATTCACCCATAGTTGAGCACCCAAAAATAGCCTAGTATATATAGCTATGCCCCGTGGAAGTATTTGGCAGCTACCCATTCACGATGAAAGAGGTGTTTGGGAGTGTTTTTAAAAAAAAATAAAAAAAAATATTTTTATTTTTTACTTTAGATTAAAAAAAAATAAAATGATTAGTGGAGCAAACCTTTTAGCCTCCATGTAGGTTTTTATATATATAATCGGGGTGTCCGGGTCAATTTATGTACACCTCAACTAATCCTCGGGTCCACTGAACATAAATTTTTTTTGATATTTTTAGATCATTTTAATGTGCTGATATCAAAATAATTTCTAAAAAAATATTATTTTAATATATTTTTAAATAAAAACACTTTCAAAAATAACCATGATCACACTCCAAACAAGCACGAAGAGAGATTTTGTTTGTAGATAGACTTGCATTGGTAAGTGATTTATATATAATGGTGAACATCGTCATCTTGAAATCATAAACTTAAGTTAATGCTTTGTACAACTAAATTTATTATTGGCTATCGATATTTTCAATGCAGCAATCAGGAGAAAAATCACTGCCACAAACTCCTCCAAGAGAATTTATGTCACTACTTCACCTTTTATTTTTGGAGTGATTTTGTGTCTTATTTTTAGAGATTTGTGTTATCTATTTTTATTTTTTTTAGATTCGATGAAACTCTATCTTTTAGACATTCTTTGCTAGCCCGGATTAAGGGAATGAAATCTTGATTGTCCTAAATTCCTATAAGACAAGTACATTTTGACTCGAATCTGAGACTTGCAAGACAAATCTCAAATCCTTTACCACCACGCTACACCTATTTGAGACGCTATCTGAAATTCTATTTAATAATTTTTGTCATGTTGGTTTTAAACAAAACTAATATTAAAATTCTCTCTATGAAGATAATTCCAACATGATTTCGAGATTCTAGAGATTAAGAAAACTTTTGTTTCTTAAAAAAAAACCTTTCCCTTTCACAAAACACTTATAACATAGAAACATGTTGTTTTAAAACTAGAAAATTAATCCTTACTTCAATATACATCTTTAAAATTAATTTTTGAAAATTAATTTTTCTTTTTAAAATTAATTAAACATTGTTTTTATATAATTTTATTCAAATAAGAAATATTTATAAAAAAAAATATTACACTCATCACATGCTATTAACGCTCCTACTCCGTTATTGGTTCATGAATATACGGCAATTTTGGTGGACGGAACGAGAAGATGTAGTTTGGGCTCTTCGGAGGACACGGGGGATGGAACATGACACAGCACGTGACAATTTTTTTCAATTGACTTGTCAATGTTTTGACCAATCACAAACAAATACCAATTAGAAGAATAGAATAAAATGACTTGGTCAAAACAAATGAATTATTACTGATATCGGGCTAACGAGACATTTTGAGCCCAATAAGTCCTTGTCCCCACACGTTTGCAATTCAATGCCCCTCGTGTCACCCACGTCTTTTGGGCTCAAAATGTCTCATCCATCCACGTCATTATCCCCCTCTCCTCGCATCATCTCCCGTCACTTTTAAAATACCCCTTTGTCACTTAACCTTATTTTTTATTTTTAAATGTTTTTTAAAAATATTTCTATCTCAAAATATTTTTTAATAATTTTAATGTTATGATATAAAATATATATAATATTTTTATATTTTTTTGTAACAAAATATTTAAAAAAAAAAACTTTACAAATGAGATTTTAAATTACTTGCTCAATAAAAGTATCATTCAGAATTGGTCAGCTCCGCCATTGCCCTCAACTTATAGTAAATAATTTGCTCAGACTGCAGGAAAATAGTTTATAGTGAATAAATTATGTTAAGACAATGATTTACACGAAAATAAAAGAAAGGCTGCATTTTTATTATTATTACAAATAATGTTTCCAAGTCAATTATACTAAAATGAGAACACGTTATCATTATAGTGTAACTGTGGATGGGGTGCAATTTCTTTTATAGAAGTGAAAATGATTTTAATATATTTATGTTGGTATTCTTATAAAAAAAAATATTATGTTAAGAAATTATCTCACATAAAAATTTAAATTTATAAGTGAAGTCTCAGAATATGATTTATATTATTTTATAACACATTCTCTCAAGTAAAAAAAATTTGAGATTGAAATTTACACTGGTCTATATTATATTATCCTTAATTTTTATCAAATAAAATAGGAATAATAAAATTTAAATTCATAATAATATTTTAAAATATTAAATTTATAAATAAAACTTTAAAATATAATTTATATTATTAATTAATAATTACTCGGCGGAGCCCGATCCACTATCATAGGATTCGTAAGAAAGGGAAAGTTCGGGACGCCTTGAATCACGAGCGCCGGTAACGGCAGCAATGACTTTTATCCACAAAGCTGTGGGCCAAACCAAATCTACTAGCTGGCAATCTCACGCTAAAGCTAACACTGTCTCCTTTTCTTTTTCGGTTGTTGGCTACTTCCAATTATAAATTGATCTGGGAAAGAGTATAATGTAGTGGACATAATGAAATTTGGAGCGAGGATAGAAAAAAACAGTCTGTTTTCCAAAGCCAGTGGTTTTGCACGTGTGACGGAAGTGAGGGGCAGAATTTGGAGACGCGTGCTTAAGATTTACAGAAAGAAACAGTTACAGGCACGGAAGATGGGCAGGCAGAATCTGTGCAAGAACTGATGAGTGTCAAAAATAAGGTTACATGACATCTGCTGCTCTGTAGTAATTAGTAATATCTTAATAATTATTTAAAAACAAATACAGATAATTAAGAGAGAAATTATATCTGTAAATATTTTTATTAATTTTTATGGGTCATAAGTTTTTTTATTTCAATATTTTTCTTTAAAGTTAGTGTAAGAAACTAATTTTTATCACAGTCCATTCATTTAATTATATTTTTTTGAAAAATAAAAATAAAAAATAGCATTTAATTGCAAGATACAAAGGTTCATTCACGTGTTCATTGATATAGTTTGAAAATTTACTTAGATAGATGGTATATGCTACTCTGCGATTAAATCAAATATTTTTTAATATAAAAAATACTATTATTTAAAAAAAAAAGAACTCAAGTAATTGATTTGAATGAGTTTATTAAGATTAGTTAATTTAATAATATAATTATATATATACAAATTCAACAACAACAGCAGCAAAAAAATAGCTAGTAAAAAATAAACATTTTTTTTATATTATGAAAAGATGCCCTCTAAATATTCTTAAAAAGAACATAATAATCTTATTTGATAATAAAAAAAAATTAAATATGAATGAGATAACTTTATATATAAAAAAAAATTGAAACTCAATTATCAGATAACTAAACACTCAAGAACAAACTTGAAAATACATTATTTTAATTTGTCTTGGAAAAGTATTAAGAAACCATTGTTTTTTAAAATATTTAAATAATTTTTTCATGCTAAAAAACAAAAACATTGATCCCAATTAAATAGGTAACGGGCAATAAATCATGTAAAAAAAAATATTACCTCATCAATAAAGCCATATTTTTTATGGAAAGGGTAAAAACATTAAAAAAAAATTCAATTATACATTCAACTAAATAACATCATGAAATAACTGTTCATCCACATTCATTTCACTGTGAATTTGAATAGTGCATTTCACTTCCTTTTTAACTTTTTTTTTGCTACTGCTTATGCTAATTAATTAACATGAATAGTTTTATTGGCGTGCCAAATGCTGAAAGGGTTGTTTTCATATCCACTTCCTCGTAGGCATTCTTTTGACCTACTTTCCATGCTATTTAATTAGCATGAACAGTGTTGTTGGCGTGCACAATGGAGAAGGGACTGTTTTTTATTGTACATACATAAATAATTAATTATTTTGCTGCGCATGCAAGAAATATTTTTAAAATTATAAATTTATTTGCACTTTGTTGCGGTTAGAACCATATTTTTTTTAACATAAAAAATTATATGATCCAAAAAAAAGATAACCTTTTTCAATTATAAATAACTAATTGTTTTGATGCACATGCAAGAAATATTTTTTAAAAATTATAAATAATACTAACCACTTACCTGCGCTTTGTTGCGGCCAAAACCATATTTTTTCTAACGCAAAAAAATTATTTTAGGTGATTTTTTTGTATAAATTATAAATAATACTAGCAACTTACCCACGCTTTGTCGCGGCCGGAACCATATTTTTTTCAACGCAAAAAAATCATTTGATTAAAAAAAATACATACAGCTACATGAGATCGTGAAATCACTGTTTACCACGCTTTTATGTGTTTTTATCATACAATTAGTATGAACAGTCGCTTAGGTTTTTTTAATACTTTTCATGCTAATTGTTTTGTTATGCATGCATGCAAGATATAATTTTTCAAAATTATAAATAATATTAGCCACTTACCCGTATTTTATCACACTCGAAACAATGGTTTTTTTCAACATAAAAAAATTATTTGATGAAAAAAATATTTTTTGAAAATGATAAATAATATTAACCACTTACGACGTCTGTATTTTGATACAATTACCATAAACAATCTCTTAGATGTTATTTTGATATTGCAAATGCTAATTATTTTGTATTTCTTCTCAAGCATTATTGATCAGGCTAATCTTTAATAAATTTATTTTATTGCAATCATTACTTAAATAGTTAAAATACATCTAAAAATCAAATTATTTATTGCAAGAAGCAAATCGTTCATCTGTGTTATATTTAATCGATTATAATTTTATGATTTGCTGATGAAATAATTCATCAAACAGATAAAATATATATAATATTCAATGATTTCAATGCAGAAAACAAATAAGTTATTTTTTTACAGATTTTATCGAATATAATTTTACTTATTAAATATTTAGTTAACCAATAAAAATATACACAATAATCAATTAATTTGATACATAAAAAAGACAGCAAGGCGCGCGTGCAAAGCATCTCGTTCCTACTATTTCTTTTCTTGTTACTTTTTTTTAACAATACCACAAGTGGAGACAGCCATGCAAATTTTAAAATAATATTTAAATCATAAAAGATAAGATTTTTATGAATGGAAAAAGAAGAATTTGAACTCATTGAGAAATAAAACTACAGAAATTAAACAAAGGTTACCATACTGAATTTAAATTTCTTTCATGGGAATCTGTGAGTAAAGGATATTCCAAGTGGCTAGCATATTTTTCAAGCTGATTTATTGTTTTAAATTATATTTTTGGGTTTGATTTCATTTATAAAAATGTTATTTTATTTTTTATTTTAAATTAATATTTTTGGTGTTTTTAGATTAAAAATATTTTTTATAAAAATATTATTTTATTATATTTTTAAATAAAAAATAATTTTAAAAACAAACTCAAGTAAATTAATTTATATTTTAGTTGTTATCTTCTTAAATCGGAGCACCCATCCATTCTTGCAGACACGCACAAGGGTAAACTGGCTTCCACTTCATTTTATCTCCTGGCCGATGTCGGTAATTCACAAGCCACCAATTAAATACATACATGCATACAGACAGACAGACACCGCGTAGATTTTCCAAAAAGTCCTCAAAGGCAGATCCACACAAGCCACAGCCCTTTGACATTATCCAAAGTCAACCCTAAAACCATCACTGGTTTTCAGTAGAAAAGATAAACATTGAGATGCCAAATTGCCACGCTCTTTGTTCTATATATTATTGCTTCTCTCCTCACTACACCCCCTAACCCTGTATCTCAAAAAGTCAGCCCCTTCTTTTGTCCTCACTATAACATCAGTCGCAGAAGGAAGGTACAGATTCACAGACCTTGTCTCTGAAGCCATGGAGGTTATTGATTGGGATCTTCATGCTGTGGTCAGAGGCTGCTCCACCTCTACCTCCACCACCCTCACAGACACAAGCACCATCAACAGCAACAGCACTACCGGAGGTTATAGATCAGATTATTATCCTCAGTATTCTTGCTTTTCTGGTTTTGGCAGTGAACAAGTTGGCTATCTTTTCTCTCATCCAGATCCCTTTGAAACAAGAAATGCTGATGGAGAACTGGATGAGCTTTACAAGCCATTTCCCCCCAAAACTCAGCCCCCCCTTTTTTCTCCACAAGCCTGCACACCTATCTCTTCTTTTTCTTCGTTTGCCAGTTTTAACAAGGATTTACAAACCCAGCCAAAACAACAGCAAAAAAAGTCACAGCCTAAGCAGATTCATGCCGGTTCTGTGACCAGCAGTGTAAATTCTCACACACCTCGATCCAAAAGAAGGTAAATCTGCTTACTTTTCACTTCTAGCAAGCAAAATAATTTGATTGGGTAGATAGTCATGAAAGAAAGACGACTCTTTTGCTAAAATATGGTTCATTTGTATATTTATGTCTTGTCACAGAAAGAACCAGTTAAAGAAAGTATGCCAAGTACCAGCAGAGGCTCTATCTTCAGATGTGTGGGCATGGCGTAAATATGGGCAAAAACCAATCAAAGGCTCTCCATATCCAAGGTAATATATCATGTATCCATGTTGAATTTAATCAAAGCCTGCCTTTTATTCTGGTATTTATTAATTATGCCTGCTTTTCTTGTTAGTTTCTCAGTCTGGTGTCAAGTAAAGGCCTGTAAATTTTCAATATCTATTTGATTAAAACTTTGGTTTGTTCTGTCCTTAACAGGGGCTATTACAGATGCAGCAGCTCAAAAGGGTGTTTGGCCCGGAAACAAGTGGAGAGAAACAGATCCGACCCAGGAATGTTCATAGTGACGTACACAGCAGAGCACAACCACCCTGCTCCTACGCACAGAAACTCTCTAGCAGGCAGCACGCGACAGAAGACCTCAACACCACAGACTGGTACATCTAACGATTCTAACAAACCATCATCACCAGCCCAACCCACTTGCTCATCTCCAGCAACTTCCCTGGAAGATGAGCTATTAGTTCAAAGTACTACGGACACAGCGTTAAGCAGAGAAGGGAAAGATATAACGGAAGACGACGATGAAGATGAGCTTGCTGGATTCTCAGAGATAGCCGTTGGTGATGATTTCTTTGCGGGTTTGGAGGAATTTGTTGTTCCGGCTACCGGAGTTTACTTCTCTGATCATTTTCCTGCAAGTTTTGGTCTGCCCTGGCATGCTAACAATGCTGCCACGGCAGCCGGAAGTATCTGACACTGCCTTGAGCTTTTCTTTTCTTTTCCCGTTATGTATACACTAGTATCATTTTGCTAGAAGTAGAATCTGCCTTGTGCCTGTGAAGTGAATGGTGAAGGCAAAAAGGAAATAGTTTATTCCTTTTGTTGATCTGTAGACTGTCAGTAAAATTAGAATTAGCTTGTCAACCCACCCACCCCCGCCGTCAGGTATTGTGTGGTAATTACTGTTAAATTTCATGGATGACAGCTAGAGATTAAGAAATTTGTGGTCTCCGGGAGGCTCACATAGCCCCGTGGCATATTTGCCTCTTCAACTCGATAATGAAAGCACCCCCAACGTGTACGGCGATTCAAATTCTGCACATGAACAATAGAATGATACTAAAACTTGATTTTGATACGAGATTCAACTTGTGTCTAAAGATTCAATAGTGGATGGCTTTAAGAAGCAAATATCGAAAATGCAATTGTATCAATCTCCCTTTTCCCATATTTCAAAATGACAGGAAGGAATCCATCATTGATCGAGAAGAGTCGTGGGATTAGAGCGCTAGCATAGATACACCTCTGGGTGCGTTTTTCTAAAATAAGTCCTGCTTGAAGCCCCAACAGACATCACAACCAGGAGAGAGAAGCCGTACAGACAGGAAATCAGAGAGCTTCCTGATCTCTCACAAAAACTGAGAGCTTACAGGTATGCAAGGTTCACGTCCTCGCAGAAGCTTTCTGTGCAGCGGAATGAGAAACATCTTAGCCCCCAAAAGAATTCCCAACTTCTCTGTTTCACCAACTGCAGAGAGCCACCCTGTGATGATCTCCATGGTTATATAATCATGATTACAAGAATGCTCGATCATTCTATACATGAATTCAAACCCTTTTACCAAATGTTTCTCCTCTCTAAGGCCTTTAAATATAGCTTTGTATGTGGTGGTGCTCTGTGTGACCCTCCTAATTTTCATATCTTCCATCAAGGAAACAACAGATTCACTTCATTGTTCTTGAAAATAGTCTAAGAGTATGTTGTATATCAGTGTTTAGTGGAACCTTGGATGCAGCTTTCATGTCTTCGAAAATCTCTAGCTCCTTTCACATTTCTATTTAAGCACTACGCATTTATCAGAAAGCTGTATGTAGCAACAGTGGGCACCACATCGTCCCTGATCATCTTTTTCAGGACTCTCTGCGCAAACTTTAAATCCCCAGTTTTGCTGATATAAAGCAATCAAAATATTATAAGCGATAACAGGTTTCAATCCAGCTTCGTCCACCTCCTTGAGCAACGCAAAAACTCTTTTAAACTTTGTTCTTACTGCAAAACCCTCCTATCAAAACATCATAGCACATTGTGTCAGGGTGGAAACCAGCCTCTTTCCACTTTGACAAGACAAAACTGGCATCATCCACCATCCTTCCATCGTGGCTAAAATCAGAGATCAATTTATAGTAGACAATTGCATCCGGAGAACATCCACTTTTCAACATTTCGATGAAGAATTCCAATGACTTTTCAAAATTGTTCACGTTACAGAAAGCACTGATCAAACAGAGTAACAGCATTGCCTCTCAAACCTCTCCTTTGGGCCTCGACAAAGAACTCGACCACCCTACCGACTCTCCTAGATCTACACATTCCACCAACCAAAGTATTAATAGTGACAGCGTTTGGTGCAACCCACTCTTTATTCATCTCATCAAAAAGCTCCTTTCACTTTTCTACCTCACCCTGCTTTTTACAAAACTCATTAATCAAGCAATTGCACGTGATTGTATCAGGAGAACATCCCTTTCGCAATTTCGTTCGTCATCAAACCCAATCCCTCTGCCTGACTTCCAACTTTACAAAGTCCATCACTCAATCTATTATAAATAACAACAACTGGTCCGACTGAAACGCTTACGCCACCACTCTCTTTTAACTCCACTAATCTCTTCAAAAATTTCCAGTGCGGCGTCGGCTCTCCTGAACTTGCACATGTGATGAAAAAGAATCCCAAAAGTAACTTATCTTGCCATTGGGCTGTGTATCCATTTCCACCATCTTGACCTTTAGTTCGTTCAATCTATTAAAATCGCCGTGTTGTTAATCCTGTCAATAATGCATCGCAGGTATCAGATTCCAAGATAGTCTCTAATCCAATCAATTCATTTAAAAGATGCCGAGCTCTATTATCAAATTGACACACCCACAGCGAACTAACAAGAACCCCATGCTCGCCAAACTTCAACACCAAATTAACAATCTCCTCACCTTAGACCCCTCCATTTCTTTCTCCTTCAACAAAATACGAAAATAGATTATTTCTTGTAGCGTCGTTGGGGACAGCAACTAGACTCTTCATTTGACAAACATTTCATCAAACACCTTCAATGAGTAGCATGCATTATGAACATTGGTGCTTTAAACTTGTGGGTAAAGTTCATCGAATACAATGAGAAATTCCTCTACCAGTGTTCTCAGATAAATATTGCATCCCAGCTTTTCTTTTTAAGACTCCATTTTTTTTATAAAAAAAAATAGGTGTATAATCTATTTCCAGATCAAGAGCTAATTTTGATTCGTTGAAACTTTGTTGGTAACTGGATTTGATTTCTTAGTTATCTCATTTTAGGTTAGAATTATAGCAAAACCAAGATGTTTTGATGCCATTGATTCATGTCCAAGATTCAACAACGAAATTACCTATTTTTTATATGCAAAAGCTAGCTCAAGAATACTATACCAACCAGCAATCATCACAGATCATTATTGCAATTTGACTTGAATTGACATTTTTGGTTGTTGCAAATGAATATCGAAAGCAGTACCCAGATGCATTATTACTGGAAATATCCCTCGGGTTTTGCTGCATAACAGGAAATAAACATGAACACACACGTGGAAGCAATTGTAATAAGTTTTTGGTAATTCATGTCATAATCTAGACTGCATCAAAATCACCAACCAAATCCTCTCTTAAAACCCACATCCAAACCAGCATAACATCCTCTTCCACACGTTAAACCCCAATTCAAACATAAACATTATACTATTTCATAACTTTCAAAATCAGAACTTTATTAAGATAAACACCAAGAGATCGAGTAACATTTTAGTTTGAGAATTTAATGGGTGCCTGGTCAGCACAAGACTCATAAGTAATTATTTAGAAGTATGGTTGTCGTTGTTTTTTAAAGTATTTTTTGTTCAAAAATATATAAAAATAATATTTTAAAATTTATTTTTAACATCAATATATAAAAATAATCTAAAAACACTAAAAAATTTAATTTGAAATAAAACTAAAAAAGTTTCAATTTTTTTATAAAATATTTTTAAAACGTAATACTAAATAAATCCTAAGTCCCGTAAGGCAATTCACCAACAAGAAGCAATCTTTTTGGCGCCATGAGCAACAACTCTACAATGAAAAAGCATCTCAGAATGAGAGAGAAGACAGTGTAATCTAATTGTTAATTGTTAAAAAGAATAATAGAAATCATAATAGAGTTTTATTTAAAACTTAAATTATTTTGTGAGCTCTATAAAGTATATGTTAGAGAATAATATAAATTATATTTTGTAGCCTTAAAAAATAGTTTAAATTTTTAAATGGGATGATTCTTCAACATAAAAGGTGTTTGGGAGTGTGGTATGACTAATGGTGTAGAAAAAATAGGTGTTTTAGGTGTTTGGTTAATGTAAAAATTTGAAAAAAATTGGTTCTTCAACATAGAAGGTGCTTGGGAGTATGGTGTGACTGATGGTGTAGAAAAAATAAGTGTTTTAGGTGTTTGGTTAATATAGAGATTTGAATAAAGTTGGTGGGTCCCACCCTAAAATTTTACCAAGCCACAGGTTCACGGAAAACGATAAATTGTTGCTTTCCGTGCGGTGAGGAAAGAGAGAGCAGATGTGACGAAAGCAGCCAATTATTTTAGGTGTTTTAGCAAAATTTTAATATAGAGCTGGAGTGTGCGTTGAGGAGAGAGGGAGCGGGGGGTTTGATAAAAGTTAAAATAATGTTAAAATATTAATATATTTTAATATTTGATATTAAATAAATTTTTATATATTAAAATAATCTAAAAATTAATTAAAATATAAATAATATTTACATAATATATGTTTATTAATATAAAAAATATATTTTTAATAATCTAAAAACTTAATATAAATATAAATAAATATATTAGAAAGAGATCACAATATAACTTTGGTCTTGCATTCCTGATTTTGTTACAGGTGATATTTTACCATATGTTATTTTGGGATCGCAGAAGCCTTCACGTATGAATTTATAATTCGTGATGAAATTACAAGTAATTTGATGGGAGAATAAAAATAAATATCTAATTTAGTTGAATTATTGATTATATTTTATTATTATAATTATTAAATATTTTTTAAAAACAATATATATATAGAAAAGTAATTTAATAAGTTGAAAACAATATGAAAAGTTTGGTAACCAAACAATTGAAACTGTTTTTCATTAACCTTAAACTTAACCACAGTTTTAACCAAATACTTTAAAAATTATTTTGAACCGCAACTAAAGTGCTTTTCATGAAACTGTTTTTCTTTAAACTTCAACCATAAAAGCAAAAGCAATATAAAAAACACTCATAATATGAGAGTCTTGTTGACCCAGCGATCACGAATTTGAATCTCATCACTTCTATTTTATTTAATAAAAATTAAGTATAATATAGTGAATTTATATACAAGTTTCAAGCTCAAATATTTTTTATTTGAGATGAAGTTTTATTTAAAAATCTAAATTTTTAAGTGAGATGATTTATTTATAATAATAAATTAAGTCCATAAAGAAATAAAAGAGAAGAAGAAGAGTTGATACAGAAATTGAACTTCCTTCATTACATGTCCTTCCAGTTCTGCATTTACATCTTCCATACGTGGAATTATTGACTTCAACTGATCTTTCTAACTAATCCCACTAACTTTAACTATTTCCAACAAACCATAACAGTCTAACTACTAACTGACTATAAATCCCACGTGCCATATCTAACTGTTATTCCTTCCTACCTCTTATTCATGTATTCGTCACATGTCAATTACCCAACCTTGATTTCTAGAAACTCAGGATTGTAACAGTGCCATGGCCGTGAACAACCATAGAAGCCGAGTCGCCAAGTAAACAGACATTCTATACATGCTGTGTCTAGTGGGCCGCAGAAGGGTGCGGTGACAACAGTAATGGGCTCGCCTTTTTGTGTTTTTGCTCTAAATGGGTTGGAGTTACCCTTTGGTTAGGGTTTTGCGGCTTTGGAAGCGGGGGTGGCGGAGGAGAGAGGTCAGCCTGAGGGGTGAGGATGATTTGATGGGATGAGTGAATAAGCCCATTTTATAACATGGCAGCGAGAATTGGGATGTGATAGCTGGGAGAGAATTTGGTTAGGTTTCATTAATGGTGGAGGGAGTAGGTGGTGCATTTTTGGCTGCGCCACCTGCAACAATTTGCGAACTTGGGGTTTTGTGTTGCTTTCATCCTCGGTTTGGGATCCGCACGTGCCTTTCAGAGCTCGTGAAGGCCACTCTCTTTTGTTACAATGCAATTTTTTTGCATCTTTGTTCGCCTGGTCTTCCTCTTCTTTTTCTTTTTTCATTTTGGTTTTTATTTTTTAATTTTCAAATCCATTATAAAAAAAATAAACAAATTAAATTAAAATCTCGTTCACCTTTTCTTCTCCACCATAAACCATACCATTTCGACCATCTCGGTTAATTTTGAATGGCATTGATCTAAAATCCAAAATCTCGATGAGTAGCACTTCAGCTCTCGGCTCTTCACACCGGTTATATATATATTTTTGTACATGCCTACCACCATCGTGGTCAAACTCCTTTTCTTTTCTTTTTTCTCTCTCCTCCTAATAAAAAGTCCGTTCAAGTCTCTCGTATTTATAGTAGTTTTATTTTAGCCTTTAAGGTTTTAATTTTATTTTATTAATTGATTTTTTAATAAAAATTTTGATAAATTTTAATTATATCATTCAATTAAAATTGATTATATATAGAAAGTTTTATTTTTATCCTTCATCTTTTAATTTTTTGTTCATTTAATAATTTTAATGTGCAAGTTTTAATTTGTTCTTATATTTTTCTCTAATTAAAATTGATCATATATGCTACATTTTAATTTGGTCTTTATTCTTTTAATTTGCTCAACAATTACACTGTATTGATTTTTTAAAATACCTTTAATGTTTTCAGTCCCGAAGTTATGATTTATTTTATTTTATCCTTCAATTGGAATTAATTATATATCTTTTGTTTTTTATTTTGACACTTATTATTTTAATTTTTTTGATTAATTCCTTTGAGTTTTTTGTTCTTTTTGGACAATATTTATTTTTTTGTCTATATTTATGCGTTTGTGCTTTTATTTTTGTTATTATTTTTTGTTGGGGTTTTCTTTTTATTCGGTCCCATTATGAAATTTTAATTTATGTTTATTACACTGAATTGTTTTTTTTTAAATCTCTTTATTGTTTTTCGATCTCAAGATTTTGATTTGTTACAGTTTTGTCGTTCAATTAGAATTAATTATATATTTTATTTTTCATTGTGACACTTGTTCTTTTAATTTTTTATTTAGTATTCTTGGATAATGTTTGTTTTCTGTCCGTATTTATTTATTTATACTTTTAGATTTTATTTTTATTTTTTATCATTTTATTTTTTGTCATAATTTTATTTTTACTAGGTTCCATTCTAAAATTTTAATTTGTGTTGCTTACACTATATTTTATTTTTAAATATTATTTTATTGTTTTTTGGTCCCAAGATTTTGATTTGTTGTAGGTTTTCTCATTCAATTAGAATTAATTGTATGTATGTATATTGTTTTTTTTTATTTTGATACTTACTCTTTTAATTTTTTATTTAGTATTGATTCCTTAAGTTTTTTTTTTTTTTTGTTCTTCTTGGATATTGTTTATTTTTTATCTATATTTATTCATTTGTACTTTTAGTTTTTGTTTTTAATATTTATCATTTTATTTTTAATTGAGATTTTATTTTTATAAGGTCAAGTTCTGAAATTTTAATTTATGTTGGTGATAATTTTAAAATTAATATTGCTCTTTTTGTTCCTTTTATTCTTTTTTTTTTTGTATGTTTTCTATTATTTTTATCTGTTTTTTAAATTAGATGGTGTTATGATTTTATTGTTTGCATAATGATAATGATAATTTTAGTTATTATTTTTTTTGTAATTTTTTTTATTCTTCAAGCCAGTTTAATGATTTTAACTATTTGGACAGTGATGTTGATAATAATTTTAGCTATTATAGTAATGATAATGACGGTAACGTAAGGATAGATTTTTAATTTATGTTTTCTTTTTTTTTTTAGAATGAAAATTAAGTTTTTAGTTTGTTATTTAATTATTGCAGGTGTTCTCATAATTTATATTTTGTTTGTTGTATTTAATTTAAATTGAATTATAAAATAAAATAATTTCAATACGGTAAATTCAATAATTCAGATATCCAATCTTCTTGTTTTTTTAATAATAATAATAATTTTATACTAGTTATTTTGTTGAAACCTGTTATGCAGATAAATTTATATCAATTGAAAATTTATATATTTTATTATGAACTTGCACTTCACAGGATTTGTGCATAGATTTATTATTTTGCTAAATTTATATTATAATAAAAAAATCTCACACAATTAATATCTTTTTATATTGAAAAAAATATGGTGCTACCATGACAAGCACGCGGGGGCATTGGCTAATGATAAAATAAAATGCATCTATGATATTGATACATTTTTCTGCTAGCTAAAAGATAACTTGGAAACCTACCTACATTGTAAAATAAATTTTAAAACTAGTTATAAAAAAAAAAAAACAAGGAAAAAAACAATATGGCTATAGACACGCTTAATTATTCATCATGATATTGTAATTATTTTCTTATCCTTGAAAAAAAAAATGACATGGTAGTGAGGGTAGTTTGATCTTTTTTTCTCACAATTAACTATTCATTATTAAATTAATTTGAAGATGATGTGTTTTTTCAATATAATAAAATAAATAAATTATCTTTCAAATCAAGATCTTTTGGTCATTTTAAAGTGTTATGCGGCAAATTATCACCGACAAAGCTATTGTTTTCCTTTTTTTTCTTTTATCCCCTTAAAAATCAAATTGGCCATTCAAAATCTTAGAGCTATCATTTTAGTTATTGATGTCTCAATTTTGATTATTATTCTTTTGATTTTTAATTTTTGTTCTATCATCCTTTTCTAAAATTAAATATTTCATCTTTCCTGGTTTGTGATTTCTCTCAATAATTTGGTCTTTATTATTTTGATTTTCTTTTCTTTTGTTGAAGTACCTTTTCTTTTTAACCTCGACCATCAATAAAATCTCAATTATGATTTTAATCACTAGTTTTGATTTTGAACCTTTTTGTGTAATTAGATTTTTTTTTCTGGATCTCAACCTTCAACATTTGATTAATTGGTGGTTGGGCTTCATGTTTTTTTTTTCATGTATTCAAGTCTAATGACCCAAGTTACTAGTTTGAAAAGTTAATGTTAATTGATATTTTATTTTTATTTTTTTTACTTTTTTTTAATCATTCGACACTATTTTTTTTTATATAAAAAACATGATGTGTAATTTTCTTTGATTTCTTTTCTATTAAGTTATGTTGATATGATGAAAGTGATCCTGAGTTGAATCGTCTCTTATTATCTAAGCTACATGTCTGTCATGGTAACTTGGCTTCGCTCATGCCGTGTTTTAATATATTTGTTTTATCAATTTTATCATTTCATATTTAATTTACTTAAAGCCATACTACATTATTTTACTAGAAAAACATGACATCCCCACATGTAATTATAAAAAAAGCTAAGTGAGCTCCGGTATTTACTATATATACACCACAGTTCATTGTAGATTTTAATAGTGAAATTACTATTTTACTCCTTGGTGCGCTTGACTTTTAACCTTGAAATCAAGGGTATTTTTTTATTTTTTATATTTTTATGCTTAGTAAAATAATCACAGTACCTTTTAATAAGATAAAAAGTTATAGTTGCCAGCAAGGGTGTCCCGGTAATTACAAATTTTCATTGCACAATGATACAAGTCTTTTACCCCCCAAAATAAGACAAAACAGAAGCTTTTCCTGTAAGGGTAGTTCGGCCATTATACTTTTTTTGAAAATGTGTAACTATGGATATACCCCCATATAAGATAAAATACAAGAGTTAGACACAGGGGTATGAAAGTATTATATATATATTATTTAATGTTGATTATTATTGACGCGTTTGACGGACACGCCAATGGTTTTTAGCCTCGCACTCCCTTTGGGTGGCGCGTGCGGTGGCCCTAGGCAATGCAAAATATTCTTTAGATGTCTCCCCAATTGCACTTCCATGTCCTCCACCTCACGGTTGTGTGCATGACGTTTAAAGGAGGCTAGAGACATGAGGATAATCGGGTCAAGTTTTCCTCCCTTTTCTCTCTCCCGCAGGCCAAAGTGCACAGAAGTTCCTGTAGTGTATGTTTGTTTCATGTTAATCCTTGAACTTTTGATTTATTGATATGGTCCTAATTTTCGTTAATTCATCAATTGCAATTTTATTATCCGCTAATGAAATAATTCATCAAACAAATAAAACATACAAAACAATCAATCAGCGTGTTACACAAAGCACATAACTTATTTTCAATTAATTTTATAAATTCTAATTGTATAATCTAGTGATTAAATAATTATTAAAATAATTTTAACAATAACAATCTTTTATCATTTTTAACTGAAAAAACAACTTATTTTTAAATAATTTTATTAATTATAATTTTATTAATTAAATATTAAAATAATCTATTATAATATAAATAAAATTAATAAATTTTCTATATAAAAAAGTTCCAGAGCAGGTAAGTAATCTCGTCACCACTAAAATGGAAGGGGCCCTTAAACTAAATGTTGTTTTTATTTCTTATCCCTTGACGCCCTTTTCTTCAGAAGTGAGCAAATAAATTATAAAATATTAAGATTGGGATCATATCTACAAGTCGTCATCGCTACCAGTAATCAAGACATCCACCAAATAGATAATGACTTTTAAAATTATTATGCTGTTTGTTAGCACAGAGGTACTTATGACACATAGATTCTCAATCCAAGGGCAAGTGGTCAGTATCAATCAAAACAGTTAGCTGATTTTTTTAAAACAGGTGGCTATCGCAAAAGTAACCCTACTTTCATCCCTTGTCAGCTCCACCGGAACTGATGAGGTTTTGACCTCAACTAAAGTCTACCTATCCAACGTCTCAGATCATCCAAAATATCTCTTTTGACTCCTTTTTTCCTGATCACTTTGACTCCTTTTTACTCATCTCACACGCGTTGTACTTAAACGACGAATCGCGTCCCTCGCACTCCTGCGAAATGCTAACTCACGCGCCACCTCCTTGATAAAAACCAATGCTCCATTTTACCTCCCCTGCCTTATCTCCTCGTGCTATTCCACCACTTCCAGCCCGTACTTTCTCCTCCATGTCTGAAACTATCTCCCTCGCCGACTCTACGCCTGATCACGTCACCGGAAATTGGTACTCGGTGCCGGACCTCCGCCTTCGAGACCACCAATTCACTGTCCCTCTCGATTATACCATCGATCGCAATGCTTCTCCTAAAATCTCGGTTTACGCTCGCGAAGTCGTTTCCGGTACTTGAGACTTATCTCAACTAGAAAAACGATTGATTGATAGTTGGTCATAGATTCTGATTTATTTGAGATGTATTTATGATTTATATAATCTTACAAAGTGTTAAGCAGTAAAGCACTGAAGTCAACCGAACCATATAGTACTTTTTATAGGATTACAGAATTTTAAAATGGAAGTGCAGTGTTGCTGTTGCTTTTTATATTCTTAATTTTAATTGGCTTGCATCTTCTTGTTAGAAAATCTAGACACCGTTGTTGTCAGTTTCAATTGCAAATTTGGTCTTTCAATCTGAGATCAGTTTGTGCCAGTACTTAAACCGTGTCCGATGATCTCGATACATGAACTTTCAGGCTGATCTCGATACAAGAACTTCGAGCTGAATGTGAAACCGTGGCTTTCTTGAATCATTTACGAGTTGTTTCGTTCTTATTAAATTATGTACTATCTTGTTTTCTTTTTTACTCCATGTACCGTAAATTACTTTCAGTTATGCATTCAAAATGTTTGCTGTAGTTGGTAAAGAAGAACAACCGCTGCCATACCTATTATATCTACAAGGGGGCCCGGGTTTTGAGTGCCCAAGGCCAACTGAAGCGAGTGGATGGATACATAAAACATGCGAAGAATTCCGTGTTATTTTGATGGACCAGGCATGAAGTCTTGGGCATCCTGTACTTTATTGGTGTTTTACTTTCTGTATTCATCTTATCTTAGATGCTGCTGTGTATTTTTCTTGCAGCGAGGAACAGGCCTATCAACTCCTTTGACACCATCATCCATGTCACAACTGGATTCCGCGAAGGAGATTTCTGAATATTTGACATACTTTAGAGCTGACAATATAGTGAATGATGCTGAGTTTATCCGAGTTCGTCTTGTTCCTGAAGCTGGGCCGTGGACAATTTTGGGTCAGGTATGGAGATTATTAGTCTGTCGTGTTTTCCTTTTTCTTTTTTGTGTGGACCTGATCAGCTTTTGTTGTACCTTTTTGTTTCATGAGAACGCTACTGATATCAAACTTTTTACTTCATTCATACTCCATTTACAAACCAAAGTGGCTTGAATTGTTGACTTCTTGTTCATTTTATTGGTGTAGAGCTACGGTGGCTTTTGTTCAGTAACCTATTTGAGCTTTGCACCACAAGGGCTAAAACAGGTCCTTCTAACTGGAGGAATCCCTCCAGTAGGAAATGGATCCACTGCAGATGCTGTCTATAGAGCGTGCTATCCTCAGGTTATTCGCCAGAATGAAAAGTACTACAAGAGGTTCCCTCAGGATGTTGAAATTGTTCGTGAAGTTGTGAAACATTTGGCAGAATCTGAAGGAGGCGGGGTGATGATCTAGCAGATACAGCTTTGTTAACTTTTTTGATGGAAAGAAAAAAAATGTTGATTTGTGCAGTGATACCCCCTTGTTTATCTTTTCCTATATGTACAGGTGCCTCTTCCATCAGGAGGATTCTTAACCCCAAGAGGATTGCAAACTCTTGGTCTCTTTGGCTTAGGATCCAGTTCAGGTTTTGAACGTTTGCACTACATGTAAAGCATAGCAAATACCTTCTTCTTTTTCTTTTTTTAGGACAGGCAAACACTATCTAATCCCACAACTTTTTATTATTCAGGCTTCCTTTCTCCTTTTCTTCTTCCTTTGTTTATTATATCTCCTCTTGCATTCATTTTCTCTGCAACCTGCAGGTTTGAAAGGGTGTGGGATCCTGTAATAGTTCCAGGATCTTGTAAGCAAATCAGCTACTACTTCTTGAAAGCCGTGAGAAAATTGTTGAACTTTTGTTGATCACTACTCCATGACTTTTTTCTATATTTTTTTTTTAAATCGATCCAAGTTATTTCTTTTTGCAGTTTGAGAATTGGCTGGATTTTGATACAAACCCACTCTACATTCTCCTGCACGAGCCTGTATATTGTCAGGTAAATCTACTCAATCCTCTTTTAGCAGTTACTTTTCATTGTAGACAAATTTTACTGTGTTTTTGCATGATGATAGTGGAAGAGTTGCAATGAGGGAACGAGTCATGCAATGTCAAAAGCAAAATAGTTGATGGTTCTTTTCTGGGTAGATTTACTCTTTCAAAAGTGTACAGATGCGCTCATGCATGGTTTGATATTTAAAATTTTCTATCAAGTTTCTAAATCCTTTTTTCTTTTGGTTCAAGGGTGATTCGTCGCTTTGGTCTGCTCACAGAATACGGACTGAGGATGATGGTAAATTTGATGCAATCAGGGCTGTCAAAGAAGGCCACCCTGTTTTTTTCACAGGAGAGGTGGGAAGAAGTTATAACATTGAGCTTTGAAGACAACAAACTTTCACAGTATTTACAATGATTTATTGAGCCTGTTTAGCATATTAAGTGCATGATCTTTTGGGGTACAATGAATAGAATAGCTCTTTTACATATTCATCATTTTTTTTAATGATAACCTCATTTATATATTCGGAAGAGGCCATGCTTGTTTCTTTTGTTTTGCTGTTCTCCCTTAGCAACATATATTTGCATTTGCATGCATCTTATTCATATTAGTCAAAACCACTTCCTCATTGTGGGAGAGACTTTTTAGTTTGTTTCCTTCATGCTCCATGTCATTTGCCTCTTTTCAATTGTTGAGGCTGTGCCCCCCAAAGTCCTCAGAATTGCAGGTTTTGATTACAGATTTCACTTTCACCAATTGAAAGCTTTGATTGCAGTTGTTCTTTAAGGAAACCTATTGATGTCAGTTCATACCTAGTATGGATGTGGCTTTGAATCATGTTTTTTTAATTTTATTTTAGTTTCATGTAGAAATAAAGCAGAAAATGTGATGGAGAGAGGATTTATGATTTTTTGTTTTAAAAAAAAAGGAAAATGTTATATCAAGGTAATGAATCCTCGTGACAGTGCTTGCAAGGCTGAAATATTGGATTGGTTGACCTCTGTTACATAATTTTTTTTTCCTGAGAGCTCTCTTTGTACTTATCATCTGCTAATTCATTGAGTTCTCAACCAGGCTCATGGATGTTGATCAGCAATTAAAAACTTTGAAGACATTGTCTTTTGAAAAAGCACCTAATTTCCCTGGTGATTTGCTATACGATTGTTTGTGGCCTATGAATTAAATTCTAAAAGTTTATCCTCATATAAAACATACAGGGATATCTCTGTTTACTGATAGTTATTAGATCCAGCGTCCTTTGTTTTTTTTTTGCTTGCATTATTATAAGGATTGCTTCTGCAGATGGTGTTCCCATGGATGTTCGAAGAAGTTCATGCCTTGAGGAAATTTAAAGAGGCTGCTCATTTATTGGCTGAGAAGAAAGACTGGCCTCCTCTATATGACATTGCTGTGCTGAATAATAACAAGGTGCCCTGCCTTTATGTTCTGGTTAATCTTCCATATAATTATTGATTTATTCATTTGCCTGGAATGCGTACAAGGTTTGTTGACTTCAAAAGGAGAATGCAATCTTGAAGCTCCAGCTCCTGCTTTTAGCCTCTTTTTTTTTTTTGGATGGAAACTAGCTTCAGTTTTATTCCATGGGGGGCTACTAATTTCTTAGATGCTGGCAGGTACCTGTTGCAGCTGCTGTTTATTATGAAGATATGTATGTTAATTTCAAGTTGGCAATGGAGACAGCTTCTCAGATAGCTGGTATTAGGCTATGGATAACCAATGAATACATGCATTCTGGCCTGCGAGATGGAGGGGGCCAGGTTCTTGATCATCTTTTGGGGATGTTAAATGGAAGAAAGCCGTTGTTCTGATAAGCTTTGTAATTTGAACTCAAATTGTTTCTCTTCTGTTTTTATGGAGCTTACAGTTTAGAATTAGTAATAATGTGCTTTCATTTGATGGCTTCAAAGCAGCTTTTCCTGGAAAATATTTATAGAGCCTGAACAAGGCTTGCATTTTATCATGTGAATTTTATTTGCAGTGGAGGAGGAATTTGCCAGTTGCAATTTATATTAGAGATGATTCAAATCTTCCTTTTTGTTTTTTATTTTTATTTTGATTAGCTTAGCAGTTTAATTCTATCGTGAACTAATACCCTCGTCTAAAATTACCGGTAAATTGTTTGGCTAACATGGAAAGAACATCTAGCATGCGGTGGCATATATAATCCAAGAACACCAGTCGAGTCGAGTCTAGATTTATAATTATATTTAACTCAATTTCATATTTTTTATATAAATTGTAACCTAACCAATTCAGTTTTTGTTTGACCTGACCAGATTGGATATACTGGGTTGGATTATTTTATTTTATTTTTTAATATAATAGATATTCATGGTTAGAGTTAGAACTAAAACTTGAGCTTGAGAAATTAGCCCAAAATCTATTATAAATTGTAACGACTCATATATCAATTGAGTTAATTTACTAGAATAGAAGAATTTATTGCAAAAAAATAGGACATATAATTACAAATTAAATTTTAAACAACAAAAACTCTCACCCACAAATTGCTAGATTTATCCAGCCACAACAGTTATCTAAGACCCCGTTTGGCTAAGCGGCGGAAACGCCGTTTAGCTAAAATTCATTTTTTTTTTTTTTGCATTTTAAATGAATTTTTTTTAGTATTTTCAGATTATTTTGATGTGCTGATGTCAAAAATGATTTTTAAAAAATAAAAAAAAATATCATTTTAATATATTTCGGCACAAAAAGCACTTTCAAAAGCTACCGCAACCGCCCTCCCAAACACCCCCTAAGTGTGTCCACAAATTAGTAGTATGTCTTTGAAACCCTTACATAATCTTATGGACAAGATCTCAATTGATGGATTAAAACCATTTATCATATTAAAGTGGTGCCAAAGTTTATATATAGTTATAGAGGCCACATTTCTTTATTCATTGTGCAAGAGATATTTTTTCTTTTTTTAGATACAAGGAAACTTTATCTTCCGGAAAATATATTTTTTTAGATTCAAGTGAACGATCAAAATTCTAGTTGTTCTAAACTCCTATAATAGATGCACGTCTCGACTCGAACTCGAGATTTATTATGCAGATCACAAGCTCTCTGCTATCATATTATATTTTTCAAGGACAAGGAAAAAAAAACTAGATGGATCAATATTGATTTTTTTGAACAAAAAGTCTTGTATTTTCCGGTTAAAACAACAAGATTTAAATTTAATACTTATACAAATCCCTTTCTCCATAAAATAATAACAATAAAAGAAAATCACCAACAAAGACATCAAATATACATTATAGATACAAAGAAATTGTTATACAAGTTAGATCGAGTTAATCAAATTTGTAAAATATTGTATATAAACTGATATAGACAAAGCTACTGATTTTATAAAAATAAATATTAGAATAGCATGGAAAATAATAAATTATTATATCGAGTTAATAATATTTCTAGAATATTATATATAATTAATAAAAACAAAGCTACTTAATTTTATAAATTTAAATATTAAAATAACATGAAGAGCAATACAATCTTATAAAATCTCTCCAAGATAAAACTTTATCTGAGTTGATGTATAAAATGGTATAAAGAGAGGGAAAATAATACCCGACTGGACTTTATTGTTAAAAAAAAAAAAAAACAGGTAGTGTATATGCTTGACGTCGTCTGCTCTGCTTAGAGTTGAACGACATAGAGTTGGGATTAAACGATCATCGAAAATCAATGCAGAGATAGCCTAGAAGCCCGGTTTTCCTGTAAACTAAAAACAAATAAAACTTCCGGTTCACTAAACCTCCAATCCCCGTCACCAGTGCAGTACTCCTCCCATCGAGGTTTATTTTCACTCCTCTCTATTTTTCTCCGGTGACTATTTTTAGGGTTTAAGAAAGGCTTTTCCTCATTTTTCGTCTTGAACTTCAACTCTTACAAGCATAAATCATTGCGTTTCTTTCTGTAGATCCAAAATGCGAAGATCGTTATTCTCATCATTGGGTCTATCTCTGGTAACAAAGCGAGGACTTTGTACCAAACCAGAGAGGATCGTAGCATCTGTACTGTTCGAGAGATTGCCAGTTGTAATTCCCAAAATCGACCCTGTGGTCTATGCATTTACGGAGTTCTCGTGAGTTTCTCTCTTTTCACTTTTTTCTTCTGTTTATTTCTGCTGTTAAGATTTTAAGCTAGTTTTTTCTTATATATATATATATATGTAAATTCAGGGCTTTGATTTTATCAGTTTAGGATAGGATTGAAAACTTCCGTTTATTGTTCAATGTGTCACCAGTTCATCAATATTATTTTTTTGCGAATTTGCGTTGTTTAAGTAAATTATTTTCGGGGCTGGGTGTAGATTTCGTTGGAGGCAGCAGTTTCGACGCAGATATCCAGACGAGTTTTTAGACAAGTCAAATTCTAGGTTAGTGATATTCAACCTTTTGACATTTTATGAATCCTTGGAAGCCAACAAAATCAACTTGACAAAATGCCAGATGAAATTATTAGCTGTTTCTAACTAATTGCCTTTTTGTACTGTTGTAACTAGTGGAAAAGGTGACTATCAAATTGAGTATGAACCAGCTCCCCGCATCACTGAAGCTGACAAGACAAATGATAAAAAGTATGAAATAGATAAGTGGATGCTGTTTCTTCCAAGTCTCACATGAATTTGCTCGAGTGTTTATATTGTTAGATAGGCTTCTCTTGCTATAATTCTCAAGCATTGTGTTTTATAGAGATTGCATTATGGAGTTCATGCGCGGGTGTAATTGTTAGAAGTATTGGCAATCTTTTGTAGGCGTGGGTCAAAAGTGAGACCATTTTTTTAGGTTACAAAGTAAATTATTTAGGAATTGGATCAGAACAATCTTTGGAATTGGTGGAGGAACTTTTTCCTGAAGTATAGATCTCATGTTTTTCAATCAAGAGTTATTCCTCCAAATTTTCGTTGGTATGCTATTTTTATGCTAACAAAAGGTATAATCTGATGGTAGTTTTGTTTCTAAATATTTTCTTGTTCATGGGGCATGCTAGTCAGGCAACAAATACCTGATATGTGGTTGGTGTACAAAAGCGTTCATGTCTGACTCAAAGTCTTGACAATGAATGCTTTTTTTCTACCCAATTATATATCCTTATATTGAGTTGTGCCAATGTTTCTTCTGAAAGTTTTTTTATGTTCTTATACTCTTACATGAACTATCAATTTTCAGCATTTAATTGGCTTGCTCATTTCTTCATATACTTCCTTTTTATTTTAATTTCATAAGTTTCAGAGATGGAGCATGAGTGAAGCAGCAGCAGCTTCTTATTGCTGATTGTTTGCTGAATGCCATAGTTGCATGTCCTCGCTGTAGTGTATTTGCTTGTATATCTCACATTTGTTTCAATTGCTTATGTAGATTTCTTTTCTTTGCTGGCTAAAAAGGTTAATCCATTTGAATTTTGTCTTCCTGGGCTCTAAACTGATACTCATTTCTAAGGAACAATCAGGATTCTAATGATGATTACCTGTAAATTTGTTTCACGTAGGTCATTACAGAGGGCACTTGACAGTAAACTTTATCTTCTTCTTTATGGAAAAGCATATGGGTCTCCTAGTGTGCCTGTCTGGCATTTTCCTGAAAAAGTTTATGAATCTGAGGAGACATTGCGTAAGGTGAATATTTCTATGTGATTATATATTTCCTCTTCTCCCTGTTTTGTCTTTTTCTCAATGAATTCCACATCTTTGCAGTGTGCAGAATCTGCGTTGCAGTCTGTCTTAGGTGAACTTTCTCACACATATTTTGCTGGCAATGCTCCTATGGGTCATATGGTCATACAGCCAACAGATAATGCACAAGACTCTGGCTACAAGGTATGTTTCTGGAATTTATCCCGCAGTTAGTATGGATGGAAGATATGCTGTGCCCAATATGTATCATGCCATTATTTAGTTCTTCTTTTCATAATGATGGTGATAGTTCATCTGGATAACAGAAAGGCAAAATAAAGGTCATGGAAGATTTTTTTCACAGAACTTTTATCTTGTGCTGTCATTAGTTAACTGACTATAGAGAACAAAAAATTAAATATTGACACTACTTATTGCTGAAAAAGGATCAACTTTCTTATTGTAGCTGGATTAAGATACAATCATCTTAGTTGCATTTGCAGATATAGAAGGAACTTTGGTTTTTAAAAAATATCAAAGCAGGAGATATAATGCTCGATATCAGTGTTAAAGATGAATTACAAGATGTCTTGCTGTTAATTTTTTTAACAATCTATATGTGCATCAATGGAATGTATTCTTGCCCTGGATTAGGGATTTCAAGAAACAAGAAGAGGTAAGATTTTTGCGTTGTGAATACAGCTGAGAGTATATTTTTCATGTTTAATAAATAATTTTTAAAATAAAGAATCAACATTTCTCACCATGTATATATCTCAAACAGTGTGAATCCTGTGCATCAAACCGTAGCTTTTCCTTTTAATAATGAAACAAGAGACATACCTAAGGATATCACATACCAGCATGTGTGTTCTTTTGCCACTTTTAGCCAACATGTAAATCTGCCTGCATCTAACTTGCTGATGGTAGGCAGAGATAATATATATAGTGGTATGATACTTGCCTTCATTTAAATTGCTGATTAATGCCCATATTATTCGTTTATAATTTTTTTTTTCTTGCAGCGATTCTTTTTCAAGTCCCAGGTGACTGCAACAAAGGAATTTAAAATTGGAAAGTGTGAAGACTTTGTTTGGGTGACAAAGGATGAGCTACTGGGCTATTTTCCTGAACAGGCTGAATATCTCAACAAGATGATCATCAGCTGATTTGGAAGACAATGAGGTCCAAATGCACTTTGTTTCAGAACCGGATGGACCGCATATGATTCTGCTTTGCATTCAACACCTGCCATTCACGTAGCAGAAGGAATTTTGATATCCCTCAGGAGTGGTCAATTGACTTGATTTTTAGCATAGGCTGCTCAATTTTCCGTGAATTCCCGTCCGGTGTTCAAATATTGGTGTTTTTCTGGGATTTTAAATGCCATCTATTCTAAATAAATTATCATTCTCCATATGCCCATTACTTTTACATGATGATACTGCCCTGCTCATCTGCAATAACAGTTCTCGACGTATTATTCTTACATGACTATTTTTATAAGTCATTAAGTGGAATTATGCGGTTTTACAGCTGAACTGATTAGTTCTCTAAGTATCAGTGAGAAACTTGGCGAGTCCTTGCAGGTGAACTAATCACGACTCAGTATTGAAGGGGTGCGCGCGCCCGCGAGTCCTTGCAGGTTGAACTAATCAGGGCTCATTGCGGGACACTTTGAAGGGGTGGCTGCGGGTGTGTTTTCTTCTTCTTCCTGGAACTGGACTAAGAGAGTGTTGCGCGTGTAAAATTGGGGCTTCAGAAGCTCCGGAATCAAATATATCTCTTTGTTTAATGGACTGAGTCATTGTCCCTTCTTTGTCATGTCTGTGTTATTTATTGTTTTATACTTTGATTACTGAGCTTTTTCTGCTTTTCAATTCTGCCCTTCGAGATTATATTTCTATGATTTTATGTGTTGACATCTATTTCGGACTGGTTTATCTCACTTGATGCGTCGTTAAATATTCTGATGTCGCATTGTCAATCAATTTTATAATATATACATTTACCTTATTGTTATAAAACAAATTGAGACACAAGGGATCAAAATTAATATAAATGAAGAAAGTCTTTTTCATAAGAAGATGCCCAAAACTTTTGTTTGATTCCTCAAGTTTCAGTTTTTTTATATTTAATTGGTCCTTGCTCTTTTATATTATTATAATTTGGTTTGAAATTTTATCTTGTTCTTGTTTTAATCCCTCAAGGTTAAGAGAGGAGAGAGAAAGGTATAAAAAGGGTGGAGAGAGAACTCCTAGGTGACTAAATTTCAACAACTAGTTGAACTACGTGGATGAAAAAAAATACACTGTGAACCTTAAATATGTTTTAAATGTTTGATTTCTTCTAAATTTTTTTTAGTTCTACTCTTAAATATTAAGTTGTTTTATAATTAAACTCCATAGTTTAGTCTAGATGGGACCTTTTTCTTCTTCTTTTTTTACCTTTTTTACATTGTTAATTTATTTATTGCCATTTTTTTAATTTATTTATTATTTAAACTACTCGATCTTATTAAAGTCAGTAAACTATCATTTTTTTTGTATTAAAAAGAAAAAAACAGGCATTTTAAGAATTTGATATTGCAAACCAGCACGAGTACAATCCTCTGCATCGAGTAAAGATTGTTAGCCTAGAGGGAAATGTCCACGTGTCTCAATTGAGGCTTGTTAGTGTGGAATATACTGTAGCCTGATGATGCATGCATGGTAGTCTATGCCATGCATGCTAAGATGCTATATATACTGCATTGGAGATAACGATATGAATAAGATGGGCACGTCTCCCTTCAGACCTAGGGCAGTTGAACAGAAGTAGGTGAGGTGTAGTTGGCTTTACCCATGGCTGCAAGAGAGGGATCAAATTGAGGCTGAAACAGGCAGCCATAATATTCCTTTCAAAATCCAGTAAACCATCTTTATCTCTCCAACTATCTGTCCAACCTCCTCACCTTCCCTTTTCCCACTGCTTTTTTCTTCACCTCTTCTATATATTCATCAAAAACATTCTCAGTTCCTCTCCAATCGTTCTCTCTGCAGCCCCACCACCACAACTGGCGCTGCCATCCCAAAACCCTTCCTATCTCTCGCTACCACCGCGCGCCCTCCTCATTGCACCCTTCTATGACTGAACCTCAAGTCCTTTCAGACATTGACTGGGTTGGCCTTCTCTCTGGCCAATCCCAGCTCGGCGAGGAGAGGCCTGCAGTGGAAAGTGCTTCTATGGTGGCTGAAAATGGAGCGGAGGAAGAAAAGGGCAATAGAGGCGGAAGAATGAAAAAGGCGACCCGGCCAAGATTTGCTTTCCAAACTAGAAGTGAAGACGATATTCTTGATGATGGGTATAGGTGGAGGAAATATGGGCAAAAAGCCGTGAAGAACAGCCAATATCCAAGGTTTGCTAGAAATTAACTCAAGCCCCTTCCTTCCTTCCTGGTTAATAGCTATTCTAAACAAAAAGAAAAGAATTCTAGCGTCGTATAAGGAATTGCATGATACGCATTTTAGATTTTATATATATATATGTTGATGATAAAAATATATATATGTATATGTATATTATTTAAGATGTATTTCCTAGTAAAATATATTTTAAAAATCACTCATGGTTACATTCTCAAACAGCTTTAAAATAATCATCACCATAAACCTACGTACTAAAAGCATAAATAATTATATTTATATTTATTTCATCTATATTTACACAGCAAGGGTTTTCTTTTTTATATTTTTCCATAGAAATCTAGCTAGCTAGGCCTAACACATTAAAAGCTAGGGTTAGGGTTAGGGTTCGGAAAGAACAAGAATTAACCATGCATGACAGCAGCAATTATACGAAAGATTTTTGTAAGTATTGTCTGGATTAATTGTATTATTATCCATGATTCAATAAACATGACAGCCCGAGCTCATCCTATTTTTTGCGTTGACTTTATATTGATTTTGACAAAGGAGTTACTACCGGTGCACGCATCATACATGCAACGTGAAGAAACAAGTGCAAAGGTTATCCAGGGACACAGGCATAGTCGTCACGACTTATGAAGGAGTTCATAATCATCCATGTGAGAAACTGATGGAAACCCTAACTCCTCTTCTCAAACAGATGCAATTCCTTACTAGGTTCTAAGCTCACTTTCAGGAACAAACCAAACAGGCCCTATTGTTCTTGGCCATCTTATATTTTGTATTTATCAATGCTTCTAAAATTAACTCTGTATAAATACACCAAAATCAGTCTTTGTTTATACTTAAACTAATAATTAATATTTTTTCTAATCCATCCAGACTAGGCTCTCCACGTCAAAACATGAGATTGACGAGTACTTAGCCTAGTCTAATTAAAATTTAAATTTCGATTATCAGAATACGAGCATAAAACAGAGCTGGACAAGAAAACAAAAGGTTTTTCAAGTACTCGCTGTGGCCCATATGCTGCATTGTGCGGCCCATTCTCTCTATTTAGGACTCGAGCTGCCATTTAGGCCATTGATTTGGGCTTGGAGATCAAATTCATTTATTAGGTGTGAACTAGCCGCCAAGGTCGACGGATGCCGCAGGAATTATTATTTTTCTTAGATTTTTTTATTTAATGTTTTAATACTTAAAAGGAATATTTAAAAGGAATCGATCAAATTAAATTCTAGAAAAAAATTTATTTAGTAGGAACTATTCATAGATATAGATATAGCTATATCTTTTATCATCATCCTATTTTTTCTTAATAAATATTAAGAGAATTATAATAAATAATTGTAATCATATGAATTATTTATGTTTTAAAAAATAATATTTTTAATCTAATATTTTTTTTATTGATTTATGAAAATGGTCTTTTCTATTAGAAAAATGACTCTTAAAAAACAAACTTTATAGTGTTTGAAAAAAAAACATGGCTTTATAATTTTGACTTGATAATTGAAAAGATAAATTGATTAAATTATATTAATAAAAAAACAGGAATGTCATTTTTATTGAATATTCATGAGATTTTGTTTAAGAAAATATACATATTATTTTTTAAAATATAATTATTCATAAGATAATTGCTATAAAAACACTAGTTTTATTTATATATTATTTTTACAAGTTTACTTAAAAGAGAATTCTATTATAAAATAAAATACATAAATAAAGAAAAAGATATGAAGAGCCTGCAGAATAAATCCAAGACACGCCCAGGCTTGCAATGGCAGCCCCGGGCATCCTCGCCAGGGCTGGCTTTAAAAAGAAAAAAGTCAAACGATTCAGGTTTTGGAAAACCAAGTCAGTAGGATATAATTTATTTGGAATAATTTATTTGGAAAACGATTCAGGTTTGCATTCAATTATAAAGGTCGGCGGAAAACCAGTAAATCTAAAATAATATAAACAGGTATGGTTAAGAAAATAAAAAATATATAATATAATTGTTTTTAATTTTATTTATTTAAAAAAAAAACATTTCATTTATCTCTACTATTTTTATAATTAAAATAATCATATCATCAATTAATTATGATTTAATTATTATTATTTTAATATACTCTCAAACACCCCAGGTCATGCATGTATTAAACCTTGTACTGAGAATACAAGGAACATGATATTTTATCTAAAAGCTTTTTACATTTTTTATACTTTTTATTTTTATTACCTAAAAAGCTAAAACAGCTCGTATTTCCACTGTTCACCATGACTCATTATCACTATTCATTCGTAATTTGCTCCGGTGTATAGCACGCACGATTGCCTTTTTTTTTCCGCCTGAAAACAGTGTATTAACGAAAAAACCCCTCGAAAAAGACAAAAAAAGGACGCCGGTTTCAGGGGCACAATGGTAATTGACCCATTTTGGTTCGGTCCGGCCCGGTTGACCCGGTTTGGTTTTTTATTTTTTTAATCATTCATTGAACAGTGTATTAACGCTTTTGGCCCTGCAAAACGACAAAAAACACACCTGGGGGTGAGGGGTGTTCCGGTAATTAGCCAATTTCTTTATTATTTTTTTGGCAGATTACTGTTGGCGCGTAGCCATACGCGCCGTCCCACTCTTCGCTCACGCGGTTTTCGGACGGCGCGTGCGGCCTACTCCAGCGTCCAAAAATGCACATCCGTCGTTTAGAATAATTTTCCGGCATGTTCTCTTCCACATGGGGCGACGAGTGTGTCATAACCCGATTTTGGGTCATCCCCAAAATTACCCGAAAATAACAAAAATAAAATAAAAAAATTTTTTTAGCATCATTAGAAAGGTCTTAATTGGAAATTTTGAATATGTTTTGTTAGACAAATCGTTTCTCTTTTGTGCCTAAAAAGAGAGAAAATGCAAATTCGAGGTAAAAAAATTTTTTTATTCAAAAATCATAATCATATTTTTATTAGGCCAATTTGATTTAATCATAACCCAATTTAAAAATATTATTATGTTTGGGGATTTATTTAGGGCCAAATTGAAAAATGTAATTAAGATAAAGGACTTAATTATACTTTAAATTGACCAAATAAATTTTATTAAATGCTTAGTCAATGAGAAATTGGGCTCAATTGAGAAAATGAGAATTTTTAGAAACCCAATTGAATTTTTTCAAGCCAATTGCACAAGTTAGGGGTCAAATTAAAGATAATTGAAAGTTTAATGATCAATTGAAGGCTAAATTGCATAAATAAAAAATAAGGGACCAAAAGGAAAGAGGCGCGCAAAATTAAGGTTGATGTTGAAATTCGGACAGGGGTATAATTGCACAAAATCATAAATTTGAATCCAATTGAGGGTGCAATAAGAGCAAATACAAATCGAAGGACCAAATTGCACTTTCACCCCTAAAAGCACCCCTCCTTCCCATGCACCTACTGAAAAAGTCACTGCCCTCGCCGCCGACAGGCCACCTGACCGGAGCCACTGGCAAGCCGAAAGCAGCCCACAATTGTGCAACGGTAACCCCTTGCAAACGACTATATAAACCAAAGAAAAGAGGAAAAATAGGGGGCAGAAGAAAAACGAGAAAAAAAAACGGGGAAGAAAAGGAATTTAACGTGAAAATTATTGAAGATTTTGTTTCCTCTCATCTGCTCTTTCACTCTCTCTCTCTCTGTTTCGTTTTTTTTTTCTCATCTCTCTCTCTAAAAACACAGGCCACTATTTCTTTCTCACTCTCGGTCCAACCATTCCGGCCACCAGCCCCGGCTGTTTCACACCACAACTTCACCGCCACCATCTTCAGCTTCACCCCAGCAGCTCAGCCACCTTCTCCGGCGAAGAAGATAGAGCTGCCCCGACGCCAACAAGTGCAGCCCTTCGCCTTCCGATCCCATTTCCGACCACCACGAGCTAGTATTCCCGACGCCACCACAACCAGACGAAACACCTCGACGTCTTCTACCCAAAGGTGTTAACAAGTAAGTCATTCGTCGCACTCGAAAAAACGACCCTTTACTGTTCATCTTCTTCATCTGCATGCAAAAACGTCCCGGTTACTGTTTGTGAACAATACCGGGTCAGGTCGGGCTTTGTGCCCGACCCTGACAATAACGACGCGGACTACGAGCTCAAAGCCCCGTCCAGGATAGCTGGGCTGGTAACCCAAACCAGGTCTCACTAGGCCGACGACCCAAACCCGTGACTCTCTGGGCCGACGGCCCAGACCCAAGACTCTCTCGGCCAACGGCCCCAGAGCCCATATAATTTCAAGTTAAATAATTTCTTTGAATATAATAATATTTATTTTTTTATTAATATTGTTAGGTATTGAATTTTCATTATTTTTAAGTTTTATTTTCTTTTAAATATATCATAATAATTATATCTTTTTGATATTTATTTAATATTAGAGCTTTAATATTTATTTTCACTTTTTTTTGTAGAAAAAAACATGTTTTTAACATATTTTATCAATTATAATTTTACTAATTAAATATTAAAATCACAAATACAACATGTATTAAATCAATCAGTTTTCAACATAGATAAAAAAACTCAGCACATCGCGCGGGTCAATCGCTCATAATAACTATAGACCTTTATATTAAATATAGTATGATATTGACCATCTAATACATGAAATGTTGAGGATCAATTTGCAATTTTTTCTTCGCCTGCCATTCTTGAATCATCTAGAAGGTTTTCATTAAATATCTACCTCGAGTCAGAAAAAATCTTAGCTCCATGAGTATCTAGCTAGCAAGTGAGAAGAAAAATAATAGGTGGTGTGTGTTCTGGAAAGTAAATAGCGGGGTTTTTTTAAGTGGTAGGGGTTTTGTTGTTTCGAAAATAATTTTTTTTATATTTTTGGATTGTTTTTAATATGTTAATGTAATAAAGTAATAAATAAATAATAATAATAATAATTTGACTATTTCCGATAGTCATATTCCAAATAAAAATATTTGAAATTGGGTCACCTACCTGAGTCAAGTGTTCAGCCCATTATCTGAGTTGGTTTTGTATTTTAATAATAATTATTTTTTTAAAAAATAATTTAAATATCAATACATCAAAACAATATAAAAACATTATAAAAATTAAATTTATAATAAAAATATTTTTTTAAAAAATTATTAAAGCATATTAAAAAAACAGAATTATCTAATTATTTTTACATTCAACTCTTAGATTTTTTTTTTTTTGATAACATATCAATAGACAATTTAAAAAAAAAAATCTAGTAACACTCTTATCAGTAATTATTGATTTTTATTTTATTTGAGGATAAATATAGAATTACCTAATTATTTTTACATTTAACTCTTAGATTTTATTTTTTTAATAAAATATCCGTATTTAGACAATTTAAAAAAATATAAAATTATAGTAACACTCTTATCAATAATTATTGATTTTTATTTTATTTAAGGATATTATAATTATTTTACTATACTAAAAATATGAAATTTCGGTAATACCTCAGCGACAACTCTTAATTTTTATCTTATTTGAGGATATTGTAATTATTATAATATCCATAGAAATATAAAAATAAAAATTACCCTGATTTCAATGCTAAAATTAAAGCATATTAAAATATAATACAATAATTTTACTGTTATAATCACAATAATCTATATCTATTATTATAATAATATTTTCACTATAATAAAACAACAATATAATTTAGATTTGTGAGCCCATCAACGCATGTAAGAAGAATATTATGAAACTTAAGTCATGATAGTGATAGCATAGATGACAGGAAGAATGGATATTTTTTAAACTTATGTTTCGTAAGCTTGGTTTAAATTGTATATTAGATTTAATTGTTTTCCAATTTCATTTTTTGACCTTGACTTTTACATTAAATCTGTCCATATATTTTATGATATCTCAAATTTAACTTTTATCGTTTTTATTTCTAGTTTTTATTCTTAGCACTTTTATTAATTTTTAATTTGTTTTCAATTTTATCCTTTAATCCATGATCTTATATTTGTTTTTCATTCTTTTATTTTTATTCTTGTTTTGGATTTTTTTTTTTTTGTGAATTTGATTTTTCCTTTGAATCATAATTTAATGATATTGAAGGTTTGACCCTTAATATTTGAGCTTTTAATTTTGATTCTTAACCCTTTATCAATTTTTTTTAATCTATCCCTTATATCCACTTCTTTTAGTATTCTTTTGATTTAACCTTTTATTTTGGTTTTATTTGTTAATTTGATATTGTTTTTCAATTTCACCCTTTGGTTCAAAAGTTTAAGTTGCCCTCTCATTGTTTTTCTCAAATGAGATCCTTGTTCTCTTAATTTTTTTCTGTTATTTTTTTTTAAATTTTATCATTCAAAAATTTGATTTATAAGGATTTGATCTCCTTGATTTTTTTTGTTGTTTTTAGGCCCAACTCAAGACCCAATTCGAGACAAGTATGGGGAAATGGATTAAGTGAGTTGGTTATGGTTAACAAAGTCAATTATTTTTTTTATTTTATAAAAAAATAGAATGATCTCATTTTGATTTTTTCTCAAGGAAAATAGTCAAGAATTTTGACCCGCTTTTGACTGATTTTCCCTAAGTTAACCGAGACATTGGCCAACCCATGTTTTTTTTTATTGCTTTAAACTAGATCAATTATCCTCCAATCTCTTTTTAAATTTGGTCCAATCTAAGCTCTTTATCACCTCAGTTATAGATTAACCTATCGGGTCAAACTAAGTTATAAATTAAAGGCTTTCTAGATGTAGTGCTTTCAGTTTTAAGCCTCTAGTTATGGTTGTAGGTTTGGAGGGTTATTGCAAATTATTATTATTATTATTATTATTATTATTATTATTATGACATGCTTTTCATTTTGAAATTTTTTTTTTTGTTATTTTATTTGTTTTTTTATTAACTAGATTATCCATATTTTAATTATTATTCATAACTTAAATTAAAGTATTTGGTTAAAATTATGATTGAATTTGAAATTTAATATAAAATAAAAAAATAATTCCCTTTAAATAAAAAATAAAAAATAAAAAATAAAAAATAAAAATAATAAAAACTTTAATTCAGTTTGTTTTTTTGCAAACTCCGAGTGGACCGTAAAAACAAAAATCCTCTTAATGAATAAGTAGTTTTGTCGAGGTTTAGGTTCCGTTTGGCATTGCGATTCAATCTGTTTTTTGCTGCTTTTCGTCGTTTTTTTTTTCATTTTTAAAACTGGCGGTTTAGTGTTTTTAGATCATTTTGATGTGCTGATGTCAAAAATAATTTTTAAAAAAATAAAAAAATATCTTTTTGATGCATTTCGGCACGAAAAACACTTTGAAAAGCAAAAGCAACCACACTCCCAAACACCCCCTTAGTGATATCTCGTGTCATTATAAATAAATTTTCACATAAAATTAGTAGAAAAAAAAGGCAGGGGTGTATCAGATTTAAAACCTTAAAAAACAGAACTGGATGTAATTATCATTTTGTTCAAGCACTAAACTGATAATTAATTAGATAATAAGCAAACTGGATACTTCCCGCGTACGTAAAGTGAAAATATCTTGGGACACGAGGAGACCCACGGCTCACACACGTATCCTCTTCACCCGTGCCGACGACAACACACGCTACTATTTACTTCAATATAAACACGACGGCAGCCAGGGGAAGAGATAACTATCATTTCTCTGGGAAATAAAGGAACCAGCAAAGCCTCTGACTAGTTCAAGTTTTTTCTTGCAATCGCAAAAATGTCACAGCTCCTCCACAAGGCCAAGCAGTTTGTGGCAGAGAAGGTGGTTAATGTCAAGAAGCCGGAGGCAAACATCATCGACATGAATCTGGAAGGCGTTCACCCCGACAGCATAGACTATGGCGCGAAGGTGGCTGTCAGTAACCCTTATGGAACCACGATCCCCATTGGCGAGATCTCCTACGTTTTCAAGAGCGGTGGCAGGTAATTCAATACATTCATCGTCCCGTTAAAAAAATTGAAATTTAGTTTTGATTTTCAACAGGCATGACACTTGATATTCGCCAAAAGTATAGCCGACAGTTTTTTTTTTCTTTTTGACAATGAGAGGGCATCTAATTTTAAATATTCGAACGGCTTAATGCGTGTTTGGAATTGCTTTTAAAGAATATTATTGATTTTTTTTATATTTTGAAGAATTAGGCGAGTGTTTGATATGAAGGTGCATAGTTTTTATTAATAAAAATTATATAAAAATAAAACAATTGAATACCTTTTAAAAAGAAACGCATAAAAACAATCTTTAGTCAAATAATAAAATGCCCGTGTAACGTGTGGATGACATGATTTGCATGTTCGAATCAGGGTGATTGTATCAGGGACGGTACCAGACCCCGGCTCGTTGAAAGGGAACGACACAACAATGTTAGACGTGCTAATGAAGGTGCCGCACAGCGTGCTAGTGAGCTTGGTGAAGGACGTTGCTAGAGACGGGGATATAGACTACGAGTTGGAGCTGTGTCTCACAATTGACCTTCCTATCTTTGGCAATTTCAAAATTCCTCTGACCAGGAAGGGTGAGCTCAAGCTGCCAAGCCTCTCTGATATGTTTTGATTCTCTCTTAAGCTGGATCTGGATCTGGATCTGTTTTCCCAGTGTGCCAAAGGATAAATAAATAAAGTTCATGATTTTGCTTCCCCTCCTAACTATATATTTCTCCTCTTTTTTTCTTGTAATATTGTCTTATTTTTCTTCTATATTAAAAATTAATTTAAAATTTTATGCATGGTGTTGTGTTAGCATTTTTTTTTTTGTATTTATTAACATATATGATTTTGTTTTATTTTATCATAGATAAATATCAATTTTTTTGGTTCATAGTTATATCCCTAATAACGTTTACATAATCTGTTTTACGGCGAGTTGAATTAACAGGTTAATATGTTTTTTATACACTAAAATTCTTTTTTATTTATGATTATGATTTTTATATATAAAAAATACATTATATATATATATATATATTATTTTTTAATAATAATAATTATTATTAATAATAAATAACGTGACAAATAGCTGTTAAACAATAAAACAAAGGGCCTTAAGATTGTCTGGGCTTTATAAACATGCATTGCATAGTGAATTGTTCATGCTACAAATTCCAAATGTGAGCGTTATATGGTGGTTTAAAAAATAACTCGCACTGCCATAATTAAAGTTTTAACTTAAATAAATATTATTATATCTATAGAGATGGTCCTCACTTGATTCCTTTCCTCGTTAAGCCAGATTCTACGTTATATTTTTATCATTATTATGACTACAATATCATTAAAAATTCATCATTATATTATTATCATCATAATTATAATAATTAAAATTATCATTATTAAAATAATAAAAATTATTAAATTTTATAGAAGAATAAAAAAACACTTTTATAAAAGAACAAATAAGAAAATAATTATAAAAAATCACTATAATTATCATTATTATTGTGTGAATAATAAAAACTAAAATTATCTTAAATAATAGAAAAAAACCTAAGAAAAGAAAAAAAAAGACAATTCAGCATGAATATTATGAGCATAAAAAAATATGATCTAAAGAATAAATAAAAATAATATAAAATATTAAAAAAAACAATAGAAAAATAAAAATTATGAATTTTAAAATAATTGTCAGCTTAAACTATAAAATTTCAGAACTAAATTAAATAAAAATAAAATTCTAATAAAAAAAAACTAAAAGTATAGATATATAAATTAGGGTAAAAAATAAAGATTGTTTACGAAGGACAAAAAAAATCAAAGTAATTAAAACTAAAAAAAATTAAAAAATAAAGGTTAAAATGAAAAATAGCTTATGTAAAAGAATAAGAGTCGAAATAAAAAATAATTTATATGATCAATTTCAATTAGAAGACAAAAATGTAACAAATTAAACCTCTAAAACGGAAAAATTAAAGGAACAAAAAAACCAAAAATCAAAAAAATAAAAGTTGAGTTAAAAAATAGCATATATAATCAATTTCAATAGAAGAGCATAATTGAGAAGAAGAAGAAGAAAAATTTATAGAAGAAATCAGGAAGAAAAACGAAATCATAAGAACATGAACTAAAATGAAATATCCATAAACCAAGAGGACCGATACATGTTTTGTCATTGTAGGAGAGAGAAAAGAGGCAAAAAAGAAAAAAAAAAATGATCGCCAACAATCCTCTACCCATTGTCGGCTGACACACGCACTACTACTGGGAAGAAGACATGGTAGCGCATTAGGCAAACTGATGGTTGAACATTTTCAGCTGTTGAACAACACTACACACACTACCTTTATGACACGTATGAAATAAAACTGCTAACTTGTCAGACAAATATACCTACAGTTATTCCAAAAAAATTATGAAATTACCTAAACACCCTCAAAGTCGATGATAATAATGAAAACACTGGACATGAAAAATACCCTCCCTGGATATTTGTTCACCCAACGTGAATAACAAAAAGTACCCTCCTTGTTAGTGCTTTGTTTTTGTCCCACATAAAGATAAAGTTATAATTTTATTGTTCATTATTAGGTGTAAAAATAAAAAAATATCCTTACTCTTTTTTTTTAATCAACATATTGGGATAAATGAATAGTTTTACTATACAAATAAAAAGAAAAAGACATAAAACCCCTAACAATATACATATGCCTTGGAAGAAGCCAAAATATCCCTTGGATAGAGAGTTAATATTTATGATTTGAAGGGAAAATTACAAATTTCATTGTTGAAATTCATAGTGATTTATGCTAGGGATACAATGAAATATCAACATGATTTATATTTTTTATAATATTGTTTAAATAAGGCGGTGAAAAGCAAGTAACCCTTACCAAAATTGTTAATTCTGTTATGTTCCGTTTGAAATGATCAGTACATTTTATTTCAATTCAAAAAACATAACAAACTAAAATAAAATTTATCTTGTTCAGAATCTCGGGTTGTTGTGGAAATTCCATCAAATTTTGGCTAAAATGTTTCAGTTTTGTTCTGTCTATTTCATTTTATTCCAGCTAAATAATATTTTTATTTAAATAATAAATAGTTTTATAATATCTCTCATATCTCTTAATCTAAACTGTTAGATTGAGATAAAATTCTACGAGAAGTCTCTTGATATATATATATATATATATATATATATATATTAAAATTTTAGAACAATCAGAGAATGTAGTGACCTTGCGATATTAATGATGATATTCTCGTAATATTTTACAAGTTCATAATTTTGTTAAGAAAAATTATTTTATTGTCTTTTTTTTAGAATAAATTTTTTTCACTTTCATTATTCAACAACAATTTTATTACAAATTGAACTTTATAATCTGATTAGATTTGCTTTATTTAAGGTTATCATGATCTTAAAATGCATGTCACACATTTAAAAGGTTAATCTAAGTTAATCTTAGTTGATTCAATATATCGTTGTTTCAATATTTTTTTAAGATGTCAACTTGATTTTTTTAGTTAAACTATATTTTTATTATTTTTCCACGTTATTTTTAAACTCATCAAGTCGGTCGAGTTATATTAGTTCAACTCTTATTTTTTTACTTTAAAATTTAAATTGTACAATTCTAAATAATTTTATTTTTAGATTTAAATTATTTTTTTCTTGAACATACATACATACATACATACACCCCTGAAATAAAATATCAAAATACATATATATAAATCATCAAAATACATACATATACATGTATGTATGTATTTATATATGTATTTTGATGATATATATATATATATATATATATATATAATCCTAAATAATACACCATTAAAATAAATCATCAAAATACTTTAAAATCAAAATATTACATTCTAATTAAAAAATAAATCTACAAACAAAATAAAATAAACAACCTCGATTCCAACATGAATTCACCTGCAAACAACAAACGGGAACACAAGCGATTCCTGGTCACGCGATTCTTAGTTGGGATCGCGTGGATCTCCGATTGCGTCTCATCGACGTTTCTCTTTTGTTTCTTTCGTTGTATTTTTCTTTGTTTTATCAAAGGTGTTTGTCTGCATCAACACCAATTTCTTTTATTTTTTCTTCTCTTTTCCACCGTCGGTTGAAGATTTATTATGCCGTATCGTGCATCAGGTATCGATTTATTATTAAAACCTAAACCTCTTTTCATCAACCTAAACATTCGTCCGTTTCCATTTACACTCTGCTTACATGAGCAACAGGGCTCTTCAAAGTCAGGGTCGAAAATAATTATGGACTAATTAAATCAGATTTTCTTCCCTGCAATTGTGATGGATGTGCTTGATGAACTTGGCAGAGAGAAAAAATATGTTAAAATAAATGTTTTTGGTGTAAGATCATATACATTGGAGTCAGAAGTCAACATCTTGAAGCTTTGATCAGGACAACAACCAAATTTCTAATCAAATAATGTGAACAAAATTCAAAGTTCGATCACTTCACCACTCACTCCTATTACAATATAAAACCCACAGCACGAGACCTCAAAAATCCTCCAGAGTCCAGACCACCTAATCCTTCTGCAAGCATCCTTGATCGATCTCCTCTACCCTTCCAACCTCTACCCGGCCATATGGCGAAACGCGAGCAGGTAAGACCACTGGCCCCGGCTGCGAAGCGCCAAAGCAGCGACGAAGAAGGGACTTGTCAACACCATAAGAAACGAGGTAGAAAATGCTTCAAATGCTGTGTATTCGTCGCAGCCATATTTGTCGCTCTAGTCACAGCGATCATAGTTTTACGTTTCACTGTCTTTCGTGTCAAAGACCCTGTCATCAAAATGAACGGTGTCACGGTCACTAGGCTGGAGCTAAACAACGGCACAACTCCTAAGCCAGGGGTGAACATATCCCTAATTGCAGATGTATCAGTTAAAAATCCCAACGTAGCATCGTTCAGGTATAGCAGCACCACCACAACCCTCTACTACGATGGGCAGATGGTTGGGGAGGCCAGGAACGGACCGGGCCAAGCTAGGGCCAGACGGACCATGAGGATGAATGTTTCTGTGGATATCATCCCAGACAGGCTCATGTCAAACCCAAATTTGAATGCTGATATGAGCTCTGGGATGCTATCCATGACCACCTACACAAGAGTTCCGGGGAGGATGGAAATAGTGATTGTCAAGAGGAATATCGTCGTGGAAATGCGCTGCAGCATGACACTTAGTATCACGAGCCAGCAGATTCAGACACAGAAGTGCAAGCGGAAAGTTTATTTTTAGAGCATGGCATGCACACCATTGTTGCTTCTTTTATTTTAATTCCTAGAGCAGATGTTTAATGGCAGGAGACCGAGTGAGCTGTGGTCCATACATATTTATCTTCCTATGTGAAATATGATTCAGTCAGTTGGATTTGAAGCGATTTTTGAGCTCTCTTTAATATTTAAACCATCATCCACTCACGGGAAGAAACTTACTGGCACGAAACCTTGAAAATTGCCTCAGTTTACACACACACAAATAAAATATAAAATATAAAAAATGAGTCCATGAGGTCATTTGTTACATATAAAATATAAAAATTCGACGTTCTAGCCAAGAGTCATTTGATGCGTGAACCAACGTGACACTGACATTTTATTTCCTATACTAGAAGCCTGCTCTTATTTTCTATTCGGACGAGTTGCACGCCACTGAATTTAATTCATAATTCTACTTGTAATTATATCTTTCCCATCTCTGTCTTCCATTAACCACGGCAACTTCCATGCTTCTCTTTCTATTTATTATTATTGAATTTTTAACATTTAAATTGCATTATGCAAACATGGAAAAGTGTTTCTCTCTCTTTCATTCCCCCCCCCCCCCCCTATCGCGTACTAACTATATAGCATGTTGTTCTGCTTGTTTGTAGCCTGCTCCGGGGTGAGCTCTCTATTGGAAATCTGTTCTAGTACCCTGAGAGCGTGGGAAGAACAAGCCAGCCCTGTGGAAGTGTGACCTGTGATAGACAACTTTTGCAGAGGAAATCCTAGAGAGTGCAAGAGGCACTAAAAATACTTTGTTATATTCAAATCTCAATCGCTATACTAAGTTCGTTGTTTGTTGACTCCAATGAACATGACCATGTTTGGTGCATATTGGACCAGAGAGCTGCAAAAGTATTGGTGACATCTCTTACCCATAACCTATTTGTTTTTGAAAGAGGGCAGAAGGCACTAAAATTGCTAATTGAGGGCGTTACTCTTTTTATATTTTTGTTTATATACATACTGGAAATTGAACCAACTCAAAGGGTTATTGAGAACAAAATCATTTTGGTTATTAGAGGTTAGCATTAAGAAGGATCATCCAAGCCCACCACGCTTGTATATGATAAGTAGGCATTGGAACCATACAGTGAGTTTTATCTTTTTTAAAAGTGTTTTTTATGTTTATAAACAGCTAAAACCTTAATTTCCTTGCCGATTTGAGATAGTGATATCATTATAGTCTCATAGACGAAAGTTTGAGAGTTACAAATGATTAATGTTTTCACATATAATATTAGTGATGATATATGTTTACACCCGTATATGATAGGTGTTCTAAGAAGTATTATTTCGCCAAAATCACATAATAACTTTTTTCATTATGATCATGGTTATAATACCAAGAAATATCCTATATTTGAGGGGAAAAAGATAGATTGATTTTAAAGATCACCTTCAATATCTTGTTATGAAGGATATGGTATTATTTAAATAAAAAAAGATATATCACAACTATGAATTATCCAAGATAAAATAATCTTTAAAAATTGTATATCCATTTAAAAAATCTTTTAAGATTTTGAATAAAAACAATAATGTTTCTCAATATCTTCAATAATAATTTCCACAACAAGATCTATGTATCTTTAAATGAATATCCAAATCTCTAAATGGATTTTCTTATCTCCAATAATATCTCTATTAAAATCTACATATCTCTTTTCTAGAATGCTTTTAACATTTTTTTTATGACCACAAAACATTCTTCGTTTTCTAAATAATATTATTTTCTACTCTAAAACAAATAAATATACCAAACTCTCATTTCTTTTTTGAAAAACACTCATCCATTTTGCAAGTGAACACCCATGTATTTATTTTGTAGTATATTAAAAATTAACTAAAAAATAAACGCTGTGCGTGTTTTCTCGCGTCCAGAATATTTCTTTCCTTATTATGTATCCCACAAATCCAATTGAGCAACAATGTACAAAGTACAAAAAAAAATTATAGGCTCGAATGGCCAAGGCAATCCCTCTTTTATTCTCATTCATTGTATCTCTTCTATTATACCTGTTTATCTTGCAAATATATTTTATCTCTCTCACACACAAGGCACATAACTCTATATATTATTATTTATGATATGTCATGCTCCACTGAATTTCTACCCACACTTCTCCACTATAACTTATAGCCATAAATCTCCTTTAATCGAGTTGTGTGTAAATTAACTAGAATATTTAAATTATATATAAATTAACCTAAATATTTATATTAATATAAAAAAAACTCTTTATCAAATGGTACAAATTTCATGTTTATGAGGTACCCATAACCCCATACAATAAGTATTAATAAATTAATTGTACTATTCTCTACACTTCACTAAGTAGCTTGAGTAGTTGATGCACATGTAAAGTAATTAAAATCATGAGTTAATTATTTAGAAGGTGATTTAACGGTAAAAATTTAAAATTAAAAGGCTTGTTTTTTATATGGTTTAAGGTTTAAATTTTATAATTGATAAAATAATAATTATTAAAAAATTATATAATTTTTAACTCATGAAATGAGTCGTAATATAAACATATTAGTTTATCAATAAAAAAAAATAAGGAGTTCAATTTTGGTTGGTGGCATGAATAATTGTTGCAGTAACCAATCAATTTTTTTTTAAAAAAAGACAAACAAAAATGTCTTTTTTTTTTTTTTTTTATAAAAGTACAAAAAGATCCAAGCTTGAAATATACCCAATTATTTCTGGGAAACCACTTTCTAAACTTTTCTATGTTTGTTTGCCTTCCAGAAAGTTGGTCAACGGAAAACATTTTCCAGTCAAAGAAAAATTTTGCTTGGTTTTCAGGAAAGTATTTTCCAGAAAATTTGGGCGGAAAACACTTTCCGGAAGTTGTGAAAAATTTAAAAATATCATTATTTACTGATTATATCAAATTTGATCCTCAAACTTTTGATTGCTATATATAATTTGTTTTGAATATTTATTTTTCAATTCCATCTCTTAAAATTTAATTTTTATATTAATTTTGGTCCTTATTTTTATAATTGCTATTTGCTTTTTTCTTATCATTTTTTTATTGAAATTTTTTATCTATCAAATTTGGTCCTCATTTTTTTATTGTTACTTATTTTATTTGAAATAATTTATGAAATGTTAATTATTATTATTTTAATTTATTCACCTTTCATTTTTTTTTTTAAATTTTATTAGATTTGATCTCTATTATTTTGATTATTATTTATTTTATTTGAGATAATTTATGAAATTATATTTTTTTTCAATTTCATTCTCATTCAACTTTTTAATTTGTAAGATTTGTTCCTCATTATTTTAATAAACTTGAAAAAATAATAATTTATTAATAAATTATTTTTCAGATCATTTTCCATAACATAAACAAACACTGGAAAGTGTTTTCCAGTTCATTTTCCATAATACTCTTAATTTTTCAGCACGCGCGTCTAGGTTTTGTCGGGACAGACCCATAACTTTTTTTTATTAGCCCCTTTGAGTTTTTTTTTTTTAATCCAATAGACTCTACAAGTTAGACCATGGTCCAAGAAGGTTGCATCTTGGTTGGGTCAAAGACCGAATAATTAAATCCCCCTTTTTTCATGTAGATAGATAGCAGACCCAGAAGTGGGGAGAGGAGAATTCAGTGACCATTCCATTCTTTCAAGTTGCTGAAAGTTCTCTGTTAACTTCCACTATCACAATTGGTCACAAGTGGGAGACTTCCATCATATGGAAGTCTGGAAATGGATGGAATAACCACATAAATCAAATGAATAGTCGAATAGATATGTACAGTACTCATTGGAATTTTTTAATACGAGAAAACTCATTATATATTTTATAAATCTAAATAAATAAATAAAACTCAAATTATTATTCAAATATAAAATTTATTATTTAGACCATAAATTTTTTATGTCACATCATCCTTGTTTAAAATTGACTTCATTAAACCCCTGTAATTTCCGAAGCAGAAACAAGGCCCAGAGCCCACGAGATGATTTTCCCACTCGCAAGCAAATTAAATGCCCCTCTCTGTTTCCAAACGCTGCATTAAATGCAGCAGCTGGAAAATCCACCCACCTTCTACCCCCCGGCCTCCAAAAAAAATCTTCCCCTGATCCCCATACTCTTCTTCTCTCTCACCCCCCGATGGACTCCCGATTCTTCTCTAAACCCAAATGTCCCCCGCCACCTCCACGAATTATCTCACCAGCCTTGGCCTTGGCTACTCTGTAGCAATAGCCCTTGGCTTTCTTGTCCTTTTCTCCACTATTCTCCTTGCTTCCTTCATATGTTGTCGCGCCACCCGAAGTCGCTCCCCTAACTCCAACAACAATAGCAGCAGCAACAATAGTTATTCAAACTCGACAGCTGATGGAATAATACTTCCTCGTATTATTTTCGTCGCTGAAGATGATGAAGAGCAAGAACGTGATTTAGAAAGTGCTGCTGCTGGGCTCGACCAGGCTGTTATAAACTCGTACCCGAAATTCCAGTTTAGCAGAGATGATGGGTTCAGTGAAAGAACCAATGATTTTAACAATACCTGCTCGATTTGTTTGTGCGAGTATAAAGACTTGGAGATGTTAAGAATGATGCCTGAGTGCAGACATTACTTTCACTTGCTTTGTCTTGATGCCTGGCTTAAGCTTAATGGATCGTGTCCAGTTTGTCGAAACTCACCGTTGCCTACTCCGCTCTCTACACCATTGTCAGAGGTTGTGCCTTTGTCGCAGTATGCAGCAGATCGGAGGAGGAGGTGGTGATTTTGGCTTGATCTGATTTGGGCGTGGTGGGTTATGTTTAGGAATGGAAATTGTAAATTTTTGGTCTGGTATTGAGTAGGTCGGGGATTTTGTTGGATTCACTGATTTATGATTTTGGATTGTTAAAAAAGAAGGGGGGAAATCATCAGACTCCTAGCTGGTTTCTATGTAGTGTAAGAATTGGTGTGGTACCATTGTTTATTTTCTTTCTCTTCAATATTATATATTCCTGTTCAGTTCAACTACTGTTTGGTTGCTCTGTTCCCATTCCATTTGTGTATACACACACACACACAAAGAAGCAATATCCAAGAGGACGAAGACCCTAATTCTATGAAGCATTGTTTCTGAAGATTTTCCTCCAAAATAATCTCATTAACAAACCATTGCTTGGGCAGTTTCAGACACCGTCAGCTTCAAATTCTCCTTTACGGTAATCACAGATTTTCTCTGCTTTTAGCCATGGAGCTTTTACTTCAGTTTTCTTTTTCTTGGAGATTCATGAGTCATTCATATAACATGGATGCGCAAGAATCTGGGAACCATACCATTTAGCACAAAAAAGTGTCAAAATAAAAAGAAGGTACTTGTAGCGTAGAGAGACTAATTCTTGCATCATCGTAGCCATACGAAGAAAATGTCATTTTCAAGATAGACGGATAAGAAAGTGAAGTACATCTACGCAACTACAGACTTAAATGACTTGTAATGAGGACTACAACTATCCCGCAAGCATTTTAGTTTTCCTAGTACAATCAAGCCTTTTCTTGCCCAACAATTCTACCTCCTTGACTTGCAGCTTCTGTTTTTTATTTTGTTTTTAAAAAATTATAAAATAAACTAAAAGAGATAAACAATGAAACTTATGAAGTAAAATATAGTGAATTATAATATTATATTTTTAGATTAGTTTGGTTGGTTTATCTATTTATTATTTTTTTTTTATTATTATATACATAGTAAAATAAAATTTTTGGTCCTTGAAAAAGATAAAAATCCGGTTTAATACTGAGTGGTTTCATGAGAATTACATATTTTTTTTAAATAGATAAATGATAATCTGCCCTTAAATAAGACAAAACACAATACTGGCTGAGAGGGCTACCATGAGGATTTCTTATCTTTTAAAAATGGTTAAATATTAATGTACCTCCAATAAGACAACATTGAAGAGTTTGTTATACGATTATTATGGTAATTGACCATATTTTTTAATTATTATTTGTTGAAATTTGCGCGTGCGCGGTACTCACACGGTGGATGGTGTTCTGCCTCTTGCCCTCTTTAGACGACGCGTGCGGTGTCATATGAAGGTAAAAAATGATCTTCCAGCGTCTCCTCTGATGTGCCGCCATGTGATCTTCCTTGTGGGATGGTGCTTGTTGCACAATGGTGGCTGAATTTGTGATGGTGTCCGGTTGAAATTTATTTTTTAATATTTTCTCTCTCCTGCACGCTAAAGTACAAGAGAGCCCCCTAGGTTTATGGTTTATTTATTTCAGTCCCTGTGCTTTTAACTTGTCTTATGGTCCAGATTTTTGTTATATAAGTTTTGATTTATTTCAATTAGATCCTTCTATTGAAATTAATTATATATTTAAGTTTCACTTCGATCTTCATTCTTTTAATTTCTAGATTGGTTTTAAATATCTTAATATATTCAGTACAAAAGTTTTAATTTTTTTTAATTTTATCCTTTGATTGAAATTGATAATATATATAATTTTCATTTTGGCCCTTATATTTTTTTATTTTAATCTCTTTATTTTTTTTATATTTATAAAAAAGTTCCTATTTTTGCCCATGAATATATAAGTGTGCTTTTAGTTTTGATTTTTAATTTTTTATTTATTTATTGAGGTGGTATTTTTTAAAAACATTTAGCTCTTAAATTTTAGTTTGTGTCTGAGATCATTTGAAAATTGATATTTTTGTTTTTTCCCTCCATCTCTTTGTTTTTCTTTTAGTTTTTTTATTTGTTTTATTTGTTTTCTATTTTTAAGTCAAATGAATTTTTTCCGCTATAATTTTTTTATTTTATCATTTATTTTATTTTTAGGATGTTTTAGTCTTTCATTTTTTTTTTAATTATTCACACAATACTACTACTACTACTACTACTAATAATAATAATAATTTTAGTTTTTTTTCTTTACTTATTCTTTGGTTAATGTTTTTGAGTTTTTTTAATCTCGGGATAATTTGATAAGTTTTATTATTTTGACAATAATAGTAATTGTAATTTTATATGTTAAGACTTCTATGATGTTGTTGTTATTATGATAGAGTGTGTTGATCCGTTTATTATGTTGAATTTATTTTGCAAAATATATATTATATTTTATTTTTGAACTAGCAAATCCTATTAATTTCTTTAATCCCAATAATTATAAAAATTATTTGTTCAGCCAGCAATGTAGTGCGAACAATATTTTTAATTTTCAAGTCAAATGATATTTTTACAGCTAATAATTTTTATATTTATTTTATCATTTTTTTTTTATCTTTTGTTAATATTTTTAGGAGTTTTTTAGTTTTTGATTTAATTTAATTTTTTTCATTAGTAACCCAATGATAACAACAACAACAACAAAAATTTTGGTTTTTTATTTTTGTGCTTACTTTTATGTTAATATTGTTGAATTTTTTTTCTTGGGGTAATCGAATAATTTTTATTATTTTCTTTTTTGTCGAGGTAGTATTTTTTTGAAAAAAATTAGTTTTGAAATTTTAGTTTGTGATTATGATAATTTGAAAATTAATATTTTTTTCCTCTTTGTTATTTCTTTTTGTGTTTTTATTTTATTTTCAAGTCAAATAATTTTTTTTAGCTAATAATTTTTATTTTATTTTTTTGTTAAAGTTTTTTGGTTTTTATTAATCTTTGATTTTTTTTATTAACGCAATAATAATAATAATTATTTTAGTTTTTATTCTTATTAGCTATTTTGTTAATTTTTTTTATGTTTTTTTTCAAGAGATAATTTAATAATGTTTATTATTTTGGTAATAATAGCAATGATAATTTTAGATATTTTAATATTGTTGTTGTTATAATAAGATATAAGGATCTATTTTATTATATTAAATTTTTTATATATAAATTTTATATTTTAATCTTAATAATTATAAAAATTATTTATTCTATATGTAACGTACTGTACCGTGGTAATTACTAGTTGTAGATGATTCTACTGTTGGGCATTGAGCCCTTTCTCCTCAGAAGCTTGCTTTATCATGCAAGTGCTCAGTGAAGACTTTATTGCAAGAAAACTGGAAGCTTTAAGGGAACGGGATTGACCAAGTAACGTGCGATGTGCATCAGCAAATCCGAGGATGCAAGTGTTGACTAGCTCTCTCTGAATGTAGCAAGATTCTGAATAGAATGGATATTAAAATACACTCATCACATATAAACGAAATATTACCAGGAAGCCCAAAACTCAATAAGACTAGAAAATACAACCTCTGACCCAGATCTCAAAATCTTCCAATCTTAATCTCTTAGCAAACTTTTAACCAGTTAAATTATATGGCGCCCGGTAAAACACATCCCCCCCCCCCCCCCTGCCAATAGGTTTCATTCGGCTTCAAAGTTTCAGGTATCCTTAATGAATCCCTCGTACTTTTTTCCCTTACCCTTTCATTACTGCTTGGAAGTTTTTGTTTGATGAACTATTGATACTAATATCATTGCTTGAAAGCAATTTTGGTATCTTCGCATCTGATTTCTATGAGAGTGTTATTCTGTAAATTCATCAAACACATGTTTTGTCAGAGTACCTTCTGCTGTTTTTCTTAGCAGTGACTAGTTTCCGATTTCGAAGGCTCATTCAGACAGATGACCAAACCTAACATTTCAGTGAAGTTAAGAAGATGGGGTGGGGTTCGCAGGCGAATCTTTTTTCTTGGTATTTTAGCTCTTTTGGTCTCTATTGCTACTCTGTCCAGATTCTACTCTATTAGATCTCGTTTTATTTCTGATACGCTCTGCAATCATGTTAATATTGAGTGTCAAAGCGGATTTCAGAGTGAAACAGGCATAGCTGTTGAAACTGTTGTTAACAAGATCCGGAAAGAAATGAATGAGATGAGAGATATGCCAATAGACTCTTCAGCAGAAACAATTGTGTCAAGATACAGTGCTTTTCTTGCTGATATTTTGGGACTTATTGAGTCATTACAGGCAGCTGGAAACCCCCAGGAAAACAGTGAAATTAGAGCTGTGCATCCTCTAGTAGGACGTAAGCAACTGCCGGATGGTCCTGCAGAGTTCTTTCTAATAGAAGAGATCCGCAAATATGTAAGGATCAAACCCAACCGTTTAGGCAAACAGAACTTCATGGGAGCTAATGGAACGTTCACGAGCATTGGTCATGCTTGCTTTGCAATGAAGAAAGATATTGAAGAATATATGGATTATGATGTAGGTGAAATCTGCAAAGATGACTGGAAGCTCGCTCAAAAGCTGATGGTTCATGGATGTGATCCGTTACCGAGGAGGAGGTGCTTTGCAAGGGCCCCACAGCTATACAGCAAGCCATTCCCCATTAACGAGTCCATGTGGAAGCTTCCTGACAATCGAAATGTCCGATGGAGCCAGTACAGATGCAAGAACTTCACTTGCCTAGCTAGCAATACAACTCGCAAGGGATTCTTTAAGTGTGCAGATTGCTTCAATCTCTCGGACCATGAATTGCCAAGATGGATCAAACAAGTAGTTTCTGACCCCGAGATGAACCTGACAGCAGATTTTCTTATACCTGAAGTGCTAAACATCAAACAAGGAGAGATCAGAATCGGATTGGATTTCAGTGTAGGAACTGGGACTTTTGCAGCAAGAATGAGAGAGTTTAATGTCACAATAGTCTCGGCAACTATTAATCTTGGTGCACCTTTTAACGAAATGATTGCACTTCGGGGGCTTGTGCCTCTATACTTGACTATAAATCAACGGCTTCCATTCTTTGATAATACCCTGGATTTGTTGCACACCACAAGGTTTCTTGATGGATGGATAGATTTTGTGCTCCTGGATTTTATATTGTATGATTGGGATAGAGTCTTGAGGCCAGGAGGTTTGCTTTGGATCGACAGCTTTTTCTGCTTGAAAGAGGACTTGGATGATTATTTGGAAGCCTTTAAGATGCTAAGGTATAGGAAGCATAAATGGATTGTTGTTCCAAAGCTGGACAAGGATGATCGAGAAGTTTTCTTTTCTGCTGTGCTAGAGAAGCCGGCAAGACCATTTCGTTAATACCACACGCCGGCGCCGATATTTCTTTGTTTTCGGGGCTCGGTTGCTCCCCCTTCCCGGCTTTCATCCGAGTCCTTGCTCAAAGATCAGTGCCTCATTGGCCTTAAACAATAATTGGTGATATATTAGGATGTTACGTTTATGATTTTCCTGTTAATTTAGTTATCTTCACATTTTACAGTTGCTGTAAGTTTGTTTCAGGTTTTTTAGATTTTTTTTAAATACTATTAGAAAAAAATATTTATCAATGGAAAATACTTTCTAGTGTTTTTCTTTTATTTTGGACAAAAAAATATTTTTTAAAAGCTATTAAAAATTCATAAATACCTTCTTATTTATTAATTACATCAAATTTGATAATTAAATCCATAAAATATCTATTTCTAAGTTGTTCTCCATAACATTATCTATTTCCATGAACTAATTTTTTGATATTTTGCGTGGAAAACGTGTACTTTCGTTTTCCTTTCCGAAGATTTGTTTCTAACTTTTTCGCTTCGAACTAATCTGGAAGGGTTGTTTATTGAGAAGATATGCCGACTTGTCTCCCCGAATTTCCTACGAGGTGAGGCTGGGTGAGTGATAAGCCTCAATATTCTCTCTTTTCATCTGATTTTGACCTGAGAAGTAGCCCAGCTACAAGTGCTGGGGCCGATATCCTCGCCTTTACAAATACATCGACCCTTCTTCCCTCCAATTTTCCTAAAAAGAAGCAAGCAGTATTCCGACTCCAGCCTGTGCCCTCCCCGAGGGCCATTTCTGGGCCCCCCAAGTCTTCTTTTTATTCGGGGCCTTCGGCTACTGCACCGAAAGAAAAATCTGCTCATGAGCACTTTCGTATTTGTTTTTTAACATATTATTATTTTTGTTTATAAATATATTATAATAATATTTTTATTTATTTTTTCAAAAAATATTATTGATATTAGTGATTGAAAATAATCTAAAAATATTAATATATTTTTTTTAAATCATTTTTTTTTGTAATATTGCCTCTACATCCCACTTGATGAACATATTTATATCGCTAACACATTCCATTTTATCTCTCTTTTGAGATATTTTATATTTAATCTTTATGAAATAAAATACACAGCACCGCCTATGTATTAATAACTCTAACTCAAAATTTATTTAGTAGATCTAAAGACTTTTTTCATGACTCACGCGCCTTAGGGACGAAGTCACCAGTTCATGTTCACTGAGAAAGGATTTGAAGCTGTCGGCCTGTTCTCAAAAGCTAAAGCTTCACCATTTTTCTCAGCAAGAAAAATACTAAAGTCAAGAAGAATACCTTCTAGATGCTGCGCAAGTGGCATCCTAATATCCTTTCTTTTTCTGAAATGAGAGCAAGTGGAGCCCACTCTGATTTTCAGTCTGCTGACAGAAGAAAGTAGCAGCTGTCCATTCCCTCATCACCTCTCTTTAAGCGCCACGTGTCGATGCCTTTTCAACCACCCAACCCAACCCACCACCGTCCTTCATCGTCTCAGCGCATGGAAGCAAAGCCTTCCAGGATGCCCTGTTTTTTTCGATGCATTCCACCAAATATTTTATATTAAAAATAATTTTTTAAAAATAAAAAATATTATTTTAATGTATTTTTAAAAATAACCACGACCACGCAAAAATATATATACACATAAGATATCAGTTAACGCCGTCAACTCATCGATCTCCTCAGTATCACATCTAAGAAGCAAAAATGCCGTCAACTCATCGATCTCCTCAATCTCACATCTAAGAAGCTATAACATCGTCAACCCCACCTTTTTCTTTTCAAATTCAACCAAACCACAGGTTCGTTAACTCCAAACTTGAGGCTCGGACCCACACCTACAATTTAAATATCACTCACGCTCTTTTTCATCACTGCGCTCAATGTATTTCTCTTTTTCTCGCACCTAAACTCACTTTATTATTTATTTTTCTTAAAAAAAACCTCGATCCAGATTAGAATGGCGGAGCAATCAGAGAGTCCGGTTGAGTCAATCATGGAGAAGATTAGCGAGAAGATTCACCATCACGAATCTTCTTCGTCGGATCCGGAGTCGGATTCGGATAAGAAACCGGATCCTTCGGAGTCGATGAAGGCCAAAATTTGGCGCTTGTTTGGTAGAGAAAAGCCTGTTCATCATGTTCTCGGAGGTGGAAAGCGTACGTTCATTTAAATCCTGCTTCATTCAGTAAACTTTCATGTTTGTTATATATATATATATTAAAATTATGCTGCGATCTATTATATATATAAAGATGGTTACTTCTATACGGTTTAGATTTAGTCATTGCTGTCCTTTTCTCTTGCTGTGCGAAGAAAATGACAGTGGATTTTGTGGTAAATTTGTTGTTCAGCTGCTGATGTGTTTCTGTGGAGGAACAAAAAGGTTTCAGCAGGTGTACTTGGATTTGCCACTGCCATATGGGTCCTTTTTGAGTTGATCGAATACCACCTGCTTACTCTAGTGTGTCACATTTTGATACTCTCTGTTGCCCTCTTGTTCCTCTGGTCTAATGCCCACACTTTCATCAACAAGTAATGACTCTTTCATGTATTTTGGTGGATTGGGAGGTGTATCGACATCTGTAATTGGCTGGCTGGCTGTAATTTTCTTTCTGATTTTTTGTAGGAGTCCACCTTGCATCCCAGAAGTTCATCTTCCGGAAAAACTGGTCCTGCAGGTTGCTTCAGCACTGCGTGTCGAGATCAATAGTGCATTTGCGAGCTTACGTTCTATTGCGGCTGGAAAAGACTTGAAGAAGTTTCTCATGGTATGTTTCTTGAATATCTCTCACATTTTCATTAGTTACGTTTCTAGAGGCTCAATTTGTAGTTGAAGCTGATAATTTAATTTTTCTGATCTATTTTGTTTGCAACCTTATTCCTGCTACTTATGGATCTGGGATTTATTGCTGTCAAGTTCTACATTATATGGTCATGAATGTGTTTTTGCTAGTTTTCATGTTCTACTCTGATCATTTTCCATTTTTATATTCCTAACCTTGACAAATTATAAATTGAGTTGGATAATTGCTTTTGGTTCTCATTGTGATTTGCTAAAATTTCTCGTCTGGTTTAATGCCAGGTTATTGCCGGATTGTGGGTCCTGTCAATTGTGGGGACTTGGTGCCATTTCCTGACCTTGTTTTATATATGTAATGACCTTGGAAACTGATTTATACTGTTCGTGCAATCGTGAGCTACATATTTATGTACTTAAGATTTCCAATGATTTTAACAGGCTTTGTTTTGCTGCACACTGTACCTGTTCTCTATGAGAAGTACGAGGACAAAGTCGATCCCTTGGCAGAGAAGGCAATGTTTGAGATAAAAAAGCAATATGCAGTGTTCGATGCTAAGGTTCTGAGCAAGATCCCAGTGGCTTCTTTGAAAGCCAAGAGAGTTTAGATTTGGCTCCTTGTTGTGTTTCCAGCAAACACTGGGTAAACCTGGGCTTGCAGGTTGTGATTGCGTTACCCGTAATTTGCCAGGGCTTCTGTTGTTATTCACCCCACTAATTGTTTTAAAGTGTTTGGGTTTCATCTTGAATGAATTGTCTTTCAGGGGTGTTACTTTTGAAGTTTTAGTTTTAATTTGTATTCCTCTGTATTTTGGTCAGTTCGCAGATAGCTCCATGTAATGGTGGTGGTTTTTGATGACTGAAATGTACATTGGTTTATAATATAAATTTTGAACTTTTGCGCTCCTAGTTCGTGTCGATGCTTTTGGGCCATGATTGTGGCAAACATGAAACAAAACAAAGAATCTCATCCTCATTGCTAGCGAGGTAAGGTCAGCAGGTTTATGGCAATCATAAAATAATTTCTTTGGCTCATGGCTGGCAAACATGAAAAAAAACAAAAGAAATAGCATTTCAATGGAGCGTGAATGTGAACCGGAAGGGATGAAGTGTGAGTGTGAGGGGGTGATATCAAACTTGGCATTGTATGATGATTCGTTTTAGCTGGGCTTTTTTTTTTTTTTAAAAAGGAATTATTTATTTATTTATTATTTTAAATTAAAATTTTTTGGTGTTTTTATAAAAAATAATTTTTTTAAAAATAATTTTGTAGTTTCAATTCTTAAAACAGATACTAAATTGGCCAGGATAATCCTATATTTAAGTTTTCTGGCCAACAAGATTTTGTGATGGGACGTGTGAACCTCTGTATGGGCGTGCCAACTCAAGATAGGGAACACCAAGTAAAGCGCCAGGACAGAGGTGAGCAGCCAGAGTCGGCGCTCTCACTTGCGGAGGCCTATTCGTAAAACAAGTATAATCTGAAAGTAACCTGAGATGCCTGGGCACTGGCAGCTCTTCTGGGATCAAACCTTATGCGACTCCGAGTTTGGTTGGATAAGGTATGCTTTTGGGAGCCATCAATCGTGCATCCGGTTTCTTTCATAGGTGGTTTCACGGGTGCTGCCCAAGTTAAAAAATGACAGAATAGATGATTTATTTATGGTTTTGATACTGATTTGACGGCAACAATGGTTACAGATTGGTTATATAAAATGAAGAATATATAATTTCAAATTCTACGGAGAAGAAAACACAAGAAAATGATAGAAAAGAACAAGGCAAAACAACAAATGAGAGTGATAATAAAATAGAATCATGGACACTTTGGGCTCATATTAACGGCAGGTTGAAAACTTTTAAAGTTCACTTAATTAAGCAATGCCTAATAATAGCACTACCGCACCGGCAAGATCAGAGATAGATTAGGTGGATTTTGAATATTTTCAGGGAATTTATGATTGCATTCCAAAAGGAGTTCTTTTTATAAAAAATTTATTTTTAAATTATTTTAATATACTGATTTCAAAAATTATTTTTTAAAAATATATTTTAAAAAACAAAATCAACAGCGTCGGAGTCGAAAACTTTTAATTAGTGTTAAAGAATTGGCTGAAACCGGATGGCATGATACAACATCAATGAACAATCTATACATTTGATTTATTCCATGTATTTCTCTGTTTTGTCGGTAGTCTTGAAATCCGAGAACTGTTGTCGAAGGGTGTTAAAGGAACTGTTGAGAACTCGGAATCAGACTGCAAATGGCGGTAAATTTCCTCGAGAGGTTATAGGACCATAATTTTGGGCTGGAGAAAATTTTGGACCAGCAATTCCAGATATGCTAGTTCCATGGAAGGGCACTGGCGAGCCAACCCCAGCAGCATTTGGACTCCTTCCTTGCAAATCTTCATAGGATTTATCTGTATCTTCTTGCCCAGATCCCCTCTTTTCCCTTTCTTCAGTTTCCTTGAGTAGAAAATCAACCCACATATCTGCAAAGGACTGTCAAGACATATACTTGAGGTGAAAATTTGCACTTCTCACCAAGCAAAATATGTGATAGTGAGACAGCTGATTATCTTGGGAAGTACAGATCCTTTCCCAACAAAGGCTGTTGAATGTTATGTGCAAAAAAGGCTTACGCTAGAGAAAAACAGCCCGCACACCACCACCAGAATCAAAAAGGGTGTTGACTTTAAACTCAAGTCTTGACTTCCCGAGTCACAGTGACCAAACCTAATGACTTTTTTCTTTTACTCAATCATTCAAGTGAAAGGGTTGTCTTCACTCATTGGACAGTGCAGAACATGATGCTGGGAAAATAAAAAATCAAATCTTCAACTCAGAGTGAATTCGGATTCAGATCAGAACACATCCTCCAGGGGAGTGATACCAGGTTCTTGCAGCAGATTTGTAATAAGAGGATTGATGGATCAAGCTCAAGCAAATGCTAACAGACTCTATTCTATTCAAGTTCTGCTACCATGAGCTCAAAGAAGAGCTCAAAATTAATCAATAACTGGGCAGAGCTTGCGCAATCTGCCACTTGTCTCAATGGCACCCTAAATTATTATGGTTTGAAGGAAACTAGGTGTATGAGACCCCAGAAAGAAGAGTGAAAATAAAGCTACTTGTACATGAAGACCCCAAATTATTAACGTTATCACACACTTATTCACAGGCTAGTTATTAAACATCAGGAATGAAATACAACAACCAACCTGGTTATCAGATGCCAAATTTGTCTGACCATCAGCTACGCTCCCTCCCAAGATTCCGCCAACTAGTCTACCAGGTAGCCCCAAAACTCCACGAACAACACCTTTGCCACCTAGTTGAGCTACACCTATTCTCTGCTTGTCTTCATCAAAGAACCCAAGCATTCGAACCATAATATCCAAAACCTGGATAAGAAACCAAAGCAACAATCCTTCAAGCAATAACAAAAGCAATCCTACATGAGATCAGCAATGCAGTATGGATTCTTTCCAAATAATGATCTGTTGAACTTGAGATGTCTTTTAACCAAAAGCAATGCTACATTTACTAAGGGTAACAATTTCCTTCTTTTTTGTTTGGTCTTTTATTCTGTTCAGCTGTGCTCAGAAATCCATACCTCTTTGCTGTGGTTTCTCTGGAAGAAGGTCACTAGTAATTTAATTACAATGCGCCTGCAACGAAAGCCAGTCCTACATTATAGTTTGGTATTTCCAATCCCAGTAATGGATGCATGTACAAGCTATCACAATAACTTGCACCTGTGATGTAACCCTTGATAACTAAGTAGCAAGCTGGGATGCAAAAAAATAATCAAAACCCCGAATCACAAAAGAAACAGGCTAACCTGTCCACCAGAAAATCAGAATCCATGGATATCCTATCAAGTCTGGTCATGCTCTGCTCAACAGCACGGCGGAGTTTTGCATTGTTTTCCTCAAGCTTATTCACTCTGCTCTTCCCTTCTGCAAACTTTCTTTCAGTATCTGAAAGCTTAGCCAAAATTTCTTCTTTCTCCCTCTTTGCTTCCTCTGTCCCTCTCTCTGCTTCCTGAACGTATCAAGGCATATTACACTCCAGAAAATGAGTAAACAATAACTTTTATAGAATAAAGTAAAACATTAGTTTCCAGGTTGACAAAACAAAGTGGAACATGGGCTTGAAGCAATATTCAAAGGCCAAATACAACAGCAACTCCATTCTTAACAAAATTCAGGAACCTGTAATGTTGCTGTAAAATGCATACTAAAACAAAAATATACTACAAGCACTTGGAAACAAATGGGGCTAAAGTACACGCTGTAAATTCTCTTTTCAAAATTAACAGATAAATTTTATGAGAAAATTTGAATGCACGGGCTATAGACATACTACAAGCACTTGAAAACAAAAGGGGGTAAAGTACGCTGTAAATTAGATTCTCTTTTCAAAATTAATCAGCTAAATTAAATGACAATTTGAATCCAAAGATAGTCAACTAAATTCCAAATAATACTCAGAAGAAGGAACGTAAAGACTTGCCTTCAAAAGTTGAAAACGCTTAGCTGATTCTTCTCTTGTCAAAGCCAAATGTTACTCCAAATATTCCTGAGCAAGTAATAATAACAACAATAAGAAAAATAGTTAAAAACAAAACAATCTGGAGACTACAAGACCAGCAGAAAATGAAGGAAACAGAATCGAAGATTACCTTTGCTTCAACTTCAGCAAAATACTACCCAAGAGCAGTTTGAAGATTTAGAAGTTCAACATTTTTTTATTCTATTGTGCTCATACAGTTTGCAAGTTTTTTATTCAAATCTTCAATCATTTCTTTGGACTTCTTGATTTCATTGTTGTTCATTATTCTGACTTCCTTCTGGCCTGCAATTACCTGCTTAAGAGCTTTCTCCAAATGTAATGTTTGAGCCTTTTGATATTCATTACTCTGACGAAGTTCTTCAATGACCTTAATGTCTTCATCCATTTTTTCTGATTCTTCAGATTCCTAGAAAGCAGAATAAGTTTTTAAGGACAGAAAACTTGATAGCCTGCATTTACTTTCATAATATGAAAGGATCACAAGATACCCCCCCCAAAAAAAAAAAAAAAACCAAGACAAATATCATAAATTTCCTTATCTTTATATGAAGCAACTATTTCAACAGATGTTCAAGAACACAAATATGTCGAGATAATAGAATTGACACAGCAGACATGAGTACATGGTATAAGCTTTGGCATGAATATTAGGAGAGTCAATTTTGGCATAGGTCGCTGAATTTACTAAAATATCAATGAATCTCCAAAAGATTCCAGAAGGGAAACCATTAAATCATGTTGCCACATATAATAGTCAAACTTTGACACAAGGGTTTGAATGTTCCTGGATTATGGAAATGAAGTTGAGTTTATTATTGAACTAACATATCAATATAGCTCTAGAATTCTTGAAGAGCAACAATCAAATTATAACAAATGAATGCACTAGCTAAATTCTTTGTCCATAAATTTTCCTGTAATATTAACCTTCATTATAAAAGTATAGCAGTGATTGCAATTATATCAGCTGGCCATCATTTCTCATCATTTTTAAATATTGCAGCACAGTTGGTCATTTACATGCATCTCTAAGGCCATGCCAGTTTTATAGAAGAGAGCACTTTACGATGCAGCATATCAGAACTGAAAAATGAAACTTGAAAAATAAGCGAAGCTCATTGATTGATTGGAACAATAAACTAAAGTAATGGAGCCATGTGATATTAAAATAGGAAATTGCAATTCTAGGATAGCAACCTTTTCCAACAAATGCTGCTTGAGATGGGCCAATTCTCGCAATGCTTTGTCCTTTTCATGGCATGATTCCTTCAAATCTCTTTCCAATTTTTGCAACAATAGCAGCACTTCCTCCTTCCTAGGAGAGGCTGTGGAATCCACTTTCTGGGCAAAATATTAATGACGAAGACATGATAAGAATGATTATGATACCAATAGCAAAGATTTGAGTAATCAAATAAGCAAAAGTGTGGTAGCATGGGTAGTGAGAATTGCTGATATTATAGCTTTCTCTTTCAACCAACCACGCATGTGTGCATGAGAAATAGATAGATTGCCCGCGTGTGGGCACTTGAGGGGGTGCATCATGTGCATGCAGAGAGAAAGAGAATCAGTAAAATTACCTCATCTGGAGAAGTTTGTCAGTAGAAGAGTTCCTGCTTATTTGCAAAGCAGCATCAGGTTTGTTCTTCTCTATCTACAATATAGATGAGAAAGGAGCCCAACAGGGCAAAAGCATTATGAATTTTGTGACATACATGGCACACTGCTTGCATGGATAACATTTTGAAATGAAACTAACCTTGAGATTATCATTCTCCTTCTCTAGGGTCGCAATGACTCCTTGCAAATTCTTAACACTGTCATTGGGATCTGCTTCTTCCCACCTACTCAACTCAATCTGCAATAGTCTTATCTCAGATGTTTTTTTCATTCAATTCATCATGAATATTGTTCACATCCATTGAGGTCTGTAAATGGAGAGAGCATGCTAAATAAAAACACACAAGTTATAGCTCAAATCAAAAGGAAAATATTAAAAAAAAGGTATTAATATTAATGCATAGTAAGAAAAAGAAGATGCAACATAAGCAGCACTTCCAGAAGCATTCAATAGTATAAAGAAAAAGAAACATAAGGTCATCCTAAACTGACAGGTAGTAATGGGATATTCGATAAACATATCCATGATTATATTCCATAAAAGTACAGATATTTTAAATATGCAATCCAGAACATACATATTTCCAGAAACTCCTAAATTCCATGAGTGCTTAAAAAAATGGACAAAGAAAGAAGAAAGAAGAAAGAAACCAAAGTAGAATACAAACAAATGTCAATGTAGGCATGGCATCATATTCTGTTGAAATTAGGTAAGGCACTCCCTCCAACTATCCATGTCTGTTTTCCCATAAATAAAAAGCAATAAATATGCTGTTCCTGTAAACCAATGCACTCAGCCATCTCAAGAGCCATCAGAATTCTCTGGTACTTCCCAGTCAGGAAAATTGAGGCAATTATGCTATCTCTATAAAGTAAAAACACCAAGTTCAATTTCATTACCCTCAAGATGGGCAACAAAAGAGCTACGTATTGACAAAGTGACCGCTGCAATAAACTTGAACCTTAAGACATGGTCCATAAGCAAAAGTTCAGAAAATGTTCGCTAGAGCCGCAGAATCATCAAATAAAATTGCATTCACATTGTGCCTGTCTGTATTTAGAGCCCTGAGATCCTCCTGAAAAGATTTGTTCAGACTTTGTTCCTCTGAATAAGTGTTGGAGGCAGCAAAAAAAAGGCAGAAAAGGGCGTAAAATTTTGGTTAGTAATTATGCAAAATCAAGAATTCATAAAGACAGGAGTAGAACATCACACTAGTTCTTTAAAGTGCAGAGTCACGCCTTGCAATTTTAGCTCTATATTTGCTAATTTGTTGCGTTCCGTTTCAAGTTCAGTTCTAAGCTCTTTTATTTGCAACTCATGAGTAGCTTGCATTACTGCCAGGGACCTGTTTTTATCCTCCAGTAAATCTAAAAGCTCCTAGAAGGTATTCATAGATCTGTTGTCAAGTTCATTCATTTAAAACACAAATACAGAATGAAAAACACGATCTGCAAGTAGACAAGTACAAAAAGAGTGGTCTACTGATGAGTTCATTCATCAATCAGAACATAGCAAAACAATTGAAAAAAACATATTTGTATTGCAATATATGTAGTGAATAGAAGAAAAAAAATAGAAAAGAAAGGGGGAGAGGGGTACGCCCACAAATTTGAAATTGGGAATAAATTTTATGAACCAAATCAGCATGTAGAACAGGCAAGGCTATACAGCTGACAATATCAATCCTCTTACAAACCTCGAAAGAGGCATATTCTTAAAGAACAGAGCACGGTGCAATGTGTCATTACCTTGTCCTTTTTGGCTTCCATCTTTCTCTGAATGACATCAGATTGAATATGATGTAGTATTCCATTGCCTGTTCCATCATATTTTGGAAAAGGCCCATTCTGTATTTGATTTCCACCGCGGCTCTTTGCTTGATTTGCAGATTGTGGTCGTTTGGGTGACCGGTCACCACTGCCCTGTAAAAAATATCAGCCTATGCTTCGTAGCTTGTTGGAAGGAAAAACAATACAGAAACTATACCATGGTATTTCAATCCCATAGCAGGAGAATCATGCTCTGAAACAGATATTTTGCACAAAACAATAAAGCCAAAAAATGAATAGAGAGATAGAGATAGGTCAGGTTCCAGATTAAAAATTTGTAAACCAAGACAGCTTATTGCATGATGGGCAAAGGAGATACACGAGGCTGGCATAATTCTGAAATAGGTATTTAGTACGGTAAAAAATCAATTGCATGCTTAGCCCATGGTTCAGATCTATGATTTGTATCTAGATAAAAACAGTAAAGGAACCAAGTAATATGATTTTAGATATTTGCTGTCAAGAGTCGTGTTACAAGTGATGTGATTATATGTTCGCTCCTTACTAATACCTCAACCAGATCATAACAACGAAGAACGAAAATCAGCACCATACATTGTTTCTATCCAAGTCTTAAGGTGGTCAAAACTGTATTGTGTTAAATCCCACAGAAGTACAAAATTGGTTGGTGCCGAGTTTCTACAAATATTAATTGGGCGAACTTGGTAGCCAACTGGGGAACAACTCAATATAGAGGGATGTATTATTCTGGTCAGATAATCATGTGCCAAGACTTGGTACATAAGCTATGCAAGCTGGATTTTACACAGGTCATAAGTTATGCACAATACCTGCAGAAAAAAATAACATCAAACATTATCACGCAGTCAGGTTTACTTATATATGATGGAAGCAAATTATCAGACATAATCAGAACAGACCAAATAGATCAAACTTTCAATTCAAAAAATGAATTTTAACTGAGATTTGAATAACCACCTTAATAGCACTGATGCTACTTGTTGATATTCTTAGACGTGCAGTTCTAGACACATTGAGAGCCTCCTTTGTTGCATCCAAATTTTGCTTCAATGAACCATTTTCTTGGTTCAATCTAGAAATCTGGTCCTGTGAAATTGGGATTGAAGAGCAGCAGGTCTCATTTTCAAAGGCCCTTCGAGATAGAACTATATAGCTATAAAAAGAAAAGTATTGAATATTAATTCTGGACATGTCATGTCTCGCCAGTAAATAATTTTCCTTCAATCGAATGTGAAGGTACTGTAGAAAAAAAAGGACAGATTTCAATGTGCAGAACAGACATAGATTTTTTCATCATTCCTCAGTAAATAAAGTGAAAATCAAACAAAGAGCCATTGACCATGGACCTCCTCCTCTTTTCTTATAGCTGCATAATTAATAGATAGTGATTTAATCTCCACCTCAGATTCCTGAAGCCTTTTGATTCGTGCTTTGTATTGTTCAATCTACAAGAAGCAAAAAACAATAGCAAGCACCATATCAACTAACCGCGTACACCTCATTCCATAAAACCCCACCCTAAGTCACAACTAGAATCGCTACAAGCATCAGTTTGTAATCATCTCATTTAACCTTTCGCAAATAAACATTTTCAACCTCAATTACTTCCATTTACAGCTATCAATGATCCAAATACTTCTAAGATAACCATCCACAAGCTTCGAGCAAAACCCAAGCTTGCCTACTTTATAGCGGGTTATTAAAGTAGCCAATGATTTGGAGAATACGACAAGATTAATATCTCATGGCGATTCATTTAAAATATGCAGTGCGACTTTAATACCCAACTGAAGTGAGGATTTACTACTTTGATTCAATCAAGCACCGTGATCACGAGTGCCACAGAGTCAAGCGATTCGGAATCAATTGTCTGGCCACTGAGTCACGTACAAACATAACAGTTATCGTTAATGTTATCGCAAAAAATAAGAATATATGAATTATGTATTTGTGTCAGGCAAATAAAATTGAAAGAGAACAAGTGATCTGCACGTGCCGGTTTCAAATTTCGCAAATCTGAGGTCATTCCCAGGTCCCGAATTCTGAAATTAAATACGGAAACAAAATCATTAGTCCTTTGGAGATGAAAAGATAGAGAAATAATTTTATATAAAAAGTTAGCCAGAGAAGCAATAAGGTCAGGATGGCCGAGTGGTCTAAGGCGCCAGACTCAAGTTCTGGTCCTCGTGAGAGGGCGTGGGTTCAAATCCCACTTCTGACAATCTTTTTTGATATTTCCAGACATTTTTGTTGGGCTGCGCTTTCATTGCTGGGACAATGATTTTCTCCATGGCCCAGGTTTCGATATTAACAAGGTTTCTACTTTCTAGCATTATTTCTAATTCCCGGCTTTATATCACTTCCGAAGCATGGAAGTGGGAGCAAGAATTAGAGTTGCTAATGATCTTTTAAAATATTAAACAGTTTGCAAAAAGAAGCATATACTAAACAATAACTAGCCTTAAGCTTGTTTTTCTTATAAACTATAATAAGTGAAGAAAACAGAGCAGAAAGAAGGTAGAATAGGAATTGCTTAGTGTGTGTAACATCTCCCCTTTGATCTCTTTTTATATTGATTTTTATAACAAAAAATAATGCAAAATTAATTTTGATCATTTTGTCTTGATTACTTGCCATAAAAAGAATGCAAATTTTGTGATTTTTGACCATAAAAACTAGCGATCCTTTTTTTAAAAATAAATTGTTCGAGAAATGGAAGGTTGGTATTATTTATACGCTGAATAAACTAATGAGCCGGTAAAAATAATTTTGTATGGGTGAAAGAATTACTTTTTAACAAACCCAAACTCAAGTTTAATAAAAACCATTATTTGTATTAATATTTTATGTTAAGTAACTCTTATATAGCTGACGTTGTACTTCGAGGATTTAAACTTCCAATGAACATATCAACTATAAATGATGATTGTGGAATGAGTGAGTTTCTCAAGAGATCTTATACGAATGGGAGCACAAAACTACTCGTGATGAACAAAACCAGGCAATAAAAATGAGAAAAAATTGGACAACGTGTTGTTTACTGCGGTTAAAAAAACTCATTTCAGAAGACATCAACAATGTAAGACAAATTAGAGGCAGTGGAAATATGTTAACAGCACACATGCCAACTTTTGGAATGGATGATTTCTATATATATATATATATATATATATATTAACTTCAAAAATTTAGTCTGTGTGATATTAAGAGGTAAGGAATTCGGATGAAGTAACTGTAAAGGCAAGGCATCATTACAACACCGCCTCTTGTTGTTATTAGAGTAATCACATCTTATACTATAAAAGCCACGCTCCTCAAACACAATGGAGTGCAGTTAGTTTATCTCACATTAGTATTTGAAAGTGACTAATGAATCTAGCTTAAGATGGCATTACATTCAGCAATCAAGTTTTCAGTTTTTGCCCTGGTATTGCTAATGCTGGCAATTGATTCTGATGTTGGAGGGATAGCAATTTACTGGGGTCAGAATGGAAATGAGGGCACCCTGGTAGAGACTTCTGCAACCGGAAATTATGAATTTGTAAATCTAGCTTTCCTGTCAACTTTCGGAAATGGTCAGACCCCCATGATTAATCTTGCCGGCCATTGTGATCCATACAGCAATGGTTGCACCGGCTCAAGTTCTGAAATAAAATCATGTCAAGCAAAAGGTGTCCAGGTCATGCTTTTTATTGGAGGAGCCGCTGGCAGCTACTCCCTTGCCTCCTCGGAGGATGCGAGCCAAGTCGCAATTTATCTATGGAACAATTTCTTGGGGGGATACACTTCATCCCAACCCCTGGGGCCTGCTGTTCTGGATGCAGCTGACTTCAACATCAAAGGAGGAAAAGGCCTCTACTGTTGAGATTAGTAAAAGAGTGAAGAAATTATGCAGAGAAGAAGAGAGATAGAGAGATCAGAGAGAAGGAAATTTTGAATATATTTTTTTGTAATATTTCTGCATACATATCTTGTGCTACTAACAACTTTATATAATGTGTCAAATACCATATACTACATTCTAGAATATACTTTCAGTATTCCAGAATATACACTCTAACATCCCCCCTCAATCTCTTGCTTTGATAAACTAAGCATGAGATTGCAACAATGAAAACAAAACACATGAGTACTGAATCCTTTTTGACAAAAAATCACTATGTAAAGAAAAGAGGAGTTTGAATGCGATTGAGAAGAAAAAGAAAAATGCTCAAATGGAAAAGAAGATAGAAGATAGAGAAGACATTTCATTTGTCTATTTCTTGATTGAAATTTCATTTGTCTACTTCAGTTTTTCTGAAGTTTTTCCTTTGTCTACTTCAGTTTTTTTGAAGTTTTTCATCTTTGAGAAGAGAGGGATGAGAAGAAAGAAATGGGAGATAAGAGAGGTGATAGAATGAGTTTGAATTTCATTTGTCTACTTCAGTTTTTTCTGAAGTTTTTCATTTGCCGATGAATTTCTTAATCTGTGTAAGAATTCATTTTGTAATTCTCAATGATTTTTTTTTCTTTTTTTTTTCTCGATTTTTTTTTTTTACAAAAACAATAGTAAATGACACACACAAAACGGCAGCACATTACAAACAAAAACACACAAAACCTGCAAAACACAAAACCTAGGTATTCTAGCTTATTCTCTCTCAGCCGCCTCAGCGGCCTTCTCGGTGGAGCTACAACGTCGATCAGCTTTGCTGAGAGTAAATTTGTCAAGCGATTGGCACAGCAACACACTCTTTCAACTTCCACAATCTCACTCTTAGAGAAAGCCCCAGCGGCCTCTGTCTGTCTCTCTTCAAACAGATACACATACCTCACTTACTCAAAGCATTAAAAAATTGAGAGAGAGAGAGAGATAAAGAGATAGAGAGCGAGAGATGGAAAACAACATCGACATGATGGATTTTTCTTATTTCGTAGGCAGATCTGAGATTCTCCATTGGATTAACTCCACTCTTCAACTCAATCTCTCCAAAGTCGAAGAAGCTTGCTCTGGTGCGGTGCACTGTCAGTTAATGTCGACGCCATAGAAATGATTCAAAACTATAAGGTCCTTCAAGATGTGTTTCACAAGCAGAAGAATTGAAATGGTGAGTCATGACACTTTCTTAGCTGCTTCTTCATGATGCACAATGTTTTTTTTTTCACTCTGCTGCTGCTCTGTTTGAGCTCCATATATTTTTTTTTTGGATGAAAAGATGATGTGGAGGCTTTGATTGAGATGAGTTTTGGCCGAGTTTCAATGGCGGTGGTAATCGAGCACTTGAATCAACTTGTACTTTTCCATTTGAAAACTGACCTTGGCTGTTCCTCACCTTCTCCAGCTCATCAGTCTTAGACTAATGTCTCGAGGATGTTGTTGCTTCTCAATAGTCTTAACACCAGCGACGAGCCTCACTTCATATTGCACCTCCTGAGCAATTATTAAGCTCAACTGCTCCAAGGCTACAGGAACAAGATCAAGGTCTCGAAGAAAAACAAGAGAGAATCGCTGCAGGAAATCTGAAGAATTGAAACAGGGAGTCAGGATGCTTGCTTCGCTGCCTCTTCACGATCACGGTGATTCTCACTTTGCTTCTGCTCTGTTTGAGCTTCATTTTTTTTTTGAGCAAAATTAGAAGTAATTTGTTGCGCAGAGACTTGATTTGGCATGGAAGATCCTAGATGTTGCCATAACAGCAACACGAATTGAAGAAGCTGCAAAAGATCATAAAGAAAAAGTTGAACGATGAGAAAAACTTGAACGATGTGTTTTCTTCAGCAGCAATTTTTTTTTTTTTGTGAATGATCCATTGAAGGATCAGATTGCAGAAGCTGGGATCAATGCGTTAGCATAGTAGCTCTGATACCATGTTGAGATTAGTAAAAGAGTGAAGAAATTGTGCAGAGAAGAAGAGAGATAGAGAGATCAGAGAGAAGGAAATTTTGAATATATTCTGTTGTAATATTTCTGCATACATATCTTGTGCTACTAACAGCTTTATATAATGTGTCAAATACCCTATACTACATTCTAGAATATACTTTCAGTATTCCAGAATATACACTCTAACATCTACTGGGATGATCTTGCAAGGCACATTTTAGCATATAGCAAGAAAGGTAAAACGTTGCACCTAACAGCATCTCCGCGGTGCCCGTTCCCTGATGATTGGGTAGGAAATGCCCTCAAAACCGGTTACCAATCTTGAGGACGCATGGAAACAATGGACTCAGCCATTCCAACCAACAAAATTTTTTTGGGCTTTCTTGCATCTCCTGAGGCGGCAGGCAGTGGCTTTAGCATGTTTGGTATTGTGGTTGTAGTTGTGGTTGAGATTTAAAAAAATAGTTTCATGAAAAATATTTTTAGTTGTGATTCATAACTGAAATTGAAGTGTTTAGTTAAAATTATAGTTGAGTTTGAGATTTAATATATTTTCGTGTGTTTGGTTACCATGTTTTAGTCGTGAAATATTTTGAATGCAAGGAAACGGACACAAAAAGTTGAGGTGTGTATATGCACAGTTCTTAAGGATATTTCTCCAACAGTAAGGTATCCTCTAGGATTCAACAAGTTATTCCTCCAATAAAGAATGCAACACAAAAACAGCTTGGACATAAGAAAAGACTAGCAAATGAGAAGAAGAAGAAGAAGAAGAAAAAATTGAATTGTCTTTGTTTGAAGAACTTGCATGGTATTTATAGACAACCATAATGTAATGGTAACATTTAATTTAATTATGAAATTAAAATAACAGTTACAATAATTTAAAATATGTCTGTTATAAAATTAAATTATGGTTTAAAATATATCTGTTATAAAATTAAATCATGGTAACACTTATATTTGTAACTGTTAGAAATAAATTTTCAATGGTTATAAATTTATCAAGTGTTTTACTAATGTGGGATAGTCTTTTGAAATATCTATTATAACTTTTATAACAATCCCACGCATATTTCAAAAAGCTTTTTAAAATTGATAATAATAATGAATAAGTAAATCAATTTGCTGGATCTCTTTCACAAATGAGTGTAATGCGTCTAATGTGGTGTCTTTTGGACTATAAATCAGATTATAGAAAGTATGAGATTTAACTTACAAAATTATTGGTGAAATATTTAATTTCTATGAACACAATAATTTTCATTGTAATATCTCACCAATCACATTATACCCCCACAATTCCTTGCTGTTTGACTCGGTTTTGCACTTTTAATAGGTCATACGTGTGCCTGGTTATTCATGTGTGCTTTAAAGATTTTGCTAGTATCTTATGGGAGGGGCCTCACTCCACACTCATATTGGTGATTCCATCAAGTATTCATTGTAGTTTGAACACTATCCATAAAGAATATGAAACTCATTAAGAACTTTATAGTTCATCATCCTCTCCTTGATTTGCAGACTATCACTATTCTCACATCATAGAAAATGACTTGTTTGTAATGCTGTAAAATCATAAATAACTTTGTTGTTACCCATATGAACCTAATTCCTGGGCTGTCCAATCTCATAGGTTGGCTTACTATTATTTTGATTTCTTACTTTAGCATTAGTCTCATTCCTCTCGATGTTTCTAATATCATCTTTCTACCAAGTGGTTTAGTTAGAGGATCGGCCATATTCATTTTTTTACTTCACATAATCTATTGAAATAACTCTATTTTTTAAGAGATGTTTTACTACATCATGTCTCAATCGAATATGTCAATTTTTACCATTGAAAGATTTATGTTTTACAATAAGTATTGTTGCTTAACAATCACAATGCATGAATATAGAAGGTGTTTATTTTATTCCTAATATAATTTTAATTAAAAAATTTACTAGCCAATAAGCTTCATATCCTGCTAAGTTTAGTGTTATAAATTCTGACTCCATGGTGGATCGAGCAATTAAGTTTTGTTTGGAAGATTTCCAAGACAGTACACCACCATCTAGAATAAAGATATGGCCACTAGTATATTTAATCTCACATGCATCTGAAATCTAGTTAGCATCGTTCTATCCTTCTAATACAGTGGGAAATCCACTATATAGAATACAATAATTCATTATACCTCTCAAATATTTCATTAGTCAGATTATCGCGGCCCAATGCTCATGATTAAGATTTTGTGTATATTTACATAGTTTACATACAACATATGTTATATCAAGTTGAGTGGAATTCATTAAATGCATCAGACTCCCAAAGATTTGAGGATACTCAAGTTGACCAACGACATCGTTTTTGTTTTTCTTTAATTGAGAGTTTGTATCATAAGGAGTACTCACAAGTATTATATTGAAATGACCAAACTTCTTGAGAAGTTTCTCTACATAATGTTCTTGTGTTAATTAATATTATATCATTGTTTCTCTTTATAATTTTTATACTTAATATTACACTAGCTTCACCCCATAAATTATCAGGTGCGGAAGAATAAACTAGCATGACATTCATCATTTCTTTTAAGTTTTATTTTTTCTTTCAGCTACCTCATTTGACTCAAGTGAATAAGATGAACCTCATTTATTATTCTTTTCTTTTCACAATAATAATTCATTAGAACATACTGACCTCCTCTATCTGGTCTAACTCGTTTGATATTTTTTGTTTAGTTGATTTTCTACTTCTGCTTTATATGATAAAAACATGTTATAAGCTTCATCTTTACTTATAAGTAAGTAAAGCTTTGTATATCTTAAAAAATCATTTATAAAGGTCACATAATATTTATTACATCCTCTAGTCATAATTTGTTTTAAATCTCCTAAGACTATTTGTATTAAGCTAAGTAAGTCAGTTTCTCTTTTAACTCATGTACATGTTTTCTTTGTAATTTTTGCTTCAACACATACTTCACATTTATTCATAGATAAATAATTTGAACTAGAGATTAAACCAATACAGTTCATTTTCTTAAGATACTAGCATGTCCTAATCTAGCATGTCATAGATCAATACTATCAAGCAAGTACGCAGAAGAGGATGCATTTTCATTCATATTTTCAGCAACATTGAGTACAAAAAGTCTATGGTTACAATATCTTTTCCCCACCGATACATTGTTTTTTGTCATTACAATCTTGTCAGATTCAAATGACACTTTAATCCTAAATTTTCCCAACATAGATACAGAGACCAAATTTGCTCTTATATTAGGGACATGAAATACCTCATTCAAAGCCAAAGTCTTCCCCAAAATCAATTTCAAAAGGACTTGCATTTTCCAAGAACATTTGTTGTCCTTGAATCACCAAGTTAGACCACTTCTTCTCCATCCTTAAAGGATGTATAATTAAAGAAGAATTATTTGTTTGTACAGATGTGCCTGATAGCACCGGAGTCTACCACCCAATTTTTCTCATTGATCATCATATTGACTTAAAAAAACAACCACAACAATGATGTCTTCTCCTTCAACCATGTTGACCATAGGTTTAGGAGGATTGTTGTTTTCTTTCTATTTCAGCATTGAGGTGCATGGTGGCTAGGTTTACCACACACAAAACCATTTCCTTTTTTCTAAAAATTATTGGTTTTTGGTTTAAACACGGTGGTATTGTTACCATTAGACTTAAAATTTTTATTAAATTTATTCTCATACTTTTTTTTATGTAAATTCCCTTCTACCGAGTTTGCTTTGATGGTCATCTCCTTCTTCCTTGTAGTTTATGGCTCCTTTCTATTTGTGTCTTGAATTGTGATGTGAGTGATAAGGTCAATCAATGACAATTATCTATACTTATGCTTGAGATGTTGCTTGTAATCGCTTTATAAATTAGGAAGTTTTTCAATTAGTATTCCAGCAATTAATGCTTCAGGAAGGTTGATGTTTTTAATTTTCATATTTTCAAGAAGTCTATAGAATTTGTTAATTTGAGCTTTGATGCCTTTGTCATCAACCATTTACCAATGAAAAAATTTGTCAAATTTTTGTTTCCCAACATCTTCGGCAGTGTATTTTACAACCATGTTGCTTCATATCTCCCTTATTTTCTTGTAGCTATAATATACATTAAACAACTCATTAGAGAGAGTGCTTTAAATAGAGTGCCTACAAACCTTATTTCCACGTGTCCATGCTTCAACATTCTCAGCATTTTTGGGATCGACAATAACCCAAGCCACGCCATGCAAGTCATGAACGCCAAAAATCTTTTCATGCCACCTTCAGAACTTCTCTCTAGAGAACAACTCAATTTTCGAGATATCAAGAAATGGTTTGGGCAACAGAACAGTGGCTGCCGGAGGAGGGACGACAATTGCAGCAGCAAGTTGAGGGCAGGGGCATTATTAGCAGCAGTGTTTCCGTCCATGTTAGAAGGTTTTATCCTTAAGATTGTTGTGTAAATTATGAAATGCATGGAATGAGAAGAAAAAAAAAATCTTAAGGCGTGCTTGTGCTCTGTCCTTAAAGATATGTCCCCAACAATAAGGTATCCTCCATGATTTAACAAGTTTTTCCTCTAACAAAAAAGGTAACACAGAAACAGCTTGGATATTAGAAAAGCTAGCAAATGAGAAGAAGAAGACAAATATTTTTTGTATTGTCTTTGTTTGAAGAAGTTGCATAATATTCATAGACAACCATAATGTAATTTTCATATTTAATTTAATTATGAGATTAAAATAACAATAATAATTTAAAATATATTTGTTATAAATTAAATTATGATTTAAAATATGTCCGTTATAAAATTAAATTGTGGTAACACTTATATTTGTAATTGTTAAAAATAAATTTTTAATGGTTATAAATTTATCAAGTGTTTTACCAATGCGAGATAATCTTTTGAAATATCTATTATAACTTTTACAATAACTTTTGATATTGATGTCAACTTGTGAATTATTTTAAAAGACACACTCACACGCGCGCGCATATATAGATATGTTATTTTTTAAATATTGTATATTTTAAATCATAATAACATAATATAATCAATAATTTAGGTAAATTGAACTCTTTTTATTCTCACAACAAACTACTTGCAATGTCATCACAAACAGAATCAATATATAAAGGCCTCTACAACCCTTAACTATTTGTGCGAGCTATAATATCTGGTAAAAAATCTACCAGGATATAATTGGAATTAAGATCATATTCAACAAAAACAACATCATATTGTGATCTCCTTCTAATATATTTATGCAGTGTCATCGATGCAACAACAATCTTAACTTGTATTTTGTATGAATAAGTTGACATGTTTTGTAAAATTCTCCACCTTTGCTTTCATACTCCAGAAGAACATTCTATCACATTATGTAGTGATGAGTGTGCACGATTAAACACTTTTTCTTGCTCACTTGGTTGTCCACAACGCAAAAAGAATTTCATTTAAAAAATAAAAAATTCATTTTCTTTCAAATGCACTTTTAAAACAAAGTGCCAAATAGATTATACATATGTTATTGTGGTAATTTTAAAACATTTTGAATTGTTTTTTTTCATTGTATGATGTTAATAAAATTATTTTAAATAACGAGTTTATTGTAAAAATTATGGGGAACAGATGACCTGTGGTTGTTGATAGATTTGTACCTTTTATCAAACACTTTAGAATTAATATTTATAGCTTGTCTTCTTTAAACACGTTACGTAGTGATCAAAAATTTAAGAGAAGACTAATAGTCGCTAATAGCTATTGGCTGGAACGGGCAACATACATGTAATTTTTTTTATTTTTTTTTTGTGTGTTTCATGAACTCAAAAGCAACCTATGACTATTTTTTAAAAAAACAAAAATGGTGGTTTGAGGCCATGAATTATGAACCCCATGTATATTACAATTGTGGTCAATAAATAACCAAACACCAAAACACATCAGTTTTTTTTAACTTCGCTCACAACCACAATACCAAACACTCACTGCAACCTATGTTTGGACATTTAATTGTTTAAGAGTGATTTTGCACCGTGCTTTTCAATATTTTTTTAGTTTTTGTTTAAAAAATGAAATTGATATTTTAGTATTATTTTGATAAGATGATACCAAAAATAAAAATATTATTACATACATTTAAAAAAAATACTTATATCTTAATCGTCAAGGCTATTTCAGAATGTAATTGAAGTTATTTTTAAAAATAATTTTTATTTAAAAATATATTAAAATAATATTTTTTTTAATTTTTAAAAAATATTTTTTTAATTTTTAAAAAATATTTTTGACATTATCATATTAAAATATCTAAGAACAAAAAATAAAAAAAAATATTTTAAAACACAATGTTACCTTATATTTTCTAATGGGTAATTTTGTTAACATGGTGGTCCAACGTAGGGGTAAAAACGGCTACACTCATTACAAGTGCAACTTAGTTGTGTGATTTGAGTAAATTTCAAGATTTTTGTAAACCGGTCATTTATTAAGTGCTTGTTTAGCATTGAGTTTCAAATCAAGGTTTAAAAAAAAATTATAGTTTTGCTGTTTGGTTAAATAAAAAAAGCAAGTTTTGTGGTCATGGGACCCACATAAAATTAAGTTGAAACGCAAGTTTGGAAAAAGCACTCGTAAACTGCTTTGCCTGCGTTTCAACACTCTCGACCGACTGATTGAGATCTGTGCCCTAACCACTAATTAATAACAAACAATTGCTCCCATTTTTCTTTTCGGTGGCCATTCTATGAGTAATGTAAGAGAAAAGAAAGGACAAAAGAGTAGAGAAATTAGTGGATACAAGACTGGGACCGAATAATTTTCTCCATTTGTCAAGCAAAAAATGACCATTGTCCTGTATATATTTTGAAGAGCAGATAAATAATTTCCTCCATATATCAAATAAATATTTAAAATATATAAATATCTATATATTTTGAATATTTATTTGCTATACATTATTCAAGTATTATTTATTATTTAATATAAAATAAAATGTGTTTGTATAATGTTAATATTTAATATGAATATGCTATATTGGATTAAAACACAAAAATATTTTATCAACTTTAAACTCAACTATAATTTTAACCAAACACTTCACTGTTTATTTTGAACCACAATAAGTACGTGTTTGGCATTGTGGTGCGATCTGCGATTGCCAGATCGCAGTTTGGATAACAAAAAAAAGTAGTTTTCAACCATGGGACCCACATCAAATTCTCTCCACAACGCCGATTGAAGAAAAGCTAGAATTTGATGCTTTTCAGTTTGCGATCTGTGCTTGGAGAAACGGCAATACACATTTGAAATAGAAAATATAACTGTTGAAAAATAAAACGAACATTATCCTCCGTCTCTCACCTTTCTCTCCTCTATTACCAGCAACCCAACATGTGCAGAAGCTGTAAAACTCCCAGTGCTTGTCCCAATCTCAAGATATTGCCTCCATGTACACACTAATTTTTTGTCTGATTGCCTGTAATGAAATCAACGAAGTGTGTTGGTACAAACCCAGGAGCTATACAGTTCACTCGAGTGTGTGGCGCCATCTCAGCTGCAAGCACCTACAAAGTATTGAGAAAGTATTACGAAAAAAAAAAATAGAAACAAAAGCCTGATGCTTTTGCACACAATCCAGAAAGACTAAAAAATAATCATGTATGTAGAACAGAGGGAAAGCAAAAGAGAGCCGAGAACAATGCTTTTGTTGTGTTGGAGTTGTTATGAATCTTTCTGATTATTGAAATGAAGGTGACGGCTGGAGGTGGGGGGAAGAGAAAGATGGGTAGGGTTTTATAATTTGTGATTGAAATGAATGGGCACAAACGGGGGGTGGGTTTTTATACTAATTGTTATTATATAATAATAATAATAATAATAATTAATAATAATAATTATTATTATTAATAATTATTATTATTAATTATTATTATTATTATTATTATATAAATCAACTTAAAAAAAATAAAAAATTAAAAGCAATATATGTCTATACCCTTTAAAGTAATTGCACAAGTTAAAAGCAATATGAAAAGCTTGGTAACCAAACACCCAAAACTGTTTTTTTTTCAACCTCCAACTCAACCACAGTTTTAACCAAACACTTTACTGCTTATTTTGAACCACAGTAAAAGTATTTTTTTTAAATTGTTTTTTTTCAACTTCAATCGCAAAAGCAAAAGCAATGCCAAACACACTCTAAAAACGCTTTTCATAACACTGTTTTTTTTCAACCTCAACCACAACAGCAACTGCAACAGTAAACATACCTAAACCTTGTAGCGGGCTGGTTTGTCTTACGTCGACTGTACATAGACATATGATTCATATTATAAATTCCCATTCTTATCAGGAAGATCTAAATTCTAAACATTGAGGTTGGGTCCAGCCGATGTGGCACGAACAAGCTTCGATTCCAACTCCTACAAGGAGCTTTGTCGGCAGATTTGAAAACAAAGTCTCTGAAGTCTGCTGGTTTATCTATCACATAGCCTGTCATGAACCATAATATTGGTGGCCAACGAAATTCATTAAAGATGATTCAGCTACCAAAATCAGTGCAAATGGGGCTGGCAATTCAGTATCGTATGGTCCTGTGTGCAACAAGTGAAGACGACAAATATAAAACCACAAAACAGCAGGCAACACATGCTGTCTTCGAATAAGCTATACGCGGTCCATCCAGCTCCGTTCAACGGCGTCCTCGAAGCAACTAAGTGACCGCTACGCCACGTACTCTTCCACAATAGAAAAAGTTGTGGCCGTCATGATGCTTCGATGTCCACTCTAAAGAGATAAGCTTTTGGGACAGCGCAAGCACCACCACGGCAAATCTTGAAAAGGTGCTGCGGTGAATAGCGTGTCTCATCAAACACTTGAGTGGATGGCACGAAGGCCAGCAATCTCATTAACATTTAATCATGGCAATACCGCTTGGCTCGGAAGCTGATGGGTAGAGCAATCTACTGGGGTCAGAAAGGAAACAACGACACGTTGGCGGAGCCTTGCCACAGGAAACTACGACTATGAAACTTTCTGGTTTTTGGATTTCAGGATTATTTTTGAGAAAAAAAATATTAAATTATTTTTTGTGTACTTTTATATCATTCTGATATAATAAAATCAAAAATAAATTTTAAAAATATAAAATGTATATTATTTAAAAACCAATTATGATCACAGATAAACTATAAGTGATCTTTATCTTTCTTGTTAGCTTTTGAAAATAGTCAGATTCCATTGTTAGTCTTGCTAGTCATTCCAGTACCCACAAGATATTAGAGTTTAATATTAAAATATTATTGTTAATTTATCTAAAAGATTAAGTGCTTAGATTAATACGATACTTCATGAGTTCGAAACTCATCTTATTTTATTTAATAAAACTAAGTACAACGACTCAATTTATATAATAAAATCAAAGACAATAAAACAATAATTTTGTGTAAATTTCAAATCTAAAGTGATTTTTACTAAAAGATTGTTAAAAAATAATATAAAACTGTTATTAAAAGCTTTTATTTAATATGATGTATGAGAAGATAATATAAAATCTTTCCTGATAATCGCCTAAAAATATAATTTCTATGTTAAAATAGGTTTTTAATATTAGGAAAGGTTGAGAGTTACTATCTAGCCTCTAGAGAGAAAGCAAAGCAAGTAGCAGCTTGCCTCTTGCCTTCGGAACAACTTCTCAGGGGAACACTCTTCTTCTCGCCCAGATGGCCCAGCCGCTCATGATGGAATTGGCCTTTAGATAGAAGAAAGAACAAACCGGAACAAACCAACACTGGGATTATCTTGCAAGGTTCCTTTCAGCATCCTGCAAACAAGGTAAGAGGGTGTGCTGAACTGCAGCTCGGATGGGAAATGCACGAAAGAGAGGTCTTTTTATCTATGTTGGTTCCAATTCTACAACCATCCTCCTTGTTAGTACTCTGGAGCTATTACTAATCTTGAAGATGCTCGGAAACAATAGATGCTAAAAATATTTTTCCTTGGATTACCTGTTGCTCCTGATGCAGCTGGAAGTGGCTCCATCCCTGCATCAGATCTCACTTCCAAAGTTCTTCCGGCTATAAAAGGATCTGCCAAGCACGGTGGTGGTCCAAGTGCTACGATGACCAAAACCGGCTTTAGCATAGCCATCGAGAGCCACGTGTAAAATCTGTGAAAACCTTTTGTATTGTTATACCATTATGTATAAAACCATGTATTTGCAGAATTTTGAGCCTCGTCCCATGTTCCACACTATGCTTTTGCTTTCTTTTCACTGTGACTCGGTGATAATGTGATAAGCCTCGACCAAATCATCGGAACATGGTTACTAAACAACAGTAATCTGGCATTGGAATGAAGTCATCCCGAGTAAAAAACCATTGTCTGTATAATCAAATAAGAGATAAGACACTGTAATGTTCCTGTTGAGTTTTCTTTAGGAGGAATATGTAAACACAAAGAAATCCAACCAAATAAAATATACAGGAGGTGAAAATTTGTGACCAAAATATTTTGATTTTGACAAAATCTGGTTACACGAGATGCAAGCAAATAATATCACAGTGAAAGGAAATTATGTCTCTTCTCTATCCCTCTCTCGTTCTGCTACGTTAAATTATGAACCTACCCGATTTGCCTTCAAAAAAATATTGAATTTCAATTGTATAAATATCGTTTGCATCAGTTTGAACAAGTTAAGCATGTAAAATATTTCGTCATATTGAGACTTTCTATTTTGTTATAAAAGAAATCATACGCAACATTCCGAGTAAGGGCGAGATCAAGATCTATAGAAGAGGAATATTCTCGTCCAAAAAAAAGGGAGAGGGAAAAGGGAACAAAGATCGAAGAGAAAAGAAAACGAGCTACAAAATCTAATTTCCTTCCAATTAAAGAACATGTAAAATTCATAAAAGCAGCTAAACAAGAAAAATAATTCTCATTGCAATGACTTTTATAATAAGCGTGATCAAATACGTCGATACCAAATACAACCTCTGTTAATGGAGGTCATAATTCAGGAGAAAAAGAAAAGAAAACTCCAAATTAAACGACGGAATAAAATATGTCAGACCAAAGAAATCAAGATTAAATAAGAAAAAAATGTTTACTGATGACAAGCCTTCAAGAAAGGCAGACTTTCATCATTATTGAAGCTTGATAGCCTTCAAGAAATGTAGACTTTCATCCATGGGTATTAACAGCTTCCCACAACATATTTTTAGGAACAGGGTTGGACAGATCCCTAGCCTGCTGGGCAACGTTCCTGAGTTTCCTGATTGTCCACACATTGGCTTCCCAGAAGGACAAACTCCTGTACGACAAATTGTGCTTCTTGCAAAGATCCTGTACCAACGGTGACACCCTTCTCAATTGGCATCTTGGCATCCTTGGAAACAGGTGGTGCTCAAGCTGAAACTGCAGACCACCGTAAAACCAATCCATCCAAGATGAGCACGAAATATCCAAAGTCCCACCTGTCTGTTTCTCAAACCAATCATTCCCTTTTGGAGGTCCAGTGTAAACATCGGCCGCAAAATGATTCAAACAAAATTGAACGTGTTGAATTGCGGTAACAGTAAAGCTTGCAAGCACAAACATCACCCTTTCAGGCCAATTAGGGAGACAAGACACAAGTAGAGGGAACCAGGTCCAGAAGATGAGAATTCCCACGATGTTCAAAGCTCTATCTGGGAATTTTCTCTTTGAAAACAATAGCAAGAAAGTTTGTACATACAAATTGACCCTAGCAACACACATTACTGGATAAAAAGTCCAATGTTGGTAACTCACAAAAAACCTTGCCACAGGATCAAAATCCAAATGCCTTCCATAAAAGCAAGACTTTATCGAATTAAAAAAAGTCGAATTTACCGCAAAGACTGGTATGTGTTGAAGATCAGGATCATAATCAAGACTGTTGCAGGCAAGATGGTGTGCATTGTGGGTCCATTTCCACCAAGCAATGCTAATGCCTGTGAGGGAATTCCCAGCAAGAAATTGAGCAAGTTTGTTATAACCACGACTCTTCATTACTTGGTAATGCCCTGAATCATGACCAATATAGGCACTTTGAATCCAAAGAAAACCCAACACCACAGCAGATCCTAAATGAGCCCAAACACTCTTGCAACACAAAACACCATAAAGAACAACGCAAAACATCAATGCAATAGATGCGAGGGCATACATGGTGATATGTCCCTTCTTTTCAAACAAGCCCAGTTTCGCAAACTCTGAAGCAAGCCTCCTATAATCCTTGGACGTCTCTGACACCTTGAAGTCTTTGAGATAATACCCTGTAAAGAGCTTGTCGAGATATTGCCATGCTGTTCCAGGGTGGTAGGCAATAAAAGCATCAGTAACATCTTGGCCTGCCAGATTCAGGAGAGCAACATCTCCGCCTGGATGCTCATGAGCCCAGTCAGAGACATTATAAACCTTTCCCTGGATAGAGATCCACAAGTCTCCTTCCTTGTTGTGTTGCTTAAGATCTTCGCCTGTAATGTACTTTTTCTCTCCCTCCATTGAATCGAGAAACGATAGGCTTAATGAGAGTTGATATGGGTGCCTGAAAAGAAACCAAAACAAACCGAGGAATGCCTGTTTCGTTTAGGGAAACAATCCCATTACCAGGGATTCCGATTTGTATTTGATCTCTCTCTCTCTCTCTCAGTTTTTGCTCCTTTTGGGGCTGCCTCTCTTCTTAGCTTTCTGGCTTCCGGGGGTGGTTTTATTTTTAGTTTCTGCGCAAGAAGAGGAGAGGCTTAGGTTTTTCGTTTCTCTTTTCTTTTCTTTTCTTACAACGGAACTAGCGGTGAAACGGTGACTTCAATAGCTCGCCAGGTAAAAACCTGTTACACACGAATACTTGATTATCTAGCAACCGTTCGTTTTGAAGAATTCGGCTTGGTAATTGCAATCAACGGCTGAGAGAATGTTGAGGGCCCATGCAGGGTAGATTTGAGCCTGTTTGGTGACAATTATTTTTTAACTGCTTTTAATTTAAATAAAGATTTATTAAATAATAGCCTTTTCATTTAAAAACAAAAACAAAACCTATTGATTATTTTCTTTTTAATTATTATCTCACCGAATTTTTGGGGGAGCGGTGACGGCGTCAACCGTGGACAGTGATACAAGCGCTGTTAGCTGAATGCCAGTCACAGGGATGATTTTCTTCTTAATAACCAGAAAAAAATTAATTAAATGCGCTTTAATAATTTAATATAATCAAATTAAATAGTATTATTCATCTTGATTTGGTATATAAATCAAGTAAAAGAGGGTGATATATTCGTGTGGTCGTGATTAAATGCCTAATGTAAGAAAACTTATAATATAGAGTCGAAAATTTCTGAGCATATTATATGTTTCTGCAAAAAAATATCCACGGAGGGATGTCCTTTGAAATCCATACAGGCTAGAGATATAAACCACCCTTGGTGTTTCCATTGAAGCCGCACCTGACCAAATACCAGATGAGGATATGTATTTGACTATTTCAGCCACTCCAGTCCTCAAACTTAGATCCTTTTCCAAAAATATCTGTGGAGGTTGCCCTATTGAAATAGATATAGGCCACGTATAAAGTATAAACCACACCATGATATTATAATGACTTTTTTGCCTTCGCGTGAAAAATTGTTTTTATTTGTCTGTGGTGTCCTTTTTTCTATTTATTTTTCCTTTATTGATCCATCTTATGGTTGGTGTTTTAGATTTACTGTGAAGTTTATTTTTTAAAGTGTTTTTTATTTAAAAATATATTATAATAATATTTTTTTTATTTTTTTAAAATTATTTTTGATATCAGTATATAAAAATGATAAAAAAACACTAAAAATATTTAAGATCCAAAAAGTATATGTTAATAACAAAACAAAAAAAAAATATGGATATAACTGAATGGTAAAAAATCTTTTTGTCAAGAAGATAACATGATAGTAAAAATAATAATGGTATTAATGGTTGTGATGAGAACAATAATAATGATAATAAATTTAAAAATCAAATTTATATTTATTATTATTTAAATAATAATAATAATAATAATAATAATAGCTTGCAACAATAATGATAATGATAAAAATGATAGTGGTTGTAACAATAGCAATAATAACAATGATGATGATATTAATAATAATAGTAGTAGTAATAGAACCATTCAGAAGATGATTTAATGGAAAAAGTTTAGAACTAAGAGGTTTGTTCTTTTGTGATCTTATATTTGAGCCTCGTGATTAATATTATAATTACTGAAGATTTACATGATCGTTAATTTTAGAATTCATGAAATTAATTAAGGTGTATATAAATTAACTCAGGCATTCATCAATAATAAAAAAAAAAATAAACTAGTACCAATAATGATATATATAATATATATATAAAAAAAAAACTAAAAATGAAAGGGTTCTCCCCTAGACACAGACAACTTACTATTGTTCACTACAATATTCAAGTGATATTTATGACATTCCCAAAAAAAAAGAAGAAGATCTGTCTTGGAGTCATAAATATTTTTGTATTTTTGAACGACTTATCAATCATTGTGGATCTGGTTAGAGTAATTTTGTCTATTTAATATTTTTAATAACAATAAAATAGTAAAAATATACAAGATGATACAAGAATCAACACAAGAAGGCAAGAGTATTTCAATCTTTTTGTTTTTCAATTTAGAAACAAATTAAACATGCTCATTTTAAATTTATTTATTTTATTTAAATATAATTAAAAAATTATTAATTATATTGTTTGAGGATTTTTTAATAACTTACTCTTATTAATTACATAATTAAATTATATAAAAATAATTATACTATATTTAAAATAATAAATTCTATAAAATAACATTTACAACTAGAGATGCTCTTATTACTCAGTCCCCCAAACCTATTACGTAGGGGTGGAGGAAACCTAGCCTTCATCACTAGCAACTGGTAAGTTGTTGGCATCCGAATATCACAGGTAAATCTATATTAAAAAAAAAAATACAAGTAGTGGTTTCAATCATTCTACTTTCCCAATTTACCTCTTCAATTTTATTTTATTTTATTTTAAATTTAATTTTGATAAAAAATAATAGAGAGATAAAATTCTCATTACATTGATTCTAGCCATAAAAATAATAATTATAGTGTTTAGAGGTTTTATTTGAACATAAAAGTTTAATCCAAGTGTTACTTTTTCTTGATATTTTTTTTATTTTGGATTTTTTTTGGATTCCAGTCTGATTTTCTATTTTTTTTTAATAAAGAATCTGTAAATAATAGTCTTTCTTTGATTAAAAAAAATAATGTATTTTAGCTCTCTTATTATAATTGAAAAATAAAAATGAAAAACCTCAAAATAAATTTTTTTTTTTGTCTACCTATGCTATATGGGATTTTAGCACCGTATTTTAAAAATATTTTTGTAAAAAATAATTTTTTTATTTTATATTAATTTTTTTTATATTTTTAGATTATTTTTATATGTATAATAAAATAATTTTTAAAAAATAAAAATATATTTTTTCAAATAAAAAATATTTAAAAAAATATCCCCAACAACCTTCCTTTTATTTTCAATAAAAATAATGAAAATATAAAGTCAACACAGGTATTTTTTTAAGAATAAATAAGTGGAAAGCTAGCTGGCGATGTCAGCAAATACAATCATAATAAAAGTGCTTTGACTGGACGTAAAGTCCTTCCTTGTAGGCATTGCTTTCCATTTCCTTTTTCTTTTTCTTCCATTTTAATCAACTTTCAATTAAATAAATATGTAACTAATTTCAATATATTTTGCTTCAACTTTCAATTTAATAATAATATTATAATAATATTTTAAAAAAATAACATGAAAAGAACAAAATTAACTCATGATAAACATTGAGACTCATTATCCTCGACATAAGTATGATACCGGCCTATAAAAGACAAATTCTAAAAAATAATTAATTAAAATTCTAAATCAATAAAATATCGAGTGATGAAAAAAGAAGAAGCTAAATTTAATATAAAAATAATTTGAAATTAAATGTTGATGGATAAAATTAAAAATATAATTCAATTAGAAAAAATTGAAAATCAAGTTTTATATAAAAAAATAAATGAAAATTAATGATGAAGGATGAAGTCAAAGAAAAAAAAAGAATGAAATGACCAAATTGCATATAAAAAATAAATAAAATCACACTTTATATTCCACCAAGGAGAGAGAGGATAGAAAATAAAATGACGAATAAACAAATTCAATAGAATCCAAACACAACTCTATCATGTGCACGCACACCATCAATATAAAAACCACGTCGAGATGTTTTCCACGTTTCGCTACAAAATAATACTTGGATGTGGGCTAACGTCGCATGCCCACCCTGGAATGACTGACCACCACCCACTCATCTGTTATGTAATTTTTTGACCAGCTGTAAAGAAGGGAGAGGGCAGAGAAGAAGAGACAGACGTGGGAAAGGTTTTGGTTTATTTTTCAACATCCTTCAGAACAACCTATTGGCTATAATTTATAGCCCACTATTTGGAAGAGTAAATACATTGACAAGAAAGAAAACAATAATAAAGAAATAACCTCCAACTACACTACTTTCCAGCCACTCACGAACCCATGAAGCCATAATCCCCATGTTCCCACAACCCCACGTACCATTCTTCCTAGAACGTATCAATCCCTCCCCCTTACGCTTCCTTGTCCGCAAGGAAATGTAGGGTAGGTCTCACCAGACGACGTTAATCTTCCCATTATCGAAAGGTTTGGGGATGAGTGGTATCGGTTTTTTTGATCCTCAACCGCTTGCATTCCCTCAGGCCATTCTTCATAATTCGGATCATTTGTATCAATGATCATGAATAGTTGGGGTCGTTGGCAGCGATGACCCGGCATGAACTTCTCATCACAATAATAGCATAAGCCTTTTTCTCGTCTCTCTCGTGCTTCTTGATTGGAAATTCGTCTGACATTGGAATTTGGACTCATGTTCTGTCGCAGATTTGGTGGAGGTCCCAGCACTCCCTCAGTCGTACTCACATTGGTATTTGTTGGGGCTATCGCTGGTTGGGGACGGTAAGAGAGTGCCACCTTCCTTTGAAGATGATTTCGTTCTTCAACCAACCTGACGACTCCCATGGTTTCGGATAAAGAGGTGGGTTGTTTGATTTTGACATCCAGGCAGATCTCATCTCTAAGACCTGCAATAAAACAACTAATGAGAAAGGGTTCTGGCAGGCCATCAACTTGATGGGAGAGTTTTTCGAACTCTTCTTGATAGGTTGCAATGGTAGTAGTCTGCCGGAGTCTTGAAAGAGCTTCAGAGGGATCTTCAAAATCAGTTGGGCCAAAACGTAAGAGAATGGCCTTGGTGAGCTCCTCCCAGGTTAGGGGTCCCTGGAACTTGGCCATCCATCGATGCCATTGTAGGGCTATCCCTTCTAGATGGAAGGAGGCCAGCGACACTCGTTGGACCTGTGGGACATGATTATATTCAAAATACTGCTCTGATTTGTAAACCCATCCCGTTGGGTCGTCCCCGCTGAACTTAGGGAAAATTCAACTTTAGTGAAAGTTGATGATTTCCTGAGTTGGGGCCTGATAATTCAGCAGGAGCAAATGGGTTCAACTCTGGTTGGTCCCTCCTTGGACTCCTGGAGAGGCGCAAGGCCTGTAACTCAGTCAGTATAGTTTGTAGGGTACCATGCACTTGATCAAAGTTTGATTCGTGTCTTGCCAAGGCTTCGTTGACTTCATTTCGGAACTCTGCGTTAGACTTTCCTCTGGTGTCCATGGTGAAACCTGACTCTGATACCAATTGTTATGTAATTTTTTGACCAGTTGTAAAGAAGGGAGAGGGCAGAGAAGAAGAGACAGACGTGGGAAAGGTTTTGGTTTATTTTTCAACATCCTTCAGAACAACCTATTGGCTATAATTTATAGCCCACTATTTGGAAGAGTAAATACATTGACAAGAAAGAAAACAATAATAAAGAAATAACCTCCAACTACACTACTTTCCAGCCACCCACGAACCCATGAAGCCATAATCCCCATGTTCCCACAACCCCACGTACCATTCTTCCTGGAACGTATCATCTTCCCAAACAATTTATTAATACCTAAGAAATTAATTTTAAAATACAATTATATTTATTAATAACATAGTTTTTACACCGTGGCTTTAAGATGCAAAAAGACTAAATTATCCCATATAAGTTTTTTTTAACAATGTAAAGGTAGTATAATGATACAATATCAAATTGTCTACCATTTGTTTTTTAAAATGTAATATATTATTTGCATTGTTTATTTAAAAGATAAATAGACTTTGTTATTTAATGCCAATCTCATAACAACTCACAGTGGATATGAAAAAGACCATGTTAGTCCAAGTTAATTAATTGTTTATTTTAGAAAAGTAAAATAATAATTATATTATTTGAATTCGATATGCCCATCAATTAGAGTGTGTTTGATATTATTTTTGCTTTTATGGTTAATGTTTTTAAAAAATAATTTCATGAAAAGCACTTTACCTACCGTTCAAAATAATTTTTAAAGTATTTGGTTAAAACTGTGGTTGAGTTTGAGTTTAATAAAAAGCAATTTCAAGTGTTTGGTTATCAAACTTTTCATATTGCTTTCAACTCGTGAAATTACTTCAATATATATATATATATATATATATATATATATATATGTATGTATGTATGTATGTATGTATAATTCAAGTAAATTAGACACTTGTTTTTTATATTAATAAACATATATTATATAAAAATTATATATATATATATATAATTAATTTTTAGATTATTTTAATATTAAAATTTTTTAATTACTTTTGAGGTAACAAACGCCCCCCCACCAACCCCTCTCTCCCAATTGCACGACGTTAGTTCTCCCTCTCCTTTCTCTCTCTAGTTTCAGTCTCTCGATCCTTTCTCTCTCCCCACCGTTAGAAGCCATTACACCACCCCAAAACCACCTTTATAACCACCATGAACCCCCCTATACATTAGCAACCAAACCCCACTCTCCGACGAAGCAACAACCACAGTTGCAGTGGCTGTAACGTAAGTCCGGCACCTTTAAAGGCTTCCTCCGGCCACCACAGACCACCGTTGATGACGCCACAACCACCAGGAAAACCACCTCGGCCCTCTCTACCTCATGGTGTCATCAGGTACACCTTTCTTCACAGTCGAAAAATCAATTGTTCATCATCTTCTCCAAATCTGCATGCAGTGGGACGTAATTTACGTCCCATTGTTCATGCGGGTCGGGTTCATGTGAGGTGGGCAGGGCACAAGGCCCCGTCTAAAAAAAAAAGGATAAATAAGGGAGGTGGGCTGACAGCCTACCTGGCTGTCAGCCCTGCCCCGCCCATGCCCCGCGGGCTGCCCTGCCAATCAACCCATTGATTTTATTTTATTTCTTATTTTTTTATTTTATTTTATTAGGTTTTATTTTTATTTAAAAAATATAAAAATTCAAAAATATAAAATATGTTGTTTTCGTGCATACTGCCGAATTCCAAGATTTTCCAAGCATATTTTTCGTAAAAAATAAATATTGTATCTTTCTCATGTTTTAAAATAAAATTGGATATTGTAATCGGTTTATGATTATCCATTGGAAGTTGGCCAAAATATCAAAAATAATCAAAACCATTTTTGTTTTATCTATTAGGGTATAAATTTACATTGTAAAATACATCCATGGATAAAAAAAAAAGATTTTTACTACGGTATAAATTTAAATTGTAAATTACATCCGTAGATAAAAAAAATAAAAAGATTTCCTAACTGCGGTGTAAAATTACATCGTAAACTACACCAATAGATAAAAATATTTTTTTTATGCAGTGTAAAAAAGTAAACTTTGAAAAAAAAATCAAACAACAATGCAGCTTACCTTAGGTGGGGTGCACTGAGGGTGATGCGTCTTCCCCTTGCACAACAAGTCCCCTTACCCAGACTCTCGCAGACCAATAGGTTCCTAGTAACTTTAATACTAGGTGGCGACTCCTTATATTTATAGTCGTAATTTTTACGGGTATAAAACAAACACCCCATTTTCACCGCGCGTCGTTGTCTCAAAATCTCGGGGGATGGCGGGGCGCGAACCACATAAAAAATCTCCGTCGCGACATCCAAGTTAGTGTGTAGCTAAAAGAGAATGGCCATTTCAACAGTGTTTTGCGCTATTTATCAAGACTTAGGCCCCGTTTGTTTGCTGAAAAGTGGTTTTCTTTTGGAAAGTGAATTCCGAGAAAAATGAATTCCTGGAAAGTAAATTCCTAGAAAGTGAATTCCGATATTTAACAGTGTTATGGAAAATGAACTGGAAAACACTTTCCAGTGTTTGTTTATGTTATGGAAAATGATCTGGAAAATAATTTATTAATAAATTAATTTTTTTTTCAAGTTTATTAAAATAATGAGGAACAAATCTTACAAATTAAAAGGTTGAATGAGAATGAAATTGAAAAAAAATATAATTTCATAAATTATCTCAAATAAAATAAATAATAATCAAAATAAAAGAGATCAAATCTAAAAAAAATTTTAAAAAATAAAAGGTGAATAAATTAAAATAATAATAATTAACATTTCATAAATTATTTCAAATAAAATAAGTAAAAATAAAAAAAAATAAGGACCAAATTTGATAGATAAAAAATTTCAATAAAAAAATGATAAGAAAAAAGCAAATAGCAATTATAAAAATAAGAACCAAAATTAATATAAAAATTAAATTTTAAGAGCTGAAATTGAAAAATAAATATTCAAAACAAATTATATATAGCAATCAAAAGTTTGAGGATCAAATTTGATATAATAAGCAAATAATGACATTTCTAAATTTTTCACAACTTCCAGAAAGTGTTTTCCGCCCAAATTTTCCGGAAAACACTTTCCTGAAAACCAAGCCAAATTCTTCTTTGACTAGAAAGTGTTTTCCGTTGACCGGAAAGTGTTTTCCATTGACCAACTTTTCAGAAGACAAACAAACACAGGAAAGTTTGGAAAGTGGTTTCCCGGAAAGTTAATTCCGGGAAACAAACGGGGCCTTAGATGCACTATAGATTGGAATAGTAAAACTATATAGTAATATAAGTATTATTTGTATGCTAGAATGAATAACGAAGTCATTTGGCCAAGTGGTTCAGGCGTGTGCTGCCTCACAAGAGTGAGAGTTCGAATCTATCCAGCTACTAATTGTTTGGAATAGTAATAAACAATGATTTTCATTGTTTAATACTGTTTGAAAGGTGATTTCTGTTTTTTTTAACTAGACTTTCTTTTGTTTTTTTTAAATATGGTATCCATGGCAGTTTACGTGCACCACGACTAATCTCCAGATTCATATTTTTTAGACATTTTTTTGCCCTGTTTTTTTCTACCTATATATTTTTTTTGTTTTTTTAATGACCGAGGTGTCCGAGTTGATTTACACTCACAATGATTTTTTTTTTCATTACTGTTTAAAAAGGTGTTTTCCCCTTATACTTTTTTTTTTATAACCCGGCTTCTTCTTTTTTTGTTTTCTTTAATAAACAGGGTGTTCGGGACAGCTTGCGAGCACCACAACTAATCTCCGAATCCATTTTATAACATTTTTTTCCTGTTTTTTTTCACTCATACATTTTGTTTCCCAGTTTTTTTCCACCTATACATTTTTTTCATGACCCCGGTCCAGGTCAATTTACGCGCATCACAATTTTTTTCTCATTACTATTTGAAAAATGTGATTTCTTTGTTTTTTTTGAAACCGAGCTTCTGTTTTTTATATAACGGGGTGTTCGGAGTAGCTTAAATGCACCACGATTATCTCTACACCCATTTTTTTGTATGTTTTTTTTTCATGTTTTTTTTTCCACTTATACAATTTTTTTGGTTTTTTTTATAATCGGAGTGTTCAAACTAAATTACGAGCACCAAAAAGTTTTTCCCATATATATATATATATATATATATATATATATATCTGGACCTACTTTGTTCTTACATTTTTTTTCTTGTTTTTTTTCCCACTTATATATTTTTTTGGCTTTTTTAATAACCGTGGTGTTTTTTCAACTTACACGCTCTATAATTTTTTTCTAACGTATACATTTTTTATAACTGGGGTGTTCAGAACAGCTTACGCATGCCATGAATAATCCCCAGACCCACTTTTTTAACATTTTTTTCCAACTTATAATTTTTTCTTTTAGAACTGGGGTGTCCAAGTCAGCTTACGGGCACCATGACTATTATTTTATAGAATTGCTACAAGATATCGCAATTTGAAACAGTAATGAACAATTATTTCAACTATGGTTTTCGTTGTTCATTACTATATGAAAAAAGTCCTTTGTTTTATATATTTCTTAAATAATTCTTGTTTCTGTCTATGTTTATATTTACATGCTTTTAGTTTTTATTTCTAATTTTTTTATTCCACTATTATTAAGATTTTTTTAATGTTTAAATTTTAATTTGTGATGGTAATCATTTAAAAAATAATGTTTGTTATTATTATTTTTTTATTCTTCAAGTTAAATAATTTCTTTAAATATAATAATATTAATTTTTTTGTTAATATTGTTAGGTATTGAATTTTCTAATTATTATAGATAAAACATTTAAGATAATGATAATGATTACTTGTAAGTTTTATTTTCTTTTAAATATATCAGATTAATTATATATTTTGATATTTATTTAATATTAGAGCCTTAATATATATATATATATATATATATATATATATATGACCTAAGTTTTTTGAAAAAAAATTAATATAATTGTTCTGAAATACTTTTAAGATAATAATATGAAAATAAAAAAAATAAGGAATTTTAACAATAATTATGAATTTTTTTTCTCTAACAATAATTATGGTTTCACCCATTTTTATTATTTCCACTGTTATTAAGGTTATTTTTTTAATGTTTACATTTTAATTTCTGTTGGTGGTTATTTCAAAAATTGTATTTTTCTATTTTTTTCTTTCTTTTTATTCTTTGATTCAAATAATTTTTTAAAATCTAATAATATTTTTTTTTGTTTTGTAATTTATTTAATTTTTTAATTGTTTTTTTTAATATTATTAGGTGTTAAAATTTCTTATTATTATAAATAAGACATTCAAAATAATGATAATGATTATTTATAAAAAAAAAATTATTATAAATATATGTGAGTAATTATACATTTTGATATTTATTTAATATCAGCACCTTAATATATGTGTGTGTGTGTGACCTATTTATTATTATTCTAAAATATTTTTAATATAATAATATGAGTAATAAATTTTACAGTTAGTGTTCTACATATGTGTGTGTGTGACCTATTTATTATTATTTTAAAATATTTCTAATATAATAATATGAGCAATAAATTTTGCAATTAGTTTTCTACTTGTGTGTGTGTGACCTATTTATTATTATTCTAAAATATTTTTAATATAATAATATGAGCAATAAATTTTACAATCAGTTTTCTACAAAGAAAAAAATCATTCCTAACAGACTTTATTAAAAGAGTTTTAACAGTAGTAACATTCAATCACTTTTTGGTTGAAAAAAAACTCATTTCTAATAGATTTTATTAATTATAATTTTACTAATTAAATATTATAATAAAAAATACAGCATGTATAAAATTAATCAATTTTTTACATAGATAAAAAAGTTTAGAGCATCGCATGGGCAAATTCGCTTGTGGTCATTCTAAATTTGGAACCATTATAGCAAATCACCATGTTATTTTTTAGGTGCTTGATGACATAAAATTCATATAATAAATCTTGATTTAGAGTTAGAGTATATATCATTAAGTCCCCGACGGGTGTGGCGTGGTGGTAAAAAGCTAAAGATCTATATAGCAGGTCTCAAGTTCAAGTCAATGCACGCACCCCTTGTAAGAGCCTGAAACAACTAGAGTTTTACTCTCTCAACTGGACATATAAAATACGTTTTTCAGCGGGTAAGATTTCTTCGAATCCAAAAATAAAAAGTATATATCATTTATAAAAGTTTGAAATAATCAAAGTCTTATTAACTTACGAGGATTCATAAATTATGTTTTATAATAATGTAGTTTTCTCACGTAAAAAAAATCATCTGGTTGCCATATTTTCAAAATGATGTTCATTGACAACTCAATCTATTTTCTTAGGTGTAATAATTCTCGTAGATCTCATTGTTGTATGCGACCAATCTTTGGATCCAGAATGGATTCAATTAGCAGTCATGTTGAGCTAGTTACGTGTCTTTTCATAAGTTTATTTGATTTGCATTATAAGATTGTATGACTAAAATTTTAGCATATAAAAATATTTAAAAAAATTAGTTTGAGTTATTTTGGTTTGATTGATTTTTATTTTTTAGAATGATTTTGAGGTGTTTTGGATTCTTAATATTTTTTTTGAGATTCATAAGGTGTTTTAAACGGGTTTACAAATAAAAATAAGCTGAAATTTAGATTTTTAATTTCAAAAAGCAAACCTCAATTCTAGTAACCAAAACACAAACTTGGGCTTCTATGTCAGGGCATGCTTAGGTTTTTCATTAAGGCGGGGCAGGTGGGCTTGGCCCATTAGTTCTTGTCCCTTTTGTTTTTTTAGCCTTTTTTATTAATTATTTTTATTTAAATAGTAAACTTTTTATATTGTGTCAAGTTGCATGATACTTTGAAAATATTAGTTTTATTTGTATGGAATTTCTTTCCTCTCATATTTTTTTATGAGTTAACTGTATTTTTTTTGTCATTGGAGCCACGTTTTTCCCTATTCTAGGGGTCTTTGAGCATTTCCGGAGATGCATCCCGAGAATCAAAAACAAAATTTTTAAATTTTATCTATTCTTGTTCTATTTAATATCTTCAACGATATGCATCCCAAAAAGCAAAATATCTTTTCTTCAATCGAGAAGATATTCTTACAGATCGGAGCACGCAAGGTCAATGAAAAAGAACCGTTGGAATTGTACTGTTACAGAACATATTGAAACACAACAGCAACATTCAACAGTGAAAACCACAAATAATAAAAAATCTCTTTGCAGCCAAAAACACGATAACATTTGCACTTGTTCCTTCTTTTGTCAGTCAATCAGAACAAACAAAGATAGCTTCAATCAGATAATAGAGGGGCTAGGAGTTGAGTTGATTATGGGGGAGGTTTTAATTATATATAGAGCTGAATTTTTTTGTTGAAATGGATGGGGATGATGCGAAGAATTATATCGTGGAAGGCTCTATTGTTGGGTTTGGGAACGGAGTCATGGTTGCTGGTGGTGGTGGTGGTGGAGAAAAAAGGAAAGAGAGAAAGGACGGTGGGGGGAAAGGGAGTTAACAGGGGGCTGGTGTGTTTAGGGCGCAGGATATGAGAGATAGTGCAGGAACTAGGAGATGGCACGGGGGGGAAGGAGGTTTGGTGTGTTTGGGACGCAGGATATGAGAGATGGTGCAGGAACTAGGAGATGGCACCGGAGGGGGGGAAGGTTTGGTGTGTTTGGCTTGGGGGGCGGCACAAGAACTAGGTAGGGTTTCATGAGATTTGTGGAGGGTTTAAATATAATTAAAAAAAATAATTATATTATATAATTATGTAATTATTTTAAATTTATTTTTTTAATTTAAATATAATTAATAATAATAATAATAATAATAATAATAATAATAATTTTATTGATAGAGGGTTTTTTAAAAGTAATTATTTAATTATATACTCACTCCTATTGAATAATTAAACTACATACAAAATAATTGCACTATATTTAAAATAATATAAAAAGTAGCTCTCCAAAATGATTTTTATCATTAAAGTACATATCAACAAAAAAAATCATATATATACTATTTAAAAAATCATTTTAGAAGTTTCATTATCCAAAATGACTCTTAATATTGAAATTCTCACCGGCTACAATTTTTATATCTGTTGAATGGGATAGCTGGGTGATGGTGCCATCATTGATACATGTTCTGACTGGTTTGTTTGCCAGGTTTCCATTTCCTAAAATAAGGATAAAATAAAATTTGATAAGGTAAAAGAGATCAGACAAAATATATATGAGCCGGCAACATGCAACAAAAACATAAAATCTGCCTATATATGAAAGGCAATTTATGTAGGTATATAGCTGGTATTGGACATATGTGAGAACAGGTCAAGTTTATTTTTTTCAGACATGGCTCTTAATTGATTTACTATAGCCAGTTTGATCATCATAGTACTTGGACCATAGCATAACACCACCATATTTTGCAGAGCCCTTGATTGCTGGAAGCACTCTGGAAGTAAGGTCAGCTATAGGGACGAAGCCACTTCCCGCTGCGTCAGGAGCAGCAGGTAATCCCAGGAAAAGTTTTTGAGCAGGGATGCTTGAGACCCATTGCTTCCATGCATCTTCAAGATTTTCAATATCCCCGGAGAACTGGCAAGGAGGGTTGTTGTAGAATTGAACCCAGACGTAGTCAAATAGACCTGTCAGAAGTGCATTTCCTACCCAAGCATCGGGAAAGGGACACTGGGGAGCTGCACTTAGGTGCACCCTTTTACCTTGCTTGCTATAAGCTGAAAGGAACCTGGCGAGATCATCCCAGTGTTGGTTTGTCCCTCCTTCAATATCGAAGTCAATTCCATCTAGAACAGCTGGGCCGAGTGGGCGAGATGAAGAATGTCCTCCCAAGAAGTTATTCCAAAGGTAGGTCGCCACCTGCTTTGCATCCTCCTTTGAGGTAAGGTAGTAGCTCCCAGCTCCTCCTCCAATAGAAAGCATCACCTTGATGCCTTTAGCTTGGCATGATTTTATGTCAGGGCTTAGTTTTGTGCAGCCATTGGTGTATGGATCGCAATGGCCAGCGAGATTAATCATTGGAGCCTGGCCGTTTCCAAAAGTTGGGAGGAACGCTAGGATTACATACTCGTAGTTTCCAGTGGCACAAGTCTCCGCCAAGGTGCCCTCATTGCCATTCTGACCCCAGTAAATCGCTATTCCACCAGCTTCGGAACCCACAACCAGTACAAGAATTGCGAGAAGAGAAAGAGAAATTGAGAGTTTGGAAGCCATTTTGACCAAAGTCTATCAAAGTTGGCACTCTCCCAAGTTTATACAGACCTCTAGTCTGCTGCTATGATTTTCTTGTGTCTAGCGATGATCAAAACATGCTTTTTTATAGTGAAAAAATGGCCAGTAATGAAAGGTTGCAATCTTATTATGCTAACGATTTCGTGGCTGACGGTTCAAGTTGCTAGGCCTCCTTTATATATATATATAAACTTATACGGAGTGCTATTAACTAGACAACTATCCTGTTCTGTTCTGGCAGTCCTCGACCGACTTACGTAAAACTTATACAGAGTGCTATTAACTAGACAACTATCCTGTTCTGTTCTGGCAATCCTCGATCGACTTATGTTGCCTCCTCTATTGTCATATTCTCTGTAATGTTTTCCTACTGACTTCAATGAATTTCAGAACTTTCTTCTGTAATGAATAAAATCTTATTACTGCTGGATATTTAATGATATCAAAAGGAAAAAAAAAACTTTGAATTAAAAAAAAACCCACAATTTAACGAAATGAATGAGCACCGAAGTCACTGCAGACCTCGACCTTTGACACGATAATATTTAAGTGAAACAAAGGTGAATAAACATTGTACTGGGTAGAAAAAAAACATGATTAAGAAACCAATGAGTACCGAACTCACTGTGGACCTCGACCTCGACTTTTTCCTTAATTCTCACCTCGCCTTCAATTCCGACACCGATTCCAACTCCATCCCTCACAGCACTCTCGACAAAATCCTCAACAACTCTGATTCCTCATCTCCACCCTCCATCAAACCTCGCCTACAATCATATCTCCCTCCCTCTCTCCCACTACCATGTCGTTTCACTCGATTCGAAACAATCACAAATTCTCCAGGGCACATCTAATCAATTAAAATCCACTTCAAACTCAATTGTTTTTAATCTGAATGAATCTGATGGATTAGAGGATCCAAATTTTTATTTTCAATTTATCCTTACAGTTTCTATTAGGATGCGAAGACAATCAAATCTTCCACCAATGAGTTAAAATAATCAAACCCGTATAAATACTTCTCAAGACCTCCTTTTCCATCCGGGTTTACTAGATCATCATGTTATCATTTTCGAACTACTCTTACAAATTCATGTACCCTTGAAAAATCAAACAATAACAAATCAGTGAGGGTTTGGGTAGCCAGATTTTGTTTGGGAATAGGATTTGATTGCTCCCAACTCTCATTACTATCTTCATCATGTTTCTTCTTCCCCAACATTCTCAGTAGCTTCCACAACTTGTCTAATGAAAATACTGATTCATATGAGTTGTTCGAGTCAGTGTGCGAATGCAATTTGATTGATTCAAGATGTAGTTTTGATTGGAATAGAAGCGATTTCTTCTAGGTCCGGAGAGGATTATTTTGTGATTTCAAGCTGATTTCTGGGTGGAATTCCATGATGAGAAAGGGATTTGGTTGGCTGCAGTCCATAGCCGATGTATTTGGTGGTTTATGGTGCAGCTGGCGAGTCGCTGGAATTTCTTGTTGGATTTTGGATTGTGATAGCGGTGGGTTTTCTAGTGATTGACTGATGTGGCTGGAAGTTTTGGTTGGTTCACGGTGAAGAGAGATGAAGTTAGGCTTTGGTTCAAACGGAGATGAGTTTTTATTGGTGGTGACAGCAGGGGAAGGCTAGTGGTCAGGTTGCTGCTAGCTGGACAGTGTGGTCGGGCGAGTTGTTGATGGTTGGATAGTGGTAATCGGCGACAGAGAAAATAAAGGGGTTTAATTTAGTCATTAAATGAAATATAATAATAATTTTATAAATAATTATCTTTTATATATATATATATATATATATATATATATATATATATATATATTAGTCATGCAACCTCGTCGTAGCCGGAAGTATATTTTTTTTAATATAAAAAAATATTAATTACATATAATTTTTTTATTATAATATAAATTTGTATTAAATAATAAATTTGTGCAAAAATCTTATGAAGTGCAAGTTTTTTTTTATAAAATATATAAAATTTAAATTGATATAAATTTATTTGTTTAGTAGGTTTCAATGAAATAATCAATATAAAATTATCATTATCATTAAAAATATAAAAAAATTTGAATATTTGAATTATTGAATACATTGTATTAGGAGTAGTTCATTTTACAATTCAATTTAAATTAAACACAACAAATAAAATATAAATTGTGAAAGAACTTGAATTAATTAAATAAAATAAATAAATAGTTAAATTTCTATGTCCAAAAAGAAGAAAACATAAATTGAAAATTCATCCCCACATTACTATCATTATCATTACTATAACAGTTAAAATTATTATCAACATTATTATCCAAATAGTGAAAATTTTAAATTGCCCTAAAAAATATAAAAAAATTCAAAAAATAAAAAAAAAATTATCATTATTAGTGTGCAAACAATAAAATTATAAAATCATTTTATTCGAAAATCAGATAAAAATAACAGAAAATAAAGAAAAAATGGAGAAATATTAATTTTGAAATGATCACCAACATAAATTAAAATCTCAGAATTGAACTGAATAAAAATAAAATGTCAACAAAAAATAAAATGTCAAAAATTCAAAATAAAAACCAAAAGTATAAATAAATGAAGATGGACAAAAAAAAAACGTTGTCCATGAAAGATCGAAAAAAAGAAACGAATCAATACTAAATAAATAAATAAAAGAATAAGTGTCAAAATAAAAACCCTATCAAAAAATAAAATAAGAAAAAATCTAAAAGCACAAATGTATAAATATGAACAAAAAATAAAAATGTTTAAGAAGAATAAAAAACCAAATGAATAAAAAAAAAAGTGACAAAATGAAAGATGAAATATATATATATATATATATATATATATATATATATATATATATATATATATATATATATATATATATATATATATGTGTGTGTATATATATAAAAAGTAAAAAAAATCACAAAATTATCATTGTTATTGTGCAAACAATAAAATCATTTTATCTAAAAATTAGATAAAAATAACAGAAAACAATAAAAAAGAACAATGAGAAAAATGGAGAAATATTAATTTTGAAATGACCACCAACAAAAAATAAAATCTCAAAATTGAACCGAATAAAAATAAAATCTCAATAAAAAATAAAATAAAATAATTCAAAAGAAAAATCAAAAGTATAAATAAATAAAGACGGGAAAAAAAACATTGTTAAAGAAAGATTAGAAAAAAAAATCAATACCAAATGAAAAAAATAAAAGAAGAAGTTTCAAAATGAAAACCCTAACAAAAAGTAAAATGACAAAAAATAAAAATGAAATCTAAAAGCACAAATGTATAAATATGGATAAAAAATAAAAATTATCTAAAAAGAACAAAAAACAAATGAATTAAAAAAATAAAAGAATAAGTGAGAAAATAAAAAATAAAATATATAATTAAGTCTAATTGAAGGATAAAAATGAAACAAATGAAAATTTTGGGATTAAAAACAATAAAAAAAATTTTAAAAATCAATAAAGTGCAATTATTGAATTAATCAAAAGATTAAGGACCGAAATGAAAAGTAATATATATGATCAATTTTAATTTGAGGATAAATTTACAATAAATTCAAACTTGCATACCAAAATTATTAAAGGAACAAAAAAGAAATTGAAAATCAAAATATCAAGGACCGAAATAAAACTTACCGTATATAATCAATTTCAATTTAAGGGCATAATTGAAAAAAAATAGAAATTTCATTCAAAAATCAGTAATAAAAATGAAATCCAAAGTATAGAGACTGAAATAAAATTTCTACAAATAGAAGGGACTGCATTGCATTTTACCGGAGGAGGAGAGAGAAAAGAGAGGGCGGAGAAAAAACCGCCCATCAGAGCTTACACAACCATATTTGCTATATATGCGTCGCGTGTAGAGGAAGATAAGATGGCAGTGAACCATCTGAGAAGGCAATAAGCACATTTTATGACGCCGGAGTGAACCGCACGCGTCACCTTAAAGGGACGTGCGGTCGGAACACTGCTGGCGCGTCCGGATAACGTGACTATAGTGTTCCGGACAAAAAATAATAAAAAATTGGTCAATTACCCATATAGTCCTTGACGCCAATAATTATGAAAAAACATAGGGTGAAAATTTGGTTATACCCCCGGGTGCTAGAGGTTTTTTTTATCGTTTAGGGGGGTCAATTTTGTCATTTTACTATGCAACAAATCCGGGAATACCATCCGTGTCCTGTGAAAAAAAATCCTAAAATACCCCTCCACCGGGGGCTAAATTTTTTTGAAACTGGGGGCAATATAGTCATTTTACTGTAACAATGAACAGTAAACTGAGTCTGGGTGAATAGTAAAAAAATGCACACTAAAAGGGAGAATGGATTTATATTTTAGTTAATATATATTTTATCAAATACACATTTATATATTCTTTTTATAAATTAAAAAAAAAAAAAGTCATTGCACAAATTGAAAAAGGGCATCAAATAAATTTATGAAGCACTTGCGTGCATAATTGAGGAGGGGCATTGATTTCCCATGCATGGGATTAGATTAATTTTGTTGCTATCTCATTTAAATTTAAATTCATGGATTACTATTGACATGCATGAAGAATTATCCACGCTGAATCCAGAAGCCGCAGCAGCAGCAGTGCAAGCTTCAGCATTATTGTCTTCAACAAATTCTGCAATGCTTAGCTGGCGTCTTCAGCAAGCAGCTATGAATGTATATTTAAAGTGTGTTAAAGTAGTTAGAAGAGTTAGTTAGCTAATAATTTGTTATTCTGTTAGTTAGCTGTTAATTGTTAATTCATATCAGAATTAGCTTATGTATATAAACAATGTAATTGCAGTAATCAATGTAAGCAGAAGAGTGAACATCATTCAGTTCATAATTTTTCTTCTTTCTGTCTTTGATAAAATTCAATAATTACTACATTGGAATCTTTCACGGAAGAGGAAAAGCCAGTCTATTATTCCGCCAAGAAAACTGGTTGAATTACTGCCAAAACTTGTATAAAATTATTGTTTTTATATTTTTTAATGTATTAATTTCAAAAATAAAATTTAAAAATACAAAAAGAAATTATTTTAATATATTTATAAATAAAATAATATTTAAAAAAATAACTTCTAATACTTTCTTAAACACAGAATAATTAGAAACGGGCTAATCATGGGAGAGCCAACCATATTCACTACCCCTCCAGCTGACCAGACCAGGTCACCAGAACCATATCGAACGACAACGCCCATTAATGCAGGGCCAATACAGTCTTTTCAAACATTACCGTTAGTTTTTAAAATGTTTTTCCTGGAACTGGGAAATAGTCTCTCTCTCTCTGTCAAGTGAAAGCCTGTCAATTCAATCCCACAAATAAAACAGCGCTTCTAAAAAATCTCAAGTCATTTTCGCTTACTATGAACTCCAAATATTACAAATTCCCACTGCTCGGAATCGCTTCCACTTCACTCACTCTCTCGTAACAGTCTCTCTTTCTCTCTGTCATTCCTTCTACTAACCTTCTTCATTCTGCCCACCATAACCTAACCCCAAATCTAAGCATTTATAAACATATACTAATACACAATCATATAATAATAATGATGATAATAATAAAGTAGTCATTCAATATTTATTTTCTTATTAGTTTAGGGTTTGCGCGTTAAGTAAATACTTCAAGGAAACTTATAGCTTTTGAAAGAGCAGAGAGAGAGAGAGAGAGAGAGAGAGAGAGAGATGATGGAACTGGACCAAACGAGGCCGGAGAATCCGGCCATGACTTTCGATGAGGTGTCCATGGAGCGTAGCAAGAGTTTCATCAAAGCCTTGCAGGTACTGACTACTTTCTTGTATCAGAATTAGAGCCGCGAGTGAGGAATCTTTGTTACCAGATCTGTTACCAATTGTTTAATATTGTTTCATTGATTTGTGTTCTCCGGTGATTCCGTTCTCTTCTTTAGAACTTTTTTTTAAGTCCGCTAATGCTTTTGGTGGATTGAGTGTTTTTGAATTGTAACAAAATTATATGATGGGCGATTTTTACAGGAGCTGAAGAACTTAAGGCCTCAAATGTATTCTGCTGCCGAATACTGTGAGAAGTCTTATCTTCATAGCGAGCAGAAACAGACGTAAGGATTTATGTATTTCGTACTTTGTTCATTTAATTGATGCTCTCGCTAGTCGTTGCCTGACATAGCTCCTTCTGCAAGATATCATGAAACCTAATTTTTCCGACTTCAGATTCATTTGGAGAGACGATAGTCAATATCTACTCTTTACTAGATTTGTTTTGAGTTCTGCGTGGACTTTTGAGTATGAAAGCTTGATTTGATTGTGTTGTATATGTTGCTGAATTTATGAAATTGTAGAATTTGATGCGTAAACTAGTTTAGAGCAGAATATTTTGAAGACTACGTTTGCTGTTAAATGTAAGGTGAAGAATTTCTGGAGCAATTAACCGTTGATTGTGTCTGACAGTGCATGGTCAAGGCGTTGACATTTAATGCTGTGTGAATTAGGTCAAAGTTAAAAAAAAATCAAATGCATCCATTCTCTGCTGATGTTCATGTATATTGTTATTGCCATGGAATAGGGTACTAGACAACCTGAAAGATTATGCTGTGCGAGCTCTTGTTAATGCCGTCGATCACCTTGGTACTGTGGCTTACAAGTTAACTGACCTTCTTGAGCAACAAGCATTAGATGTATCAACCATGGAGATTAAGGTTTCTTGTCTGAATCAGGTAGTTCTCAACATTCGTCTGACTGGATGTCTTTCATTTGAAATCATATGAAATGGATGGACTTTAACTCGTTTAGTTTTTTGATATCAGCAATTTCTTACATGCCAAACATATACAGATAAGGGAGGTCTTCGACAGCAGCAAATGGTGGCATTCATCCCAAGACATCACAAGCACTACATTTTGCCAAGTAGTACTAATTTCTTTAATTTCTTTTGAAGGGTTACTCTCTGTAGGGCGATGTTATCAATTTCTCACTCCATTACTTTCTGTTTCTCCCTGTTTGTGCTAGACTCTTTCAATAAGAAGGTACATTTTAGCCCACAAATACAGACTGATGCAAGACAAAATCATTTCCAAGCTAGATCTCGTCTTCATCTTTCAGGTATTAAGTGTTCTGAGTGAGACATTTACTCCTGGTGGATTTTATACTGTTTTTTCTTTGTTTCTCTCAATGTTGATGGGAAGGATCAAATTACTTGTTAAAACATGGCATCAGGTTCCCCAGCATCAAAAACTCTTTCCTGGCACATAGCTTCCGAGACCAAGTCTACATTGAAAGGGACTCTGCATGCTATGACAAGGTTACCATATAACTCTTTCTTGGGTTTTTAATCATGCTGGCGAGAACTTGTCTATCTGCATCTCTCTAGCTGAGTATGACATTAAGGCGTTTTCATGTGCTTATCATGCAGTAATGAAGATGCAAAAGCTTTTGGAGAATCTTCTGCAGCTTTTCAATTTTTGGGTATGCACAAGAACATAATGTTGCAACTCCAAACCAGTCTAGAATTTTTAACATGTTATGCTTTGGATTCTATGCATGCAGATAAAGAAGCGAGTAGAAAAACGAGTTCCTCAGGAGCTCTTGCCCAACTATCAAGCAGTGGTACCGCAGCTGGTGCAATCATGCCAACATTTGGTGTCCCACACAGGGTAATGCCAAAACCAGCCAGAACACAGATATGCCCAATATTCTTCCAAGTGCATACTTCATTATCTAAAAAAGTATATTAAATTTTGTCAGCATCTACTTGCATGAGATTTATATAATGCTGGCATGTTTGCATGAGGTTCTTATAGTGTATTTCTTAACCATTCATGCCACATTCGGTTGGAAAGCTTCTCTATCATATTTTCATTTCATGTTCACATGATATCTTCTGAAAAAAACATACCTCAGGAGCTCGTTCTCAGCTATTAATCCCCTTAATTTTCCTGTATTATATTTTTCTCATCACCTTTTTTTTTGCTGTTTCTGAAAGAGTGTCTTCTGGGCTCTGATGGGGGGAAGTACTGCAATTTAAAGTGGTTTGTGATATCCTGCTCTGAAAAATCTTTCAAATTAATCATAAACATATTTGGTATGAGTCTTAATCTAGTGTCAGGTAAGTTGCCTGAGGAACAATGATGCGCCACATTCTGAGGTCTAGAGGTTCCAATTGCTATCATTGGGAAATCATGACAAGCTGCTGCGTTATTTAAATAGTGCTGCAAAATACATCAAGCTTTTAAGCTGTTTGGATCCATAGGCATGGATGGTTTCTTGTCCTTGATCTAGTGCTGTCCTTTTGATATTCAAGGGCAGTGAAGGAAAAGGTTATGCTTTGTTTGGGTTTGCATAATAGTTTAATGACATGTATTCAAAGTTCCTAGGTGCAATTTAGAATTTGTCATGATTGTGGTTATGGGACTGAACATGCCTTATGGTGTTCACCTTATGTACCTTGATGGGCTGTCAATGCTCAAATTTCCTCTTTATAGAAAGAAACGACTGATTTTGAGTGAAAGAAGTGTCTATTGCAACCTTGTTATGTTTGCTTTAATAAAGAAATAAAGAAAGCAGTTGCTTCTCTTTCTGAAATTTTGGTCAACACCGCATGCCTTAAAAAAAGGTGCAGGGATAAAATTTTGCACAGTAGAGTGTGGTGTTGATGCTGTTCACCATATGAACTCTCTTTTTGCCTTTCAAAGAAGTGGGAATATATAACAGTACAGCCTTTTGAACTTTTGAGTACCGATCAATATTCACCTAAAATGGCCCAGCAGCTGGGAACTTCATATTCTTATGATTTTCTTTAATAATTCATTTATATCAAGCAAACCAAAGTATTGTCACTCAGTTATTGATTTGATATTTCATATATGCTAGTTTGATTATTACTTTTTTTGGAAAGATTGGATTTTACAAGTTGTCAAATGTCATTACAGATGTACATGTAGTAGACAAATAACCATCCGGTTTATGGGTCCATTTGTGGGTGAGTGGACAATGATTAAATATTAAATGAAGGGGTTCTTGTTAGCTTATCATTGGCTACTTATTTTTTTAATCATCACCGAAGACACTTCTGGGCTGTATCATTGATTGAAAACTGCCTATCTTTATGGCCAGTCATATAATTTTCTTTGCTTGACAAGTTTTGGTGAGGATTATTGTCATCAGTTTATTTTCTGCATGTCTTCTCCAAATCAATGTGATTTCAATTCTTGAGGTCTGACCATTTTTTTGTGTATTACTTAACAGTATGCTTTACTTTTAAGCACATGCTTGCCCCGGTTTTGAAACCTGCCCTAACAGTTGAGACATTGCTAACATAAGAATTCAATTTGCAGGAATTGTTGGATAATTCTAAGCCATTGACAGCATTCAGGTCATTTGACAACCCAAGGCATGAGATTGTGCGTGCTCCTGCTCGCAGCAAAAGCATGCTATCAGCTTTCTTTGTAAAACAGAAAACCCCGAAGTTGAAGGCTGGCTCTGCTTCGTGAATTCTTAGCGGAGCAAATTGAATATGTTCCCAGCTGGCGCCCCGGTTATGGTTATGCCTACGGAGGTACCGGTAAATGTCTCCGATTGCTGTTGATAATGAGTTCTTTTCAGCTCACTACTCAGTCAATTTGTCAAAATTATATCTTCTTCCACTCCAATAATTTCCCTGACTTGACTCTAATAATGGGTATAGTGTGCACAAAAATCCAGTGATGAATGTAATCGAGATTATTAACTGGCTCGAATCCTTGCCCCTGACATATGTTAATAGCGTTGGGTTCTGATTATGGTCCATGTCACAGAGCATTGTGTCACGTTGCTAGGTTATTTACTGCTGTCTTTCCGATAATATCACTTGAGCAAGATATTCGGATTTGTCATTTTTTTTATTAGCATAGATAACCTGGCTAGCATTTTAATTAATTTTACAGATTCTAAAATTAATAATTATGTAAATTTTCGGGTTATTATATTAGTAATTATAAAATTCAAAATTTAATTCATAAAATAAATAAATCTTTTAGTCCCATTTTTTATCAGTATACAACGCAGTGGTTGTAGGCTTGTAGCTACTGTTGAGAACCTCAAATTTTAGAATGAGGTAATGAGGATGGGTTATCTGTTAGCTTGGTGACGTGAGGTGACTGTGAAGGCATTTGTTGGCCACAAGCGGTGGTTGCTAGCCAAGATTAATATAATGCCACGATGTGCGTGTATGCCAGCCATTGTGAATCTGTGATGATTCCGCACAGCGACAGCGAGAAAGTAATAAAGCATATCCGTGACTTGTTTTCTTTTTTATGCTTGACGAACGATAAATAATCTTTATCAACCAGATGAGCTTTGGAGATTTTTCTTGATCTTTTTCATTTGATTATTATTTTTTTTATTGTTTTTAACAATGGAACCGATTCCAATAAACTTAAACAGATTATAATTATAAGAAAATTTAAATGGTGTAGAGAATTGGCTACAAAGTACGGAATCTCTCATGAAACTTTTGGACTGTCCATAGTTTTTACTCCTTTTCTTTTTGCCTACAGCTCTTATAATCAAATTATAGGGTAATTTGAGCTAATATAAAAGGAGAATAAGATTGTAAGACATGGGACCAAACTGAAACAGGTGAAGAGAAAAGATGTTTTTTTCTCAGACTTTCAGGGCAAAGGGCAAGTCTAATGGGGAGAGGAATCAATGCAGGGAAAGCTAAAATTTAAAATTTTTGGTTGTTTTTATTCAATTTATATCTTCAACAGGGAGAGCTAAATGAAGAGCCAAAATGACTTCTCTATCTTTGGGAGGTATTCTTACAGATTTCAATTGCAGAGGCAAAAAGAAATTTGTCCATTGTAATGTTACCGTTGCATTGTCTAAATTGAAACACACAGAAACACAATGAATTCACAATTGAAACAATTGAAAAAACACAGTATATTTTCCAGCCAATCCGAACAAGAAAAAACACAAAAAATTAGCATAAAAAATATTGAGTAAAATCAAACTCATTGCCCACCGCACCAGTTGCTCCTCCTGTTACAAGCTCCCGCATCGCCATCTTTTTTCTCTTTTATTGTGATTTTGAAGAAAAAATATTGAGTAATTGAAGGAAGATATAGTGGAGTAATGGAAGGAAAGACGAGGAGTATTTTTGGACAGACAAACGGACGGATAAATTGATTGTTGAGAAAAAATGATGTGGGTGACGGGGGTGGCTGGCGGCGCAAAATAGAAGGAGGGAAAATGAAGATAAAATTAGGGTTTTTAAGATTGATAAATGAAGGGGAACGGGGTGAGGGATGAGTTTTATATTAATTATTATTATTATTATTATGAAGGGGAACGGGTTGGGGGTGGGTTTTATATTAATTATTATTATTATTATTATTATTATTATTATTATTATGAAGGGGAATGGGGTGGGTGGGTGGGTTTTATATTAATAATAAACATAATTAATTAAAATACATTCCATTACAAATAATTCAATCAAATTAATTATAAATTAATATCTTTATTTTTTTAGCTAATAATAATTATTATTATTTTTAGCTAAAAAAATAAAGATATTAATTTATAATTAATTTGATTGAATTATTTGTAATGGAATGTATTTTAATTAATTATATTTGAACTAATGTATTTTAATGTATTCATTTTGATATTTTAAGCTTTTCTAATATTCAAAGACAATAAGTAACATTAATTAATTTCAAATACAACAACCATAAAAAAAACATATAATTACTTGAAAAATAAACAATAAGTAGCTTAAATTTCAAATATTATGGATTTTTTAATTATATTTAAATTTATTTTTTTAATTTAAATATAATTAAAAATAATAATTTTATTATTTGAGAGTTTTTCAAAAGCAATTATTTAATTATATAACTTACTCCTATTAATTGTATAATTAAACTATATACAAAAAAATTGAACTTTATTTAAAATAAGATAAAAAAATAACTCTCTAAAATGACTCTTATCATTGGAGAATACATCAATAAAAAAATCATATATACACTATTAAAGGAGTTATTTTAAAGATTTGTCTCTTCAAAATAGCTCTTGCCATTGGACTTGCCTTTAGGGTGAAATATCCATTTTGCACTGAAAAACAAAACAAAAAAACATGCTATTAGGGCAATTTAGTAATTTCATAATAGTCCATTTAAAATGTCTTTTTACTTTTATAACGAATAATAAATTATAATCTTACATTCAATAATTTTTAAAGTTTGTGTTTGGGTGCATTTTCATCTTTTTTTTATTCAAGAACAATAAATTGACTTACATGCTCTTAAAAATAAATTATCTATAATTTACATTCAAGATCATTTTGTATTTGTTCTGAGATTTTTTTTTCATTACCAAATTAGTTTATGAATAATTTTGTAATTTAATATATTTTTTTAAAAAAATGAGGATAATTGTGAGGTTATTTGTTTGCCAAACACCATCTTTCATGGTGGTATTTAGATTAACATGTTGTTCTATTCTTGATGAAGCGACATATAGTTAGTGCTGTTTATTTTAGTGTTAACTAGTTAAATTGCCCGTATTATGTTGTGGGCCGAGCAAATAATTTTTATAACTATCGGGATTAAAGCAAATAATAAGATTTGTTAATTCAAAAATAAAATATAATATTTATACATACACAATTTGATATGATTGAGCAAATTAACACACTCTATTATAACAACAACAATATCAAAATCGTAACATCTAAAATTATCATTACTATTACTGCAAAAACAATAAAAATTATTAAATTACCCTAAGAAAAAAAATAAAAAAACATTAACGAAAGAGTAAGTAAGAAGTAAAACTAGATTATTATTATTATTATTATTATTATTATTATTATTATTGCATTAATAATGAAAAAAATTAAATAAAAGACTAAAAAAAGCCTAAGAACTTTAACAAAAAAAATTGATAAAACAAAAATGAAAAAATATTGGCTGAGAAAAAAATCATTTGACTTGAAAATGATAATAATAAACTAATAAAACATTAAGAGAAAGAACAAAGAGGGAGAAAAAACACAGAAATATCAATTTTCAAATTATCACAAACACAACTAAAATCTAAGAACTAAATATTTTAAAAAAATATCACCTCAATAAATAAGAAAATAATAAAAATTAAAAGCTAAAGCTAAGAGCACACATGTATAAACATAAATTAAAATAAAAATTATTTCAAAAATATAAAACAAATAAAGGAACTAAAATAAAAAATTAAAAGTTTAATGACCAAAATAAAAAATAAATATATTATCAATTTCAATCAAAAGATAAAATTGAAAAAATCAAAACCTCTGTATCATTTATATTAAAGGATTTAAAACCAATTCGAAAATTAAAAGAATGGGGATCGAAATAAAACATAAATATATAATCAATTTCAATTGATGGATTCAATTGAAATAAATAAAAAATTATATATCAGAAATCAGGACCATGTAAACAATTAAAAGTGCAGGGGCTAAAATGACAACACCATAAAATCAGGAGTTTGCCTTGTACTTGAGTATGTAGGAGAGAGAAAAGGGAAAAACAACTTTCAACCAACCACCTTAGTTTAAGACGCGCTACACCATCAGGAAAAGGACACGGTGGCGTATCAGTTAAGACATCGGATGAGTATTTTTCAATATTGGAAAACACCTCATGCGCTCGCTGAAGCAAGAGTGAGGCAGAATATCGTTGGTCACGTGTGACCCACGTGCGAACAGTTTTCGACAGATAATAATAAAAAAATATGGTCAATTACTAGATTACCCGTACAGTCAAATCTTCAATTTTGTCTTATTGGGGAGCAAATTAATATTAGCTATTGTCAGAAAATATAAAATTCCCGTGGCACCCCTTTCAGCCAGAATTATGTTTTGTCTTATTAGGGGGCAGATTAGAATGTAGTCATTCCCTAAAAATATGATATTCCTGTGGTACCCTTCCCAACAACAATTTTCTTTTTCTTTTTTGAGGGATAAAATAATTATTTTACCGTGTAAATAAAAATAAAAAACACAATAAACCGATGACTCGAACGACCCAAAAACCAACCCGACCAAAAAATACACTAATACAATCCACAATATTTTCACTCACATACTATAGTGAAATACTGACATCTTTTAGTTTATATTATAATAACCTTTCTTCTTTCTTCTTGAGTTGCACATTGCCCCTTTAAGATTTCAAAACAACCCTTGAATTTTTAATCCCTTCATATTTGATCTCTATTCTCTTAATTATTCTTTTTTATTTTGTAATAATTTATAAAATTAGGATTTCTTTATCAATTTCCCCCCTTCAATTTCTTCATTTTTTAAATACGATCCTCATTCTTTTTATTTATATTTATTTTGTTTGAGATAATTGTTACAAGTGATTTTCCCTTACAATTTCATTCCCCTTGTGTTTTTTTCTTAACAAGTCTGATGCTCATTCTTTTCATTACAATTTTTTTACCTTGATAATTGTTTTCCAACAAAACTTGCTAACAATAAAATGATATTGCACTTGTAGACCCACCTGCGTTTTCTAATGAAAAACATTATTTTGATCATTAATTTGCATCGATATGACTTTTGTGTTTGTTATTCAAAGAAAATGGTGGAAATGGTAATAGTCTGCGATTAAAAAAATTATTTTCATGTAATTATTAATATAATAATTAATAAATATTTACATGATTATTAATTTTAAATCTCATAAAATTAATTAAAATATATATAAACCAATCCAAATAACTATGTTAAAAAGAAAAACAGGGACCATCAGAATCCTATCCTTCCGTATTATTCGTTCGAATTGCAGGGCCAAGAAGGACCTCATGCACTCGCAACTCGCAGTCCATATACGAGACTTGTCAGGCCCAAGAAGGCTTGGCCCTTGTGAATTTTGCGACTGTCTAGGGTCTACTGCCTATTGCTTTGCCTTCCTGCAATGTTAATTCTTGTATTTTAAAAACGATGTTGAAAAAAAATATTTATTTAAATTTTTTATATTATTTTGATATATAGATATTAAAATTAAATTAAAAAAAATATTTTAATATATTTTTAAATAAAAAATAATTTTAAGAACAGCCATTGTAACGATTTTAAACTGTATCAAACTTCTCAATTTTGACAGGTGACTAAGGTGTGTATCAGCCATTGGAGATTGGAGTATTACGAAAAACTTGACAAGAGACATTAATTGAGAGAAAAGAGTGGTCATAGTTACAAATTACAATAACAATATGGTATGGATGTGGTTTAAAACCGAATTATAGATTGAATACTTTTAATATTTTGATATTATAATTATATACTAATATCAAAAATATTTTTTTAAAATAATATTATTTTAATATATTTTTAAATAAAAATTAATTTAAAAATTAATTTCAATCACAATTTCGAATAATACAGTAGTAGTTCTGAAGTTATGGACAGTTTTCCTCCTTTTCCTTAACACGTGCGAGCTTGAAGCGGAAAACCCATATATCTAATCGGGTTCCACACCGTCAAACCCGAACCTGTTTATTTTACCCGTGCTCGAAAATAACCCGACCCTTTTAACAAAAAAAAACACCATCGTCCTCTGCTTCTCATCTGTCACCGCCAAAATCACAGATCCAATCTCAAAAAACCCAGCAAATCCAAAGGCCCAAGCTCATCTCCTCACCTTGTCTTCCCCATCAACTCCCATTCCCATCGATTTATCGCAAATATATGACATAGAATCTACGAAAATGTCATCATTTTTGCACCAAAGGCCTCTTTACAGCACACTCTCAGATCCCTCCCCACTTTCACCACGCCAATCTTCCTCCTCCCAGAGACAAATATCCCTCTTCAGTCGCACGGGCCTAATAGCCTTACTGTCCCTTCTCCTGATTCTTGGCGTAATTTTACCCTGGACAGGCACGCCCTCGATTTTCTCAACAACAAAACCTTCCTCGCAAACAAAATGGCAACAGTACACACTATCCCAGGCGGTGTCGTTTGTTGCCAGAAACAATACAGTGATTGTTTGTGCAGTTAGCCAACCTTACTTGCCATTTTTAAGTAACTGGTTGATTAGTATTTCGAGACAAAAGCATCAAGATAAGGTTCTTGTTATTGCTGAGGATTATGCTACTCTTTATAAGGTTAACGAGAAATGGCCTGGCCATGCTGTTCTCGTACCTCCTGCTCCTGATTCACAGACTGCACATAAGTTTGGTTCTCAGGTACTTACTATATTTAATTCTTTAATGCATTTATTTTCAATTAATTCTTATTTTCTTTGTTAAATTGACAATTATCATTTGTGGCAAACGAAACTGCTATTTTTATGGGTTCTGATTGATTTTGATTGCCAATAATTTACTTTATTTTGATATTCTGGAAAGACGATTTTGATTGGTTTCGTTGGATAGGGGTTTTTCAATTTCACATCCCGGAGGCCTAGGCACTTGCTGCGCATTTTGGAGCTTGGATATAATGTGATGTACAATGATGTTGATATGGTCTGGTTGCAAGATCCTTTCCCCTATTTCGAGGGAAACCACGATGTCTACTTCACCGATGACATGGCTGCGGTATGTATACTAAGCTGCTTGTACCTTTGATGTGTGGTATGAATGAACTCCTACCCTGTTCTAGGACATGATTGCTGTTCTCATTCTTTGAAACGGTGTTGATTAACTTGTGTTTTGTTTCAAATGTCTGATTTTCATATCAAATTTTAGTTCTTGTTTTGAGGGAGTTCGTGTTGTGGCTGAAAATCACACCATGTAGTAACCTTTTTTTATCTTGTCTTGGATGCTTCCTCTAACTCTCAGAATCAGATATCTATATCCTTGATCTCTTGCATTTTGACTCGTCTACAGCTTTTTAATTCTTGGTATTTAAGGTAAAACTTCATCATTTGATATCTTTTTGTTGCCATGAACTTGCAGTCAATGGATCATTTCCCTGCTAAGTTTAACTCCATTTCTAGTGATATTGGTGGCGGGCATGTCATTTTTTTCTTTTTACTACTTTGTTATCAGCTTTGTGCATCCTTTTGCACCATTCCACTTGATCACAAGCAATTCGATATTTATGTAGGTAGTGAAAGTCTAAAGTCAAGTAAATGAAATCTATCCTTAGACTGTAAGCTTATTTTTACTCTTTGAAGTGGTTTCAGCAATCTTTGGAATAAATGCTATATGTGATGCCCTTTGCGTTTGCATTACCAGGTGAAGCCGCCGGACCATTCCCATGATTTACCACCCCCAGGAAAAAAGGGGCGCACTTATATTTGTAGCTGCATGATGTTCATGCGCCCCACCGATGGAGCAAAACTAGTTATGAAGAAATGGATTGAGGAACTTCAAGCCCAGCCTTGGTCCAAAACAAAGAAATCCAATGATCAGCCTGCTTTTAATTGGGCGTTGAATAAAACAGCTGGACAGGTTTGTGCTGACCTTTTTAGCGCATCCACATTCTACAAATTGGATTATTGGAATTCAGTTTTCCTTCTTTTTTTCCCTGATAAAATTAATTTTGCTCAAGGTACTGAAAACATGTAGACAGTGCTTTAGCTATTGAGGCTCAAGTCTGAAGGAGAACATTTTAAATTTATGAAGAACTAAACATGCAATATAAGTTCAAATTTATACCGGAAGACAAAATAGTAGATTTATGCGGCCTAGGTTTTCCATACATTTCATGGTGCATCGATTGAGTTGTGATGTCATGTCCACAGGTGGATCTGTATCTTCTGCCCCAGGCAGCATTCCCAACAGGAGGGTTATACTTCAAGAATCAGACATGGGTGCAGGAAACTAAGGGAAAGCATGTTATCATTCACAACAATTACATCACAGGTTTTGAGAAGAAGATAAAGCGTTTCCATGATTATGGTCTCTGGTTGGTGGATGGTCATTCCAGTGAATCCCCACTTGGCAAATTATAATAAATCAAAAACCATGTTAGTTTTGTCTGCATGGCCAATCACTTTCTTTCAGAACCTTGGATGAAATGTCAGCTATTGGTCATGGAATCACATAAAGAGTATAGAGGATTAAAAACTCTAGTTTCTTTTCTTTTCCTCGTGCTTTATTTCCTGGTAATAGCAATGCATTAACACAAGGGTGGATTGCTTTGGAAATGGCGTGGTTGATATTCTTTGTAACAGATTGTTTTCAATTCACATAGACAGTGCAAAATCAAAGGAAATGGCTTTGTTCATCTTCTTTCTCCCATGGATGGAATTCCTTTCAATCGGGAAGTACGGGAAGTGCAGAAGCATACAAGTAGTCTGTTGAATCAATTTGGATTCCTGTTTCATATGTGACCACTAGCTTAAAACTCCATTCAAACACAAATTTTCCCAGCATTACAAATTCAATCAAGGCTTTAGAAATCTTCACCGATGAAATTATCGTTATCATTTGTGAAGTTCAGTCTCATGTGCTCACGTGCCAGTGAATGAAAGCAGTGGTGATGCAAATGAGGTCGAGCTCACAACTTGCGTTAGCGTTAATATAGCAGACGAGGCATTATTTGCCAACTTCATCAGGTATTATTAATTTGTGAGAGCTGCAAGGAGTTAAACGAACCTGTCCAGACTCCAGAGGAGGCAGGTTTCCTCCCTCGAGAGCGTCCTCATTTGCTTTTCCCTCCAAATAATTGAATTTTTTTCTTTTTCTTTACATAAAATCTGGGTCAAACTAGCTACAGATTAGAGGAGGAGGCAGTAGTGAAGAAGTGTCGGTCATGAGTACGCTTCATAAAATAAACTTTCAATTATTGAAACAAGAAATTATTGAAACCTGGGTGTGGCCCCTCAATGGTAGGCATGCTGAACAAATTTCTGAATTCGTTTTGGGCAAGCGAGGGGTTCTTCAGAATTAAAATAACAAAATAAAATATGTGAAGCGGTCGGGAAGAAAACTATTTAATAATAAAAATACAAATAGATATATTAATTTTACGCATATTAATTAGCATCTAAAGAAGACAATAAATTGAAGTGATAATTTTTTTTTCTTTCTAATTTGTAACAACACTCTTTTAATTTCCTCCAATAATTATTGACCTTCTAAATTTAGCATATAAATAAATAAAAGTTTAAAAATGAATAGGGAGAATGTGCTTTCTTTTCGGACTGTAGACCATTGATATTAATAAACGCCATTCATTTAAATGAGATGGGTTGATGGCCATTCTAGAACTATGACATTGTTTGTTTGACATTGCTATCATGTGCTTAATTATGGATTAACATTTATTATTTTTATTTGAAATTGTCTTTTAAAAAGATGATAATGAAAGAGTTATGATTCATTATCTTTATACTCAATCGGACACTAACTTAAACATATATGTTCAATCAAACGTTAACTTAAATATATGTAGATTTGACGAGCTCTTATAATTATTATCTTCTTATATAGTCGAGCATTGAGTCTAAATATATGTGAGTTGGACAACCTGGTACCAACATTAAATATGTGTTTTTTAAACTCTAAAGAATTTTGAGCTCTTTGATTAGACTTTGAGTCAAGGATATTTTATCATGATAATATGGAGATATTTTATCATGAGAAATCAAATATATTTTACTGTATTTAAATAAATATATTTTATTCTGATAGTAGCGTGACAAAACAAATATATTTCACTAATACACTATTATTTCCCTTTAGGGATGTTTGGGAGTACGATTACGATTGCTTTTCAAAGTGTTTTTCGTGCCGAAATATATTAAAATGATATTTTTTTATTTTTTAAAAATTATTTTTAATATCAGCACATCAAAATGATCTAAAAACACCTAACCGCCGTTATTTAAAATGAAAAAATAAAATAAAATGGGCCAATTGCAGCTAACCTGCGGTTTGGCCGCAACGCCAAACATATCCTTAAAAGAAGAGAGAAACCTCAAATGCTATAAAAAAAAACCTGATATAACCTCCACATTCATTTTTTTTTCCATTATAAATGACATGTTTATATTTTCAAGGTTTTTTTTTTAGATGATCATAATTTTTTCTCTAAAAAAATATTAATTTATTCATTAAAGAGTCCTCGACATGAAAAAAAAGGTGGCATTTTACATGTATTAAACATGGTATGTTAATCACCTCGTCAAGAAATGATAAATCAAATTATCAAATTAAAAAGATTAATCAAATATCTCAAATTTTAATCAATATGTTAACTGGTTTTAAAATATTATTATTAATAAAATAAAAATAATTGGGATATTTTAATAACTAAATGGAAACGTTATTATTAAAAACTTAAATTAAGGCTATAGGATGTTAATGAGATTGATAACAAGACGGGCCCTGTGGGGGCTATATCTCCTCATTTTCGAGGTGGGGGGAATTGTTTTTTCTTCACTGGGTTTTAAATCTCAATTATATATATATATATATATATTGTAATTAAATGTATTATTTAATAGTTTATAAATAGAGTAAAAATAAATATTATTCATAAAAACATTGAATTCATCATAAATTTAATAGCTGAACATAAATTATTGAAGGAAACCAAAACGGCCAAGTTATTTTAGGAAAATGTGGCTTTAATTCCCCATCATCGGGCAGTGCTATGGGGCAGTTCTTAAAATTTAATATTATGTAGTTCTTTAGATATTTATACGAAAGGTCATAATTTAAATTCATTAAATAATATATTTTATTAAATGAATTATTAATTTTTTATTCATGTATTTCTTATAATTTTTTATTAGCAGAATTTTTTAATTAAAAAGTAAAGAAAACTAAAATGTATTTTGTACATCTAAACTAAAATTTCTTATTACTGTTTTTATTTGTTAAAAAAATTATCTTTAAAATAAAAATACTTATCATGAAAAATAATTTTTAATAACAAATATTTAAAATCATATCTCAATAATTTACATGAAAGAAAAAAATCGAATTAAATCTTGTAAGAAATTTAGAAGTAAGAAACAAAATATAAAATTTATTTTTATTGAATATTCATGATCATAAATTAAGAAAAATATTTTTAATTATTTTTTATTGAGAGATTGAAGATTACTGGCTGTTTGATATAGAATTCAAGTCTAGCTCCTTTACAAGTTATAGGGTAATGGTGGTTTCTTGTAAAGTACTCTCTGTAACCAAGATTTTGGTATCTTCCCATTATGTTTGACATTATTTTGGTATGATAGGAGTAAAGATATGATTCGGGGATAGCTGGTAATATGAATTTATTTTTTGACAATATTATTGAGGTTATTTTTAAAAATATTTTTTATTTAAAAATATATTAAATTAATATTTTATTTTTGATATCGATACATTAAAATAATTTTAATATATATGAAAAATTAATTTAAATTAAAAAAATAATTTTTTTATTTTTATTTTTAAAATAAAGTGACAAACATCTCAAATATTTGAAAGTAACCAACTTCCATGACTATTTTTGAGCTACGATGTGGTGTTTATATATACTACAAATCTAATTGCAAGAAAAAAGAAGATTCCACAGTAAAAAAATTAATTAAAAATATTTGATTTTAATTTGGATTTAATTTAGAACGTCATGAGAAAAGAGAGAAAATATAATTTGAAAAGAAAAATTATGAATTAAAGAGAGAATATAATATTTGAGTGAGTTTATGATATCTTATACACATTAGAGTAGTTTAGTTTTTTTTTTTTTATTTTATGGCTATTCAAGATATATATATAAAAAAATATTTGATATCTTATAGTTTATATATATATATATATATATTAATTTCCTTAACAATTAGAGATAATTGTAATATAGTCTATACTATAAGATATCAAATATTTTTTTGTAATAAAAAACATTATTTTATTGTTTACATGAACAACGTTAAAGGGTTGAGCTACGATACACCTAATTATTTGAAATATATTGAGTAATATTAATATTTATATTAAAAATATTAATAAATTGAACTTGCGAAATGCGTCGCTCAATATATATAACAGAGAGAATTTCTTACCGATTTCTTAGCTGTGTGAATCACTGTAAGAAAAGGACATGAAAATCCCCTTCAAAATCCAATAAGAGAAAGAAAGTCCCCATTTTGACCTCTCACTACCTCTCTATTTCTCTCTCTTATCCTCACTATAACTCAGCTCACAAGCATCATATTACCAAAAAACAAAAGAAAGAAAGAGAAAACTCCCAAGCATCTTGCAATCTCTCCAATATGCCTCCCCCTAGCTTATCTCCATGTCTTTATTGAGAGGCAAAGATTGATTTGTTTTATGGAACTCTAAATGGGTTCATTAGAGAGTGGAGGGGTGTCCTTCAAAAGAGACAGCAACAATCTTATTCGTTCTTATTCAGCTGGTAGAACTGAAAGAAACCCTTTTTTGTATCGACCCAGATCAAGACTTTCTCGTTTCTTGCTTTTCAAGAAGTTAGATTACATTCAATGGATTTGTACTGTTGCTGTTTTTCTCTTCTTTGTAGTTCTATTTCAGATGTTTTTGCCTGGTTCTGTTGTTGAGAAATCTGAACTAGGCTTTTCTCCAAGGAGAGGAGTGGAGTTGATTAATAAGGATTTGTTGTATTTGAAGGAGGTTGGTGGGTTAGATTTTGGTGAAGGTATCAAGTTTGAACCTTTGAAGTTATTACAAAAGTTTCAAAAAGAGAACAGGGAGATGAATATGTCATTTACCAACCGGACATTATGTCGTTTTCCTTACAGGAAACCGCAGCTTGCATTGGTTAGTTTCCGCTACTATTTGCTAATCCATTGCTGTCTCTTCTGTTATTTTTTTGGGGGGGTTGACTTGCGGCCTGGATTATGCTTTTTAATTCAGGTGTTCGCGGATCTGTTGGTTGATCCTCAGCAGCTGTTAATGGTAACCGTTGCTACTGCATTGCAAGAGATTGGCTACATAATTCATGTATGTATTCTGGTTCTTCAATTTTTAATGCCGATTGTCTAGTGAATAGCAAAAGGCGAACTGTTCGGGCAACAATTGTGCATATTTCTTTTTTTTACTTGTGTGGTTCTCCATTAAATTGTATAAGAATTTGTTAGATTAATGATGTTTCATTCTTCTTTCTCGGCATCAAATTCTTGCAATATTTTTGGCAGGTTTATACACTACGAGATGGTCCTGTGCAAAACATTTGGAAGAGCATGAGGTTTCCGGTTACCATCATTCAAATTAGCCACAAACTTGAAATTGCTGTTGATTGGCTAAAGTATGGATGACATTCTACTGGATTTTTGAAACGTGATGAGCTTTTAAATATCATCTATTTTTGAAAAAAAAAATATTGAGTATGGTTTGTGTCATTGGATTTGAAGGCTTTTGGTTGAATTGAATTTTGACGTGTCTTTTTGCAGCTATGATGGCATACTTGTGAATTCTCTCGAAACAAGGAGTGTTATCTCTTGGTAAGATATATTACCATCTTTTCTCTCAAATAATAGATGTATCTCCAAAATTATGCTTCGATTCGAACGCTTTCTTTTACCCATTTTTCTGTTTCAATCATTCTATATTTTTTGGGAAATCCCATGTGATTAGCCTTTCATTAGCAGTCAATTAGGATAAACCTATTTAGTATTGTAATGATTTGAGGATGCTATCTTTACCCTGGAATCATCAATCGCCCCAATGCCTAAGACTTGACAGCATGTGCAAATTAAAATGCTCAGTGTGCTGAATATGATGGGGCACAACTTTGTTACTGCATTGTAGTTGAAATGTATTTATGAGGATAAAAGCTGTCAGTACTTTAGTTAATTTATGTGAGATGCTACTTGTTTGAGTCAAATTAACATGAATGATTTCACTTTACCAGTTTCATGCAGGAACCTTTTAAGTCAGTGCCTCTTATTTGGACCATCCATGAAAGAGCACTTGCTATTCGTTCAAGACAGTACACTTCAAGTTGGCAAATTGAGCTTCTGAATGATTGGAGAAAAGCTTTCAACCGGGCTACTGTAGTTGTCTTCCCAAATCATGTCCTTCCGGTAATTGACTGTGATAAGTCGTCACCTTGTGGACACTATCTGAAAATTCCATTGGGTTAATCAGGATACGCAGATAGAATGAAACTCCCCAATAAATGTCACCTTTATTTTTTGAAAAACAAATCCTATACATAGCAATAAGCAACTTAATGTTTTGTGACGCTGTTGTGTTGTGATGTTGTCCTCAATGTTCATGCTATTAACACTGGAGCTGAAGTTGGCATTTATCTCCATTTCTGCATATCAAACAGATGATGTACTCTGCATTTGACGCGGGAAACTATTTTGTTATTCCTGGTTCCCCTGCTGAAGTATGGGAAGCAGATACTGCAAAGGCATTGTACAATGATGATATACGTGCGAAGATGGAAATTGAGCCCACTGACCTTGTCGTTGCAGTTGTGGGAAGTCAATTTTTGTACAGGGGTTTGTGGCTGGAGCAGGCGCTTGTTTTGAAGGCTCTTTTACCACTTTTGGAAGACTTTCCATTAGATAGTAATTCAAACTCTCATCTCAAATTCATTGTTTTAAGCGGGGATTCTACTGGTAACTACAGCAAAGCTGTTGAGGTATGATTTAGATGCATGCCTGGAGTTTATTACATCTAAAACTAGATGCCAACTTCTGTGATCTCTTTATTTCCTCAGGCTATTGCTGTTAACTTGAGTTATCCAAGAGGTACTGTGAAGTACTTCGCTGTTGATAGTGATGTGAGCAGTGCCCTTAGTGCAGTTGATCTTGTGGTATACGGATCCTTCCTTGAGGAGCAATCTTTTCCTGAAATTTTGGTGACAGCCATGTCCATCGGAAAACCCATCATAGCCCCAGATCTCTCCATGATTGGGAAATATGTAAGCCGTACTGATTTTTTATCTTTATTTTTCATGCACAAACAGATTGAATTCACGAAGTACATTAATTTAAGTGGACGATTTCAAAGATGATCTCACATTCCTGCATGGTGTCAGCTCAATTTTGCTTATCTCCATCACTTAGAGCGGATCACTAGTCTTTCAGTTTTTTCTTGCCTTTTCAGCTCTGTTAAGACTCAATTTTCTTGATGAATAAGAAGTCTTATTTCAATGGGGCTTATTCATAACCTAAGCCTTAGTTCTTATAAGACTTATTTTGATCCTTATATTTTTATGAATTAGATTGCCTGACCTAGTCTGATCCTTGTGCTTGTATGAATTAGATTGCCTCTCTTTACCAGGGCAATAACTTCGTATTTATTTTCCAAATTTGTTTGTCTTTATCTAATCTAACTCACTCATCTCAATATCCCCATATAGGGTTTGCTCATTTGTTGTCGTCACATGAGTAACTTTCATTTATAGCTCATGTTGTTGCCTCATTAAGACTGATTTTCTGTTTTGTGAATGGCTTCTTCAAATCATTTTGCACTGAGACATAATTTTTGTCCAAATTGATATAGTCACTGCCTTTCTATGAAGTCATTGGCCCTGGAAACTAGCATTTCTTCATTTCTTTTTGGCAATGGTAAATTTTTTATCAGCCTTTTGAAATACCCAATAGACAGTGATCAATAAAACGTTATTGGTATCAGATTTTTATTTTGCATTATAATGAGTCATCTTCTTGTTTACACCCATGTCTATTAAGCAAACTACTGACTTTTTTAGCAATAACAATTAGGTTGATGACAAGGTGAATGGCTATCTTTTTCCTAAGGAAAATCTCAAGGTTCTGACTCAGATTGTATTGCAAGTGATCTCCAAAGGGACATTATCACCTTTAGCACACAACATTGCTTCAATTGGAAAAAGTACAGCTAAAAACCTGATGGTTCTAGAAACCATTGAAGGCTATGCTACACTACTTGAAAATGCTCTTAATCTTCCATCAGAAGTTGCACTTCCTAAGGCTGTTCAAGAAATTCCTCCAAAACTGAAAAAAGAGTGGTGCTGGAATCTATTTAAAGCATTTCTAAATTCAACACATGAAGACATAGCTTTGAAAAGTTCTAAATATTTAGACGAGGTTGAGGAACAGTGGAACCATGAGCAAAGAGAGAGCTCAGGTTTAATTGCCGCTACCAATGATTCATTCTCATATGACATTTGGGAGGAAGAGAAAAATACTCTGATGCTCAATACTAGAAAGAGAAGAGAGGATGAAGAGGTATGAGTTTGTGCAGTGATAAATATTAAGAGTAAATTTTGATGGACTAGGTCTTCCTGTTTTACATTATTGAAGTGCGTCCTTTGTAAAATTTGACCTTTTTGATATTTGGCAGCTAAAAGATAGAACTGATCAACCTCGTGGAACATGGGAGGATGTGTACAGAAGTGCCAAGAGGGCTGATAGGTCCAAGAATGATTTGCATGAAAGGGATGAAGGAGAACTTTTGAGGACAGGGCAACCGTTATGCATATATGAACCATATTTTGGGGAAGGAACCTGGTCTTTTCTTCATCTAAGTTCACTTTATCGAGGAATAGGATTGGTGAGTTTGCATCTGTGTTTTATAATGGAAATCCGTGCATACAACATCTCTATTTTTCTGAGAGTTAGTTGACTTTTGTGTCCTGTCACATGATTGTTCCCAACATGATTGACATCTCCCTCTCTTAACATGTAGTTTATGGGTAAAAAACTTCTGTGCTGAGTTTAAAGATTCATTTATTGCTTGAACTTTCAATCTTAATCTTCCACATTTAGCAAGTTGAGGAAAAGGTAAATGGTCAGGAATATCATTATTTATCTATCTGAAAGCTCTATATTTGCATTATCTTCAGCACTGTGGTGTGTTTTACCAGCAAAATGATCTTGGTTGATAAACACTTGCTCAGAATCTTTTGCTCATCTCACATTGAAGGAATTTGAAGCCCTTAGTTGCATATAACTTTGCAATTGTAACCAAACCTTGTGGCACCTTTTTTATTTTATGGAGCTTGCTTTTGTAGTTAGAATTCATAGATTTGGTTTCCCGACTGATTTTGTATACTGAACATGGTCGCAGTCCACAAAAGGTCGAAGACCCGGTACAGATGACATTGATGCACCCTCCCGTCTGTCACTTCTCAGCAACTCATATTATCGAGATGCTCTAGGTGATTATGGAGCTTTTTTTGCAATCGCAAATCGAATTGACCGTATTCACAAGAATTCTTGGATAGGGTTTCAATCTTGGAGGGCAACGGCAAGGAAGGTATATGATGATTCCCTATTTTCTGTCTACCTTGTATTCTTATTGCTGATGCTGTGTGCTCTGCCCTGCATACCAATTTTAGGATCTGATATTGGTCCTTAATCCTGCATTTTTGGTCATTCAGACTGATATTGCCAGAACATGGTCAGATTTTGGCTCTACTGTAAAATGTGGAAAACACAAGGTTACTCACAACCACTGTAAAATGTGGCAGTTGCACAGATCAATTAATGCATCCTATGCAACTCTAGTTGCAAATGTGATTTGCCTTCGAATTGAGCTAAATTGATGATGTTTTTTCTGGGATTCTAGTCCCAAATTTTAGCTGTCCATTACCTTTACTATGAGTAGTTACCATTTCAGTTCTCTGTAATCTATGCAAGCAATGAGTTTATTGTTAAACAAATGCAATCTCATGATTTATTTCATTCATTCAATGAACCTTTTCTTATTCTGGTATAAACAGGCATCTTTGTCTAGGATTGCTGAAAAGGCATTGGTAGATGCTATTGAAACGCAAAAGCATCGAGACTCACTTTACTTTTGGGTTCCCATGGAGACAGATCCAAGAAGTCACTTACGGAGGGACTTTTGGTCTTTCTGTGATGCTATAAATGCTGGAAATTGCAAGTAAGAGTTATGCTGTTTATATCAAGATTTATTACGTGAATCTCAACAACGGCATTCTTTAAGCTGATTTCCACCATTTAATTGTTGGCAATTCAAGGTTAGCTTTTTCTGAGGCTCTTAAGAGGATGTACGGCATCAAGCATGATTTGGATTCTTTACCATCCATGCCTGAAGATGGGGATACATGGTCTGTCATGTTGAGTTTTGCCTTGCCAACAAGGTCCTTCCTAGAGTTTGTTATGTTTTCAAGGTGTGATAAGTTGCTTTTGTTGGCCTTTGTAATTCAAAAATTCAAAGTGTAAGCTGGTTCAAATGCTGATTTGAACTGTTGAGTGCAGAATGTTTGTGGATGCTTTGGATGCACAGATGTATGATGAGCACCATCGAAGTGGGCGATGTTATCTGAGTCCAGCTAAGGTAACTTCAAGTTTAGACGAGTTATCTGTGCTGCATGTAACTTGCCTGTTCTTGGAATTTAGTTTGGGTACTATAATGAGTTGAAGTCTAGGTTTTCAACGAGTTCACCTGAAGAAACTCTGCAACCCAAAGTGCTTGACAGCAATTTCAACTGAAGTTCAGTTTACCCTTCAAGTTTATGATGAATAACTACAGCCATACCATTTACCTCACTTGGTGCTGAAAATAATCAGTTGGCAAATTCTTTTTGTGGGATATGCTGCTTGAACAGTCAACTAGTCATTTTCAATTCCCTCAAAACGGACAGATAGATCTGCAATCCTTTTGATAACTGCAAGACCTTTTTTTTCTTTCATGTATTGCAGGATAAACATTGCTACTCACGGGTTCTTGAGCTGCTCATAAATGTCTGGGCATACCACAGCGCACGACAGATGGTGTACGTGAATCCTGAGACTGGCTTGATGAAAGAACAACACGCAGTCAAGAGCCGCAGAGGCAAGATGTGGGCTAGATGGTTCTCGTACAGCATTCTTAAGAGCATGGATGAGGACTTGGCTGAAGAGGCAGATTCTGATCGGTCCAGGGGAAGGTGGTTATGGCCATCAACAGGTGAGGTTGTATGGGAAGGTGTATTTGAGAAAGAGAGGAATCTTAGGAATCATCAGAAAGAGAAGAGGAGACAACAAAGCAGGGACAAACAACAAAGAATGAGGAAAAAACACCGTCAAAAAGTGTTGGGAAAATACGTGAAGCCCCCGCCAGACGAAATAGAAAATTCAAACTCGACAATGTCTGCGTCAGAAACTTTATAGCATTAAATTCACCCATCCGACTGTGGGCAGCATTCAGCATTTGGAGGTGGAGTCTAGTTTGATCATTCTTTTATAGTTGATTTTTCCTCATTAGTTCTTTTATTTGACAAAAGGATGTGTTTGTATCATTTATATGAAGGGGTTTGTATGTAACTAACTGCATCCCTACGTCATTATCGTTTTCGAGTGCATCAAGTGTATACTAATTTGCCATATCTTTTCATTTTTCTCACCCCATTGTAGAGGCTATTACATTCATAACCACAATGAAAGAATTGAGCGAGTATTTTCTAATTTCATGAACTCTCTTGAGCATTTCCTTCTTTTTTACTGCTCATTTCTAGCCCTGATTGCAAGATATAAAACTGTCCGAATCCATATTTAAGTCTAAGAAATAAACCTGTCACCCAAGTTGCTAGTGCTATTGCAATGCTCACATTACAGCTCAGAAACTAACTAAAACATCCAGCGTTTTACTGGCCCATGCAGTTCGGATTTAATATGCTTTTCGGGTTTATGAGGACAAAGGTGCGCAATGACAAGCATTGCCCTCTGGCATACTGCACAAGTAAAAAGAGAGTAGGCAATTTCTCTATTCTACGTAGATTTAGATGCCATTCCAGTAACCCAGGCGAGCTACATGCGACCAAATTAACTAACAGTAAAGTCTTTATTCACGTTCTGCCTGTGATTTTCTGCATATTGAAAACGGATACTCCCATCCATGTTCCGCGGGTCTTGAGAGCTTAATTTATTCGTCACATCGTATTAGCTAATACTAAAAACCCATTAGCCTTATCTTCTGCATCGACAAACCACAGTGAAGTTCTCAATCGTGGGGAATCCACTGGCATCCAACACAACTATTCGACATTAGACCCAGCCTTCAAATAGAAAATATCATCACGCTATATCACCAAATTCAGGAGCACGGCAAAGCTTGGGAAGGGTTGGATACAAATACAGGATTCGGACAGTAAGCATGATATAGCCATATAGGGCAATGAAAGAGTGAAAAGGCTAAAAACAGTTGCATAGCGGTCAATATTTTCTCTCATCACAGAAAAGAATCAAAATTGCAACCCTCATTCAGATGTAGCAGACAACTACACTCAAGAGTGTCACCACATGGCGAGGGACATCGATTATAACATTCAAGAGCCTCAGGCAAGATGCTCTCTTCTCCCATTCTGGAAACTTATCAATACCTTGGAGCTGCAGCAGAAGACACCAGTCATGAAATCAGTCCATTCAATATCATCAGAGAATATGTCTACTAAACACGAGTCACGGGGGCCTACCTCCACCTACTGTTGCTTCAGGCAGCCGCTCAATCGAGTATTTGTGTTGAGTGATGTACATGATTGGCACACCAGGGATCTGCCAGCAAACATGCAGCTTCATATCAGAACCAGTTTCATTTCAAATGCATAGCAAGAGAGCATCCACTTCAAGGTATCTTGCGGATCCTTCGCTATAAATCTCGATCACATGTTGCAACAATATAGCATTTATGCTGTTCGCAAACAATGATCTAGTTAGTTACAATAAAAAACATGTTGAATAAACTACAAACTAACTATAATGAAAGGCAGTATCGATAACAAACAAATTAAAATACTTTGAAATACAGTCACAAATTGGATTATTCCTTGCAAATGGCCACTATTTTGTATCTTTTTTTTTTCAAATAAAGATTTGTGTTTTTCATAGAACAGAAAAAACAGATGGTCATGAATATTTAAAAGAATATTTTCTCCAACTTCTGTAATTGTGCAAACACTGCGAGGATTTGCTAACTTTAGCATTGTTACTATCAGAAAAACAGCAAAACTTAGAAATCTGGTTTGATCCTTATGCTACTAGAAACATGAGGTTCTATGTTTGCTAAACCCAAGCCAGGTTCAAAATTAGTTTGATCCTTATGCTCCTAGCAACCTGAGGTACCATGTTTGCTAAATCCAAGCTGTAGGGTTTAAAATAAGTTTGATCCTTGTGCTCCTTGCAACATGATGTGCCATGTTTGCTAAATCCAAGCCATAGGGTTTAAAATAAATGGCCAGCTTCTATTTCTATTAGTTAGCAAGTGATTAGGGTGTTTTCCATAGTTGTAGGAAGTGGTCGAGTCATAATTACCAAACCATTCATTTGAAGTTAACAGTCCAGATTTAATGAAAATGATAGATCATCTCCCTGGCAAATTCAACTTGGCAAATAACTGGCTAATGGCATCCAGCTTTGTCTGGAGAGGAGGGGGAGATATGTCCAAGGTGGTTACTATTTTGAGAAAACAACATTCAACATGGAGTGTAGGCCAAAGATATAAGCGTAAGATTTGTGCCTTGGTAACCCTTTCAACAATACAATCATCAGCATAAGTTCCCTTGTGAACACAGGGTACTCTCTCAAAACGTGGATCCTTAGCAATCCTGTACAGACACAAACATCCATCATCAAAATTCTTGAAAATAAATGACATTTGAGCAGTAGTGAACCAGTTGCTGGCCTCCATATTACAAAGAAATAACATTGTAGATGTGCACTATTAAGTGACACAATTTACAAGCAGATTAAAACCACTTCCGTAGACAAATTCAACAACCTGGACTCTTGATGCAAAAAATAGCTGAAAAGAAATATCAATTGCAAAACTCAGCAACATGAAATCACACCTTAAAGCCACACGGTACTTCTGGCCTAACTTCTCAAGTTCCGCCATCACACAGTCCGTGATACAAGGCGTGCCTTCAAATCCAAAAGGTGAAAGATATCAATATACAAGCAGTAAAAAGAACCTCCGGACTTCATCTCATTCCCTAGCCAATCTTGTTACTGAGACAAATTAAGATGATATTTAAATCAAAAGCATATAATTTAGAGCTAATAAAAAAAGCAGAGGCTAGCGAACACACATTTCGCGTACAAGCAGTCCAGCATGGCCTTCTGTAAATCCAACTACAAATCGAAAAGCAGCAAACCGTAAGGGCCAGCATTTCAATCCCGTAGGATGAGCATACAACAAGGCTGGTTTGACAATTTTTTAATCAAAATCAGATGGAAGTAAAAATTGGCAATTGCATTAAGCACTAACCTTATTCTGAATAGAGAAATTGATGAAGTTGGTATCCACCAAAACCCTGTATGGAGGCCCCAAAGCTGTGTTGTAAGAGAAGAAAAGAGCTGAAGAAACCTGTGGCCTGTACAGAAAAACAAAAGAGAAGAAGAGGGGGGGATTTTCTTGAGCTCCAAGATTATTATTTTTTTACTTGCTAGAAGAAAAATAACAATCATAGCAATAGCTGTAGACATAAAAGCTTACACATTTCTTGGGAGCTTTTCTCTTTGGATTCAAAACTTCTTCTTTATGTCTAACAAGGTATGAGGCAACAAAATTAGTTAAACAGAGAGCTAAAATTAGAGAGGGAACTGGAACAGTAAGAGAAAGAAACAATTGCATACTGTTTAATTGCTTTAGAGGTGATCATCTTCTTCATTCTGGCAAATTTCGGGGCCTTTTGGGATCGCCCCATCGCTTCGTTTGAAGAGTATTTGGAAAGAACTAAAAGATGGAAGGCCGAGTACTGTTCATTGTGACTTATTGACACTGTTTACTCGTAATTTTATCCGGTGTTGCGCACGAGTTTGTCCACCTTTTTTTTTGTCTTTTCCACCCATGAATAGTGCATTGACGGTATCGTCCCTTGCAAAATGACAAAACAAGGCGCTGGCTTGAGGAGCTATCTGGTCATTGCGCGTTTTCGGTCCGATCTGGTTCGTCTAGCAGGTTTATATTTTTTTTAATATTTCTTGGAACAGTGCTCTCACCATTTTAACCCTGCAAAACAACAAAATAACGCATAGGGTAGCAAGGGCAACACGGTAATTATCTAATTTTTTATTCTTTTTCGCACCGGATTACTGTTGGCGCGTCCCATCACGCACCGTCCGTTTACGCCCTCACACGTCTTTTGGACGGCGCGTGCGATGTTATACGGCGTTCAAAAATGCCCAACCCGCGTCCAGAACGATGCTCCGCCATACTCTCTTCCACATGGTGCGGCGCGTGTGGGCATTGGTTGTCCAAGTACGTGTCAATGGTCGTTTGAATTTCCCCCCCTCATTTCTCTCTCCTCCTGCGCAAGCTGACGTCAGCGAAACAATGTTTTTGGCAAACTTCATTTCAGTCTCTAAACGCCGGAATTTGTTATTTTGGCCTTTATTGCAATTATAGAAGTTTTGATTTGTTTCAATTGCGCCCTTCAATTCAAAGTAATTGTAATATATAGTTTCAGTTCGGTCCCTGGGCTTTTAATTTTGCGTTTTGGCCTGAAATCCTTAATATTTTTGGAATCAAAGTTTCAATTTATTTCAATTTTATCCTTCCAAGCAAATTAATCATAAATCCTTAATAATTTTGGTACCAAAGTTTAATTTCTTTCAATTTTATCCTTCCATGGGGATAAATTACATATTTGAGATTTATTACAAATATTTTTTTTTGTCTATTTTTTTTATTCCACTGTTATTAGGATTTTTTTTCAATGTTTAAATTTTAATTTATATTGGTTATCATTGAAAAAATAATATTTATGTTTTTGTTAATATTGTTAGGCATTGACTTTTCTAATTATTATAGATAAAACATTCAAAATAATAATAATTATTATTTATAAGTTTTATTTTCTTTTAAATATGTTAGCCCAATTATATATTTTGATATTTATTTAATGTTAAAGCCTTAATACATACATACATACATACATACATACATACATACATACATGCATACATACATATATATATATATATATATATATATGGCTAAGTTTTTTGGAAAAAAAATAATATCATTGTTCTAAAATACTTTTAATATCATAATATGAAAATATAAAAAATTATGAAATTTTTTTCTCATCAATGTTATTATTTCAACTGTTATTTGATTTAGTTTTTTAATATTTACATTTGAATTTCTGTTGGTGATCATTTCAAAAATAATATTGTCTATTTTTTTTCCTGTTTTTTTATTCTTCAATTAAGATAATTTTTTAAAATCTAATAATATTTATTTTTGTTTTTTCATTTATTTAGTTTTTTTTTAATATTCTTGGATGTTGAAATTTCTTATTATTATAGACAAGGTACTCAAAATAATGATAATGATTATTTATAATATATTTTTTTTCTTATAATATATGAAACTATTTATATATTCTGATATTTATTTAATTGAAGCTTAATATATATATAAAATAATTTACTATTAGTATTCTAAAATATTTTTGATATAATAATATGAACAATAAATTTTTTACAATCAGTTTCATACATAGGAAAAAAATATTTCTAATAAATTTTATCAAAAGAGTTTTAACAGTGGCAATATTCAATCGCTTTTCAGTGAGAAAAAACTCGTTTCTAATATATTTGATGAATTATAATTTTACTGTTTAAATATAAAAATAAAAAATTACTATACATAAAAAATTACTTGATTTTTTATGTATATATTTTTTATGTATATAAAAAAAACTGTTTGCATCACGTGGGCAAATTCGCTGGTAAATCCTAATATAGAGGGAGAGGGAAGAAGAGACTGTTTTTGCAAATTGCGACTGATTTCCCCTTCCAAAAAATATTTATGCTGTTTGGCTCGCTAAAGTGCTTTCAGTTTGTTTGATAATATACGCAGGCAGAGATTGACAGGTAGAGATTGATGGCCTGAGATTGGAACGTCTTACAGCAGCTTTTTTGGGGACGGGGAGGATAAAAATCGATGTGAAACCCGCCGCAGGGTATTTATTTAACCTGAACGGGGTATATGAGCCGGAACTGAGTCCAGCCCAGGTTCTTTATATTATATTGGGCTTGGGAGGATATTCAACTGGCCCATGTATAAAAACCTTTTATGTTTTTTTCCCGTTCGCTTTTAGAATGAAAAACCTTTCTTCTTCTTGTTTATTTTGAATTAATAAGCACCAGTGTGATCATGAGAACCAAATGGCGAGAGAGAGAGAGAGAGAATAACAGCGATATTTTATTTATTCATCTGTATTTATAAAATATATTTTCTAATAATTGAGTTTATTCATGTAAAAAAAAAAAGAAGTAACCTTGTAGAAGCATCTCCAACGACGATAGTACTATAAGGCAAAAATAAAAAAAATATATTTTTAATATTTTATAACAATTTTTTTCACTCCAATGATAAAGCTATTTGGATAGTTAAAAATAATTTTTAATATTTATAGCAACTTAGAATTAAAAAGCTTTTTTTTTTTTTGCCGAAACCTAGTGTGCCGCATACTTCATAACTATTATTTAAAAGTTGATGGAAATGAAATTTTTACGAAATTTTTTAATATTTTAAAATTTCAAATCTAAATTGTTGCAGGATTTTTATTTTTTAATTTAAATATAATTAAAAAATTAATAATTATATTGTTGGAGGATTTTTTAAAAGTAATTATTTAATTATATATCTTACTCCTATTAAATACATAATTAATTGTATAATTAAACTATATATAAAATAATTATATTATATTTAAAATATAATATACAAAAATAGCTCTCTAAAATAACTTTGATTATTTGATTAGGACAAGTTCTACGGGAGAGGTATCCCAATAGCCAAAGCCAAATATTTAAAAATATGGTTGTTTTTGTTCAATTTTTACTCTCCAACGGAGAACCATAACGAGAGGCATTTTGCCTCTTCTTCTCGGCTGAAGGCATTCCCACATGATACTGATGTAGAGGCAAAAAGTAATAATAGTCGTTGGCATTGTTAAAATTGAAAAAAAAAAACAGAAAACAATTCATGTTGGTTTCAAATTCTAGAGCATGGTATCCCACCTGAACTCTTCAACACCAGTTGTCCAGTACCTTTCGCCATTATCCTCTAACTTCTTTTTTTTGTTGAAATCATAAATAACAGGGCTTGAAAAACTATCAGCATAAATCATTGGAGTGTTTAAAAAACTATCATTTGTAAGCAACAACCTGCTATGTTTAGCCATCATCAACTTCTTGTTCCTCTTCAACATGGCTCCTCTTCATCTGGTACAAGAGCTGACTCCTTGCAGTGAACCTATGTCCTCATGTACGTGGATGGTGGGTGGGTGAGGCAATAGCTGGAGCTGGGTGGGGGGTGGAGTTTTGCGATGGCTAGAGATTCAAGAGAGATGGGGTAGGGATTTTTTAACTTTGTGATTGAATTGAAATGAAGGGGAAGACGGAGTGAGGTGGGTTTTATATTAAATATTATATAATAATAATTAATAATTAATATTAACGGGGTGGGGTGGGTTATATACTAAATATTATTATATTATAATTATAATTATTATATAATAATTATTATTAATTGTAATAATTAATGATATTAATTATTAATTATTATATAATAATAATAATAATAATAATTAATTATTATAATAATAGTTAGCATAAAAAAATAGGGGTATCAATTTGTAATTAATTTGATTGAATTATTTGTAATGGAATGTATTTTAATTAGTTATATTTGAGTTTATTGATTATTTGTTAATGTGTTCATTTTGTTTTTTAAAGTTTTTCTAAGACTCGAAGATAATAAGTAACATTAATTAATTTTAAATACAATAATCATAAAAAAAATACAATTACTTGAAAAATATACAATATGTAGCTTTCAAATTTCAAATATTGTGAGTCTTTTAATTATATTTAAATTTATTTTTTTAATTTAAATATAATTAAAAAGAATATTTTTATTATTAGAGGGTTTTTCAAAAGCAATTATTTATTTATATAATTTATTTAATTATATAATTAATTGCATAATTAAACTATACACAAAATAATTGAATTTTATTTTAAATAATATAAAAAAATAGCTCTTCAAAATGACTTTTATCATTGGAGTACACATCAACAAAAAAAGTCATATATACACTATTCAAAGAGCCATTTTACAAATTTAACTCTCCAAAATGGCTCTTCCCATTGGACTTGCCCTTACACATAAAAATTTATATATATATATATATATATATTATTCAAAAAAACTATTTTAATGAGTTAACTTTTCAAAATAATTTTTGCCAAGAAAAAAACATAAACATGATCAAGAACATAAGCTAAACACCGCAGTAATGCATGAATAGGCAAACTTGAACACCAGACACATTTCCTCGGCAGCTCAGAATGAGTGGCAGAAGAAAGCAGGGCCACGACAGGACTGAGGTTGGCAAGCAGCAAAATGGGGATTGCTTAATATTGTTTGACCTGTATGTTGGAAGCTCATGATTGAATTTAAATTCAATTGCTAATTCCCACAAAATCCTAGCCGCATCCTTTACAGCAGGAAAAAGAAGAGGAGAATCGTAAAATGCTTCCACAGTTCCACTACCACTGACAACAGTTCCACAGCTTTTATTTGTTCATATCACACTTGTTATTTTGAAACAATTTTTGTGGAAAGTATTCATCTGCTGTAAGCATCCAAACCCCATAATACTTATACAGTGGATCGACTCCATGTTTACTAAGTTTGAAACCTATAAATATATCTGCAACTATATCAGGAAATTTTTTTTATGGCAACCTGATGTGAAGCATAAATTTTCCCTGATATAGTGAGGCTAGAGTCCTGAGATTTACTTACTGCTAACGGCCGAGCATTATTGAAAAGAATTGCCAGCAAAAAGTGAAATTGCATGATTAAGATATTTAACAGATGAAAATTAAAGACAATTTACATTCTGTAGCATGGCCCAGTACAATAATTAAGGTAAATGATTTACAGGCAAGAAAATCTCTGCCGTGAAATCAACACATACACAAAGACGTGATAAAAATTAAGTTATTTTATTTCCTAAATCAAATATTTTTATATAAAAAAATAAATTTAAAAAATAACTTTTACCACATCCACACCCGTTGTTAGAATAAATGAATGAGAGCGCAATGGGCTGGGAACTGTAGGCCATCGTGTCCAATAAAACAAAGGATAAAATCTGTTACCTGGATCAGCACAATGACTTTTAAATACTAAAGGGCCCACACCGAATTCTAGTTTGAAATCGCGAAAGTCGTTGATAGAAGGTCCTACGTGGCAAGAAAGCTCCAGAGAGTTCACCGTTAGTTGGCGTAGGCGCGCGAAACATCTGGAAGGGAGGAGAAGATGTTCTTGTCATGTCTTAAGAGTCAAAAATTCCTCTCCCTAAGGTGGCATATAAAAGGCAAATATCTAACACAAGTTCATTATCAGAAAAATCAAAAGCCAGTTGATAAAAGAATTTGAAGCCTTCGGTTTTGGTTTGGTGGATCGATTCGCGCTGATAACTGAGTCGATTGGATTTTTGGAAGCGTTAGTTGGACATTTCGTTTTCTCTCTGTTACTTCATATTAAAGTTAAAGATAATGTAAGTGAACCTTCCTTCTTTGTAGATGATTGTTTGGCTTTGATTTAATAGTATTGTTATCTGTTGATCTGTGGAGATTTATTGAAATGTAAAGGGATACTCTTGTTCAATGAATGAATAACGCCAGTGATTTGAAATTCTGTAGGAATCATTTCTCGCTAAAATTTGTGGATTTACAATGCACTAAGTTGTTGTTAGAGAGGTTTTAGAGGATTTCTTAAGGGTTTGATTGTGCATAGAGAACATGCTTAGTTTCTCATCTAGAACAACATAAGATGTATCCCATTTTTAAGCTCTCGGTTAATTAATAAGAAAATCGAAGACCAAGTACTAAGCATTCAGCATGACGTTTTGAATGTATATTCATTTTGGGTTCCTGTGAGCTGTTTGGCTTGCGTTCCTGTTAGTCAACAGGATTGAGTACATTCACCTTCAACTTGTTTATTATTGTTACTATTACTTCGTTTTTCTTTCTGTGTTGCTCTTTTCGTGTCTGTTGTTGCCCATGTCTAGATGTTGGCCTTTGTTCTTTTATTGCTCTCCTTGATAAAAAAAGAAGAAGGTAGGCTCTGTTTCGATGTTGAAGATGATCGTTCATGCTGATCTGTGTTTTAACCTTTTCAGTTACATCATACATCGATATCTGGTGGTATTTGAGTCGGGAATTCCAACCTGCTAAAGATCTACCAAGGATTCTTGATTTGAATAAGCTTTACCGAAAATGATGCCTGTGTATAGATGCATGGACTCACGCCCGGTGGGCGGAGACCATGTACCTCCCATGCAGCATTATCATCCAAGCTTTGGGGCTATTCCACCTCATATGCATGTTGATCCATCCAAATCTTCGGCTCTCTATGGACTTTGGCCTTATGGGAACAACTTCGGGTACTCGGTTCCATGTCATGCCTGCTGTGGTGGCCATGGTAATTTCACTGGTTACTATGGTCCCAGACCTCCTTGTTCTCATTTTCTACCACCTCAGTATCAGTGCTATGGATATCCTCCATATCATGAAACGATGCCTGTACAATTTGTCCCTTCTCCACATTATTCGATGGACCAACCAAGATATGAATATGATAAGGTCGTATCTAGCAACAATCATTGCTGTGGTTGCCGGAGTCACACCCATGACCAGAAGAGAGATGAAAGTGTGAAGGTGGAGGAGCTGGATCCTGACTTTCAGAAGAAAGAAGGCGACTCTTTGGTTCCATCTCAGGTGAGAAAGTATCCATACCCAGTTGTGTGGATTCCACCAGACAAAATAAAGAATGAAGAAGATAGAAAACCTGTGGACTCAGAAATGGCAAGCGCGGAGAGGGCTTCACGAGTTATGAAGCCTCCTGAGAGTGTAAAGCCTCATGAAGAAAAACCAAGAGAGTGGAATGGTTGGGTTCCTCTTGACTTGAAAAGCTTTGGACCCTTCATGCCAGCGGAAGATCAGAAGAGAACTCAAAATCACCAAAATGAGGACAATTTGCAACAGTTTCCATTTCCTATATTCTGGCTGCCACCATACAACAAACAGAATGACACTTCCATCAAAGATGGTCCGCAGACAATTTCCTCTTCAAAACCTGTAGACGACCCACCTTCCGTTGTCAAGTTCTTCCCGGTGAAATCACCTGGCAGCAGCGATGGCTCTGACAAACTTCAAGAAGGCCAATACAATCCTAGAGACCAAGTAAGTTCAGAAACAGAAAGCACTCCTGTCAAACAAATGGAAATGCATGGGGAGAAGGAGGGCGTTAATCAGAAAATCATACCTGTGCAGCAAATGGAAGCATTTAGGGAGAAGGAAAGTTCAGAAGGCATTGGTAAGAGAGATGGAACTGCCTCTTTGAAAAATGCAGAAGGTAACCCAACTGGCAGCTCTTCTGGGATCTGTGCAAAACGACAAACCTTATCCCCCCCTAAGGCATCAAAGTTACCTCCTATCTGTTTAAGAGTTGACCCAATGCCTAAGAAGAAGAATGGAAGTTCAGGCTCAAGGTCTCCTAGTCCTCCAGGGTCAAAAAGACAGCTGCAGGAGGCATCAAAGGACATTTCTAACTCTTCTGCTTTATCAGATTTAAAAGCAAATATCCATCATGACGCACAAGCTCAGAATGTTGCTCGAAGTAGCGGCAAGGAGACAGAAGCAAAAAAGAATGAAGGGAAAGTCATAGAGGTCGTGCCGAGGAAACATATTGAAAACAAAGATGGTGAAGGAAGGAAGGAATCTCAAACTCAGACGCCAATTGCCATTACAGATCTTCAAAAGGAGGTCTTCAGAAGCCCAAAAGCAGAGGAAATTGAAACTTATGAAGAAAAATACGTAAATAAAGAGGAGCAAGGAGCAAGAGATGCTAAAGATTTGGCAGCTGATGAAGCAACCAAGTCAAAGGAAGTAACAGATGCAGCCAGATCAGCAATTTATGAAAGTAAAGGACAGAGAACGAATTTATCAGATGAAGCAGCCGCCTTGCTTATACAATCAGCTTATCGTGGGTTTGAAGTGAGGAGATGGGAACCTTTGAAGAAATTAAAGCAAATTGCTATGGTCCAGGAACAGGTAGTTGTGGTTAAAGATAAGATTCATGCTCTCGAGTCCTCTTCTGACCTCCAGAATGATGATCGGCAAAGGCTAGTCATTGGAGAAATGATAATGAGCCTTCTGCTGAAATTGGACGCTATCCAGGTACGTATGCACGTTGCAACTAACAACGACACGCTCAACTTTCTCTTGAATCGTTTGCACGAGGAATGGAAAAAATGAATTTTTATGTACATGATACAAGCTATGCAGGAGGATTGACTGTGCAGATTCAATTTGTTTGCTTAGCCGCATTTCTGTGTCTAATTGCTACTAGGCATAGCAATGAGCAATACAACGATCAATTTTCTTTGTGGCCTTTTGTCTTGTAGAATTTTGGATTGTTTTCTGGAATTGTCTTGATTCAATTTTTGGTTATTTTATTCCTCAGGGCTTGCATCCAACTATGAGGGATATCAGGAAATCCTTAGCAAGGGAACTTGTAGCTCTACAGGAGAAGCTTGATTCACTCATCATGAAGAAGTGTGAGGAAACTGCGGGACCCAAAAATTCTGAAGATCATCTCATCGCTTCCAGTGACATTACCGCAAACCAAGATGTACAAAAAATGGAGGTAGGAGAACAGCCAAAATACTGTCTTTCTCAAATGATGGACTCTGTAGGTGACTCGGAGGATAAGGAAACTTCAAAGTCTCCTATTATTATCAAAGAGGATCACAGGGAATCTGAAAATGAAGGTAGGGAGGTCGAAATTGATGGAGGGTCTCACGTGGCAGAGCAAGAAAACAAGGTTGGCAGTGGAGAGTTCAAATCTAGTGGAGTTGTTGTTCCAGAGAATGAGCAGCGAATGTCAGCGATTGAACAAACTATCCTATCCCAGTCACAGGAGAGTGATGGAGAGGAGATCAGGGGAATTCTACCGGAGTTTATGTGCTGCAGTCCACATAACAAGCAACAAGCTGAATTGACGAAACTGACTAATGTGGAAAATAGTCCTGAAGTGAAGGGAACTGAAGCACCTGCACATGAAGTAAGTGGCAAGGTGGGTGCCGTTTCCGATAAAGAGGAAGAATGTGGAACAGCAATGGTGGCGGTCATGGATGGCATTGAAAAGGAATCAAATGCCATTTCAACTGTTGTATCTCCTGAGTCGACAACTGCTACAAAAACTACAGATGTAAATTTGCTGAAAGAATTCCCATTAGGGCTGATTGATGACGAGGCACCAGAGAAATTGGACAACTCGAATATTCAAGAGAATGAAGTTCCATGTGGTGGAGACAACAAAGAAGATACAGAACCACCTTCATTAAATGAGATAATAATCCCAATTGAGCCAGAGCACCAGTGCATTGAAGTTCTTGATGAAGGGGCTTTTCTTGCTGGATCAGAGGATTTAGTGAAGGTTGTCCCTGAAAAGGACGACAACCATGAAGATGCAATGGTTAGTGTGCAACAACCTCGAGCATTAGGTGTCAAAAATGATGAGGAACAAGTGGAAGTTCTTGGACAGGAAAAGGTGCCAGACTTTTCCCGGGAACAAGAAGAGAGCAATGAAGAAAAGCAGAAAGATGGAAATGGCCACACTGACCACAGCTGCTGCTCTTCTGAATTAGCAAACAAGATCTTTTTTCAAGAGGAGGAAATGCGAGCTGAGGAAGAACAAGACAACGACTGCCAGCCAATAACAGATTGTGGAAATGAAGAGATGAATTTGGAAGCAAAGCAATTCCATGATCTACGGCTCTTGAGTGACAATGACACTTTGGAAGATCGGCTGGATGGATCAGAAACCTCCAAGACATCATCGTTGATTGGACCGCAATTTTCTCCAATGGGTGCAGAGCATGATGAAAAGAAAGGAGAGGTAATGCCTGCATCATTCATTGCCATTTCCAACCAGGTATCCCTTGATGAACAGGGGATGGGGATGGAAAGTCAGAGAAAGCTAGTTGAGGAGAATGAGAAACTAAGAGGGATGATGGAGCGATTAATTGAGACAGGAAAGGATCAATTAACTGTTATATCGAATCTGACCGAGAGAGTGAAAGATTTGGAGAAAAAACTGTCCAAGAAGAACAAAGTATGGGCAAAACGATTTCGGATAGCAAGTCCACCTTCCAGTGCAAGGCCATCAGTCAAGTCCCCAAGGAGAGAAGCTGGTGTTGCAACGTAACCTTGATGGATTTTGTGATTGTTCAGTGTGTGTGAGAGATAAAAGTCCGCACGCTCTTCGTAGATATGCTCACATGCCATAATAAACAGTCTTGTGGAACGCAGGTTTTGTTAGTACACGCCATGTTTCATTTTCTGTATCAATATTCATATTATTTCATGTATAGCATTGCTGGCTGTTTTTGTTGAAACCATCATCGCCATTTGGCTTTAGATTGCAATCTTACTATCATCCTTAACATTAGTGCCATCGTTTTGACATTATTGAAATATTTCTGTGATTTCTCCCTTGGGCCATCGGCCCGCGGCCCAGTTTTTAGCTAGAAGTCCATTGCATGTTTGCAAGTTGGTAAATGACCCCAGAAAATACTACATTGTACACTTGAAACCAATGATATTAATTTTGTTTCGGTTGAAATGATTTAAACAATTTATATCATGAAAGAAACAAAATGATATTGATTTTATTTCAGTTTAAATTTTAATTTGTTTCATAAATTTCAGTTAAATACTGGTTAAAACACATTAATATAATAAAATGATATTAATTTCATTTCAGTTTAAATTTCGATCCGTTTCAGAAATTTCAGCTAAATACTGGCTTAAACACATTAATATTTTTTTGTCTATGCTGTTTTGGTAACATAAAATTTTTTATCTTATTTTTGAATTCTTAAACCAACACGCATCCAAGTTCACTAGATATTACCGGCCTAAGAACAAATTCCGTTGAAGTAAACAAGTTTAAAATGAATTTAAGTTTAAAATGACTTCCTAATTTATATTTATAAACAAAACTATTTGCTTAGATATCTATTTAGCTGATGTGGGATAGCTTTCAACATTTAAACCCATAAATTCTAAGGCTATTGCATAATCTATTGATTTGGGATAGAATAGATTTGTCCAGCTAGACAAATCAATCCAGCGAAATCAATTGTAACTGTAAGTTTATATATATATATATATATATATATATATATATATATATATATATATATATATAAATTGTTGCATCGACTTTGATTTTATAAAAAATAAAAATTATATTTGGTTTTTTTTTTGTTTTTTTTAACTTTTTTCTTATAATTAATTGATTGATTGGTTATATATAAACAATACAATTCCAAAACAGCATGCCGAAACGCTCTAAAACCGAAACATTCTGTACCAATAAAAAATACAAAACGCCAACAAAAATGGTATTAACAACCTTGATACCAAAAGCTAGATAGTTTATGCAGGTTAATAGATGAATATTTTTAAAAATAAATATTACACATCTTGAAAACAAAATTGAAAGTATAAAATTATATATATATATATATATATATATATAAGTAATAAGTAATAAGTAATAAAATTTATGGCTTATATTTTAAACTCAAATTACTTGATATAATTTTCTTTTAAAAAAATCTAAACAATATAATTAAAAATAAAAAAGGGATACAAATCATATTAACTTTTCAAACATTAAATTGAAAAAATAAGAAAAATCATGAAGCAAATTAAACAACAACATAAAAAAATCATACAAAATGATTTAACTAATAACAGTTAGTAAAATAAATAAGAGGACAACTATAAATATTTGATTGATTGGTGAATTTTTTTAAAAATAATCACAAAAATACATCAAGAGAATTAAGATTAAATTGAAAAGAAAAAAACATATATTTAGATTGTTAATAAATTTAATAAAAATAATTAAAAAAAATAGATCAAATTGAAAAAACAATACCATGTACTTTGATTGCAAGGTGAAAATAAAAACCAATAAAAATTGCACAAAAAAGTTAAGAAACAAAATCAAAAACCAAAAGGAGGAGAAACAAAGTAAAAACAAAACACCACATGGCAAATTAGAATTGAAGAATAAAATTAAAAAAAAAAATCAAAACTCTATAAAATGATCAATAACAAAACGTATAAATAAAACAACTACTAAATCTGAAGACAACACAAATAAAGAGCGACCTTGAAAATTTAGATGGTTAGACCAGTGTTGTATGTTTTGTTCTGTTTTGGTCGAAATATTTTGTACCAATTAAAAAACGAGATAAAATAGCGTTATTTTTATCTTAGTTTAAATTTCGGCTCTTTTCATTTCGGCCAAATGATTTTTTTTAAATAATAAATGATTTTAAAATATCAATCATATCTCTTAATTCGATCTTTAGATTGAGATAAAATTTTATAAGAGTCTCTTGATATATTTATATACATTATGTTAAAATTTCAGAGCAATCAGAGAATGTAATAATCTTGTAAGATTGATGATGATATTCTCGTAATGTTATATATATTCATAATTTTATTCAGAAAAATTATTTTATTGTATCTTTTTTAGATTGGATTGCATAATTTTAAATAATTTTATTTTTTAATTTGAATTTTTTTCCTCTAAATCTCACATATCAATTAAAAAGAAAACAAGGTAAAAATGACATTGTACCAAAGCCAAGATTTTGTTCAAAGGACGCATTATAGTAATTAGATTTTTTTAATATTTATTAGATACCAAAGTAAAAATATATCCACTAAAAAACAAAGGTTGGAATGATTATAGTAGCTTTGAACGAAGCTAAGGTTTTAAGTAATATTTTTTAGGAGAAGCGCTTTTAAGTGTGCGTGTGTATATACACGCATTTTAATGGTAATAACCCAGCATGCCCAATAGAAAGGGATATCGGGCCCACATAACGCTCGGCCCATTCAATTTAGCAAAATAAAAGCCCAAAATATCCAGATTAATAAGGTCTCTCTAATCACTCCCCCCCATTGTAGTGTGTCTCCCACACGCCAATCTCCGCTGCAAATCCACTGCAGCGACCACCATGTCTCACCCATGCTTTCACTTTCTTGTTCCTAACCTCCAATTATAATTTTTTTCTACTTTCCTGATCAAAATACTTACCGTACATTTTCCAGGAAATCTAGAAACCAAGAAAAGCATGATTTTCATTTTCTTGATCATATCACAACCGCTCAATCCTTAGAAACAAAATCAAGAAAGAGATCAAAACAGAAACAAGAAAGCTAAACAGAGGCTCACATGGAGATGAATATTCTAGAAATCAACTTGATTTCTGCACAAGGTCTAAAACCGCCATCTGCTAATTTACGCAGGATGCAAACATACGCCATCGTTTGGATTGACCCTTCAACCAAGCTCCGAACCCGAACAGATCGATTGGGGTCCGGAAACCCTACTTGGAATGACAAGTTCCTCTTCAGAGTCACGCCGGAATACCTCTCCAGTGAAACCTCAGGTGTCTCCATCGAAATATACGCCATCGGTTGCATCCGTGACGCTCTGATCGGAACCGTCCGTTTACTTGTCAGTAACCTCCCGCTTTCTACCCCAAGTTCTGAGATTACCACGCCTTCATGTATCGCTCTCCAAATTCGCCGTCCTTCTGGAAGATTCCGCGGCGTGATCAACATTGGAGCGAACGTGATCGGCGGCTCTGATTTCTGGGCATTGCATGGAGCATCGGCGATTGGATACCGTGATCTTGTGGGAGAGAGTATGCACCGGCGGCGGAAGGATAGACAGCGTGACACGAAGAGTTCAGTCGGCGAGGATGTGAATTACTCTTGTGGTGAATCGGGAGATTTGTCAGACGGTACTGATTCAACGACTTCATCATCGTCAACAGCATCAACTGTGCTGAAGGATTGGAATAGGGTTGGGGATTTTGCAGGGACCAATCTTGTGAGGTCGTCATCAGACGGTGGAGGTTTGTTGTGTGGGTTGTTGATGCAGAGGAGGCTTCTTCCTTGTTTGTCTGAACAGAACCTCCGGTCCTATGGTGGGTCACAGAAGGAGAACTGATAACGATTTTTGATTAACGGTCGAGATTGTATTCGAGAGAGGTTTTGAGATTTTGAGCTCTTGAACAAGAGTGTTTAGCTGAAACTGGAAGTAGAGATGTTGCGTGGCGGGCATCATCCATGATGAATTAAGGCAAAAACTGCTCATCAACGGCGGAGGTCATCTCTCTCCGGTGCTTTGTTTCTTGATGCTGTACATGATTCTGAATTTTGTAGCCGTTGCGTGGCGGTTATATTTCAAACATTTCTTTGTCTATCGGGTGCCAGTGCCGGTATCTTGACCTTTTTAAAAATGAACACAGTTGGTTTTGTTATTTGATTTGTGAGCAACAATCAGTAATTGCTGATACGTTTTTCTTCACTGTTTTTGATCTGTTCACTGCACTCCGTCGTTGTTGGTACTGGGTTTCACGAGTAGTTCATTAATGTTTTCTTGGTAGTCGTCGCTAGGACACTGAAATCAGGTTGGGCTCTCAGCAAGCGATGAAACCTCGTCATAATTTTGGTCATGTAGATTAACCCGATGTAAGCTGGTGTGATTTCGTATCTTGGAAAGTTATGGTTGGCTTCAGGTCGAGGAGCAGACAAGTTAGGCTGATTTTGCTGCCATGAGAATGGAGGAGGCTCGACAATGATGAGCCATTTGAAAAATGACAGAGAGCACACAGGCCGAGATGATTCCAATGGACACCTCTAACCTTAGATATATTCTAATAGCCCATTATAAACTTAGACTGGGCTGACAAGGGTTTCGAAACTGCAGTCTTTTTGCATCGTTTTTGCACCTCATCTTCTTTCATCCCGCTCACCCGATTTAATATGACTGATTTATATAATCAAATAATTATTTTTAAAAAATTGTTTAATATTATAATTATTTTTTAATCATATTTAAATAAAAATAAATAAATAAAAAATAGTGAACAAAACACCAAAATTTAAATTTTCTGGATATCAAATATTGAAAAAAAAAACGTTAACATTTTAAACTTTAAAATTTAAGGGAAAATTAATTATAATATGAAACAGGTAAATATTCATCTACAAATATTCGTATAAACCTGAATATTTTTCTTTATCATATTTTTCTTCATCGTTTTTTCTTTTCAATCTCTATTTTATTTCAATAAAATTTATCATGAATCATTTGAATTTTAATTTTTATAATGCTTTTGATTTTGATAATGACACTCCCATATTCGTTTTCCAAGTTGCTACAATAATGGTTGCTAAAGAAGAGTCGATAAATCAAGGGTGGAGAACAAAGTCTCATGGCTATGTTTTTTTGACACAATATTGTCAATCGTAATAGAAATGAAGGTATATTGAGATTGTATAATATTTTTTTTTTTTTTGCAAAAAATCCTAAATTCACAGAAAATCAATTTTGAAGGAGATTTAGGATGAGTTATCGTCTTTTTCTTCGGATCGCAAATGTGATAGAGCTCACAATCCATATTTCAAACAAAAATCAGATGCACTTGGTGTTCTTGGCTTATCTTGTCTTCTAATGGTAATTGCAGCTCATGGGATACTTCCATATAGTATTCTTGCAGATCATACTGATGAATATATACAGATTGGGGAAAGCATTGCAATAGAAAGTCTTAGAGCTTCATCAAATTAATTGTTGATTTTTTGAGGGATTGGTATCTAAAAGCATCAAACGAGTCCGGTATTGATGGATTATTATTAATTGGTGAGTATCGTGGATTTTCAGAGATGTTATGAAGCATTGATTGCATGCACCGGAAATGAGAGAAATAACAATTGCTTGGCATGAGATATATACTGGACATCGTCATGAACATACTATATTTTTAAAAGCGGTTGCTTCACAAGATCTTTGGATATATCATGTCTTTTTTGAAATGTCTAGATCACTAAATGATATTAATATTCTTGGTCGGTCACCTATCTTTACTGCACTTGCTGAAAGTCATGCTTCTCCATTCAATTACATAATCAATGACATGAATATGCAATTGGATACTATTTAGAATATGAGATTTACCCAAATTAGTAAACCTTTGTTAAGACAATCCTAAGGCCATTAGGAGAAAAGAGAAAATATTTTGCAAATAAACAAGAGTCTGCAAGAAAGGATGTGGAGAGGGCATTTAGGGTGTTACAATCTTGTTTCATAATAGTGCGTGAACTTGTGTGATATTGGGATGAAGAAACTCTTGCAAATATTATAAAAACTTGTATAATAATGCATAATATGCTTATTGAGGATGAAGGAGCAATGAACTTTGGATTTGACCATGAATATGAAATTAGTTCTTTCATATCAATGTCACATCATGACACACCAGAACTACATGATTTTCTTCAAATTCATAATTGAATCAGGGATAAAGCAACGAACTCCCAACTCCAAGAAGATTTGATTGAACATTTATGAGAACAATACGGTAACAAGTAATTGATCATTAGATTTAAGCTTTTTATGCTATCATAATTTTCAAGTAATTGTATGTTTTTTCTATTGTTGTTATATTTGAAGTTAATTAATACTACTTATTATCTTTGAATGTTAGAGGAACTTAAAAACATTTGAATTGATATCAATTTTATAACACGATAACATATTATCAATTAATAAAATTAACACACTGATGTGAACCTTATGATCACGTGATCACGCAACCTATAATCAAGATTGAGATATGATCCCAAACTGATAGAAGTGTGACACAATGAAAACCTACCTCAAGGCACCAACACTATTGGAATGAATAAAATGACAACACGAAGTCAGCTAATCTTTGATAAGTCAAATTCAGTTCGTTTAAGAACTGAGGAATGCAAGAATCACTCCCACACTTTAAAACTAAAAAAATCAAAAGTAATATTCATTAATTGCTGTCAAAATTCATCTTACATGAGTTTAAATAGTTCTTGAAAAATTAACACTAATGGACCTTTTATGTGGACTTAAATGAGATCCACTCAAATTTGACCCAAAATCCTAAATTAGAAAGCCTATGACTTAATCCAAACAAGTTTTGGATCCTATCTAAAAGCGAAGTCTTAAATAAGCCCAAACAAGTCTTGGGTTGTGGCTAACAAAGCTAAATAAAGCTTATAATATTAAATTCATTAACTATTATGAGAAGAAGAGAAGTAAAATATTATAGAGTTGATTCAAGGTTTATTTATAGCATTTCATCGAGCCCCTTCGATCCTAAAAACAAAAAGAAAAGGTAGTCACCGATGTTATTTCCAAGTTGTAGTAGGATTCTTTTATTTTATTTGTTACCCTCACTTCATGGACCAAAAAAAGTTGCATTAGACCCCTCTTATACATGGATAAGATGTATTTGGGTCTCCTCTTGATACTTCAATGGTTCTTGTAATTTTGACTTGGTTGAAACCTTTAAAACCAATGCATTCAATGTCTCTTTCAATGTTTTTATCTTATACCAGGTCATTTGACCATTTGCTGGTGTTTTTAGGCTGGTCCACATCACACACTAAACAATATATTTAAAGTAATCAATACATTTAAACATAATTAATAAAAAATACATTCCCTTACTAATAATTCAATTCAATTAATTATAAATTATTATTTTTTATAATTTTTAACTTTCTATTTTGAAAAATGCTAAAAAAATTGGATCTAATTTAGAGATATTTATCTTCATAATTTGTTTTTCTTTCTCATTCATATCAATTTCTTGTTTCTCTTGACTTTGTTTAATCATTATAGCTTGGTGCTCTAACATAATTTTCCTGTATTGTTTTTTATCCTCATTTTTAACTAAAATACCCCTAAATTATTATAAGAGATATGTTATAGTTATCTCCTAAACTTTCTCTTTTTCTTGTCTACATTTAAGTCGTTTCTTTACAGTTTTTTAATTAATTGGTCTATTTTGATAAATAAAAATTTCATTATCTTCTCCTAAACTAACAAAATCAGGGGTTGATGGAGTTTAAGAGGTTAGATTTGCATATCCATGATTATTTTTTTATTTCTTGTTTGACTTTTGATATTGACTTGAACTCTCAAATTGTCATTTGGGTTTTTTTTTTTTTAAATAACCCAATAATATTGTACTTGAAATCATTTGTTAACACATGAAGCATATATTTGATGGGTATCATTAATTTAGTAAAACAAAGTCAATAAATTAAATTATGTTAACAAAATATATGAAACAAACAATTCAATATGGAAATGAAAAAAAAATTACCCTTGATTCTTCAGTCATTCCATTTTATTGACGGTTTTCAATTTGGGTAACAAATCCAACAAATTTATCAACTTCTCTATTTCTTTCTTGTCATCTACTTAAAATGTTTATTCGGGAACGATTATTTAAGTTTCCTCCATTCTCTATGAAGTAAGCATGTACTTGATCCCAAAATTATCTTGTTTGTTTTTTAACTCATGTAATTGAATCTTTGCTTGTATTTAACCACATAGACAAGAAATAATCTTCCTCTTATGTTTTTTTTTTTTTAGTTCTTTATGATTTTTTAATCATGTGGAGAATTAAATTAGAGTCTCTAGAGTCATATAAAAGCTGATTACGATCACTTAATTGTTAAACAATATCTTCAGACTCACTTATAAGAAAATTGATGAATGAGTTTGATAAATTTGAATCCATCTATAAAAAAAAAACTTGTGTTAGTTAATATGTTACATTTTATCTAACTTAAAACTTTATTGAACTTATGTTATTAATAAACTTATAAAAACAAGAAAATATGGAATTCAATCTTATCCACAAACATGGTCAAAAATCCCAGCCACGCATCATTTTACAAATAAAAAATGGATATGAAATGCCTCAAGCACTAAACAAGATGTGTTTAATACTAGAAGCAACAATCATACAAGGCAAGAAACAAAATCCCTAGAAATTTTGTCCAGACTTTCATTCATATTCCCTTTCTTTCTCAACAACTAAATGCACTAATCTTCAATAACTTGCAATGAAATATATCAATACACAAACAGGAAGGGGAAAATAGAAAAATTTCCCATGGTAACAACATGAATAAGAATAAACAGAGTAATTTTTGTAGATTTTATAGGGCAAAAAATTGTGGATATGAAGAGTATTTAGGCAAGATGAGTTACAAAGTGGAAGATTTGTTAACCAATCACAATTTTTTTAAAAAAACAAATTACCAAGAAAATCTCATATTTTATTCTTTTGTTTAATACTAGAAAAAAAATCATACAAGGCGCTAGAAAAAAATTTCTAGACTTTCATTCATATTCCTCTTTTTCTCAGCAACCAGACATGTTAAAACAAAAACAAACAGTAAGAGATTTTGAAACCTTCACTCACTTCCCATCTTTTTCTCAGCTCTCGGATCCAAAATGCATAAACAAAATAAGATCCACATGAAAATCTTGTCTCCCTCGCCCCACTTTTGACTTGAAAATTGTAACCCGAAATCTAGAATCGAAACTCCCTAAAATCCAAAGAAAACATATAGGCTTGATTTCAGAACCAACAAAATTGATTAATTGACCCTTTTGCAACAAATACAAAGAATTTTTATGTTCACCATCTTATTTAAACATCAAACCCACTAAATAATAACATCAAGCATGCCTCCCTATAGTGATTTCTAACAAAGCCCCATAAATAAAAATTGATATAAGATAAAAACTCATAAATAATCCATTCTTTTTCACTATACTACAAATATCATGTAGAAAAAAATAAAAACATTAAATCCCATTATTGCATGGATTTAAATTGTCAATATCCTCATCTCTAAAAGCTTGAAAAAGAAAAGGGAAAGGACCCGACAACGACATACTGTTTAATTTTCAAATATCACATGATAATCATGCAAGCAAAATCCCATATTAAAACTCAAAACAACTAACATCTATTTTGCATCTTACATCAAGAAACTGAAAATAGGAAATGATTAGAAAACAAACTTTTTGGGTATGGAAACAGTGAGTTCTTGATCGGATCTTGACTCTCATATTCAAGTTCTTCTTCTTAACTCTCAGATCTACAAATCTCTTGAAATAGAAAATGGTTATTGTTCGGTTTTGATGAAGCGACATGTTTTAAGTGATTTGATTATGTTGAATAATATTTCGACGATAAAATATAATTTATAGTTTTTATATTCAATGTAGCTACAAATAGTAATTCAAACACAAAATAAGTATTTTGTCTATTAAAATAATTGTTGGGTTAGATATAATAAAACAAAATAATTAAAAAAAAATAATTTTTTTAATAGAACTCTTCTAGTAACTGCAGCTATGGAGTTTCTCTTAACCCTAAAAGCAAACATGAGATCCATTCACGGGAACAAATTTAGGGAGAAGGGAGGAACAGGTGGCAAAGCAGAAGAAAAAAAAGAAGCACAGAGGGGAGCATAGCATGCTGCTGGTGCATAGAGGGTTAGATGTAGCCTCAGTAGCGGTCGAGATCACAGAGCACGATGTGATTGATTGGATAAGTAAACGAAAATTACTACAACAGGAAGCAAACCAGCCAGCAAGACCAATCAGGATAATACGGGAAAAAGTAGTTTTTTGGAGGTGATCAATCGAGATTTGTATGTCGGAAGCAGGAGGAGTGTTTCATTTTCATAGGACTCCGGGTCTCCTTGTCCGTCTCTTTCATGACCTCCCTGCCGATTTCTCCGAAGTTTATTCCTGCAATGTCCGTTTGAACGCATGTAAGTGCACAGTGAGAAAACTAATACCACTGAATTGCCAACAAGTTTATGTTTGTTTGTTTGCTTCCTTTCTTATTTAAAAATACCTTTTTAAAATAGTTTACATAAAATGTGAATTCTTTTAAAATAAATATATATATTTAGTATTGTCATGAAAAATGAAATAGAAAATATTTTTTGTTATTTAGACTATATTATGAAGAATAAGCTAGAAAATAATTTTTTAATATTTTAATTTTTTTCAGGTTTATTAAAAAAATAAGACCGACTTAATATCTTAAAAAAATGGATTCCCATTGTACACAGAGAAAAAAAACACACTTTTGTACATAAATAAGGCTCTTGTTTTCCATTATGTATTAATTAAGACTGTGTTTGTTTTTATTCTCAAAAACAATTTTACTTTTTATTCTAAATTGGGTTTTTATTTTTTTATTTTATTTTAATATGTTAATATTAAAAAAGAGGATTTTTTAATATATATATATATTATTTTAATACTTTTTAAGTAAAAGCAACTGCTACATGAATTTAAAGCGTTTGGCATCAAAAGGCATGCTTAGAAATTCTTTATTTTTAAAATATCGAACAAAAAGACATGGTTGGGTCTCCTTGACCCATAAGTGGCCAGGCTGACCATGACCTGTCCTCCATTTTCCATCACCCTCGTGCTAGAAGACCACCGTAAGCTTTTTCCGAGCGAACGCTGTGTCTAGAACGTGATGGGCTGCAAAATGTTCTGTGGGTTCTGGTCATTAAACAAATGGTTGTCTCAGGTCTGCCTCTTGTTTAATACTGTGTTTTTTTTTTTAAATAAAATAAAATGAAATGAAATTTGAAATTTAATACCACGCGCAATCCATGTCTCCAAGTAATAACCAATTTTTCATCGAGCCCCTCGTATCCATAATCAATTATCAATTAAATCATCAAGCTCTGACCATTTTTAATTAAAATCCCCTTCCTAATATTTTTATCAATTCTATACCTATTTCATTTAAGCTTTTTTTTTTAAAAAATTAGGTCCCTCCATCTAAATTTATTATTGTTTTATAAAACAGTGGTCTCCCTTTAGAACATCCAAGCCTGTAAAAGGGTTGTAAATGTCATGATTTTGTGCCTGGATAGTGTGATTAAAATTTTTTTTATTTAAAAACATATCAAAATAATATATATTTTTTAATTTTTAATTTTTTTGACATCAACCTATGAAAATAATAAAAAAATATCAAAAAATATTTTATTTAAAGTAAAAAATAAATTTTTTATTATTTTTTTTAAAATACTTTTGAAATACAATGTCAACCATAACTTTTCTGGTAAAGTTTCAATTTTCATGCCAATCATTCAATTTTAATTTTTTTTTAACGTCTATATAGACATTAGAATATGTTATTCTTAACAAATGAGCAGCTCATGAAAATAAAAGTGAAGGCAGTATTATCTTTTTATAAAAGTTTTATTTGCTTATAATATCATCATTCAATCTCAATTTGTCATATGTATCTTTTCTAATTTCATCATTGATTATTTTATTTATTTTGGGTTTTTGATAGTTTTTTTAATCTCACCTTCCAATAAAAAAATTGTTTATGTTTTTTATTGTGATTCTCATTATGTTGATGGAATTTCTAGATTTTTTTAATTTAGTCTACTTATTATTGTTGCCTATATTTTTTTTATCAGATTAAAATAAAATAATTTTATTATATATATTTAACCCAGTCAATTTTATGAACAAATTACAAATTTATCCTTATTATTTAAAACATGATTATAATATTTAAACATTTTTTTAAATGAAATAGAGCCCGCGGCATAGATGGAATCCACAACTGGTTTTTGCCATTGAAAAAAATTAAAAAGAAATCACATATCTTTGTTTTTTTTTTTTTTTGTGTGTGCGTGTTAGATTTTTGACCTAAGGGATAACTATTTAGTAGTGAAATAAAAGTATTTTTTATTTAAAAATAAAATAAAATAATATTTTAATTTTTAAATTTTTTTTTTTATATTAACATATAAAAATAATCTAAAAATATTAAAAAGTTTTAAATTAAATTAAAAAAATACTTTTAAAGCATTTTACCAAACACGAATAACCATGCAAGCTAAACGCATAGGCGTGATTTTTGGTATTCATCTCACAGTGATTTCAATAGACGGCTAAAATCCGGTTACATGACAGCCGAAATTGTCCTTGACACAGGAACGTTACAAATTGGTCTTTAACCTATATATTTAACAGCAAAACAGTCCTCAAATTTTAAAATCTTTCTCCCCAATCTCTCTTGATCTAACATGTTCGTCTCTCTCAAATTATATAGTAATAAAAAACACAGAAATTGGTGAAAAAAATAATAAAATTGGATAAAAATATACATCTTAAACAATTCTATAACCAACTTTATGATTTTGTATTTCAAGTATAGGACTGAAAAGGTATTGAAAATCTTGCCTAGTTAATCGTATGTCCTTCTATCAATTCATTGATTTAGGGTGTGTTTGGTATTATTTTTACTTTTATGGTTAAGATTTTTAAAAAATCAGTTTAATGAAAAACATTTTTAATTGCGGTTCAAAATAAATAGTAAAGTATTTGGTTAAAACTATGGTCGAGTTTGAGGTTGATGAAAAACAATTTCATGTGTTTGATTACCATACTTTTAATATTATTATCAACTTGTGAAATTAACTTAAAAATATATACACATACACTTCTTTTTATTAATATTTATTTTTTGATTTTATCAATTATTTTTTATCCCACTTTTCTCTCCTGTTTTTTTATGTTAATTAATTGATACCCTTTTTTTTAAAGTTATTTATTCAAGATTATATTTTTTTTAAGGTGTATGGTAAAAAAAAAAAACAATAATCAACATTTGTTTTGCAAATTACCCAGATTAAATGCAGTCAAGCAAAAACAAAAACAAAAAAACTAAGCAAAAATAAGACCATTATTGCATTTAAGCACAAAAAAACAAAAAAAAAACCCACAGTTAAATTACTAATAAATAACCCTCCTGAACACAAAATTCTTCTTATTATTATTATTATAAACAGTTATAACACTCTCGATATCTCTCTCCTTGACCATTTCTCGTGAACAATCCTTTCCTTCTCCGATCTCTCTAAACGACGCCGACGCTCCTCTAAACAAGAAACCGAGAAGTAGGAACTGAAACAAGAGCCAAGACAAAGACAAAGATCCCTCTATTTTTGCAGGGGTGATGAGGACAACATAGGGACCGAAGATGCAAATAATGTGAAGAGAATGGGAGCATATAATGAGGACAAGAAGTGAGGGGCACGAGGCACAGAAGTGAAGGGAGCAAAGATGTTGAGGGACGAGGGTTTGATTTGGAATAATACATTCTAACAGTAATTTTGTGTGGTTTCTGTGGTTGATGAAGAGGGAATTTTTTTTTTTTTTTTTTTTTTTATATTTATCAATGAAAAGTAGCTATTAGCTGGTGGTTTGCAAGGTTTTGTTGGTGGGGCTCATGTATTATGGGGCTGTTTTAATAGGTAATTAAACAATAATTTATTTTATTTTTTTTCAAACATGGTTAGAGCCATAATACCAAATGGACACTTAATCTCATGCTACGGGATCCTGCAGGAGATGTGCTTGTGAGAGAATAAGGAAAAAATGGAAAGAAATGAGCAAAATCTTGTAGGTTGGGGTCTAAATGGTAGCAACCAAATTCAAAAGCTAGATCACCACATCAGTCAAGTTTAACAATTCCAATCGATTTTCAGGGATTACTGCTATCCAAAACATGAACAGCTAATCCCACTCAGGTGAGTTGTGAGATGAACATCCTTTTCAACGCCGGGTTACCATCGCAATCATGTCCTACATGACATCATGTTTCAGATAAAACATTGGGTGAGTTTTCCTCAACCAAATCTAGACATAACCGGATAAAGAAGACACATTAAAATCTGTTCAAGGGAAAAGCAAGGAATTATAAATTATGAGAAGTGACTTGGGGAATGTTTGGGAGTGTAATTATAGTTATTTTTAAAAATATTTTTTGTTTAAAAATATATTAAAATAATATATTTTTATTTTTAAAAAAATATTTTTGATATTAGTATATCAAAATAATATAAAAATACTAAAATTTTAATTTAAAATAAAAAACACAAAAAATTTAAATTTTTTCTTAAATACTTTCTTATTGCAACGCAAAACAGGCCCTTAACGTACTCAAGTGGGCTGGCTGAAAGGAGCACCACTTCGGTGGCGTTGCCACTAGCCTTTTTTTTCAGTTCTCTTTAAGTACAAAATAGAAAGGTCCATGGCAGACGTTAGAGTCAACGCTCTCATGCTTTTGATCCTTTCGTTTCTCTGGTGAGCCATTTGCCCCGATCCCTACTTTTGTCCACCTTCCCCCCCCTCTCTCTGTGTGTGTGTGTGTGTGTATATAAGCCTGGCTCCACACACCACCCATTAGTGGGCAAGATAAAGTGATTAGCAATCCATTCTGTGTTGTATTATGCTTCAGAAAACAATATCAGTATTTCAATATGTTTGGAGCATTACTTGTTCTGCTTCTACCCAATGAAATTTGTTACGGGACAGGATAATCTTATTGGATTATTGGGGATGTTCTATTCCCTCCCTCTGTTTCTCTCTCTCAAAGTCTTCCAATGATCACCGCTCGATAAAAAAATATAGAGAGAGAAGGTTGCTGAGCAAATATATAGAGAAAAAAGAGGGGCAAAAACTGCAACGTATTAATAATACCGCCAGACTGCCCCCATTGGAATGTACTATCTTATAAATAATCTTGTCATGTAACCTTTTTCTGAATGGGCACAGGCGAGCAAGAGATGCTTGTGTCCCCATAAAAAAATAATGTATGATTAAGCAAGTTGGTTTAACTACTAATAAGATATTCGAAATTTGGTCAAGCAATCTCTCATCAATTTCCAACCTTGATAAGTTAGGTCAAAGAATCTTACTAACAAAATCAGAAACTCCAATCCCAGCTGATCAAACCTAATGCAATGCAATTTTTAAATGCAGACATGCATGAATGATTGAAGCAGTGCTATGATTTGAGCATCGTCGTCCATGACGAGACCAAAAGATTCTGCTCGCTGATTTGCAAATTGCAAACTGGCAGTGGTGAAACGTAATTGGGTTTTCGTTAGGTAAACGAGGCCTAGAAGGGAGGTCATCGTGCTCCCAGAGAGACAAGAGAGAAGAAAACCACCACCAGGCTCGGGGCTTTATTGATTCGCTGTTTAAAAGCTAATGAGAGGAAAAGAAAAGCTGAATCTCTTCTGTGTAAATACTACTAGGGTGATTTTTTTTAAAATAATTTTTATTTTATTTTATTTTATTTTATTTTTTTACTGTTTTGATATGGAAATAGTAAAAATAAATTATAAAAAATAAAATAATATCATTTTATTATATTTACAAATAAAAAATAACTAATAAACAATATTTATCATTGTCACTATGTTAAAATAATATTTTTTTATTTTTAATATCAGCATATAAAAATTATCTAAAAACATATAAAAAAAATTATAATTTAAAATATATATTTTTTTAAAATATTTTTAAAACACAATACCAAATAAAATTTTAAAATTACAAATAGAGAAAAATCACCATAGATATTTGAAGAAAGAAATTATTTTATTGAATTCACAAGTTTTTTTATACTCATTACTTGCAAGTCGCATTTTAGTTGATCTCCAGAGAAATAATTTATTTATTATAAAGTATTTTATTTACTTACGAGGTTTACCGTGCAACATAACTCGTAAATAAATGAACTATTAGCTTATATAAGCATTGCATATACCATCAAGACCTAAAATTAAGTTTTTCTAACTAAAGAGATAAACATCGAGGAATAAAGAGCATGCAAGTGCTATAATGTCGAATCACATGTGGTGCTGTACATTCTTTCGTGCAAGGGATGCACGATTCACATGTGCTACATCATGACCACAGCCAATGCATATCCCACCGAACGAGAAGGTGAAAGCAGATATAAATCCCACATGCATGTCAGAACAAAATATTTTTATTTTTTTAATATTTTAATAATGAAAAAAAGAATTAATTCCCAGATAAAGAGCCCAGACAAAGTTTTAGAATGTGCTTGTAAAAAGGAAAAAAATAAGTAAATAAATAAATAAATTGTGGAGGTTGATGAGTAAGAGCATCATTATTTTGTTATTGATTGCTGTCAAAATCCAAATGTTTTCTTCTTTCTACCTTGTTACAAATCGATTGTTGCTTGAATGACACCTCAAATGCTTTTTACTACCGGTTTTTAAGTATTTTTTATTAAAAAATAAATTAATATTATTTTTTAACATCCATGTATCAAAATAATTTAAAAAAATATAAAAAGATTAATTTAAAATAAACAAAATTCAAATTAACCACAAAAACAAATGTGGTCTCAGATCTCTAAAGAAAAAAGGGGCTCCTCGCTTTCTTGTCATTGTTTCTCAACGATGAGTGAAAAAGGCCTTCTTCACATACCCTCATTTCAGTTTTCTCTTTCTCTGTTTTTAATACTCTCTTTTACTGGTCCCTCTATCAAGGTGTCACTCCTTTTTTCCCTCTGTTTTTCTAGTTTCTTATCTTTTTTTATGCCATTTTTTTCTTGATAAATCTGACAAGACCTGGCTGGGAAGATGGAGTGTTGGTGGCCTTAAGCGAGGTAGGGGGCTTAATGTCTTGAAAGCTCTCTTCTTTTTGGTCTGTTCTTGGAAATTTCTAATGGGTTTATAGCGATCTATTTGTGTGCTTTTATTTTAGTTTCGAAGTGGGGTTTTGATTGATAGATAAGAATGTCCTAATCTTACCCAACATCTTTTTTATTTTTTATTGGCTCGCTACAGCAGTTTTATTAGGGTTTGATTACGTTGAAAAAGCTGTTAGCGTGTTGGAAGAAACACAAGTTAGTGTCTCTTTTTAGATCAATAGGTTCATTTACATGTTATCCTCTTTAAATGCCGTTGCCCTTTTGAAGCAACATTTTTTTTTTATTAACTTGGGATACATCCATCCATAGATGTCGTTTCAAATCCATTGGATTAAAATTTCCTCTGCATTTGATTTGGTAACCGGTTTGTCAGGTTTTTTAATTTCACTGTATTTCCTTCCGGGTATAAAGTAACGTGTAAAGTGATATATATGGGGTTGCTTGGTTTTATGCAAGCTGGGTACCATATTGATCATGCTAAAAATGTATGCTTTCATGTTCACTTGTTCCTTGCATGATAAAAATTTAGGCTTTTTTATCATTTTTGTTGAGCCGGTGATACTGGGAGTTTTGCACCTTTTTTTCGTGAAAATTTGTTAATAGTTGGACATTACCTGGTTTCTGTGTTGGATATTCTAAAGATGAATTCATATAACCTGAAATATGTGGAAGTATGATAGAACATGTTCCTGATACTACAAACTTTGCAGGTGCCCTTAATACCATCACAGTTCTGCATCTGGATGTGAAGTAGCAGTGAACTTGGAGGTTGGATTCCTGTCTTCCTGTAAGTTAGTTGAATTTTGTTTTGATCTGTTCTTTGATGTCTTATGTTTTAGGTTTCAGAACCATTATTCTCTTTACAGGAGGGGAAGCATTGGGGTTTTGTATCTCTGAATCTGGAAGTGGTGTTCGTTTTAGACACTGTTAACGTTCTGTAGCACATCAAGACTTAATTCATTTGTTTTTTTTTACTTGTGAAATCTATTATCGTTCAGCACTCATAACTTTCAGATTGGTTTGCCATGTGTTTCAATCACTAGTTTTTATTCTTTATCATGTTTGGTGGTTTAACTCAATGAGATATAAATGGGATCTCCCTAATTTTAGTGCATTTTTAGGTGATAGCAAACTCATATTTGGCAACAAGGAGGCTTATCTTTTATTCTCAAAAATCTTCATTTCAAAATTATTTTGTCTCTCATTTTCATCTCTCGCCATCTCTGTTGCCCCAGATCTCTTCTTCTATTTTCATCATGGAGGGAGAAACATCTTGGGTAATTAATTGTTTCGAGGACTCAACAAGGGGCATTGGTGAGTTTGATTCATTCTCTGAACTTAGCGATGAAGGCAGTAAAGAAGTTAATGCTGTTTCAGTCGATTTGATCTTGCCTGATGATCTGCTAGAACGAATCCTAGCCTGTCTTCCTGTTGCTAGCATTTTCAGAGCTGGCTGTGTTTGTAAAAGATGGCATGAGATTGTTAGTTCAAGGAGGTTTTTATGGAACATCTCGCATGTCCTGCCACAAAAACCTTGGTATTTTATGTTCACAAGCTCAGATGAACCTGCTGGCTATGCCTATGATCCAATCCTTCGAAAATGGTATGGCATTGATCTTCCCCACATCAAGACGACTAATTGGTTCATTGCTTCATCATGTGGCTTGGTTTCCTTAATGGACAACGACAGCAGAAGCGAGTTGTATGTCTGCAATCCTATCACCAAACGCTGCAGGAAGCTTCAGGAGTCCCCAGGTTTAAAATTTCCTGATTACAGTGCACTTGCCATTTCTGTGAACCGGATATCACATGATTATACTGTTTCAATCGTGAAGTCTAAGCAAGTCCCTGGAAATTTTTTCCAATGGGATCTCTCTATCCACGTTTATGATTCTGAAACTAGGATGTGGGTAACTTCTTGCACAGAGGTTTTGACAGGATGGAGAGGTGGTGGTGAGAGTGTAATCTGTGGTGGGGTTTTATACTTGCTGATATATTCTGCAGGAGGTGGCACCCCAGAAAGCCATCATGGTCTGATTACATACAATCTATCCAGCCGATCTTCTCATGGCTTGTTGATAAAAAGTTTCATCAAAGTACCTTGTCCTCTTACTTGTGGCCGTCTGATGAATTTGAATGAGAAGCTTGTAATGGTGGGAGGAATTGGTAAGCAAGACCGGCCTGACATAATAAAGGGGATTGGCATCTGGGTTCTAAATGGCAAGGACTGGCAAGAGATTGCCCGTATGCCTCATAAGTTTTTCCAAGGATTTGGGGAGTTAGATGATGTTTTTGCAAGCAGCGGTACAGATAATCTTGTATACATCCAGAGCTATGGAGCTCCAGCTCTTCTTATTTTTGACTTTAACCAGAAACAGTGGAAGTGGTCACAAAAGTGCCCGGTGACAAAGAGGTTCCCTCTTCAGCTCTTTAGTGGCTTTTGCTTTGAACCTAGGCTTGAGATGGCACCATAATTTGTTAGAGTTAATGAATTCAGTGTTCGTGTTGAATCAGTTCCAAAAAGATTCACACAAATTGTACCTGCAAACAATTTATGCTAATTCATGAAAATGGGAATGTTATTCTTTACGCCGAGAATACCTTTTGTATAAACACTCTTGACTCTTATGACTCAATAAGGATTCATCCAGGCAATTGGCCTCATCACAGAACGTTCCTCTTCTGTTTCAACTTTCTTGTCGATTTACGCGTCGAATGCATATTTACCACCTGGATTTGTCGCAGTTTGCCTTTTAATTAATGTCCCTAACGTTGAGTTGTTTCCACGCGGCATTTTTCCACGTCCAATCTTTACTGACTGTGTCTAGCATGCCCTTTAGAAGAAGTTATTGAGAGTATTTAACGTCATTGGATCTCACTAAAATTTCAAGCCCAGAGAAAATCTTGGATTTGGCAATCTGCTATCCCAAATCAAAATCTAGAGCAATGCTACCAGTTCCGTTCCTGCAGTGCACCTGTCAAAGTCTAGTAATTGCTTGCCATGCCAGTGACACTGCTCCTCTTTTTTAGCAAGTACTCGATTTTGACATGCCAATTTCTCCCACGAATGGAAGGAGTTGAAAATTGAAACTGGGGTTTTTCTTGGGAGTTAGGATCAAGTTGTGATGTTATATGTCGGCAAGAAGTTTACCAAGTTTCCGGAGATTGTGCATGCTGTCTACATATGTTCAGTTTGGATATGACCGTGCAATTACCGTCGTGTTATACAATACAGTTAATAAAGAGATAATATGTGCTAAAGATAGAATTGATGATGGAATTTAGGTCAAATTAAACATTTGATTATGAGAATCATAAAATCAGAGTACAACTAAAAAATGATTAGGATGCAAAGTAGAAATGGTCCACATCTGATTATCTTTGTTCCCATTTCCTTGTGTTTTTCAATTTTATTAGTCACCCTTGAAGAAGAGATTTATAAAAAATACCCAGAACATTTCCATGGTTGAGATTTTTGCATGTTTTATAGGGATATGTTTGGGGAGGGAGCTTGAAAAATATCATAAAAAAGGGAATACTACAATTATCTAGGTACAATTATCACTCCTATATTAGATTGCTGCATCTATTAATAATGAAGTACAACTTCTTTGCATTTTGGGCCCAAACTACAAAACTTTTTTTTTTTATCATATTTCATCCATTATAAGTTGATAAAGAAAAGGGCCATAAAAAGAAAAATAAGAGAAAACTTTTGGTTAGACATATTCTAGCTATTAAAAATATATAATCTTTATGTCAATGAGCTTGCTTTCAAGATGAGAAGTTTAATAAAAGTGGTTTTGAACTTCATTTATGATTAAAAATTTTAATTTTAATTTTTTATTTTTTAGACAGATTAAAATGTGTTTATAGGGATAAAATGAGATTATAAAGGTTCATAACATTTATTTTTATATTTTTAGGTGAAAGCTAATAGTCTCGATGTTAATGATTTTAATGATCATAATAATTAATAAAATTAATATATATGCATAATTTTGCCGGATTAAATTGTAGCATGAACTCCTCAGACACAAACTTGAGTTCAAGATACTTAACATTAATTTCATGTAATCAATTTTTTATAGAATTTAATGTAGCGTCATAAAAATATATTTTTTTTATTAAGTTTCTCATCCAAAGATAATAAAAATAATATATTTTGAGAAATATCTTATCAAATATTTTCATTATTATCACTCAAACTATACCAAATGAACTCTTGTATTGTTCATCACTAAAACTCTATTATTCACTTGTAATTAAGTAGTAAATTTGTATTATTTGAAAGAGTTGTACTTCATTTATTTTACACTAACGAGCTATCTTGTATTAAACTCAATAATTAACTTATTTTATACTCATACTCTTATAGCAATTCTTTTTTTCTTCTTAAATTTATTTTATAGTCATTTCCAATGGAAGAATACTCTAAGAGTTAAAATATTTTACTCCATCCTTCCAAGTGTATGTAATGGCCATGCCAAGTTTTTTCACCTTTAAATACCATTTATTCACTTCATGTGAACCACCTTACAATCATTTTTATTTAATCATTTATATTTTGATGACTTAAAATAACTCTCTTTAAATAAAATAAATATTATATTTTAAAAATATTTTGACTATGTCCTAATTTTCAAATGAGATTATAGCTTTTATGGTAATATTACAAATTACTATCAAATAATTAAATAAAAAAAATTCAAAAATATCTCCGTGGCATACTAAGTGTTAAGAAACCATCTTATCGAAAAGCTTAAGCTATTAGGTCAAACTCCATAATATGATTTATATTATTGTCCAACACCTCATTCAAGTGAAAACCCTTTAGGCTTGAAACTTGCACAGACATTATCTTGTACTTGATTTTTTATCAAATAGAATGAGAGTGATGAGATTTAAACTCATAACCGCTGAGTCAATAAGGCTATAATACCATGTAAAATTACGTAAAGATACTGATTTAACAGAGAAGATTTCTTTTCTTTCTTGTCTACATTCTGTACAAGTAGCTGTATATATAGTGTTACATTTGATGAAGCAATTCTAACGTAACTATTACAATATCAAAATCACGGGATCATATCGTCCTTGATTTGTGATCTAATTAAGGAATGCATGATTGTGTCACTGCTGCATTTTCTTCTTTCTGCATTTACGCTGATTTATTCTGTCACTGCTGCATATATTCTTTGGCATTTAATTGTTGATCTTCATCATTGATTGCATTTGATTGCTGATCTTCATCCTTGATTTCATTCAGCACGATCTTATTCTCTACACTAAGCTATCAGCAAACTCTTGTTGATAAGCTCCAAAGCTCAATTTATTTGTTTTCTTCAATAACCACAAGACCGGGTTGTTTCAAGCCTTGCATGTTCTTAGTGCGCGCGCTGAAACAGCACCGTCACAGTGTCACTTATTGAGGAAAGAGGAGCTCATTTTTTCAGCCATAACTAACACCAGCATTTATATGATTTCATAATTAAAAATACCCTTAAAAATTACAAGATTTAATAACAAAAATCCTAACAATCTTTCGACAAAACAACTGCTTGCAATCGGATGACAGCAAAGAGACATCCTCATGCTACTCCTACGAATTCGGATGATAGCAGAAATTCCAATGGCCAGAATACTGGCTCTAGAGATTCTTCTCCTGTGGATTCAGCTGATAGCAGAAGTTTTGATAGCGAGAGAATCTCAAGTTGCTCTTCACAAGAAGTTGAGGAAACAGGGTCAATTTATTCTGACAATTGAGAAGTGCCTGATAGGTAAATAATGCATTCCACCCAACAATTATGCGGTCAACAGAATGATTGACAGGCTATCTATATCATTTTGATTGACACACAACAACTCTCTTCTATCATTTGGGTTCACTGGGAGTGGTTCCATCTAGATCAGCATGACCTTGAATTTACCATAGATCATGTCCTTCCCAAGCAGACCAAAATTGAAAATAGCAAACAACATAACTGAAACAATGAAAGCTACGCTCAGGATCGTATTCAAACTTTTTTCCCATCTCAAAATCTGAATTTGAACTGTTCCCTTTGGACATGCTTTCAAATTTGAGAAATCAGAAGTCCAAAGGAAACCAGAGATGCTTTCAAAATTGACTTTTCCACTCTTTTTGACATGGGCTATGGGGTCTGTGCCATGCAAGTTAGCGACCCTCTGTATAGCATGGAGTAGAGGAACTATCATACGTTATGGAAATGAGATATGCAATACGACGACTTGGAAACACAGGGACGGCCGTTCTCATTACCTAGCGATAGGACTCTGTCAATTTGCACCATCTGGATGATTGTTGATTTACTTATTTTTCTCCTATTTAAAACAGTATTCAAGATAAAAGGAAGGACGGCCATTCCCACTCGATTAAGCAGCTGAGTTTTTCTCTAAAAACTGGTATTGTGGTTCGAGTTTTAAGGTCCCTTTCTAAATATTTAACCCCTCCTCCATGGCTTGACAGAAATAATTTTGTGAAAATTACGAGAGGCTAACAAATCCCGCCTGTTCATGTGGGACAGAAATGAAAGGGAACATGAAACCTAGGCCCAACCAGGGCCAGACATGCACTGAAAGACAGGAAGGATACAGCAAAAATACTGCCTTGAAAATACACAAACACCAGCCCACTTGGACATCTGGTCGAATCCATCCTCCACTCGAGAGAGGGAAACTGGTAGGGCTGCAGCATCGGCATATGATGATTGGCTGGGGAAGAAACACTGGGTCAAAAGGAACTGCATGAACTTTCAATGCTTTCATTACTAGCTATGCGTGTGTAATGTTTGTTTGATATCATCATTGCCTTTGCTGAGAGACATATTTGGGATGCTGTGACCAGCGACTGTTTATCGATGTGATGGTTTTATGGACCACACTATATTTGGTCAACACAACCCCACCTGAAGCGATCCTTTTTGGTATCTTGTGCTCCTCTGGTTACCAAAATAGATCATTCCCCATCCCCATCTTTCACTTATGGTCTGTATTTTTGGCATACAAATTAGAAAATTTAAGCTTTCCAGATGCATAATATAGCCCAGGATACTGTTAGCTGCAGTTTTCATGTTAAATCAAGGGGGGTAAACTTTGAGAGTGATCCATGGAATTAGTTTCTTCATCAATCTACTCCCCTGTTTCTAGTCAGGGGAACCTGCATTTTATTTTACTCCCCCCCAATTACGAGACTAGTCAAGTTTTAGATTTACAAAATACTTAGCTGAATATCAATTACCAATTATACAAGGAAAACATCGTTTTTATTTTTAAAATCTCCAGTTATTCATTTTATGATATCAACATTCGCATCAAATTGAAGTTAGGGAAGAAGATTATCAGTTTTATATATATATATATAGCAGTCCACTAACTTATAATAATGATGAGTGTGGTCCAAAATATACTCTGGATGATTGAAGAAGTGAGTATATTTATTTATTTATTTAGTAATTATGCAATATAATAAAAATATGGTAAACTTGTAATCATGACAAAAGCTAGCATGCTTACTAAAAAAATATATATAAACTTAAATAAAAGGTTGAATCACAAGTATATTCTACATGCTAAAATAATTATAGAGTTTATACTTAAATAAAACTAATTAAGGTTATTTACTTGTAAGAGCTCTTAAATTACAACTAGACTGAAATCCTATTATTTTCAAGGATGATTTAATTCCTTAAAACTTCGTTGTCTCCTACTTGATATAAAATGATTGATTTTAATAAGTTTTTTCAGAATTCAACATCATCATCATCTTGTTTAGATACATTCATAAGAAATATCCAATAAATTAGAAGAAAAAAAATGTTTCTTGTGAATGCATCTAAACAAGCCACGTGAACTTGTTTTGTTTTTTCATGTGGGGTAGAGTTTTAGAGGACTTTGGTTTTTCTAAAAGCATGTCAACCAAGAGTTTTTTTTTTTTTAGATTATTTTTTTTCATCCATAATTTATTTAAATTATATTAGTTTTTCATGTTAAAGAGCTTAATTGAATATTAGGTTCTAACAAAGTTTTAACCATGAAATTAAGTGGACTTTATTTTTAATTTGACTTTAACTATGTCCATTAACTCTATTCTAACAATTTTTCCAACAATTCTCTGTATAAATAAAAATTCTCTGAGAAATAAAAATGACTCAAAAATCCATAAGAGATACCAACTTGATGGTTCATTATATTAGGATATGATGTTTTTAGTGTGGAAACTTCCTTTGTAAAATAATAATAGATTTACTCGGCAATTAGTGAACATAAAGACTTGAACTATTCAACCTTTTACATAAACAAAGATAATAATATTTATGCAGATCTCCACCTGGATATTTTCTTTTGTTTTTCACTATTATGTTCATTTTACCATTGAAAAATTCTTGATTTCATGAATGCTTTAGAAAATTTATTCTTTTTTTAAAATTCACAAAGAAATGACCATGTTTCTTACTTATATAGGTTATATTCCATTACGGGTATTTTTCCATATTTGATTTAGTATACCAAAGTATAAAAATAATTAAGTATTTCAACTTCTAAGTCTTGAACTATTCAGTCTTTTATATAAATCATAATAATAATATTTACGTAGATTTCTATCTAGATATTTTCTTTTGTTTCTCACAGTTATGTTCATTTTATCATTGAACATCTCTTAGTTTCATGAATTATTTAGAGATTTCATCATTTTTTAAATTCTCAAAGAAACAACAATATTTCTCACTTATATAAGTAATCTTTCATGTTTAAATTCTCAAAGAAACAACCATATTTCTCACATGTATGAGTAATCTTTCATGAAGAGTATTTTTCTATACTCCATTTGGTATGCTAGAGATATGAAAATCATTAAAAACATAACTCACCCTTTATAATATTGCAGCTAGCATAACTTTTATCATAATAAGTAGCAAATAATAATTTTTAATTGTAGACTAATTATTGTGATGGGCATAAATTATGGAACTAGTTTTGGTCAACATGGAATGTCCTCAAAAAAAACTTACAAGCCTTGTGGCTTCCTTTTTACCTTTATCAAGACTAGTAAATTCTAATTCCATCATGGATATTCCAATATATATTTTCTTATACAACCTCCTTGATACAACTACTTTATTAAATGTGAAGACATATTCACCAGTTGATTTTGAGTTCTTAGTATCAAGTGTCCAATTAGTGTTATTATACTATTCTAGTACCGCTAGGTAACTAATATAGTGTAGTCTACACTTTAAGGTGTAACTCAAGTATTTAAGTACCCTTCTTATTATTTTCTAACTAATCATACTCATATCACTAGTAGATCTACTTAGTGTTGCCAACCGAGATGCAATATTAGGTCTTGTGTCGTTCATAATATACATCAAGATCTCGATCATCCGATAGTATTCTAATTGGTCTATTTTTTTACCTTTATTATTATACATATAACATTTATATCCATTTATGTTTTTATCATGTTGTTGCCACCTTTAGAAAATTTTATTAAGAATTTTCTAAATATAATAAGACTTTAACAATACTAAATAATTAGATATTCTGAAGAGTTTTGTTCGTATGACATGTATAACACCCCAAGCTTTTCATGTCAAACTTATTAGTTAATATTTTCTTGATAGACTTGATCATGTAATCAAATACTCAAAATAAGCATATTGTTGATATAAAAACATACAATAGCATAACCTTACGTGCTTTTTCATATAAATATATTTATCAACGTTATTGATTTTGAACTCGATTTATAACATAACATTGTTAAAATCTTTATTCCATTGTTTAGGTGTTTGTTATAGATAATATAATAATTGAACAATAAGCTTACAAACTTTTTTTTCTTGTTCATTAATAGCAAACTCACGGAGTTATTCCTTGTAATCTTCTTCATCAAGGTCGCAATTTAAAAAAAGTTATTTTTATATGTATAAAGATATAATATGTGGAACAAACACAAAATTTTAACAAGTTAAAGTTTGATTATTATTTTTTTATAACAAATTCAGAAAGCTAAACAAGCATGGTTCTTGAGCAAGATTGTCATGTAAAGTATTATCATATTAAGCTTGTTTAAATAAATAGCAAGCAAGACTAAATTGATAAAAACTACTCTCGTTTTATAGAAACTATTATAGGAAACTGATAAGGTTCTTATATTAATAAGATGGAAGAAATTATTCTTCATGACCAGACTCAAGTTCAAATTAATAAAAAAAAATTATAGCTCTAAAAAATTATTTTACAGCAAACCCAAACTTAAGCTCTATAACCGAGCACAAACCAAGTAGGGTTTGGCTGAATTGCACGTGTCGCACGTGCATGAATTTAAATCTAAAGCTCACTTGGCTTAGATCTTCTCCCTTAAATACTATATTCTTACTTTTTCACTAAATAAACCAAAATATAAAAATAAAAGCTTGCTTCTTTTTTATATTGAATGGATTTTTAGAGGTTTTATGGGTCTTTTTCTTTCAAAAACATATCAATTAAGGATTATTTGAGAATACTTTTTATTTATGTATTTATATATATTTTATTTAAATTATATTAATATTTTATGTTGAAGAACTTATCAAGAATTAAATTATAATAAAGAATTAACCTTAAATGTGGATGATCAATACCTTTAATTTGATGTGAAATATGTTCATTAATTAATTATGTTTTAACAAAACTTTCCAACAACGAGCCAAAAAAATGTTTTGGATTTAATTGATATGAGAATTCATTTTACCAATTTTACAAGTCTGAAATGAAAAACAAAAAATTACTATTGACTTTCTCTTGAAAGAATTATGCTGACCAGTATCCGCAGTCGATGATCTAGTAAAGCAAGCTCCAATAAGTTGATGGCGGGCATGAATTTGTGCGGCCATAATTGGATGACAATATCGTTTTTTTAATGAAATCTATGAATTTTCTCCTCGAGGTTATCAGAGTATATTTATAGTTATTTTTGAAAATAAATTTTGTTTAAAAATATATATATAAAAAATATTTTTATTATTTTTTAAAAATTATTTTTAATATTAATATATTAAAATAATATTAAAATATAAAAAATAATTTTAAATTGCAGTACCAACCAACTAAAAAAACATAAAAAAATTCAATTCAACTTTGACCATAAACTGTTTCTTGAAATATGTAAACGTGGCAACTTAATTAAGAGCATAATTAAGCGAAGTACATCCTTAAAAGAAACAACAAAGCAAAAGCCTCGGAACCCAGCACGAGAGGGCAATGGACCACAGTTTGGTTAGGTCTCTGACAGGCTCTTTGTTGCACAATATTTTCTCCACCCGTGGGCCTGTGGCTCAGTCCTACATGGGTCTATACGGGTGAGATGCCGAAGCACCAAAAAGCGGGTGTTGATTTTCCTCGTCCTAGGGTCCTAACCTGGGTCGGCACCAAAGGTGTCCTGTGTGTCACACTGTCCCATAAACCGCATGGTTAAAAGCTTTTCTCCGAGAGAAGGATTCAGGCATCATTGCCCTAGTGATTTTATTCCTACGTTTCAGTCATAGCTCTCGAACGATTTATTTATTTATTATTATTATTATTTTTAATACAAAACGAGGATATATAGAACTATAAGTTTATGGGGTAACAAAAGTTAACGCCTTTCAATTCTCGTGATACCAGAAATGTCGACAAGGAGCAAACAGGCAGATCTAGGATCAGTAGTGTTGTCTTTGACACGAACATGCCGAGGACCCAACAGAAATGGTGGCAAGAAAAGGTTTCAAAATGGTCTGATAAATCGGATTATGTCAGCAGTGCTCTAACGTGAGAGGTTTTACTTAGGAGGCCTAAAAATACCTCTAGCTTATCATCATCTTTTTTGACTTTATGAGAGACCTTAATGATTACAAAAGGTTGCTCTGGTAGCCATGTAAATCGTATCGGTGCAGGGGACTTCTAGCTTCTTCCTGTTTTCAGATCAGGCGATGCTTGCTACCACTTTCTATAGAAATTCTTCTTAGAGCTATATAGCAAGAAGATACAAGTCTGTGTTTGAAATACATAATATTTTTTAATTAAAAATATTTACATTTTTAAAAAATTTTAATATCAAAAACATTAAAATTATAAAAAATATTTAAAAAATCATTTTAAAGCATTTATACAGAAACAAACTGCGACTTACTCCATCCAGCCCACCTCAACCTAGTAGCTTAGGTGGCTAGAGAATAGGGGCAGAGGACAATAAATTAACAGAAAATAACAGGGGAAAAACCAGAGCCCAGAAATGAAGTTAAAAAACTTTCAGTCAGACAGTGAACACAGAACTTGAAACATGAGGAGAAGCAACCGCACTCAACACCTCTAGCTACAGGTCACGGTAGGACAGGAGAGAAACACGCTTACAGAGACCAAACTTCACTCAAACTAAAACAGCAGACCAGGCTAGATGAGTAAAGCAGAGAAGAACCCAAAGGTAGGAACTTGAAGCGAAACATGGAAAGAAAAGATAAAGGACTGGGCGTGGAGATACAAGGGAAAGGCGAAAAGAAAGAGGGAGAAATATTGATGGGTAAAAAGGATTTGAAAGGAGGGATGCCACTGCAGGTAGGGAAAAGAGGAGGCCCATCTACTCCATCACCCACCTGGAGACTTGAGTTCGCTTCTCCAAATGATAGCAATAACAACCCCGTTCAAGAATTTCTCAACACTACCACTACTGTCTCTGCTAGAAAGCTCTGTGCCAGTTTTTGGGAGATTCAGCCCCAAGTTCATCATTCTGCGCCTAAAATGAACAAGAGTCTTGGTCATAGAAGAGCACGCCCTAGCCACCAGTATAAAGACAAGAAGGCCTCTGCGCTACGTACTCACTTAGTTGATCCTCTTAGTAGCCCCCTCGATCAGGTTTAACTATCTCTTGGCATTTCTTTATCGTTTTTAATTTTGACGGGGTTTATGACTAATTAAGAAAGAAATGGGGTTTTCGATCATCATCTTGTTTTGTGATTGGCTGGTTCTCGAGTTGTGTTTTCTTTGTTGTCATTACCATCTCCAATTGATTTTTGGTGGCTGGGGGCTTTTACTAGCATGGTCTGTTTTCTTGTATATATTATTTACATTTTAGTTGAGAGGAAGTGTCAATTAATGCAGAGAATTTTAGCCTTCTCTTAGAAGATAGAATTTTTTTAAGTCTGATGGCTTGGGTTCTTATTTTATTTATTTATTTGTTGCCTTTAACTTTCTTGCTTGCAGAATGCCTTTTCTAAAAACATATTTTAATCGCTTTATCTCATGTTTTCTACTCTTGTGCTGGTGGTCCATAAGCAGCTTTGTTCCATGCATGCTCTCATTTGGCAGTTCATGTTTGAGTTGAAAAGTTTCTTCTTTGTGGCCTGCATTTTCGTAAATGCATGTTCTGGACTCCAAATTGAGTTTCTGTCTGTGTTAGTGGTTTCAACATTTACTTCTAGGTAATACTATTGTAATAAAAAAACATGCTTCCTCCTAGTTTCGCTCTGATTGTTGATGTCCTGGTGGTTTTCTTTATTATTTTTGTTTTCCTTTTTCTGGTTATGCTATCAGTCGTTGCCTGGAACCATATCTCGTTCTTCATTGAGTGCAAAATTTCTGGCTACCTGCTTTGGTAGTCTTGACATAAGGGATGCCTATACGCAACAAATCTGCCCCTTTGTTATGTGGCTGGAAGTGAAGTATCTACCTTTTTCTGGTGACATAACAAATGTTCGAGTGATAAACTTTCTCTGTTTCTTGTTTTGTAGAGTAACCTCATTAAAAGTACTTTACCATTGATGCGCTAAGTTTGGTTTCTTGGATTTAAAATTCCCACGTACACTGGATGAACAAGAATACATTGGAGTTCCTGTTTAACTTAGGAATTGTAATCATTATATAGCTGGACTATTTTTTTTCTTTCAGGAAGTTAGGCATTTGCACACTGTAAACTGATCATTACTCTAATGATAAAGTTGCTTTGAGTATTATCATTTTCACAAAGTAACTAATCCTAGCTGATATTTCCAGCCAGCAAGGGCAAGTCCCTTGAGGAAACATGCTGCATCATTGACGCAGCGCCATCGATCAACTAGAAGAGATGGTAATGCTCTACAGCCCATATCACCTGCGAGTTGTGATAGCTCAATGGAGGTAAATAGATGTTCTCCTCCCAATTCCCCTCTGCAATTTTTGTTTAGATTTTGTGCATATAGGAAATTCAAAACGAAAACAAAATTGAGGCAATTAGGTGTCCCATGAGTTTTTGCAATATCAGCAATCCATGGAAGTTCGAAGGTAACTTATAGTACGCAGTTTCCTTCTATGTATGAATCATGGAGTAACAGTGGGAATCGTGATTCGGAAATTGTCTCGTGTTAGATATAGACTTATGAGATGAACTTGCATGCCTCTAGTAACCGTACCTTTGCAATCATCAATTAGACGTCAATGCTGCTGCTATATAAAACACACAGTTTCAAGTGGAACATAAACAGATCTAATTGTGTAATTCCTGTATTTTGAGAATTTTGTCTTCAGAAAAGTTTCATGTACAACAAAAAGGATCAGATTATCATTCATGTTCTAATAAAACTTGAGACTACAATTTGCTTTTTTTTATTGTCTCAATTCATAAGTCAAGGACCCAAACTAAAGTTGTCATATTAAAGTGGAAAATGATGAACTGGTGTTTATCATGTTAATGGTTCTCATTTAAGTTAGCATGCCTCTGATAAGGACACTGTAACTGTTATATTAGTTGATCTCCTCGAGTTATCATTGTGATATTTCTTTTATTATCATTGTGATTCCCCGAATTATCTGTTTGTTTCTCTTTGTATTTCTTCTACAAATTCAGGAGTGGCTCTTTTCCGCAGGTGGCACCTTATAACCCTGCAGTTACCCCTAATTGTTCTTCAGATTTTAAGGGCAGGATTGGAGAGTCAAGTTATAGTCTTAAGACGTCAACAGAATTGCTCAAGTTGCTGAATCGGATCTGGAGTCTTGAAGAGCAGCAAGCATCCAATATGTCATTGTTAAGAGCTTTAAAAATGGAACTGGATCATTCTCAGTCACAAATAGAAGAGTTGCTCAAAGAGAAGCAAGTGGATAGGCAAGAAATGGACAACTTAATGAAGCAACTCGCAGAAGATAAAGTTGTCAGGAAGATCAAGGAGCAAGATCGAATAAAATATGCTGTTCAGTCAGTGCAAGAAGAGCTGGAAGATGAAAAGAAGTTAAGGAAGCACTCAGAGAGCCTCCACCGGAAGCTGGCTAGAGAGCTTTCTGAGGTAAAATACTCTTTCTCTAATGCTTTAAAAGAGCTCGAGAGAGAAAGGAAAGCCTGTTTTTTGTTGGAAAATTTGTGTGACGAGTTTGCCAAGGGAATAAGAGATTATGAGCAAGAGGTGCGGTCCCTTAGGCACAATTCTGACATGGATAGTGTAGGTAGGGAAAAACCTGACCGGTTGGTTCTCCATATTTCAGAAGCATGGCTTGATGAACGGATGCAAATGAAACTAGCAGAAGCTGAAAGTGATCCTGTTGAAAAGAATACAATTGTTGATAAACTAGGTCTGGATATTGAAACCTTTCTTCAAGCTAGACTCTCCATTGAATTGAAGAATGACAGTAGCTTTGCAAAGGAGAGAATAAGGAAGTCCTCACAGCGTGAATCATTTCCGTTAAATGACGATGTAAGCGCACCCCGAGCTGCAGCTGATGAAGATTCTACTGACAGTGATTCACTTTGTTTCGAACCAAACAAGAGCTCAAGTAAAAGACAAACTACATGCAACTCTAAACAAGTAGATAATGCTTCAGAAACTCATCTTGAGAAAATATTGTTCTCAAATTCTAAAAGGAGAATGGCTGGATCGGAGGAAAATACCAAGGTTCATAACCCAGTCAATTTTCAGGTGCAGTTTGAAGAGCACTTTGCTGGAAACAAAACCAGATTTCCAGATAGAGGGCAGAATGAATTAAGAGGAGAGAGTCAGGTTTTATCCAATATCTATGAAGCTAAACAAGATGGTCAACATGAAAGGAAAAGTAAACAGATGGGGACCCATGGATTGAACTCTAATTATATGCTTGATACCCTAACAAGACATCACTCCTTCTCATATGAGGGTGATAAAAGTCATCCTGTCAGTGATTTCAAGAAAGATGGTTGTGCTCAACCTGTATTTGTAGGTCATGCTAGTCCAGTGCAACAATGGATGTCAAAGTTGAAATCCCCAGAATTTGAGAAGTCTGAATCGTACTTAAAACTGACCAGGGTCTTGAAGGAAAATACACTGGAGGCAAAGCTACTTGAAGCAAGATTGGAGGGCCAGAAATCTCGCTTAAGGGCTTCTAAAGCAACCTTTTAGTTGATAGGGGAAGGGTGGTATGCCTGGAGTAGGAATCTCTTCTCCACGAACGTAAGAATTTTCACCATTTTGTAGTGCAACATTCAGAATAAATGATACGTCTATTATATTTCCTTTCCACTTGTAAATTTTGGAATTATATTATGGAGATGGGAAATGTACGAGTTCTGGGGTGATCACAGAATGTAACCCTACGAAAGCCGCCCCGCCACGCCCCTAAAGCTTACATGGCCATATTTATTTTCGAATAAGAAGTCGTGTCCATTTTTCCGCACACACGAACGCGCAAGCTCATGCGTGCACAGCTTGCACACGAAGTGAAGTCGCTTGGAGCCCCAAAACAAAATCTTAGTTTTACCTTCTTATATATATATATATATATATATTATTTTTTTTATAATTTGATTCTGTTTATTTTCTATAATGTTATTGTTGTCTCAAACAGTTTTAATTTTTAGTGATGCTTGATTTTTTGACTGTCTATTTCAATTGGATCATTTTTAGTTTTTTTTTTTTTTTGTTAAATTCATCTTCTAATATTTTGTTGATTTTTGAACTCATTATTATATTTTTTTGATTTTTTTATATGAAGTTATTGTAATTTTAAATAAACATCCTGATATTTAGTTAATAATCAATTTTGAGATTGTTATTTTTCTTGTCATATTTTTAAGAAAAAAATATTTGAAAAAATAAAGTTCTTAAATGTATTAAAGCATAGGATCTAAATTATAAGTTTAACAAGTTATGTTGAGAAACTAGAATTGATCTAATATGTCAATTTTTTATTATTTAAAAAAGATATTGTATAGAAAAACTTTATAGACAATTCATATTTTTTACTTGTTTGGGTTGTGTTCAAACCAAGTTTAATAGGTCATGTCGAGTCAATTTTATGTAGATTAATTTTAAATCCGTGTTAGATAAAAATTTGGTTAAGAGGTTTCAAGGTTTTTTCTTGTTTTGTTTTTCATTTATCCTTAAATATTTAGTTGGTTTGGAATTTGTTTTCATATTTTTTTTGTTTTCTTCATACCTGAAGTTATCACAGTTTCAAACAAAAATAGTTAGAAAAAACAAAGTTGTTGAACCATTGGAATCCATAATCGATTAATAAGAGTTGCAGTGATAAAAAAAAATATTTTACCACTATTTGCTAATGTGAAAGCTTTGTTTTCCATATAATATTGACTTGTTAATTTTCTAATAAAAAAAAACATTTTATATGTAGTAAAATCATTGACAATTTGCATAAAAAATATCTCATCTAAAAACTATGCTTTCTCGAGATATCATAAGTCAAATTCTTGGATGATTTTAATTGCTTTGCCTTATCAATGTTTGAAGACAAACATTTATATTCTAACATGAATTATTAGGACTGTATATGGTCATAAAAAAAAAAAAAACATGAACTTTCACCTCGTGGTGGCAAGTTGTAAGTCTTGAGTATCATCGGCCAACAAGAATAAAAAGCAACAATTGATTTGAATGAATTGATTTTGTGTGAATGACTAGAGATTAAAAAAAGATGAATTCTAGCCTCTTACATATTCTTGATGACAACTTGTATATCTTGTCCCCAAGGGGTGTGGTGTGGTGGCAAAGGGTTTGAGATCTGCACAACAGGTCTCGAGTTAGAGTCAGGGCGTGCATTTCTTGTAAGAGCCTGGGACAACCGGGATTTATTTACTCACCTGGGCCCAGAAAGTGCGCTTTCCAGATAGTATGGTTTCCTCGAGTAAGAAAAAAAGCTTGTATATCTTATATATCATCGGTAACAAGAATAAAAATCAATAGTATTTTGAATGGATTGAATCCATCTGAATAACCATAGATAAAATATGAACTCTAGCCTCCTACATATTCCCAATGACAAGCTGTAAGTCCTACATATCATCGGCCAACAAGAATAAAAAGCAATAAATGACATGAATAAATTGAATGAGTCTTTATATAATCAAGACAATCATTTTGTGATTCCATTGAAAAATAAGGATACGCCATCTTAAATATTTTTTGATTTCATCATTGGAATGGTGTATCGTGACTTTATTTGCTATATCATGTGCACAATAGTTTTTGGAGACCTGAATAACCTTTTTAGTCTTGAAGTGATTGGGAAATTTCTAGGTTTTTTATGCACATTTTTTTTTCATACTAGTGTTGAGTTTATATTGAACATGCCCATAAGTTTTGCACTTGATCAAATCTATATTTTTAAGATAGTACAACATATAAAAGTTTGAGTACATGTTAATTTTCTAAATTCTATGCTATGCAATGGACGATAATTTACTATGATTTATTCACCTATCGTACAATGATTTATCAAAGTCTTTTAAAATATCAAGAAACATTTCTTGTTTGTTTTTTATTTTTTTTATATCTATGATTGAATATTTACCTATATAACTCTGATTCATTATAATCGCAATCATTGTCATCTTTTTATAAGGATTATTATTGTCACCTATAATTCTATGTATGTTTTTAGAACAAGAAATTAACCTAACCATTCTTTTTACCATGATCTCACAATGAACATTATAGTCCCCCATGTGCAAACTAACATAAGTATTTGTTCATGAATCTTTTATGTAGAAGATGTATCGCTATAACATCTTTCAACTCCATTATAATTCATCATACACATATATTCATGTGAAACTCCATACATCCAAGAAAAAAATTCTATTACTTATATCACATATATAAAATACTTATGACAACATAAATCAATTAATTATGTAAACTAAATAAATTATCTAAAATTAGTTTAACTCAAACTTATTCAATCTATTTAATAGTGCTCTTAAATTATTATCAATTTACAAAAAATATATAATTCCTCTATATTCAATGAGATTTTCAACTCATCAATAAAATTAACAAAATATTAAATGTACGCGTTAAATAATTCATTATTTATTTCATTACAAAATACCTAAGTCACAAAATCAAAATCAGTTTCATCAAATTACAAACCAATATAATTTGTTAAAATCCCAAACAAATCTTAATATGTACTAACCATACATTCATATATAAATTTTTAAGAGAAAAAAATATAAAACAAATAAATATATAAAAAAACTACATATACTACATCAAAATGATCATAAAATTAACATTTTAAAATTAAGTTCAAATAAAAAGTAGTTCGTTTAGTTTACTTGATATTAGAAATCCTAAACTAAAAAAAAAACCATGAGATGGATGTTGATAGACCAAGGAATGCTGATAGAATAAGTATTGGGGCGGACATATTTGTGGTGATAAGAGTTTAATTTGTGATAAAATATAGGGATTTTCTATTATTTGAATTAAAAAAATAGAGGGTGATAAGAAATAAGAGTGTTACTTGTTTTTATTTTGTATATTGCCTTTTTTTTTTATCATATTATAAAATTAATCAATATTTAACATGGTTATTCAACTTATCTTATTTTTTAAAAAAATATAAGTTTCTTTTGAGTTTTTTTTCCAATGAAAAAAACTTAATTCATCTGGTAGTGTCACATGAATCATCATTCTATTATATGCTTATTTAGAGTAAGATATAATTTTCTAGATAATCACCTAAACTTTTTAGTTTTTTTCTAGCTCTCGTAGACAATCATGATTCTAACTTCCTTGATCAATTATTTTCTTTTTTATTTAGATTAATTTGGATTTTTTAGTCAATTTCATTGTTTAAGATCAATTTCAACCATTATTTTTTATTTGGTAATTAATAATTAGTATTCTTAATAATCAACATATAAATATTAATATTTAATTTTTCATGTAAACACATTGATATAAAAAAACATATTTTTCATGAAAACATTGATATGGCTATAATTAAATCAAGCTCATGTGTATATATGTGTGTTTTTTAGTAATGCGCTAAAAGCTACTTGTAAACTTGATGATGACAAAAAAATACAAGTAGATAAATGAAAATTAAAAATAAACTCATAACCTATTAAAGGAGTTTTTTTCTTTCCTAAGACACACTCACAAACTATGTTCTTCTAATAAGAAAAAAGCCTTGTAGAATCTAGAATTTAAAGCTTTATAAATTTAAATGTTACTTTTTTTTTTTTTGAACTTTCAAAGCCTATTTGAGAATATAGTTGAGATTATTTTTAAAAATATTTTTCTTATAAAAATGTATTAAAATGATATTATTTTATTTTATTTAAAAAATTGACTTTAACACATGAAAATGATTTAAAAATACTATTTTTTAATTCAAAATAAAAAATAAAACTAATTTTATTTTTATTTTTTTTCAAAAATATTTTTGAAATACAATGTAAAACATCCCAATCTTGTTAATTTTTTTTTTGTTTCTAAAAAAAAGATGTACAAATAAGATAGTTATATATTCAATAATGACATTGATTTTGGGTTTTCAAACATAATTAAAGTTAGGTGGTGTTATTTCCACTCCATAACTTCTTGTTACCACTCCATTTAATGTAAAAGAGTTTTTTTAATGACAAGAAACTTCATCATTAAAAAAACGTATTATATGAGCCCAGATGAACGAGTTAAATCCTGACTATCTCAGGTTCTTACAAGGAATACATGTCTTGACTTAAACTCGGGACCTACAGTACTGATTACAAGTTTTTTACCATTACACCATGATTCTTGTAAACAAAATAGAAGTAAAGATTACCGTAGTCTTATTCATAAATATGTGTCTTTATTACTATTTAATTTTAACTTTAAGAAAATCTCATTTTAATATACCTTCCAAAAAACATTTGCCAAAAAGAAAAGAACCCCCCTCCATGTGTGTGTCTATCTATATATTTAATATGTTCAATTGGTTAAACTTTTGCCCTTTATAATACATATTTTATTAAAGTAATATATTTGAAGGATCTAACTTGTCAAACAAGGATTGCTATCTATAACTATCATATCTTTTTCCCCTAAAAAATCCCTTCAATAATGAAGAGGTTATATAATAAATTACTAAAATAGTATTAATAATTTATGATTTATACTATATGATCTTTGGTGTCCAAAAAAATAATAATACAAGAATCATGATTCAAGAGCAATTTGTTCATAAAATCTGTAATATCCATCAATATTTTTTAAAAATAAAGTCATAAATATTTAGACATCTACCACTCTTTTCTTGTATATTCTCTCTGTTTTTTAGAATATAAAGAATGCCTATTTTTAAAAATTGCTTTTTTAAAAAATTTTTTTTGATTGAATAAAAAAATAAATTAAATAAAACCATTTTTGTCTCTATACTAAATAATGAAATAAAAATCATTCTTAATTTTGATGTGAAAACCTTTAATTTTGACTATAAATAAATATAATTACATAATATATATTTATAAAAAAAAACCCTAAACCGTCTACAAAATTCTAACCAGCCAAAACAAATTTAATTTAAAATAATATTTTTTTTTTCAAAAATGTTTTCAAATTATAATGCCAAGGCCTGCACTTCACCACAACATCCATCTATAAACCACAGCCACGTATCTTTATTTTAAATACAAAGATTATACCACAGCCACGTATCTTTATTTTAAATACAAAGATTATCGGTTGTAGATAAATCTCATATATTAATAGGAGAAGTGATAAATATCATGAATGCGATGGATCACGAGTAATGAATGAATGATACGAAAATTACGATAATTGATTACTTTTTATATCTTTACATTGACAGAAAAGCTAAAGGGCATGGAGAATCTAAAATCACACTCGTTGCACCATGTATTTTGTGTTTTTTAATCGTTTTGTTTTTTCAATTTTTTTTTTGTTTATTTTATATTGAATAATATAATAAGAATTAAATTATCTATTTTTTATTTTTTTCTATAAAATTAAGGTGGTTCATGAACTTGATAGAGGAACTCAAATTGTTCTGGTTTACATGTTCAATAATTATTTTTTAATTGAACTTGATTTTGTTTTTTTGCTTTTTCTTGTGTAGTTAGAAAAATGGTTTAAAAAAATGATTTTATTAAACTTTTTAAAGCTTAGGGACTTGTTCATGGCTTTGCCTGATTGGCATGATTTATAGGTCTAACAAGTTTAATTTTTATTTTTATTTTATCTATAGATATTGTGATTTGATTTTATAATCTATTTTGTTTTGCTGTATGTAAAACTATTGTAATCTTAAAAAATATCTCGGCATTGAGTTGATATTTGATTTTGTGTTGTCTTTTTTATTATTATATAGCAAAATAAAAATTAATTTTTTTTTAATTCCAATGAAGTTCACAATTCAGTTCATTTGTTTAGCGTACTAACCTAGTTTATATGATTAATAGGTTTAAAAGGTTTATCCAATGACCAAATATGTATTTTTCATCTCTTATTTTTTAAATTATTTTATTTTTACCTTGTTCTTTGATATTATATCAATTAAAAAATTACCACTTTCCATGTTTTCTTCTCAACAATTTACTGCAGATGGTGATACCAGAAAGTGAAACTAATACTAATTACAAAAGAAGCTACGGGGGCTTGGTGTTTTATTACACGTGAATTCACAAATACTTTGGATTACTATAATGTTACAATGCAATAAGGTTATTGTATTTGCACACAAAAATCATTAAACTTTGTAGTAGAATATTTTCTCAAGGTTTATTATTAATTATTAGATTGGTAAAGGATAATTTTTTTTACTATTTTATAAGCACATTATATTGTTTTTAAGTTATTATTGGAAAAAATTAATGTTTTAATGAATATAAGATATAATTAAAAAACAAAAAGTAGTTGACACATCTGACATAGAGCTAACGAGTGGAGATTATTTTTCATCTTTAGATAGCATATGAACCTGGTGTGAACTTTTTGATCATGTAATCCAACAACCCCCCAACAAATATGATATTTTTCCAAGAAAATTTAAAATCAAGTTTAAGAGATGTAACATAATAAAAACTTGTCTTAATACACTAACACTATTAGAATTGAATCGAATGACGCCACAAGTCGGTTATACCTTAATAAATTAGATGTGATCTTTGCCTCAGCAAAAAAAAAACATGTTACATTACACAAAACACAAATTTATTTTATTAATCTATAACTGTCAAGTTTGAAACATACAACTAACTTATCTAATATTTCAAATAACCCATGATTTGAGTCCATTTATAAAATTGACCAAAATATATAATAATAGTTAAAAAAACTAATAAAAAAATAAAAAACCAAAATTAATATCCTAGATATTCTAGTATCAAATTTGTCACCTATGAGAAGTCCCTAGTAGACTAAAAAATTTGATCTGATCTTAATATCTTATTTGATCTAACTCAATTTTGGATTCCATGTGGTCTAAACTCATATTTATTAATATGAATCATATAAGACCCAATATATATTCTAAATAGGTCTTTTTTGGTTATCCGAAAAGAATTGACTAACAAAACTCATTAGAACTTGTTAAGATTTATATCACAAGACCTTTCTAATCTTGAATAGTTAAATATGAAGATATACTTAGTAGAATATAAAAAGAATAATATAAAACTTTACTTTAAAATTCAAATGGATCATGCTTGGATTGTATCAAATACTATCCTGATCTCCAAACATCGGCTTCTACGTGGCATTAGGAGCAATACACCAAACTCTTCCGGGTGATGGGGCATGTGCTGATGAAAAACCAATAATGTGACCATGACATATTATTTTCTCTCCCTTTTCTTCTCTCCATGTACCTTGGGTTAAGCATTTGCTTTTAATTAAATTAAATATGTCTTTTTATTTGTATTAATCTTTATTTTGTTTTTAATGATGTTTGAAGCTATCATTATTTAATTTTTGTATTTAATTTCATCATTATTTTTTAATAATTTTTTTATTTTCTTGATTTATTTTATCTTTAAAAATACTATCATTACCAAAATATTTTTTTGCTAAGAAAAAATAGCATAACGTTGTCTCTCTATTACATGCTAAATAGACAATAACAGTAAATAATAAATAGAATTCTCCCAGAAATGATTGGAAATACTATTAAAAAATACATGAAAATAATTGTTTTTAAAATTTTAAAATTTATTCCTGATATTAACATATTAATATAAATATAAATAATTAGTTTAAAAAGATAATAAATAATTATTTTTTAAATTACAATCTAACGCAACACCAAACACTCCGTTCCACCACACGGCCACACCTGACCCATTCCTCTCCACCTTTGAGTAGCAACTAGCAACAACTAAAATAACACCTTTCTCTAACTACCCCAAAACACAAGAAAAACACCACCATATCTTCCATCTTCCACTGGATACAGTCCCTGGTATCTTCATCTAGGGCTTTGATAGAATGTTGAGAGGGTCAAACTCGGATCTGTTTGACCCGAGAACGGAGATGGACTCCGATTTTACGCGTGGAGGTTCAGCTTCCGATGGAGATTTCGGGTTTGCTTTTAATGACAGTAATTTTTCGGACCGGCTTCTGCGGATCGAGATCATGGGTGGTTCGGCTGAGAATAGAGCAGATGGTGAAGGGTGTACTAGTATCATTGATTGGGCCAGGCATCGTAAGAGAAGGAGAGAAGACATCAAGAAGGATATTAATAATGGTCTGTTTCCCTTTCATTCCTCTTTTTTAATTTATGTTATAAAATGAGACAAAAAAGATGTTCGCTTCTTATTTTTGGTATTGTTATTTTGTTCCCATACACTTTAAGTTTGTGTAATTGGCCATGGCTTTGTTGTGAATTGGTGTGTGCTTTCGTGCTGCTTATTATGTTTATGTGCTGTCTGGTTTATTTTAGCCTACATAAGGTTGCTGATGTGGGCTAGTGTTAACTGTGTTCATGCAGGTGATCTCTCTGTAGGTGCAGAGGAGCAGATTTTAGGTAGTAACCAACCTGACATGGATGATTGTGTGGGGTGTGACAATCAGGATGAGGAAGCAGAGGCAATGGTTGAAGGGTCACCTTCAGGTACTTAGATTTCTCAGATTTTTCATCCTGTTGTCTGCATTAATCTTCTGAGTGCTATGTGTCTGTCGACATGTGTGTGGTTGCATTAAAAGTGTTACATGCTAATCTCCTTTTGGAATTTCTATTGATACTGATGTATCTTTAAGTTAGAACTAACTTGAGGTAAGTTAAATATCATCATAACCTGGGAAGAAGCCATGGCATGTGGGGTGGGGTTTAATTGATTGAAGGAAATAAGGAAAGTGAAGAGTATTATTTGCAATATAAATGATGAAAAAACCCATGGCTTGAAAAATCTTTGAGAAAATTTGGGGAAGCTAACTAATCTCTTACAATTTTATCAATGGTGAATTTTTCCGTGACAAGAAAAGAAACTTTTTCAGAATGCTGGGTGAAGTTCACCAACTGTTGCCTTTCAATCCCTTGAGTGAATTTAATATATTGGCTGTTATATAAGTTATTTGTATGAACTACACTTTTCATATGGCAGAGAGAGATTCTTTTTTCTTTGAAAATTCTGTGCCTATAGTTATTGTATATGCGCACCTGCTTTTTTCTTTCCATAATGTTGTTCCCAGTTTAATTTTGCTTGTTACTCTGCAGGTGATGAAGCTGCAGATGACATTGAGTCATCATGGAGCATGGATTGTTCTACAGTAGTGAGGGTTAAAACATTACACATTAGCTCTCCTATTTTAGCCGCCAAAAGTCCATTTTTCTATAAGGTAAAGCTCTCCTCCTTTCTTCCTGTGTAGTAGTTTTAAAGGGATAATTACATATTAGTACAATAACCTTACGCCTTTTCTCATACGAGTACATGGACTTTGACTTTTTTTAATACTTCCAATCAAGTAATTCTGTCCATCTTCTGTTAATTGCTTGATTATCACTTACATCTCCTTTGAGCTTTACTAAAAGAAAATTGCAATGTTGGTACACTAACGTTCAAGTTTTCTCAATCAAGTACATGAATTTTATTTTTTTCATTTTGGTGTGCTAACTTTTTTCATTTTGGTGTAGAATGCAGATAGCATACCATTAATTACAAGGATTTTCTTTTTAAAAGGGTTTGTTATCAGTTAAAATATTTTCCTTCATTAAGTATAATATACTTTGGAAAGTACTTTTACTATAAATAAAAAACACATTAGAAAATAAATAAATAAATAAATAAATAAAAATCATGGAAGCACTTAATTGGCACCATCGAAAAGGTCAGTGTAACAAAACAAGAAGATTAAAATTTGTGTACTTGATCACGATAAAGTGGAAGCTTGTTTACCAACATTTAGTTAAGGTCAGTGGACTCCTCATCAAAAAGGGAGCAATTGGCAGAAGGAAAATGAAAGTACTTGATTAGAAGTTTTAAAAAAATTCTAATCTCAAATGAAAAAAAATGAAGTTCATTTTACTCAATTGAGAAAAAAATTGCACAGCTGGTGTACTAGTGGAAATATCCCTAATTTAAATGTTGTCTTTGCTCACTGGAACTACAATTGGTGTTTGTGCTGATCAATGCTTTTACTCTGGATAGCTATTCTCAAATGGAATGAGGGAGTCAGAACAGCGGCATGTGACACTACGCATCAACGCCTCTGGTAAAAAAACATCACAACCTCTTACTTCGATTTCCACTCCCATCCTTGTAGAAACCATTGCCTTCAGTCTTCTACTTTTTTCAATCAGCCTATTGTTGAAATTACGTTCATGGGGTTACCACTTCCTCTTTTCTTTATAACTGGTAATTACATGCGCTTAGTTCTGCTTGCTATGTGAAGCTCGAACAAGAATGTCAAATGCAATATTTGAGTGCATCATATTAGTCCTACATCCTCATGTAACACGCATTCTATTTTAGTAATTGGTCTGCCTCACTGTAGAGATTTGGACACAAAACATCATGTAATCAAATGTAGTTTTCTCATGAATTTCTACCATTTTCTTTTTCTCCTGGAGCAGAGGAAGCAGCCCTTATGGAGTTACTGAATTTTATGTACAGCAATACCCTAACTGCTTCTCAGGCTCCCCAATTACTTGATGTGCTAATGGCTGCTGACAAGTTTGAGGTTGCTTCATGCATGAGGTATTGCAGTCGACAATTGCGTAACCTACCCATGAAGCCAGAGTCTGCTTTGCTTTATCTGGAGCTTCCATCCAGTGTCTTGATGGCTGAAGCTGTCCAGCCATTGACTGATGCAGCGAAGCAATACCTTGCAGCCCGATACAAGGACATGACCAAGTATTGTCCTGCTCTACTTGATATATATTCTTACTTGGAACTCTTGTCATCTATAGCCTTAACTGCTCTTGCAAGAGTATATGATACCTTATCATTAGCTAGAAGTTTTGAATGATATTATGTGTATGCATGTAGCATCCTTTTTTAAGAACATGAATAGGTGGCTTAATATACAAAAAGCTAAACAAACCAATAGCATCTGATTGGATCCTCAACTAAAATTTTCTTCTAACTCTTGCATGTAGATTTATACAGGAGTCCTTTTTGGTAGGCTTATGTTCTGACTTCTGTACTCTTGAGCAGATTCCAAGAAGAGGTGATGGCACTTCCCTTGGCTGGAATCGAGGCAGTATTGTCCAGTGATGACCTGCAGGTGGCTTCAGAAGATGCTGTGTATGACTTTGTGTTGAAGTGGGCTAGGGCTCAGTATCCGAGATTGGAAGAACGGCGTGAAGTCCTGGGAGCACGCTTAGCACGCTATATTCGCTTCCCTTACATGACTTGCCGGAAGCTTAAGAAGGTCTTAACTTGTACTGACTTTGATCATGAAGCTGCATCTAAGCTTGTGCTTGAGGCTCTCTTTTTTAAGGGTGAGCCACCACACCGGCAGCGAACCCTGGCAGCAGAGGAATCATCCACCTTGAATCGTCGTTTTGTGGAGCGTGCATACAAGTATCGGCCTGTTAAGGTGGTAGAGTTTGAACTACCAAGGCAGCAGTGTGTGGTGTACCTGGACTTGAAACGGGAGGAATGTGTTAATTTGTTCCCTTCTGGACGGGTATACTCTCAGGCATTCCACCTGGGTGGACAAGGGTTTTTCTTGTCAGCACATTGCAACATGGACCAACAAAGCTCTTTTCATTGCTTTGGTTTGTTTCTAGGGATGCAGGAGAAGGGGTCAGTTAGTTTTGCTGTTGACTATGAATTTGCAGCTAGGTCGAAGCCAACAGAGGAGTTTGTTAGCAAATACAAGGGAAATTACACATTCACTGGTGGCAAGGCAGTTGGCTACCGAAACTTATTTGCCATATCATGGACTTCCTTCATGGCAGAGGACAGTCCTTATTTCATAAATGGCGTCTTGCATCTTAGAGCAGAGCTTACTATCAGGCACTAATTTCATCCCTCTTATAAGCTTTCTGATTTAGAAGCCCAAAGCCCTCTGATTTCCTTCTTAAACTTGACCAAATGTGAAATTTAATAAAATATAGATTTAGTTTTGGAATGGATGTTGAGATTAAAGATGTTCCTTTTGTTCCCAGGCTGAATGGTGCTTGGAAATGAGTAGGGAAATGTAAAAGGGGTTAGATCATGGCCATTGATCTCTGTTCTCGCCAGTTTATATTAAGAATGCAACTCGAGAAGAATCTTGTGCTCTCTTGATCACTAGTATGACACCTCACGTTCCAATGGGCTTACGCATATCTCAATGCGCACATTTGTTTATAACCATTGATATGGGTTTGTAAGTGTTCAAAATTATTATTTTTTTTATGTTTTTTAAAAGTATATTTGATAATAATTTTAAAAATTTACTGGTATAAAAAATAAATTTATTTTGATATTTTTCAAGTAGAAAATTATTTTAAAAATTACACTGCAGTCCATTCTCAAACACTATAATACACATACAATTCCTACCTTGATGTATTTTGGCACATATTTTGGGGATTTATCATGTTTCTCCAAAAATGAAACGATAATTTGCTGACATGTGGCAGCTGCTTCACGATTCATTTCTACAACGAAGCTGCTGCCCCAACCTCAGGGCCATTAGCTCATAAAGGTGTTCTCTAAAAATCTAGTTTTTAAAATTTATTTCTTATATTTTTAAACTGATTAAAAATAATTTTTAATAATTAAAAAATATGTATTATTTTAATACATTTGTATGCAAAAAAAATATATTTTAAGACAACCAATGATTCTACTTCCAAACATCCTCTTTAAAGCATTCATGTAATCAATGCCTGTGCGAGAAACATGATATATATTTGGCCGAATCAGCTCGAGCTTGTTTATTAGGTGCCATGATTTCAAAGCTTCTTTTATCATATGAAGTGAGTGCACGTGCTAGGTTTGGTTAAACCACAATGAAGACATTCAACATTAACACCTTAGTAAAACGTTGCCAGTCCCTGCGGGTCCTATCACATTTTCGAGAACTAGCCTAATGGTGTGGACCTGGGTGGGCGCAATCTGAATCATCACCATACAAGTAAGATATTCAGTATCCATCTTCAAGAACACAACAAATTGCCAATCTTATTACAATAGTGAACCAGGAACTGCAGAGTAACAGAGCTCTTACAAGGCAAGAAGGCCTACTCTACATTACTTAATACAAAACGAATCTTACTGCAGGGACGCAGAGCAAATAAATAAATTGATATGGGAGGAGTTACATCCACTGCTCAACAAAGCAAGTCTATTCAGTTCCTGCAATCTTCTTCTTCAGTGCTTCAATGTCCGTGGCTAGTTCTTTTCTGCTCGACTGAGGAAGTAAAATGTTTAATTTATTAGCAACTTGTTTGATAGATATCGTTGTGAATTATTTCTTTTGCAGAATGTCTCCCACGTACCCAGAGGACATGGTTCTAAATGTCAACCGGTACTGAATCCTGGATTGTGATCGAATAAAATGTGGCTAACTTTATCTCAACTTGCAGGGTTTCGTCTAACTTTATCTCAACTTGTAGCATTTTTCAGAACACGGAATGTATGGAATTCAAAGTATAGTAATATAAAATGAGGATGTTTATCAACTTGTATTGCCTGTTTTATATAATTCTTTTGCTTGAACTGATGCTTACTTGGATAGGAGCAGATTGCATGACAACATAAAAATACAAACATACGCACCACTAAGATCATATCAAACATGCTGAAACTCTTACCTTGAAGAGAAGATATCTATAGACAAACCATCCAGTGTATCCAAGCCCCACCAACTCCATGATTTTGGGAAGCTAATAAGAGTGGAAAATCAGCAAATATGAGAGTTCGAAAAGCATCGATCTCCTTGATACTTATTTAAAAGAATAACATACCAAAGGTACTGAATTGATGGCACCAGTGACAACCGATGATAGCCAAACAAAAACTATTGCCCCTCCTCCATAGAGAATTACTGTGGACTTGTTTTCAACTGCATCCCACTAGAATTGACAACAGATGCAATTCATTTCAGTCCAACTATTGAGGGGATTTAGAAAGGAGTGGAAAGTTGGCCCAAAATTGGACCGTTCAGAAAGAGAAACACCACTGAATTATAACGTGCCAAGCTTGTTTCTTACCTTTTTCTTCAAGTCTGTGAAAATCTCATTAGCGTCGCCAGAGGATTCTTCTGAAGAAGAGGCTCTGATCTGGAGTGGAGCAAACCTGTGGGACTCTGTTTGCAAGGAACTGGAAACCTAAGTGTATAATTTCAAAATCTCAAACAGGGGCAAGTAGTCGTGCTTAGACATTAAGTTTAAAAATTTAGAGGGCCTTAAACTATCTCCCAGAAACAATTAAAAGGCACCCAACATGGTTCTGCAAGTGTGTTTTTAGCCCTCAAATATTCCCAAAATGTGTTTTTAACGCTTACATATCCCAAAGTGCCTTGTATCCTAGAAAGGAAGAGAAATAAAGAAGAAAGCTACATATGTTTCCAGGTACATATCTTGCTCAGTCCCTGACTTCAGCCCAATTGATAAGCACCAGCTATGAAAGGTAAGTCATATCGGATCCACTGTAAAATTCATTTTCCTTATCCCAAGACTGTTCACTAACTACCAGGAATACAGATAGCCGCCTGTTTTTCATTCTACACAACTCTCTCAGAAAACATGAATACCATTTGGTAAAAAAAACACAAACCACAGTGGGGAAATCAAAAGCAGTGCTAGAGTTACTATGATAAATCCAGCAAATATGTTGTCATTCCCATCTCAACTTGCTAATGCTTTTATTTCAGGTTCCTTTCAAAATAGTTGTTTCAAGTCTTGTACATATTTTTTTCCTTCACTAAACAGAGAGAGAAAAAAAATCAAAGAAGGCAATGGTCTAGCAGGAAATTCCACAACAAAATACTGTGCTTGGAGTAAAAATTAACTACTCAAGCTAAACTGATTGCTTTCAGTGCTGGTTTTGCAAATGAGAAAGAACCCCCTAATATCAGGGTCAAACATAGCATCTAATACTAACCCCTTTTTTTCTTGACGAAAAGACATGAAAACTAGACACAAAATCTGATGGGAAATTCAATAATGTACTCGGTTCCCTCTTTCAGGTGACATATATTAAGAGTAAATTGTCAAACTTGCAGGCCAAGGAGCAACAAACAATTAATTATTAACAATTTTATGTACTAATTGACAACGGTTGTTTCCATGTGGGATTTGCTTTGTTTTGTCTTCTTTGTATTCATTCACTCGAGCAAAGAGATATGATATACCTGAGAGAGAGACATGTTTGATGGGAAAGGACTGGGAAGAGAAGGAGCGAGGGCGAAGGTAAGGCAAGGCAGAGCAGCGAGTGGTTCTGATGGAAGTGGCCGCCATGGAGGAAGATGCCGCCGCCGCAATCATCGTCGATGCCATTTGGATTTTCGATGTGTGGCACTCTTGCTTCCTATCCTCTGTCTCTCCACTCTCTTGCGTTGGTCTTACTTTATTTTTCTATTCACTTTATTTTTTTCGTTCAATTGTTTATTTATACATGGATGGTATTTTTTGTCCCGAGTTTCAGTCAGCTGATGACACGTGGACTTGGTGTGCATTTTTATTGGTTGATTCCCTATCTAAAAATCCACGTTTATGGCGCCGCAAATGAGCCTTAAAATGCAAATAAATGGCTAATTAACACGCCGTTTTTCTGAACCGCGGCATATCCTGGTCGAGAACCGCCGCATCAATGGAAGGAGATTGTTCCTATATAAAAACTATATAAAATCTTTTATCTCGTTTTAAAAAATCTACAGAGCATCACAAAAAATTCAATCAACAAATTCTGGCATTTCATAATCCTAAATGACCCTATGAATTAATAATATATACAAATACATACAAAATGAATAAAAATAATTCAATATTCAAGTCATTAAAATATCTTCTATCAACTATTATTCCAGGATTTAATTCATTATATGGATTCGATTATACTGAGCAGATCAAGAGAGCTGAAATTCACTTGAATAGATTCTCTTGTCATCTGGGTTTTGAGGAAGAAGGCTTCAAAACGCCCATCTTCTTACCTGCATCAACTTCCTTCATTCAAACCAGGACTCTGCCACAACATTTTTACATTTCATTCGTATTTTCAAGAAAGTCTGCTAAAACATTTTGCTGGTGTTTCCCAGATAGTTTATTAATAGTAATTACTAAAAATATTACTATTATCGATGGTTATCCCGAAATAATGTTAACGATGAAATCATTGATAAAATATATCAATGACATATATCATTAGAATTGTAGATTAAATGTTAACAATAAAATCATCTTTGAGATTACAATAAGTGTTTTCGTTGATAAATTTATAATTAATATTTGTGTCTGTAAATTTAATTTCGATAAAATCACCTATAAAAATATATTACCGATGAGAATTTTATCATCAAAAGATTTATGTCCGTATTGTTGCTAGAAAAATAATTATCGACAAAAATCTATTTTTAATATGATGAGGTCGTGGTTCTGTATTTCATAGCTTCAAACCATTTGGACTATAAACAACGAAAATCTATTTTTAGACGCGTACGAGATTCCATCCTTTCTTGTGGGACAAATCCACCCCAAAATCTCGTTGGAATCGATTGTCATGAATAAACCTTTAACCTTTATCCTAGCAATCCAGTTGACCAGGTAACACAAAAAAAACTGGAAAGAAATTTGACAAGGGACCAAAGAACAACTCAGAAGGACCCTTTCTTTCTGGTGCCAGTCTAACCTGGCGTGCCCCATGATATTCCATTGCTGCATTTTTCTCCCTAATCTCATCCTAGCTACTCCCTCCACCAACATCACGACAGACCATTTTCCTTTTTTTAATTGAAGGTGGCTTTGGTTTACCTTCTCAATGCACACATTGCCTTTTGTTTTTTATAGTTTGTTTGGGTTCAGATAGCGGTGTTTAGTGTTGGTGCAAAAGCTGATCTCTAGTATCTTGTAATTTATCACAAGAAATTAAGAAAGTCGAGCGTTGATCTTTATCTATTTTAGAATTCATTAACTGATGAATTGTTATCTTGGGGAATTCAACATGTAAATCAGGAGGCTTAAAAGGCATGCGCAATCTTGATGGGGCGAAACAGAAGCGGGCGCATCATCACCTATGTGATCTTTCCTTTGCTGCTGTTGTTATTCTCACCTGTTCATGGCTTAACAAGCTATGACCCGGAGTTTTTAGATGCTTTGATTCACAAATACGCTATGAATGCACAAGCAAAGAAACGTACAGGTACTTCATTAAAAGTTTCTCTCCCTGGTAATCTCTCTGGAATCGAAGTCTCCGTTGTTAGGCTAAGAAGTGGTCATTTCTGGGAAAGAGGAGTCAATTTCAGTTCTTTTTATATCCCGCCAAGGGTTCATCCATTCCCATTTGTGAAGAGACTATCTATAGTATATCAGAACTTGGGAAATTGGTCTACTCGTTACTACAAAGTGCCTGATTATTCATTGGTTGCTCCTGTTGTTGGCTTCATGGCTTATGATGCTTCAAATTTAAGTGCATTGGGCAGTGAAGCACTCAAGTTTAGCGTTCTGGGTGACCCCATTTTGATCAGCTTTCCTAACCTTGGGGTTAAAGGTAAGCTCGAGACATTAAAATGTGTCAAACTTGGTCCAGATGGATTTGTCCAATTCAGGAACATAACAAAGGAAAACACTTGCATCACACAAGGTGATGGTCATTTTTCACTCGCTGTTCAAAACCCTGAACTGGAGAAGAATAGGAGAGTATGGAAATGGTATGCGGTTGGATTTGGAGCTGGGCTTTTGGCCTTGGTTTTGTTGGGTGTGATTGGATACACGACTTTTAAACTAGCGAGGAGTAAAAAAATAAGAAAAATGGAGGCAGAGTCTGAAAATGGGGTGACTCTTGATGCAACTTCAATTGGAAGAAGTAAAATGCCTTCAGCATCAATGGTAAGAACCCAGCCAACCCTTGAGCAAGACTATGTTCCTTGACTTACATTCCAGTAAAATTGTAATTCTTCACTCTTCTTTCAATTTTGGAGTGATGACACCTTCACTCCCCCCTAATTTTTCAATTAATCATTGGAGAATTGTTTTTAATATGTGATACATGCTCTCAAAGTTGAGGCAGCTACATTTGAGATTTGTTTGAGAGAAATAAGAAATTTATCAGTCAAGAGTTCTTCGAGTGCTTTTAGGCACATCGTTCAAAACATGAACAGTGGTATGCACTTAATTCCATTTTTGTTTCAGTAGTTAGTGATTACTATCCTCTGCTATATGTCCAGCACTTCTGGTCGGGCCAATTTGCACTTCTTGAAATCAGGTTTTGTCAGGCCGGCAACTTGCTCTTGTGATTGTAGCATTATTCACTGGAAATCAAGTGCTGGTACTCATGAATGACAAAACATGAAACAACATCCTGAGTTAAAATGGTCCCAGAAACAGTTGTTTGTGATGTCAACAACTGTAAGAGCCGGCTATTGCTCATCTTATTCCAAAACAAAACACAAACAATCTAACCTCACACCTTTAGCTTTACCATTTCAAGACCAATTACCCCCAGGATTTTTTAAGAGCATTGAAAGAGAAAAACAATCTCTTAATAAAAGAAAAACATTTTCACTTTGATTTCCTGGTCAGTCCTTTCATAAAACTTCAGTATAATTTTTTTTCTATATTTATGCTTTATATTTCTTACAATTTAATTTCATATATATATTTTTATTTTTCACCTTGCTTAACGTAGTTTAACATTTTTAATCTTAGTTCTTTTACTAGATTATATACATTTCTACAAAGGTACGCAGTTTTCTTGTTTCAAGCTTAACTGTAATCTGTACGAGGACTAAACTCTTTACTTTTGAAAACTGTGAAAAATAAGTCTTATTTATTACGAGTATATGTCATCTCCTCGCAAGTATAATCTTATATATTACAACGAAGGCAATACATATTGAACAAGGTGATTTAAAATTACATTACTCGCCCAGAAAATAGAAAAATAGAGGATGTACCAGAGCATTACCACACCTATTAACACCATCACTAACACCCCAACTCTCCAAGTTCTGAGTTGTTTAGGAGCTCGGGGGCATGCAAATGGATCTTTATTTTGGGCCTTCAGGACTCGGGTGCTGAAATTCAACGTATACAGCACGGAACCCCTGCTTCTCGGGTCTAATATTATTAGCCCTCTGGAAAACCAATGTTGATGACGACTGAGAACACATTGGACCACAGCTCATTGTGATTCCTTGGTCATCTGGAAGTCTGGAACACGTGTACAGAGCTTTTTTTTTTTTTAAGATTGACCGCTTGGCATCTCATGTATAAACTCTGACACATATAGTTTTCTGCAGGTCAGAAAATGCCACCTTGTTCACATAATAATGTCTCCTACCTTTTTCAGCCATGATTTCTTCGCTTCATCATCAGTAATCGAGTTCGTACCCTAAGTCAAAACAAACGAATATGCAAATTGTTTTGTGACATCAGTATATATTGAAAAATCATTAGATCGAGTTGGCTCCAACAAGCATCGCATCATTTGTCAATGAATTAGCCCCAGTGCGACTTTGAAGATCCCTAGGATCCAACTAATCATAGAAAATCAAAGTTGAGGGGATCATTAGCCTGGCTGGCATCATGGAGTGATCATTTATTAGTTTCTGAAATTAAAGAGAGAACATCAATTAATAGGTTGGAGGTCGCAGAGTCGATGAAGAGGAAAAGGAGGATCAAAATAAGATCCATCCAGGATAGCTACTGTGATGAGCTTGTTTGCTGCTTCTGTGAAATGCATTGCATCCTAACTAACGTAGTTGCATGGGTCACCACAAGCTAATGCTGTTTCACTGCTTCCATTAACCACTCTGGTATTTCCACAGTAAGCTTTGGGATCAAAACTGTGCTTTCCTCCCCCATGGCCACAACATGCTTTCGTACCTCATTTGAGCCCTGCCCCAAAACAACTATTGGAAGCAAATTTTATCAGATGTTAATCAATGGAGAAGCACATAAGTTATTTATTGATATTTTGCTAAATATGTGAAATACCATGCGAAGTGGGATGCTGGAAGAGCTCTAGTAGTAGAATGGCATGGACGCCCACAAATACAAGGGAAGCTTTAGGGAATGCCATTCTAGTTTGGCTTAGTGCCGTTTTCAACATGTTATTATAGCCCATCACTGCTTTATTGTAAGAGATCAAACAGCCGAAGGTGTCGATATTCGAGCTTTTATGAGGAAGCTCGAACAAGAACGCAAGATAGTAACCTATCGGTGCAACATTGAAAACCAGAATGTACGCCCTCCTAAAACATATAGCTCCTTCAAAATTGTAAAAATTAAGTCATGCTTGCATAATTAAATATGCAGCAAGCAATCACACTGATTTGGGGTAGAAGGCAACCCTAGTAGAACCTTTTTGGATCACATCCACTAAAACCTCCGGTGTGCTCGAGGTGATGTTATGCGTTGTGGCATTTGAAGTCTACGAACCCCGCACCCTTACCCAACCCGACAAGGCCTCAGAAGATCCTCCATCTTGTCTATCAAATTCTCCTCCAATGGCCATCTTCTTGACTCTTTCTCCACCGACAAAACCATCAAAACTTATTCCCTTTCCTTATCCAAGCCTTTCACTTTCACAATCACTCATCTTTATGACTTCCACGACTACAAACAAAGCGTCTCCGACTTCATAATTTTCTTTGATTCTCGTTTCATTGTCTTTGCCCATGTCAAGATCCCACCTTAACAAGATGAAAGAAAACAGGTTTTGAAAGAAAAGAAAAGAAATGTTTCTCTTATTGCCTAATTCCCCACTTGCAATTAACTCTTTTGCCATATCCTGTTATCGCTAACTTCAATTAATTGTTTAACCATTACTGACTTGTTAATAGTCCCCCCCTCAAAATTTCTCCTTCTCTAATTCCACGTGTGTGAATTATAACAATACCCTTCACTTGGAATGATTATTGTTCTCAATAATATATGTATTAACCCCTCAGATTTCTCCACACGATCCTTCATATTGCTTTCCAAGACTAGCTGAATTCATCAACTATGCCACCCTTACTTCCAAATCTTTTATGGATAGCCATGGAAAAATCCTTCTAACTTGCCACTCATTCTCGTGCATAAACCCTTCATACTAGACATTTTTCATGCCCAATGCTCTATAGGAACCATGAAATACTTATTGCATTTCGTTAACCACCAATTTAGGATGTTGAGAATGCAACTGAAATTGACTTAATTATGATAACTTATATGTTATACCATCGCATTCTTAGAATTTGATTTTTATATCAACTTTGATCCTCGTTATTTTGATTGTTATTTATTTTTCACTTATTGTTTTCTTGATCAGGTTTCTTTATCTATAAAATTTGATCTTCATTCTTTTAATTGTTATTTATTTTATTTAGCATGATTTATAAAGTTAGTTTTTTTTTAAAAAAAAATTATCATGTTTCAACCTTTTCATCTATCATATTTGGTCCTTATTATTTTGATTTCTATTTATCTTATTTGAAGTGGGTGTTTGATTTTGCGGTAACTTCTGTGATTGAGACTTACCGTTGAGCTAAATTATTCGGTTAACCTTGTCCCATAATTTTTATAATTATGAGACCCATTAAAAACTAAGGTTAAACCTCAATCTAAGATGCTTTCGTCCATAATGCAACAAACCACACATTGCCACAAAAACACAATATACCACATGTAAATGAATATCAATCTCCGGAGGTAGATACAAGTCATGCCATCTCTAATATTGTGTAGGATGAATAAAAACCCACTGCTTCAGTTAATGAAAAGAAGAAGAAGCATGCCCAACTTCTTTCTCACAAACCTGCCCAAAGAATGAGACCAAAGTACAATGCTCGCAACATGGTCTATACTTGAATTTGGCATCAAAATCTTGGAAGCCAATATGGAGAGAGAGAGAGAGATTGACCTTAATTTTATTATGTAGGTGTGTTTGATCATCTTTTCAAAATTCAAAGTGTTTTTTTTAAATAAATAATTAAATTATGTGCTTGGTTGGGTTTGATTTCACACATTTTATGTTCCTTCCTTCATTTAAAAGGAGGGTATTTAGATTTATGATAATAATGGTTTTTTAAAAGGGTTTTTTTTAAAAAAAAATTTAATATCAAAACAATCTAAAAATCTAAAAACTTAATTAAAATATAAATAAATATATTAGAAGAAGATCACAAAATGATATGAATTTTGCTGAATATGATCGCAATCCTAATTTTTTTATGATGATATTTTACCAGATATTGTTTATCGATCAAATAGTCAAGGATCGTAGAGACCTTCACATATGAATTTAATTCGGAATGGAATTGCAAATTGTTTGATGAGAGAATAAAAACAAGTATCTAATTGACTTGAATTATTAATTATATTATGTTATTATGATTATTAAATCTATAATATTTAAAAAATACATATATTATATGTGAGTGTGCATATGTAGATGTTCTTTAAAGTAATTTCATAAATTGACAATGATATAAAAAGCATGGTAACAAAACACACGAAACTATTTTTCATTAAACCTCAAATGCAACCACAGTTTTAGTCAAACTTCAATTTCAATTATGAATCTTAACTAAAAGTGTTTTTTATATATATTAAAAAAAAAACATCAACCACAACAGCAACCGCAATACCAAATAAACCTAAAATAGCTTGAGTTCCTTTTCTTCAAAAAGATCTCATCATCTTTTATTTTTCTTATATACAAGATTTGATCTCTATCTTTTGATTGTTATCTATTATATTTGAAATAAATTATAAAATTAAATATTTTTTAAAATTTTATTTCCCTTCAACTTTTTATGGTCGGATTTAATCATCATTTTTTTAACACTTGAAAATATTTTCCAGTAAGACAATATATATAAAAACTACCTCTGAAGAATTCACTTTCTATTAAAACAAAATACTTTCCAAAAATACAGTTACATGTGAAAAACGAAAGGTAGAGCGGAGCCCCCGCCACATGATACGGGCTGGGTAATTTGAAATCCATGGGCTCCATAGCTTAGAAGTTGATGACGCACATGTCCTGTGTATCGGAAGACCAACTGAGGCCCCACGTAGTGGATTTAAAAAAAATATATATATATATAATCCTCAGGCTTCTGTCTGCTTGCCTTCCCTTTGCTGGGTCCCTACCTCTCAAGCTCACATGCACTCATCCTGACTCGAGAGCTCTATTTTAGTGGCCTCAATTTCTAATCAGATGTTAACTATTGATTGATTATTCTGATTAAGGAACCGCGTGATGGTAGCTTCCTTGCTTAGCTTGACCGGACGCGACTTTTTATTTTTCCGGTCACCGTTCATGCACTTGAAATATAAGGGTATTTGGGATTTCATTTGAAAAATGATTTTGAAAAAAAAAAATATAGTGTTTTCAGATTATTTTTTATATTGAAGTCAAAAATAATTTAAAAAAATATAAAAATATTATTTTGATGTATTTCTAAACTTAAAGTATTTTAAAAAACAATCTCGACCATACTTTCAAACAGGTACATGGTTAGATTGACTAATCATTTTCAATTTGATTTGGTTTTTATTTATTAAAATAATTAAATTAAAAAAACTAAAAAAACCAAAACTGAACTGAAACCAATTCAAACCGACCAATTTCGATTCGGTTTGTTTTTTTAGCTAAGAAAACAAAATATAGTTTCGGTTTTTGTAGTATTTTTTTTTTACTTTAACCAAGTTTTTCTTCTCTTTCATTTTGTCAAAATAGAATCAGACCAAAAAAATTAAAACGAATTGGAAGAATAAAAAAAATTATAATATATATTTTTTTTAATTTGAACTATTTCAATTTCAAGTGACTGGTTTTAGCCTTCAAAAACCAAACGGGAGGTTTTAAAAAAATTCTATTATTTTTTATATTGGTTCAATTTTTCTCGATTTAATTGGCTATTTGATTTTTTTTTTCTCAGCTATAGACTCCATAGTCCAAAGCTTTACTTAAATTAAATTTTATTTTCAATATTTTTTATATTCATCTAATTAAATTTAGGTAATTTGATGGGTTAGTCGGTGACCTACTGAAATTTAATCTAAACTTGACCTGGTAAAATAAAAAAAATAAAACAACATTGTTTTAGATAAAAATAATAAATGTCCAAATCTAAAATATAACAGCTATATTTTGAAATTATTAATTTTCAATAATAAAATAATTAAAAGTGATCAAAATCAAATCATTCAGAAAATAAAATGGTGTAATGCGTCTATACGGCAAAATTATACAATTATAGAATCACAAAATAAAAAGTTTTTAGCCCATGGTATTTCATTATCTTCAAGTTAATAAGTGTGTGTTTGATATTTAGATGTAATATGTTTTCAAAAGTGATTTTTATTTGAAAATGTATTAAGATATTTTTATTTTTAATATTATGATATTAAATTATAAAGCATATTATAAAAAGTATTAATTTAATATTTTTAAAACAAAATAAAATACTGCTCACTAACGGTGATATCTGATGGAGGGTTTTCCTTGTCTCCATCTTTCTATCGTGAAAATGTATTTTTATTTTGCTTTTTTTTAAAATAAATACTGAATTAAAACAGTCTTCATCTCAAAATTCCCATTATTAATTTCTAACCGTTTGGACATAGTACGTGTACTTCTCGTATCTCCACATCCTAGATCTTGGCAACTCCTTAAAAAAAAACAGAAAAAAAAAATACGAGTTTTATTCAACTTATCATATAATAATTAAATATCACCAACTTTTTAAAATTCAGTTTTTCTCATCCTTCTGCAATCTTGCCTAGACCCTTTATTCATTTTTGCGTCTTGTCCCTTCAATTCTCAGTTTCGGTTAAGCTTTGAAAATACTTGTATTGTTGGCCATGGATGTATTTAGTACCAGTTCTAACTTCTAATGGGGGTGTAGTTATGATGTCAGAGTTGAAGTTTTTGATGCATTTGGGAGTCTTAAAAAGGATGAATGTTTGGAATTTATGGCTTTTTGTTGCTTAACTATTCTGGGGTTTGATGTTACCAAGTGGGTTTTGTTGAAAATCCAATTGCAAGGTAGTTGGCAACAATTATCATATGGTATTAGATACACATACGAATAGGCTGTTTTGGTGAGATTTTGTAATTTGTATCCTGCAGCGGGTAATTGGGTCCTCCTTTTGTTTCTGATAAGCAAATGATGAAACTTGGTGAAAATATTTCACAAAAAGTTAGAAGTTATCATTTCAACAGTCTTATCGTTTGATTGTCTTCTTCTGGTGTTAATGTGTCGTATCTTTGGTGATTCCTTCATCATTCTAAATAGGAGTTAGCCTATGGTTTGCCAAGCGTTTCATTCATTTTTTGGCACAAGTGCGAATTCTAGGGGTGACAGTATCATTCTCGTAGATGTCAGCATGAAGGAAATTAGAGTTACTGTTCTCAGATCTAAGCTTTAGTTGGTGCATGTGATTTGAACTCACAGCACTTCAGAATACACATGATGTCTGATGAGATTTTCAATTGTGCTAAAAAGGTACCTTTTTGTTTCCCTTAATTTGCTGGAGTTGACGTTGCTTTGTTATTCTTGGTGATTGGGGAGGGTTAACTAGAGATTTAGAAGTCTATTCGGAGTTTCTTTGGATAGCAAAGAGAGGGTAGAGAAGTAGAATCTTTTCAGTTAGTTTTTTTGAAAAATGAGGCATTCTGCAGCTGTATGGGATTATAGAGCAGCAATTGAGCATACCAAAGACTGGAACGGTATGGACCAGGTCGTGCTTCGCAACCCACAGGGGGCTTCAGCACAGGTGAGATTCTCTTAATTCTGCTTTTTTTCTTCCTCATAGCTGTTCTGTTAAAGCAACGAATTCAGCAGTTAGGATTAATTTATTGATCTGTGTAATAGGAGATTTTTACTATAAAGGAGATGGTATCCGTTGTTAATCTGTAGATAACTGATAAATTGATTGGTGTGGTATGCGCTTTCATAATTCCTGGTTTTGTGATAATAGGTTAGTCTGCATGGAGGGAAAGTTTTTTCGTGGAGGAATGAGCACGGGGAAGAACTTCTATTCACAAGCAGCAAGGTATGTGCCTTTGCAAAATCTTAAAAGTCCTGCAGTGTCCAGAAAGGGTTATTTTTCGTTGCACAGCTGTCTTGGTATCTGAACTAGGATCTAAAATCTAAATGACCGGGAATTCTTCTTCTTTTTCCCCGTTGCCTTTTATTTTGATTGCACGAGAGCTTACATTACATGTTTAAATATGACTAGTCAAATTCATGGAACCATAATCATAGTACTCACTAGATTTTGAGTTGCTGTTAGATTTTTAGTTTCTTAACAGGTTATCCCAGAGTTGCTCTAGCATACCAGAGTCTTGCAGATGGTACTAGTTGATAAGTTTTAACTTTTGAGAGATCCAAGACCGATTCAATCATCTGACCTTTTCAATAATTGTAGGGAATCTTTAAGCCTCCAAAAGCAGTGCGCGGAGGTATCCCTGTTTGTTTCCCGCAGGTACTTCTAATGTTCATCTTTTATATGCTATAAACTTCATGAGCGAACATATCTTTACCTGTGTAAATCACTTTAATGCTTGTGAAGTTTGGAAACTGTGGATCTCTAGAGCAACATGGTTTTGCTAGGAGCAAGATTTGGACAGTTGATGACAATCCTCCTCCTTTGCATCCCAATGATTCCCATGGGAAATCCTTCATAGACCTACTGCTTAAACCATCTGAAGAAGACCTGAAGTGCTGGCCTTACAGGTAGGAGCTTGGGGTTTTTTATTTCTTTAAGTGACATCAGAGTTAGGGTCCAATCTTGATGGCTCATGGTTAATAATCATGCTCATAGAATCATTTTATTGTGAAGAACAAGACTAAGCTTCTTCTTATTTCTCTGACTAATATTTTAATTTTTCGTTGCTGTTGGATTATTGGCATTTTGTGCAGATGGTCCATAATTTTGTTTTTTCAATAGTTAGTCTTTATGCTGCAATTAAAACTATAATAACCCACTACCGAATAGCTCATTCAGAAAGCAAGGCCTCTGTTTGGGCAGAAGAGGCCATACACTGAGACACAGCAGAATCAATTTAACCACATGCACAACTACAATAGGAGCAGAACCTCTCTCCGTGCATGCAATGGGTTTGAAGTGACTCCTGTTGAATAATACGTCTCTCTTTTGTTCTCCTTTCAGTTATGAGTTTCGTCTTAGGGTGTCACTTGAAGCAAATGGAGACCTGGCACTGACATCAAGAGTTCGGAACATCAATGGAAAACCATTTAGTTTCTCGTTTGCATATCACACATATCTGTCAGTTTCTGACATAAGGTACGAAGTCTATTTACCCTAATGTCACACCTATAAACTGGAAAAGACTAAGTCCCTTAGCATGCATTCACTTCTGGAAAACAAATTTTCACATTTTCCCACTCCTTTCTCTTTTCTTAGGAACATATAGAAAATGGACCTGCTCAAGAATAGAAAGCATGAACTTGTTTGGCTGGCCTTCAAATTAGAGAAGGATAAAATATTTATGTATATAAAAAGACATGAAGCAAGAGAACCAAATTGAGACTTCTTTTTCTAAAAGGGAATAATCGGAAATATCCTTTTCATTTCATGGTTTTCCAGGTTTTTGTAAATTTACACGCAAAAAAAAAACAGAGAGAGAGACAAAGAGAAAGGAAAGAAAAAGCTCAGTTTTCTAGAGGTATTCTAACTAGGAAACATTGTGCTTTCGGTTACGTGTTTTGTTTGCCACTTTTCCAGAAATTGAATTTTTTTTCCAGAATCATCAGAATATATAGAAAAACTGGAATTTCTTTAAGATTCCAATCAGATATTTATTGCTTAGCTATAGAAATAATAACAAAGCATGGTAAATCTATGACCAAAAAATTGTGTTTTATGAATACGATTCAAGTGTTGGGAATCCATTAAAAGCAGCCTAGCATGTATGCTTAAAACTTTTCACCTGATTTCAACAAGCATCCTTTGGAAAATGCATTGTTTGGACTCACTCAGAAGTGAATCTTTATATCAGTGAAGTGAGGGTAGAAGGATTGGAAACACTTGACTACCTCGACAACCTTCGACAAAGAGAACGATTTACTGAACAAGGAGATGCCCTCACTTTTGAATCTGAGGTAAACTCGACTATTGATTTTAATTTACTCACCATGGGCATGTTGGAGATGAATGGATGGAATTGGTACTTAAGCTGACAGAAATGCTGAATCGTTTTTTATGAATTTCTTTTCACTGCAATCTTTATTATAGGATGTTCATTTTCATCCAATCTCTGGTCAACTTTCACCTGATTTCTCGACTGCTAGAAATGTTAGTAGTTGAGAAGAAGTGGTTTTTCATTTCCCAAGACAACTGATTACATTTCACTCAACATCACTTCGTACTGGCGTAAAAGACAGAATAAGTATTTTCCAAACTTTTTATGTTCTTGCTTTCTCACTGTAGAGTGTCTGTCTAACACGGAGACAACAGAGCAACGCCAACTTTTCCTCTAGAATCTTTCCACCTTAAATTTCTCTTGTAGACTTTGAGATCGATGTTGATCCTGAATTAGTTTTCTGTTGCCAAATTTCTTTCAAACGCATTTGCATGGTTTCATTCTCCTTGTTTGCAATATAAATTCCCGTTTAACATAAACCCTTTCCACCAGCCACTCACGTGGTTCTCATGGTGCAACATTGGATTCTTTAGGACTTTGTGTCTTTATTAATTTGCTTCATTACTGTCTGGATTTATCTGGCAGGTGGATCGAGTTTATCTCAGCTGTCCCAATGCAATTGCAATCCTCGATCATGAGAGGAAGCGGACATATGTTATTAGAAAGGATGGACTGCCAGATGTAGGTAAGCTGTGTTCAACAATACCATGCATGAGCCAGACGCATACGCCCAAAATTTTGTAAACGAGTACGAAGTTGCACATTTTGGGCTGTAGCCTTTATTATTATATATTTACACCGTTATTCATTCCCACAAACAGCGGTGTGGAATCCATGGGAGAAGAAATCAAAAGCAATGGCGGATTTTGGCGATGAAGAATACAAAAAGATGTTATGTGTCGATGGAGCAGTGGTTGAGAAACCTATCACCATAAAGCCAGGTGAGGAATGGACAGGGCTTTTGGTGCTCTCAGCTGTGCCTTCAAGCTTTTGTAGTGAACACTTTGATCTTCAGACACGAGGTCTTTGAGATGATGTAGAGCTGGTTTATTTTCTAGGGCAACAAACGTACTGCTTAATGTAACTTGCTTTAAATTTGGGTGCTTTTTTATTTTTATTTTTACAGCTTTCATTGATTAGCATTATACTCATCCAAACCTTTTTTTCTTTTTCTTTTGTGAAGTGTTGGCATAGGCAAGAAGTGCCACCACATCCCCCCACAGCTTAGATCTTTTACCCGCAGATCGCCATGGAAATAAAAAAACTAAATATAAAGGCACTAAACATGTTCTCTAGCACAAAAAATAATAATAATATAAACAAAATAGTTGACAGTGTGACATTCAGTGTATATATATCAGCAAAATTATGCAGGCAGCAGCAATTCAGTGAGAAATAAAAAGAATCAGCATCCACTAGAATAGGGAAAAGATCTCGAGGAAGTGGACAAGAATCTGAGAGTGAGGCATTCTCCCATTGTTTGACGAATAACTCAGCAAATCTCTGTTGATCGCCTGAGAAACTATCCATCAATATATTGTGATTCTCTTGTATCCGACCAAGAATACCAGCCAGCCATGACAAAACACATTGCGAACGTGTTGAAGCCATAAACATTTAAATAAGCCATATCGAGTTCACATCTCTTTTATATATAAGAAACAATTCTCAAATGCAGTAAAACCACTTACAGGTTATAAATGACTTCGATCAATTGAACCATAAAACTCTTCAAATTTTACATCGATATATATGTTTGTGTGTTTGCGCGCGTGCTTGCGCTTTAGTAATATCATTCAAATTTATAATTATAATTTATAGTAATTACTAGAGGATAATATAAATTATATTTTAGAATCTTATTTAAAAACTTAAGTATTTTGGTAAGATAATTATTTTACATAATATCAAAGTTTTACTGATGAAGCGATTTCAAATTTCACTGTTCTCATTTTACGTAATAAAAAAATTAATCATTAAATAGTAGGTCTGTACAAGTTTCATACTCAAAATTTTTTTATTTAAGAGGATGTGTTAAACCATAATATAAATTATATTTTAAATATTACTTAAAAAATTAAATTTTTAAATGAAATAATTTATTTACAATAATTAATCGCATCTACTACGAAATGAACACGAAAAAACTAAAACAATGGCTATATTTTTTTTCCTAAAATAAAGTTGAGACTTTATTTATATCACTTGTAAAATTGGGGGTTAAATATAATAAGTTTTTTGGAACTAATTAGTTCTCGAGATGGCTTATATACTTGGTTTTTTGAGCCATCTAATTAAAGGAGCATTGGGCCTTGCATTCTTTACATTCTGGGAGAGGTTAGAAAGGACGAAGGGACAGATAAAGAAAAATAAACGACAGAGAGCGGAGTCAGCCTCCAGTGGAACATTTGTGTCAGGGTACATACAAATCACCATTCAAAGTGTCATCAACCTGCCGCCATGACGTGGCGCGTGAATCTTGCAAGCTGAATTCCTGCCAAAGATACCTCAAGCTTCTACCACAGACAACAACCTCCCCCCTGTCTCTCAGTCTCTCTCTCTATTTATATATTTAGAATGACTCTGTCCTCGTGATTCAATGTTCAAAAAACATTTCCCTTCTCTTAATGATCTCACAGAAATTTCAGTTTTCTCAGATCCCACTGCAGATCTCTTTGTCCCCAGATTTTGAAACCTCAACAAGAATTTAACCTCATCAACGATACTTCTGCCATTTCCCTGTCAAGGTAATTTTGCATCCATTCTTGCCCGCATATTTTTTTTATTATTTGAAATTGGGACATGCATCAAAATCCAGGGGTTGCTTAGACAATCTTTTCAGATTAATGATGTGTTGATTGAGTTAGAGGTTGGATTGAATTCCTAGACTTTCTTGCTGGTTAAATCATTCTTTTGATTTATAGATAATTTCTTGACAAACAGAACGGTCCCAATTCAAGTTTACAAATAATGGCTGACAAGCCAATGAAACCAGTTCTCCAAAGACCACCAGGTTACAGAGACCCTAACCTGCAGGCAAAATCTGCAACGAGACCGCTACCGACAAAGGCAATGTTGCCTCCTTCCTTCCAACCAAGGAAAAGACGGTCCAGGCATTGCCGTCAATGCTTTTGCTGCTTAATCCTTCTCATTATGATCGCCATTCTCCTTCTGATTATCGCAGGTGGTCTATTTTACCTCTGGTTCGATCCAAAACTCCCCGTTTTCCACCTCCAATCTCTTAAACTCTCCGCTTTTAACATCACGAAGAAGTCAGATGGCACGTTCCTTAGCGCCAAAATGGTTGCAAGAATCGAAGTTAGGAATCCCAATGAAAAAATCATTTATCATTTTGGAGAGTCTAAAGTGGAAACGACAGCGGGGGACGATGAGGTTAATTTGGGATCGACGACCTTGCCTGAGTTCACACAGGGAAAAAAGAATACAACTAGTTTGAAAATCGAAACTAGCGTGAACAATGAGGTGATCGAGGATGGAATTGGATCGAAGATTCTTGATCAATTCACGAGCGAAAAATTGAAGGTGAATATTGACGTGAAAACGAGCATTGGAATCGGCGCTGAAGGGGTGAAGACAGGGTTGCTGGGAGTGGAAGTTTTGTGTGGAGGTGTAACGTTGAAGGAGACCATTACTGAGATGCCAAGATGTATCATCACCACGCTTAAATGGTAAGACTTTAATTTCTTTCTGGTTTTATTTTTTAATTTGTTTGCTGATAGTATCAATTCGACGATCTTATGCTTCTTTCTTTCCTTCCCCCCCTTTTTTTCCAGAATGCATAGATTAAACTATGGGTTTGGTTTAGGTTGTGACTATCTGATTGGTAACTTTGAACTCCGAGCATGATGAAGTAATAGATTTTGAGATACGATAATGGCCACTTCTGTGTTGGAGCCTGTTGCCTCAAGAAAGATCCAACAGTCATGTCTTCCTTGTCCTCCTGTAAGGGCAGGATTTAGTCATACTGTTTTTTCATGAGGCATTTAGTGTCTTTTCCATGGCATTAACCTGTCACTTGTAACTTCGATCTACTGCGAAACTGTAACCTTGTACATCATGACACAGGGTGAATGGGGGTCAGGAATCTTCACTTCCATGATATAAAAAATAAATAAATAAATAAATGTTTGATAGTAACGAGTCTTAAAAGTATTTTTAAAAAAATAAATAATTTTTCAAGTATTTTCAAAACGTTTTAATCATTTTTAAATCAAAAACATTTTGATTGGAAGACAACTTAGTATCACATTCCAAACATGCACTTAATTAGATTGCCTAATTTATCATCTTGGAAGTAGACATTTCATACATGTATCGATTAATGAATCGACATTGCTGATTAAGAATGTTGCTTCGGGTGCAGGATTAACATCCGTTGACAGGAAGTTGTGTGCGCAGAGCAGATTGTAAGAATTAATAAGACTGGAAAGCAATTAACGAGGCAGTTTATGATGGTAGACAAACATCTGTACCTTAACCGGATTATATTGGATGGAGGCTGATTTTATATATAATTTATTTATTAGAGGGTTATTATGGGAAGAAGGTGAAGAATTAAGAGTATCATTCGAACTGTCAAGGTGGGTCCATGTCTAGATTTTGGTTCCTGAGTCATATGATACATAAATGGGGCTGAATTTAAATTATTTGTTTATTGATGGTGGTTGGACCTGGTCAGGTTTTTTATTTATCTGTAGATCTTTTTCTCTTTTGTTTTTCTTTTGCTCTTCTGTGGAAGAATATCCCTCTCGTGATGGAGCTGCAAAGGAGGCTCTTGGATGCCTGATTTAGCTGACAGGTTGCCATACTCGCGTTGGATTTTTTATTTTAATTTTTGCCTGCAAGGGAAAAGAAAAGGAGAAGCAGAATCAAAATGAAACGAGGAGTTATTTTGCTTTTCCAGAGTTAGGTTAGGAATTTTAAAAGTAGATGGACAGCTTAGGCCAACTGCGAGTGTTTCTGCTTAGCTGAGCGGGATTGTTTTTTAAAATAATTTTATTTAAAAATATATTAAAATAATATTTTTTATTTTTAAAAAATTATTTTTTATATCAAAACATAAAAATTATCTAAAATTATTACAAATAAATAAAAAATAATAATTTAAAAAAAAAATATTTTGAAATACACCGAAGATCTCCTTTATTATGCTTTGTGACTCTAATTAAAATTGTCTGCATGTTCTGAAAGGTTTTTAGGATGCAGCGAAAGGGGGACGATTTCTAGAAGTACTTTAAAATGTGATTTAAAAAAAAATATAATGATATATATATAATAATAAATGAAAATGAAACTTTTATCGTGTGTGCTTCGAGGTTTGCAGTGGATTTAAATTAAATTTTTATTTTTACCCCTGAAAAATAAATTATTTCTTTTGGCAATGAAAGTTTTTTCTACCATTAGAGTCAATGAAAGGTTTGTTTTGCCTGCGTTTTTTTTAAATATTAAATTAATTGGTTGTTATATATTTTTATTGGTTAGCTAAATAATTAATTAGTAAAATTATAATCGATAAAATATATTAAAAATAAGTTATTTGCTTTTTGCATTGAAGTAATTGAATGTTGTATATGTTGATATCTGTTTGGTGCATTATTCCACCAGCAAATCATAAAATTACAATTGATTAAATGTAACATAGATGAGCGATTATTTTTTTGCAACAAACAATTTGATTGTTGGTTGTATTTTAACCGTTTATGTAATAATTGCAATCAAATAAATTCATTAAAGATTAGCATGCACGATGATACTTGAGAAAAAAAATACAAAACAGTTAGCTTGCGCAGTACCAAAAAAACACCGAAGAGATTGTTCATGCTAATTTTATCAAAATACAAACATCGTTAGTGACTAGTATTATTTATAATTTTAAAAAATATTTTTTTTGGATCAAATTATTTTTTGCTTTGAAAAAAACTATGGTTTCGACCGTGATAAAATGCGAGTAAATGGCTAGTATTGTTTATAATTTTAAAAAAATTATTTCTTGCATGCGCAGCAAAACAATCAACATGAACAATATCAAAAGAACACCCAACAGATTGTTCATGTTTATTGTTTCGAAATAAAAACATTCTTGAAAAAAATTATTTGCGCAACAAAACATTTAGCATGAATATCATCAAAAGAGCACCTAAATGACTGTCGATGATAATTGTATAAAAAGAACATATAAGAGGGCATGAAATGCACTGTTATAATCCATAGTAAAATGAGTGTGACTAAATAGTAATTTTACAACCTCATCTAGCTATATGTATTTTTCGGATCAAATATTTTTTTTGCATTGAAAAAAAATATGGTTCCAGTCGCGACAGAACGCGGGTAAGTGGCTAGTATTATTTATAATTTTAAAAAAATTATTTCTTGCATGCGTATCAAAACAATTAGTTATTTATAATTTTAAAAAAATATTTTTTTCAGATCAAATGATTTTTTTGTATTGAAAAAAAATATGGTTGTGACTGCGACAAAACACGGGTAAGTGGCTAGTATTTTTATAATTTTAAAAATTATTTCTTGCATGCAAAACAAAACAATTAGTTATTTATAATTTAAAGAAATTATCTTTTTTAGGATCAAATGATCTTTTAGGGTTGAAAAAAATATAATCCCGGCTATGACAAAACACGGGTAAGTGGCTAGTATTATGTATAATTTTGAAAAAAAAATTCTTGCACTGGGAAAAAATAGTTAAAACAGTTATTTATTATTTATTATAATTAGTTATTTATTATTTAAAAAAATATTTTTTTTGGATCAAATGATATTTTTACGTGGAAAAAACTAATTGATTCCGGCTGCGACAAAACGCGGATAAATGGCTAGTCTTATCGATAATTTCAAAAACAATGTATCTTGGATGCACAACAAAACAATTAGTTATTTATAATTGAAAAAAAAATATCCTTTTTAGGATCAAATGATTTTTTTGATGTTGAAAAAAATATGGTTCCTGCCGCAATAAAACGCAGTTAAGTGGCTAGTATTATTTATAAGTTTTTTAAAAAATATTTCTTGCATGTGCAACAAAACAATTAGTTACTTATAATTAAAAAAATTGGATGAAATGATTTTTTTAAATTGAAAAAAATATGGTTTTGATTGCGACAAGGCACAAGTAAGTGGCTAGTATTATTGTAAATTTCAAAAAAAAAATATTTTTTGCATGTGCAGCAAAACAATTAGTTATTTATGATTTTTTTTAAAACATCATTTTTTCCTAATCAAAAGATTTTTTTGCGTTGAAAAAAAAAGGTTCCGGCCGTGACAAAACATGGGGAACTGGCTAGTATTATTTATAATTTCAAAAAAAAAATGTTTCTTGCATGTGCAACAAAACAATTAGTTATTTATAATTTAAAAAAAATATCTTTTTTTCAAGTCAAATAATTTTTTTGTATTGAAAAAAATATGATTCAGGTCATGACAAATCGCGAGTAAATAGCTAGTATTATTTATAATTTCAAAAAAAATATTTCTCGCATGCACATCAAAACAATTAGTTAATTATGTATGTATAATAAAAAAAAAAATAGCCCATGAGCACCCCTACAACATTGTCATGATAATTAATTAACATACAGTAGCTCAAAAGAATACCTATGAGGAAGTTGCTATGAATACAACCCCTTCTGCATTTGGCATGGCAACAACTGCCTGTTAAGCAAAAAAAAAAAAGAAGAGAAAATTGAATGCACTATTCGAATCTACAATGAAATAACTATAGGTGATTTTAGTTTCTCATTTAGCTATAGGTATAATAATGCAAAGAAGAAATTGTGTGTTGCCTTTTCTGTAGATGTTTTTCCTTTCATTTTTTTATGAAATGAAAAAAAATGAAAACACATTCACCATAAACAATTACAAACTGTTAAAAACGAGACACACATGTCAGATGTTGCTACAATTAAAAATAAAAACACATGCTAATTACTTGGCATGACCTTTCGTAGGCAAAACAAAAGGCATTGTTTATACTAATTAATTATAGCATAACAATGGCAAGAGAAGGGTAAAAGAGACAATGAGCTGCACGCCACAGTGAATTTAGTGTGGATGAACAGTGCGGCCATGATCTCTTGTAACTTTTAGGATAATAACTGTGTGCATATTAAATTATTTATAAATACTGATTGAATTATATATTTATTAATAAATTATGCAACCTGTCTGATAATGTTTAATCTATATTATGATTATCTACTATAGTTTAAATAATAATTATTTACATCCACATGGTCACAAACACTTAAGATTCTAGAACAAAATTAACAAAAAAAAACATTTGATTATCCACTAAATATTCATCATAATCTATTTAATTACAAAAAAGCCATAAAAGTATCCTATCACTCTCTCTCTCTCTTTCTCTCTCTCTCAAAAATGGATTCTCATTAGTTTTATTAAGCATATATATTTTCTTTTATTATTTTTATTTTTAACACAATAAAAGAATTATCATGTCTTATTAAAATATTCATTAGCATAATTTAAAAGAAATAAATATGATATATTTAAATATTCATTTTACATAATTTGAATAATAATAAAGAAAAAAAATTCTTATAATTATTTATTTTAAAGAGCATGGATATCATCACATGTTTTAGTGAACTACATAAAATGATTCTTGTAGCTATTTTAGCTATAAAATAATAATATGGATGCTCTAACAATCCTTTTGCCACCCGTGATTAACTATTCTGTTCGCTCGTGTTCTGTGCAAGACGACATCAATAATAGCCTTGGGTTTTTAAACTCACAATTACGCCGTCTCATTAATGGATCCACCAAGTGACATGTCGTTTCATCTTCGAAAGAATTTTAAAGGAATTTCGCATCACTATTCACTGCGTGATTTTCTTCCGCAATAGAGCAACTACAATCTCATTAACAAGTAATAACATTAAATTGCACTTATTTCTCTATAAATTAATATTTTGGGGATTATAAGAATTTATTTATTAATTAAAATATTCTTTAAGTTTTAAATTTAAGTGAAGATCAAATATAAATACTATTTAATCAAGTTTAATGTCTATTAATTTATCGAGGTTATAGTATAATTTGAGATCATAATTATCTTTTCTTGATAATCAATTGATCGATGATAATACTATTTTTAAACTATTAACAGTCATGGTTATTAAATTTAATTGAGAAATTGTTATTAGAAAATATTAACATGGGGTTTTAGCAAATTGACTCAATAGATCAACCCAATACCCAATTACTTTAACTAGAATCTGATTTAAGTTTATTTTTTTATTAAAAAACTAAATTCTTTGAGTTGATACACTCTTGTTTAAAGGCTATATTAATAATAAGTGAATGGTGATTATACGAATAATCCAAAGTTAGCATATAGTTTCATTTTTTATTTATTTATCCTTGGAAATGCAAATTAAAGTGCTTTGAAAATAGATAAGAATCGGGTAAAGGTGACGCCAATGAGATGAACCAATGAATGTTTCTTGTGTTTTTGATATTATTTTGTTTTTGTAGTTGAAGTTTTAAAAAAATAGTTGCATGAAAAGTATTTTAGTTGCAATTCAAAATAATTTTTAAAATATTTGATTAAAAATATAATTGAGTTCAAGGTTAATGAAAAATAGTTTCAACTGTTTGATTACCAAATTTTTCATATTATTTTCAACTTGTGAAATTACATATATATATATATATATATTATTTTTTAAATATTTAATAATTATAATAATAAAATATAATTTATAATTCAAGTAAATCAGACACTTGTTTTTCATCACAAACTATAAATTCAGATATGAAAGCCTCTGCGAACTCAGAACAATATATAATAAAATATCATTTGAAATAAAATTAGAATTGCATAATAAAAATTATATTATGATCTATTTTAATATATTTATTTATATTTTAATTAATTTTTAAATTATTTTAATATTAAAAATATATATTTTTATCAAAAAAATATAATAAATTAAGCGCCCCCAGCAAACTCCCTACGTGAAGCCTATCAAGTGTAAGGAAAAATGAAGAATCAAGAATAAATGGAGTAAATCCAAATAAGCAGCACCTGGCAAGAAGCAGGATGCATGAAAAGCAAGCTATTCATGCAACCGGATTTTGAATAATTTTTTAGTGGTGTCTACATTAACTTTTCAACTTATCAACTATAACTAAACACTCAAACTCTTAATTTATTATTATTATTTCCGGTCGCACCACAATTCTAAACACCATTGAAATTCAAATAGTGACAGAAACGAACGCGAAGATCCTTGTCGTTCGCAACCTCATACAGTGCTGCTCAACAGCTGTCTTCCAGTTACTTGATCCCCAAGCCTTAAACTGCACAACCACCCTCGTTTATTTAAGGTGGTTTTTATATTATAGTGTATATTTGGGAGATTATACAAATGTTTTTCATTTTAAAATTTATTAAAATAATATATTTTTTACTTTTTAAAATTCATTTTTAATATTAATACATTAAAATGATTTAAAAATATTAAAAAAAATAATTTTTCTTTTTTAATTTTTTTTGAAACGCAATGCAATCAAAGCCTAAATATATGTATATTTTAACTATTAAAATAATATAATAAAACCAATCAGTTTCGACCAATATTTAATATCACTCTCAACTAAGATCCATTCACATGTTTTTACTTGAAACAAACTCCCTACCCCGCTTCCCTTTTATTTTAATGTGTAGATCTTGCACTCTTAATGAAGATTAAAAAGCTTGGAATGTAGAATAGAAAAACATAAAGCTTTTTAGTTACTTTACAACTTATTCCTGCAAGCAGCAGCAGCAGCAGCAGCAAAATAACAATAATAATATGAAACCTCGACGCTAAATGAAGACAATGACTTGAATATTGAAATACCTTAAAAACTCATCATGTTTACCTTATTTGAAAGCGGGAGCTGGAAATTGTACTATTTAGAAATAAGTTGACTCCTTTGCTAATGGAAAGTTAATTGAAGACAGTGAAGGATTAAAGGGAAATAAAGCTAATAAATCTTCTTAAATAATGGATAATGGATGGCGAGAAACACTAAATTGTATTCAAATTTCATCTATTCCTGATGGTTTGTTTCTCTCTTAGTCCAAGTACACACATGATCTACTTGTTAAAACTGCCATGCTTGATGCCAAGGCATGTATTACTCCCTGTCTCCCCTATAAGAGGTTATTAAAGGATAATGGTATTCCATATCAAAATCTCACCTTGTATCGAAGTATTGTGGGAGCTTTACAGTACTTGACTTTTACGTAGCCTGATATTGCCTTCTCTGTACATCAAGTATGTCATTTCATGCAGGATCCCATGGTTATTCACTTCACAGTTGTCAAGAGGATTCTTACATACTTTAAGAATACTATCCATTTGGGGCTCAATTATCTTAAAGGTAGTTTGGATCTTAAAGCCTTTAGTGATGCTGACTGGGTAAGAAATCCCAATGATAGGAGATCAACAACTGACTTGGTTGTTTTTCTTGGCTCTAGTCCTATTTCTTGGTTCTCTAAAAAATAGCATACTGTCTCTAGATCATCAATTGAAGTCGAATACAGGACATTATCCACCACCTCTGTTAAGATTGACTGAATTAAACAAATATTGGCTTTTCTATGCATTCCACTTCCTCAAACTCCAGTTTTTTTCCTTTGACAATTTATTAGCAATTGCCTTGTCTTTTAACCCAGTGCAACATCAGAAGACCAAGCATATAGAGATTGATGTCCATTTTGTCAGAGTAAAGGTTGCTAATCATCAACTTTGTGTGCAATTTATCTATTTAAAGGAATAATTTGCCGATATTCTCACTAAGAGTCTCAGCTTTCCTCTGTTTCAAGCTCATTGTTCCAATCTCATGCTTAGTTTGTCTAAGCATGTGCTTCAGGGGTGTTGAGAACAGTAAGTCAAATACAAATTCTCCTCTTTTGTTCTCTCTCTCTCTCTCATTCTCCCAAAATCCCTAATCTCAATTCTGTTCTTCATCTCATTTCTCACTGAATATTACAGTGATTAACATCATTCACATGTTTTTACTTGAAACAAATTCCCTACTCTTTTCCCTTTTGTTGCCAAAATTCTTATTTTGACCCAATCATGTGTAGAGATCATTAATTAATTATATTTAGTTGAAAATTAAGCTAATGTGATGAGAAAGAAAAAGGAATGCATAAATGAGACATGAAATTTAATAGCTTAATTTAATTATAAAACTCATGTTCGTAAACTCATTAAGATGAAAAACATTTGTGTTTTTAGTGTATGGGGTGAACCCCCCCTATAAAAAAAAAAAAGGTCAAATAAACAATATGAACAATTCACGAAATTCATAATCAATAAGCTAAAATTAATTTAATAATAAGTCAATTAAATATTTTTTTTAAAAATCACTTTAATATGTAGATCTTGCACTTTCAATGAAGATTAAAAAACTTGGAATGTAGAATAGAAAAACATAAAGCTTTTTAGTTACTTTACAACTATTCCTGCAATTTTACCAAGTCAACACCAACACCAACAAATCATGTTTACCTTATTTGAAAGCGGGAGCTGAAAATTGTACTATTTAACTTGAGAAATAAGTTGATTCCTTTGCTAATGGAATGTTAATAGAAGACAGTGAAGGATTAAAGGGAAATAAAGCTAATAAATCTTCTTAAATAATGGATAATGGACGGCGAGAAACACTAAATTTTAAAAGTTATCAAATTTCAATTAGAAGACCAGATTAAACAATAAAACTCTCGAAATCTTGTATTCATAAGATTTCTTGCCCCTACGTCTTTCAAAAAATTGTACATTGTCACGCCATTGGTTCATATTCCTTAAGGGTTATAGTCTAGGGCGTGCCCATAAAAAAATTGTTGAAGTTGGATTATATATATATATATATAACACTTTTATATTCTATTTGCAAGTTTAATTTTTAGAATATCATTTTATTCGCATATGCCATTAATAATACTATATTGACAATAAAATAAGAAAGAAAATCTATTCAATTTGTATAGAAAAACCAAATGTATTTAAAAGGATGTAAAGTATTCTGTTATTATAATCAAAAGTAAAACAATTTATTATGAATTTCATTATTTTTAAAATAAAAACAATATATTCATTATCAAATACTTTTTTTTTTAAATCAAAAACTTGACCACGACATTTATTGCACGGGGAAGACAAACCTTCCAGGCACTTGAATTACCACAATTAAATATTTGATGCTTGATTGACAAGCGATTTTGTCTGCCAGAATTAAAAAAAAGTCCTTCGCCAAATCTACTCCACCTCCAAACATAACTGGTCTCTCTCATATTATTAAAATTATATATTTTTTATTTTTTAATATCAATATATCAAAACAATTTAAAATAAAAAAAATTAAACTATTACATGGAAAAAAAAAAAAACATGTCCTAACAGCGTTGCCAAAAACTTAACCCAGAATCTTTAACTTAAAAACCAGCCGCATTTCTCTCTCACCCTCTCTTGTAGGAAAAGGACAACAGCTGTCATTCTCTCAGTAAAGCTCTACCTCACCGTTTATGATGTGTTATTTAATACAGTACGAAAGGGGTTGGCGCGTGACTTACTTGGGGACCAAGCTCGAGGTAACTGACCCATCTCATTCACCTAGCCAGCCGAAGGTGCCACGTGTCATACTTTAAACCATCTAATTTTCTAAATGCGGCGAGTGGTTCGGGATTTCCCCGTTTGCTTACACGGTAAAAAAAAAAAACGTTATTCTATATATACTGATGTAAAAATAAAATTTGAAAAGTATTATTTTAATATATATACAAGAAAAACACTTTAAAAAAAAATTATTATAATAACTTTAAACATTACTTTAATATCCCCGGCGATGTTGTAGCCATCCAAACCATTTTTAATTAAAAAAAAATCACCCAATTAAGATTTCATTCGCACCCTTACACCACACTCTCTCTAACCGACATATTTTAAGTAAAATAATGAAAAAGGCTGGGCTCTCTGTTTTCTAGGATCTTCCTATAAAACTGCGATTCCTAGGCCTTTTGACATTTGACCACGAAACTATCTCTAATATCCCCTCATTTCTCTCGTTAATCCTTCATTTGCCTACTCTCTCCACACTCCCCCAGCAGCCTCCCTCTTCTCTCTCTCTCCATCTACCCTTATTGCTTGTATTCTCTAACTTTCACACCAGTTGAATTATTTTTGGGTGTGTTTTTAAAGCTTTTTTGTATTTTCTCTTTCTAACGTTTTCTGTGAAAATTTCCCAACTTTGATGCGTTCACCCGAAATCCAACCCCATAAGCTTTGATCCCATTGAAAAAATGAATCGCTTTTCTACCAAGTACACCGAGCATAAAACAGTGACCACCAAGCTGGTGAAATGGGAGGACTCCAAAGCCACAAGAATAGTACGGATTTCAGTTACCGATGACAACGCTACGGACTCGTCTGGTGATGAAAATGAGGAGCCAAAAAGGCATCATCCAAGAGTTAGAAAACACATAAACGAGATAAGAATAACAAATTGCGGGAGCGACAGAGCAGCAGGGGATGCAAAAAAATCTTCAAAAGTGGTAAGCCGGCAACAGGTTGTGAAAAATATTTCAAGTGACCAGTGTTATTATCCAGGGGTGAAAAGGTATCGCGGTGTGAGACAGAGGCCATGGGGAAGATGGGCTGCAGAGATCAGAGACCCTTATAGGAGAACCCGGCTATGGTTAGGGACTTTTGATACAGCAGAGGAGGCAGCCATGGTTTATGATCAGGCAGCTATTCGTATCAAAGGTCCTGATGCACAAACCAATTTCACAAAACCTCCGGTGAGCAAACAGCATACCCGAGATGTTGATATCAACGTTAACACTTCCGGGTATGATTCTGGTAAAGAATCTCATAACAGTCTATGTTCTCCAACTTCTGTGCTAAGATTTCAATCTACCGGGGAACCGGGGGCAGAGTCCCAGGTTTCTGTGCAGAGTGATTGTTACTGGAGGATACAAACGCAAGAAGAGGTGGTTAGAGAAGAAATAATAAAGGTTGGTGAAGATGATGATGAGTGTTTGGTTACGGATCCATCATCGTGTTTGGATGCGTTTTGGGATTTTGAAAATCCTGCTCCGATTTTTTTTGAGGAGTGTAGTGTACCGGATACTGTTTCAAGAGAAGATTATGCTGATATCTCGGTACATTTTGATGGTGATTTTGGTTCCTGTTTATGGGATGTCGACAAGTATTTTGAGGCTTAATTCAAGATCATAAACCTTAATTACTCTCTATCTGGGTTTAAGGTTTTAGTTGTCTACCTGTTGATATGATTGTTTGGTAAATTCCGAGGGGAGTTTTGGATTGGTACCGACTTGTTTTGTTTTTCCATTTCAATTGTATGAGTTCTGTCTAAAAATTGTAAGGTGAAGCTTCCAATTTGCAAAAATATGCAGATTATATCCTCTTTATAATTCGTTTCGGATTTGGATCTTAAATATGTATTTTAAGATTTGCAAGTGTTCAACTGGGAGGATTTACTGAACAGAGATTATGTCTTTAGGGTTTATCACCTTTTGGAAGTGTTTGAAATTTTAGTTGCGATTATTTTTTAAATTATTTTTTATTTAAAAATATATATTTTTAAATAATTTTTCATATTAAAACATCAAAATATTTAAAAATTTAATTTTTTTTTTCGAAAATTAATATCGTGGGTTATGTGAGCGATATTTTTATTCGCTGGACCAAAAAGAGCCTACCAAGTGGCTAAAGTGGTTTCCACGTTCAACGGATGGCCACTTTAGACACTTGAGAGCCATACGCTCCTGCGTTTTATTAGCCTTTATTTTGTAATAATGGACGCTCTAAATTCCCGACTATTATCTTGTGTTTTTAATTGAGAGTCTACTAAATGCGGAAACTATAGAGATATTTTTTTCCTATTTCATAAATATATTTTGGTAAAAGATGCATGAATAAAAAAACAGTAATTCATTTAGTAAAATTATTTTTTAAGATAATTTAAATCTTATCTGTCGTATTTTTAGTTGCGATCATTTTTAATTTAAAAAAACTGGTCACTAATAAAAAAGTAATTTATATAATACTATATTAAAATAATATTTTTCTATTTTTAAAATTTTATTTTTATAATTAGTACATCAAAATAATTAGAAAACATTAAAAATAATAATTTGAGGAAAATAAAAAATAAAAAAATATTTTTTATCAAAGATATTTTCAAGACGCAAAAAAAGAAGCTTAAAGTGTAGTGTAAATTGTATTTTAAAATATTTTTTATTTAAAAATACATGAAAATAATATTTTTAGTTTTAAAAATATTATTATTTTTAACATCAACATATCAAAATATTTTAAAAATATCAAAAAAAAATTTAAAACAAAAAAACTGAGTGGTTTTGTTGACATACCCATTCATCCTAATTATTTAATCAGAGGTCAAAACTAAAACTGGCATACAACCTTTTACATTCACTGTTGGATATATCTATTTATCTATCTATCTCTCTCTCTCTCTCTCTCTCTCTCTCTCTATATATATATATATATATATATATATATTTTAAGATTTATTTATTTATTATTATTGTCTCATTTTCATGTTCGAAGCATAAGGGGGCTCGAAGCATGGAAAAAAACGTTTCAGATGCGTGTAATAAAATCCAATCAATGAAAGAGTTAATTTCAATGGTCATCATTTAACGTTGGACACAGCCATCTATGTCGTTTTAAAGAGTTCAAATGGCTAGAGACAGAAAGGATCGTTAACAAAAAGAAAGGGACGCAAAATAAAGATAAAAGTGGAAAATAATAATAAAAAACCTAAATATCGACAAACATCACAGAGAAGCTTCATATCTTTTTTTCGTCCCTTGGTATCGTGCGGATAACATGTGGATACTTTAACGGCGATACTTGGATCCAAGAAAATACAGTAACGGGGATTTTAAATAAGCAATCGTTCCGTCCTTCCATTTTGAAGGAAACTTTTGAGGTTGTGGTGGGGATAAGAGAACTTCATGATTCATCATGAACTGAAAAGGTACTAAACGGAATTAATGTAGCAGAAATACTCCAACCGTTCCACTCACCTTGCATTAATTTAATTATAATAAGCTAATAACACCCGTCAAATAAAGTTGATTAATTCAGTTGTTTTCATTTTTGTGGGGGTTGAACTGTTGTGGTCCCGTTGGCAGGTTTTTTGGCTAGTCAAGTGCCAAGAACTGAGGGTTTAAGGTTTCCGTCCAAGGCTCCAAAGGTCAATTGGTTTAGATAGTGCACTATCTATCTATCTATCTATCTATATATATATATATATATAATCTTGATGATTTTTTATCATGTCCCTCCCTCTTCCTTGATAATAATTATCCGTGAAGTTACTTCTGCCGGTTAAGTATATGATTATTCTCAAGATTTTGTCTGGAAAGTTGACCCTTCGGATTTCTCTTACAGTCTTAATTATGGTGTTGCAAAGAGCCAGTTACTGTTAAGATAATAATGCTGAGATTAGAGAAGATTAAAATGTAATGGAAGAGGTAATTAACGAGATTTCATGATTATCTATCATGGAGTACTGGTGGTTCTTCGGTTACAATAAAAATTGCAGCACGGCCCATCTTGTGATCGTGAGTTTGCTTCCAGCTTTACAGGACAGGTCCCGGTTTTGGATAGTTGAATTAACACCTAACAGGCCGGATTTTTGTTTTCATTTGATTGGAGTGGTTCCTGCAACCTTCTGAATAAAAGTATTCTCTGATTGTGGAAAAGAGCAATGTTATAGCTCATGTCGCATAATGACGGATCGAGAGGATGCCATGCCATAATTTTAGCATGCTCTATCCGCTGACACTCCATGATATCCATCGAAAATTTTGCACTGCCGCCAAAGCATTTTCCTGGATAATGGTCCTGAGGCCGTAATCGTAGTATGGTGTATCTGTGCTTTGATAACACAAATGCATGGCTTTGGCTCCATGTGCTGAAAGCAAGGCTGTGGGGTATAAACAGCTAAAGCCTCTTGTTTACAAACAAAACTCCTCTTTAAAGCGAACCCCCACAAAAAGAAGAAAGGAAAGGTGCAGCATGATTTTTTTTTTTTTTTGATGTTCATAAAATACCAAATGCAGAAGAGGCTACCTTCCAATTTCATTACATTGAATGGTCTCAAGTTTTCTATTTCCATCACAAACCATCTATAGCTGGCCAAGTCTGGAAAGTTTTTAAGTAACATTGCTGAAAAACCATGTAGAGTTGGGGGGCTGTTCCTCTTCGCTGGAGTTTGGGGGGACCTGCAGACTCTCGTTGAGAAAGCATGGGTGGTTTTGCATGGTGGGCTCAATGAAGAGATCGACAAAATTAACCGCTCCTTTTGTGTTCAGAACATGGTCGTTTTTGTAGCACAGTGAAGACCCCATTTCAGGAGAAGGAAGGATTGGTTGCCATCAAAGACTCATTGAAGGAAGTAGGGAACGTTCTTATTCTCTTACAGGCATGCTGATCATTCTATTAATTCCCCTACTTATTTCAAGATAGCTGGCTCAGAATTAGCGTATGTGCTGAAAATTATATTTCAAATTTTATAAACTTGCTTATTGTATCGTCATTGGTTTCTTTAGGATTTACTGAAATTTGAAATCTCTATCAAATGTTATAGACATACTGCCTCGAATCAGCAAGTAAAATTATCTTGTAATTAGTTAATTAATGTCCATGGTTATATACAGCATGCAGGTAGATCAGTACTCAAAAAAGCGCCGCATTCTTTGTATATTGCTGTATGTAGCACATTGCTTATAGCTGTAACATACGTTCTTATTGAAAACAAGTCAGGTGGACCAAGGTGCGGTCTAGCCACCAAAAAACAGGTCTAGCACTCAATATCTTTTTGCTTATTTCAGTTCACTAGAAAATACAGATACACAGTACATATTTGGTAGTTAAGATCCAACTACATCAAGGTACTGGGATTTAATACTGTCGGAATTTTTTTATGTAATGACCTGCAAGAGAGCATTGCGTTTCTTTAATGTCTGACCTAAATTGGACTTCAAAACAAGGTGACGGTGGACAAGTCTACGTCATTTTCTCATTAGATTGCTCCTCCAATATCATCATGCAGAGATTACGATCATGGCAGCCGATTGACAGGCAAGAGTCACTTGCACGTTTAGAAGAAAGCAGGTCAGTTCTCATGGAAAAGATAGCGCAATATCAAGGAAGACCACTTGGCGTGGTGGAAGAACTGAACGCAGTTTTTAGCAACGGAAAGACTGTTTTTCAGTGCGATTAAGAAGATCAAAGGTGATTCTAAGGTTCGAAATGAAAAGAGGAGGACAAATCCTGGTTTTTCTTGTTTGTTGGATTAGAATGGTATTCAATCCATGGAAGTGGCAAAGAGCTGTTGGGGTCACAGCAAAATTGATTTCGATTTCAGTTAGCGTTTCGTCTACAGCAAAACTCTGCCAGGGCAGGCTTTTTTCTTACAGTCCACAGGGAAATGTTCTTTCATTGCTGAAACCAAACGATTCAAGAACAAAAGAAAATAGGACAACACTATTCCCCACTAATAGTCAGGGGACGGATTTATTATTGATTAATTCGTGTTTTCTTTTTATTCTTTCCTTGTCCAGCTTTATGTTTTCAAACTAGAATCAAACAGAAAGTCAAACTTTGTATCTTTGAATTGGATTTTGCTACCAATTTCATGAATCACGTTGTTGTGATGCCAGCGGCGGATCTACGGCATGAGCCGAGGGTTCCATGACACCTTCGGGATCCAAAATTTATATCACTACTCATTAGATTCGATTTTCACCACCTTACACCCGCAGGTTTTCAGTGATCGTTTGAAAATTTAATTTAAATTATTTTTAAAAATAATTTTTATTTTAAAATATATCAAAATGATATTTATTTATTTATTAAAAATTATTATTAATATCAGCACATAAAAATAATTTAAAAATATAAAAAAATTAATTTAATATAAAAAAAATATTTTTTTTATATACTCCTCAAAGAGAGAAGCCCATTTTTATTAACTTCACAAAACATATGAGAAATACACTGTTAAAAAACTTGAACCCTAAACATTATTAAATAAAATAAAAATAATAGTGCAATTCAACCTAATTTAAGTATCTTTTTATTGTCTATGTGGTAGAAAATCGTGTCAATTAATAATTTTTTCTCTACTTTAAAACTAGACACTAAAAATAATAAAAATAAAGTTCTGGTTCAAAATTGAATTTCAAAAGCTAAAGGGATAAAAATGTGTAAATTAAAAAGATGAATGACTGAAGCAACATGCATGTCAGTTTTACAAATGCCTCCGGTTTTCCCCGCTTGTTTCACTTTAGTCCCATGTCTTTCTTTCTTGTCATTCTTTAATAATTCAAAACAATTGATTTTCAATTTGCTCACAAATGAATCAAACTGTTCAAAAAAATAAAAATAAAAATAAAATTTTTTACCAATTAAAAAGCCCTTTCTTACTGTAAATTCAAATCTAAAAAATGGTGACGGTGGGAAAACAAGAAGAAAGTTGAGCCCGGCCTCGCAAGGGCGTCCGACGAGGAATCCATTGACTGTGGAAGAAATGTATTTTCTTTCATGGGCTTCGATTCTTTCCACTAAGAAAGTTCTCCAGCCCAGCCCAGCCCAGCCCAAACCAATGCCAAATCTAAATTCCAGTACTCCTGGTCTTATAGTCTACTCTTGCGGTTTATTAGCCTGAGCTCGGGCCATGAACAGTGTGGCTGGAACAACACAACCTGAAACGAAGCCATTCCTAATAGGAAGTTTCCAGCGTCTTTCTTGAGGAGCGAGAAACTTGACTTATAATCCTTTTTTTCGTATTTATTCTGGTCCCTGCCGCTCACAAGTCTCAGGACAGCAGCTCTCTCCAATTGTATGGCGCCCTTTTTTCCACGCCAGGAATCAACTGATTCGATTTCATTATTCATTTCTTCATCGCGAACCGAATTCCCAATGCAATGGCGATTTGGAAACCCCTATAATACAAATAAATATATTTTACAAACCGCCTGTTTTTCTTAGAGCAACCGGTGACGAACTCCCCTCCCCTCTCTTTTCTTCTCTTCAATCCAATCCAATTCCCTCGTTAACAGGTGTGTCTGTAGTATCAATATCGAACTTGACTTGCTCAATCACCATACTAATGATAGTGGATTTTATTTTTATGAATGGCAGAAGAGAAGAAACAGGAGCAAATGGCGGGATCATCAAGGCAGAGCTTGCCATCATGGATAACTGCTGCCGCTGCAGCAACCACAACAAGAGTTGATATTGAAGGAATCAACAACTCCTCTGAAGAAGGCAGTCCTAAATATGAGGAATCAAAAACAGTGCCATCAGCCTCGGATTTTGATTTAGGTTTTGCTGAGAGAGCTTTCGCAGCCGCTGGTGCTGCTGTTCTCTCCGCCGTCATTGTTAACCCTCTCGATGTCGCCAAGGTAACTAACTCCCTTTTGTTTTTACTTTAATTTCTCAATCACCAATCGTTTTCTCCAACTCTCTATTTTTTTTATTTAATTAAATATGTTTTGTGAATGATTGTGCTTTAATATAATTAATAATTTATTTATGTATTTTTCACAGACAAGGTTGCAAGCACAGGCAGCTGGAGTTCCTTACAAAGCTCTGTGTGGGACGGTGTGTTTTGAATCAAATACGGTATTGCCGTATGCTAATTGACTTGAACATGATTAGGTTTTTATTGATTTTTATTTTTAAAATTAGGAGGAAGGAAAGGAATTTAGGAGGGTGTTTAGTAAATAGCATATTGAACAGTGTTAATTTTGGTTCTATTCCAGATGTTTCCTTATGTGAAAGGTTCACCGCATGCAGTTCCTGGCTCGCAACAATTGTGCGCTTCAGAATGTAATCGGTACAAGGGAGCAATGGATGTTTTCTATAAAGTGATTCGACAGGTTAGGGGAGTTACTTAATCTTGATAATGTTGCAAGTAATGGACCCGACTTCTTTCTTAAATGATGTGCTCCAAGGAAAGATGATAGGGACTTCTTACTATACCTATGAATTCTATTGGATCCTGAAATGATACAAAGGAAGAATCCTTTGGGTCTTCCAATATCAACTGGCTGATTGTTTTGCTCCTGTGATGGGTGTTTTTATGTGCAGTTCCATCACAGAGAACCATGCATGCATCAAATTTTTGCATGGGTTTTTGGTGTCAAAATACAGTCTTAAACCTTATGATGCAGTCCTCTTCGTAATCTTAAACACATTAAGGAATGCTATTGAGCAGAAAATTGAAGTTTTTTTCCTTTTTCCTTTCGGAGGGGGAGAATTGTTGACATATAAAGGCAACACAGAGTTTTGAGAATGGTATTTAGTGTTTCAGGGGTGATGATTTTGTTAATTTTCTTTGCACTGTATGAACTTTGATTGTGGGAAACGAAGTGTCTGCACCAAGCTAGGCTGGTGAGATGCTGCGATCTATTGTGTTAATATAGATGGGAGTTGGAAAGCAGAATGGATGAACAAATTTTTCTATACGAAATGACTTCTTAGTACCATGGCAGTAGGGAAGCACTTGCTTTGTACTTAATATATTAATATGTCTTTGTGCTGCTGAATTATTTGTCTTATATCTACATTGGTGCATTTGTTATTTTTCTGGTTGAATTAGTGCTTGGCAAGAATGTACTTATTCAGAGCCTTCACAGGGTTGAATTTGTGCAGGAAGGTATTGGAAGGCTATGGAGAGGCACAAATGCAAGCTTAGCTTTGGCTGTCCCTACTGTAAGTCTCTAGATTAGAAGAGATTTCCTCCTCTCATATGGTTTATGCCTTTTACAGAGTGTCGGGATAATGGATTGGAAGCTGATTTCATCATGTTCACATCTTCTGGGTCATGTTTTACTGACGGTTTTTGTGTTTTGCTGTACTGTAAACTAGGTTGGAATCTACATGCCTTGTTACGACATTTTCCGGAATTCAATGGAAGAATTTACAACTCAGAATTGCCCAGCCTTGACACCTTATGTCCCACTAGTTGCAGGGGCAGTTGCACGCTCATTATCTTGTATTACTTGTTATCCAGTGGAGCTAGCAAGGACCCGCATGCAGGTATTTTACTTGTTGGTTTTGTGTTTTAGCTTCACATTTATTAAGGTGTCCATGGATTATGATTTATTTACTTGATCATGATTGATTACCATATACCTCAATCCTTTTTTATGAAGATCATCAAGTATATTTCTTACTTCAAATACTGTAAATACTCTAGTTGTGGGCATTTTATCCAATCCAATAAACTTGATGTCAGTAGAAAATCATTTTAGTATGTGTTTGTTTCTGATAGGAGTAAGATTGTGCAATGCATGTGTTAGCCAGGTGAAATTAGGGAGTGATTAATATTGGAACAGATGATTAGATTCTAACTCTGTTGAGTGATTAAGTTGATACTGAACAATGATCATAACCAGGAAGAATGTTTAAACTGTTAATCCCAAGACAATGTTTCAATTTTTGCTATCCTTAAACTGCCATTCCTTTGAGAATTTTGATATCTGTGATAAAGGCATACCACCGCATGCATTGAGATAGCTATATATTTTGGAGAATCCATTCTGCATTCTAATTACCTCTTACTAATAATAGGCATTTAAAGAAACACACGCTGGTGTGAAGCCTTCAGGAGTGTGGAAGACATTAATCGAGGTCATCAACCCAGTTGGGGGAACAAACAACACCCAAAAGTGTAGGTTGATGTCCAAGTTTATAACATGTTGATTTGATCACTCTCTGACTGACAGATTTGATTCTACTGATTGAGACGAGTTGCCAGTATAATAAATTACAATGAATTGCTGTATTTATTTGCATTGGCTTTTGTATCAAGCAGAAATAATTTAATGAACTTTAAATAACAGTGCAAAGCTACCGCATCCTTTGGACTGGACTTGGAGCACAACTTGCTCGCGATGTTCCCTACTCTGCAATCTGCTGGGCAACCCTTGAGCCTGTGAGCTTTTATTATCTAAAAAAACATGATTTTTAAAATTTATTTGGATCACACTGAATGAATGCGAAGCTGCTTTTCCTGCAGACCAGGAGACACATTCTTGCCCTCTTGGGTGATGAAGCTGGGGCATCTCGTGTCCTTGGGGCAAACTTTTCTGCTGGCTTTGTTGCAGGAACTCTTGCAGCAGCTGCTACATGTCCATTTGATGTTGCAAAGACCAGAAGGCAGATAGAGGCGAGTCTGTAAAACCAGCGTTTATTAACATGAATCAAAACATTTCTGCAGGAAAAATGAATAAAATAGTACAGATGACAAACTATATCAGTTTTAATTGCGTGAACCACGTGAAAAGTTGACAGCCACATGAACCCCCCCCCCATATGCTGTCAACTTCCTTGAGCATGCTGCTGATACTTTTATCACAGTTATTATTAGACTAATGTAATTTCAATATTATTATTTCAGCTGGGATGTGAGAGACGTGCAGTTGATTTGTTTTCATAATATTGCTGCTTTGAAATGATTAAACATTCTAAAATGATCACATGTCATAGCTGCTCTAACTGGAGTTAGCATTTGACATTATTTTTAAATTAACTTTGACAAAATAAACTTCTCATCAATCACTAACTTGCATATTGTTTTTTGGCATTGCAACTATAGAAGGATCCAAATAGGGCATTAAATATGACTACAACACGAACGTTGCTGGAGATCTGGAGGTATGTTGTCTTTATATTATTCTTCATTCATGAGGAAGTATGGATATATTTGCTTAAGAACTAGGCGATTATCTCCATGCTTTGAGTGGGTTTATTGGTTAAGTTAAATTGATGCACTAATACTCTCTTGCTACATGCCCACTCTAAAGATTCTCCGAGATGGCGCTTTTGTAATCTAATGATAAGCACCTAAGATGGGGCTTTTGTAATCTAATGATAGGCACCTACAGGGAGCATCATCTATAGGATAGGATCACATTATCTTATTTGATAGTCTGTAAGCTGCTGATCAATATGACATCCTGTCTCTCTTTTTTTTATCTTTAGATTCTTTAGAAATATGCATTATTGATCATAGAGGAAGCAAAAGTTCACTACTCCAACAGCCATATTGGTGCCATTTATGCTTCGCATGTTTCTGGGCAACCATTCTTACCATTTTTCTCATAGGAAAATCAGATGCAAGTTGTTGCCTCCCAGATTACATACAATTTGAACGAAGTTACTAGTCCGATCATATCTTTTCTTTCACCTGTCCAGTTCTGTTGACTGAACTGCTCCACATCTATCATCTATTGTTGTACTTGAATTTCCATGGCAGCATTAGTATCATCCAGTCTGCTAGGAATGTCCTACTTAAAAGGTTTCCAATTCTTTTTTTCATTTATGTGAAAAATCCAATTCATTCCATGATTTATCCAAGTAATTTATTGTAGGTATATATGTTTGCTGTGAGCACATTTGCGTGACATTGTAGGCTTCACTTGTGCTTGAGCCAGATAGTCGAAGCCAAAGTAGAAAATTGCGATTCCAATCTATTTTTAACTGATAAGTGGTCTTCTAGGTATCAGCTTTTACTTGCCACTGACTGACTTGTGGAACAGGGATGGAGGAGTTAAGGGACTGTTTGCAGGAGTTGGTCCCCGTGTTGCTCGTGCTGGCCCTTCTGTTGGAATAGTTGTTTCCTTTTACGAAGTTGTTAAATACACTTTACATCACAGATACCAGTTAACATGAAAGGGGCAAACATCAGCATTGGTTAAATTGCGAATGACTCCAGCTGGAAAGAAATGTTGGCAAGTGTGATTGCATTACAAGACATTGACTTGTCTTCAAAAAAAAAAAAAAAAAAAAAAAGATCAGGAAAAGAGTCACTCAGCACCGCATTCCATTGAAAGTATTTCGTGAGCTTTGGCAACCAGGCAAGGATCTTATTAGCACTTCAAAAACAACAGGTTAGAGGAATAGACAATAAGAAATCATTTTCTTGGGGCCTGGGAATTCCGGGATAGTTTTTCACTCACTGCAATTTTTTTCCTGAAATGGAAATGTCTTCATTTATTTTGTTTTATTGTAATCATTACTTTTTGGTATCCTTGTAACACTTCAAACCTGATTTGCAATGGTAAAAAGATGGAAAATGAAATTGCTGAAGTGTAATCGTGGTGTTTGAAACAATATGATCAAACTACTCGAGTGCTGTTGATGGTTTTGCACCCGATCCAGGCATTCAAGTTATCCATGGACAGAAATAGAAAGATTTGCCCTTGCTTACAAAACAATCCTGGTAATGGTTGCCCTATTGTAATCTTGGTTTTACGTGCAAAAGGTGGCTTGCCCTATTGAAATCTTGTTTTTTCTCCTGTTGGCGGATTCCACTCAATCTCCAAGTATAGTAGGAAAAGTTGACCACGATCTATGCTTTAATTACAAATCGACTTCAAATAATAATAATAATAATAATAATAATAATAGAATGGGATCCCCACCGCCACCAATCACTCGCCATACACTTTCACTTAAGAGTTCCTTCCATTTCTACAAGTCCAAAAAAATAAATCAAAAGAAATTGTAGGATGAAGCATCGAGGGGATGAATCACGTATGTGAGCGCTAGAGCCACAAGCATCAGCAGGTATGCGATTCCCTGGTCGATTGTAGTCCCTGCGCGAAAGCAAAATCTATCAGAAGCCACTCATAAAGAAGTGTGTCAATTCACTAAAAGCACCGTATCTGAAAAGCTAATCCTATTTTAAGTTCTAAGCAGACCAGCGAGCAAATTTACCAGAATTGCAATATTTTATTTTAAATTTTTTGCCAAAGACCCAAGCAGATCTTTTTAAAGTGTCCCTTATCTTCTGCTTAGGGTAAAATCAAAGCAAATGGAAAGAAGAGAAGAAATTACCATCGCTGGTAGGTGCAGGAGCAGGAGACTGGGCCTCAGCAGAAAGCGAGACAACAGGCAAAACAAGAATAACAATGGCCAAAACGCCAGTAAAAGCCTCGGATGAAGCGCAGACTGCCATAGTTTTGAAAACGAAATATCTAGGCACAAGCAAAGAAAAAAGGAGAAAGGAAGGACGAATAATGCGATCCTCTTTTACGATAGAAAGAGAGAAATGGAGGAGGACGAGGAGGAGGAGGAACTGGAGGATCGAGGGAGAGTTTAAATAAAAGCGGGAGAGAGAGAGAGAGAGAAGGTATCTGTTTGTCTTTTAAAATCTGGTTTTGATTACAAGGACGAGGCCATGTGATGGACCCTCTCAGACTCCTTGTGTTTAAACTGGTGACCGTTTGAAAATGTGTGAATGTTATTTAAAAAATAAAATAAAATAATATTTTTATTTTTATTTTTGATATTCTATACTAAAACAATTTAAAAATATATATTGAATTTAAAAGTGAGGTTACTATAAAAAATAGATATAAACTCAATAACACAGCCCTCTTGCTTTTGAAACGGACTTAAGTCAGCTCATTTCTTCTATTTCTTTACATAATTTATGAAAGGCAGATACATGAGTGAAATTTGAGTTGATATGAAATTTGAATATTGATTTTAGATAAGCGTATTCTGATATTCATTTTAAAAAATGATTATAGTTTTTAATTTAAATAAATAAATAAATAAATAAATAAATAAACTTTGATATTCACCGGCTAATAATAAATCATTGACAACTGATTTGGATTCAATCTGGAATATTAAAATTCAAATATATTATGTATTTATTCAAAATCTATGATCGACAAATAGATATGTAAAATTTGATTTGAAAAGGTTGTGAGGTATTAAAGAGATTTTTCAATTTGAACAGCGTATAATGGGAATTTGAATTTTGACTTCAGATAACATAAAGTATAATTGCAAGTCCAAATGATATGAGTAATTTTAGAGAGCCAGATCTTTAAAATAGTTTTTTGAATAGCGTGCATATAGTTTTTTTGATGATGTGTATTTCAATGGTAAAAACCATTTTGGAGAGTTATTTTTTTATATTATTTAAAATATAGTGTAATTATTTTATTTATAGTTTAATCATGCAATTAATTATACAATTAATAGGATAAGTTATATAATTAAATAATTGCTTTTGAAAAACCCTCCAACAATAAAATTATAATTTTTTTCAATATATTTAAATTAAAAAAAGAATTTAAATATAATTAAAAGACCCGTAATATTTGAATTTTAAAATTTAAACTACTTATTTTATGTTTTTCAAGTAATTTGTATGTTTTTTTTTTTTTTTATGGTTGTTGTATTTGAAGTTAATTAATGTTACTTAGTCTTTGAGTGTTAGGAAAACTTAAAAAAATAAAATAAATACATTAACAAATAACTAATAAGTTCAAACATAATTAATTAAAATACATTTCATTACAAATAATTCAATCAAATTAATACCCCTAATTTTTTATGCTAACTATTATTATAATAATTAATAATTAATATTATATTATAATAATTATTAGCATCCCACCCGTCTATTCCTCTCAAAGTTAAAAAACAAAAAGCTACCCCACCGGTTCATTCCTCTCAAAGTAAAATCCTTATCCCTATCCCCATCCTTATCTCTTCTCTCTCTGTCCGTCGCTCCCACCCCCAGCTTCCCCCCCACACTCGTCCACTCCTTTTCAGTCGCCGCCCCCACACCTATCCGTTCACTTCCTTCCCCCATGCCATCTCTTTTTGTTGTGTCGCTATTTTCTTCCTCCTCATCCTCCTCTTCACTACTCTAAATCTTTTCTTTTCCTTTTCTCTTCTTCGAATCTTCTTCTTTTGAATATTGTTTTTTATTGTGTTTCTTAGAACTATTTTCATAGTTCGTCACTTTATTTTTTGTTGTGTTGCTATGTTTTGATATGGAGAATTCAACGGTACAATGTCAACGGATATATTTTATTTTTGGCTTCCTAGAAAAATATATAGGAATGACTCTGCATGTAAAAAAAAACTATTTTGACTCCCCATTTAATTCTCCCGTTGGAGACCTTAAAAAATAAAAAATAGCCAAACAATTCAAAATTTTAGCTTTAACTACTCATTTACCTATCCCGGACTTGCCCTGACAAGCTAATTTTGTGATCTATTTGGTAGACATTCATTGGAGCTAATTTTTTACAGCCTGCAGTCTCATACATGCTCACTCCAGGAAGGCATTCTAGGTCAGATAAATTTCAACTCACTGACAGGAAACACAACTAAAACCTGGAATGCAAGCAATCCCACATAAATTCCAAACTTGGTAATTTTGGATCCACGGTTCCTTCTGCGTTGCCTTCTTCTGCTAGAATATTGTTGGGATCCTGCAATAGAATGTAAAATCAGCAGCATTGAGGCAAGATGTAATTTGGGGAACGTCAGGACCGGTAAGAATATATACCTCCATTCCCCATTTGATATAATCTGGGGACTCGCAGGCTTTGTATTCATCAACCAAACTCTCAATTATGTCCCGTGATTCATCGAATTCAGAAAGATCATTCCAATACACTAAACATTACGAGGTTTACAAAATCTACTTGCACAACTGGACAGCATAGTATCAAAAGAAAAGAAAAGGATTTGTTCTTGGCAATATTTTAAAGAAAAGTCATCCAAAACAGAGAGAGCAGGGCATGCAATAATTTCTTACCCTGTGGGCAGTTTGAGCATAGCGTTTAAATAAATGCTTATACACAGTGAATTGAGTCGAAGAAGCAACTCACTCGAAGCCGTGCAGGGTAGGAGTAATGTGCTTTACCATGGGTAGGTTAAGCTCATGGGCCTGCCAAACTGCATGGGCTTGGTACCTTATCTTTTTTATCTGCAATCTAAGAAATAATGGATTTTTACTGGGCATGAGGAGGTTTTATGCAGCTGGTTCAACCATTTCATTTTGGAAGCTCTTTTAGTTTCTCATCAATTCATTTTTCAACCTATTTTTATTTGAAAATATATTATTTTATTTTTAATATCAACATATTAAAAAATCTAAAATTATTAAAAAAATGAATTTAAAAATACATTAAAAATATAAAATCAAACAGAATATTAAATAATTTTTTTACATGATCATAAGAAAGAGAGGTTGATAATTTATGATAGCGCGTGCAGGCAGCCGTCGCTATCTTGCAATCCCACGTTTGCCATTAATAAAGAAGGTGAAATTTTCCAAAAGGAGTTATTCGTGTTCTACATAATATTTCATGATTATTTAAGAGTTTAGTTAAGGTAATTTTTGAAAATATATATTTTTTTTAAATTAACATATAAAAATGATTTTATAATATCAAAAAATAATTTAAAATAAAAAATTTCAAAAACATTCTTGAAACTCAATGCAAACATATCCTGATTGGCTTAGATGTGTTTAGGTTTGATTCCCCATAGTGGTTTATATATATATATATATATATATATATATCTTGTTTAAATAAATATTTAAAATTTAAGTATGATTTAAAAAATAATACTTTTATTCTCCTTTTCCATGCTAGTAAATATTATATATATAAAATATATTTTATAGACTTAAATAAACAAATAAAACCTCGATTATATCAGAAACACTATTATTATTATTTCCGTCATTAACTAGACTCTTCAACGCACCGATCCTTTACTGAAGGAAATACACATAAACAGCATGTTTAGGAATGCATTTCATTTTATTTTTTAAAGTAGGTATTTTAATATATTAATTTTAAAAATAAAAAAATATATTTAAAAAAAAACTGTTTCCACATTACTGAAAATAACACTCGCATCATTTATTAACTAATCATTAAACATCACATGAGTCCACCGACCTCCTTCACACATCACCTAATTTGTACACTCATTCCCCAGATTTCATAAACTAAACTGCTCCTACCAGAATCATGCCTCTGCACTCATTCCCTTCAATTTCACAGTACAATCCAGGCACTTCCCAGTCTAAGAACACATCAACAGGTATATACGTGGCATAACGTAGCAATACCTGATCTCCTCGCATCATAATAATTACATGATTAAAAAAGAAGAAGAAAAAACACTAATAAGAGGTCTAATTGGGCCAGAGAAAAGCTCCCATGGCGAACTTCCTCTTCTGCTCAACATCTCCAGTGATTGGCAGCCCGTACTCTCTGAGCAGGCAATCGAGTTTCCACTCCGGCATGGTCTGGTACTCGGCTCGGGTGTATCTTGGGTAGTGCAGCGGCATCTGAAAGTTCCCACACCGCTCCTTTGTGTGCTGCCCACTTGGCCCATTGCCCACGCTTGAAGGTGGCGGCCTGACCACCGACTCCATCCCAGATCCCACCTCCACTCTTTACAGCGTCGATGCTGTAGAGTAACCTGGCCAAATATGCAAGTTAGCTGTTGAATGCCGGGGGCCTTGGGGCCTTTTATAGAGGTTTTAAAGGAGTAATTGCAATTTAGTCCTTGTAGTTTACTGAAATCAATCAATCAGTCCTTGTAGTATCTAATATCACTAAATAGTAAATAAAGCATACAAAACCTGAAAGCGTGCACGCAAAGTCAAACAATATTCTAGCTGATCATATCTTAAGCGCTCGTGTCGAATGACAGTTTAGAGTATTGAACTGTTCAATTCAATGACAAGTGGAAGCTTATTTGTTATGAAAGCATTATCCTTCCCTTAGAGTATCGCATCAAAACGGGCTCAAAGAACTAGTCGAAATTAAACTATATGTTTATAAGTATTTTTTATTTTTAAAAATATCAGATTATTATTCTTTTATGTGTTTTTAAATCGTTTTAATATAAAAATATATTTATATATAAAATTATTTTACACTGTATTATCAAACATATATTATTTTAAGACAAAGTTTACTTGTCTATTGATTTCAAATATCTATTTTAAATTATTTTTTATATTATTACATAGAGAATGGAACGCTCTGCCATGATCGGGGACATTAATTAATGAAACCCACCAATCGCATCAAACTTATATCATCAATGGCTGATATTTTTTCTCTGTCAAGACTTTTCCTTGATTGATTAAATCCACAAATGTAAGGTCGATTAGAGATGGCAATAACTCACCGCACTTACTGACCACACATCATCCCGATGAAAATCAGACGTGGGTGCTGCAACTGCATTATTAATCACACTGGCAACCACTACGTGTAGGACACTATTAAGTTGTATGGTCCATTATTTTAAAAATATTTTTAAAAAAATTGAATTTTTTTTTAAATTAAATCTTTTTAAGATCATTTATAATATTTAAAATATTTTTTAAAAAATAAATAATATATTATTTTAATATATTCTAAATAAAAAATAATTTTAATCACAGTATCATGCGAATCCTATAAATTGTAGTGGCCCATTTGTCTTATGAACATATTGATTGACAGGTAAAATAACTGGTCGTCCGGAGCTCGGAAGAACCTGAACGGAATGTACACCACATGTGTGGGTTAGCTTTGCTGTCGGTAGGTGGCTGCAACCCACTGACCCAAAAGCAACTATGCTGTACAGGTGGCCATCCACCACGGACGGGATAGAATTGATGCAAGGAACATTTATTAAAATGTCGTTACTGTATTTTTTTCATATTTTGAATTATAAATCCAACTTAGTCTAACAAAGTATTCACCAAAATATATAAATTACAAAGCTTAATTCTTAGACAATCCACTGTAAATTATAAAAATATAAAAAATGGTGGAAAATTAAAAAAAAAAACAAAGAAAAACAAATGGAAGAGATAAAGGAAGAAATCAATGTTTTTAGATATAATGTAATGAAAATTATATTCAGTTTAAATTCAGTATTAAAATACGTCTAGATTAGAAAACTATTGTCTGACAAATATAAAAGGTACAATGTAAAGTTCTAACATGAACAATGATAAGCTAATTCTAAATATGGTGAATGCTTATAAATTTGGGGTGAAAATATCTAGATTTTTTAGATTTTTTAAATAAATCAATGACCGCTAATATAAATCCTCATATAATCTCATAGTTTTTAACCTGAAATTAAATAAAATTCGAGGATGATTTGTATCATAAATAGCTATGAAAGTCCCCATTAAATCTATTTGGAAAGCTTGATGAATTAAGCAATAAAACGATACATAGGTATGAATTTTAGCATAAAGCTACTTGTTTAGCAAGTTTTATGCTATTAAGCATAATTTTCAATTCGTTTATTTAGATTTCTTTAAAATCTTACAACCATTCTCATGAAATATTGTTCTATCTGGGGTTGAAATTTCAAATTGATCAAAAGTCAAGAAGATTATTGAAATTACCAATACTCCCAAGAACTATTTAGAAATTAACAATGATGCATAAAGCAGGGACAAATTTGTAATAAAAAAACCCTACCTTATTCTTTATAAATAGGGTCAACATTTGCAAGGAAAAAAATGCAAAGGGAGAGAAATGGGGGGGGAGAGAGAGAGAGGAGCGAGAGGAAACAAAAGACTAGGAAAAAGGCTAGGAAACTTTTTGATTGGAAGGCATTTAAATTCAAATAAATGACTTGTAAGATGGATCGAACTAATTTATATAAGTTTGATTAAGTTTAAAGTAGCTTTGGACAGTTCATCAATATTTGAGGTTAGGATTCTTAATGAGATTTGGGAGAAATCTAAAAATAGTTATGATTGAATTAATTGAGTTGGAATAGGTTATAATGCTAAACCATAGAAGAATTAAGAACAAATCATGGTGACAAATAGAACTCTAATGGCCGCCGGCCAAAAAGAAAACGGTTTTGGAGTTGTTTAGATTGTGCAATTAGATGTAATTATGTTATATTATTATATGTAGTTGTGTGCAAGGTGATTAGAAATACATTAAGCTAATTAATCAAAATCATTAGTAATGGGATTTTTAGGTTAGTGAGAATAAGGATTTCTGAAGAAAGAGTTGAATTTAAAACATAGTTAATTGTTCCAGTTTAAACCATGAGAAAGTAAGAAGGTCTATGGGATTGTGGTTTGAACTCAGTTTGGAAAAAAAAAAAAAAACATGTAGAATAAATGTGTGGTAATATGTTAAACCATTGAAATCGTTGTATGGAGCCCACAAAAATGAGGTGAAAATGCTGGCAAGGAGAAACAGCCATTAGCTGCTTCTCAAGGCATCTCACCAGGATTTCGGTAGAGAAAAAACGGAGACAACCCAGTCTAAAATTAATAATTAAAATACACTTTGAAAAAAAACTTTCAATATAATATTAAACAAGTTCTAAAATTAATATTTAAAAGAGTAATCGTGTTTATAGTGTTTTAAAAATACGATTCACTTGATAATTTTGTTTTTTAAAAAATAATTTTAAAATCATCATCCATCACAATACCGAACACATTATCAAATGTTTGATTTATTTATTTTTGCCTTTTAAAAATTATTTTTAAGAAAATACATTTGAAAACTAATTTTAAAATTTAAATTCGAGAAGATGGTTAATGCAGTGTTCGACATTAAATTTGAAAAATGCTTTTAAAAAAAATTATATACCATAAGCCAGGCATTGATGAGGTCTTCGAAGGAGCATCCCCATTAGACGGTGTGCTGCTTGATACACACGTGGAGAAACTGCTCTGCTGGCATGATCAATTTGCCTGGGCAACAAAGGTTTCAAGCCCCCGCACAAATCAGAACGCAATCTCCATTCAGTTCTTCCTCGTAATTAAATGTCTACGTAAATCCTCTTCTTCTGTTCAACATTTATCCAGATGAAGGAGCTCTCCTCCCCCCGATCACTCCTCGATCATGGATGCACGCATCACAGCTTAACCCTAGTTTGAACGCCATATTCCTCCTCTCTTGATCACATGCACATGCAGAAATTAGGTCTGTCATTGCAGACACAGACACTGCCTCTACCAGCACTTCCAATGAAAAAAATAATCATGTTTAAACAGTGATAAGCTCACACAACCACCACTTCCAATTTCTGCATTCGAAGAACAAAATACTAGAAATAACAAGAGGATTTCAAAAACATAAATGAAGAGAGAACAACTCATGCAATATAGCTACGAGTGGAGACCAAAAACAAAAGAAAAATGAAAGTCTTGAGATACAATTAAGCTGCTGGCAACTGACGATGATGTGAAGGAATTTCACCTGAGCTGCGTTTTCAGTTGGTTTAGCAACAATTCTATGCACAGACAAGTAGATTTTTGTACTGAATATGGGTTTTCTTCTTGGATTGGTTACTAGCGTCGATGCTTATTTTTATGGTCTGTTTGGTATTGTTGTTATTATTGTGATTGAAGTTAAAAACAAACAGTTTTATAAAAAATATTTTTAGTTGAAGTTGAAAAATAAAATTAAAATGTTTGGTTAAAACTGTAATTGAGTTTGAGATTTAATGAAAAACAATTTCGTGTATTTAATTACCATGTTTTTCATATTGCTGTTAATTTATAAAATTACTTTAAAGAATATATACAAATGTACAATACATGATATAATGTTTTACTATCACATTTTACTCTCGTGACAGGAAAATAAGAAAACTAGAAAACATACTAGCACTTGACCAGGATATATATCTCCTATATACCTGAAGTTCACTTTTAATAACCCCCTCTCTCAGCTTCTAAATCAAAACCCAAGTTCTTTAAGACATTAGATATAAGTCCAGTCATCACGACAAGCACCATGTCATGGACAGGAATATCATAAGCAAAGTTTTGATTAACTCAATTAAGTGGCAGTAGTATTTATGTGTTCAAAGTTCGTGAAACTTGACTGGCTAGTTCAGGTGGAAAATAAATGGGTTGTTCATCATCATACTACTCATTTCATATTTAATAAACAATTACAAAAGATTAAAATATAGAATGAGAATTGAGCAAATGGTTGATATGTGGGAGACAAGCAATGAAAAACAACTAATAACTGTTTTTTCTCAACCACTGGTTTTATAATTTTATTTTGTAGGTCTCGTACAAATACTTCAGTGTTTTAATGTATAACCAAATACTAATACACTATTTTTTTTCAAACTCGGCTACAACCATAAAAAAACAAACACCCATTTAGTAGCAGAATTGACCTATCTTTTATATATAAAAAAAAACATAATATTTAAGTATTGAAATATAGGGTAAAAAAAGATACAAAAACCGGTTATGACAAATACAAACAATACTAATTAGAGCTAAGTTAATATGAGATATCCTTTCAAACCCACGATCTAGATTATGTGATTGAAGTTAATTGATAAAAAATTTAAAGGAATTATATTTTTTTAAAACTTGTATTCTGAGTTATTAGACTTAAAAAACTCAATATAGAAAAACCATGAAGTTCAGTTTCTAATAAATTAATATTAAATGATGAAATTAAAAGAATTTTATTAAAATAAAAAAATAATTTTAAAATAGCAATTCAAATAAAGAAAGAGGATCAAAATCATTATTGCTAATAATATTAATAAGTAACATCATTCTATTATTAATATCACTACTACTACTACTACTAGTAGAAATATTTGTAATATCAAAAAATAGAACTTGGAACTAAATATGTTAGTGAGATTAATTATTTTTGAATTAATTTATTTTAATTTTCATAATTGATTTTAACATTTATGATTTTTGGGATAAAACTTAATAAAAGTAAGTCAATTTAATTAAAATATAATTGTTGTATGAATAAATATAGTTTTATTAACAGTCAAAATGATGACAATAATAATGTTTTATTATGATATTTCAAGTCTATATAAACCGATTACTGCATAGAGAAAAAAATATATATATCAAAAATATATTTTACTTTCTTTGTGTCTTCTTCTTATTCATTTTGAGATTTGGTGGTGTTGTCAATAGTGTGACAAATAAGCATCTTAAAGATAATGCTTGCATGTTTCTAAGTTAGTTATTATTTTTATTTGTTTCAATTTATAGTGACAATAATATTATTATTACTACTATTAATATAATTATTATAAACTATAATTATTGGTGGTGGTGGTGGTGGTCCTAGTGGTACTACCACCACAAACATACCATCGTTATTATTGAAATCATCGTTAATTTAATTTTCTTCATCATTATCATCATCATTGTTGTTGTTGTTATTGTTGTTGTTGTAATACTATCATTATTATACTTTTAATCATCTATAATATTATTATTTATAGTACTTCTATTATTTTCAAAACTATAAATTTTTTTGACAAAAAACCCAAGAAAAATAGTAAGAAATAAAAAGAAGAGGTACCAAATTGAAATCATTATTATCATCGAAAAAAATTATAAGCTTGATTTGAAGAATAAAATTAAAAGGCCATAAATTTTTTGATAGAAAAGCAAAAAGAAAACACCTAAATATACCTAAAACTATATTTTCTTTCTTTCTTAGGGATATTTTGGTTATTCTACTATTCATTTAATAGATTATTCAAACTTATAAGTGAGATTGTCGACTCACCTCATCTTTTGAGCTTCTGATTTTATATTTCCTCGCTAGGTTATTTTTACAACAAGTGAAAGTCAATATTACACTTCCCTCTTCATCCAGTGACCAATGTATATATATAATTGAAATGATTTAAATTCATGATTTAAAAAAAATTAAAAAATATCTCATCAAGTATAATTATTTTTGTTATAGCTTTTCTATGCTCATCATAATTATAACCTATTACTTTAATAATAACAAATTTTTCCTTTTCCTTTTCCTTGTCAACTCCCCCTACTTTAGGCTGAGGTTATAAAACTTTTTTTTGTCTCCCTTATCAATCGCAAAAGAATTGTTTTTGCATAAACCTATATGATTCCAAATGTTACTCGTCATATTAACATGACAAACATAGCCTTTTCCATGATAGATCTATGCAGCCCTAGAAGCTTTAAGATCTCTTTCAAGTTTTTCAAAGTGATCCTAAATTTAGAATGTTTTTATTTTATGACATCTAAAAGGTGGACGATTATTAAATTTAATATTATTATTTGTACTAGAGGTGGTAACTGGAACAAATTAAAAATTAGGTTCCAAGCTTGAAGGATTTTATTGCTTTGGTGTAGGATCTTCCTCATTATCCATATAAAAAAACAGTAAGTTTATCGAGTTGAAAGATCTAAAGATTCTTGAAGTATACATTATAATCTTCTATAATCATATGACTTATATATCTTAAAGTTACATCTAAAAAGTAGAAATTTTCAAGAGTTTTTTTAGGAGTCATATTTAAGAATAGGGTTACATAGATTGACTTTGGATATATCAAAATGTAGTAGAAATCCTTAATAAAATTATGATCAACGAAAGTATTTTTTTAATCTGGTTCTGGAAACAAGATGTTGATTTGAAAACATAGATATAGGCTGGCTTCCTAATTGGATTCCATAATAACGTCTTGTTTGAGATCCACTGAACTTAAAAAAAACAGAATAAAAATTCAAGACCCTAGCTATTAATTAAGTATAAAAACATTAGAGTTAATTAGACAAATAAAATAAAAGGGAAAAATACAAGATAAACTTGGATTCTACATATTAGAGTACATGGGTTGGGTTTTCAAACAAAAGAGGGTAGAGGGAGATGGCCAATAGGATAATTTTATCCAATTTGTTGTATCAATTTGTCTGCTGGCAGACCGGTGACTGCTGTCAATGCAATGGAAAAGAAAGGGAGGCATGTTTTAGGGTTATGTTGGGTCGCGCTCTTAGTAACGCCAAGACATTATTATTATGCAAATATATTTTTAGCATTATTTGCAGAACGCAGCCATCCGTGCAGGAAAGCAATATATAAAGAGGGGAAATTCAATTAATATAGCCAGTGAGTTCAGATTATGCTTCAGAAAATTCCTTCAGCTCTTTATTAAGAAGCATGGAATTACAAATCATGAGTTGTCCCATCAGCACTGCTTTATTGACACAACATATGAATAAGAATCTAAAGGCTAAGCTTGTTCTTCAAGGAGACAGAAAGGAAACAAGGGGGAAATAATACATAAAACAGTCTTGAACTTGTTTCTAAACTCGCTCTTTTGCATGAACTGCAAATAATTTTCCTAGTTTACCTTCTCTCTATTCCCTTGCCTACAAAAATAACAGCACCCTGATTCAACAAATATTAGGCAGGACCCCCGGACTTCAGTCTGATATTCTGAACTCGACTCCTAAAATGTCTTTCACCATCTCATATGTCACAAATGCAATTGCTATGGATGGAACTACCTGAAAACGTGAGAAGAAATTAATTTGAATGCTAAGGGGATAGCAATTTAGGCATATATAAAAGCTGCGATATACCCAAAAGAAAATATAAATCTAAACCATGCATGATCTGGGTTCGGATTAATGGCTTAACTAAATGAGTAAACATGTCATTGAGATCTCCAGCAAAATGGTCGCAGAATGGATTTTTACACACCAACACTCTAGATGACCATACTGGTAATTTTTCTGTTGATCCAGACATTCAGACATGAATCTTTATTGTGTAGGATAAAGGCAAATAAGTTACTCCAGAACCAACCAACCAACCCTATTTTGGAATGCATAGTGAGTTATGATCCATGATTGAGCAGCCACTGCAGTAACTCCATAAATTAGAGCATGAAAAGAATTGTAGAGATGCTTGACAATGATTCTTAAGATACCAAGATTCTTGTGAGAGGAAAATGCCACAAAATAACAGGAATGCCGAAAGCATCCAACAGCCAACATTGGCCGTCTTCCCATCCTCACTAAATCCCTTTAGGAAACTATGATCAGGTGAGGTTAAGGTAACCGTTGAAAGTTATTTACAAATGAAACACTGAAAATAGTATGACTCACCTTCACTGAATTTGGTACCAAACCCTTATATAATGCTCCAAAGCCCTCATGCCGAACAGTTTTCCTGAATGCATCAATCATGCCAGTATACTCAAGCGGGGCCTTGCTCCTCCCATCACCAGTGACAATGGAAGCAGCACCTTTCCATCCCACCATTTGCATCCGCCGTCGAATAACATCAAGAGGATAAGCAACAGTTTGGCCAACAGTTCCAGCGGCAGCCCCACAAGCTAACCTTGTAGTCACACTCAATTCAGAATCTTCAGCTAGTCCAAATGGTCTAGTTTTAACCAACCAGTCCTTCAGAGATTCATACACTGAAAAGTTGAGACCCACGTATGGAATCTGCCAACAAGAAGTACCAGTACAGGGTTACAGCCAGCAAACAGACAGAAACCACTTTGGTCCTTGGATCACATAAGAATACCGAGGAATGGGGGCTGGAGGGTTGTCTTTCCCACACATAAGAACATCAATGCTAAGATTTACAGTATTAAGCCCTATAGACCCTTCGAAAAATATTAGAGAATGAAGCGGGATGGGGAGAGTGAAGCCAACGCTTGCACCAGTAAAATTTCATCTTAGCAGCATATAGCTTCAATATTCTCTCATCTGGTGCTAATAATTCCAAGAACAAAAAAGATTGCATTCTTAAATAATCAAATCAAGAAGTCAATATAGGCTTTCCATCTAAGTACAAATGTCTATAGTATAATCAAATATATAAATCAAGATATAGACATAGAAATGGCCTTACTTTCCAGCTTCAGACAAGGAAAAGAAGATGCCAGGTTATCAGTCTGATGAAATCAAGACAAGTGACCAAAATAGAATAGAAATACCTAAAAAGTGTCTCATTTAGAAATACAACCAATAGCACAAGCATTTTAGAAGAAGGTTAATATGCAGTGTTATTTGGCAACTAATGACTTACAACTCCAATGACAGAAGGAAGCCAGCCCCTGTACAGTGCCCTTGGGCCTTCTTGCCGTAGCACGCTTGATAAAGCATGGAACATTCCTCTGTATTGATAAGGCGATTTCTCAGTCTGCAAACACAATACCGCAAAAAAAATAAAAACTTTGTATTGAAAAATCCAACATTGAGAACCCCGGATAATCAAAGCAAGTAATGGGGCATGTTAGATAAAATGATTTTTCATTTGTTCCAATAAATAATTTTATTGGTATGAATTTATTTCCATGCTTGTTACATAGGTATAAAAATCTTTCAAGAGGCTTCAAATAGAAGTATAATATTTTTGAGCATACAAAACAAAGGAAAATATTGTTCTCCCAGGGCTTTTCCAAAGGAAACTCAGTGACCCTACCTGTACAGTTAGCCTGCCTCGTACCATATCCATGGGATAAGTTGCAGACATTGCTATAATTCCTGCACATGCTCCAGCTCCAAGGCGTAAAAGAGGAGTGAGCTGAGCATCCTCTGGAGGAACAAGGGAAAGACTCACATATGTGAATACCAGCATAAAAACTGTGATGAAAGGATACTTCTACATTCAAATTCACTAATAAGGTAAACCACGCATCCACAATGACATACCATTACCAGTTTGTTGTTGATAAAGATAAATTATGCCCCTGTCATATGAATAGAGGACCCATCAGGAAAAGGAAAAAAAGCTCACATAAATGGATCTTACATAAGAATCATGAACTGAGGAGAATTCAAATGTTTGAAGAAAGAAATGCAGGTTAATGCCTAGAACAAGCAGTATGGTGTAACTGTCTGAAACAAAAAACCCCACTTTGGCAGGACAGAAGAAAGCAAAGAAATTTATGTCTGAAGAAACCAACACCAAATGACAATATGTGCAGGATCAGGTGTGCCTGAATTTCAAAAGTGACAGAAGTAAGCATGGTGTGCTTCCTCTGTAATAATTGTGCATGAGTGAGTTGAAAATCAGTCTTCTGCAGATATAAAGATTAAAATGAGAGTAGAATGCTTAAATGCATTTTCTCTCAGTGCACAATCAATTCTAAATCATTTACATAGCTCATATGTTATCATGGTTAAAACCATATCTGCACTGTATTCACCAGTTGAACAGACTTGACAATTTTCTTCCACTGATATGGATCGAAGCAGAATGAGGATAATTGAGACAACAAAAGTTTCAATACTATATAGTATAAAATATGTGTCTTTCAACAACCAATGAAATCAAAGAATCATACTTGGAAGCTTGCTCATAGCTGAAAAACTTGACTGCCGAGTTTGGGACTATACGAGCACAATTGGTACCGTTGCCTTTGAACAGTCCACGAAATCCCTCGGTCCTCCATATGTATTTCAACCCTTGAATTGTTCCATTGTATTTTACGTTATGTGGATTTTGAACCTGCAAATTGAAGGATTTCATCAATGCAAAATTTACTTGTGAGTGCACATTCCAATGGATGTGAATGAATGCACATTCCAATGGATGTGAACGAAAATTATGCAATGAAACAAACACATCAGAAGATCTAACCTGTAGTAATATTTTCAACCTCTCCAGGGGAGCAACAGCAGTGCGAGACCTGAACACATATCCAACCATTTTAGTTGGAGAATATTCAATGTAGCAAACACCACAACAACAAAAATCATAAAAGTGTATAACCTCTGCCATCCGCGCGCACATTGAAGAGTGATCCCCTTGGAAACAAAACTTTACAAAACATCTAGACTACCATAAATGATAAAAACAAAAATCATCTTGCAAGTGTAAAAGCATCTCTTCATTTATTTGCAAAGCAAAAAATAATACACAAAACTTAAAAACAAATCATGTATTTGAAAATATAATTAGCACTTAGTTTTCAACATTCACTGAATTACAAGTAAAACAAAGAGGAAGGAAAACTATATCATAAAGCTAGGGCATCTAAACTATTGTCCTCAAATCATTCAAATTTTTAATATTTATAATTTCTTCACATTCCTGAAAACCAAACTTTCATCCCTAACACGAAAGTCACAGCTTTTTGTATTAGGAACTTCATTTTGATTTGATTTTTTCCCGTCTTTTCCAATCCTCCTCACACCTTTTCACTAAGACTGAACAAAACAATTGCTTGTAATTGTGATTTTTTAATACATAGTACGAAACTTAAGCTCCATGATTTCATCAGCTACGTACTGCAATAATTTCTTTACAATTAAAAAACAATATTTACATAGATAATATTAAATTCCTTCAAATTACTAAAATATATTAAAAAAAGAAGCAAACTAACTAAATAGTAGCTGCTAAAGCAGAAAAGAGAACTTACACTCCACCAGCTACACCACCGGCAACAAGAGACTTGCAGATGCTAAGAATAGCAAGGCTAGGAGCCTTGACTCCTTCTCTAGCAAGCTTAGCTTCCTCCGCTAAATTGACAATAGTAGTCACAGCGGATTCGCTCGCCTTCACATCCTCCGATGCCATCGATCGATCACCAAAATAGAACCTAAGTATAGTCAACTCTGTGAGATGGAAAGATCTCGGATTCTACGGCAATCAATCTGGTCGGATCTTAATTATTCTTGTTTAATTCAACGAAGAGGCAGTCTCTGCATTGCTTTCTTTCTGCAATGACGGCTCGAGAGAGAAGGGAGAGTGAGCTGAGGCCTCAAGCTTAGAGCGAGTGGGCGCGTGCGTGTGTGACTGACAAGGGGGTCGGTTTTCCTTGCGTGTGCGTGGATTCGTTTTCGTTTTCGTTTGTTTTATTTTGGGGTATGAGACGTTTGGACTCGCTGCGAATTGAGGGACACGTGGAGAAGAGACGTTTTTGTGTTTTGTTAGAGGATCTGCCTGCGTGTAGCTTAATTAATTTCAAATTTTAAAGTAAATAATTATCATATTAAAACCATAAAATTCGAAATTGATAATAATAGATGCAATTATTGACGAGACAGTTAGTGTGTTGAAGATTGAAGAATTAAAGAATAGAAGGAAGGAGGAATAGGCGGAAGTGAATGGTAACATGACTACCAAATAATATTACCGTTAATAAAACGCACCGTTTATTTTAATTTCGCGCGCTGTGTTTTAATATTATACGCGACATTTTATTTAAAGCTAAAACCTTGCACTCATCTTGTCCCTTGTCACTAGTATGGAGGTGTTTATGAGTGTGGTTGTTTTTATTTTTTAAAATATTTTTTGTATTGAAACATATCAAAATAATATTTTTTTTATTTTTTAAAAATTATTTTTGACATCAGCACATCAAAATGATCTAAAAATACCAAAACATATTCATTTAAAATTAAAAAAAAACTCAAAAGTAGCCAAACGCTAATTTGGCCGCAGTGCCAAACAGGCACATAGTAGAGGGACGCCTTTCCTATACTAGAAGGAATGCATGATTGTATAGTGTTCACGAGGTAAATTACTCGCATGCTGTTCACGAGGTAAATTACTCGCATGTTGTGCTAATACTTTTTTTATATAAAAAATTAATTGTTGTGCTAATAATTTTTTATAGGTTATAATTAGTTATTTTAATATTTAATTAATAAAATTATAATAGATAAAATATATTATAAATGAATTTTTTTTATCACCTAAAAAAAACATTGTAATCGAAATACATGGAAAATTGTTCGTATATTTTTTAATTATAGATAATTTAAGAAAATTTATCAACCCATTTTGTTTATATGTTATCTTTTTTTTCCAAGTAATATTAGTTTTGAAATATTGTACATAAAAAATATTGTAAAAGTAATTTTTTAACAAAAACAATAAAAAATCCAAGAATTATTTTTTTTTCTAAGAAATAAAACCTAAACAAAAGACGAAATAATTAGAATTATAAACCAAAATTAAAAGCATATATATATATATATATATAGTTGTTATTTTTTTTTCCATATTTATATATATATATATATATATATATATATATATATATAAAATAAAATAATTAAAATTAAAAATTAAAAGTATATAGGCCAAAATGAAGTTAATAATTTTAACCAAATGATTAAATTAAAAAAAATAAAAATATTGCAAGGAAAAAAATAATTTATTCTTTTATTTCTTGATTTAGTTTTAATCCATTTATTTTTTCATTAATTTTGGTATAACTCTAAATAATTTGTTTGTTTTTATGTATCTATATTCTCAGTTTTCACTTTAATCTTTTCAATAATTTTGGTATAACTCTAAATATCATACATAAAAAAAAAAATCATAAAAGTTAATCTTTAAAAAAGATAATACCAACCTATGAATTATTTTGATTAGTGTTGTCATTGTTATTATCATGATTGTTAAATTATCACAATTATGGTAGTTGTCATTATAAGTATTATTATTAATAATTTATATTTTAATTATTATTGCTTATACTATTGACGACACCATAATTATTGTTAAAAAAAAATTATTTTTTTTATTTTATAAGATTTATTTCTTATATTAAAAGTATTTCAAATACTGACATTATCTTTTTTCTTCATAAAAAACTAGGACATATATATATATATATATATATATATATATATATATATATATATATATATATATATATATATATATATAATTTAAGGCTATAATATTAAATACATATCAAAATTTATAATTAGTCTCACATATTTACAAAAAAAAAAACTTAAAAACAATCATTATCATTATTTTAAATGCATTATCTATAATAATTAGAAATTTCAACACTTAATGATATTAACAAAAAAAAATTAAAAAACCAAATAAATGACAAAACAAAATAAAATATTATTAGATTTCAAAAAATTATGACTTTAAGAATAAATAAAAATAAAAATTTTAAAAACAAATAGAAAAATAATAAATATAAATTTTCAAATGATAACCAACACAAATTAAAATTTAAACATTACATTAAAAAAAAAGACCCTTGACAACGTTGGAAATAATAAAAATTAAGAGCATATACATATAAATATAGAAAATAGGAACCATTTAATATATAGATAGATAAATAGATAAAGAAATTAAAATAAAATCCAAGATTAAAAGTATAAGGATCAAAATAGAAAACATACATACAGTAAATTTTATTTAAAGGACAAAATTAAAACAAATCAAGACTTTGATACTAATCTAACACAAAACCAGAAATTAAAAGACTGAAGATCGAAATGAAATTAAAATATATAATCAATTTGAATTAAATGATACAATTGAAACAAATCAAAACTCTGATACCAAAAATACTAAGAGATTTAAAATTAATCAGGGAAATTAAAAGCGCGAGGATTGAAATGAAACTTCAATATATAATCAATTGCAATTGAAGGACCAAATTGATATAAATCAAAACTTATACAATAACAATAAAGACCATTAAAAATAATCGAACGATCAGGGACTACAATGAAAGGTCACTAAACAGTAGGGGGCTCATAGGTACTTTGACATGCAGGAGAGAGAAAATGATAAGAAAACTTTAGCCGACCACTGACTCATCATCGTCCATCGATGACCACCACGCACTGCAATATGAGGAAGAGAACATGACGGGAAATAATTCTAGACACTGTAGGGTAATTTTGAACGCTAGAAACCGCCCCACAGGCCATCAAAAATTCGTGTGGGCATGGAAACAGACGACACTTTTGGTGACGCGTCAACAATACCGTGTCAAAATATATATTTAACAAATAGTAAATTATTGTCATGCCCATGCAACAAACACTTGATTTTTGTCTTTAATGGGGGTATATACATATTTGGTCACTTTAAAAAATTTGTGCAGTTACCGTTTTGGACTTGATTTACTATGTGATTTTTTCTTATTAGGAGGCATGTTGGTAATTCATCAATTAAAAAAAAAAAGCAATAACCTTAATGCTTCAAACGGTAATTGTGTTTTTTTGTTTTATTCATGAGCAGTATAATTATTTTACTATGTATGGGATGGAAAAAGCCCTAAAACGCCCTGGACTCGAGGCTAAAAATGCCGTGAATAAAAGGGCAAAATAATAATTTTACTATTCCAATTCATATTAATCCTGAGTTTAGATGAACAATGTAAAATACTATTTAAAAACCTGTTTTGTTTTAGTTTTTATAGTTATTGTAAGCATAAAGAAAACAAACATAGATTTTATGATTATGAAATGGTGTCCTCATTTAGGTCTCTCTTTCTCTATAATTCTAAAAAAAACACGAAAGACTGATTGAGTGAACATATTTGCATTTGTTAACCCTTAATTTTTTTATTTTATTATCTGAAAAGTAAGGTGTAAAGTTACAAGACTTCTAAAAAGGTAAAAATGCATTATCTATGCTAGAAAACAACAAAGAATAAAGAAAATAAACGAAAAAAAAATTTAATTAAAACATAGAATGAGAAAGAAATAATTGTAACAGAAATATTAGTGCTCAAAACATGATTATAAAAAAAGCTGATGATTTGTTCAACGATGCAGCGCTGTTTTAAGTGGAATTTCTCATTGAATCACTTGTAAGAAATTGAGCTCATTCCAATGATTAAATATCCATTAATATATCACTTACTAATCCATAAAAGCATTTTCTAAGTCATTTATATAATGTATTTAGATCAAATATCATGCTCATAATTATTACCACATCATAAATTGAGTATTTGGCCTTACAAGCAGAAAGCTTAGATTGTATTCTCTCGGAAATATAATCAAAATACCTACAAGCAACTCAAGAACGAATACAAGGAGTGCCCAAGGAAAATTACACCCCGAGCAACCTGCTGCTCTCTTTTTCCGACGACTAACCACAGTAGCTGCAAAAACCTAGGGTTTTTTGCCCATTAATCTTCATCCCCGAAGCTGACAAAACTCATCTCGCGTCAGCTAGACAGCCGTACTCTACCACTATTCGCCATTGTAAAAGGGAGAACGTCTGCGAAGAGGAGGGGAGAAACGGGAGGGTCCCCATAGTCTTTTCTCGATTTCCCTGCGGTTGCAAAGGCCGGTGAGAGGTACGTAGCCATAGTCCACCACACAAGCACTGGTTAGTAGCCCATGTACAGCCAGTATATGACAGTCTGGGCCTATCTCTATTATACTTAGCTTATAGCAGCTGGCCCGGTCTGTTCATAATTATAGTTGAAATTATTTTTAAAAAATATTTCTGATATTGGAACATGAAAATGATAAAAAAAAAAAATAAATATTTTTATTTTTTAAAAACAATCTCAAATATTTTTAAAAATATTTTTGAAATGAAATGTTAAATATAATGTATATCACTCACCAAGACAAGGGTTTGGTTATGTATAGAATTGTTATTATTATTTTTATTTAGTAAGTAAAACTTATTCGAACGTTAATGCCATCAAGTGACCTTCTCTTTCTCCATCGACATTCTCTTACAACCTTCGGCTGTTTTTGGTTATACCGAGAAGGGGTTTCGGGGCTCAAGTCAAAAGGGTCAAAATCTTTTTTTCTTCACACTATAATTGTCTGACTTTGAAGACCACATCGATGGCCGATTCCTTATTTCCATCCTGTCCACAGATCAGTTGTTGCCAAAAGTAACTCACAGACAAGAAACAACCTACTCGTAATCTAGGCATAAGAGACCACCTACTAAAGGCTGTTTGTTTTTCAAAGAAGTAAAAAGCCAACAATCGATAGTCATGATTCATGAAAACCAAACTAGTTTACAGAAAGTAAACAATGAATTCATTTACTTGATGGTTTTCAAACCCAATCAAGGACACCAAACCCCATAACTTTTTGACGAAGGCCTCCCCATCCTGTGAAAAATGTCCAATGTTGAATGTGCCATCTAGATTGTAGAGACCATCAGCAAACAGGCACTTTCTATAAGTTCAAGGGTCAAACTTGAAATTTCATATTCCATGAAAAATCATAAATTTGGTCTTTACTTTAAACGATGTAAAAAGATGAAGAAAGTTCTCAGGATCTATAGATACAATCTATGATGGTAACTGAAAGTGATCATAGAAAATCAGGAGCAATCCGTGAGAAGAGAAAATATCAACTTTAGCAGAAGAAATCGTTTGAGAAGTAAATCGATTTTGAGTTTAATTTTGGCAAATCTTTGCAGCTCGAAGAGAGATGAACAGGTCCCCCCCCCCCCTCTCTGATTTGATGTATGATGTGACTGTCTTCACATTTTTCAACATTGAAACACAATTCAGGTACAGTTCATTTGGTTTGCCTTGAACCACTTTGTCTTTGGAAGCAAGTTATCAATTCAGTCTGTTTTCCAGTATATGCAGGAGGCACTCATGGCGGCTATCTCGGAGGCGAGACATTTAATCAGAAAGTTACATACATGAACTAATTTTGCTCTCGGAGTCGGTTTTTGAATCATGAACACAGCCTTTCGAGTGCATCTTTGAAAATAAAATTCGAAAGGAATTGACTGCAGTTTGATTTAGTTGACATTCTCTTCCATCGGTTTCCGAAGAACTAATTTCATTTCATTTCAAGCAATGAGATGATTGGAAGTTTGAAACAATTAGTCGGCAGATGCATATTTTCAAGCTCGATTTTTGTCCAACTTAATTAAATCGTCGACGTACTGGTAGATGGTAGGTAAATTGTCTAATCCACACACATGTACATACATGCATATATATGATTTTGAGAAATACTTGCGGGGGTGGTTGGGGAAAAATCTGACTTTTCTGTTTTAAATTGATTTTTTTTAGTTTATTTTGATATGCTATATTAATAATAATTTTAAAAAATAAATAATTTTAATAAATTTCTTAGAGAAAAAGAAAGTGGATAAGGATTATATATCGACGTGGATAAGGATTAATTAAAGCCAGATGGCAATGTTGTTTCCCAGTGGGTATGAAATCAGCTACGTGCTAATGTTAATGACATGGAACGTGTTGCTCATATGTATATAGACTAGATAGAGTAGTTAAATTAAGAAGTAAAAAAATAATGAAGTCTAAACATGCTAAATATAGATCCCACAAAAACAACAATAAATTTAGAAGATATTATTTTTATATTTTTAATTATTTTTCTAAGTTAATTTTATATTTTAATTATTTTTTCTACATAGCTTTGGGTTCTTTCTGCTACGTCATTTTTAAACTTCTATATAAATACATGGGGTATTGTTTTAACAGACAAGGATTGTGAAGAGAAAAGGAAAGGGTCTGCAGATTTACCTCAAGGCAAGCCGAACCTTAGACCTATTCCTGAAGAGGGTGTTGGTGAAGATGATTTTAAGATAAAAGTAAAAATCCCTCCATGTAATAGAGATCTACCCGATTTCTGATAGAATTCCTGGTCTGTTCTGCTGTAAAAGCCGTCAATTATGGCACTGCTGCCACCAAGAATGCGTCCTCTGGTGTTGGGGATCCCATTCTCGGATGAGAAGGCTTGGGCAGGGGAGTGAAATGTATCAACCTCAGTGAGTGTGGCCAAGAATCCTTCTTTCCTGGCCTCGAAAAAGCACAAGAATATAGTGTACCTCGTTGATTAAGTCACTGAATGTGACGGGATTAAGGGACTTCAAAGAAGAAAATAAGGTGAAACCAGTGTCGTATAACCTGAAAGACGGAGCTTTTTTTCTCGTGAAAACACTGGACAAGCATCGATTAAGCAAATCATTTAGATACGATGGAAATATCATGTACCTATACGAGACAAAGGATGCATGAAAGGTTCTTCATTCCTCTTGATTACCTGCAGTATTTATATCATTGATACCAGGATTCTCGACAGGGAAATAATTTTGCCAGTGAATATACCCATGAGTTTTATAGGATGGTATAACATTGCAGGTTTCACCAAGTAGCGCATGGTGAGATTTCTTAAAAGGCTACAGCCAACAATTCAAGACAAGATTTAAATGAAAAATATTTATGGATACATTATTAAGATTTCATAGGATAATTTGTTAAATTATATACCTGCATGAGGCAGATGATACACGAAACTAAAATGAGAAGTCTCCATTCCATACCAGCAATATCGAAGCCCTAAAATATAGAGAGGCATGGCACCATTGCAATGATTATAGGATAAATAAAATCAGGCAATATGATCAAACACCATATGAGCAAGAACCATTTGAAGAAGAGGCGATCTGTGTGAACTTGATGAGAAGGAATAAGGACGACGGCGACTAAGAAACACTAATTAAGTTAATGTGTGTCCCTAAAGAAGAAGCAGCTAAAAAAATTATTATTTTTATATTATTTTCAAATGTTCATATTAAAAATAATATTTAAAAAATAAAAAATATTATTTTCACATATTTCTTAATAAAAAAACATTTTTAAAACCACTCTCAATTACATTCTCTGACGGGCAGGAAATATCCAAGCTTGAGATTTTGCTTGTCCATGGAGCACGTACAGTGGTTGCTTTTATTTCTGCATGCATTCATGGAGTTGATATTTTACGGCTGGGTCATTGTTCCCGCCGTTGAAGAAAAGGATGTGTTCTGGCCATGTCAACAAAACCGGCGGACATTTTATTTTTCTTGTCTTCTAACTCCGGAGATGGCCCCTGTGATAATTGCGGGAATCCAATCGAGGCTCTATCTCTGCTGCCATGATTTCATATTTACAATTGTACGGAAGATGGACTTCAGGTGGTCCAAAATTTAGAAAGGGCTTGCTTAGCTTCATAGAGTTTTAATTGACACCAGCTATCCTGATTTATGTATGGCAGGCTCATGGCTTCCTTTATTATAAGTGATACCATTGTCGGTGTTGACAATGGTATCACACTCGAAGCATAATATTTTTATATTACTAGATATTATATCATATCACACTCGAAGCATAATATTTTTATATTACTATATATGATATCATATCAGACACCACAACAATAAACAAATATAATTTATTAATATCTTGAGATTAATCAAAGTCAATAATTTATCAACACAACCATAATGGTAATATAAATAGCTAAAATCTAAATTCATCAAATTAATCAACAAACATCTAAATTCATTAGATTTCACTATCATAACATAATTACCAACCGGAATCATGTATTTCATTTCTAATTATCTTATTTTTATTTTTTTCTTCATGTTTTAGATCATTTTCATATACTAATGTCAAAAATTATTTTAATAAATAAATAAATAATATTATTTTGATTTATTTTTTAAAAAAATATGTTCAAAAACAACTTTAATTACACTCTTATACAAACACAAAGTCATGAAAATTATGATTTTAGCTTCTTACAACCCATTTAAGTTTAATTATTTGTTTAAATATTCTCTCTTCAATGTTATTTTATCAAAAATATTGTTAACCATGCTAAAATCCCAAAAAATATAGAAGGGGGCAGTGGTGAAGATCATCTACGAAGTCTCAAGCCCCTCAAGTTGTCTAGCTGAATTAAAATCCACCACTATGATATACTATTGGACCAGGCATGAGAATCTGCAGAGCTGATTTTTATGCGGTGGATGACGATCGTTTTCAGATTGTATTTCAAGAATATTTCATATTTTATTTTAAATTAATTTTTGTATGTTCTTATATTATTATAAAAAATAATATTTTGAAAATAAAAAATATATTATTTTAATATATTTCTAAATAAAAATATTTTTTTAAAATAACATCAAATATACTGCCAAATAGGAATGTCATTGTCGAATCCTTGAGCTAGTTTGTGTGGGGACTGGATGAAGCATAATCTCCATTTCCCCTCCTCCGACTTGCCCACTCCACTTGTGATTGGCGCGACTGTTGCTGCTGCATGCTCCAGCAAACAAACTCGTCACACTGCATTGAGCTCATGCCCGATTGGAGAATTTTTATGCTGAGATGGATAGCATATCAAAAGTTCTATGAGGCACCATTGATTTTACATTAATATCATCCAATCTTCCACTGGGCCACATCATGGTTGCCGACTTTCTTTTTCTCTTACAAGAATCCAAAATACCGGCCTCAGTATTTCCTTTCCAAAATTTCTTCCCCGACATTATTGTGATAGCAACACTGATTTTTCTTTTCAATTTTTAAGATTCATATTGTATTATATTTGGTATAACTTCAGCTCCATGTTTGGTCGGAAATAAGCTTGGACTCAATATAAGAAACTTATTACAAACTGGATCAAATTAAAGTTATATAGGAGGTGTTTATGTGGTAAAAACTTGCGATTAAAGGGTTTAGTTCCCTTGTGATTTTTAGTTTTGAGTCTTGTAGTTATTAATATAATAACTGATGAAAATTTATATGATTGTTAACATCAGAGTTCGTGACATTGTTTGAGGTACGTGAAAGCTGATTTAGATCCTAATATTAATTAAAAATAAAAAATAAAGTTATGATTATCAAAAAAGTTTTTAAACTTATGAATGTTGTTACTACTATTTCCTTAAGAAATTGATTTGAGTATTTTTACCATACAAGTTTTTAACTTGACTTATTTATGTCAAGAGTATTTAAACTTAATTTATGATTTTAAGTAAAAAAAAAGTTTTAATCCATGAGTTATATCGAAGATACTCTTAATAGATTATGAATTTGTTTCATATTAATAATAAATTTCTAACAAATATATTTATTAATTTAGATACAGATGATGTATTTGAGATGCAGGATGACTTAAATTCAAGAGTATCTTAACCATTAAAATATAAAAAAATTGAATATCCTCATAGATGATAGAGAAGATTGATGAAATGCTGAACATGACAACGACCCTTGTGGTCTTGAACCCTAATTAAAAATACAAAAAGAAAAAAGGTGACGAAACTTCTTCATCCATGGCGGCCATGCCAAGCTAGCGTATAATCGTGGTGTCCAGCCCCTCCTTGCGAACTGAGACAATTGGGCCATTACTCCTAGTTTCAAGAGTCAAGACTCAACTAATCATATAATTAATGTTGTGAAGATTAAAGCTGGAGACAGCATGTGGTGCACCACCACTTAGCTGGCCTGGTCAATCTTAGTTAATATTTGAAATATCACCGAGATTGTTTTTAAAAATATTTTATTTTTATTTTTCAAAATTATTTTTAAAATTAACATATAAAGATGATATAAGAATACTAAATTTAATAAATTTAGCGTAGAAAATAATTTTTTTTTTTTTTTTATAAATATAGTGCTAAACACGCTGTTAGTGGCATGAGCCAATTCAGGCAAACGAAAATGACCGGGTGAACCTTTGGATTAGATCACTCCCACTAGCTGGACATTTATCCTTTTCAACAGAGAGCGTCAAATTTTCAATTTTGAGCCAACTTTACAGGGACACAGATGTTATAGTGCCTTGTGTCAAATCAGATGGACAGGGGAAGAGAGAGAGAGAGGGAGGGAGGGAGAGAGAGAGAGAGATGGGAACTGTAAGTTTCATTTTAATATGAAATTATTGGATACTCTATATTTATTCTGAACAGTTTAAAAATGCAGTTAAAATTTTTTAAAATTTTTTTTTATTTAAAAATATATTTAAATAATTTTTTATTTTACTTTTTTAATATCAACACATTAAAATATATAAAGATATTATTTTTTTTAATTTAAAATAAAAAATAAAAATAATTTTTTTTATTTTTTTTAAATATTTTTCAATCGCACTCTTAAATACCCCCTTAATCGTGGATATTTAACTATATTTTTATATTCTGATTTTTTTATTATTGAATTTTATTTTTTTTAAGTTTTAGCTTTTGAGTTATGATATCATGGTTTTATTTTATTGTTGAAATTTATTTTAATTTTCAAGCTCTTTCATATCTAATAATTCCTTAAATTTTCTAACACAGAATCAAATAACTATTTTTACAAAATAGAATTACAGGTTATTTTACAAGAGATTAAGGATGAAATCCAACATTTAAATAAAATAGGGCTTGTTATCACAAATGACATCGAAAAATAGAATTTGATTTCTCAACTCTCAATCTTTACATATTTGGTCCCTGTTCTTATCTTTGAATTTTGATTTGAAGTTTTTATTATGATTTAAATGTGTTTTGTTTAGGTGAATTTGGAGTCTTATGGTCTCTTTTGGAGTGTAATTAAATTGTTTTTTATATCAATTCATTAAAATGATTTAAAATACTAAAAAAATTAATTTAAAATAAAAAATAAAAAATATTTTTAGAGATATTTTTAATAGACAATATCAAACAGGAACATAGAGATTTATATGACTTTGTTTGAAAAAAGGTTGAAAATTAGCTTTTAGAATTTAAAAACTTGCACTTAAAATCTTTTTCTCATCAAAGCTATCTTGGTAATCAAAATTTACTGTAGAACGACACCGCATGGTCAACTATCCTTTTTAAAAAAGAAAAAAGAACAAACTGCCCTGTGCTTTAAAGACTAGACACTGCTGCCTTGCAAGCTCAGTCGCCCTTGGATCTATTACTAAATGATTGTGGAATACAAAGTTCATGAAGAAAATAAAGGACATTTGTGGGGCCTAGCAGGATTTCTCTTTCGAGTCTGCTATATTATATTTTAATTGTAATTCTATTATTAAAGAAAATAATATTAAGAGTGTGGTTAAATCCTTGTAGCACCGACATCCATATAATACTGTTTACTGGAATAGAATTTTGTGATTTTTTTCTTTAGTTTTTTTACCTTATATTTTAATAACTTTTTTTCATTTAGTTTTTTTTTTATTTCAGCTTTCAATATTAAAATAGTTTAAAAATTATATTTTTTTTTATTTCCAAGGATTTTTTTTCCTCTTGATTTCAACCTTAAACATTAGTTCTATTGGAAGTGGGCTATATAGTTTTTCTATTCTTTATTTTTAATGGATTTATTCTGATCTCATAATTTTAAGTTACGAGTTTAACAGGTTAATCCGAGTTGACTCATATCATTTTTTTCTAATTTTTTTTTCTTAAATTTAGTTTTCAATGTTAAATCTATTGGAAATAGAGCTTCATAATTGTTTTTTAATTTTTCTTTTTCTATAAACATATCATGATCTCATTATTCATGTTATAAGCTTGATATGCCAACTTGAGTTAATTTAGGCTGATTATTTTTGGGCCACTTTTTCTAATTGATTTTTTTTTATATCTTGTCCTTTAATATTTGATTGATGGGAAGTTGAGCTTTATGAATTTATTTCTATTTTATTCTGTATAAGGTGATCCTTATCTCATTATTTAGGCTGTGAATTTAACAAGCTAATCTAGATTTACTATTTTTTATCCTTTTTTTAACTTAATAATATTTAATTGGGATTCTTAATTATTTCTATTATTTTTTTCAATAGATATATCTTGATCTCATAGCATAGGTCATAGACTTTATTGGTTGGCCTGGGATAACTTTTTTTTTTTTTTTGTCATTTTTTGGATATCTTTTTAATTTAACCCTCCAGTAATATTATCTTAAGTTTTATTATTTAATTTTTTAATTATCATCTTTCATAATTAGATTGTTTAGAAATTGGGATTCATATTTTTTTTTAATTTGCTACATGTAGAGTTATTTTAGTCTCATGGATTTAGTTTTTTTTTTTTTTAATTTCACCTTCGACATTGGATTTGTTGAAAATATTGGAAGTTAATGGTTTTTTTTTTCTTCTTATAAAATTATTCACATCTTATAAATCAGGTCACAAGTTTATCAACTTGGCCCAAACTAATTTAGTTTTTTTTTTAAATTTTTTTTCATGCATCTTTAAAAAGGGATAATTGTTTCACTATTGAATCCACTGCTTCACTTTACCTTTTACTTTTTTATAATTGTAATTATGCTTGTAATTGTTATCATTATTATAGAAACAACTAAAAGAATTCATTTGTGAATCCATTGTACATTGTGAGTAAATGTACCTGATTCTAATAGTGATTTCTCTCTCTCTAATATATCTTTTTTTTTAAAAAAAAAAATCCTTGCAAACTTTGTAATAATAATATTTTTTTAAATAAGGAGAGAAAAAGAAAGTCACGAGATTTAAAAACATTTATCTTCTGAGCTGGATTCATTAAGGGTTCACCAATTATTCTTTGCTTTATAGTTAACGTACTATGATTAAAGCATAATTACTTTTACTACTCGACAATAGCTGAAAAGTTGAACGAATGCTTTGTATATTTTCAATAAGTAAATAGTGAAAAGTCCTTTTTTGTCTAGAAAAGTCGTGTCACATTTTTGGTCATATTATATGAATTATGATCAAGGAGATAATAATAATAAAAAAAAAAAGCCGAATTCCTTAGATTATTATATAAAAAATAATATAATTTATTAAAAGTTTTGAAAAATAATGCAGGTTAAAATAATAACAGCACACCACAATTTCAAAACAATCATGTATTATATTTTATTTGAAATATCAATTGCGTTTTAAAATATGTTTGTTTGACATGACTGGTATTTGGAATAGTGATAAAGTTGTTTAGTAAATGTTTTAAAATATTGTTTTTAATTTAAAATTAATTAATATAAGGAAAAGTTGACCAGACTTTTATGAAGATTCAATGGTCAAAAGATAAAATTCAATATTCAATAACCCTTTTTTATTAACCATTAGATTTTATATTTTTTTTCTTGTCCACTGTATCCCCATGAAATTTTAAATTATTATTGTTTTGCATGCTAATTATATTGAAAAGGACATGGTTTGAGAACCAGTCGTAGTTGTGTTCAAACTTTATTATTTTTTTAATATTTTATTACTTGTCTTTCTTTCCCAAAACTCTTACAAAACTGTGATGTAATTCCGACAATTTATTGGTGTATTATATTGTGTTTTAAAAGTATTTTTTTAAATAATTTTTTATTTTAAATTAAAAAAATATTTTTAAATTATTTTCATGTATTCATATTAAAAATAATTTTAAAAAAAATTAAAAAAAATATTATTTTAATATATTTATGAATAAAAAGAAACACTTTCAGATATAACTCTAATTATACTCTCCCAAATAGTAACCTGGTTGGTGCGAAGGAACCGAGAAATGATGTGATGATCAACGTCTGTAAGAAATAACCCGAGAGCTTACTAATTTATTTGAAGAATTGAAGAGATGGTTTCTCCAAACACAAGAAATGTTTTCTTATTTCGTGACTGTTTGGCACTGCAGTCAAACCTATATTTGGCCGCGGTGCAATTTTTTTTTTTCAATAAAAATTAATTTTTTTTTGTGTTTTAGATCATTTTGATATGCTGATATCAAAAATAATTTTTAAAAAATAAAAAAAATATTATTTTAATATATTTTAGCATGAAATTTTTTTTAAAAAATAACCATAATAACAATCCCAAACACCCCCGAAAATCGAACTCCCATGGTGTCCATGCATAGTTTAATTAACCTAAGAAAACGGTCCACCATAAGCGGACGGAGATGATTGCCTCAGCTAGATAAATGGATAGCTATGAACGGCTTAAACTTCTATCAATATAAAAAAAAGAATATTTATATTATATCAATGTTTGAGAGAGAGTATAACAAATCCAAGAATTTGAAGAGGTTCTATATGATATAAGAATAATGATATGGGAAAAAAAATCAAGCATCTCATATTTATTTTTATAATTTAAATTAAATTAGTTTTTGATTGGATTTTTTTTGCTTGGTATATGATTGATGGTTAATTGGTAATATGACAATTGAGACAAAATTTAATCCAAGCTCAATTATATATTTTTATATATAATTTTAATATCAATATTTAATATTTTGATTAGCAGAAAATATAATTAATATATTTTCATCTATCTAAATAATTAAGATATATTATAGGGAGGATTTTTGTTAAAAAAAAGATCTTTAAAATTATCTAAATTCTTATGAATTTCTATTTAACTTTTTTTAAGTTTGTAATGAAAAAAAAAATATGAAGTTAATAAAAAGTTATATCTATCTTAAGTGAAACAATTTATAAATAAAAAGATATAAATTTAAATGAATATGTATATTATAAATATAAGAGCATATAGATAGATTTTTCTAAATTTAAGATTCTACTATCTTTCATATATATAATTTGGTAAACTATGCTATCAGTCAAATAAATAAATTAAAAATATAAAAGCATATAGATAGATTTTTCTAAATTTAAGATTCTACTATCTTTCATATATATAATTTGGTAAACTATGCTATCAGTCAAATAAATAAATTAAAAATATAAAAGCATATAGATAGATTTTTCTAAATTTAAGATTCTACTATCTTTCATATACATAATTTGGTAAACTATGCTATCACTCAATTAAAGCACTATGTTATCACTCAATTAAAGCATTCATTCATCTAAACCCTACTAAATAATTTTCTTATATTTATTGACAAAAATAAAAAGAAAAGGGAATTAGAACCTTGACGCGGACAAAAGTTAAAGTTAGAAGAAAAGGCAAGCATGACATTACCTTACCTATACTGTGCGAGGAGATCATTGTAGTAATTCACAGCATTATGTGAGGAGAGGTGCAATATTTTTTCCATACCATGTAATATATTAATATAATTATGTGCTATTTAACTGTGATGAGTTGAGATTTTTTTTGTTTAGCAAGTCAATTTCATCATTATAGTGTTATATCCTCTTATAAATTATAACTAAGTTTATAATTAGTTATGAATTTGTCTTCAACCATTAATGGTTATTAGCTAGGTTTAAAACTAGTTATGAATTTTTGTACATGAATATCCTTGTTTTGACTTTCATAAACCATCCAATAAATGGATTATGTGTCATGCTATGTATATTTGTGTTTTGTGTTGTTTATATATATATATATATATATATATATATATATATATATATATATATATATATATGTATGAGTTGTTATCCACTATTAATATTAATATGATAAAAGAATAGAGATAAGTGCAAAGGTCATATAATTTTTTTTTTTAGGCAAAGCTGTTTAGGTAACCTAAGCCCAACCACACATTCTTTAATTAATGATTTTTTATTATTATTTAATTCTATTCAAATAATTATATAAAATTATCACGGTCTTATGATATAAATCACAAGTTTAGTGAATTATGCTAAGTTGGTTAGGCCTTTTCACGTCAATTTTTTAGATTGTTTTTTAATTAATTAAAATTTATTATTTAATCCAATTTTCTTTGTAGGAGGCTATCTTATTCCTATAATTAGAAAAGTGAATTTTGGCAGGTTGAATCATATTGATTTTTTTTTGTCCTTTTCATATTGGTTTTTATTTCATGTTTATTAATTTACACTAGATTGATTAAGAATTAAATTTTGGAATAAGGTTGTCACTATATATATATATATATATATGTATATATTGTGGATGGGATTGACGACACTTAAAATCCTACTCATATGATATCCATATTCCAAATATAGAAAGCAAAAACATATGTGTTCTATCATATGATAATGTTTAAGAGGATCGTTACATGTGGAAATACAAAGATATTTAAAACCCATATGTTGCTTATATTTCGCACACTACTTTTACTACCGAGAGAGAATTGCCGAACACCAACAGTGCAGGAAACCGCTCCATGATCTCCTTCTAACCTTAATCATGCCTTCATTTTATGCTGGTCGCGACATCCTTGGATGCTGGGAGTTCTTGTTTTGCAAGAGAAATTTCAGTAAGTCGTTTGTTTTTTGTGTGATTATAAATACTCACTGTTAAGTTTTAAACCTAAAATAAATGCCGCAAACTCCACCTTGTAATTCCATTTAGAGTTTTTAAACTTGGCCGGTGGGTTCGTATGTCCCAGATGTTTCATGGGTTTTGACTGGCTCACAAAGTCATCGGATTAACCCTAGTATTTTTTATTTTATATAAATCAAAATAATATTGTTTTTGTTAAAAAATAGACAATAGGTTCCAACTGGGTCTTGCCGAGTCAACCAGTTTGAACTGAATTTTGGCCATATCCTTCATATTTTTATATTCCCTTATGTTTTTTAAACTTGACATGGTTCTAGCCTAGGAAAGTTCAGACCTAGTTCAATGCACCGGTCCCACTATTATTGCTAGTGATCATCGCTTCATGCCACCACCACCACCATTCCTCCACATAGTCATATCCTATCTATTTGGGTAATGACGCTGCGCTGTAATAAGCATGAATGCTTCCAACATATCATATATATAATGAAGAGTCAACTATTAACAAGTAGTTTGCCAATTGCCATGATAAATACTGCTATATGCAATGAGTTTAATTCACATAACAAGAAGAGTTTGTATTTTTTTTATATTGAAATGAAGATTACAAGTATATATATATATATATTAAAGGATCAACAACTCTGATCCTGTGTTCCCGTTACTCTGCCTATCATTTTCCTATAATATTGGTGCTATTATTACATAACGATAACATATGATTTGTTCCTATAATTAATCTTTCCTATATTATAGAAGGCAAGTCAAAGAACCCAGTTAGGGAAAGAATCTTGCAGAAAAAGAAAGAACAATATTTCAACATTCCCCCTCAAGTTGGCGCATGGATATCACACATGCCTAACTTGTCCAAGAACTTTGAGAATACTTGCTTTGAAACTGCTTTGGTTAGGATATTGGCCAATTGATCATCGATATGAATTTTTGGTAACTCCATAATTTTCCCATCCAACTTTTCTTTGATGAAGAATTTGTCTACTTTCACATGCTTTGTACGATCATGTTGAACTGGATTATAAGCAATATCACATCCTGCTTTGTTGTCATAATATACTCGAATTGGTTGCTTAAGAGGATAGCCTAAATCATTTAAGAGTAGTCTTAGCCATAATGCTCCACAGATTCCAAGAGACATTCCTTTGAATTTAGCTTCGGCACTAGAGCGTGCAACTGCATTTTGTTTTTTGTTTCTCCATGTAACAAGATTGCCACTTACAAAGGTAAAATACCTAAATCGTTTGTTATCTATTCATCTAGCCCAGTCAACATCAATATATGTATCTATATTTCAACAACCTGCATTTTTTGTAAATATCATTTCTTTTTCAGGAGCAGCCTTTAAATACCTCAAAATTCGTATAACTACATTCATATGTTGCTCTCCAGGATTATGCATAAATTGACTAATAATAATCAGTGCATATGCAAGATTTGGCCTTGTGTGTGCTAAGTACATCAGTTTTCCTAAAAGCCTTTGGTACATGCATTTGTTAACTAGTATCTGATTAGGCTCAATGTATAATTTCAACCCTTCTTCCCCTGGTGTATTAGTTGGTTGACATGCTGATATACCAATTTCTTGTAGTAGATCTAAGGTATATTTCCTTTGTGAGAAAAATATACCATTTTTAGATCTAGACACCTCGATTCCAAGGAAACATTTCAAGGTGCCAAGATCCTTTGTTTCAAATTCTCTGGACAAGTAATTCTGTAATTTTTTCTTCTCCTCAGGATCATTTCTTGTGACCACAATGTCATCTACATATACAATTAGTGCTGTGATCTTTTCTGCTTTATTTTCAGAAATAAAATGTGATCTGAATTACTTTAATGGTAGCTAAAATCTATCATAGATTTTGTAAATTGTCCAAACCATGCTCTTGGAGATTGGTTCAACCCATACAATGATTTCTTTAATCTACACTCTTTTTTTTCGGTGTATTTATGGTATTATACATCTAGGTAGGAGATCCATGCAGACTTCTTCAGATAACTCGCCATGTAAGAATACATTCTTCACATCAAAAGTATTGTAATGGTCAATCTAAGTTTATAGCTAGAGATAACAAGACCCAAACTGTGTTGATTTTTGCTACTGGTGTAAATGTGTTTGTATAATCAATCCCATAAGTTTAGGTGTACCCCTTAGCCACCATTACTTTAAATCACTCAAGTGTACCATTTGCTTTATACTTTATAGTAAAGTCCCACCAACATCTAACTGGTCGTTTTCAAGGTGGAAAATCCACCAGCCCCCATGTTTTATTTTTTGACAATAATTCTATTTCTTTATTCATGGTTGCTTTCCATCTTGGATTGGTTAAGGCTTCCTGTATATTGTTAGGAATAAATATAGTAGGTAATTGATTTACAAATGATATATTTGATTCAGTCAAATGATTGTTAGACACATAATGACTTATGGGGTATCTGAGTCTACTTGAAAGGTCTGGTTCATACATGGGTTTAGGAATACCTCTGGTTTGATGTTGTGGTAGTGTTTTAACTGGCTCAGTCACAAGAGCAACCTCAGTAGACCATTGGTTTGGTATATTACTTTCATCCTCTTCTTGATGGATCACTTCGAGGTGGAAGTCATCATCACTAGTCTCCATGACACCTATATTGTGATTACCACTTTGTGAGCCATTATCTCCATTAGTATCTTTATATAGATCCACATTTGTATCCACCATGCTTGTTTCTTGATCATTAGGCAAAATATTTATAGACATATAAACTCCGTAGTCTAGAGTCTAAAGTTTATCTTGATGTTCCACCTGAAGTTCGGACCTAGAAAAATACATTGAGTTTTCATGAAAAATCACATCTATTACGACAAATAATTTTTGATTTAGAGGATGATAACAACAATACCTTATCTGATGAGTAGCATATCCCATAAAACACACCTCAATGCTTGAGGTTGTAACTTTTTGCATTGATGCTTATGTAAATGGACAAATGTCACACATCCAAATACATGAAGGAGTAAATTTAGGGTTGTTGGAGACAACACTATCTGTAAGGACTTCAAATGGTGTCTTGAAAGCAATAGTACTAAAGGGAACCCAATTGATCAAATAGGCTGCAGATGTGAGGGCATCTCCCCAACAAGATAATGGTATATGGGCTTCTATTAATAAAGCATGAACCGCCTTTAATAAGTGATGATTTTTTCTTTCAGCTATCCCATTTTATTGGGGAGTGTTAGGACACGTTATTTGGTGGATGATTCCATGGTTTTTCAAATACTGTTACAGTTCACAAACCATGTATTCTCCCCCATTATCACTTCAAAAGACCTGAATTTGTGCATTATATTGAGTGCTCATCATTTTATGAAATTGCTGAAATAAAATATTTACATCACCTTTGGATTTCATCAAGCACACACAAGTTATTCTTATGCAGTCATCAATAAAGGTAACAAATCACTAAGATCCACTTAATGTAGGTACTTTGGATGGACCCTAAATATTAGAATGCATTACCATAAAGGGAACTGAGCTTTTATTCAAGCTTAATGGAAATGAAGCTTGATGGCTTTTTGCAATTTCATAAATATCACACTTAAAACTTGAAATATCATATTTTGTAAATGAGTCAAGAAACAATTTTTTTGATTAACCAAATGAGATATGCCCTAATCTTCAATGCCATAACCAAATATTTGATGTCTTCTTCTCTCCCTTCGAACCATCTATTGCCAAGGCTTGACACAACTTATTTTAACTATTAAAAGTCAAGTCGAGGTAATATAATATCCCTCATTTAATACCATAACCAATTGTCTGCCTTGTTCTAATGTCCTAAACATACAAGAGTTAGGCCAAAAAATGACAATACAAAATAAGGCAATGGTTATTTGAGAGACTGACAATACATTATAATTTAAGGATGGAACAATTAACACAGAATCTAGGTTTAAATGACTTGTGAGAGATACTATCCCTTCCCCTCTTACCGGGTTTGAAGTGCCATTGACAGTGGAAACAAATTGTTTTGAGGATGGTGTGATTAATGATACTTGACTAGAATCAAATGTCATATGGTCAGAAGCACCATAATCAATTATCTATGCAATATTAGAAACAGGTGTAGAAATGTTGAAACACTTACCATTGTCATACAAAATCCCCTACTGTCCATGCAAAGTATTATTTTCATGTGTTTCAACAACTGTGGCAGTAGAGGCTGACATTTTAGGGTTTTTTTTTTCATGGATCACAATTATATTCCCACCATTCTAGATATCCCACCAATTCAAAGCATTTGTTTTTTGTGTGACCATTTTGATCATAGTGACTACATTTGTATGCAGTCTTATTAACCTATTCTTTTGAAAATTATACCTCTGCTGGTGTTTCCCAGATTGGTTGTGAGCCACCATTGCTGTAGTTTCAAAGTGTTATGTTTCTCTATTCATCATTGTATGTTGAACAAATTCACAATGGACTAATGCATAACTTTCTTCTAAGTCAGGAGTAGTTTTTTTTCTTCAATATTTCACCACGGATTTGTTCGAAGTCATCATCCAATCCAGTAAGGAAGATATGCACCCTCTGCTGCTGAACAAGCTTTCTATAGGATTGAACGTCTTTCTCACTCCCTATAATCACTTTATCATGATGATCTAATTCACCAAAGATTTCATTCAATTCCCCATAGTTCATGGACAATATCCTGCCCTTTTGTTTAGCAGATTACGCCTTTTTGTTTAAAGCAAAGACTTGTAACTCATCTGTTCCATCATAGAAACATTTAGAGAGAGCTTTCCAAATATCACGGGTAGTAGTTTAGAATAGATATCTCTTCATTATTTTTAGGGACATAGACATCAAGAGCCATGTCTTGACTTTTTGATTATCTATATACCATTTTTCATATCCTTCTTCTTTCTCTGTAGGTGTTTTTGTACCATGGATGAAGGATAATTTTTCCTTCATAACAATATGCATTTCAATGATTTAAGACCACATGTCATAGTTTGTCACATTGAGCAAAATTCCTACATTAAACGAGGATCCTTTGAATTGAATGATAATTGGACTGTGTTTGTTACCAGAGGTTTTAAGGTCTGGTTTACTCATGGTCATGTTTGAAAGAGAGAGATAAAAAGAAGAAAAAAAGAACCTTTTGGGTAAGCTCTGATACCATGTTAAGAAACCATCTCAACTAAAAGGTTAAACTGTTAGGTGAGGCCTCGGAATATTATTTATATAATTCTCTAACACACTCCTTTAAGTGAAAGCTTTTTGGGCTTGAAACTTGCACATGTTCACATTATCTTGTGTTTAAATTTTATCAAATAGAATGAGGATGGTGAGATTTGACTCATGATCGCTAGGTCAACAAGACTTTGATACCAAGTTTAATTCACATAACTAGAAGAGTTTATATTTTTCTATATTGAAATGAAGATTACAGGTAAATATATATATTAAATGATCAACAACGCTGATCCTGTGTTCCTGTTATTCTTCCTATAATTTTCCTATAATATTGCTGCTATTATTACATAACGGTAACATATGATTTATTTCTATAATTAATCTTTTCTATATTACAGAAGGCAAGCCAAAGAACCTAGTTAAGGAAAAAATCTCGCAGAAAAGAAAAGAGCAGTATTTCAACACAATGACCTTAGTGTTAAGAGTTATTGTTATTGTTATTGTTATTTACAATGATACAAGAAAAATGAACTTCTTGCTCATAAGTAAAATTTAAATGTGAAATAAAATCAGAAAGTATATCACCTAAACGCTTAATCTGTTAGGTGAGGCGCCAAAATATTATTTATATTATTCTCTAACACACCCTTCAAGTGAAAGCCTTTTGGGATTGAAACTTGCACATGTCCACATTACCTTGAGCTTGATTTTTATCAAATAGAATGAGGGTGGTGATATTCGAACTCATGACCGCTAGGTCAACAAAGCTCTGATACCAAGTTTAATTCACATAACAAGAAGAGTTTGTATTTTTCTATATTGAAATGAAGTTTGCAGGTAAATATATATATTAAATGATCAACAACGATGATCTTGTGTTCCTGTTATTCTGCCTATAATTTTCCTATAATATTACTACTATTATTACATAACAGTAACATATGATTTGTTCCTATAATTAATCTTTTATATATTACAGAAGGCAAGTCAAAGAACCTAGTTGAGGAAAGAATCTCGCAGAAAAAGAAAGAGCAGTATTTCAACACAATGACCTTAGTGTTAAGAGTTATTATTATTATTATTATTATTATTTACAATGATACAAGAAAAATAAATTGCTTGATCATAAGTAAAATTTAAATGTGAAATAAAATAAAAAATCATCCAACCTAAAAGATTAAACTGTTATATGAGGCCCTAAAATATTATTTATGTTATTCTTTAACACACCCCCTCAAGTAAAAACATTTTAGGCTTGAAACTTGCACAAATCCAAATTATCTTGTGCTTGATTTTTATCAAATAGAATGAGAGTAGTGAGATTCGAACTCATGTCCGTTAGGTCAACAAAACTCTAATATTAAGTTTAATTCACATAACAAGAAGAGTTTGTACTTTTTTATATTGAAATGAAGATTACAGGTATACACACACACACACACACACACACACACACTAAATGATCAACAATGCTAATACTGTGTTCTTGTTATTTTGCCTATAATTTTCTTATAATATTGCTGCTATTCTTACATAACAGTAACATATGATTTGTTCCTATAATTGATCTTTTCTATATTAGAGAAGGCAAGTCAAAGATCCTAGGTGAGGAAAAAATCTCGCAGAAAAGGAAAGATCAGAATATCATTTCAATACAATGACCTTAGTGTTAAGAGTTGTTGTTGTTGTTATTGTTGTTGATGTTTATTATTATTATTATTATTATTATTATTATTATATCTATTTTACAATGATACAAGAAAAATAAATTTCTTGGTCTTAAGTAAAATTTAAATGTGATATAAAATTAAAAACCATCTCACCTTAAAGCGTAAGCTGTGAGGTGAGGCCCCAGAATATTATTTATATTATTCTCTAACATACCCCCTCAAATAAAAGTTTTTTGGACTTGAAATTTGCACAAGTCCACATTATCTTTTGCTTGATTTTTATCAAATAGTATGAGGGTGGTGAGATTCGACTCATGACCGCTAGGTCAACAAAGCTCTGATACCAAGTTTAATTCACATAACAAGAAGAGTTTGTATTTTTCTATATTGAAATAAAGATTACAAGTAAACATATATATTAAATGATCAACAACGTTGATCCTGTGTTCCTGTTATTCTGCCTATCTTTTTCTTATAATATTGCTGCTATTATTACAAAACGGTAACATATGATTTGTTTCTATAATTAATCTTTTCTATATTCCAGAAGACAAGTCAAAGAACCTAGTTGAGGAAAGAATCTCGCAGAAAAGGAAAGAGCAGAATATTATTTTAATGCAATGACCTTAGTGTTAAGAGGTGGTGGTGTTGTTGTTGTTGTTATTGTTGTTGTTGTTATTATATGTTTTACAATGATACAAGAAAAATGAATTTCTTGCTCATAAGTAAAATTTAAATGTGATATAAAATCAGAAATCATCTCACCTAAAAGTTTAAACTGTTAGGTGAGGCCTTATAATAGTGTTTATATTATTCTCTAACATACCCCCTCAAATGAAAGCCTTTTGGGCTTGAAACTTGCACAAGTCCATATTATCTTGTGCTTGCTTTTTTTATCGAATAGAATAATGGTGGTGAGATTCTAACTCATGATCGTCAGGTCAACAAAGTTTTGATACCAATTTTAATTCACATAATAAAAAGAGTTTGTACTTTTCTATATTGAAATGAAGATTACAGGTAAATATATATATTAAAGGATCAACAACTTTAATCCTGTGTTCCTGATATTCTGCCTATCTTTTTCTTATAATATTGCTGCTATTATTACAAAACGGTAACATATGATTTGATCTTATAATTAATCTTTTCTATATTATAGAAGGCAAGTCAAAGAACCCAATTGAGAAAATAATTCTGGCAGAAAAAGAAAGAGTAGTATTTCAATATAATGACCTTATTATTTTTATCATCATCATCATTATCATGATACAAGTAAAATAAATTTCTTACTCATAAATAAAATTTAAATGTGAAATAAAATCAGAATTTAATCCCTTACCATTCAAACCTCAAATATTATCACCGATACCATTTTGAATCACGCCACGTGGATGTGGGAAAGCATACGTGTTTAGAGGTTTCTGGGCAGTTGGGAATGGAGATGACTAGTAACGCTTCTATAAAAGCAAACACAATCTGCATACACTATTTTTTTCCAGCCTTTAATTAAGGGTTATCACATACGGTACAGATTTATTAAATAAACTACTATCATACAGTGTAATATCAGATAAAATTTCTCAAAGGGAAGAGACCCTCAAGATTATAATTTATTAATTTAAACTTTAATTAGTGATGTCCGAAAATTACTTGCCGAGACGAGGATTTACGGAATAATAAAAAAACTAATAATCATCATGGTCAAATCCAAAGTCAAATTAAAGTCCAATAATGAGTAGAACTCATCTGTCTGACACCCGGCATTATCGTGGCGAGGTGGCAGCCAGTTCCTCGTCTTCACCGAACCCATAACCGTCATTTGGCAAGCACCCAGGTTCAAGCCACTGTTTTTTTTTTTGCCGAATATAATAGAAAAGTAAAGGCAATAATGGGGATTGGAGAAACAGGAGGAAGAAAGTGGACGGTAGTTGAGGAGGGGGAGACAAACAGAGCAGAGAATTTGCCTATAAAACAGAATCTTCAGCCCATCAAAAACTCCCCAAAACATAGACTCTCTCTCTCTCACACAAAACATTTCATTTCCTTAACCAATTGGCTATTAGCGAAATCTAAAGCTTACATTCACTCCGAAGTCTCTCGAAGTTTTAAAAGCCTGCAGTAGAGTGACAGAGAGTAAAACAAAGATAGCTTATAGCTTACAAGTCTGCGAAACAGAAACAACATCCCGTAATTCTCCTCGTCTTTCACTTTCACTTCCACTTCTTGTTTCCCTGATAAAAACTAACAGTTTCACTTCCAAAGGTATTGTCTCTCTTCTTCTTCATCTTCTGCTGCTGCTGCTGCTGCTGCTGCTGCTGCTTCATTTCTTTTCGTTTTCTTTCGATGATTGGCTTGTCTGTCTTGAATCCTGATACTGTTAAAATTTCACCCTTACAGTCATAAGAGGACCTTTGTCTTTCTTTTTATCGTCTAACTTTCTTATAGTTTCTTTTTTTATATATATTTTAAAAACAATCCTTTTTTTGTTTTGTTTTCCGTTTCGTATTCCTTTTACCAGGAAACTATATGGGAACTTGAGCTCATTTGTATATGTAATTCCTGTACTTTTTGTTTCCCTGCAAATTTCCCGAACGTTGACCAAATAGTTGACTATCTTAAAAAAGAAGAACAAAAGCTTGTACACTTATCCTTGTGAATCTTATCTCCTTTATAAACCTGCTGCTGCTGCTTATAGATTTTGACTCCCTTTTCTGTATCTCTTCTTAGCCAACTTTTGAGTTCCTCCATGTGCAGAGAAAAACTTTGAGATAAGGAAAAGAAACTAAAATTTTGAATTTTGCCTCTTCTTTTATTTTGGTTGTTTGAGACACGAGAGTAACTGCATATTGCGTCTGTCGGAGTTCCTTGATTTACTGGGACACAAAATAGTAATCCGTGAAAGATTCAACGCATTGAATTCCATTTTTGTCAATGGGTTTTTCTGCTACAAAGTGATGCGCTAAAAACACTGCACCTTCAAGTATTTTCGGTTAAATGAATGCACCATAGATAGCTTTTGTCTTCTAGCCCTGTCCACCTTCTTTATATTCTCACGGTTTGATTTACATGTAATGATCGACCAACCTTATTTGTCGTTTTATTCAATGATAGCAGTTGTACAAGCTTGATCATTTATCCTTTCTTGTACTATTATTATATGACTGCTAAAATATGTTTTCTTCCTTCTTTTTGATGTTTTGATTGCAGTTTTCAAAAGGGTAAGTGAGGATGTTGGAGAAGAAGATGGAAGGGATTGACACTAATAAAGTGATAGAGGAATTTGAAGCATTGACTAAAGATGCTGGAAGGGTTCAGAGAGAAACCCTGAAGAAGATTTTGGAAGAGAATGGATCTGCTGAGTATTTGCAGAATTTGGGTCTTAATGGAAGGACTGACCCTGAGAGTTTCAAGTCTTGTGTTCCACTTGTTACTCACGAAGACTTGGAAGCTTATATTCACAGAATTGCTGATGGTGATTCTTCTTCCATTCTCACAGGGAAACCCATACCGGACATGTCTTTGAGGTATTTTATTTCTTGATTTCAATTAATTTATTTTTTTTGGAATCGTGTAAGCGTAGCTTCTAAATTTCGAGAAAATTTTAATTTTTGCAGTTCTGGCACTACTCAGGGGAAGAGAAAGTTTGTACCTTTCAACGATGAATTGATGGAAAACACCTTGCAGATATTTAGAACTTCATTTGCTTTCAGAAACAGGTATTAGTATGGAATTATTATTTATATATATATTATTATTGAAAAACCTTTTTTATTTTTTTCATTATACGGAAAACTTTTCCCATTTTTACTAGAAGATGATACTTCTTTGTTGGTTAATATGGATTCCGCTATCTATTGTTTAAATGATTAAAAAAGAAGGGTTGGCTATGAGTTCTCTGTTGACGCAAGGAGGATTGTACAATGCAGAGAATTCCCACTGGAGAAAGGAAAATCATTACAGTTTGTCTACAGCAGCAAGCCAGGGAAAACAAAAGGGGGTTTAGGTGCAGGAACTGCCACAACAAATATGTTCCGCAATTCGAAATACAAAAGTGGAATGAAGGCAATTCAGTTCCAATGCTGCAGCCCTGATGAAGTAATATTTGGACCTGATTTCCACCAATCATTATACTGCCATCTCTTGTGCGGGCTACTCTTTCGCGAAGAAATTCAATTTGTGTTCTCTACATTTGCTCATAGCATTGTCCTTGCATTCCGGACATTTGAACAAGTCTGGGAGGAGCTCTGCAGTGATATACGTGACGGGGAACTAAGTAGCCGAGTCACTGCTCTTTCTGTCAGAATGGCAATGCAGAAACTGCTTAGGCCAAACCCTGAATTGGCTGATTTAATCTATAAAAAATGCTCAGGATTAAGTAATTGGTATGGTGTAATACCAGAATTATTCCCCAATGCTAAGTACATTTATGGGATAATGACGGGGTCAATGGAGCCCTATTTGAAGAAATTGAGGCACTATGCAGGGGGGCTGCCATTGATGAGTGCTGATTACGGTTCTTCAGAAGGGTGGATTGCAGCGAATGTCAATCCAAAATCGCCCCCTGAGACGGCTACTTTTGCTGTACTTCCTAATATTGGATATTTTGAATTCATTCCTCTTGAGGACAACGACGAGTGCATGAGTAAGGAGCCCAAGTTAGTGGGTCTGACTGAAGTCAAGATCGGTGAAGATTATGAGATCGTCGTCACCAATTTTGCAGGTACTCGCAATTTTTCCTCATAGATTACTTTTCCTTTGAAGTTATTTGTTGGAGTCCATAACTGCTTGCTGCTTTTCCACAATGTTGACATGAATTGAAGATTGAAACTCCATTTCATTATGTAAATGCCTATCCAGAACAGGTCAATAGCACCGCCATTTACGTTTTTTCAAACACTAGTGCAGAAGCTTTGTTTTATCTGTTGATACGTCGCTTGGGTGACTACTCTCTGTTGTCTTCTTTGTAGAGGCCATTTATAAGAATCTGCAAAACTATATATATATATATATATATATATATATATATATATATATATTTTATTATACTTATTATTGTACTCGATGCTTCCGTGTTCTTCAATTATTAATTTCGTTTCTCTGGAGTCACTAATGGCAGCAGGAACTATTTGGCTTGACTGATCCAGCTGGCTTTGATGAATGGTCCCATCTATTAATGTTTGATGAACTTTGTTCTAGACGGAATGGTTGTGGGACCCCATACTCCTATCTTTTTTTATTTTAATTAAGTGACATTTATTATATATCTTAGGAAAACATCGCGGTGCACTCTTTCATGCATGGTTCCCCATGCGTGGCACACCATTAGAAGCAACATATCTTTTTGCAGGGAAACCCATGTTCTGCTAACTAAAACTTCCATAAAATGTGTTTGCTGCTGTTAGATTGGCTGTTCTCTGAGAGAAATAGAGCGTTTATGCGATGTTGCCAGAGTAGCCTTACGACATGTAATCTAATAATGTTTTTCTTTTCAACAGTATTTGGCACTGCAACCCCTCTTCTGAATGCTTTCCATGCTCTTTATAAATACCCTTCATAATTTATATTTTTTACTCACACACCTTCTTGTATGAAATTCTTTTGATTTGAAACTTTTATAAACTCGTAATATTTTTTATACTTATTTTTTATTAAATAAAATGAGATTAGTAAAATTCAAACTTGTGATAGCTTAGTCAAAAAGGTATTGGTACTATGTTAAACATCCATTTTAGCTAAAAAATTATGTTATTAGATAGAATTTCAAGGTATGATATAAGCTATTAAAATGATTACATATTTTAGAATTCTTGCATTTTAGTAATTGGAAGGGGAAAATCAACTCCTAGATCTGCGAGTATTTATTATTTGTAATCTTTTACTCTGAACTTTGTCCTGTCTACGTTTTCCTTATTTCAAACATAGCAAATTGAATTATTCAATGTCAATGTGACATATTTTGTCATGTGATTGAAAATAAGGTGTGTTCAAACCATGGCAGAACTTCTTTTATTTAATTTTGATGTTGGTTGAGAATGAACTGCAGGGTTGTACAGGTACAGGCTCGGAGATGTGGTGAGGGTTACGGGCTCCCATAACTCGACCCCAGAACTCAAATTTGTATGCAGGAGGAACCTTATTCTTTCCATAAACATTGATAAGAACACGGAGAAAGATCTGCAGCTATCCGTAGAAGAAGCTGGCAAACTGTTGGCAGAGGAAAAACTCGAAGTAGTTGACTTCAGCAGTCTTGTAGATGTATCCACAGACCCTGGCCACTATGTTATCTTTCTGGAAATTAGTGGTGAAGCAAGCAAGGAGGTGCTACAAGAGTGTTGCAACTGCTTGGACCTGTCCTTTGTTGATGCAGGCTATGTCAGTTCACGAAAGGTCAAAGCCATTGGACCCCTTGAGCTCCGAGTTGTTTGGAGAGGAACCTTCCTGAAGATTTTGGAGCATTACCTTGGATTAGGAACTGTTGTTAGCCAGTTTAAAACACCACGATGTGTTGGGCCCATGAACAGCAAGGTGCAGCAAATCCTGTGTGATAACGTTTCTAATACCTTCTTTAGTACCGGATTTTAGTTAATATCTGTGAACTGCGTTTTGTTAATTGCCTCTTAATATAGTTATGATCTATGTAACAAAGCTTGTTGGAGATCCAAATGGAGTGCATATGCAGCGACATCTCTCTTGCTCCTCTTCCAACCACCTCACTCTTCTTCGTAGTGGCCCCAGGCTACGAAACTCTTGGGTTGGAGTTGGTCCAATAGCCAGACAGCCTTTTTTCTAAGTCAAAGCCGACATTTTATCACAACCAAGGGTTTACAGAACCATTAGTTCACAGCAGCTAAAAGCTGCTTGAACTATTGAGTCCATCCAGCCTCACCTGTTGTTGCTGGTAGTAGGTAAGGTATCAGCTTCAGACAAGAAGTGGGATTATTATTTAAAGGAAGATAACATGAACGTGGATCGACCTCCACGAACAAGACAGAGGTATATGTTGGATATGACTTCGAATCCATTATTTTACACACACACACACACACACACAGAGGTTTATATATGTCAATCTATCATACATGCGCACCTCCAAGGAAGATTAGCAAAACTCTCCGATGGATGGATGACACCTCTAGGAAATTGAACCTGGCCTATGTTCTATCAATTTCCTCTTCTTTTTATTGGATGGGAATTTTATTTTATTTTAATTTGAAATTTGGACAACTCTTGCGAGCTTGTTGTCCTCAGGTTTCCATTAGAGTTGGTGCAACTTGTCATTGTCCACTCAAGGTCAATAATAAAGGGACGACAAAGAAACATCTTACCCCCTGCAAAACGATGTAGAGTAGATAGCAATTTTGAATTTGAAGGAAGTTCCGAGTTAATGATATCCTTTAGAAAACTTTACACTTTGAGTGCGAATCACTTTATAAGCACTTTAAGCAAGTGATTAGACATGGTGTCACTTTAGAATTCACTAAGTCTAACTTGTTTAGTGATTTTGTACTGAATCAGGACGGAAGAAGAAGAAGATATTTTTTGATATTATTATTAAATCCAGAAATATAGTGATTTTGAATTATTTTTTAAATCAAGATAAATGTTTTATTAATTTTACTCTTGTTTATCTTTGTTTATACACTGTTTTTAACTAGAATAATTGTCTCTTAAAACATTATTTTGTGATTGTTGAAGCAAGTTAACAAACAAAAATCATATGTGATATATCATGTTCAGAATTTATTTATAATTTTTTATAAAAAAAAACTTATTTCAATTAAACTTTCATGAACAATTTTTTATTTGTATTATATTTTTTTAAAATAAAAAACTTATAATAGTATTTAATAATCTTATCAAAATTGAAGAGTGAATTAATTTGGTAAATTGTTTTCAGGGTGTCCAAAAAAAATCAATGGATGCTCAATGTCTAACCCATCAGTAACAAGTAAATCAGGTAACGCCAGTATGCTTGACTATACTTTAATTCTTCCTTTTTTGTATTAAAAAGAAGAATGACATGTCATTCATATTTTTTATATATATATATATATATAAAATGTTAGGTTCTCTTATACTTGTATCTAAAAGGATTCATAATCTTGATCTCATCTTTATCATGAGTGTGCTAACAATTTCTGGGATGACATGAAATTGGTATAAGAATATTAAAAAATATATAAGTTGTTTTGCTATTTATATAAATAGTATAAAATCCCCTTAGATTTTTAAGATAGTAGGCAATAACTATTCCAGGGTGAGTAGGTCATAGAGGTTATTATTTTTATTACCAATATATTAAAGGATATGGGTATCCAAGGTGTTTCATTTTTATCATCCATTCTTTTCCAATTGAATCTCTTATGACTTAATTTGATGAAATTATGCTTGAATTTATGGTAAACATACTAAATTAAAAGAAAATGGATTAAAATATAAAACATGTAACAAAGTAACTAATCCTAAAATATCAATAATTTTTATTTTGGTTCAAAATTTTATTTTGTTCATTTTGTAGTCCTTGACTTTAAGAGAGAGGAGAGAAAGTTATCATTTTGGCTACAATGAAACTAGTCATTCTAGGTGTGAATAAGTTACATTCAACAATGAAAATTTAATGATTATGGCTTTTTTCTCTATGTATACCTATAAGAAGAGACTATGTTTTGTTTAGATTTTTTTATTTAATTGAATTTGGTTTTTGTGAGTGTTTTTAGGGTATTTTATGGCTATTAGATGGTTTATAATTGTTTAGGTGAAATAACATGAAAAATAGTATTTAAGCTCTTAAAACCCCTATGTTGATATTTTAGTCATAACAATAGCAAGCAGTTCATAGTAGATGCTCAACAAGTGAAGCATCACCTACTTAGCATTTTTTTTAAAAAAAAAACAAAAGCAAATGACAAGCTATTTGCCCATTAAAAAAAAGATTTGTGTATGGCATAGATGCATGCCTCAGGTCTATCTTATTAGTTTCTTTTTCTTTTTTTAAAAAAAAGAAGGTTTAAGCATGTTGGGCTACTTGAACCCTTGCACCCTAGTTTTTTTATGCTTTTGATTTTTTCCTATTGAATATTTTTCCTTTGTTTTTAAACTTTATTATTGAATATTTTATTGGTTTTTAATTATTTTTTTATCATTTAATAATACAAAAATTTAATTAAACTTTATATAGTTGATGAACTAGGTCACAAATTTGATAAGTTAAACTTAGTTCTTTCTCTTCTGTTTTTCCTTTAAGATTTGCCAAGTTGACATTGTCATGTTGTAACAACTCTCACACGATTTGATTTAAAATTTGAGATCGATAGAAAGTATTGTCAAGAGTATTTTTAAATTTGACCCCTTATAGCAAGTTTAATCACAATGAAAAAAGAATTTTCTACATCTCAGATATTATTTTCGACAATGGAAAGAATCTTGGTCCAATATGCAATATAGTGCAAAACATAACCTAGTTCTTTACTAAAAAAACTAGCATGCATAATAAAGTTTCATTATTCATTTAAACTATAAAGCTCCTCTTTTTTATTTTTTTTAATCATCCCTTTTATTTGCTTTAAATTTTTTCTCTCTCAATTATTTTTTAACAATTATCATTATACTGGCCAAATTAATTGGATCATGTCATGAAAACTTTGTATAGTTTAATTTTAAACCTAAGTTAAAAAAGGACTTATGTCAAAATGATATTTTTTTCATGTCAATGTTTTTTTTTTCTTTTTTTATCAATTTTATTTCCATACTCTATTTACTTGTTGGCCATGCTTAGTTTGAATCGACTAAGTTAAATAGATCATGTTAGGTAACTTTGTCATGTTTAATTTTAAATATGAACTAGGTAAGGAGTTGAGTTGAGAGGTTTTGTTCTTTCAAATTCATCATTCATTTTTTTCTCTACTTGATCTTCAAGATTTTTCTACTAATTGCTCAGGTCACTTTTGGTTCATTCAAGTTGATTAGGTCACATCAGAGCAACTTTTATATACTTAATTTTGAATCCAAGTTACTTAAAGAGTGAAATAAAAAGGTTTTAAGATTGATAATGAACTGAGTTTAATGAGAATGCTAAATAATCATCTATGACATGCACAATGTTAAAAACAATAATTTGACAAATGTAAACTAGTTATAAAAACACTAAAAGGAGTAGGTATTTCACCATGCATATGTGTTGTTCATTTTCTCATATTTTACACTAGATTTAATGTTCATTTTTTTCTCATCTTTCAATGCTCTTTAGCACTGCTACATCCTTTTAGGGCTAAATTCAAGACAATTAAATCAAAATGTAAAAGGCATCGTACATGAGTGATGATTTTAATTTTTTTTTTAAAACTCACTTTAGTCCTCAAGTCTCACACATTATACCTATTTGGTCCCTCAATATGTTTTTCAATTTAATTTTGATACAAAATTTTTATTGTTTAGTCCATGGTTTGAGAAATGAGAGAAAGAGAGATATCGTTGGATTTTGACTTTCAAGAGAGAAACATGTAGGCTTTAACCACCAAAATAATCATTTTTTTAAATGATTCTAATTAATGAGGAAGGAGTTCAACTTAGGTGTTTTCTTACCTTGAAAGTGCTTGAAAACATAATTGAGCTCGAGAATTTTTTTTTGTTTTAAGTTAATTTCTAGCTTTGTGATGATTGTTTGGATTTTTTGAGGCTATATATGAATTTATCTAGAAATTTATGGTGTTTTCTATGTATTTTGTAAAAACAAAAGTTGAATAAATGGTTTTTGGAAAAAAAGAACCTTTGTCCCTCATTTTTCACCAACAGAATACCTAGAATCTATATAAAATTAGATGATGTGTTGTCATACATTCTTTTCAAAGAAAATTGAGGTAGAGCCATAATACGATATTAAGTGCCGTCGAGCGAACCCTTACTAAATGAGCTAGGCATGTTGGCCTAGCTTGCCATGCACAACAACATCTTGCCTTTTTTTCTATTTATGTATTTGTTTTTTTTTTCATAGAATAACTTTTCACTTTTGATTTAAATTAATACCTTTTCTCTATTTTTTTTTTTATCTATCCTCTTTTAAATAGATGTTATTCGTTTTACTTATTTTGTATGCATTTAGGTTTTAAAGAGATTATTCTAAATCATCTATAATTTTTTATGTTTTGTATAAATAGACATATTTATTTTGGATAATATCTCTAATATGTATAACCTTACATCATATTGTTTTTCTTTTATTTTTTCCAATCAATTTCATGAGTGTTATAATTTTCTCCTAATATGTTTTTTAAGTTTTTATTTTTATTTATTATTAATGATTTTTTTTTCATTTATTAACACACATAGTTATCAATTTATTTGATTACTTGTATGTATAAACGGGTAAAAAATATATTATATTATACTTAAAAAACTAAAACATAATTATCTATACAACTAAAAATTAAATATATTCAATTCAACTATTCATATAAATAATAAATCATATTAATATATTTTTTTAATTTATAGAAATTGTTAAATAGCACAGTTAATGAGTGGAGATGCATAGTTGATGTCACCGGTTGGATTAACAATGAGAGAAAAAAAATGCTTACATCTTAATAGACAACATAGGTTTTTATTGAATTTTTTTTATTCAATATTAAATTTATAATGAGTTAATTTTTATATTTTTTGATATAATAAAAAAAAAACCTAATTCAACCTAGTTTAATTCATTAATTTGATGGGCTCATCAAGTTTTACAATGTGATAGTTATAGAAAATTGCCCCTTCTTTTTTTCTTCAGTTATGATTAAAAAAATATTTATATTTGTGTTTATGTCAATTGTTAAGGAACCATCTCACCTAAAAGTTTAAGCTGATAGGTGAGGCCCCAGAATATGATTTATATTATTCTCTAACATACCCCCTCAAGTGAAAGCCCTTTGAGCTTGAAACTTGCACAGGCCCACTCTACCTTGTACTTAATTTTTTTTTTAATCAAAGAATGGAGGTGGTGAGATTCGAACTCGTGACCGCTGGGTCAACAAGGCTCTGATACCATGTTAAGGAACCATCTCACCTAAAAGTTTAAGCTGATAGGTGAGACCCCAGAATATGATTTATATTATTCTCTAACACCAATGTCCATACATAGCATTTATATTTAAACATAGGCTTTCTTTCTTACAAATATTTATTTTAATTATTAAAAAAACTAATATCAAAACTATCCCACGATATGGCGTGAGTAAATAACAGAGTTTATATACTGCATTAGTATATGTCAATTAAATTAAATGAATATTTAAAACTATAATTTCAAATTAGTCCTTTAGACGTTGTAATTATAGCTGCAGCACTAATCGAACATGCATGCAGTTGTAAATAAGGGGATCTGTCATTTTCCTCACCAAACTCGCACCTTTTTTTTTCCATTCTTTTCTTAAGCATGCAACAAATATTATTCCCACATTCTCTCTAATTTAAAGGGATATTTTCAGAATCCTATCATCAACTTCTAGTCGCCTTACAAAATTGAATATATGGTAACAAGGCACGATGTCCTCTCAAGTGGCCAGCTTAAATTTAAAATCGAATGAGAATTGATCTCTGTAGTTGTTCACAAGCTATGCCAATGTATGTTGTCTGCCTTTTTTCCTGAATCTCGATTTTGTGATAGCAAACCAATCTCAAGTTAGATCCCAATGAACAGAACGTTAGAATCCAAAAAAGATGATCAACAGGAAGAAGAAGAAGAAGAAGCATTGGCCATATGGGATTTAGGCAGTTCATTATATGACTCGCATGAGTTGGTGTCCCTCACTCATCTCGTTGAGCGGCACCTCATGACACTGCCATCTCTTGGAGGATCAAAACGACTCTCGTCCAAGAAAACTTCTCAAGCATCTGTCGCCGTCCCTGCTGCAGTATTGGTGTCAAATATGGGCTCCAAGAGTGAAACCAAAAGAGTACGTTTTTCTTCCACACTGAACATCTTGAGTGAGTTTGTGAGGAGAAAGTTGTGGATAAAGAAGAGGATTGGATCCCACAGGAGGAAGGATAATTCCGAGAAGTTGTGGATAAAGAAGGGGATTGGATCACAGAGCAGGAAGGATAGTTCCGAGAAGTTGTGGGTAAAGAAGAGGATTGAATCACACAGCAGGAAGGATAATTCAGAGAAGCTGAAAGTAGGACATTGTAGCTCTTGTATCAAGTTTGGTTTGTGAAGCCAACAGCTAGAAATAATTCAAAAGGGTCGATAAAACAGGTAATCGGCCATAAGGTTTTATTTTTATTGCTTGTTTGAGATCGTACGGTGACTGTCATTTTGTTCGTTGATTTGTTGAAGTATCTTTCAAATTCGTGGGACTTTTCTTATTAAAGTATGGAGCATTTACAATTGTACTAATTCAATCTATCAAACATTGTTCCTGGTTATATTGCTCAAAATTTTATAATTAAATAAGATTAATTGTATACGCTCACACACACACACCATCATTCCCGTGAGATTAATTACAATGTTAAGACTCTTGCTCTCATTGATCACTTGCCCTTGTCGAATATTGCATGGAGAACCCTGTGCTGCATAGAAATCATGGGTTTTCCTATCCTTGCGAGAGAAACCAGATCTTGATTTAATATTTGATTTGAACCTGGCATATTTATTTTGATGATGTCCAAATTTTTTAAGGTGTTTAGAAACAATGGTGTTGCATGTGAACAAATTGATTAATCACTTAGTCTTGCAATCTACTCTATTCTTCATCACTAAGCTGACAAAAATGGATGTAGCTTGCCAAAATACGTACAGCTTGCCAAAATGGATGTAGTTTGATTTAGGAAGTCAAGTTCCTGCAAAAGGGTTTCAATGGCAAGTAACATGACTTATATGTTTAAATAAATATCTTTACAGATAGAGAGAGTGCAATGATGTTTTAAAGAGAAATACTTTTGAAAATATTTTTGCAGGCGATAATGAAAATTGTGAACTATTGCTTAAAAGATTTAAAAGATTTTTATAGTTCATAAATCTTGTTTTTTATGGAAAAGATAGGGTGGAAAGTTATTCTTCTCTAATAGAATTAATAAAAAATAAATATCTCTTACAAAGACATTAATAAGATAGAAATATAGCAGGCTATTGGAATATTTTTTTATACATCTATGGGTATAGAAAAAGTACATTCCAAAATATATTGGATTGCTGCCAAAGGGTTGAGCTTTTCCCCCTTAATGAGTCATTTAGGGTTGGACTTAGAAGGCTAGGCTCTTCCCACATGTTGATCCCTAGAGAAGAGAGAGATTTTCCTCTAGACGGAGCTAATAACATAAAATATTTTTTTTTAAAATGAACTTATGGGTAGTTAGGTCCTAACATATTGTCTAAGACCATGAGTTTTGAGGTCTTTTAAGGCTTGTTAGGTCTGTTAAATTTATATTTATCAAAAGCCCTCCTAATCTTTGTGACATTAGAATGCAAAGACTTATTTGTATGGTTACCATGTTAAGTTTATTGAATTTTCTTCATATAAGAAAAAAAAAAAGTGGAAATCCTAGGTAATATACTAGAGAGCCCATGTGTAAGGGCATGCACCATGATTGAAAATATCTTTAAGTATATAGAAGGGAACCATAAAAAAACATATATTTAAAAAATTATTTAGGAAGGTGAGATGAAACCATTAAAGAACCTATATTCAGAAACATTTTCCACTATTTGGAGAAATCCATTAAAAGGAGTGAGTCGTACTTAGAAACTTGTAAGTGGCACAGAGAAAATCATGAAGAATAAACTTTTTCTTAGAAAAATTTCTAAGTGACTAGGAGGGGTGATCCCTGGAAAAAAAATTTATACATAGAAAAATTTTCTAAAAGACCGAGAGGAATACATAGAACGTAAGCTATAATTAAAAAACAAAAAATTCTAAATAGCCAAGGGAACTTATAGAGAGTGATGTTATACTTGAAGAATTTTTAAAAGGTTGAGGATACCTCATGAAGAGTGTTAATATTATTAGACCAATTATTCCTAAAGATGATTCCATAATTACAACACATTTCAAATCTGTAATAGCAACTCAGTACCCTCTAGAACCAGTGTGATCAATGTATCTTTAAATTTCATTTTTTTTCTTTTATCATGCTAAAAGTTTTATTTTCATTCTATATTTTTCTATATTTAATTTTTATAAAGTTGTAACTTTTTATTAGGCTGTGTAAAGCTCTGCTCTGTTTAAATACAATGAAGTAGACTAAGAATATAAGATGATATTTTTGTTTCACTGTTGTCTATTATGTTTTGAGTTCTTTCATTTGGCTTATAAAATATTCTTAGAAATTGAGGAACCCTTTAAGGAGAAACTTGTTAATAAAAAAATTTCCAAGATATTGAGAGGAACCAAAAGGTCCATTACCTACGACCCGAAAGCCATGTACCATTTCAAGAATACACTAGAGAAAGAGGGCTCATTATTCTATAGTTGATGGTGTGAGGGCTTGAAAGCCTTTACTATAAAGAGCTAACACTAAAGTGATAAATGTGTTGCCTAGGGTGTTTGGGATTGTGGTGCAACCAGAGGTTGCAAAAAATTTGAAAGTTTGAGTATTTGGTTAATGTAGAAAAATTGAAAAAAGTATGTGGGCCCACCTTAAAATTTTGTTTAATCGACATTTTACAGAAAGCAACAAATTGTTTTTTTTTCCCATGAGTTTCTTGATGAGAGAATGCTAGGGGGGCGAGGCTTGGGGGTGGGGGAGTTATTTTTTAGTTTATTATTAATTATATTTTCATATAAAAAATATATTTTTAATATTAATATAATTTAAAAATTAATTAAAATAAATAAATATATTAGAAGAAAATCACAATATAATTTTTTTCTTGCAATCCTAATTTTGTTTCATATAATATTTTACTATATGTTATTCTGGGATCGCAGAGACCTTCATGTATGAATTTATAGTTTGTAATGAAATTACAATAAGTTTGATGGGGGAATAAAAATAAGCGTCTAATTTACTTGAATTATTAATTATATTTTATTATTATAATTATAAATATTTAAAAAAACAATATAAATATCACTTTAAAGTAATTTAACAAATTGAAAGCAATATAAAAAATCTAGTAACACATGAAATTATTTTTATTAATTTCAAACTCAACTACAATTTTAATCAAACACTTCAAAATTTATTTTGAACTATGAATAAAGTGCTTTTCATGAATTTATTTTTTAAAAATCTCAACTACAAAAACAAAACCAACATCAAACATTCACTTAGTAAAAAGCTTGTAAGCTTTTCTAGTGATGGTACCAGGGCTTGACAGCTTCTACCCACTGAAGAAAGGGCTGTAACAGATCATAAAAGATTCAAAATCATTTCTAAATATGGCTAGAGGCATAAGAGCCCCATTGGAGAGATTTGTTAGTTCATAACTTCAATCCCAATAATTTATAATTTTTGAAAGCAACTCCATGTAGTATTCCAAAAGAACCGTACGAGCTCAGAGAATATACAAGTATCCTGAGATTGAGCTGGTTTTCACGAGACTGGCCTCACCAATCATTGGTTTATCAGTACAGGAGCAGCAGGGAGTCGTCCAATTTGTTTATTTGTACGATCCTCGTGAAAGCAAACGATGCTGCCCGCTAGCACATGATCAAACCTTTTGCCGGTGCCACGTGGACCTCCCTCTTGTCCTTCTTCGTAGCCTCGTTCCCAGAAATCATTTTGCGTGCTACATCACTTTGAACTGTCAGAGTTCTTGGTGGTTTAAATTTTCCGATCTTTTTAGCTTATCGGGAACTTTTAATTTTCGAGTCTTAACCCGACAGTGGGATTCACTCCCCATTAAATTAATCACCATGAGCATATTGTAACACTGACAACAATGTATTAAAAAATAAAGACACCGACATGCCCTTCTTGGGCATCTCAAAAAGCAAATATAATATTATAGATTCAAGGAATAATATTAACAACTTGTGTCCCAAGTACCGTCCAACAGTGCAATTTGCCCAGAGGTTTGCTCATCGTTTTGTTCTTGTACCTATAATCTTGTCTTTCCTCGTCAAGAATCTCCATCTTATCTTCTTCTTTCCTCCTCTTTGCCGTATATATATTTTAAAATAAACTGATGAAAGAGACTTATAAATGGATAGGAAACTGGGGATGAAAACTATATCTAAGCTGCAATCTCCGTGGAGAAGGTAACCCATGGTGGATATAAAATTCTTTTTTTCGTCTCATCATATGGTGGGTGTAGATTTGAAACGTAAATGATGTGGTCACCTTTCAATTCCAAGAGAGGCAAGGAGGGACTGAGGGCCGGTCATTTGGTCCACATGTGACGTAAATAAACTCTAAAGAATCAGTTTGGACGGGATCCAGCTGTGTGTGAATGGCTAATGCATATGCAATCCATCAATGACTACTGAGATCGAAGGTGGCAGAGAGGTCATCCCATGTGCACTATTACCTGTTTTGCATTTAATTTTCAGTCTTTTTGAAAAACAAAATAAAAATAATAATTTTTTAATTAGATTATTTTTTTGTATTTTTAGATTATTTTCATGTACTAATATAAAAAATAATTATTAAAAAATAAAAAATCATCATCATTTATATGTATTTTTTTTTTAAAAAATTTAAAATAACGTAAACCAAACTTGCCAACAGTGTCAGACTACTTTGTAGTTAGAGCCTGACGATTACAAGATTTTAGATCAGACCCAAAGGACATGCAATCTCAGGACACATGTGCTTTCTACTCTTACCATGCACTGTTCCTTGTCCACCACCAGTTTATAACGGTAACCAGATAAAACCCCAGCCTGGATCACCAGACTTCAACCAGATTACAAAACATAACAGAAAAAAGGAAGCCATTATAAGTGGATGGTCTATTATTGTGATATATATATATATATATATATATATATATAGACACGCGCGCAAGTAAGATGAAAGAATGGTGTGAAGGAAAAGAATAAGGGTTACCCCGGAAAAATAATTTGTAAAGACAAGGCACCTAATTGCAAATGAAAAAGCTAAAGGAAATCAAACTATAATTAATTTTTCATGCTAAAACACCATTTGGGCTGTAAGGGAAACCAGATTCCACTCCTCTTTTTTTTCTTCTTTTCCCACCTCAAATTCAAAGAGAATTTGTTGGCCTCTCTGACGCTAAATGGTGAAGGAAATGAGGTCTGATTTGAACCCATTTTCACTCTTGAAACACAATAACGTCATTATAAAGTTTGCTGTCTCAGTTCTCTTGGTGGGTCTTGCTTTTCGTTTATTAATCTCTGATTCATTCAGATTCTATTCAGTTGTCGAGACATCCTTACCAGCTAATGAAGAGACTAAACCAGAGTCTTTAATGGCTTCTATGCCTGCTGAAGAGCCAGCTTCTAATGATTTTGAAGCTAATAAAAGCCGAACTTCACAATCAGGTATCCAAATTTTTATTTCCTTTCCTTTTCTCTACATTCTTGAACAAGAAAGTTCTAATCTAAACGAGGAATTGGTTTTGTTGTAAGAAAGATTGTCAAAATGAGGATGTGGGTTTTCCTGGATGAGAAAACTGAATTTAGTGTACAGTCTTTGTGTTGTGCTTCAATAAGAACTTCTCTTTTCCTCGTTTCATTTTCATTTTACGAATATTTGTAGATTGAATCGATCCTTTTCTTTTGCTATTGTTTTTCTATTACCTCTATTTATTCTATTTTACTGTCGCATCCTGTCTTCTCCAGTGAACCCATCAATGCAGATAAATCATTCACCTTTTGATTCAGCCATCATCATCATTATTACTATTATTATTATCATTTCACTTAATGGCTTGCGCTCCCATTTCATAGAATTTCGTTTGCTGTCAAGTCTTTCCATAGCTATCACTTCCAGTTAATACTCCTATGCCAACTCTTTGTAGTGTAGTGATGTCTTCCATGCACATGTAATTGCAGGAAAGTGTGATTTGTTTACTGGAGAATGGGTACCGGACCCTTCTGATCCGTTTTACACTAATCAGAGTTGCCTTCAGATAGAAGGTCATCAAAATTGCATGAAAAATGGAAGACCTGATTCAGGGTACCTCTACTGGAGGTGGAGTCCGAGTGGCTGCAGTCTCCCCAGGTTTAAACCTAAAAAATTTCTTCAGCTGATGAGGAACAAGTCATGGGCATTCATTGGTGATTCCATTTCACGTAACCATGTCCAGTCATTGCTTTGCATTCTCTCTCAGGTAAAACTACGAGCCTGAAGAAATTTTCTGTGTTTTGTTATTTGATTTTTCTTTTTGTTGCCAACTATGCAGCATTTGCTTGGTTAAGTTTTTCGATGGTTAGCACTTCATTGTGAATAATTTCTTGGTCAGGTGCATAAATTAATTAAAGTTCCCTAAATTGATATGAGGGAGCACTGTAGATCATCAAAATGTGCAATGTGCTGTTTCATATGAAAACTGAACTAGTCAAAAGTATTAGAGTAGAAGCTAAGTTTAATTATTCAGTATCAATTGCTACACATTAGCCACCTTTACATGCGAGATTAGAGTTGCTAACTACTTAACTAGGCATTGAACTGAGGTGGTGTAGTTTGAGGTTGTCATGGTTAAAGACACTTTGCCTCTTTTTCAAGAGCACGTAGAGGACTCTGATTCTTCATATCACTGTTGTAAATATTTGTACATTGACCCTGGGACAGGGTTCTGGTTACTGATGAATTTCTGTCAAAAATTGGGGTATTATATCTAAAGGTTTTTTGTTATTTGATGTGCCAGCTTGAATTCTTTTGCTGGTTTCTTTTTTTCTCCTCATGAAGCTAGATCATATAATAGATGTCAGTAATCAAACAACAATCTTAATTTATTGTGGAATACAGCTGCTACTTTAATGGATAGAGCACCGCTTTTAAGAGGTTATCCAGTCCTTTTCGGAGATGGTTTACCTACCATACTTGTGAAGGATTTCAATTTTCATTTTGAATCTTTATTATGTGCGCTCAGGACATTGAACTATTAGTCATTTATATATCCACAAATCTTGTTGGCTAGTCTATTTAATTGTTTAGCAGCAATAATCGGCAACTGTTAACAGTTGTTATATTTACTAACACGATAAAACCTGATTTAAACTCATTAATTCAAGCTAAGTCTTGCACAAAATAAATATAGTGTTCTCCATAGAAAAAAAATAATAATCCCAGGTGTTGATCTGTTTGCCGAATTTTTCTTATTCTGGAGATGTATCATTTATTTATTTTTTGCTTTGGAGTGATATGTTCTATTTAGGTTTAAGAATAGTCCAGAAAAGGAATAAAAAAGAAAGTGGATAGTGGATTCAACAGAAAACTGATAGGCCATGCAAAGAGTAAGGAAATGATCTTTATTCTTTTATGTTTGAATCCCAGATTCAGACCCCACTGCAGCACCCACTCTCCACAGCCCTTACATTTAATAAAATTCTAGGTGGATACACTATGGCCTACCGCAGCATTACATGTTTGATCTAGCTGGCTGCAATTGTTTTTGTTCTGCAGCATCATAGATTTTGATTTTTGTGCTGCAGCATTATATTCTGTTGGCAGTTTTCGGAATTTGGTCCCATAGGCAATTATTGATCAATTGCATGTTATTTAGGTGGAGCAAGCTGTTGAAACATACCATGATGAGGAATACAGGTCGAAAATATGGCTCTTTCCAACCCACAACTTCACCCTTACAGTAATTTGGTCTCCCTTCCTTATCAAAGCAGATGTTTTTGAAGACATGAACGGAGTTTCCTCTTCAGAAATCCAGCTTCATCTAGATGAACTTGATAAAAAATGGACCGATCAATATAGGAGTTTTGACTGTGCAATAATTGCTGGAGGAAAATGGTTCCTGAAAACTGCCATCTACCATGAGAACAACGTGGTTACAGGCTGCCATTACTGCCCTGGAAAGAATTTAACTGAGCTAGGGTTCGATTATGCATATCACAAAGCATTGCAGTTGGTTTTTAACTTCATCACAAACTCTGGTCACAATACTCTTGCTTTCATTAGAACAACTACGCCAGACCACTTCGAGAATGGAGAATGGTTTAGTGGGGGTACTTGCAATAGAAAGGTACCCTTCAAAGAAGACGGGGTTAATATGACTGATGTAGACACGATAATGCGTAATATTGAACTGGAAGAATTTGCGAAGGCTGCAGCGTTAGGACTTGAAAACGGGGTGGTTTTGAAACTACTAGATACTACTCGATTATCATTGTTGAGACCAGATGGACACCCAGGACCATACAGGCAGTTTCAGCCATTTGCTGAAGATAAGAAGGCTAAAGTTCAGAATGATTGCTTACATTGGTGCTTGCCTGGGCCAATAGACTCTTGGAATGATTTGGTGATGGAGATGATAGTCAATGGTGGAATATATCAATGACAGATTTTTTCTAGGATGAGATTTTCCATGATTTTTTTGTCAAGCTTGGCTGAATAAGATTTTGATGATTGAATGAAGTGGGATTTGACATTTGGAAAAAGAACAGCTGATTTTCTATGGCTTGTGCTTGCCTTCACGGGAAGCCATTACTCTGCCTGTGTAACCCCGTTGAGTTGGCGCCATTGTAAATGAAGACCTAGATTCTTTATGATCATTTCATTTCATCACAGCTATTTGGTCATACATTTAGAATTTACATTCGTTCTATCACAGAAAACCTGCACTGTTTTCTTCTTCCCTTTTTTTAAGAGCCAACACACCATTCCTAATTGTAATGAACATCTGTAGTTATTGATCGTCATATGCGCTCAGAAAATATATAATAACGTTAAGCGAGCACATTTGCTAACTGATTTGGCATTGTTTTCAGATTATGATGTATTTAATCATGAATGCTGACAATTAGAGAACAGAATAACTAAGTAGTAAAAAGTGCGCATCTCTTGTAAAGATATAGGATAGCCAAAGTTTTACTCTCTTATATGGATTTATAAAATATGTTTTACAGAGATAAAGGTTTCTTGAATCCAAAAAAAAAAAAAAACTAATAGTAAAGCACCAACCACAAGCTGCTCCATCAGTTGGCAAAATAAAAGCTAGTGAACGCATCACAAGTCAGGAAAAGTGTTTCCATGAATTTGAAACCATTATATCATTGACAGAAGCACTCTTCGCGGCTCCAACAGTTACCTGAGGAGGTCAATTCAAACAAAAACACAAATTATGCTTAAACGCACTGCGTGATTTAATGCCAAAACAGCTTAGCGTTTGAGTTATAAAAAATCAACCACGACAGTAACTCAAATGTTTGATTCAAAATCTCCATATCACTAGTTCAATTAAAAACTCAAGCCTCGGCAGCTTTGGAAGAACCATTGTCAAAAAACACAAACTCCCACCAAAGATTACGGTCATCTGTATCACATTTCACCTCCCTTCCATTCTATTTGGTCGATGGTGTTGAATCCTGCTTTGTTTGCTCTGATTTAAGATATGGATTTTAAGAAACTGACTTGGCAGAAAGAGTGCTGGTTATTTCAAATGAGATTCAAACCATTTAAATATTTGCTCAGACTGCAGGCTAGTCATTTCATGGTAAGCAAATGCAAGATTGAGTTCCTCCTGCACGTGTTGGACCATACTCTTATCCAGCACAAGGTTCTTGCATTCACGGAGAGCTTCTTTCCATCGTGTTGCACGCCCATCTTTCTTCATATATCCATTACCATCAACAAAACTCTTGACCTGAAATAGCTCAAACAACTTGGCAGAAACATTTTGATTCATTCCTGGGATTCTATCAGCTAAGAAACTTGGTGACAAAGGGAACTCCATGCATTCAACCTCTTCTGCATCAATGCCCTTGTTCTTCAGAGCTTCTATAAACTCACTTATCTTCTGCTGCCTGTATGAATCTTTAGGCATGTGAACAAAAAGCGTAGGTGGATAATTCACTGTTATATCCATTTGATCAAAGACCCCTTCAGCAATCATAATTGTTATGCTACTGAACCTCAAATTGGTGGCGAGTGCAGAGACAAAGTATCCACCAGAAGAGGCCCCCAGAGCTACAAGAGGAAGTGACTCAAGATTATGTGCCAGTGCCCACCATTGTATTATATTCTTAACAAATATTCTTTCCTCCCCGATTGTCCAGCATCTCCCTGCGCTTGAAATTGTGATCACAGCAAATTTGCGAGCAAGAGCATGAAGAACAAGCAGCCTTTCCTCGGGCAAACCAATGCAATTAGGGCAGCTTGAAGATCTGTCCCAAAAGTTAACAGCTCCACCATTGCATCCATGAGCCACAAAGAGAACTGCTTTCGGCGAATTGGGTATTTGCCATATCACATCTGTTCCATTCCTCAACTCTACTGTTGGGTGAAATTGCACCGACTCAAAAGAATTCCACTTTTTTATGGGAAATCCAAAAGAAGAATCAGGGCTCTTCCCATTGTCGCAAAACGACAATATTAACAATACAACAAGTATCACAACCAGACACGTAACCACAACAGGCACCCGATAGTTTTGAAGTCCATGCCAACCAATCAATTTGGTTCCACGCTTCGCCATTACAGTGAACAAGACTAACAACTCCCTTTAACACTTTAAAAGAATAGTGAAGTCTGAGAAATGAAAACAGAATTACATTAGCACGGAAGCATAATTGCAAGAAACACTAGATTTGATTGAAGGGGTGAAAGTGAGACTTGGAATCCGATGGAACTACTCAAAAAGACTACTTTTATTTTGCAAAAAGACGATAAGTATTTTATTAAGATTTCTGCACTCTGGTCATAATAATGTTGATGGTCGGATTCATTACAGTAAAAATGTTTTTTTCTCCTAAGAATATAAACAAAGAAGTTAAATTCATCATATTCCCCCCTTTAGTTTGCTGCCCATCAATTTTCCATTAAAAAGAGAAACACCACATACAAATACCAACATAAAAGTCAGTTATAAGTAAACTCAATCAAATCTGAATAGTAGAATCTCAAAGAGAATAGATCTTATCTAAGCTTAGATCGAAAAGGGAAAAAAATAATTGTAGAGATATAAAGGAAAGCCTTACATTCTTAACGAGGAGCATGTTATAACGAAAAAAGTATCCAGGCTGCCACCCCAGATTGCCGCTGGCTAGCCCCTCAAGCAGACTCCATTTTCAGTTTAACATCATTTCTTCCGATTTTCAGTTTATACTCCATCCTCAGGCTCAGCCCTCAGAGCAATCAAGTCAAACAGAAATGAAGCTGAGCTAGTGATCACCAAGTACTAATAGCACCAGTTAATATTTTGGGCTGGGTTATACCTGAAGGAATCTTGTGGGCTAATTTTCAAATCACATGTGTATCTACTGACAAGTCCACAGATGGACTGGATCTTGTTCTCAGGAAACCACGTCTCACGGTGGGAAATTTTATGGATTTTGACATTTTATTATGTATTTTGAGCCTACTTTAAATAAATTAAAAAATAGAGATAAGAAGAAGATGGAATAAAATTCATGGTCAATAAAAAATAAAAAATAAAAAAATATTTTCATCTAAGATTTGTTTTTATACATGTATTTGTTTTTTATTAGCTAAATAGAACCATAAAATTTCTAACATTCATAAGACATTATAAGTTTTTTTTTTAAAAAAAAAAACCAAACTCATCTTTATTTTTATTTTTTATGCAAAATCACCAATTATGCATATTTACCTTGTATCCATTGCTATAATATCTTCATTTGAAGTGAATGATATATGTATGTATGGATGGATGTATGTATGTATGTATGTATGCAAAGAGAGACATTTTTAAGAAAAAAAAGTCAAATAAAAATAACTCAACTTTAAAAAATAATTTCATTTTTTTATGTGCTTTTTAGTTATAATAGTATAATATTTATAAGAATAAGTTAGTTCACACTAACATAAAAAAATTAGCGTCACACAGTTTAATATCCTTTGTCATGTTATACAATATAGTAATCCACTTAAATAAATATAGCATGTCACTAGTTTACATCCTCTAGGTATATCGCAAATTAGATTAATTCATTTTAAAAAACTTAATTATAAGTATTCAAGCTATAAAATATTATTTGATATTTTTTAAAACTAGATTCTACAGCTCAACCTTAAAATTTATCAATCTAACTTCTTATTTAACTTTATTTTAAAATTAAATCATGAGGGAGTTTCCCTCAACATAACCCAAATGACTTAGTCCATCCAAATTCATCTAGATTGACTAGTAAAAAAGTATTAACGATGAAATTGATATAAACGAACCTTTGAACCCTAATTTTTACATAGCTCGAATCTAAAATTAAAACTTGTGCTAGTTGTTTTGATATGATCCTACCAACTTGGACAATCCAAAAACAACCTCGCCAACTAATATGAAAAATGTCTAAAGAAGAAATTTAGAAAAAGAAACAATGATGAGATTGACAAAGAAAATATGTTGACTAGTCTTTTTATTTAGCTTGTGTTTAAAATTAAACAATGTGAGAGTTGTTTTGATATGATCTAATTGACTTGACCAATCCAAAAGCTGCTTGTATAACTATTAAAAAAATCTAAGGATAAAATTAAGTAAAAAGAATAAATTAAAATTAAAATGGGGAAATGGAAAAGAAAAAAATGGGAGAAGGTGATTGAATTGAAAAAGAAGAAGAAGAAGAAGAACATGAGCTTTATTATTCATGATGTTTTGTAAAAAAATAACTAAATTTATGACCTGCATTACATCACGGACCATACCAAACTTTTATATATATATATATATATAATGCTCAGGTGATGATAGTATTTTTATAAAAACAAGAAGAAAAAACCAAGAGTTAGATCAATTGAACAAAAAAATGTAATAAAAATAGATAAATCGAACAAAACAAATTGACCCGAGTCAACTTGGGTTAGTTTATAAACTCATAGCTTGCATATGAGATCTAGATAACTCTATGTATAGAAAAAACAATAAAAAAAAATGAAGATAAATCACAACAAGTCATATATTAAAGGAAGAAACAAAGGGAAAAATCAACTGTAAAAAAATGAAGAAGATATAAATCAATATGAGCTAACTTTTCAATATAGTAATGTGATTTTAGGATCGAGATTACCAGAAAATCACATGGCCAAATTTTTAATCAGTAAAATCCTATTAAGAAAATTCAAGGATAGGATTGAAAAAAAATTCAATAAAAAAAAATCCAAAACAAATAAATAACAATAAAAAAAAACAAGTATTAAAACTGACATTAAAAATAAAATCATTTGCTAAGGGATGAAAGTGAATGAAAAACAATAAACAAAAGGATTCAAACAAAGCAAATAACAATTAAAAGAATGGCATGAAATATGACATGAAAAAATATTGAAGATGAAATCATAAAAAAATCAAATTTAAAAACTCTCTCAAATAAACAAATAGCAATTAAAAGAACGAGAATCAAATATGATATATAAAAAATAAAGGGGTGAAATTAAAAAAAAATCTAATTTTATAAATAATTTCAATTAAAACAAATGAGAATAAAAAAAACATGGATCAAATTTGCAGGAAAAAAAATTAAAAAAATGTTTGGAATATTTAGAGGGTCAAGTGTGTTAATCATAGTTGTCAAAATCACGATATATGATTTGAAAAGTAAAAAATCAAAATAAAATAATTAAAATTAGGCCACAGGGCTCCCCCTGTCAACTAGGTCACTAATAGGCTTGCCTATCTGGTAAACCCCCCCGCCCCCCCACCCCCCCCCAAATGGTGTAATTGCATAGACCATTCCTTGTATAACAAAAATTTCTTGATTTAAATATTAATTTTAAAATTTATATTTAAAATTTTAAAAATTATTTTTTATTTTTATTTTTAAATTAATTTTTTTTATATATTTTTAAATTATTTTCATGTACTAATATCGAAATAATTTGTTGGAGTTGAAGTTAGTACTGATTAGTAATATCGGTGTCTTTTTAATAATAATGTTTTTGATATAAATTCTAATTTTATGATCTGAGTTCAAAAATGATTTTCATCTCATGTCAAAATCATGATTTTAATAAATTTAATTTTAATCTAGAAAAAGAAAGAAAGAAAAAAAAGATTGTGGTTGTCAAATAAGAGGTCAATAAGCTACACCCATTATCTATGGATGGAGGGTCCGCCATGATAATACCAACAACATAAAAAAATATCGCCTTTGGTTGACGCTTGGTTGGCGTGAAAACGTTTAGTTTATTTTAAATGATATAAATTCCCATTAGTCAAATAATTTGTTATAACTAAATTAATTAAGATGAAAAAAAAACTGTAGAAATCAATTAAAGAAAATTTTGTTTTAAAGATGATTTAGTCTTTGTATTGTGCTTTAGATAGTGAAGATTAAAACAAACCTATAAATTAGTTAAATAAACCTTTCTTTTATGTCTAAATTTTTTATTTTATTGTGCTTTAAAAATATAAAAAAATCGATTTGTCCTTGATCAATTTGATTAACTATAAAATAAAATAAAATAAAAGATAGTTTTACCATACCCCTTTGTATAAATACTATTTTAAATTTATTATTTAGTATTTTATTTGATTGAAAAATAAAAATTATCTCTCTTACCAGCAACACAAATAATAGCTGCAAGTTCTTACCTTATATCTGATTAATATTTTGACTTAGTCAAATTTAAATATTTCAACCCAGTTATTATTATTCAGTCACCCATCCTAAAAAAAGTTCTAATGATAAAAAAAAATTCTTATCAAGCTCATTTCATCAAGCAAGATCAAGGTTGTCAATACCGTCTCGGTTGCCGTTTTATTTTTTCTATTAGTACAAAATATTTTGGTTTTGGAGCGTTTCGGCATGTTGTGTCGAGGTTGTACTGTTCATATATAATTAATTAATTAATTATATATGTGAAAAAATTTAAAAAGCAAAAAAAAATATTTATTTTTATAAAATCAAAATTGACATAATCTTATTTTTTTATAATATATATATATATATATATATTTTAATTTTTATTGTTTTTATTTTTGCATTTTCAATACATCTCAACAATAGTGTGTGTGTGTGTGTATAATAATGTGTGTGTGTGTGTGAGCGCGCACACACGCACACAATGGGCAGGAGAGACATTTTTTACCTTAGCCGAAATGGAACACCCGAAGTGATTCCGAGGTGTTTCGGCCAGTATTTCCAATACAGACCGGTATTTAAAACGAGACAAAAAATATACCGTTTTGTCTTGTTTTTTTATCTAGTAAGAAACGTTTCGACTGAAATGAAACAATATCAATAACCCTGAGCAAGATCCCTTCTTTTAGAAACAAGGATTAGAACACAGGAAGGCAACCAATTTACCATTTTTTATTATTAATATGGATATCTAGTGTATATCTTAATTAATTTTATAAATTTTAAAATTAATGATTATATAAATTTTAAATTATTATCTTATTAAAAACTATAAAACTTAAATTTAAAATTTGATGGAAAACATCTAATTATCACTATACCACTGCTATTTACTGAAATTTTATTTTTTAATAATTAGAGTATCTGAATAATATAACTAATTTTTAAATTCATTAAATACCATGTAAATCCAATAAACAAAAGAACAATATAGCTCCAACTCTGATGCAGTCCCTCCCTCCCTCCGAAATAGTGTCATGTCAGCCATGTAAGAAAATATTAAAAAAAAACATCTTTAAAATAGTTAAATAATAATAAAGATTTAGACACAATTGGATTTTATTAGTAAGTCAAAGGTGTATAAATTATATTATATATAAAAGATTCGAGCTTATTTGTTTTTAATAAAAACTCTTTGTTTTCTATCCACATAAAATAAAATAGTAATTTTCTAGATATTGTAAACACAATATTCTATTAGATATACCAAAGCTCTTGTACGTAATTATTTATTTTAAGCCCGAACGCAGTTTATTATAGCCACGAGAAGCTGCAGAGTTGTTATCATGCGTTTGGACTGGCATCACGGAATCGAAGATGGAACATATAAAATTAAATTCAAATTTAAAGGAGTATTTATTTTACAATTGCGTACTTGAGGTTATAATAATATAACATTTTTAGTATTTTTTTTATTCTGATTAAAATAAATAAATAATTGTCTCTGATGCATAGTTGTGTACCACAACACTCATGGTATTAATTCAGGAACATTTCAACTGTCTGGTAGGTGGCATAGTGATATAAACTAGTAATTAAAAGATATATTTTTCATGTGATCTTATATTTAAATAATGTGATTCATAATATATTAGTTATTAAAAGTTTATATGATTATTAACTTCAAAACTTACGAAATTAGTTATTGGAGATTTATATGATCATTAAATTCAAAACCTGTAAGATAAGTCAAAATACACGCAAACTAATTAATGATAATATTTCATTAATAAATTTAAAAGTTTTATAACAGACATGAGCTTTATTTTTCCTTTTCTTCTTCTCTTGAACTACAATTCAAAACAACCATTTCTCCTTCTCACTTTTCTATAAATCTAGGTCTCATCGTTACAAATATAGCCACCCAACACTTTTTAATACCAACATCATTTTCTTGATATTATTTTTACTAAATATTCTCTGCACCAAATAGGCAAACTTATCCATTTATGTTTTAAAATTGTATAATACTATTTTTTTAGTATTTTTTTAAAAATATTCTCCAAGTTAGTATTTAAGTGTTTTACAACCTTTTGCTTTAGAATTAAAGTGTGATTTGTATTTTGGAGTTTGTTTATAATTTGGAGAAATTTGAATTTGTTTGTAATATGATGAAATTGATTTTTTAACTTGGGTATATTATACAGAAAGAAATGATGAGTTATTTAATGGGTAACATTAATATTTTTTCAGCTTTATTATTATGTTAAAAATTTTAAGGAATTATATGTTGAGGAATTGATTTCAATTAAATGGTGTTAATTTAGGTTGGATATAGATAATTTAGTTGGCTACAAATTAACTTTTGTTAATTGTATTTATGTATTTAATATTTTTCACACATCATTGTACAAAAATAATAAATGATTATTAGATTGTGAATTTAGTTTTTAATTACCAAAGTTGAATTTTGAATTGATTATTACATTATTAAAAAATATTATCATCATTATTCTATATATATTTTCTAAGCAATGAATGATCATTTTTGGATGAATTGAGATTCATCTCAAGAGTTTTATAGGAAAGATTATTGTAAATGGGTTAAGAGTTTTATTAATTTTTCACTTTTAAATTCAAATAATATTAGCGAAAGCAAAATTAGATACTCATGTGTTAAGTGTAAGAGCAAAAAGTTTCACTAATCAGATTTTGTGATGATACATCTTCAAAAAAAAAGGTTCGTGGAGAAATACTGTGTTAGTTTGCACATGAGGAATCCTAAGTTCCTTATAAGACCATTTTAGAAATAATTGTTGGCTTAAGATCTAATTCTGTTGATATACATGAAGTTGTAGATGATATTAGTAATCATTGTAAGAGTATAATGATGGATGCAATGATAATAAACCATGGTTATTCAAGTGCCGGTTAACATGTAGATAAAGAATCAAATGTAGACACAATTATTTTTTTTAGAGCTTAAAAGATTTTGATGAATTATTATGTACTGAGTGCATTAACTATAATAAATTAATGGTCATTACACAAGTTTTAACATCAAGTATGATTATGATATGAGTAAGGTTGGTTATGATAGCATAAGTCAATAAACTCTAAATTTTATGTTGGAATTTTAATTTTTTATAGTAATACAAGTCATAGGTTCATAGGAAGTGTTTGTTCAAGAGACGCAAAACTACACATTTTCATTCTTTCAATTTTTTTTGTTTCACATTGATGAAGAAAAGGTAGTAGACATTGTTGGTTCGCTAGCTAGTACTTTTAGTCTTCATCTTTTTTTTTTCTTTTCAAAAAAAGTATTGATGTGAAAATAAGATCTTATGATGCCAAAGTTCCTAAATCTCTTGTTTTAACTTTTTTTTTAAGTACTTTAGATTCATGTGTTTCATTATATTTGGCATTCATGAAGTGGATTATCAAACAGAAACAACAATGACACTACATTTCCATTAGCAAGCATACTAATGAGTTATTTTCTTTTGCATACTAATGAGTTATTTCCTTTTACTAACCATGGAAACTGTTTGGCAAGAAAACTTGTTCTGATTTTAACTTTTTTTATATAAAAAAAATACAGTTATTATTTTATAACTATTGATTTATTTTACAAGCTACACAACTTTAATAGATTTATATATAGGAACATATAAACATAAAAAGATAAACAAATAGGTGAAACAAATAATGGATAGTCGAGCTGGGATATTTATTGCAAGTAAAATTTTAAACCTTTTATTTATTACCTAGACTATTTTTTTTTTATCTATATCTTTAACTTGTTTTTTTTTGTTGTGTAGAAACAATATAATGCTAACATGCATGCCAACACATGGAGAGGGCCCTTTACCTATTAAAAATATAATTTGAACTTATAGTTGAAGGTTAAAGCAACTGGTGGACTCAATAAGAATCATGTTTATGGTATCTCTATGACTATCACCTAATAAATAAAATTAGAATGCAATGTCTCAACTGTAGACACTGCATGATATAGTGTAGATTAACCATCACAAGATGTTGAAGAGTTAGTTGAATAATGAATTCGTGTTTTAAAGGTCGACATGAAGGTAAAGTATACAATGCCTGTTTATAAAATATAGTTAAGATTGTTTTTAAAAGTGTTTTTCATTCAGAAATGCATCAAATGATTTTTTTAAAATTATTTTTGACATCAACACATCATGATATAGTGTAGATTAACCATCACAAGATGTTGAAGAGTTAGTTGAATAATGAATTCGTGCTTTAAAGGTCAACATGAATGTAAAGTTTACAATGCCTGTTTATAAAATATGATTAAGATTGTTTTTAAAAGTGTTTTTCATTCAGAAATGCATCAAATGATTTTTTTAAAATTATTTTTGATATCAACACATCAAAATGATATAAAAACACTTAAATTTTTAAATTTAAAGTAAAAGAATAAAAAAAATTAATTTTTTTCAAAAATACTTTCCAAAAAAAAGACAATAATGTGAGGAGATGATATCATACATGTGTTGTCAATATCCTTCCTCTTGTAGATCTTCATGAGATTTTTCTACACATTCTCTTCCTTCTGCAATCTTTTTTTTTATATATATTTATAAACATTTATAAAATACTTAAAAATAGATGACAATTCTAATTTAAAAAAATAAAAAAATGAATAAAATTTATTTGATAATAAAATTGAAATTATTCATATAGTTGAAGAATGGGATATTAAAATGTGTTTAAAAAGAAAAGGAAAAAGAAAAAAACTTGCATGCAAACGATTTTTGTTTTAAAAGTCAAATGGCGGGATGCTTCGTATGCTTGGGTTAGTTGATAACATAAGCCTTACGTCGGAACTGACATCATCACCACTCATGTACTGGAAGTGTGTAAGAGAGAGCATACCCATCCACAAAAACTCAAACCATCTAGAAGCCCAAAAAAAAAATAATAATAATAATTATGACAGAGAGAGATTCCTTTCCCTTTTCCAGAGTTGGCCAAGACTCTCAAATAAATAAAGGAAATTATACTCCAATCATTAATTCCACAGCTTACCACCAACACAAACAATAGTCTCCTAATTAATTCATCACACGACCGCAATGGACAATTACACACCGAGATAAAATAAAATAGATATTATTAAATATATACGTAACCAAAATCCTCTTATATAATGACACCATCTTCTCTCTTATGTGCTTCATACCTATAACACACCTACAAACTACATGCAGCAAGCTTTTCCCCTGCTCTCTATGGCACCAGCAGACTCATCAGCCCATGTCGCGATTTTGCCGAGTCCGGGGATGGGTCATCTCATCCCTCTAGTTGAGCTAGCCAAGAGACTCGTTCACCAACACAACTTTTCAATCACTTTCGTTATCCCAACAGACGGTTCTCCCTCCAAGGCACAGAGATCAGTTCTTGGATCACTGCCTAGCACAATTCACTCTGTGTTTCTCCCCCCAGTTAATTTAAGTGACCTCCCTGAAGATGTCAAAATTGAAACCACAATTAGTCTTACAGTCGCCAGGTCCCTTCCTTCTCTACGTGATGCTTTCAGGTCTCTAGCTGGTAGAGGTACCAGGGTTGTGGCCTTAGTTGTTGATCTTTTTGGGACTGATGCATTTGACGTTGCAAGAGAATTCAATGTCTCCCCTTACATTTTCTTTCCTTCTACGGCCATGGCTCTTTCTTTGTTCTTTTATTTGCCACAGCTTGATGAGATGGTTTCTTGCGAATACAGAGAGATGCAAGAGCCCGTGAAAATACCCGGTTGCTTACCGATTCATGGGGGAGAGTTGCTTGACCCGGCTCAAGACCGAAAGAATGACGCCTATAAATGGCTTCTCTACCATACAAAGAGGTATAGACTGGCTGAGGGTGTGATGGTAAATAGTTTCACGGACTTGGAAAAGGGGGCTCTCCAGGCTTTGCGAGAGGTAGAAGCTGGTAAACCAGCCGTTTACCCCGTTGGTCCACTCGTGAATATGGATTCCAGTACTGGGGTTGAAGGGTCTGAGTGTTTGAAGTGGCTAGATGATCAGCCACACGGCTCAGTGTTATTTGTTTCATTTGGGAGTGGCGGGACCCTCTCTTTGGATCAGATAACTGAGTTGGCTTTGGGTTTGGAAATGAGTGAGCAAAGATTTTTATGGGTTGCGAGGAGCCCAAATGATGCAGTGTCTAACGCCACATTTTTTTCTGTGGATAGTCACGAAGACCCTTTCGATTTCCTACCAAAAGGTTTTTTGGAGAGGACCAAAGGGAGGGGTCTAGTAGTGCCATCATGGGCGCCACAGCCACAGGTGTTGAGCCACGGCTCGACGGGAGGGTTCTTAACCCATTGTGGCTGGAATTCCACCCTTGAAAGTGTCGTGAATGGTGTGCCGTTAATCGTGTGGCCACTCTATGCCGAGCAGAAAATGAATGCATGGATGTTAACTAAGGATATTAAAGTGGCCTTAAGACCGAAGGCCAGCGAAAATGGCCTCGTTGGAAGAGAGGAGATTGCAAATGTTGTGAGAGGTCTAATGGAGGGTGAAGAGGGGAAGAGGGTCCGCAATAGGATGAAGGACCTAAAAGAGGCAGCAGCCAGGGTGCTCAGTGAAGATGGATCACTATCTGAGCTGGCTCGCAGGTGGAAGAACCAAAAATGCACTTAGGGTTGTGATTAATTTCAACTTCTGTTAGCTTTTTACTTACTTCGTCCCTTTCTTCGAACCCTTTGTATCTGAGCTTAGGTTCACTTTCTTCTAGCTCTCTGTTGTCACCTGCTCTGCTACATGATTGTATGATATTCATGTGGTTCTTTGTTTTTTAGTTTTTCTTGTTATTTGGTCTGAATATTCGGTGCCTGATACCCATCATTTTCTTACACGGGAGTGTTGTTTCTTTTCATTAATTTGCGAAAAGAAAATGGATTAGGTGCGAGGTGTTTCACCTTCAGCAATATAATACCCACTATCATGAACCACAGGCCACATATGAGGACCCACTGAACTTGCAACATCGCAGAGAAGTATAAAATGAGGTGGGTGGCTGAATATTAACACCACCATAATTCCATTTCATGTGCATTTATCATTGCAAGATGGAAAATATACCAGAAGAGGTGAACAATTGGGAAAGGCAGGTGACCCCGATTAGATTCCTCTGCTTTACGGGTAGCATCAATTTTTTTTTTTTTTATTTTAAAAAAAGGACAAGTATTGTTAATGCTTGGTTGGTATCATCAAAAACATTTAATTGTAAATTGAAAAATTGATGTATGCTTTTAATAAATAAATAAATAAATAAATAAATAAAATAAATTATATATATCTACATTTAAAATAAATATATTTTCTTTATTGGAAACATTGCTTTCACATATACAAAAAACTTAACATGATATTAAAATTAGGTGTCAATAAAAAAAAACACATTGAAAATCATTTCTCTCTATTTTATATATGAAAAAAAAATCAATATAATAAAATTATTTAAAAATTTTATAATAAAAAATAACAAAATATAAAGTGTATTTTTATTAAGATCATAAACTTAAAAAGAAAATTAATTAGTTCATTTTTCATGGATCATAGTCCTTGTTTATAGTACTATTAATATGAACCGCTTGATAAGTCAACTTGTAACTCTTTAACTCTAGACTTGGCCCTACTAGGTTTCATGTTAACACGTATAAGTTGGCTCAATCAAACACTGTTTAACCTAACAAGTTGACTTGTAACTCGAGTGAGTTTTTGTTTGACATTCTATTTTTATCTAAAAATAAGTGCCAAATTAAATGCATTTAATATGATAAAGTCTTAAATATGATTTTAAGTATATGCTTACAATGTATTTTAACTAAATTTTAGTGGGGAATAGTAATCATAAAAGGTCAACGAATCACTATCTTCCTATTTTCTCAAACTTAATGAATGAAATGTGAAGAAAATAAAGAGTTAAACTACAAGTTTAAATCCTAAAATTGAAGGGACCAAAGTCAATGGATAACATGTGGATAATAATTTTTTTTTGCATGAATTTGAGATAAAAATTGTTGTTTATCTTTTGTTTGGTCTATTTCCGTTTCATTTTTTGGGTTATAATTAGGACCTAACATCCTTAAGAAAATTAAATTAACCAAGGTAACATATACCCAGTCAATTTGAAATGCAAAATAAAACATAAAATCATAAAAGGGCCATTAAACATTGAGTTTATCCAATCAAATAAATCCTTTATCAAACCAAAATTAGCTAATTAATCAACTGCTAAATTACATCCCTAATAAGTATGCTAGACACTAACCTCTCTAGCTTTTGTAAGAAGATTATTAACTTTTATAATCAAAGCTAAGCTGGCATATGATATCATATGGACTCTCTTTATAAGTTTTAGTGCAATAGTCAAATTAGATTCAAGCATAAGCTTAGGGATGCCCATGTCATATACAAGTTTTAAACCAAAAACCATCACTCATAGCTCGACTCGAATTGAATAGCAATACCTAAAACTATTAGCAAACCCTGTAATCCATGTGCCATTGTCATCCTAAAGTAGACCTTCTACTTTAACTACCTCTGAACTCACCTTGCTACACTTATTAACATTTAGTTTCATATATTGACTAAAAGGGTAAATCCATCATACTTGTTCCCCTGTTTATTAGTCCATGGAAATGTCCCATCATCATTAGTGTATTTAATATTAATAAGACTATTCATAACACATGATATATTAGAGTTTTGACTATTTTTTCCTTTGAAACTCCATTATTTTGCCAATTTCATATGAATCATGCCTACACCAAACACGATGAACCATATAATCTCTTTTTGTTTCTATTAAAGTAGTGATAGAGAAATTATTAGTAAACCACTTAATAAGACATATTGAGTACAACCCCTTCCTCTCTAGGTTTAATAAGAGTCTACTATACTTTTCTTACATAAGTATAATCTCTTATAATATGTATTAAAAACTTCCTTTTCAATTACACAATGACAACAATAAAAGTCTTTTGTAAAATGTCGATATATTTGAACCTTATTTATCATGAGACTATTATAAGTTGCAAAACATAAAAAAGACTTGATTTTTTTTGGGCCATTCCATTTCCAAATTAATTTCCATAAAGGATGCATATCCTTGGGTTGATGCATATTTTATATTTATGAATAATAAGTTGAAAGGACAATAATAAATTCTATTAGAAGGAAGCTTTTAGTAGATTGAATATTAGATGTAGGTGACTTGTCATAAATATTAACACTTACATGGATAAAATATGAGAAAAGTTTCTCATTTATAGTAATTACCAATAGTAACAAATTTAGCCACAATATAGTTTTTCGAATAATTTGAAATATCTTACACCGAGTGTTCATATAATGGTCCAAACTTATCTAGTAAACTATCTAGCCAAAATATAATTTTAGACTTATTCTTTAATGACCATCGAAGTCCCTCAATTAAATTCAACCATACCTTACAAATAGCTTTCCAAACTAGCGAATGTATACTTTTAGTGTATGCATGAGGAACACATTCATTTTTGTTAATATACTTATTTTGAAGCACTTCTACCCAAAGTCTACTTTTATCATGATTTATGCCTCAATTGAGTTTTATGATGAATATTTTATTCATTTTTATCCATAGTTATTAATCCTACACATCCCTTTAATTTAGACCAATAAATAAATCTCATTTGATTATACATACTTTTCCGATCTTCATTTTCTTTCCATATAAAATTCCTACACATTATCATAATATCCTTACGAATTAATTTCAAGAGAAGAGAGGATTACATATGATATAAAAGACACTGTTGACATAATTTATTTGCACAAAGTTATTCTCCTAAGTAATGATAAATTCTTAAACTTTCATGTTGCCATTTTCTGTTGTATGATTTATATGATATAATCATATGTTTGTTTAATTGTTATTTTGTATAGTAATGGGACCCTAAGATATTCCATTATCTGATCTAATAAAACTATATATTCATTTTTTAGCTTGATGAGACACTAAACAACATTTAAACAATACAATACCTTTTAAAGTTGTACTTTAGTAGCTTCATTAAATAACATGTCATATGCAAAACATAAATGAGAAATCACATACCTATTTTCCTAATTCTGAATAACTTTTATAATTTATCCTTAATTGTTTTACTTATCAACTAGGATAACTATTGTAGGCAAAGAACAAAAATATCAGGTTAGAGAGGGTCCCCTTTTCTTCTCCTTCTAGTTAGCTTAAAGCTTCTCAATCTATAAAACTGTTATGATAAATCAATATCTTTCAATCTATCCTTAAAAGGTCCCATATTGATTGCCATGTAGCCTTTTTTTATTCCTTTTATAACAGATAGTCTCTTGAGCTATAACTATATTATCTATAATGTGTCATGTTGGTATAAAATTGTTTTAGAATTGTGAAATTTAATACAACATCATAAATTTCAATCTATTTACTAAAGGATTTATCATAGCTTTGAATATCACATTACACATCCTAATAGGTCTAAATTGGTGAATATATTGTTAGTTAGATAATTTAGGATCAATGCCAAATATGTCTAACTAATCTTTTAAACACTAGTCTTGCTTTCAACTACATCCTTTATAAACTTGTAAACAAACTTCCCCAACCATTTCTATTATAAGTAATAGAAAATAGATTGATAATCATCTAATCTTGGTGTTCTGTAAGACTTTATGTCAAACACTATAATTTTTTACTTCTAATCAATGATTAGAGTTACCAAATTATATATAAACCCCTTGTTAGGCAAGAAAAAGGCTTTACTATTATTACTAATAGAAAATAGACTGATAATTATCTAATCCTGGTGTTTTGTAAGACTTTATGTCAAACACTACCATTTTTTACTTTCTGATCAATGATTAGAGCTAACAAATTATATATAAACCCCTGGATAGGTAATAAAAAGCTTTATAAAGTTAGAGATATGTTAATGTATCATTTTCTCTGCTGTAAATCTTTGATAAATATCTATAACCATTTATTTTTAACAAACTATCATCCTAGATCCACTGTCTATTATCATCTATAAAAGCTTTGGTTTTATTTTTCACCTCATAATTATTTTCTTTATATGGAAATATGACGAGTTATAATCTTTAAAAGATATTAATTGGCATCTATATTTTTTATACCATAAAATCTCATCATAAGGTACAAAACAATTGTTTTCTATTAACTATTTTTCTAGCCTCGATAAATTCAAGTTACCATCATTATTCAAGGCTTTTAAATCCCTTATAATCTAACTAAGACCATGCTTGAATGTAGAAAAATATCCTTAAATACATTTTTATTTCATATTTTTAATTTTCATATCATCTCTCTAAGTATATTTATCAAGATTTCTTTACTACTCTAATTACCTAATATAAGTTTTGTAAGTTTCTCACGAGTGAGATATGTTATAACTACGAGGTTTGTGGAACTCTTGAATGTAGTACGAGTAGACAAAAACCGCCTCTTCGAACCATGTAATTTAATTGGAAACAGGCAACAATGGATATCATTGAGGAAAATTATAATCTGCCTGAATATTAATTATAATATATGAAGTACTATGTGAACTTTGAAATTATATATAAAAGAGTTCAATTTCATATTTTTTGGATGAGTTATTCTTACATAATTAGATCAATTTAAAGATAAACGCTATTGTCCTGGAAAATAAAAGGATGAGTGGAGTCACCATTCAAAATTTAAATGTAAAAAAAATCTATTAGGTGACCCTTTGGTAAAATCTTGGGACTAAAGGGTTTACTCTCCTGTAGTTTCAAGTTCGATTCATGTAGTTGTTAATATAATAGCTATTAAAAATTTATATAATTTATTAACTTTAAAACTTATAAAATTAATTAAGATAAATACAAGCCAATCCAGTTATCTAAATTATTAAAAAAAAATTACTAGTGCAAATTAAAAGGGGGTCAATAAGGGAGTGTGTACGGTTCCAATACTAAAAAGTTTGACATGGACCAAACCTCTCATATCATGGTATGAATGTTTTTTCACCCTGGAAAGTTCTTTAAAGCCTGTTGCTTACTCGTGTTGGACCAACAGTTTCTTATTTATAAATGGAGCGCCACGTTCAAATTTGTTCTTCATCGAAAAATTATCTATTTTATGTTGTCCACCGCCAAACAATTGATCATGAAATTCAAATTCAACTTTAGAAGGGTTTTCTTTCTTTTTTTTCTTTTTAAGATGTTCAATTGCTTGTTTGGCACTGCGGCTAAACTGTAAGTTACTGTGTTTTTTTTTTTTTTTTTTTTTAAATGAATATGGTTTGGTGTTTTTAGATCATTTTGATGTACTGATATCAAAAATAATTTAAAAAAAATAAAAAAAATATATTATTTTGATGTATTTTAGCACAAAAATCAATTTAAAAAATAATCACAATCACATTCCCGAATACCCCACAAGTGTGTTAAACTGTCCACTCTTCACGTCTATGGCCTGTAGAGGTTGGTGGCCACTAAAATATATATCACGATATCACACTTTGAATACCAGTTTGTGGAGAATGAAAAGGAAGTAAAATAAATCATCCAGGTCCAGTAACTAAAAAAATAAGTTTAAAATGTTTATTCTTTTTATTTTAGATTTAATTCCTATAATTATTAATATAATTACTAAAAATTTATATAATTATTAATTTTAAATTTTATAAAATTAATCAATATACATGAAAACTAGCCGTACTTTTACATTAATAAAACATATATCTCAGAGACGTTTCACGTATATCATTTTAAAATTTAAATCAACCTACTAGGAAACTGTAGAAGTAAGAACACGAATCGTGAAGGGAACGATATCGTAGATGCCCTTGTCTGTTCTGCATGGGAAGACAAAACAGATTCACGAGGAAACGTCGGGGAAAATAAGAATTTTGGACTGGGAGTGCCAATAGAGATTATATTAAGATATGTTTGAAAATAAAATAAGCTCAAGCTAGTTGCGGAATATTAGACAATGTTTTAGATATAAAACGTATATTCGTATAAAAAATTGTCTTAAATTTTAGGTTGCCTTTGCAATATTTTAAATTTTTTTAAACCAATCTAAAAATTTGTGAAAGTTCGAGGTATCATGATCCCACCCTAATAACCTGGTGGTGTTTTTGTAAATAAGAGAGGAAGATGTGCAAAAAAATTCTTTTAGAACCTGTTATGAGTATTTTTAATCTCTATCGATGTCTTTTGATTTAACTAATACCCCGATAATATTTATGAATTCGATAAACTAATTTTTTAGCTATTTTTTTTCACAAATATGTTTGTCGATCATGTTTTTATCCATGGTATAATTGTGGTAGTTGATCATGTTTTTATCTATGGGAAGACAATTGTGGTAGTTGATGTTAAGATGAAAAGGTGATCTTGTAATAAGTAGTTTAGAAATCCCAAATCGTGTAGAAATTTTAGTTTTACATATAAGATGAGAGTACAATCATATCTAGGTTACATATAATATTTTCTTGCATGAATAACAGTGAGGTCAATATTATGAGGCATGGTTTTAGAAGCCCGATAAAGGATGTGGGAGTTGAGAGTGTTAGGTTTTAAAAGGAATCATATGGTAAATGCCTATTTAGATCATGAAAATTAGTAGGATCCTTGCAATGAGAAACAAATATACCTTATAAAAGATGATATATTGAAAAGAGAGATTTTAATAAAGGCCTACAAATCAAGCTTTAAAGCCTATAAAAGGAGATATTATTATTGGTGGCTTAATATAAAAAAAGAGATAGCATAATGGGTGGAAAAGTGCTTTATATATCAATAAGTGAAAACTAATAATAAAAAAACTACTTGTAGAATTACAACCTCTTCTAGATATTTAAAAGAGTAATAAAATCTATTTTGTTTTACTTATTAAAATGGCACATTCAATGGAAAAATTGGCTAAGATATTAATGAAATGGTTAGGTTACATGGAGTTTTGTTATCTATTATATGTTACCATGATCTTTTGTTTACTTCTAAATTATAGCTATATATATATATATATATATATATATATATATATATATATATTGATTGTATAGAGTTAAAAATAAATAAAACATTTCATATATATATATATATATATATATATATATATATATTGATTGTATAGAGTTAAAAATAAATAAAACATTTCATCCTATAAATAATCGAAAAGGACCATTTATATATTAGAAGACCTATTAAGAAGTCTATCTATATATCTACGTGAGTGCGTGTCTTTTACCAACTCTCTCTCTTTATTTCTCTATCTACATGAGTTCGTGTCTTTTGAAGATTCTCCATGTTATATCAAATTCGATTATTATTTGACATAATAGAACTAGAATTTTTATTTTATTATTTATGCAGAACAAATATAGCATATAATGAGGTCATTAGGTAATATTTACAAGTGTTGCCCATGAAACCCTAAAAAAGAAATTTAAATCTATTATTTTAAAATCTTTTTCTTTTCAAACCACAGCTAAAATCACTACCACAATACATAAATATACACACGTAATCCATTATTTGGGATCATTAGTTGCCAAGTTAAACTTTTAAGAGTTTGTTAGTCTTTCCAACATCATGGGCCTCATCAATGGAAGAACGAAAGATTTCGAGTACTTTTTATAAAAGTGAAAGCCAACTACTAAAGAAGGTTACTTCAATGATTCTCTATATAGCCGTCAAAGGGGAAATCATTCTTGAGGTGGGAAGGATATCATTATTTTGTGCAGAGATTTATATCCATCACCTTTTCAAATTGTTTATATGTGGAGTGTAAAATAAAAATAAAATAAAAAAAACGATGATAATGATTACATTGTCATCAACAAGTAAGCAGTTGTGAAATCATTGTTTTGCCTTCATGAGCTCATCTTTCATGCTTGCTCGAACTTTCGAAACTTGTATAAGCATATAAATTATAGTATTTGTTCTTGTGTTTGGAAAATATTTTGTTAATTTTTTTATTTTTAATTATATTTTTTTGATGATTTAAGATCATTTTTATATATTGATGCTATGATTTTTAAAATATATATATATATATATATATATATATATATTATTTTGATATATTTCTTAACGAAAAATATTTAAAAAAAAACTCCCACATAATTATTTATTGAATAATCTTTCATGTTTTGGCTATTTTTTTAAGAGAAATTTCATGAAATTTGTCTATAATAATATGCAACATCAATCCTTAAATTTTAGGGATTGTATTCAACATATATCTGCATATTTAATTCTATTTTATTTTGTCAATAATTATAATAATATATATCAACCGGGATAGAAGGGGAAATATTTAGATATTTAAGAACCATCTTAAAATTTAAAATTCTAGGGAAGGCGACAATAACGCCTAGTTCATTAGGTTATCGTGGGTTAGGGATACTTATAACATTAGAAATTATAATAGGATGTGTGTGTTACTTGATTTATATCTTAAATATTTTTATTTCAATATTTATTTAATTGTTAAAAACCTTTATAATTGTTAGCTTTAGTTAATTAGACAAGTTGTATATTAGAAAATTAGTAGTAATTTCAATTCTATTTTTTCTTCATGTTTTTAGGTGACAAAAATGCTTGAATTTTGGGTTCTTATGGTCCAAATGATTATATATGAGACTTATATCCATAATCTTCTATATACAAATGAAATACTTATTATTTTATATTCAATTTTCATATAATTTTTCTTATAACTATTATTTTTTTAAAGCATATTTATAACAAAATTATCGATTCATAATTTCTTGTATTAAAACTTGCTTTTGAAATTATGATAAGATTTTATTTTAAAAAATAAGACTATATATATATATAAAGTACTATTTAAAAGGGAAAGTGGTTTTGATTAATAAGATAATATTTTAAACTTATTTCACACTATTAAAAAAGAATCGGATATTGATTTTAATTGTTTTTGTTCTTACACAATAAACAACAAAGCTAAAAAAAAAAAAAATTATGTTAAAAGAATGCATCAATAACAAGAGAAAACTTTATAGCAAATATTACATTTTATTTTGTAAAATTTGAAGTATTACCTTTCCTGTAATTTTTTTTGTTATATTTTTATATAATTGAACAAAAATATTGAGAAAACATTCTACATCACAAGATCAAATAGGTTTATTTTAACCAATCTCTCAAATTTCCACTTTAGTTCTTATTTAGCAATAAAAATCCTTTTTATAATATATAGTTTATATAATTTAAAATTTATTTTATTAAAAACATGCATCAACTTTTAAACTTTGAATTAAAATTTTCATGATGCTAGAAAATATGTTGACAATGCCTACATATTTTTCTCCTTTGCAAAATATTAACTTGAAATTCTACTCATAACATAGCACAAGTACTTGACTAATAACAGAAAAAACTAAAGCAAAAATAGTTTGGAGGCTACTGTAGACTCTTTCTCGGTCTACTATTGACTTCAATAATAATAAAGGTATGATCCTTGCATTATTATTATTTTTCATCTGAGTCCTTGAAAATGGGCTAAATTACAATCATCCTTCTTTTTCTACTATTGTTTCTTTATCTGCACTCTCACTCTTATTTTCACTTGTTTTTTTTATCAAAGAAGAAAATCCAATTTATATCAACTTAACAATACCCAAAACAATTCCCTTATCTTCCCTTCCTTAGTTTTTATGATAAAGAAAAAACATAAAAAAAAAAATAAGAAAGAGAAATAAAAAGTCAAAAACACAATAACCATTAACAACCATAGATGAGAAAGAATGAATGGTGGTTCCTTTCAAGGTTAAGGCTTTATAGAACCACATTATAGTCACATCGGTTAATGTTCGCTTCTTGTTTTTTAATTTTTTTTATCTATTTTTTCAATTTTTTTTGTTTGTAGCTTATTTAGATATGTTAATTTTAAAGAATATGTTTTATGTATGGATTTAAAATCTTAGTTTAGGGGTTTTGTTGATTTATAGGTTTGTTTTTAGATGTGTTTGGTTAATTCTGTGTTATTATGGATTTTTAGGGTTTTTTTTATTGAATGAGAAAAACAAGGTTTGGTTGATTTGGATATTTGTTTATCTTAGAGCTTTAGTACATATTAAATATGTGTTTTGATGCTTTAAAAACTATAGGTTTGTTTTACTACTAAGGAGGATATTTTTTTTATTTCAACACTGGTTATAAGAATGTCCATAAAAAACAAGATAAATATAGAAGATAAGAAAATTATCTTGTACTTTAGTAAGATTATTATATTATCCTTTTCTTGGTACTAGATATCATCATACACATTATATGAGTTTTGATCATTTTTTCCAATTAAATATTTATGGTATGACATTTTTGTTTATATCAAAACCTTTTCATATCATGAATACAATTATGGTGAGTTTTTCTCTTATAAAATAGGAGCAAATTTTCTTATATCTAGAGATCTTTTTCTTTTTTTTTAAATTGTGTTTAAAATATTCCCCAAGTTACTTCATACTTACATAGGTTTCATTGAAAGAATTGTATGGTTATTTATGGTCTTGTTTTAACTTATCTTTGTGTCATGTGAGATGATTTTTTTTTATTTATCTTCACTCCAATGACTTCTTTTTTTATGAGTTATTTTTTTCATATGATTTTCTCAATTGACTATTTCTTGTTTTTTTTTTTTTTTTTACTTTTTCATTTTTGATGTTCCTTATGTTTTGCTCTTTATTTTTCAACTTCTTAAGGTGCTTCATTGTTATCCATTTTTTTTTATTGTTTTTATAGCATTCAAGTATGAATATGATTAACACATGTGAATCAATAGCAACTCATGTTTATGATTCAAAATTTAACAAACACGAATCATAAAGATTTTCAAAAAAAAAAAATCATACATAAGATTAAAATTCACTTTTATGAGTCATCATAGTCGGATGAAAATAAGAAGAAAAATGCTAGATTTTTTTTCCTGACACTTGATAGTACTTATTAGATGACTAATTTAACTTTTTAAGATTTTTTTTTTTGTCGCCGAGATAATGTGTGGAGCACTCCATAGGGGTGACCAACTAGTTTCTCTTTCTTTTAAACGAGGCAATGAAGATCACCTCTCGCTATTATAAGAGATATGATACAAGTAATTGGTTAATAGTATCTAGACAAATCATATTATTAAATTTTCTTTCTTTCTTCTTGCTTATGCTAAGGTTTTTTCGTGTTTATGCTTTTTTGCTGGTAACTCCTTTGAAACTCCATAGGTCTTTTTTTTCTCTTCGTGTTTCCTTATCTATTTGTATTTCTAAGAATAACATTAGTAATTATATTGTGTCTTCTTAACCATGGATTTCTAATTAATTAAATTACATCTTATAAATGTATGATTTTAAAAAAAAAATCCAATTTTGCTTGATCGTACATGTTTATCTTTTTGTCTTTTGTATAACCACCTTTTAGTTTTGAGTTTATAATCACCTTACCCCCTTCTTTTCCTTTTCTTCTTATTTTACTCCATAACATTTTTCTCTTTTTTTTTTTTTATATTATCATCATAAAAAATAAATTAAATTGAAAAATAGAGGTTTATAAATGGTATATGATAGTTAACTCCTATTTACAATACTTAGAATATAAAGTCATTAGAAACTCATTTTTCTCTGATTAGTTTTTAATGAAAATAATAGAAAATATTTTTTAATTGCTAAACCAAAATACTTGACCTAAAAGTAAATAATGAATGAAGTTTACATGAGTCCATGTTCGTAAGTGACTAACCTTTACTAGAAAAATCTAAATGGGTCTATGTTATTAAGTGAAACCTTGACCGAAAATATAAATAGGTTGATGTTATAAAGTGACCACCCTTGACAAAAAAAAGAAAAAGACCTTACCCAATCCAAATGGTTCCATGTTATCTAGTGATCATCCTTGATAAAAAAAATAATAATAAAAAATGGTTCCATATTATTAGGTTAGCACTCTTGATAAGAAAATCTAAATGGGTCTATATTATCACATGACCAACCTTGAAACACATCTCAATAGGTTCATATTATTAGATGAACAACCTTTGTAAAAAAAATCTAAATCGATCCATGTTAGCAGGTGACCAACCTTAAAAAAAATCTAAATATGTTTATGTTATTAGTTGACTAACTTAGGGGGGTGGGGGAATCTAAATAGATCCTTGTTATCAAGTGGCTAATCGTCATAAAATATCTTAATGTGTCAATGTTATCAAGTGACCAATCTTTGCAAGCAAATCCAAATGGATCCATATTATTAAGTGACTAACATTAAAATCTAATAAGTAATCTCATTATAAAGATATTATCCTCAAAATAAAATATTGTTTTATAGACAATCGACCACCCTCATATTAAATAATTAAAAATAGTCTTATTCAAAGGTGACCATCCTTATATAAAATAATTAAAGAAATAGTATAAATTGTATAATTTAGTTTGACTTATCTAACAATGAGATTCAATTAAAAGATATCTTGATTGCAGACTTAACTTGAACTTCCTAAGTACAGGGCTTACATTTTATGATGACAAAGTTGATTATAATTATAAGGCTTGGAAATTTCATGATGATATGCTTTGAAGTTTTGTAATTAAAAGGCTTAAATGTAGCAATAACTTATTCTTGTTTATTCAAGAAGAAAAACTTATAATCTTTAAAATTACAATATTCTTTTTTGTATATCATCACCACTTTGAAAACCTTTAGTTTTAAGAATGTCAATAATCACATATTGGTTTACTTAAACCATTTAAATGATCCCAAGACCTTTACTATTTGCCATGAGTTTATCTATCTTTTTTCTTTTCTTTTTTTATCATTGTATAAGCATGGTTTATATATCATATTAGCTTGGCCCAAATTAATTATGCTTTTCACTAAGTATAGTCTAAGGATTTCTATTCATTACTTTTCATAATCACTAAAAAAATGTTGTCACTTTAACTCATAATAAATTTCATCAAATCATTTTTTTTCATTTTAATTGGTCTTATAAAATGAAATCTCTTTAGTCTAGCCATGATTATTATAGGAACGCATGCATCATCAATATTTTTGTCATAAACTTTGTAAATTTATCCAATGCAAAACTTTTATAAAAAAAAGCATCTTTTGTGTTTTTGGACCAAGCCATAAATTTTAATGATTGTATTCATGCAACATTAAATGCTATGATGACATCATTGTGATGTGAATTTGAAAGTATTTTCAACAAATATGCATATTTTTTGTTTGGTTGAAAGATTAGAATTTGGATATTTTTGTTGGAATATAAAAAAATAGGTTTGTAAAGAAATGATTGTCCCTAAATTTTAGTATTTTTTTAATTCTTAGAACATATACTTTGACAAATTAAAAATTGTTTTTTAAAGATAATATTGAGTTCTAAAAGTGAATTTAAATTTACTTAAAAGAAAAATCACCTTGTTTTTTATAGTGCTGCTTTTATATATGATTCAATGTTATGGAGAATGACATATGATGTACAAATAAATCATGATTTTTACGTGACAGACATTTTCTTCCCTCTTTAAAGCATAACACAATATCAACATAAGAGTATTATTTTCAATTAAAAAAATCTTTTAAAAGCATGTAAATTTAAACAGGGTTCATGGTTATGCAAAAGATGGGACACACAAACACACACACACATAAAGCTCAAATGGTGTTTAAGGATGTAAAGACATGAGATCATTGATTTTGTGTGGATACCTTTAAGTTAGTTGCCTTGATTATGTCATTTTTATAATTTTCTCACCTCAATATCAATTCTCGAAGCTCTATCTCATTCTATCATTAATATTGTGTTTTTAAATCTAAACTTTGTAACCATATTCAGGATAATTGAAGAGCCTTTTATTATTATTTTTTTGTATGTAGGTCATTTTATTACTCTCTTTTTATGTCATTCTTCATATTTTTCCCATTTTTTTTTTTTGAAAAACTTCATTGATTGTTCAAAACCTCTCAAAGCATGCCTTATTATATAAGGAGTACTCTAGTGTCAATAATTGTCTAAAAAATATACAAGGCTTAAAATGGGATGAAAAGGATAAACTTTTACTTGTGATGAATATATTAAAAATAACTTTTCTTCATCTCAAATTCAAATATATTCATATTAATAAATTATATCCTTATTCTTAATCAAGAAAACCTTAGTAAGAAGTTGTGGGAATTATACCTAACATGTATACTATTCACCATCATTTGTAATTAATTCACTTGATTGTATTTTGGCTTAAAAATACTTTCCTTTTTAGAGTTTATTGGGACCAAAAGGTCATTTTAAGGAACATAACTTACAAGCTAGCAAGATTTTATCTCTTTGGATTTATTGATGCATGACTATATATTTTGAGTTCAAATTGAGAGATAATTAGACTCTACCTTTTAAGATTCATTGGGATTGGAATGAAAAATTTAGGATTGATTAAAGGATTGCACACTACATTTTGAAATTCCACCAATTTTGAATGAATTTGTCATGTTACTCTTGAATAAGCATCTCATGATTTCAAAATAATAATAAAACATATGAAAGATATTTTATTAAAAGATATGGTTTAATACCAAAACACAATAAATTAATCTAATCAAATAAGGTTTTAATGACCTTATCAAGAAAGTTCAGTTACAAAAATGGTTTGACAACACAATTTTTTTATATCATCTCCCTTCATCAAACACTTACATCCTTGTAACATTTATTGGATATTGTTTCCATCATCTTTTCCAATTACTTATTATGCATATAATGAATTAGTGATGATACAAAACATATCATTATCCTTCAAAAATATAACATGACCTTTGCTCATAAACATTTGGACTTGATACCTAAAATTTTTATAAGTTTTAAATGAATGACCCTAGCTCTTGTCCTGACATCCATATCCTATATTTTAATTATAACACATATGATACTATAAAACTCAATGATATTTAATGAAGGTCTCTCACTCGAAGTTCATTTTCATATATGCCTTTGAAATAGTGCTAAAACTCAATTATGGGTTTATGATATATTTTTTTATAACCAGAGCATCCGGATCAGTTTATACGCACTGAATATCCTGTAAGCCCAATGGACATGTAAGACACCATGAGGGTGACAGGTATGCATATAAATGGTCGAATCCTGACACAGAGGAAGGGAACAAGTTCCATTTTTGGGTTTATGATATTTTATAATCTAGGATATGCGTAAATTCATGAATCTCAAGTGCTTTAGAAATGACTTCTTCTAATACCAGGCATGTTTGTAAGAAAATGACTTTTTTCACACGTAAATGATAAGCTTTTAAAAAAGCATAATCAAATTAGTAAATGGAAAGCATCAATCAGTTGGATAAGCATTCAAAATTTTCTCTGATAAGAATGCTAATGTGAGCTATGATATAACTATTTCACTAAGAATGCTAATGTGAGCTATGATATAACTATTTCACTATGTTTGGTTCTTTTAATAGTTTGTTTAAGGAAACCAATTGAAAAGGTTGTTTAATTTTTCCATGAGTTTATTTTATTAAATCCAATCTAAGTTATTTTCCATGATGCAATTCAATGTAATAATTTAAAGAAAAACAAATTAATCTTTCAAATTGTATTTAGTATTTGTTATACCCTTCCACTAAAAACTAGGAAATGCGTCCTTTAAAGATTTGAGGTATAAATATTCTTTTGTTGATCTAAAGAAACATTGGATTGCTAAGCAATTTTATCTTGTGTTTTTTAATTTCTATCTTTGATATAAATAATACATTATGATAGGTTATTCAATATATTAATCAATATATTTTAAGAATAAAAGTCTTGAAAATATTCATTCATTTGAAGATAGAGGACATGGTTTAACATGGTTTGTCCATATATTTTGGAAAGGTGTTTGAAACTTTTTTCATTAAAAAAAATAAGAAAATAACTTTATGTATTAACTAGCAAAATTTGAAGAAGAAAACTTGAAGAAATTGATTCATCTGAAATGGGAAAAAATACCAAATAATTTATTAATTTGTCACACACTCAACTCCATTTTCTTTTAGTGTTAATCAATTGAATTGTAAAAGGCAAGATACACACTAAAGGATTTGATGTATTAAGTTGTATGCTTGATGAGATCGTAAATACACTATAAATTTATTCAAAAAATAACATCAATATCAACACATGTTTAATATGTAGCTATTGGAACTTCTACCCATTTGTAATCTATTAATCAAACAATTAAAATACTAGATGACTTCCTTCAATTTGTTCATGCTGAGTAATATTTATGTTGTGAAACTATGTAATTTTGACCATTAAACTTCATAGATAAGTTATCTAGTTGTTGTTACTGAATCAAGTTTTACTCAATATTCATGTTTTTCATATATAATTATTGTTAGAGAAAATAATATCGATATTTTAGTACTTATTTAACACTGTATTTTAAAAGAGTTTTTTTAAAAAAAAACTTGATATTTTATTTTAAACTAAAAAAATTAATATTTTTAGATTATTTTATTCAAAAATAATTTTTAAAAAATAAAAAAAAAATATTTTTTGAATGAAAAATACTTTTAAAAAGCAACCCTACCATCCATGATTATATTATTAATATTTTATTTCATTAGCCACTCTAACATATATTGTCCGTTGCTATGTATGGCTGGAAATTTTTTTGCAATGCCATGTAATATCCATTACTCATTTATACTTCTTGCAAGTCTATTACAACTTATAAGATATTATGTAACGAGCAATGACATTATAAAATGTATTGTTACATGACGAGGCCCTAAAATTATATCCTCCGTCCAGGGCTGCCCGTGAGCTTGGGCTCTAAGAAAAAGGATTGTCTAATTACTCGGCTTTTGTTTTGTATCCAAGCCCATTGGGCCTGTGGTAATCAGTACTAGCGATCCGAACCTATTAGGAGCAGATCATACGAACTCGGGTCGTCACACTGTAATCCTAGTTTAAACTTTGAAGGCCTTCGGCCCCCTCTACAGCATTGAGCATATTTAGCCATGAAGGATCATAACAAAGTTCGTAGAAAAATTCTCATGGTGTTTTTGTTTTGGGTTATGAACCGGGCCTGGGCCGATGACAACAACAAATTGATGTTCGTCGTCGGGGTAATGCAACTTTAACCATTTTAGCATTCAAAAAATGAATGAATGTACCCAAGAGGAGATCCCAGAAGACTATGTCGTGTTGCCAGTGCCATGGTTATCAAACTCGTAAGTTGACTCGTAAAATCTTACGATTATACGATTTTGCGAGTCAACTAAAGAAAACTGGTTAACTTAGAGATAAAAATCGAATTCGGTCAAACTCGGTCAAACTCGTATAATATCGGTTTGACTCGTAAAATCGGACCGGATGGGTCAGATTTTATGATTTTTATCTATCAAGATTATCGCTTCAAAATTTTTAATTTTCAAGCTGCCTCCTGCTCTCCTTTAATTATATTTAAACTAAAATTTAAAGTGGGACAATGCTATTTGTCCGATGTGGGATAACTTTCATTGTCCCACATCGGCATGGTTTTTGTCCAGCGGAACTATATATATATATATATATATATATATTAAATATATATTATAAAAAAAATAAAATTATTGTGTTGTAATTTATATAGCACATCAATAAAATATTTATTTTAAATTTGTTAGTTTTTACCTAATAAAATTATATGGACATAATTGTTTTGTAATGTATTTTTAAGTTATTTTAAATTATATATGAACCTTAACTAATGAAGTTTTATGAATATAATTATGTTGTATTGTATTCGGAAATATTGTACTTACGATTTTATGATTTTTCTACCTACACGATTTTAGCTGTGATTTTATGATTTTTGTACGGAAAAATTCAAGTACGATTTTACAATCCGAGTTTCTGAACCCCTTTCCGTGTCGTATCAAAATCATGATTTTGACAACCATGATCAGTGCACAACACCATTGAAACAGCAGACTACCGAGAGGAATATGCATTCCAAGTACAAAGTCTACACAAACAATATGCCCGTAATTAACAAGTCTATCCTTACATCGGTCAACCTCAAGAATTCCGAACGACCTTTGAAATTTTTTGGCACGGGGATAATATTTTTCAAAATTCTAACAACACCATCTTAGGTTATATGTACTTCTAAATAATGTATTTGAACAAAAAGTAAAAGGAAAAATACAAAAATAGAAGTGAGGAAGAGTGTAAAATTTTGGAAAGGCCTTTGGAAACTCTTTTGCCACCCTCTTTTTTTTTATAGTGAATTTTATATCCTAAAGTTTGAAGGAATTAATCATGGTAATAATCAAAATAATTCTCACCATTATCAACTTTGGATTAGTCATAGATCAAAAATTAGACTTGAATATAGTGGTTATAAATTTGATTTTTTGAACTAAAAAACCTATTCAAATTTGCAAAAAATAAAATTGGAAGAGATTGTTAATAATTATGAGCTGAACCAAACAAAACAATGAACTAAAGAAATTATTCTTCATGGAGGAGGTTGAAATCAAAATTTTAATTGAAAAAACAAATTATGACCCAAAATAAGCTTTTATTACAATTAGGTGTTGAGATTGTATTTTTAAACTCAAAACGTAACTTCTATGCTCTAAAAGTTTAGGTGTTTTTTAGGTTTAATTTTACCTTTATAAATACCAAGAAATTTTTTTTTTTTTTTTATGTGTGATAGAATTATTTTAGAGAGTTTTGAGTTTCATCTAAACATATTAACTAAGAATTCTTTAAGATTAACTTCTCACTCATCCACAATTTATTTTTAAAAAACTTGTTTAAATCATATTAATATTCATTGTTAAAGATCTTTGGTTGAAAATTAAGTTCCAACCAAGTTTCAACACAGGATATCCATTTTAATTTGATCTTAAATATACTTATTAATTATGTTTTAGCAAATTTCTCAATATTTTCTAGCCGTAGCTATATAAAAAAAAGTCTGAATTATATCTATTTTATTAGCTCATCAAGTATCAACAACACCAAATAGATTCGCGATACAATACATTTTACTGGGTATTATTGCAATTGCAATAGCCACTCCAACAATCATGAAAAAAAACTTACAACAAATCTCAAGTTCGAGTGAAGACATATATTTTTTATAAGAGTCTAGAATAACCATCCTAAGAGGCATGACATGGTGGCTAAAGGCTTGAGATTTGCATAACAAGTCTCAAGTTTTAGTCAGAACATGCACTTCTTGTAAGAGTTTGGGACAGCCGGGGTTTTACTCTCTACCTAGGCTCACAAAGTGCGTTTTTCGAAGAGTGGGGTTTCCTGGAATCCAAAAAAAAAAAAAATAACCGAAGTTGTATTCGTTCACCTAGTCCGACAAAATGCATTTTAAGGGGAGGTTACATTATTTTAGAAAAATTTCCCTACCTAATTAATGGGGAAATTTATCTCGGTCAGCACATGGAAACTTTGAGCACACCATCTCTCTTTCAATATTTGGCGAGGCGGGAATGATGACCGCGCAGCCTAACACTATTTCGCAAAGAATTCGAGATTGTCAAATGGGAAGGTGGTGTCAAAATCTAAATTATCGATAGAGATATCCAAATCTCTGGTTGGTGAATTGGTTAGCGAAGTCGGAGCTGAAATTTTCTCGGTGGTGAGTCCACACCCTCGGGTGCTCACATTTTGGTAACACATTCCAAAGCTGTTGATATGACATGGTGACACTGAGAAATAGTTGGATTCTGACGTTGCAGGAGATTTAAATGTTGGGGAACAGCTACCTGGGAAGCTTTCAACCATGGAGTCTGTGAAAATAGTGTTTTCCTCGTTTTCAATCCCAGATGATGTACATGGGAAGGAAAAGGATGGGAAAATGTCGTCCTTGGAGCCCAAGTCGTTTTTGACTTCATTACAGTCTAATCCAACGTGACGAAATATCTCCTTTGATGGCTTCGGTTTCTCTTCATGCTGCTGCTGAGAAAGATATCTACTTCGTTTCGAGAAATCATTGTTCAGGGAAGGCGATGCCACTGGTGGAGGAGAGGCTTGGCTACATGTATGCCTCCCTTGATAGTTCACTTCAAAAATTGAATGGTTATCGTCAGATCTCTGTACTTGCTTCGTGGCCAGACAGCCTTGTGAATGACGGTGAGTGCATCTGTAGTATCCTCTGCGATTTGCAACGCCAATTATTGTTAAAAATTATTCTAAATAAGCATAATCAGATGGATTAATAAGAAGATTAAACTTGCTACATGGCTATCGAAATCATAGCGGCTTGGTCAGACAATCTTGAACTGGGAAGGGAAGGTTTGGAACGCTGCAATGAGGTTTGATACGGTGATGATGATTGTATGAGTCATGGTTGATCACTATTAAATTATATATAAAAAAAAAACTACAAGTCGCCTAATATAGTAAAAGAAATTAAGGTAACCAGTTAATAAAAATTTCAGATAATAATTAATTACTCGAACTATATTCTTTATTATTTATGAACTTTAAATTGTAATATTTCTCTTAAACTTATTTTGACTAGTAAGAAAATAATGGTGCAGAAGATCTCAGATTATTTGAATTGCTTGATTGGGGTTAAGGAAAACTTGGTTAAAAGAAAAAACAATTCAGGTAATTTAAATATTCATTACTGAATTTGAGAAATAAATCAGATAGTTTTAATTACTGGGGCCGTATTCCGAGCGACTTTAACGAGAGCAGTCAGGACACGACCTCAAGCTGTGCTGGCACTTTAAATGGAGCCTCGACCAAGTAGATAAGGTCTGGTGCCGAGCAATGACGACATTATTAAAGAAGCTGTCCAATCTTTTTATTCGTACAATTTTGATAAGCGACGAAATTTTTGTTCTCAACTTTTAACACGTGTAGATAACATGATTTAGAGAGCGGAAAAACTTGCTCGGACTCTCACCTTGGAAATTTAGCTCCGAGAATATCTTTCTGCCCGTATTTCCTCCAGCAATAACCATCATCAAGCGGACCTTCGAGGCCATTCCCCGAACAAACCTTCACTTGCTCGGTCCACCGAGGTTGCGTCTTTCTACATCGACACACAATCCCCAATTCTAAGTCAGATCATAAATTCATTATCATTCACAGTTCACCTGAAAAGCAAACCTTGCAAAGTGGTAAGAAGAAGAAAAAGGGGATTATTACCTTTTCCTGGACACCTCGCTGCTCAATTCCTCGATGCAATCTTGATTAGAGACTTCACTCCTAGAAATGCTGTTGATAAATGATTGCGGCGATTTCATTATGCCAATTGTTGTGGGCTTTGGTTGATCAGCAACTAAAGCACCGCAATTTCTTAGCATTGAAAGTGCTTTCTCGTAAGAAGAAAGTATCTTCTCAACTAGGGATTGACGTGCTTCAAGGGAAGAGGAAGAAGGGTTAAGATGGTTCCTGAGCTGTTTTGCAAGCTCTTTCCCTTGAGCTAGCTCACTAACTATAAACTTCTGCTCCCACTCCAAGGACTTCTCCATTCCGAAGATGCAGTGAGGACAATTCAACTGTTCTTTCGAAGAGTTAAGGTGGGATTAGATCTGGGTCCAATTGAGATGCAGAGTAGTACAACAGGGGAACGTTATTCTATCAAGAGTGAGCTTTGGATTGAAGAATCCAAAGCAAAAAACATAGAACCGAATGGAGAAAGAGAACTATATGTCTAGTTTTAAATAGAGATCAAATTGAATGAGCCAAAATAGCAGCAGGGTTTGTGAGATCACTTGCTAAAACAGAGAAGACGAACAAAATGTGCAAGTAGAAAATGATCTGAAACGACTGGTTGGGTGTGTGGACAAGAGAGATATAAATGCAATGATGAAGCTATAAAAGGAAGTTAGAGATTTTTGTTGCTGATCAAGAAGGTGTGAGGAAAAGGGAGATTTAAGGGAGGGAAGGGGGAAGGAAGAGACAGCCTCTTTACTGGAGAAAAAGCTGCTTCTTTTTTTGTTTTTTTTTTCACAAAGCAGTGGGGCCAGTTTCAGTCTTGAGGTTGAGTGTTAGAAAGAATCAATTGCTGACCATTTCAAACCGCAGCAGCGCAAGGCCCCTACACACATAAAAACAATTAAATCGACAAAATTAAAATAAAAAATAAGACAAAACATAACAAATTATTAAAAAAAACTAAAAGAGAATGGTGACAGGGAGTCACCAATCACTGCTCCCTGGCTCTCCCTCTCGACTTCGACGAATTTGTTATACAGTTCAGGACTTCGCAACGCGGAACAAAGGTTTCGACAGTATCGGTTGTCTTGTTCTGGCTTCCTAGTTCACTCTCTGGCTTCCTAGTTCACTCTCTGCCTTTCTACACTAAGCTATGCTGAAAGATTAAATAAAAATGGAGTTAATTATCCTATAATATGAAAAATAACTAAATTCCGATGCGGCTGACGTGTGAGGTGGGCTTGAAGGTGACGGCTGCTGATAGATCACCGACGTGTACACGCTTGCATCGAGCATATAATAATGCAATTTCATGCGCTATAAAATATTTTGTAGCCATATAACCAAGTATATAGTTTATGCATTGATAGCTGTGCTTTTCCTATGTTTTTGGGCTCCGTCCTGTCGTCTACCTGCAACTTCTGAAGTGGTTATGAATGTTATATATACAGAGAGAGAGATATACTTTTATGCATATGAATGAGCAGCAGAAGAAAACTAATAAGTTTTAAATTTACCATTTTAACCTTGGGGATATTTCGTTTGACCACCATGGAAACAATCAACGACATAAGCAGTGATAAAGTTGCATGCACCCTGCCATTACCAATAAGTTCATAATAATAAGGAAATATTTATATTCTTTATTATATATGAGTAAAAAATGTATTTAATTATTTATCTTGAGAATTTTCAAAGTTTGAAATTATTATTTAAAGCGAGCACAACGAAGAGAACTAAAGCAAACTCTAAGAAAATAACCATGTAAATACTATTGTTTTGATTTAAATAGAAATTAAATAGTTAAAGATATTGTATTGAGAAAAGTAAATAGTACTTTACTATAAAATATTTAAAACCAAAAGCTATATATTTTGAAGAAAAAAAATATTTTATTAATTTTCTATCTATAAAAAAAGTTTATATATTGTCTAAAACTATTAAGGGAAATTGATTGGATAGTTTTTATTTATTTATTTCTTGTCATATTCGTTTGATTCTACAAGCTCAATGTCTTATCAAGAGTTAATTCTAATTAATCTTTAATTACTTTAGTTCTATTCAATCATCTCAGATTCATTGACTCTATAAATTCAATGAATTCTATGGAGTGAACCTCCATTAAATCTTTTCATATTCATTGGCTCTACAAATTTAATGAGTTGTCATGAATTAATTCTAATTAATTTCACATCCCACATCTCCTGTACAAACCAAGGCGTGGAGAAACTTCATTCTTTAAAGTAGAAGTGGGAGTCCAAAAGAAGAAATTAAATATAATATTTATGCTTTCTCTCTTATTTACTTATGTGTTCTTATTTCTTTAACTTTAGGTTTTCTCATTGTAGAAAGAGAAATTAAGTAAGCTTTTTCTAGTTTTTTTATTCATATTCTTATGTTATACTATGTTATAAATATATAATTGGTTTTTATTAAATAATTAAAATATATATTTCATAAGAATTTGTATCTATTTCAAAAATATCAAGCTATTTTTTAAATTTCTTTTATTATTGTAATTCATAAAAATAATTTCAAGAAATTCCCATGTTGATTAAGAATGCACACTATTTGTTATTTTTCTACTTTCAATTTTTGGAAGAAAATTGGGTTTTATAATTTATTTTTATTTTTTTAATAGGATTATTTTAGTCTCATGGCTAAAATTATAAATTTGATAGGTTAATTACATTCAAATCAAGTTTTTGTTTTAATTTTTTTCTATAAGGTTATGACCGGGAACACGGATTAACAGATTTACCATGTTTTATGAGCTGTATGGATTATTTTTAGACTCATAAATTCAACTAAGATATAATAAACTAATTCTTACATGATTTAATTATTTTTTCACTAGAAAAAAATAATTAAAACCATCAAAATATTTTTCTTACATCCAAAATCTTTTTTACCCACCCACGTTCTAGACATAATATAGCGCACGTCCCTATTCCATGAGACAGGATTCTTTTTAATCTTTCATCAAGGTTATTTAATGAAAAACCACTCATTAAATTTATATTTTAGCTATTTTTATTTAACTATGTATTAAAGTATAAACTTAATATTTATCAACATTTTGTAAAGTCCAAAACACTCTCAAGTGTAATCATTCATATCCTGTGGAATCTACAGTTAAAAAATATCATGAACATAGTTGAAAGTCTAAACTATGACCAGGAATGCCTCCTTTGACCATCATGTCATGAATTTCAAAGATACAAATGTGAACAATTTACCAAATTTCCAAGACGATTTCACGTCTAGACCAATTCACGGGGCAGAACTTTCCATGAAGCGACTTCGATATGGTTCCGAAAGCAGGTCTGCAATGAATTGAGGGACGTGTGAGGGGTGCCTCGTTGCTTCGTCTTTTTCTTTCCATAATCTGCCAAGATTATATCATATGAAGATGATGTTTGAGATTGTGGTGCAGTTTCTAGTTGCAAAAAAATGGAGAGTTTTGGTGTTTATTGAAGGTAAAGATTTGAAAAATATAGGTGGGACTCACATATAAAATTTACTCAATCCATGATTCATGGAAAGTAGTAAATTGTTGCTTTTAGTATAGTGAGGAGAGGGTTGGGAGGGTCTGGGGCAGCATATAAATAATCTAAAAATTAATTACAATAAATAAATATATTAAAAGAAGATTACAGTATAATTTTTGTTTCACAATCATAATTTTATTTTAGATGATATTTTACTAAATGTTATTCTGAGATCGCAGAAACCTGCATGAATAGATTTATAGTTCGTGATGAAATTACAAGTAATTTGATGAGAGAATAAAAAAAAGTGTCTAATTTACTTGAATTATTAATTATATTTTATTATTATAATTATTAAATATTAAAAAAAAACAATACAACACACACACACTTTAATGTAATTTCATAAGTTCAAAACAATATGAAAAACTTGATAACCAAACACTTGAAACTGTTTTTCATTAAACTCAAACTCAATCACAGTTTTAACCAAACACTTTAAAAATTATTTTGAACCACAGTTAAAGTATTTTTTATGAAACTGTTTTTTTAAAACCTCAACCATAAAAGTAAAAAAAAATATCAAACACACCGGAAAACTAGTTCAGAGCGTATATCAATCATTTGGTGTTAAAGTTTGAATAAAACTAGCAAGTGTAGAGAGATTTAATTTTTTCAGAACAAAATCATTATTGCCCGCACGCCTATCCAATTCATACTCTTGATCAGAGTTGTCAATATCGTTCCGTTCCACCCAAAACGGCCAGAACGTTCCGTTCCATTCAAAAAACCGAGACAAAACGGTATCATTTTCATCTCGGTTTTAATTCCGGCTTGTTTCGAAAATTCTGGTCGGAACGTCTCGGTACTGTTCCGGGTGTGCCGTTTCGGCCTTAAAATCCTCCTTATTTTGATTGACTTGTGATTTTTTTTTTCTAATTTTGAGATTATGTTTGTTTGCCCTTGTGTTTGTATTGTATAATTTAAAGTTAATTTATCTTGAATTTTAATTATGCTTATTAAATTAATATTTTAATTTCTTTTATATATATATATATATATATATATAAAATTAATTATACATGAATAGTACAACCCCAAAACGGCACGCCGAAATGCTCTGAAACCGAAACGTTCCATACCAATAGAAAAACCAGAACGGCAACCGGAACGGTATTGACAATCTTGCTCTTGATCACAATTTCATGTACTCACGGAACACAACTTTTACCTCATATAATTTGTTCTAAAAAAGATAACAAAAAGCAAGTTAAATCCGGTGAACCTATTGAATCCTTGATATGAGACATGATATGAGGACAACTCTATAAAAAAAAAAGGAATAAAAAACAATTTTCAATGAATGATGATTTTTGAAGAAAAAAAACTAACCTTCAGAACTTATAACATGGATCATAAGATTGAATCATAGGTTAAAAGACAAATCCAAAAACATAACAATGTAAAATTCTCAACTAACAAAAATAATTAGGGATAAACTTGAAAAAAAAATTGATTAAGAACTAAATTTGATAGAAAAATTAAAAAAAAATCATAATGATGAAATTAAAAAAAAATCAATTAAGAAAAGGACAAAAACAACTGAAAATAACAATAAAAAAACGAGGATTAAATTTGATATAAAAATTAAATGTCAAATAATAAAATTAAAAAAAAACTAATTCAATAAAGAATTCAAGACCAAATATATTATAATTAAAAAAAATAAAAGCCAAATCTAAAATTAAAATAAAATATCAAAAGGATGAGATTGAAAAACAAAATTAACTCAGTAAATAATCAAGAACTAATATATTGCAATCAAAGTAATAGCCTAATTTGACACAACCAACAAATAACCATATTTATTTTTATTCTCTTTTCAAAGGCCAACTCGATTTTCTAGGAGGGAGGAAAATAAAGAGAGGGAAAAAAATGCATGAACAAAGAAAAACAAAGCTCAATCGATGATATTTTCACCTCTCACTCCTCACTATAGCGACAAGGATGGTGAAGCATATAAAAGGTCACATTGGTGATTGGATGACAATATTATTATATTATAATTATCAAATACACTAAAAAATATTGTGATCTTATGGGTGAGTTACTGTGTATTATGAGATAAATCGTTGTGAATTATAATAGCATTGTTCAATTTTTGAACGGGCCGGTTCGGTTTCATTCGGTTGGTTTAGGTCGTCAGTTCATTGGTTTTTTCAATTTTGCACAATAAAATATCAGTTTAGCCCCTTGAAAAAGACAAAAAAAGGTTATGGAGGAGGGGTTCAACGATAATTACACATTTTCGGTCTGCTTCGGTACGGTCTGTAGTATTTTTTTATTTTTTTATATTTCTTTACACAGTAAAATAACTATTCTAGCCCCTGAAAGGACAAAACTCAGGTTTAGGCGAGAAGGGTGCCACATAAATTTTATATTTTTTTTAAAAAATAATTAAATATGGATATAGCCTCTAATAAGATAAAATAGATGGCTTAGGCACATGGGTAGGCCGGTAATTGACCTTTTTTTTTTAATTTTTTTTTGGAATAGTGTCAGCGTGTGTGGAACACGCGTCTAATAGTATTTTGCCTCACGCCCTGTTAAGGTGGACCATGAAGCCTACTCCAGTCAATGAAAATGGGCTCTCTACGTCTTCGTCGACTCGCATCCGAGTGGTCTTCCTCACAGTGCGGCGTGTTTTGTCCTCCGGTGGTTGTGGATGTGGCGGTGGCTGGTTAAAGTTGTTTTTTCTGAGTGTTCTCCCTCCTGCACACAAAGTGCAGGGGAGGCCCCTGGTTTTAATGTTGTTTCAATTTGGTCCTGTACTTTTAATTTTGTATATGGTCTAGATTTCTACCATATAAGTTTTGATTTAGTTTGATTGAGTCCTTCGATTGAAATTAATTAAATGTTAATGTTTCACTTCGGTCCTCTTTCTTTTAATTTCCGGATTGAGTTTTAATAGCTTAAAATATTTGGTACAAAAAATTTATTTTTTACAATTTTGTCCTTTGATTAAAATTGACAATATATTTGATTTTCATTTCGGCCCTTATACTTTTAATTTGTTATTTTAACCCCTTTATTTTTTTATATTTCTAGAATAAGTGTGCTCTTAGCTTTGATTTTAAATTATTGTTATTTTCTTATTTGATGAGGTGGTATTTTTTTAAAAAAATTAGCTCTTAAATTTTATTTTGTGCCTATGATCATTTGAAAATTGATAAATTTTTTTTCCTCCATTTGTTCTTTCTTTTAGTTTTTTATTGGTTTTTTTTTTATTTTCAAGTCAAATGAATTTTTTTTTACCTGATAATTTTTATTTTATTTTTTGTTTGTTCTTTTGTTAAAGTTTTTTTAGGATTTTTTAGTCTTAAATTTATTTTTATTTTTTTCATTAATAATAATAATAATAATAATAATAATAATAATAATAATAATAATTTTAGTTATTTTTCTTGCTTACTCTTTTGTTAATGTTTTTGAGTTTTTTTCTCTCAGGATAATTTTTAATAGCAATGATAATTTTAGATGTTAAGGTGTCGATATTGTTATTTTTATAATAAGGTATGGTGATCTATTTTATTATATTAAATTTTGCATATGTAGATATTATATTTTAATTTTTGACCAGCAAATCCTATTAATTTCTTTAATCTCAATAATTATAAAAAATATTTTCTCAACCTGCAATGTAGTGCGGTCAATTTTTTTAATTTTCAAATCAAATAATTTTTTTCTGCTAATAATTTTTATTTTTGTTTTATCATTTAATTTATTTTCTCTTTTTTTAATGTTTTAATGTTTTTTAGTCTTAGATTTAATTTTTTTTTCATTATTAACGTAACAATAATATTAATAGTTATAGTAATAATTATAGTTTTAGTTTTTTTTCTTACTTGTTTTTTTTGTGTTTTTTTTTCTTAGATTAGTTTAATAATTTTTATTGTTTTGGTAGTAATAGTGATGATAATTTTAGAAGTTAAGACTTCGATGTTGATCTGATTAATTATATCAAACTTTACATGTAGAAATATTATATTTTAATATCAATGGTTATAAAAATTATTTGCTCCTCCCGCAATGTAGTGCGGGCAATTAACTAGTATATACTGAAAGAGAGAAATGTTTTACTGTAAATTATGAATGTTTTTATTGTGAATTGTAATAATATTTTTGGATTGGTTTGGTTCTTGCATCGATTTGGTTAGGAAGTTTGGTCCTAGTTTGAATACTAAAACAATCATTTTGTCTTTATATAAAATAAAAACACAAGAGTTGTCAGAAATGGTGTCAAGGTTGTCATAACCCAATTTTGGGTCATTCCCCAAAACTACCCGAAAATAATGAAAAAAATAAAATAAAAGGGGGTGGTGTTGGTAGAAAATCAAAGTAAAATTTTGGATGTTTTTTGAAAGTTCGATCGTATCTCTTTTGTGCCCAGAAACGAAGGAAAACGCAGATTCGCGGCTAACGTAATTAATTATAAGATAAATCTGTGTAGAAAATTAAGTCGAAAGATATAATTATATTTTATGGGTCAATTCGATTTAATCGTTAGCCATTTTATAAGTGTAATTATGTTTGAGAATTAATTTTCAGTCCAATTGAAGGTTTTAATTAAACGCGTTAACTTAATTTTACTTTAAATTGGTCAAATTAATTTTATAAGGGCTTAGTCAATGAGAAATCAAGTTCTTGAATTTAATTCAGGTTCAATTGGCGAGATTGGAGTTTTCGGCGACCGATTTGAATTTTTTCCAAGCCAATTATGCGAAATTGGGGACCCAATTGAATAAATTGAGAATTTAATGGACGATTGAGGGTTAAATCGCACAAATCAGAAATCGAGGACCAAAATAAAAAGACGCGTAAAGTCAAGATTAATATTTGAAATTTCGACAAGGGTATAATTGCACAAAATCATAAATTTTAAATCCAATTTAGGGGTGCAATAGGAGCAAGTACAAATCGAAGAACCAAATTGCACTTTCACCCCTCCTCTTTACCTGCACCGACTAGGAAAGCTGCCCCCGCTGCCACCTTCTGCATGCAGCCACCGGCCAGCCGAAAGTAGCCCACCGTTGTGCAACGGTAACCTCAGCAAATGGCTATAAAAGCCCGGCGAAGAGAAAAACAGGAGGGGGGGAAAACGGAGAGAATTCAAAAAAAAAAAAGAGAGCTGGAGAACTTGCAGAGAAGTTCACGAAAAATAGAGGAAGAGGATTTGAAACACAAAGAGGAGAGAATGAACAGATGAGAGAAATATGATAGACAATAAAAAAAAGAGGAAAAACGAGCAGAAGAGAACTGGGAGAAGAGAAGGAATTCAACGTGAAAATTTTGAAGATTTCTGTTCCCTCGTGTTTGCTCCTTCATTCTCTCTCTCTCTGTTTTCGTTTTCTCCTCTCTCTCTCTTCCTCTCGGCCGGCCACCTAGGGCCACCGTTGATCGCCCATAGCCCTCCTTAGCACCACCATCATCATCCTCTCATCTCTCTCAGTCCGGTCATCTTTCCCGACGAGAAAATAGAGGTGACAACCCCGTGACAGCAGCGCCGGCCGGCCACTTCGAGCTCAATTTTTGGCCACCACAGGCCTCCATTCACGACGAGACCACGACCAAAAGAACCACTTTAACGTCCTCTACACCAAGGTACTAACCGTTTCCCCATTCTTTGTACTCGAAAAATCCATCAGCTACTGTTCATCTTCTCCAATTCATGCAAAAAATGTCCCGGTTACTGTTGTGAACAGTAACGGGTCGGTCAGGTCGGGTCAGGTTCGGGTCAGCCCAAAACCAAGATTTCTGGCCCGGTCCAGAATCTTTATGGGCCTAAGGCCCGGTCCAGAATCTTTATGGGCCTTAGGCCCATACCCAAACCTCTACGGGACTTAGGCCCCGACCCAAATACTCTTTGGGCCGACGACCCAGATCCCTTTGGGTTGCAGCCCAGCTGATGGATTATTAAATATGCTAGTGTATTATTAAATAAATAAATAATAGTAAAATATAAAATATATATATATATATATATATATATATATATATATATATATATAACAAAAAATATAATATAATATAATATATATATTAGAAAGTATCTAAAAAAACATGTTTTTGTGCATACGGCCAATACACTAGCATATTTTTTTTTAAAAAAAACTCTTTTTGTTTCGAAAAATATATATTACCTTGGAATTTTAAGAAAAATGTATTTTAGCATGGATTTCACAAAGAAAAATCATTTCTTGCATTCTTGGATTTTACAACATATTTGTAAAAGTCCAAAGGGTATTGGCCAATATTCCATAAAATATTAAAATATTATTTTTGGTATTTTTTCAATTTATTCATCGTTGATATTTGGATAAATAATCCTCAAGGGTCAATATCCAAAATATTTGACGGGGATAATTTGCATTTATTCACCGTTGGTGTTTGGATAAATAAATCCCAAGGGGTCAATATCCAAAATATTCGACAAGAATAATTTGCTTTTATTCACCGTTGGTGTTTGGATAAATAAATCCCAAGGGGTCAATATCCAAAATATTCGACAAGAATAATTTGCTATTATTCACCGTTGGTGTTTGGATAAATAAATCCTAAGGGGTCAATATCCAAAATATTCGACGAGGATAATACACCATCACCATTTAACCAACATTTTTTTTAAAATATCGAGATCATAACAAATCATAAACAAACAAAAACACCAAGCAGCTTACCTTAGGTAGGGCGTACTAGGGGTGCTAAAACCTTCCCTTTACGCAACCAGTCCCTTACCCTAGAATCTCTGAAAGACCAGTTTAGGTTTCCTAGTAACCATAATACTAGGTGGTGACTCCCTTTCTATGAAAAATAAAAATTAGACCCCTTCTCATTGAGTTCCCCGCACGCGGGGACGGTCGCCGGGACGCCGCCCTCATTTTTTAGGGTGCGACAAAGGTAATTTCACATTCCATTACAAAGTAAAATAATGATTTTACCCTCTAATAAGATAAAAATAATGGTTTTGCATGTGAGAGTGTTTTAGATATTTCATATTTTTTGAAAATATCTAAATATTAATATGCCCATATTAAGAAAACATATGCTGACAGTTTTCTTCATAGCGCTCCATTCAAGTGGCATGTGCAGAGTAGTACGGTGATGAAAAATATTCACTCAGCATCTTAGTTGCTGCACCACCATGTTCTCTTTCTTATGGTGTGACGCATATCATCACATGGTGGCCAGAGAGGTGATGATAATAGGTTTATCTTTTTTTCCCATTCTTGAAAAAAAGTTGAATGTTTTTATGCAATTGGCCTCGTTTTGCTCGATGGTTGATCACCAGTGCAAAGTTGTGGGTCTAATCAAACTTTTTTATTTTGATAAGCATGGATGCACAAGTCATCTTGTGGATATTTTGATTAATTTCATGGATTTTGAAGTTAACAATCATATAATCCTTTAATGACTATTATATTGGCAATAATAATGTTCAAACCTGAGACCACGAGAGAAATAAACCACTTAATTCCAAGCTTGTATCACTAGGGCATATACTAGATGGTTAGGTCAAATCTTTTTTTTCCCCGAAACATCTAGTTGTTTTCAATGTATTTTTTTAGTAGAATAAATGAGAGCTATATGTTTTATCAATAATAAAAATTATATAACTAAATTATTTTTTAATATATTTAAAATAAAAAATATTTTAAAAAACTACCGTTGTCATTCAAATTATCTAGAAGTTAAAACATAACATGGTTAAGTTATTGTTCATAATGAGATAAATCACCGCGGACGGCAATAATATTGCTCAATTTTCAGGTCGGTTTGGTTTGCCAGTTTATTGATTTCTTTTGTTATTGCACAGTAAAATAACGATTTAGTTCCTCAAAAAAGACAATAAATAGGTGCTAGCGGGAGGGGTTCCACGATAATTGTGCATTTTTGGCCCGATCTGATCCGGTTCATTGCATATTTTATATTTCTTTGCACAGTAAAGCATAGTAAATAACTATGTTATCCCTCAAAAAAGACAAAAATCAGCTTTGGCAAGGAGGGGTTCCACGAGAATTTCATATTTTTTGAAAATGGCTAAATATTGATATACCCTCCATAAGACAAAATTGAAAAGTTGGTTGCAAGGGTGTCTCGGTAATTTACCTCTTTTTTTAATATATATTCTGACATAGTACTGTTGGCCAGTCACCGGACGTGTCGTTCATTTCCATGCTCATGCGGGCTTCGGACATTGCTTGCAGTGTATTCCGGCATTAAAAAAAGCCCTACCAGTGTCTAGAATTATTTTCTGACATGTTCTCTTCCACATGTAGTGGTGCATGGTGGTTTAACATGGCGGGAGACGTGCTGGTGGTCAGTTGAACTTCCCCCCTGTTTCTCTCTCCTGACGTCGCAAATACACATTAGGCCCCGTTGTTTGTTTACTTTTCATTATAATCCATGAACTTTCTATTGTTTTGTATGGTTCTTATTCTAGCAATATAGGGTTTGATTTGTTTCAATTTTGCTCTTCAATTGAAATTAATTATATATTGTAGTTTTATTTTAGTCCTTAATATTTTAATTTCCGGTTTGGAGTGAAATCCTTAAGATTTTTGGTATTAGAGTTTTGAATTGTTTCATTTGCATCCTTCAATTCAAATTGATTACATATTTAAGTTTCATTGTAGTCTATGTTCTTTTAATTTCTGGTTTTGTCTTAAATTCTTTAATTTTATCGATATCAAAGTTTTGATATGTTTTAATTTTTTATTTTAAATGTAATTTATTATACATGTATTTTTCATTTTGACCCGTAGACTTTTAATCTTTGATTTTATTTTAATTCTTCTATTTTTTATTATATTTTTTGTAAATGGTTTCTTATTTTTTCCATGTTTATATATTTATGCACTTAGTTTTGTTTCTAATTTTTATTATTTTCATTGTTATTTAGATTTTAAATTTTTTTATGTGATATTTAAATTTTAATTTGTGTTGGTGATCATTTGAAAATTGAATTTTATTATTTTTTCTCTTTTTTTTTATTTTGAATTTTTCTTTATTCTTTAGGTCAAATAATTTTTAAAATATAGCAATATTTATTAATGTTTTGTCATTTATTTTGTTTTTTTTTTTTGTTAATATTGTTAGGTGTTGAAATTTTTAATTATTATAGATAAGGCATTCAAAATAATGATAATGATTATTTAAAGTTTTTTTTCTTATAAATATGTGAGACTAATTATATATTTTAATATTTATTTAATATTAGTGTTTATATATATATATATATATATATATATATATATATATATATATATATATAATGACCTAAGATTTTTTGAAGAAAAAAAAATTAATATCAGTGTATTGGAATATTTTTAATATAATAATATGAAGAATACATCTTATAAATAAAAAATTACTTAATCTGTTTTTCTAACAATAATTATGATGTCATCGATAGTATAAGTAATAGTAATTAGAATATGCATTATTTACAATAATATTTATAATAACAATTATAATAATTGTGATAATTTAACAATTATTATAATAACAATCACAATTATAATCAAAATGATTCATTAGTTGATGTTATTTTTCTTAGAAATTGACAAAATTGGTTGAAAAATTAGGACAAATTATCTAAAATGAAAAAATATAGAGCCAATTACCCGTCATTTCATCGTAGCTATAAATAATTTTTTTAAAATGCAATAAAAATATTAAGGGTCTTAGATTTTTTTCCTTTCATAATGCTATATATCTAAGTAAAATAATCATCCTATAAAACTTTCGGTTTTTACTAGAGAGAAAATATTTACAATAATAATAATAATAATAATAATAATAATTGTATATGAGGTATTATTATACAAAATGAGTTTAAAATAATTATAAAGATTATTGTTAAGGATTATTCTCTAAAAAATAATTATATATTTTAATATTTTTAATATAACACCTTAATATATATATATATATATATATATATATATATATATATATATATATATATATATATATATATATATATATATAATTAAGTAAGTTTTTTTTTAATTCTCAAATTAATTAAATCTTAGTATTCTGAAATACTTCAAATATAATAATATGAAGAACAAATCTTGGAAACAAAATTGATTTTTTTTACAACTACAATGATAGTAACAATGGTAATATTGTCAGTAATGATTAGAATATTAATTATTTATAATAATTGTTCTAATAATAGGTATAATAATTATGACAATTTAACAATCATGATAATAATAATAATAAGAATAAGAATAAGAATAAAGATAATTCATGAATCAATATTGTTTTTGTGAAAAATAGACTTTCATAACTTTTTTATGTATGATATTTCATATCAAATATTACATGAATAAAAGATATATGAAGAAACACATATAGAAAACAACTGAACAAAATTGGTCAAATTATCTACAAATAAAAAAATATATGAGCCGGTTGCCTTGCGCTTTATCGCAGACAAAACCAAATTTTATAATATATCAAATAATAATAATCATTCTTGATTTTTTTTAATAATGCTATATATTAGAGCAAAATAATGAATCTATAAGATTTTAAATTATTTATTTTTTGAATATATTCATTTTATTATAGATAATGCATTTAAAATCATTAGAAATATTATTTTAAAGGTTTTTTTGCTTAAAAATAATTATATATTCTGATATTTGTTCAATATTAACGCCTTAAAATATATAACAAATAACTAACAAGTGAAGATTAACTATACATGCATGAAAGAAGACTTACTTCATTTGACACCACCAAAGGTGAATTTACTTTGATTTTTTAACCAAATTTACATTTAATACGAAGATAAATTCTACTAAAAAATAAAATTTAAAACCAAGAGTATAGATATATAAATACAAATAAATTATTTAGAGTTATACCAAAACTACTAGAAAAAGACATGGATTGAAAATAAATCAAGAAATAAAAGAATGAATTTTTAGTTCCTTGCAACAATTTTAATTGTTTTAATTTAATCTTTCAGTTAAAATTATTTATATATTTTAATTTCATTTCGACCCATATAATTTTAATTCTTTATTTTAATTTCTTTATTATACACACACACACACACACACACACACACACACACACACACACACGCTTTTAATTTTAATTTTTAATTCTAATTATGTCCTCTTTTGTTTAAGTTTTATTTTTTTGAAATATTTAATTCTTAGATTTTAGGTTTTTTTTAATAAAAAATTACTTTTATAATATTTTTATTTATAATATTTTAGATATAATATAAATAAAACTCATAAACAAAATAGATAGATAAATTTACCTAAAGTTATGTACAATTAAAAAGTATATGAACCATTCCCATTGTGTTCCATTGTGTTTCTATTACAATGTTTTTTTTAAACTGAAAAAAAAAACTCATTTCTATTTTATATATCATAATTTTATTAATTAAATATTAAAATAACTAATTATAAAACATAAAAAATCAATCAATTTTTTATAAAGAAAAAAAGTATAACTCCATGCGGTTGCGAGATACCTCGTAGAACCTAAATTGAACCGTTTTGCTATTTCAGCAGCCGAGTGAGGAAATATGAAAAATGAAAGTGATTGTTGATTGAAATATCTTTTTGTATGGTTTTGGAATAACAAGGAAGAGTTGACACGTTTCTTTCCATGACTCTATATGAACTAGACATGGAAGAAGACTCACCACCACGATCTTATTCGCACTAATCTTACAGAGGGAGAGAAATGGAAGGAGAGAGAGGCAGAGTGTGTGTTACAGGGGGCACTGGGTACTTGGCCTCGTGGTTGATCATGAAGCTCCTGGAGCAAGGCTACCTTGTTAACACCACCGTCAGACCTCTCCCTGGTAAGTTTTCTATTTATCTAACATAAGATAAAAAGGTATTGTCATTATAAATATGTATATATATGTCATAAATATTTAATGATGCTTAAAAATTGAAAAAAATAATAAAATATCAATCCCTAATCTTTCTTCGTCTTCTTTTTTTGACTCCGTAGTAATTGAAAAAAAAATCATGCAATATAAAACCATTAAAATGAAAGAAATCTGATATGAACAGTAGCTTAAAATCATAACACCTACAGCTAAAGGGGTTCAAATCACAAGAAGAACAGCAACAATATAAGGGGTGTCAATAGAAATAATAATAAGAAAAAGAAAAGGCCTTAATCGATCAAGGGGTGTTATTTGCATTATCTATCCATTGAATTCTGAAAAGTTCTCATTCACCAGATGTTTTTAAATTTTCAATGTTTTTTTATTTTTTTATTAACTTTGTGCTATATATGTGACCAGAGCACAAGAGGGACGTTAGCTTCCTGACAAGTCTACCAGGAGGATCAGAGAGACTACAAATCTTCTATGCAGATTTAAGTGAACCCAGTGGTTTTGATGCGGCTATTAAAGGATGTGTCGGTCTCTTCCATGTAGCTACCCCTCTTCCTCTAGATTTTGGAAAAGGAGAACCCGAGGAGGTAGTTATCCAACGAGCAGTAAATGGAACGCTAGGAATCCTGAAGGCTTGCTTGAATTCAAAGACAGTGAAACGAGTTGTATACACTTCCAGTGCAGCAGCGGTAGTTTTTAATGACAGTGGTGAGGAAATGATGGATGAAAGTTACTGGAGCAATGTTGATTATTTGAAAGCTTCAGACTTATCCTTACGTCCTTACTTCATTTCCAAAACTTTAACGGAGAAAAGAGCTCTTGAATTCGCAGAAGAACATGGATTGGACCTTGTGACTTTGATACCAACGTATATTCTAGGCCCCTTCATTTGTCCAAACATGCCTGCTTCAGTTCACGCATCATTGGCGATGGTTCTGGGTTAGCGCTCTTTGTTGTTCAGAACATTAGTGTTTAACTCGAGTTTTTCTCTTATGATGTTTTGAAAGCTGTTCATCTGACGGACAATATCGTTTCAGGTAATCGGGAACAGTACAAGTCACTCATCGAAACATCTATGGTACACATTGATGATGTGGCTAGGGCACATATTTTCCTCCTTCAATATCCTGAAGCAAAAGGGAGATATATTTGTTCTTCACACACGATAACAATTGAAGAGATGTCTAAATTTCTTTCTGCCAAGTTCCCTGAGTACCCAATACCAACATTAGAGTGAGTAATTTCTATTCTTTTATGCAACAGTCTTCACCTAATCCTCAAAATTGAAAACTAACCGAGTGTTCATGTTTCTTTTTGGGCAGATCTTTAAAGGATGTTAAAGGCTCTAAAAGCTCCGATGTATCCTCAAAGAAACTTCTAGATTCTGGTTTCAAATTTAGGTATGGACTTGACGAAATGTTCGATGGAGCCATTCAATGCTGCAAAGAAAAAGGTTTTCTCTAGGTCGGTTTAGGACAAATTACTCTGGGTAACTTGGTGGGGATAGTGTTAGATCTAGCATTTCATAATATAAAAAAATGATATTCATGTCGAATTATCAAGAACAATAAACTGCATAAACTATAAAGTGGAAGCGTACCTGAATCCATATCCGGAAGTCGCTATCTAGAGTCGTACGGATGAACTTCCAGATTAACACGTTCTCCTTTGAGAGCCCCTTTGTTCTCTCTACCTTAACCTTAGTTCTCTCTGATAATGGGATGTCAGTGTGAGAATGTAGCACGTGTAATCTGGGGACCATGACCATATATATAGGCAACCAAGTGCCTTTTGGTATTCATGCCTTTTGGTATTCCTATTTTAGACCATCACTAAAATAGGAACAACCCCTTAATCTCTACACATTAAAGGTTCACACCCTATTAGATACATCAAACCCAATTGCCTAAAAATACTTAGTAGATCATTTTAATTAGGCTTTACTTTATTTGACAGTCCACAAACACATAATTATTTTCATATAAGCCCAACGTTGGATTAATGATCCAACAATCTCCCACTTGGGCTATATGTATAACCTTATAATTATGTTTTGCAAAATAACCAAAATGAGCTCAATCTTTGCTGTCATTAAGAATTGTATCTATAACCAATCCGGTCCAATAATCATATCAGCATAGGATCTAAGCGGTCTTCGTCACAATTATCGTAACTCAACCATCAAAGGTCACGTATGCCAATATAACTAAATGACATGGATCATGATGTGGATGTGTAGCATGGAAATTTCATGTAATATGATCTTAACATGCCTATTTCCAACTGGTCCACCCTTAAACCTTAGTGAGATCAAACCATACTAAAATCAGAGTGTAAATTAAACCGAAGACTTTATTTCTGCAGAAAATAAACTCATAAATATTCATAAACTGAAAATTTTTGTCTATATCATAAAAGCATATGAAATTACAAACTCCCATTAAAACTGAATATCATTAATTGCCAAAACACCCATATGAGCAGTATGCTCATGAAACATTTTGGGTGGCAATCCCTTAGTAAGCGGATCCGCAACCATGGAGTTTGTACCGATATGCTCTATAGACAACTGTCCACTCTAAACTCTTTCTTTAACAACTAGGAACTTGATGTCGATGTGTTTCGACTTCGATGAGCTCCTATTGTTATTGGAATATAAAACTGCCGACTTATTGTCACAAAATAATTTTAGTGGTCTTTCAATATCATCCACTATGCGCAGCCCTATGACAAAATTCCGCAGCCATACTTCATGATTGGATGCCTCATAACATGCTATGAACTCAGCTGCCATCGTGGAAGAGGCTATAAGTGACTGTTTAGCACTCTTCCAGGAGACAGCACCTCCAGCTAGCATATAAATATAGCCCGACGTAGATTTCATACTATCTTGGCATCCAGCAAAATCGGAGTCGCTATACCCAATGATCTCTAGATTAGCTAAACTCCGATATGTGAGCATGTAGTCTTTTGTTCTCTGTAAGTACCGTAAGACCCGTTTAGCTGCTTTCCAATGGTCTATTCCTGGATTGCTTAAATATCTGTCAAGTATCCCAGTAATGTACGCAATATCCGGACACGTACAAACTTGAGCATACATTAGACTCCCTACTACTGAAGCATAAGGAATCTTCTGTATTTCTCTTTTCTCAAAATCATTCTTAGGGCACTGATTGAGACTAAATTTGTCTCCCTTAGCCACAGGGGTATCTCCTGGCCTACAGTCTTGCATGCCATATCTCTTAAGAACCTTTTCGATATAGCTCTTTTGTGATAATCCAAGAATACCTCGAGAGCATCTCGGTGTATTTGAATTCCTAATATAAAAGAGGCTTCACCAAGATCTTTCATCTCAAAATTCTTAGCTAGAAATTTCTTGGTTTCATGCAATAAGCCTATATCACTGCTGGCAAGCAAGATGTCATCGACATACAAAACCAGGAAAATATATTTACTCCCACATAACTTATGGTATATACAATCATCGACCAAATTCATCTCAAAACCAAACGAGATGATCACTTGATGAAACTTGAAATACCATTGTCGAGATGCTTGTTTGAGTCCATAGATGGATTTCTTAAGTTTGCAGACCATATTCTTTGGGTCTCCAGACACAAAGTTTTCTAGTTGCACTATATAGATTGTCTCATCAATGTTACCATTGAGAAACGCTGTCTTTACATCCATCTGATGTAACTTAAGATTGAAATGTGCCACCAATGCCATTATAATTCTGAAAGAGTCTTTCGAAGATACCAGAGAGAAAGTCTCTTTATAATCGATACCTTCTTTCTGTGTAGAGCCCTTTGCAACAAGACGTGCCTTGTACTTCTCCACATCACCTTTCGAATCCCTTTTGGTCTTAAATATCCATTTATAACCAATGGGTTTCACACCTTCAGGTAATGGGACAAGATCCCACACGTTGTTATCTTTCATTGACTTAATCTCCTCATTCATAGCATAAATCCACTTTTGAGAGTTAGAGCTTTCAATGGCTTGATGGAAGTTGATAGGATCATCTTCCATCACTCCAATATCAACCTCATGTTCTTGGAGAAATACAATATAATCATCTGATATTGCACTTCTTTTCTCTCTGGTGGATTTTCTTAATGGCATAGATTCTTGAGGTGCTCGAGGTTGTTCTTCTGGAACAATTTCTTGAATAGGAGGTGCTTCTACATTGTCTTGATTTGTTGTGTCTTCAACATGGTCAAAATTAGAATCTTGACCAATGCTAATGACACCTGTGGGAATATCAATATATTCCTCTTCAAAGACAAAGTCTTTATCTTTATCACCTTCCGCAAACTCGACATCCTCAAAAAATCTGGCATTTCCTGTCTCAAAAATTGACTTTGTTGTGGGATCATAGAATTTATACCCCCTGGATCTTTTCGAGTATCCAATAAAATAGCAACTTACCGTCCTAGAGTCCAGTTTCTTTTCATTAGGCCTATAAGGCCTTGTCTCAGCTGGACATCCCCAAACATGCAAGTGTTTTAGACTAGGTTTCTTACCTGTCCAAAGTTCATAAAGGGTTTTGGTAGTGGCTTTAGTGGGTACTCGATTAAGGATAGATGCCGCAGTCTTAAGTGCTTCTCCCCAGAGTGATTCTGGTAAGGTAGAATGACTAATCATACTTCTTACCATGTCCTTAAGCGTTTTGTTTCGTCTTTCAGCAACACCATTCATACTGGGCGAACCCGGCATAGTGTATTGTGGGACGATACCGCATTCATCTAGGAATTTAGCAAATGGTCTTGGACGTTGTTCTCCTGAACCGTCATATCTACCATAGTATTCACCACCACGATCAGATCTGACGCTTTTAATCTTTTTACTGAGTTGATTTTCAACTTCAGCTTTATAACTTTTGAACACATCCAGTGACTGTGATTTTTCACTTATGAGATATACATAGCCATATCTGGAAAAATCATCTATGAACGTTATGAAATATTGTTGACCATTCCAAGCGACCGTAGGAAATGACCCACAAATATCCGTATGTATGAGTTCTAAGATGTCCATAGTTTTGTTGGCTATAAATCTCCTTGTGTTGGTTTGTTTACCCTTAACACAATTAACACAAGTATCAAAATTTATAAAATCTAAGGGATCGAGAATTTCATCTGACACAAGTCTCTCTATTCTCTTTTTAGAGATATGACCTAATCTTTTGTGCCATAATACACCTGAATTCTCACTAGTTAATTTTCTCTTGGTACCTCGTGTACTTAATTGAAAGGATTCATTAAATGAAGCAATTGTATCAATCAAATAAAGATTATCATAACCAGATAAAGAACCGGAACCAGATAATTTGGAATCATAAAACAAACTAAATTTTCCATTTCCAAATGAACAAGAATAACCAGATTTGTCCAAAGCAGAAATAGAAATCAAATTCCGTCTAAAAGACGGTACAATAAAAGTTTCGTTAAGATCCAAATAAAGTCTGGTCTTTAACAATAATCTAAATTTTCCAATTGCCTCAACTTCAACCGTCTTGCCATCGCCTACGTAGATGTATCTTTCAACATCATTTGGCTTTCGGCAACTCAGGCAACCCTGCAATGACACACTAATGTGAGTTGTTGCACCAGAATCTAACCACCACGTGTGTCTAGGTACCGAAGTTAAATTAACTTTAGAACAAACCAAAACAAGAAGCATACCTTTCTTAGCACGCCAAGCGTGATAGTTGGTGCATTGCTTCTTTTTATGCCCTTCAGCACCACAAAAGAAACAACTAGTACCAACGGAATCATGTGATATCGTTAACTGTTTCTTTTGAGATACTGTACCTGCAGCTTCCTTAACATTCTTTCTTTTCCTTCCCTTGTCTTTAAAGGCAGCGGCTAAGTGAGCACTTTCTGTCCTATCTTGCTTAAGCCTTTCCTCTTCCTGAACACAGTGTGAGATGAGCTCATTCAAAGACCAAGTCTCTTTTTGACAATTGTAGCTCACCTTAAACTGGTTAAATTATGCAGGAAGAGATATTAAAACTAGATGCACTAGCAAGTCCTCAGAGAGATCAAGCTTAAGTGCTTTGAGCTTGGAAGCAAGATGAGACATCTCCAAAATGTACTCCCTTACATTGCCTTTGCCTTTATACTTCATTGAAATGAGACTTGTCAAAAGTGTACCGATTTCAGCCTTTTCATTCTTGACAAATCTCTTTTCAATATTGGCAAGGAATTCCTTAGTTGTAGTGATATGATCAGACATTGTGCCCCTAAATGCTTCTGGAATGGCTCTTTTCATGATCATCATACACATGCGATTTGATTTCTCCCATCTTTCCATATCCCTCTTTTCATCAGAGGTACTCTCATCCTTAAGAGGTGAGGGAGAATCAGTCCTTAATGCAAGGTCGAGATCCATAACTCCAAGAACAATCAAAAGATTGTCTTTCCAGAACTTGAAGTTAGAGCCATTGAGCATAGGAATTGAGTTGATACTAGCAGTTATATTTGCAGGATTAATCGCTGAAAAGAGAACAACAACAATTGAAAACATGCTCGTGTACAAGACTTATATTAATAGCAAAAACTAATTCAAATAAAGGTAAAACCCATTTTAAGATATCGGGCACTCCATTAATATTTTATCTTTGGATAAAAAATTAATTTGTAAATGATATCTTAACATAGTAATTAAATATTGATAATAAAAACATGTCAAAAAATAAATCGGCCCATCGATTAATCGAAAAAAGAAGAACTTTCCGGTTTGCATTGCGAAAAAGAAAGGGCAAGTCTCTTGGTAAACACTTTTAAAAGGACGCTTTACCTGTCTCCGACCAGCTTATACATTCTGTAAATGAGATCTTCCTCTTGTTCTGACATGTTGATAAATTCCCATTCAATGCTGCTCACCTCTACCAAATCATCATACAGAAAGATATAGCTGTGAAGTTGCTAGAAAGAAAACGAGAAACTGCAAAGAGAAACTATCGGCCTAGCTCGCAAGAAAAGGAGCTGAAAGAAAGAAATTAAACACGAAACGTAAAGGGAAATAGAAGCAAACGATCTCAATCTTTGAGAGGGTCAGGAGAACCCACAAGGAAAATGATTGCTTGGTTGAAGCAGCCAAAAGATGAAAGCAAGAAACTAGGAAACTCGTCGAATTTGATAGACCAAAACAAGCTAATATCACCTTGATCAGAGCAACAAGTTATGGTCCTGGCTTGCTTCCTGCGTCGTCTATCCATTTAGTTTTCCTTTAGCACTCCAGAAAATACTGAGAAAGAGATCAGGGAACTAGCTGGGGAGTGCGGAGGCTAAAGACAAACCAACCGAGCAGAGCTTTTTAGTGTTCAAAGGAAGAGCCGACACTGTATTAATAGTTTCTTACCGAGGGTACATAGACAAGTTAGATTTTAGTATTATGATAGCTTTTGTATTTAGATGATTTAAAAAATTATATAAATTGATATTCTTGTATAGAAAATCTTAATAATTTTGCTGTAACTATATTAAAAATAAAAAAATTATTTTAAAACAAAAAATATCATACTTCAAAATATCAAGAGATTTGCTAAATTAACTAAAAAATAAACGTGGTGCCCCTTTTCCTGTGCAAATTTCTATTGTTCACCCACACACAAATTATTATTTATTGCGATAGTAAAATTATTATTTTATCCTCAGGTCCGAAAGTTTTTTACCCCCGATATCAAGGGCATTTTCGAATTTGCCACGGGACTCGTGCGGTATTTTTTTATTTGTTGCATAGTGAAATGACGCAAATAGCCCCCAAAAAGACAAAATAGTGACGCAGGCACCAGGGGCTCTTTCGAATTTTCCCAATTATTTGCACAGTGCATTGACGAAAACAACCCCCCAAAAATGACAAAATTGCGTACAATAAACATGGGCAGGGAAGTATTTTCCACCCAGGTTTTTCCGTTAATATTAGTAGGGTCAGGGGCGTGCAGGTAATTAGCTATTATTTTATTTTATTTTTTGGACGAACTGTAGGTGCGTCCTCTGGAGGCGCCGACAGTGTTCCACGCCCACACTCCTTTTAGGCGGAGTGTGAGGATCTCTCCGGTGGTCAAAAATTCAATTCTGCCATGTCTGGAGAAGCACTGCTGTGTCCTCTGTCTTCCATCACAGCGCGTTCCGGTCATAAATATTCGGGTAAGCGGCGATGAATTGTTTTGTTTTGGTTCACGTTTTTCTCTCTCTCAGCCGCAAAAATGTCTGATAGGTCCCTCATTTATGTATTAAGTTTATTTTAGTCCTTTAGGTTTTGATTTAGATTTTATTACTGATTTCTTTAATTAAAAGTTTAATTATTTTCAAATGTGTTCTTCAATTAAAACTGATTATATAAGGAAGTTTTCATTCCAGTCCTTATTTTTTTATTTTTTTTTCTTTTTGGTTCCTTCAATTTTTTCAGTACGGATGTTTTGATTTCTTTTAATTTGGTCCTCCAATTAAAATTGATCATTTTTACAACTTTTCATTTCAGTACCTCTTCTTCAAATTTTTTGATATATTACACAACAATTATCATTATTTATTTCTTTATTTATTTTGGTCCCAAGATTTTTTTAGTTTAAATTTTATCCTTCAATTGGAATTAATTATATATTTTATTTTTCATTTCGGTCCTTATTCTTTTAATTTTTTATTTTATATTAATTCATTTATGTTTATTCATATAACGAAAAACCTTATTGGATAATTTTTTATTTATTTTTTTTTTCATTTCGGAATTAATTTTTTTAATTTTAATAACGAAAAACCTTATTGGATAATATTTATTTTTTATTCATATTTATGCATCTATGTTTTTCGTTTTTGTATTTTTTTTATTCAGGTTTTATTTTTTATTGGTTCAATCCTAAAATTTTAATTTATGTGGGTAATTATTTTAAAATTAAAATTGCATATTTTTTCCCTTTATTCCTTTTTTTTTGTGTTTTCTGTTATTTTTATTTGTTCTTTGGATTAGATGATTTTTATGAATTTACTATTTTCACAATGATAATGATAATTTTAGTGATTATTTTTTAATTTTTTTAATAAAAATCTTTTGATTTTTTTTAATGATTTTTCAGGGCAATTTAATTATTTTGATAATAGTGTTGATAATAATTTTAACTGTTATAGTAATGATAATCACAATAATATAAGGATAGATTTACAGTTTATTTTTTTTTTGTGAATAGAAAATTAACTACTTATTTTTGTTATTTTATTATTAGAGGTTTTTTTATATATTAATTTATTTAGGTTTTTTTAAATTCTTAGACAATGTTTATTTTTTATTCGTGTTTATACATCTATACTTTTAGTTTTTTTTGTTGGGATTTTTTTTTAACTAGTTCAATCCTGAAATTTGAATTTATATTGGTAATCATTTTAAAATTAATATTGTTTCCTTTTTCTCTTTATTTTTTCCGTTATTTTGATTTGTTCTTTGGATTAAATGATTTTTATGATTTTACTATTTATACAATAATAATGATAATTTTAGTGATTGATCTTTTTTCTTTTTTTATATTAATCTTTTGCTTTTTTTTAATTATTTTTCAGGGTAATTTATTTTATTCTAATTATTTTGACAGTAATATTGATAATAATTTTAACTGTTATAGTAATGATAATGATAATAACATAAGAATAGATTTTCAATTTATATTTTCATCTTTCGGTGGATAGAAAATTAACTACTTATTTTATACTAGTTATTTCATTGAAATCTACTTAACAAAAATATTTATATCCATTTAAAATTCACATATTTTATAGAAAACTTACACTTCATACAAATTCAATACAAATTTATTATTTTATCTAAATTTATATTATAATAAAAAATTATATATAATTAATAATTTTTTATATTAAAAAAAATATGATTTCATCTCCAACAAAACCCAGTTGTCATGGCCAGTAAATGGTAGAAAGTGTTCTAGTGTTGCGTGGACAGAGGGAGATCTACAAACCACAGGTCCCACCAAACATACAAAAATACGAATTGGAATTGTTCGGGCTTTTACCGAGGTCCAGGTTCCTATATTTCAGGCACTTCTTTCGTTGAAAAGACAATGACACCTTTCTTGATAAAGGTACAGCACCACCGTGTTTTTACCGGTTGTATGTCTTATATCTAAGCTTATTTTAAAAAATATTTTTTATATAAAAATAATTTAAAACACAAAATTTTTAAATTTAAAATAATAAATAAAAATAATTTTTTTAAAACCATTTTTGAAAGATACTGTCAAACAACCAAACAATTAGTTAAATAACACTATATATATATATATATATAATGGAAAAATATTACATTCAATTTTATCGTGATTTGAAAACACTAAATGTAACAGCCCTAATATTTTGTTAATCTTTCCCCTATAAAAGGGTAATTTAGAGTGTATTTTTTTTCTCGCTCTCGTCGAAATTTCAGCAGAGTCTCCCCCATAACGGGAGATCCCAAGTTATCGACAATGTAACCTGCATGCAATTTGAATCATATCTCATCCACAATCCCATCCATGTTTAATACAATTAATAGCATAATTCATTTTAGGATATGTCCAGGACGATATTCATTCTCAAACTCCACCATACATCACACGCATAACGTAAAAATTAAAAGAGTCAATTCGCACACAAGGATCACACACACACACACACACACACACACACACACACACACACATATATAACATAACACAATTTAATATTTCAAAACTAAAATTTACAAATATACTATTCGATACAGTTTACATATTTTTCTGCATAACCAAAATTACATCATAACTTCCTAAGTTCATAACTTATACAAAAATGATTAAGGGCCTAAAATCTATTCCCGACAAGAATGGGAGGAACTTGTAAAATATAGATTTTCCATATGAGTAAAACAATTAAGTAAATACTAATAATTTACAGAAAAATTTAAACAACATATCCATCAATCTACTTAAATCATATGAGATTCTAAACACAACCATATACAACCTCTTAAGGTTATATCTATATATATATATATATATATATATATATATATATTCTCAGAAAGTTAATCAAGTCTATAAATTTTGCCGATATCGACGTCACCCGCCGATATCATTAATGATTTCAGAAATTGAATAGTTAATCATGTCTATCAATTATCCTGATATCGACGTCCCTCGCCGATATCATTTACTATTCTGAAATCGAATATCTAATCAAGTTTATAAATTATGCCGTTATCGATGTCACCCGCCGATATCATTAACTATTCTGAAATCGAATAGCTAATCAAGTTTATAAATTATGCCGATATCGACGTCACCCGCCGATATCATTAACTATTCCGAAACCCAATAGTTAATCAAGTTTATAAATTATTCCGATATCGACGTTACCGCCAATATCATTAACTATTCTGAAACCGAATAGCTAATCAAGGTCTATATCTCACCACCAACGTATCAGTAATGCCGATATCAACGAGCTTGTTTCTTCCTATGCACACACACATATATTTTGCCATCCCCTGACCTTTCTTTTACCCCTTTTATTTCCCTCCTCACTAAGCACCGATTCGTATCTTATTGTTCAATAATTAGTAATAAAAATAATTATTAGATAAAGGAGACATAGGTACCAAGTACCTACCTCCTGTGAACATTCGACTTGCGTTCCCTTGTTGTTGTTGTCCTCCACCCGCGGTTCCTCTTGAAACCACAAACACCCACCATTTTTTTTCATATTAATCCACATATCACACACAACAACAATAAAAATGGTAATAATATTCATTTCTATTTACCAAATCTTTTCTTTCTCACTTATATTCCTCATTAGCATCCTTTAAGTTTTCGGCTCATTTATAGTCCAAGTAGACATCATGAATTTAATTTTTAATCACCATTTATTTTCTTCTTTTATTTTCTGAGGATCAAGACACATTTTATGAAGGGCAATGAATAATTTTCTACCCTTAACATGGTTAAATTCTTGCTATTTTCTCAACTTGGCCGAAACTGTCAACACATATGACAGCTTGACCTCTCCTCAGAGTTTTACCCATATCTAGAGTTCTAGAGATCCAAATTAGACTGGGTTGGACTCGTTGGAAAGCTAACTCTCCCAGCTACAACTTCTATGAAGGAACCCTACCTAAATTATGTATTTTTCAGGTCCAAATTCTCCTAAGAAACAGGGTAACGAATTTGCCCTGTTTTGCAAAATGGAGGAAACATAACAAACTCATCTTCAATCCTTGCTTCCTTATCAATCACAACCATGTTTTTCTCTTTATTCATGAAAACCCTACTCATTTATGCATTTCCCCGATATTTTTTATTAAAAACCCTAATTCCCAATTCAAGAAGAATCATGAACTTCTATGAGATTAATTTACTAAAAATTGAAATTAGAACTCCTTATTTGGATGAAATCTTGACTTTAGTTCACAATTTTGGAAGAATCTTTGCCTTCTTCTCCTTGTTAAGAACAACTACTCCTTTCTTCCCCAAATTCTTCACCTTCTTCTTGTTAATCCTCCCCCAAATTGTGTTCCTCTACTTTAGAATTTCAAGACTTTTATTGGTTTACAAGCTTTTGGGTGTTTAATCCTAGTTTTTTTATGAAGAAAAATTTGAGTTATCTCCCCCCCTCTTTCTTCTTCTTTCAGCTGGACATGGTTGAGGAAGAGATGGGGTATTTATAGTCCCATTTCTTCTCAATTACATTTTGACCCCGTTTTTTTTTCTTTTTCTTTCTTTTCTTTTCTTTTCATAATGTTTTATTATAATGTGTGTGTGTGTGTGTGTGTGTGTGTGTGTGTGTGTGTTTTCTCAGGTTTCACACAAAATTTCAAATAAATGGAGAAATAGATTGTACAAATTATAATGAAGAGATAAGAAAAGGAAGAGAAAGGAAATTAAATAAGAAAATCATGATAGACCGAAATGACATCATTTCACATTACGTGAAATGGTGCCTTTTATTGAGGACGAACATGTTTTGAAAATTCAATCAACAACGTTTTGTTCTTGAATCTACAAACTTTTTAGGCTCATTTTTTTTGTTTTTATCATGATTGATTCTCTTGATGGCATGTAATGTAAGAAACAAACATGGTCTCTAATAGACTGGCTAGAATCTTGGCGTAAAAATTCATAATTTAATTTCTTAAATGCACTTCAAATTTTAAGCCAAACACACACCCACTCAATCAACATCTTTTCCAGACCATACTCCAGCATTTCCATTCTTGTTCAATATCTAGCCTTCAACCTATGATTCTCTCCCCGTAAATCAAGCAAACAAGGGTTGGTGGCTAGCACCTAAGCGGATTTTCAGTTCAGCTTCATCAAGACAATCCTCAACAATTTGATTTTCATGATGTCGGTGATTGTTTCCTTTCAAAAAAAGGGTTGGCATGAGAGAATTGAGAAAAAGAGTTTAGTGGTAATTAATAAGAAAAGAAAATAGCAATGAAAGTCATTTCTTGCCACTAATCATGACAACCCCTGATTAAAGAAAGACATCCAATTCATAGTAAGCTTCCGACCTCGGGAACACTTAGAGGAGTCTTTCCCTGGCTCATTGAGATCTCACAGACCTAAAGACATTGATAGATACATTAGCTAGTTTTCCATGTTCAAGCTAGTAAGGCCATCCTCTTATGGGGAACTGTAGATCCAACTATAAAACAAAAGCACAACAAGCATGCAACTCTAGTTATTGCAGGTTTTATAATAATAATAATAATAATTGTATATGAGGTTTTTATATATTCATTTTATTATACAAAATGAGTTTAAAATAATGATAAAGGTTATTGTTAAGGATTCCTTTCTTAAAAATAATTATATATTTTGATATTTTTAATATAACACCTTACTATATATAAAATTAAGTTTTCGTTTTTAAATTCTCAAATTAGTTAAATCTTAGTATTCTAAAATACTTCAAATATAATAATATGAAGAATAAATCTTGGAAATAAAATTGATTTTTTTCCAATGATAATGATAGTAACAACGATAATATTGTCAGTAATGATTAAAATATTAATTATTTACAATAATTCTTCTAATAACAGCTATATTAATTATGACAATTTAATAATCATGATAATAAGAATAAGAATAAGAATCAAGGTAATTCATTAATCAATATGGTTTTTGTGAAAAATGGGCTTCCATAACTTTTTTATGTATGATATTTCATATCAAATATTACATGATTAAAAAATATACGAAGATACACATATACAAAACAACTGAAAAAATTGATCAAATTATCTACAAATAAAAAATATATGAGTCGGTTGCCTTGCACTTTACATCAGACAAAACCAAATTTTATAATATATCAAACAATATTAATCGTTCTTGATTTTTTAATAACACTATATATTAGAGCGAAATAATGAATCTATAAGACTTTTAATTATTTATTTTTTGAATATATTCATTTTATTATAGATAATGCATTTAAAATAATTAGTAATATTATTTTAAAGGTTTTTTTGCTTAAAAATAATTATATATTCTGATATTTGTTCAATATTAACGCCTTAAAAAATATAACAAATAACTAACAAGTGAAGATTAACTATACATGCATGAGAGAAGGTTTACTTTCACTTCACTCCACCAAAGATAAATTTACTTTGTTTTTTAATCAAATTTACATTTAATACGAAGATAAATTCTACTAAAAAATAAAAGTTAAAACTAAGAGTATAGATATATAAATACAAACAAATTATTTAGAGTTATACCAAAATTACTGGAAAAAGATATAGATCGAAAATAAATCAAGAAATAAAAGAACGATTTTTTCTTCATTGTAACACTTTTAATTGTTTTAATTTAATTATTCAATTAAAATTATTTACATATTTTATTTTCATTTTGACCCATATACTTTTAATTCTTTATTTTAATATCTTTATTTTTTTATATATATATTTCTAAATAGTTCCTATTTTATTCATGTTTATATATATACGCTCTTAATTTTGGTTTTTAATTCTAATTATGTCATCTTTTGTTTAGGTTTTATTTTTTTGAAATATTTAATTCTTAGATTTTAGGTTTTTTTTATAAAAAATTACTTTTACAATATTTTTATTTATAATATTTCAAATTTAATATTACTAGGGAAAAAATTCAACTCATAAACAAAATAGATAGACAAATTTACTAAAGTTATTTATAATTAAAAAATATATGAATCACTTCCATTGTGTTCCATTGTGTTTCTATTATAATGTTCTTTTTAAACAAAAAAAAAAACTTATTTTTAACTGATTATATTTATTATAATTTTATTAATTAAATATTAAAATAAACAATTATAATATATATAAAAAAAAACAATCAATTTTCTATAAAGAAAAATATATAACGCAATGCGGTTGCGAGATACCTCGTAGAACCCTAAATTGAACCGTTTTGCTATATCAGCAGCCGAGTGAGGGAAAAGAAAAAAAAAAGTGATTGTTGGTTGAAATATCTTTTTGTGTGGTTTTGGAATAACAAGGAAAGTTGACACGTTTCTTTCCATGACTCTATATGAACTAGACATGGAAGAAGGCTCACCACCACGATCTTATTCGCACTCATCTTAGAGAGGGAGAGAAATGGAAGGAGAGAGAGGCAGAGTGTGTGTTACAGGGGGCACTGGGTACTTGGCCTCGTGGTTGATCATGAAGCTCCTGGAGCAAGGCTACCTTGTTAACACCACCGTCAGACCTCTCCCTGGTAAGTTTTCTATTTATCTAACATAAGATAAAAGGGTATTGTCATTATAAATATGTATATATATGTCATAAATATTTATCGGTGCTTAAAAATTGAAAAAATAATAAAATATCAATCCCTAATCTTTCTTCTTCTTCTTCTTTTTTGTGACTCCGTAGTAATTGAAAAAAAAATCATGCAATATAAAACCATTAAAATGAAAGAAATCTGATATGAACTGTAGCTTAAAATCATAACACCTACAGCTAAAGGGGTTGAAATCACAAGAAGAACAGCAACAATATAAGGGGTGTCAATAGAAATAATAATAAGAAAAAGAAAAGGCCTTAATCGATCAAGGGGTGTTATTTGTATTATCTATCCATTGAATTCTGAAAAGTTCTCATTCACCAGATGTTTTTAAATTTTCAATGTTTTTTTATTTTTTTATTAACTTTGTGCTATATATGTGACCAGAGCACAAGAGGGACGTTAGCTTCCTGACAAGTCTACCAGGAGGATCAGAGAGACTACAAATCTTCTATGCAGATTTAAGTGAACCCAGTGGTTTTGATGCGGCTATTAAAGGATGTGTCGGTGTCTTTCATGTAGCTACCCCTATTCCTCTAGATTTTGGAAAAGGAGAACCCGAGGAGGTAGTTATCCAACGAGCAGTAAATGGAACGCTAGGAATCCTGAAGGCTTGCTTGAATTCAAAGACAGTGAAACGAGTTGTGTACACTTCCAGTGCAGCAGCGGTAGTTTTTAATGACAGTGGTGAGGAAATGATGGATGAAAGTTACTGGAGCAATGTTGATTATTTGAAAGCTTCAGACTTATCCTTACGTCCTTACTTCATTTCCAAAACTTTAACGGAGAAAAGAGCTCTTGAATTCGCAGAAGAACATGGGTTGGACCTTGTGACTTTGATACCAACGTATATTCTAGGCCCCTTCATTTGTCCAAACATGCCTGGTTCAGTTTACGCATCATTGGCGATGGTTCTGGGTTAGCGCTCTTTGTTGTTCAGAACAATAGTGTTTAACTCCAGTTTTTCTCTTATGATGTTTTGAGAGCTGTTCATCTAACGGACAATATCGTTTCAGGTAATCGGGAACAGTACAAGTCACTCATCGAAACATCTATGGTACACATTGATGATGTGGCTAGGGCACATATTTTCCTCCTTCAATATCCTGAAGCAAAAGGGAGATATATTTGTTCTTCACACACGATAACAATTGAAGAGATGTCTAAATTTCTTTCTGCCAAGTTCCCTGAGTACCCAATACCAACATTAGAGTGAGTAATTTCTATTCTTTTATGCAACAGTCTTCACTTAATCCTCAAAATTGAAAACTAACCGAGTGTTCATGTTTTTTTTTTGGGCAGATCTTTAAAGGATGTTAAAGGCTCTAAAAGCTCCGATGTATCCTCAAAGAAACTTCTGGATTCTGGTTTCAAATTTAGGTATGGACTTGACGAAATGTTCGATGGAGCCATTCAATGCTGCAAAGAAAAAGGTTTTCTCTAGGTCGGTTTAGGACAAATTACTCTGGGTAACTTGGTGGGGATAGTACTAGAACAGTGGTCACTCCTGCCATGGATTGTATTTGCGTGCGCGTTTCTATAATTGTTGAATCAGAAGGAAAGGAAGCAGTGCTTTATGTGTGATTGATGCTCATTGAGAAAGTGAGAGGGAGAGACACACACTGACAGAGGTATGGAAGGAGATGAAGGAACAATATTTCTTGAATTTTACTGCAGAACCAATTGATTTTCTTGGAAAGACTGCATTTCTTGAACTTTTCATTGATTTGAAGTTTCTTAATCCTATTCAGTGAATTTCTCTCGAGTGAAAATGTAGAAGGGGCATAGTGATTCAATTCTGAGCTCTTTTAACCACCAAATATAAGGACAGGTTGACATTTTGCCTTTGGAGTTTGTAAAAAGCTGTTTTCTTTTCATTCCTATCGGTATAGAATTAGAATGATTGGGAATTCCAATGTTGTTACTGGAATTTCAATATATATTAAACTGTATTGTTATTATGTAGTAGAAAAGGGAAAAAAGCTTGTGTTATTATGTAAACGATTAAATTATATGTGAAATATCTCATGATTTCTTCCCCATGAGTTCCTTGAGAAACTCAGCCAATGTGAATTGCCAAAGAATGAGTGTTGTTGTTGTAAAGGTTATATTAAAAACTATTTTAAAAGTCTACTTGTAAAACACAACTAAATTTTTGAGTACAAAGCAAGGTTGTTAATACCGTTTCAGTTGGTGTTTTGTTTTTTATATTGGTACAAAATGATTTAGTTTTAGAGTGTTTCGGTTTGCTGTTTTGAGGTTGTACTGTTCATATATAATTAATTAATTATATATATAAAAAAATTGAAAGCTAAAAAAAGTAATTATAATTTGTATTTCTTATAAAATCAAAGTTGACGCAACAATTTTATTATAATATATATATTTTTATTGTTTTGATTTTCGTTTACACACACACACACACACACACACACACACACACAGAGAGAATTTGTCCAAGAAAAGCAACAGCGGGAGATGAAAAGTAAGAAGCGAGAGATGAATTTATTTTCTGTAGCCAAAATGGAACAAATGGTATAATATTGGCGTGTTTCAACTGATAATGGGCCTTACAATCCTATATTGAAGAAAAAAACATTCATCAAGTGTTTATATAATAAAACTTGAGATCCATTAGTACAAAGGAAGTAGAGTGAGTTCACACAATAAAGGATAAGTCGAGTAAGAAGATAACCTTCGATTAGCCCCCCTTGTGCACCAAACAACTCCTATATTCTCTACAATTCTTGACTCCTTTCTAACATGTTTTTTGATGACCTTTAAACTGAAATCATAATATTTGTAACAATTAAAATTTTATTTTTAACAATCGCTCCTGTTTATTTTTTCCAACAGTTATAGTTGTCATAATTATTTAATTTCTTAACAATTATATTTTAAATTGTTGTAATAATCATTTAAATTTCATAATAAATTTAAATATGACCATTACACCATAACTACCTATAAATATCATGTAGCTTTTTCAAACAAGAAACAACCTGGTATACTTTTTCCTTTCAATTTGTTGGTCTTCTTTCTTTTCATGCCGTTTCTCTTCTACCCACTTTTGTTGAGGAAGAATTTGTTAAATCCTAGAGGGGTACCCTGTTGCTGAGGAAATATCTTTAAGGACAGTGTTCAAGCATGCCTCAAGTTTTTTGTTTCTTACCTTTATTCTTTACAACAATCTTAAGAATATTCCTTTTCAATATGGACGAAAACACTCCTATTGACAATGTCATGCCCTCAATGTTGTTATTGTTGTTGCTTATGCTGCTGGTTCTATTGTTATCATCCCTCATTCAAACGTCATTATTCCGTTGATCAAGTCATTTCCTAACATCTCTAAAACTGAGGTCTTCTCTTGAGAGAACTTTCGAAGGTGGCAATAAAGGATTTTTGGTGTTCGTGACTTGTATGGCGTGACTTGGGTTCTTGTTGATCACAAGGATAATGAAAATACCGAAGCATGGACACATGAAAATAAGGTTTGTAGGCACTTCATTTTAAGCACTCTTTCCAATGATTTGTTTGATGTATATTGTAGCTACAAGAAAGCAAACGAGATATTAAGCAACATGGTGGTAAAATATACCGCCAAAGATGTGGAAAAACAAAATTTTGTCATGAAAATTTTTACCAATGGGATATGTTTGATGACTAAGACATAAAAGCTCATTGCTGAAATATTAATTGAAAAACTTCATAACTCATGGAATGACTACATACAACAACTTAAGTACAAGCATATATAATTTTCATTGATTGATTTTATCACACACATAGTAATTGAAAACAAAAATAGAAAAAATTGTAAGCTATTAGGAAAAGGGATATGACTACGGAAACAAACTTGATAAAGGCATGAGAATAAATTTAATAAAAATAATAATGATAAAAGATGATCTTATTGTGAGTTTGATTTTGTTTAGAAGGTAATTTTTTTTTGTATGAGAATAAACCCGCACTCCGCGTGTTGGGTCAATTTTTTTTTTTATTTAGTTTTAATATATAAAAAAAATTTTATTTTATATTTCAATTTTTATTTTTTGATTTAGTGTTGAAGGAAAGCTCCAAACGCAAAATGAGAATATCTTGAGCTAGGCAGGAGTTATGGTTCCTCACCTTCCCCTCCCCCTACATAACAACTCCATTTTACAAATGGAAAGGAAATTCATATTTCTTTAATGTGAAAGAGTGTGTGTGTGTATATCCTCAATTTTAAATTCTGGGGAGCTGCTTGTATTATATATATATCCTCAATTTTAAATTCTGGGGAACAGCTTGTATTTTCCTACATATGATTCTGAGTACAATCATGGGATAGCTGCTCAAATGTTCATAATAAAAAATACGGACGATAGATAGGGAAATCACGATCACTGTTACAGTAAACTTGTGACAAGATACATATGAAGTCCTGTAATGAACATGATGAGGGGAGAGCGAGGGACAGGTACATTTCCAAACAAATTGATACAACGTTAATTAATTAAAAAATATTAGGAATCACATCTCTTCTGTTTCTTTCGTCGACTGGCAAACCCTTCACAGTGTCTCATGATCCAATATCTCTCTATTTCCTCAGCTTTGCGGCCTGGAACTCGACCTGCGATCAAAGCCCACCTGTAATAAATCATGAATAAGAGATTTCCGAATAAGTTTACAAAACGGAGATTAATACTTGATTTTTCTATTTTGTGAGCAAACCCAAAGCAGCTGACCAGCTTAAAAATGCGCATTCTTTTAATTAATGAGCTCAAGTCTCAGGACACTTTCATCGGTATCCACCTCCAAATCGAATCATTGTCATATGATTTAAACAGTGACTGGATCCATCACACCCGGTACACTCCATGAATGCAGATAAATATTTTTGAAAATCCAAACAGATTTCTGAGGGTAATCCTCTGATAATATCGGAGGAATAGATGAATTAAATCCTACCTCAACATTCAGGAAAAGAAAGAAGAAAGTAGCAGCCAATAAAGTGACAGCACCGCTGACCTACCTTCTCAGGGAATTAACTTTCCATTTACAACACCACACAGGGCCCATCGATTAATCGAAAAAAGAAGAACTTTCCGGTTTGCATTGCGAAAAAGAAAGGGCAACTCTCTTGATAAACACTTTTAAAAGGACGCTTTACCTATCTCCGACCAGCTTATACATTCTGTAAATGAGATCTTCTTCTTGTTCTGACATGTTGATGAATTCCCATTCAATGCTGCTCACCTCTACCACCACATCATACAGAAAGATATAGCTGTGAAGTTGCTAGAAAGAAAACGAGAAACTGCAAAGAGAAACTATCGGCCTAGCTCGCAAGAAAAGGAGCTGAAAGAAAGAAATTAAACACGAAACGTAAAGGGGAAGAGAAGCAAACGATCTTAATCTTTGAGAGGATAAGGAGAACCCACATGGGAAATGATTGCTTGGTTGAAGCAGCAAAAAGATGAAAGAAAGAAACTAGGAAACTCATTGAATTTGAAAGACGAAAACAAGCTAATATCACCTTGATCAGAGCAACGAGTTATGGCCCTGGCTTGCTTCCTGCGTCGTCTATCCATTTAGATTTCCTTTAGCACTCCAGAAAATACTGAGAAAGAGATCAGGCAACTAGCTGGGGGGTGCGGAGGCTAAAGACAACCCAACCGAGCAGAGTTTTTTAGTGTTCAATGGAAGAGCCGACACTGTATTAATAGTTTCTTACCGAGGGTACATAGACAAGTTAGATTTTAGTACTATGATAGCTTTTGTATTTAGATGATTTAAAAAATTATATGAATTGATATTCTTGTATAGAAAATCTTAATAATTTTGTATAACTATATTTAAATAAAAAATTATTTTAAAACAAAAAAATATCATCCATCGAAATATCAAGAAATTTGCTCAATCAATGGTAGAAAGCGTTCTTGTGTTGCGTGGACAGAGGGTGATCTACAAACCACGGGTCCCACCAAACATACAAAAATACAAATTGGAATTGTTCGACTCTTGTCGAGGGCTTTTACCGAGGTCCAAGTTCCTGTATTTCGGGCACTTCTTTCGTTGAAAAGACAATGACACCTTTCTTGATAAAGGTACAGCACCACCGTGTTTTTACCGGTTGTATGTAATATATTTAAGGTTATTTTTAAAAATATTTTTTATTTAAAAATATATTAAATTAATATTTTTGAAATACAGTGTTAAATTATTATTGTACTATTGGTATTTTTTTTCTTCAAAATAACATGTATTAAAAACAATTAGTTAAATAACACCATATATATATATATATATATATATATATATATAATGGAATAATATTACATTCAATTTTATCATTATCTGAAAACACACAATTTCAAATAAATGGAGAAATAGATTGTACAAATTATAATGAAGAGATAAGAAAAGGAAGAGAGAGGAAATTAAATAAGAAAATCATGATTGACCAAAATCACATCATTTCACATTACGTGAAATGGTGCATTTTGTTGAGGAAGAACATGTTTTGAAAATTCAAACAACAACGTTTTGTTATTGAATCTACAAACTTTTTAGGCTCATTTTTTTGTTTTTATCTTGATTGATTCTCTTGATGGCATGTAATGTAAGAAACAAACATGGTCTCTAATAGATTGGCTAGAATCTTGGCATAAAAATCAGAATTTAATTTCTGAAATCCACTTCAAATTTTAAGCCAAGCACACACGCACTCAATCAACATCTTTTCCAAACCATACTCCAGCATTTCCATTCTTGTTCAATATTTAGCCTTCAACCTATGATTCTCTCCCCGTAAATAAATCAAACAAGAGTTGGTGGCTAGCACCTAAGCTGATTTTCAGTTCAGCTTCATCAAGACAATCCTCAACAATTTGATTTTCATGATGTTGGTGACTGTTTGCTTTCATAAAAAGGGTTGGCATGAGAGAATTGAGAAAAAGAGTTTAGTGGTAATTAATAAGAATAGAAAGCAGCAGTGAAAGTCGTTTCTTGACACTAATCATGACAACCTGTGATTAAAGAAAGACATCCAATTCATAGTATGCTTCCGACCTCAGGAGCACTTAGAGGAGTCTTTCCCTGGCTCATTGAGATCTTACAGACCTAAAGACATTGATAGATATATTAGCTAGTTTTCCATGTTCAAGCTAGTGAGGTCATCCTTTTATGGGGAACTGTAGATCCAACTATAAAACAAAAGCACAACAAGCATGCAGCTCTGGCTATTGCAGGTTTTATATTCACGAAGCCCTTGGCTTTTGTGGCAAATCTATAACCCTCAAGTTCCACTATAAATCATTCCTATAAACTCACCATCACCCTATAAATAATCACCATGATAGTATAGCATATAAACTGTTATTAATAAAAACAAAACCAACAATAAAGATAAGATGCATTTACGGTGAGTAGGTCTCATACCATAGGTCTTTGAAACCAATTAGGGTTTCAATCACTATAATATTAGGTGACAACTTCATTTTACAAGGTTATACACTAAAAGATGTTCTTCCATTTTCCTCGTTGATGTCATAATCGAGGGAGTTGCCTCCCTAACATGCTTATCATCATGGATATGGGCATGTCAATTCAATGTTATTATAATTTTACTTTTTAAGGTTTACAAACATAAGGTTATATTTTGTGTTTGAGTTTACTAGGTTTTCACAATTTATTTATTGATGGACTATATTGTCAAATGATGTAAGACTCTTGTCGGAAGGCAATTTATGAGATAAATAGATGTGAGAAAAGCATCAGGCCAATATGTATTAGGTAGGTGAGATTGAGCTAAAAATGTTAAGCCGGTTTCAACTATATGATAATTTTTTTCTTTTGGTGATCCCATTTTATTGTGATGTATGAGGACATGTTAATCAATGAAATATGTCATTTTCTTGTAAAAATATTTTAAAAATAGTGGATGTAAATTCACCACCATTATTTGTTTTTAATTGTTGAATTTTACAAGAAAAAAACATTTACTATAAGAGTTTTGAAATTTTTAAAAATTATTAAAATCTCATTGTGAAATTTAATGGGATAGAGCCAAGTGAATTGAGAAAAATTATCAAGAAAAATGGTATAATATTTTGATCCACCAACTAAATGCATAGGAGATGTCCATACATCTAAGTGAATAAGAGCTTAAGGACTAATTGTTTGACAAGTTAAGTCATTAAAGGGCAATTGTTTAGATTTACCTGAAGGACATGACGAACAAAATCTATTAATAGATATTAAATTTAAGAAGCAATTGGACAATAAAGGGCATTGGATGGTGTAAAATTAGAATGACTTGAGGTGAAAGATGTGGTACCTATATTTTGAATCACCAACCTTGAGCCATTTCCAACGGTGATGGTTTCTTCTCCTTCATAGGGTTGTGAGGTGGTGAGATTTGTCATATTGTTGGTAATGTAGCCATTGGCCCCACTTTTTGCATACCACATCTGTTAAGCATGAGAAGTATTTCCTTCAGTAGTCATAGCTTCAAGATCAGACGATGATAGGTGGTTAAGAGGTAGGAGATGAGGTCTTGCTCTTCCATGGGTTTGCTTGCAGCAGATAGTTGATCTGAGAAGAGCTTGGTCTCTTCCATGTAAGAGAGGTAGTTGTGGTTCCCTTGTGAGATGGTCTGAATTTCCATTTGAGAAAGGCCATATGAGATCATGAAGTCGAGGAGAAACGGGCTTGAAGGGCATCCTAACCTGCTTGGAAGTCTTTAGATTGAGAACCGTGGAAAATAGTTTTTCAATAATGGAGACATAGAGTGAATTGAGAACGTTGTTGTCCTTCTTGGCTAGCTGGAAAATGTAGGATTCAAAGATCCGTCAGATAGAGTCTTGGCTGAAGCAAGATTGGTACCATTAACAAGACTAAGCATGTCATGACTCTTTAGAAAAACAAGAAATTGGATTTGCCAGGTAAGATAATTGGGGCTAACCAATTTCTGAAACTAAGGGGTTTGGAGAGAAGAGGTCATTTGTGTTTTGGTGTGGAAGCAAGGATTGTAGGATCGTTTTGAACGTAAATCTTAGCACTATGATACCATGTGAGATCTAAAAAACACGATAGATGATAGTGAAACAGAGAGGCCAACTTAGCTTCTCTTTCTTCATTTGATTTAAATAGAGTAATTTACCATACGAGTCTCGGACTCATTTTTTTTTGCTAAAGTGATTTTTTTATATTTTTATTTTGTTCACTTATATTTTTTTTTATAACTGGGGTTTACAAGTCAGCTTATGTACACCACAACTAATTCCCAAATCGAATTTATTTTTTAAAAAATATGGATTGCTAAAGTGCTTTCATGCTTTATATTTTTTTTGTTTTTCTTAACTTATATATTTTTTTATAATCATGGTCTTTGAGTCATATTATGCTTTTTTTTCTTTTTTTACTTATATATATTTTTTATAACCAAGACCTTCATGCCACCTTAGACTCATGATAACTAATCCCCGGACCAAATTTTTTTTGATAATCGGGGTGTCCAGGCCACCTTGCATGCTCCACGACTAATCCCTCGATCAATTTATTATTTTTTCAAAATATTTTTTTCCTTATATTTTTTTTATCCACTTATACATTTTGTCCCTTATTATCGAACCATTTTTTTTTTTTGTAACTAGTGTCTCCGGGTCAGCTTAAACATACCATGACTAATTCTTGGACCAAATTTATTTTTTTTATGCAATATGGATTGTAAATGGTGTGGAGACAACACTGTAGCTCCCACACATAGTATTGTTGATTGCAATAGTGCTTTCCCGCTACAATATTTTTTTCTCTATTTTTTACTTGTTCTTCTTTTTTACCTTGTTTTTCATTTTCTTTCCTTATTATGTTTATTTTTTCATTTTTTTCTTATTATGTTTTTTTCCCAAAACATTTTTTTGCCCATTATACTTTTTTATATTCTTTTTTATTTTTCCACTTATATATTTTTTTTTGTTTTTTATTTTTTTAACCAAGGTGTCTTAAGCGCACCACGATTAATTCACATGTCCAATTTTTTTAATAACCAGAGTGTTCAGACTAACTTATGTGTACCATGACAATCCCTAGACCTATATTTTTCTTTTCTAAAGTGTTTTCCGGTTGATACTTTTTTTTCTTATATTTTTATTTTGTTCACTTATATATTTTTTTTATAACTAGAATCTTCGAATCAGCTTAAACAAACCACGACTAATTCCTAAACCAATTTTTTTTAAAAAATAATATGGAATGCTACAGTGCTTTCACGCTTATACCTTTTTTTTTTCTTTCACTTATACTTTTTTTTTATAACCATGGTCTCTCAGCCAATTTAAGCTTATATATCCCTATAAGATAAAATCTAAAAGTTGGCTATAAGAGTGTATTGGTAATTTATCAATTTTTAATTATATTTTCTATAGTAGTGCTGTGGGCGTGTCTTCAGCCACGACGTCAATTTCAGAGCTCATGCACATTGCGGATTGCGTGTGCAACTTCGTAGAACTTCTAAAAATATATAATAGTTTTTTATATATTCATTTTATTATGTAAAATATGTTTAAAATAATATCATGGTATCAAAGGTATTTTCAATTTTTTTTTTCATTTCTATGCACAGTACAATAATTATAATACCCTTAAATAACACAAAAACCAAGAATTGTTAGTGGGGCTGTCCCAATAATTTTACTTTTTTAGCCTCAAATAACACAAAACAAAAAGTCATCTGCTGTAGTGTTTCAAACATTTCACGTTTAACTATACATGCATAGAAAAGAGTTTCACTCTTATTTTATACCACCAAAGTTAAACTTACTATGGTTTTTAACGCGAGTTGTATTTAATAAAAATAAAAATAAAAATAAAAATAAAAAATATAAACAAAGAGTAAAGGTATATAGATACAAATAAAAAAATTTAAACTATCTTAAAAGGATAAAAAAAAATAAAAGTATCGAAACTAAATTAAAAAGATAAAAGAATAAAAATCAAAATATAAAATTATATATTAAATTTAAATAAGAAAGAAACGCGGGTTTACATCTCGTAATATCTATTATTGGAACTATAGAAACTTGGCAACTGAACTGCACCTGAACAATCATTAACTGAAACCATAGGATTCTGGCAACTGAACTGCAACGAGACAGGTGATAAATTCGTTAACAGCATAAATCTCATGCTGCTCCAGTGTTCATCGATATTTATTTTTCCCTTTTGGAAAAAGAAACAAATATTGGGACTGAACTTTTACGCGAAGCGATCTACCTCAAAAGAGGAATGTTTAGTAAGATCAAGAGTGGTCAGACAAGGGAGAAAAGTCAAGGGTGTCTTTAGTAACTGCCTTTCATTTTCCAAGCCCAGTTTTCTATTTATTTTCATTTTCAAATAAAAAATAAAAAATCTCATTGATACCAACGACTAAGCCGCCAGCCACCATCTCAACCAACCCTACCAACAGCTGTTTTCACCGCCGGCCACAAACCTCAGCCAAGACTAACCCGATATTCATCCCTCTCTTCCAACCAAGCATCAATGATACCATCGACTGGCCCACCACTGACTACCATTAGAGAGCCTAGGAAAATAGTGGAGAGTGGGACGTGTAAAGAAAAAACAAATTGAGAAAGAAAATCACATCTGAAGAGGGGAGGAAAAAAAAAAACACTGCCTGTGTTCTTCATCGGTAATGGCATATGAGTTAGTGGGCTGCTAGTGATGATTGTGTGAGTTCATGAACTACCATGATATTAGAATCTTTTTAAAAGAATGTCAATATCGTTACGGAATCTCAATAATTTTTCATTTATGATTTTATATTTGGAAAATCTATTTTGTGATTTTAGATTGTCAATATTGTTATGGAATTTCAATAATTTTTTATTTATAGTTTTATCTTTAGAAAATCTATTTTGTAATTTTAGATTGTCGTTACGGAATCTCAATAATTTTTTATTTATGGTTTTATCTTTAGAAAATCTATTTTGTGATTTTAGATGTTGATGTGTGTATTTAATTTATTTTCTTTTTATATTTTGTAAACATGTTTAATTTCTAGTTCTGTAACTAAAATAAAATAATAAAAAAAAATGTATGTGTGTATTTTTATTATTATTTTGTTTCAAATAGATGATAAAAAGATTAAAAAAAATGTTTTAATGAATACAAAAAATATTGTATTTGCATAAGACCAAGTCTTTTAAAAATAAAAACATTATATCATTTAGTATTTTCATATAAAAAATATATGTATTTTCATGCATTTCATGATTTACTAACTAGCTTACTAAATTCAAGAGAAATTGACCAATCTTTCACAAATAATTTATAATTTTAATTCATGAGAAATTATTGGTATAAAATTCTAATAAAAATATCGGACCCATAAGAAGATGGATATTTAAATATCTAAAATTGACAAAAAATCTCATTATTATTTTGATTTTTTATCAATTTTTAATGGTAATAGTTTCTTATCAAGACACACGAGTTATAGAAAACCTATCTACCATCTAGGATTGATGAAACATGTTAAGGAATTTATATGTTTTTTTTCTAAAACTTATAGGAAAAAAAAATTAGCCACATGAGTGTTTTGCATGAATAAATTGTACCCATTGAAGCTTTTAAACCATATCAAATCTTACAATGTAATTTATCTTAGGTAAAATGTATTAAGGATAATAATACAATCCCTCTACATAACTAGTCTCTTATCCGTAAATCTCTGATAAAATCAACTCATTTAGGTTTTCTTAGCAACTCTAAATTAGAAACAACAAAGTAGTGTTTTTTTCTTAGTGAATATGAAAAATGATGAAAATTGACAAATTCATGAGAGAAAAAAAAGATGATTAATGGATAAGAAAAATGAAGATTTGGCTAAATGAAAAAGAAGCATTCATCATCAATAATTTTATCTATTATTTTTCTGACATATATCATTTTTTATAATTCTTTAACCTATTTAAAATTAGTTTGTTTAGCAAGCAAGATTATTAAACTCAATGTTAATAGGTTTATCTACGTTGGCTAAGTCATGTAAAAACATCATCATTTCAAGTCTTTTTTATATATATAAAAGTGTTAAAACAACATTGTTTATGAAATGATTTTTTTCTTTAAGAAAATGTAATTAGATTTTCACTTGGTCGACAAATTTGATAGTGCCCCCATCAAATTTAGTTAGGCTACACCTGAGAAATTCTCATAGAGTTAGGTTCAAAAATTTCTTGATTCTAGCGAACAAAATGATGGGTCACCATGATGATAAAAGTTCCTTACAAGAGAGCATTAGAAACAAACTTGTTAACAAAACAACTTAATGACATAGGGTTGGTTTCTTTGTTCATATGAACAATGAAGCAATTGATTTTATCTTTTCATTTTATTTCATTCAAACCTTTTTATAGCCTAATTAAGAAAAAAAAAGTTTGAAATCTTGGTAAAACATAAAATTTAAGGATATAAGACTAAAATGTAAAACAAAAGAAAGCTTTATGGTTAACGCCATGTAAACAATAACTTTTATTTTGGTCTAAATTTTATTCTTTGTATTTTCAATCAATTAGTTAGAGAAAATTTTTTTAACTCATTTGGAAAACAGCAGCGAAAGAGAAATGATCTTTTAACATCAATTAGAACCATAAATAAGATTGATCTTTGTCTCAAAGAGATGTTATTTGACCTTTATAAGGTTGATCTTTGTTTCAAAGAGGTTTTATTTGACCTTCATCTTACTTGAAATGGTAAATCTAAACTTAGAAAGTTTAATGAGTTGTAATTGACTCTTTTTTTTCTATCTATTTTGGGTTATTTGATGTCACAAATAAGAATTTTAAATCTTTAGGTTGTTTTTGCTTATTTTTTTGCTACCTCTATAATGAGCAAAAGATTAATTTTTTATATATAAAAAATCAGGTGATAGATCATTTAACTCTTATAAAAAAAGCAAATAATAAAGCAAGGTCTAGGAGCACATACTTTGTTTTCTAAAGGCCTAAACATACTAGGACACCGGGTCAGCCCCTCATGCTTGACTTTTTTTTATTATTACTGTTTTTTATATAAAATTATAGTTAAATATAATCATCTTTCAATAATAATAATAATAATAATAATATTGTTCTTTATAGTAATTTTAACTTTATTTGTTTCATTTATGATGTGCCTAATTTGATAAAAGCTTATTAATATTTAACTGAAATGAAATTTATGCATTTTAATATTTTTTTTATTATATTTTTATATGATTTACCACATTTATTTTCTTTGACTATGTACAAAATAATATGACTTTTAAATGTTTTATTTTAACTTTGCCTTTAAGACCATAATAGATTTTTTTTAGGAAACATTGCTTATATTTTACAAAACATATGATAATAGGTTGATCCTTTTATAAGTATCTTTTTTAAATTATCAAATAAAAGACAATTTCAAAAAATGCAAAGTTAGGACAAGATTTTCTTATATCTAAAATACTTTTGTTATATTCAAAATACTTTTGTTTTGACATGCATTAAAGTGCAAGAAATAATCTAATTATTACTACTTCAGAGTTTTTTGGGACCTTAGCATAGTTCAAATTTGAGAAATAAAATAGTTCATAAAATATTTAGAAAAATAACACAATTTAGAGTCACATACGATATATGACTTTGGTCACGTATGAATCTCGTCAATGTTAAATGGCTTGTAAAAAATTACAATGAATAGAGTGAATAAAAAAAGAGACCTCGGAAGCATATTGAAACTTTGATGATAATACCATAAATATCATTAGAAAGATCTCACTATGTATCTAACAATACTAGAAAAGATCACTTGTCTAATTGTGACAGGGCTCTTTTTCTTTTGAGTGACTTGTTTGCCCATTTTGATTATTGTTGATGACCTTTTCTACTATTGTTATATTTTTCTCATCGAGATCTTTCTAATAGTATAAATGATGTTGTCATCAGAGCTTTGATGTACTTCTACAGTTTTCATTCTTCACCAATTACAAGGAGAGAGGAAGAGAAAAAATAAATAAAAGCAAATCCTAGAGACACATCAATATTTTAATGACAACATCAATGGTACTTTTAAAAAAAAAATCCTTACAAAATGAATCTAGCAACATCAATGAGCAAATTATGTCACACAAGCCATTTAAATGCAATTTAGCCCCCACCATCTTAGGAAAACTCTTGTGACTCGCTTCAGTCTCTTGTAATTATTTTATTTGGTATCATTAGATTCGTTTTTATCAAAATCATTTTACTAATATTGATAGTGTTATGATCAAAGTTTCAATGTACTTTCAATGTTTCTATCTCTCCTCTGTCATCATTGAATCCCCCCAGTAATTTAACATAGAGTCTAGAAGTCACTTTCCAAACCAAGCTATATCCCGAGATATTTCGACTCTACAATGCGTTTCAAAAATATTTTTGAAAAAAAATATGTTTTTATTTTATTTTTTTACTTTAAATTATTTTGATATTTTTATACCATTTTCATGTGTTGATAAAAATAATATTTTAAAAATAAAAAAAATATTATTTTAATATATTTCTTAACAAAAAAACACCTTAAAAAATAATCTCAACCATAATCTCAAATAATCAATTCATGACCATTTGATATTGCGTTGCAAACTGTATTTTAAGGAAAACACATGAAATATTTTTCCTTTTTAAATGCAGTGTAAAAAAAAATAAACTTAAGAAAAACAATCAAACAACAATGCAGCTTACCTTAGGTAGGGTGCACTGGGGGTGACGCGTCTTCCCTTGCACAACAAGTCCCCTTACCCAAGACTCTCGCAGACCACTAGGTTCCTAGTAACCTTAATACTAGGTGGCGACTCCTTATAATTATAGCCGTAAATTTTACGGCTATAAACAACCAAAAATAAAATAAAAATATAGATAAAGATTAGTCATGATGAAAAGAAAAGACGCGTGATTTCATTTCACTCAACAACCCTACTACTTTTTTTATTGATTATGGATAAAAAAACTTACAACTGGATTTGACATTGAAAATATATCTCTACAACATGTAGATAGAGATCCTAAAACTTGGTATGGATAGCAAATGTTGTTTCTGATGATATAATATCAAATATTGTTCCTCGATCAAATATCAAGGGATCACACATGTTGTTCCTGATGATATAATATCAAATATTGTTCCTCGATTAAATATCAAGGGATCGCAGAGGCCTTCTGGTATAAATTTAGTTCGTAATATAATTGCAAGTAGTTTGATGGGAGAATAAAAATAAATATCTAATTTAATTGAATTATTAATTACATTTTATTGTTATGATTATTAAATCTACAATATTTAATATATATATATATATATATATTGTATATTTTTTAAAGTAATTTCACAAGTTGATATCAATATGAAAAGTTTAATAACGAAACATACAAAACTAATTTTTATTTAACTTTAAACTCAACCATAGTTTTAACCAAACACTTGAATTTCAGTTATAAATTATAACTAAAATTATTTTTTATAAAATTATTTTATAAACTTCTATCACAATAGTCACTGCCATGGAAAACACACCCTTCATGTCCAGTGGTATTTCTCTAATGTGTTTTTGAAATGTGCTGAGGTAAAAAAGCAGAAAACAATTCTAGCCCGTTCGTGTGTCAGCTATCATAATTGGTAACAGATTAAATCCGTCGCTATCCAGTACAGTGGAAGAGGCATCCGATGTCTGTCAAGATTTCACTCAACAAATTCCTGAAAGATGGAATGGTATCTGGAAACAAGTCTCCATGTGAAGTCGTACGGAATCATAATCAAATCTGACGGTCACATGGATTCAATTATATTCTCGTAATTTGAAATTGGAAATCCTTCGATTCTCTCAGATCCTTTGGTGGATTGTCATCTTGCTTTACCGTACAATCTATTCCAAAAGTCAAGCAGATTTCTTCATTCACTTAAGAAACAAGCAAGCTCATGGTAGTTAATATAATTGACGTGGAAGGCGAGAGGACATTATTAGTGGTCATTGAGACAAAAAAAAAAAAATCTTTCGGTAAAAATAATGATTTAATTTTTTTTGAATGACTGTATATATGGTTGTTAATATAATTGATACTGAAAATTTATATAATTATTAATTTTAAAGTTTATAAAATTAAATGAAAAACATTCAAGTTGATTTTGATATCCATATTAATAAAAAAAAATCTTAAACTTTAAAGCACGTGTTAAAAAAAGGTTTAAAAGGATGAAATGGAGTGGGTGCCAGCCAATTAGTGATTCACTCTTCATTTTACACAGGCAACAACATGCATCAAATGTGCAAGCAACCTGTTTAACATCGAAGTTTGCGTTTGCGTTTGACATTGTGGTATTGGCGCAGTGATTTTTTTGTTTTTAATATTGGCATAATAAGAATAAGAATATATATATATATATATATTAAAATTACCTTTAGAATAATTTTTTTTTATTAAGTGGCTCCCAAGGATTTTGTTGTCTTTCCACCTTGGTTTAATGGTTATTATCAAGTTGAAACACGAGCATTTTAGTATAGTAATAAATAGAAAATATTACTTTAAACAGAAAAGTGTTTGTACAGTGCCAATGAGAGGGTATCCATGTCATTTGAGTTTGAGGGACACATAAAGTGTTCTACGGTGGTTTAATGGTGGCTTTCAGGAAGCTATTTAATTTGTCTCAGCAATCCTTTCCCCTTCAATTTTCATGGTTGCCCCTGTAACTTCTTAAAAGACCCCATAATTTTATTTTATTTTTTTCAGATTCAATCATTGTTTTTTATTTTATTTTATAGATTTGTTTTTGTTGTCTTTCATTATTTAAATGTTGATCTTCAATATTTTATTCAATATTTTTTTATATAAAAATATATCAATCTTACCATCAAATTACAAACCTGGTATGCTAACTCGAGCAAAGCCTTTTTGTTTTTCTTATTATTTTTTCAATTTGTTATTCCACGTTTTATTTTATAGTATCGAGCTTAACATTTTATCTCATTCTTTTTTTTTCTTGGTGATTGAGCTGAAGTTGAGGTTACAACTTTCACATCAAATAAGCAATACAAACATTTTAAAATTCTAAGGGTTATTGAAGCGACAAGAATTAAACGACAACTTATACGCGCGGCAGCTATTACAAAACATTTATTTGTTAAAAAGAACTGACCAGTAAATATGAGTGCAGGACATGCTTACAATTACATAAATGGCCAATTATAACCCTAATGTGATTTGTGGATTCCAAGGAAACTGACATGGGATCTACCTCTAAAATATAATGAACCACAAATATTAAGTGTACATTAATTTCCAAACGCTGCCACATTGCAAGTGGTGTGATGAGGATCGAGACCGATTCTTCCTTCCTAATGTTATACCAATAATACCCCTGCTAAACAGCTAGAAAAGCGATGACTGCAAAGAAGAACCGCATAATTACATAACACGGTGGTTACAATAAGTGATGCTCTTTTACTGTGATACTCTCACCAAGGTTGTCCCTTCCCTCCAAGCCGGCGAGCCAACTCAAAATCCTTTTTCACTGGGGGAATAAGGCAAACAAAACAAGTTTCTTCACTGAATAGCTAATATAGAATCCAAGATCAAGATTGAATGAAATTTGAATTGGACAAAACATTATAGGCATGGTGCTATGGCATCATCAATAGTAAGATGTATATTACTGGTGAATCCAAATAATTGCGCACAATGTGAACACTGCAGCAAATCACTTGAATTATCCCGATTGTTATCCATTTGTGTGTACTTTCAAATGCAATAAAAAAAAGAGAGGTGCATCACTGGGACAAGGAAAACAAAAGGCATGGTCTTCTGAGTAAACAGCCAATAATTAATGAAGAACTCCTGAAAATGTATTTAGAGTAGAAGCTGAGAGAACAGTACCATCAAGATCAAGGCTATGTAGGTGTGCAATCTATTAGAAGTATCTTGTATAGTCTATGGTTTGTTAATGTCTATTTTATTGTTTCATCAAGACTGATTTCCTCGAAGTCACAAATCAGTCAAGATAACATCGAGCATGTTCACACAATCCTACATTTTTATTTTCTTAAATGTCATTGATCTGCAAAGCATATTAACAATTATACAAACAAAACAACAGCACAAGTTTTGGAGTCATTTACACTGACAATCATTGAACAGTATTTAGTGATAACTTAGACCACAAATGAGAGCTTGATAAAAAAAAAAAAAACCACCAAAATAAATGAATGAAAGTGCAAAATTTTCCCAAAGAATTTGAAGAAAAGACAAAAGGTCATGATCATAATAAATGAGGTTGTATAAAATATAACTTGACGGGAAATCATGTGATTATAATAGGTGCATCAAGTCCCACTCACTTAATGTAACGCGTTTTGCATGAATTGCACAGAGCATGCCATCTTCAAACAGATGAACCAAAAAATCCTCTGCTGCCTACACAAGGAACAAAACAATAACTGGCACGCATCAAGATCTATTAGCACAAATTTCCTAATCCTATAAAAATAGAACCATAGCAGAGTAATTACTATCTAGAAGTTACAGTTTTGAATAAATATCGGTGCATGTAACAAGACAGGGATATTGTGGTGCTGTCCTGTCAAAGCTGGTTTGGGAGGACTGGTTAGTGATAGCAGTGGAGTCTGGAGAGGTGGCCTCACGGAACTATTGGACGGTTCTCTTCTGTCAAAGCTGTGAAAGTGGGCTGTTTTGCTAGGGTTGAAGCATATGTGGGAGAGGTTTTCATCGTTCGATTTTAGAAATAGATGCGTAAATCGGATCATGTAGCTCTGCCACTTTAAGATCTTTACATTATTAGGTTATGCAGCTGGCCACGAGGTGATTGGGTGGTGATCATTCAGCATCTTCTTCGTGAAGGTAGTATGTCGGCTGATCATTAAGCATAGTTTGGTCTGGATGGTAACTCTACTGTTTCTTGGTTTGAGTCCCCTACATCAAGCTCGGGATGTTTTTTTTTTTTTGATGACTTGACAGGGTTGGTTTTTCCTCATGTTTGTTCTCTTAATTTGAGAGTTATGGACCTCTGATCCCGTTTCTTATCAAAAACTACATGACTGAACTGAACAAGACTAGAGGTAATGACAACACTAAGAGGTGCTATCAAGCATATAGAACAGAAAATGCATGTAGACTTCAACTTTTGAAGACATAAATATATTTTTTTCTGGGGCATGGAAATAATGAAGCATACATAGTATTAGCATATGCTTTAGAGAAAAGTCAAGATACCTCCTGAACTGCAACTAAAGCTTCTGCAGTCCAACGGTTAATTTCTCGGGAAAACTCCTGGGTGATCATTCGTACCTGTATGACCATTACCACATCCAATTAAACCTCAATAATATATGATCATATAAACAAAAATGTGACAACCTAATGTACCATAAGGGTAAGGGTAAGGAAACAAGTTGTAGAATCTCTATGAGATTTTAACAAATACAGAGAGAGAGAGAGAAACAAAAGCAAGGTTACTATACCATGAAAGTAAAATAAGTAACAGGTGAATTTAACAAACAAGCACACAAACCTTGATGTTATTCACCAAAAAAAGATGATCTTATTTTTTCTAGAGTAACCATTGAATTTTGTTCCTATCATCATTCAGAGAGATCCAACTTTGTTTGTCAGGAAAAAAATTCAACAAACCCTTTTAAACAAAGTATCAAATCAAACCAATGAGATTGTAGGTTAATCGTACTCTTGCAAAAAAACAAGAGAGGTAAGGTCTCAAGTTTAAGTCCCACCTTTGCCAATCCATCACTAATATGAATAACAAAGGCAACCAGCAATGCTTGGAGGTGAAAAAAAAGTACAAATATTCAATGATAAAAATTCTGGATCTCTACTGGCAAGAGGATGTTGCAAATCATAAATAGAACAATCAATTAAACAAAAAAACTGGAATCATGAACAGAAGGAAAACTAAGAAATATGGAGACGCAACACAAGGAGGAGAAAAAGCAATAGGTTGTGGGAAAGGTCACAAATAAGAGCACAACTTCAGATCCAAACAATAAGACAAATCAAATGCCAGAGTAAATAACATGATAGCAAGAAGCATTACTAAGCACTGTGAGGATATAGAAATTTCATGAGAGCAACGTAAACGAGTAAACTTTGTGAGGTTTGTATAATTAATTTGTCAACTAAAAAAAAAACAAATAGGTTCATAAGAATAATGAAACATGACCAGTTTATCACAAAGTATATTTAGAAGTCAGATTTGCTAACTTCTAGAACTGACAAATATCACACGTTATATGAATTACATGTTGGTGCATGCCAACCAACCATGTACATTCAATCCTGACTGAAATATCGTTGTACTAATTGTGACCCATAGATCTGTGGGAACCAACGTTATATATAGCCTACGTCCGTATAAGCTCATTCGCATGTATACTTTAATATATCTACGCATGTAAACATTTCAAAAGCACATATATACACACACACATAGGCCCACCTGAATGAGTAGTTGGATTGTTTAGCACATTTTTAGACAATCTGAACTTTACCGACCAGACTTTGGACGCAATACTCTCTTCATGTAGATCGTGCATGTAAACTAAGATAATTAATCAAATATTTCTAAACACCATTCATTCTAGGACAATTGTTCATTCATAATTATACTATATAAAGAGCGGACTTCAAAGAGTTATCTAGATGAAATTAATATGAATTTTACAAGCAGGAAATAGAGCAGTTAAACACGACTTCTAATTGTTGGTTAAACGAAATTAACTGTATAAAGGTCATTACAGAGAGTGCTCACACATCGAATGAAGCTAGCAGCTGGTATGAGTGGCCTCCATGTCTTCTGGTAGTGCCGAATTTCCCAGAGAGCTACTGTTCCTGGATGGAAGCGACGCTTTTTCCTCTGCTTTTGTGTGGATGGATCTTGACAAATAAATATATAAAGCAAAAGAATCCCAGGAAGAAAAAAAAAATAACAAATCAGTACAAACCAATTCACCAACTCAATCTAAAACAATAACCATATTTCACTAATATGATAAAAAAAATTTACTTTGTTGGGCAGTTGCTAGTGATCTTTTACTCTGTCCAGGCGTCCTCTGCAACCAAAACTATAAAACATGAGACAATTAAACAACAAAAGAAAAACACTATATCATTTGAAATTTAAGGCAAGTGAAAAACAAGAAAAGAAACCTTTTTTTTTTCATTTCTTTCGCAGCTAAAATAACAGTTAAAAACCATTTTAAGTTTATTTTCTTCCTGTCTTAGTCTTACCCATTTTTATCTTTACCAAGCAAAATAAAAGCAATAACAGAAAATAACAAATCAAAAACAAGATTTTATTTAGTTCAATAGCCATGAAAATGTTTTAAATAAAAAAAAATATTTCACATTGTTTTTTACTTAATATTTCTCCTGCCTGTTCCTGGGGTTTCCACGGCTAATTATCTCTAGCTAATGCAAATTCATTTGTCTAATTTTTCTGTCAAATGATGCAGGGAAGGGAATAAAACATAAAACAAAAGTTCAAAAATTAAATAAATCAACGGTGATTTCCTTTCCCGCATTTTCTAATCAAGCAAACAGGCAACAGCCAAAAATCAGAAACAACAACAAAACCTAGAGAGAGAGTGGCACCAAAGATGTTGGCGTTAAAGGTGGTGACTTTGGAGTAGACGGCGAGGCACCTGCAATTTCACAAAGGAAAACAGAAAAAAGTTAGGGTTTAGAAAGAAAAAAAAAGGATTAAAAACCCCAGCTGTTTACATATAAACTCAACGTCAACAAAGGCGTGTTTATATACAAAAAAAGGCACATAAATTCAGCATTTGTGTGTGTAGAAAGAAAGAGCGATCTGACCAGATTGCCTTCGACTTCCAATTCGTTTTCGAGGTGCTATTCTTTTAGTTCTCGCCATCTATGAATGTGTGTGCGTGAAAGAGAAGAAATTCTGTACTTCTTTTTGAAAAAATGGCAATAAGTAAAGAGGAGCCTGAAAATTTTCCGGGCTTTTCATTCCGGCGTTTTGCCGCTCTTGGGATTTTTGAAACGCTCTCTCCTGCGTGTGAGCGATGAATATTATAATTGTTCAGTAAAGTATTTTTTTTATTTGAAAACTTTTTTAAAATAATATTTTTATTATTTTTTTAAAATTAGTTTTTACAATTGAAACAATTTAAAATACATTAAAATATTTCTTTACAAGTAGTGTATTCTAATACAATGTACTTTCTAAAAATATTAAAATGATTTTTATTGTATTTTTTTATTATTGATATTAATATTAGTATTATTAATTTAATATTTTTTGATAAAAAAACACAGTTGAAAAGTCAACATCAATCATCGATTAATAACTTATTCAAATTGCTTGGGTCTGAGTTTGAAAAACGATTTCGTCATGTGAACGTGCTCTTGCTCTGCATTTTGTCATTTTGTAAAACTAAAACATAAAAAATATCAAAAATAATTTTTTAAAATTAATATTATTTTGATATTTTTTAAAAATGAAAAACAAACTCTAGCACACTTATAGGAAACAAAAACTAATAATTAATAGAAAAATAACTGAGCAATGCTAATCTTAATACAATAATGGTCATCAAGTGCTAGCTACTGAATCCCATAAATACAAAAACAATGGCTGGTGGCATTAGGAAGTGAATTTAAGGAAAAATAACTTTTTAATAAGATTGTCATCACTCAAAACAGTTAAAAGAGAGACAGTATCAGATCAGGTTGTCTGTAGCAGCATATCACTTAGCAGCCATCCATTACATGACTGATTTTCTTTCCTTCCCCCACTTTTTTTTTTTTTTATTTCTTATGATTCATCAAACCTAGTTGCTTTCTTCGATTCAAATTGTTTAGTAAACTCGAACATGATATGTACGAGGAGCATTGATTGCACAACTTGCAAGGTAACTCCAGATATTCCTGATAAAAAACAGCTTCCTGTTGCAGAACAAGACATTAAGACTTGGACTTAAGGCTTAGATGGGGTAGGCGATGTTGGAGGCTTGAAATCCGGATACTGCAGTACAAGAAAGGCAGTCATAAGTTCAGCGTTTATACTAGTAGAAAACTCTATACCATAAGCAACCACCTTGTGTGCTCTATAAACTGGAAGAAAAATCAGGCTGAAAATAAACATGGTAAGGGGGGTGAGAATTACATAAGGATATGGAGAAAGCGGCCTCGAAAATCCAGAAGCTGTTTCGGCTTTAGCTTCTGTTATGGGTGCTGAGTTTATCTGGGAAGCAGCTTCTGCTTTCTGTACAGTACTATCAGCAACAGCAGGTTCTGGACTTGCTTCTGAGGGTGCAGGAAGGACCTTTCTGGTCACTGGTACTGGTAGAAGAGCCTTCCCTATATCCTGAATTCACCAGGTAATTGAGAAAAAGATTTTTCTTCCACCTCTATACAATTCAATATTTTTATAATGATACTACTGACTTAGCTTCACCATTGTAGAACACGTTTATATACAAAAATGTTACCTTCAATTCATCCACTAACTCTTTAGGTGCAATCTTGGTGGTCAAAAATTCATCAACTTGTTCCAGAGTTTGCTTACGGTCCTGACATTGGAAGCAAAGAATAAAATGTGAAAGTGAACCTTCAGGATTCCAGTACAAGGACCCGACTGTTATGGCCTAAGTTATGAAACCTCCTTGTCTGGATGCTGGGTCACACTCACACGAGGGCATTAAAATACCATCACACTCAAACATGGGAAGGCCCAGTCTGGGTGGTTTTTCAGAATCAGAATATATTTTCAATTTTCTAGAACATTCGATAACGACATGTGTGGCAGTATGTCTTCAACTGTTTAGGACACAGAGCTTGCATCTGCATACATTATGTTCTAAAATTCGAAGCAAGCTTTTTTTTATTTTTTATTTTTTTCATGATTTAAGAAAGTGTTTTCCCCCTTTCACCTCTGGTTTGCAGGCAGAAAGATCCATCAAAATTTCACCTAGCCAGTATCCAACGCAGCAGAATGAAATCATATCATTGAAAAATCACGAAATTAAATAGAATAGAATTTTATCTAGAATGGTAACAGAGACTTGCCTCAGCAAACAGGAGCTTCTTACTCGCAAACTGAATGAGAGCAGCTGAGCCTAATACTTGGAGTATTGTTTCCATCTGGAAAATACAATGAAACAGTCAATCTCGAATCTCTCACAACAAAACCCCTTTTAGTGAAAATAAAATGAAAGGAATTATAAATGAACACATGAAATAAAAATAATACTAGAAAGCTTCACAACCCAACCTCTGATAATGCAAGTACACCTAAGCCAGCAGCTGCAGAAAGTGCAAAGGTGACAAGCAAGGCATCGGAGCCCTCCTGCAAAATTATCACCGTGATTACCATGCTGAAATGCTTATTTATAAAATCATAAATATATGGCCACAGCTCTGCAACTTTATATCAAAGAACTCAGTTATAGTGATCCTTGAGTGCCATCATTCTGAGATTCAAACTAAGAATAGAAATAAATAGATCAGGAAGAATTAACTGGCTCATCATGAAACCTACAATAAATATCGTTGGTTCAATGTCATATGAAACAAGAAAGGCTAAGCATTCCATTCGTAAAGGTCCTTGGATTGTATATGAAGTTAGATTTTCGATTAAAAGGAAAAGGAAGAAGGAAACATACTCCAAATGCACCACTGATAGTGTCTGATAGATCGCTTAGATCAAGACTCAATGCTTTCTTTGGCGGTATCCAGGGAAGCCCACTATTCTGCAGAATACATTTCTCAAAGCTTGTATTTATGTTCCATAAGGTAAGAAAGGGAATTAAAAGTGAAAATAAAATAAAAAATACCATCCATCCACGGGGTCCCTCTGCGCCATCTTTGATTGCATAAGCTGCTTTGAACCCATTCACAGCGACTAACTCCGCAACCAGTTCAGAGTTGCCATCAAATCTGGCTTTCATTGTAAATTTAACAACGTTAGCTTCAAGCATTAGCTTTGGGTAACAAAGAACGACTCAGAACTCTAATTATTATCGTTTCAGAAATGGCACCGCAAAGGAGAAAGGTGTATTGGGGGTTAAGAAATAATATATGGTACTGGTGCTAATTTCCTAAATAGATTTTGTAGTAAACAGCATGCCCCTGTATTTCAATAAGTTGTGGATCCTTGATAAGGGGTATAATATATAAGATTTTAACTTCGTGAATGATTTCTACTTCTGAATCATCAAGCTTGGGCGGTTCCGTAAAGTGTATGATGCAGCAGCACCGTCTGTCAGCTATTTTGACTCCTTTTCCTGGTTCTTCCAGCTCCGAAGAGCAAAGATACAACTCCAAATGAAGATTAACATTTGTGCCAAACCCAATCAAAGATGATTTACTTGTTGCTATAGCATATTTGAGATTGCAAATGGAGCTTTCACAGATGCCAGTTAGCCAATTTAAAGCAGTCACTAACACAAGGTTCTCGATGTCAGTCAGTCCTTTGTGTTCATTAAAAAAAATGGACACAACTGAGGAGATCTAGTTCTTTAATTGATTTTCATCAGGCTAAGAATATAGAATCTAAAACCAGCCCATGCAGAAACAAATTGCATAGAACAACTATTGATTGACCCATTTAAGTTTTCTATATCAAAGATTTTCCTGTTATCTTTTAGCTGACAACCCAGATATAAACGAAACTAAGAGATGAAAGGTTCATGAAAATTATAATAATTGGATTCACTATCTTACTTGTCTAGAATGAACAATGTGGTGTTCTCTGGTTCCTTAAACTTCAAAGACAGCTTCTTCAAGAAACCTGGCTTATCTTCACTTTTATAAACAATTGACGCTGGCTTCTTACTCAAACCCTTGATATCAGGACTACCCACTTGTCGAAATTCCACTGTTGCTCTTATATCAAGTAGCTGAGCCTTTGCGTCATCACCCAATGCTGCATAAGCCTTTTTTGCAGACTCAACACCCCATGACTTAGGCTTGTTTAGCACCAGAGACAGAATCAGTGGAACTGCCAAAACTGTAACACCACCTGCTATAATTGTTGGGTTTTCTGCTCCAAATTTGATGACACCATCTAGGATCCCATTAACATCAAAATCAGATGAGAAGGGACTCGCAGATTTTTCTAGTGCTTCTTCATATGTTAAAGCTCTAGCTAGCCCGGTACTAAGAACTGAAGATAGTAGCACTACACCACCACGTAAAGTCCTTAATAAACCCTCTTGAGCAGCTGACCGGCTCGCGCTTAAGGAGTCATAATGAGAGAATTTGAGTGGTGAAACTGTAGGGAGCGATAATGTTTTTTTGATTTCTGCTCTTCTCTCGCAAAGAACAGATAATGGTGTCAAGCTTGCAGCATTGAGGGCCTTCATGGCATAGTTCTTTGTCACGGAAAAATTATGTTCTCTTACAGAACTGACGCAGAAGCTTGAACCACCATAAGAATGGAGTTTTATACAGATATTGTTGGTCTTAGGATGATTGGATGGAAAGTAAAGCAGAGGATGAAAGCCTTGTCTTCAGTGAATGCCGGTTGCTGCTGGTGCGCTTTGAGTGGGGGGAGCTGCTGGCGTGGCATGGGGAATGGATGTCTTTGCCACTCATTGCCTGACACGTGGAAGTGAGATGAGGAGTTGGTGATCATATGGCTTGATGACTTTCATGGAAAGAGATTTTGTGGCTGATATTGAAGAGGAAGCCTATGGATGCTACATGTATAGTACTGACCTTCTCCTACAGTACATCAGTACAGTCCTCAGACAATAAGAAGAGGTAAGGTTTTGACATCCAAGGCCAGAAGGATTAGACTCGGCTAAAATATTGGTGGCAAAATTAGTCAATACTTTGCAGCCATGTTTTCGAAGCTTCAAGAATGTTTTTACAACATAAAACTAGATACAAGTCTTAATAAATCTCTTTCAGAAAGCAAACTAACTAACCTATACTAGTGTTAATGAACAAAAATCTAATAATAAAATAAATTCATGAACAATGTCTAATATGTCTATTCAAACCCAAATTTAAAATGATTATTCAATTTAAACAAATAAAATAATAAAAACAAAATTTTCATCCTAAAATTGCTTAATATAGCTCGAATCTTCAATTTTTGCTCATTCTGGATAGGTTTCAGTTTTAATTTCAAACATGTCATTCTCTATTGCTTAGATAACTATTGGATCTACCTTATATGATTAAAAAGTTAGAGATATCTAATATTCAACCTGATTTGAATCGCAACAAAATCTTACTTGTAGCTCTCTAGATATGTCACATATAGTACACTAAAATTTAGTTTGATAGATTTGATAATTTTTAATTTTGACCCTATAAAATAGTGTTACCAACTCCATTTGACATGAAAATTTACAATAATATAGTTTTATGTGTTTGATATTTTTCCCATAAAATTTCATTTAGATTCAATATATAATTTGAGATATATGTTTGATCTCATAAAATTAGTTATCAAATATTTTAAGGTCAAATCCAAACTTGACTTTGTTCTTATTATAATTTAGTAAATTTATAAAATTAGATCGAGTTTACTTATTTTATTGATTTTGCATGACCCAACCTTGATATTATTGATTTTCAAGTTTTAAATCTGATTTTGCATGTTAGATATATATTGTAAAATTATATAATTTTACGAGTCAACTCCTAATTTTAACTATTATAGTCTTGTGCTGTGGTATTTATCAATTTTCATGGCATAACTCAATTCACATATAGTAATCCAAACCTTGCCTAATTTCCCGGATGGAGATACCTGCTCCCCTAGCCGAGCTTCTGGTAGAGAAGAACACTGCGTGATTGATATGTTCATCATCAATGTAGAGGAAAAAATCCTCCCCGCTGTTCTTTTCCCACTGCAATTTAGGCTTGAGCTTCTCCACTGAAGAGAGGTATTCTATTCCCGCGATAGCTCCACCAACCTCTGAACCTGCAGTTTTGTGACTTATTTAACAATCCCCGCATGTATACTGTAAGTTTGTTAATATTGTTCTGGTTTTTTTATTGGTATGGAATATTTTGGTTTCTGAATATTTTAACATGCTATTTTGAGATTATATTGTTCATATATAATTAATTAATTATATATAAAAAAAAATTAAAATATTAATTTAACAAGTATAATTAAAATTTAAGATAAATTAACTTTAAATTATACAATACAAACATAAAATCAAATAAATATAATCTCAAAATTAAAAAAAAATCACAAATTAATCAAAATAAGAAGGATTTTAAGGCCGGAATGGTACACCCAGAACGGTACCGAGATGTTCCAGCCGGAATTTCCAGAACGAACATAATTGAAACCGAGATAAAAACAACGTCATTTTATCTTGATTTTTTAACGACATGAAATATTTTGACTGGAACGAAATGATATTGACAACCCTAGTATATTGTACTTCAATATGTTGGGATTGTTAAATAAGTCATATATTTTTTTGTGAATTTTTGTTTAGGAATACAAGGGTGGATAAAAAAAACAATTTTATTGTACTTCACCACAATACATGAAACTCATGCAACCATGAAACAACTAAAATTCTCTTAGAATGTGCTGCCCATGTCCTGCTTGAAACACCCATAAGCTCACATTTCGTTTTAACTCATTAGCATAGTAACTGACAGGGTCCCAAGTAACGTGATATATGAAGGTAAAGAATTTAAGATATACATAACAGATTATTCAGAGTATGCATTACTTGTAAAAACTTGATATATTTGAGATTTTATTTGTTTATCTTTAGGAGATGAGGTTTTTTTAAATTAAAAAAAAAAATAGTAACTCTTAGGAAGTTATGGTTAAAATTATTTTAATAATATTTTTCTAAATCATTTTAATATTAATACATGAAAATAATCTAAAAACACTAAAAAAAATTCATTTAAAGCACACAGTTTTGAAACTTAACCAGGTTACTTAACCAGGTTTAACGACTTACATAAGTTCAAAGTCCATTTGTAAAGTACTTCTGTTCAGAAAAGACTCCCTGTTGCCTACACTTGTCTTCATGGTTGGATTTAAACAATATCGCAGCTGGCCTAGTAAAATACTTGGCTTGCCTGAGGAATCAAATTTAATTTCACCTCTTCTAAGTGTCAGATCAGCGTTGAATTACCCTGAACATCAACTCTTATTGTCATTCCAAATCACGAGTAGAACTCCATACTCCATCGAGTCCCTTAGGGCTTGGTGCATACACCAAGCACTTTGCCCTTCGTATCAATATAGATGTAAAAGTCCTCGTAAAACCTTCTTTCTTGCAAGTGATAAATCAATTCACCAAGCTTCTTTCATGCATGGAATACATGAATTTCTGCCAAACAAATAGCTTATTTGACTGTTGCAGCATAAGTTTTTGAGAGAAAAAGTGTTTCCGGGAGCATTAGAACAGCAGCAAATTGGATTGGTATGGATGGGGGGGGGGGGGATCAAGTCTTGATTTGCTTCCTCGAGTTGACTGTATTATACAAGGACAACTATGGTGTTATCAGGACCAGTTGCTCAATTTTCCTCGTATGAATACATTTTGACCAGGAGTAATGCACATCTTCATACACAACAGTTTCTTGCCACCAACTTGGGAAAATGGCCATTTGTGATTCCCATAAAATGAGTGTGATATGGGGTGTTCCATATATGGTGTGGTGTTCGTAGTTAAAGGAGACAAGGCTAAGTTAGCCTTTCTATCTATCTATAGATACATGGATAGATAGTTTAAGTGTTTGTTTTGGTGACTCCACATTAACAAGAAAAAGTTTAAATAACTGGAGGCAACATGACTATCAAAATAAAGGAAACCAGCAGATCCTATAATATTGTTGGTTTGTCCAGACCCATTCCAGTAAGGGTTGTTTTAAGATGTGTATAAATCCTTCACCCTCCCAGGAGTAGGAATCTCTTATTGTCTTGGACATGGATGGGCCATTCTGTAGTTCAAAACTACATACCAAAATGAGAGGATAGAAGGAGAAGAAAGCCTAGGCTGCTAGCCAAGTGCTTGTTGGTGTCTTGTCCAAAGTTAATGAAATCAAACTAGAATATCTCCAGAATGAATCACCAAAGGAAAGAAAGAAAGAAAAACAAGTGAGGTGGATAAATGAAAGAAGGATGAAAAGCACCTTCAGAAAGAATGAAATCCTTCCCGTAAAAATTGATGCCAGGAAATATCTCAAGGACCAGGGCACGAGCACCCCTGTTGCCTGTGAGTAGCAGAGTGAAATGGATCCGCTTAAAAGGTGCATTTGGACCTGGGTTGAGGGGGCCTGAGAATTCATAGCTCATTAATGAGAAGCTATCTCAAGCTCTGAAGATCCTCTGGACTGAAGTCATGAGGCTGGAGCTTCTCTAAAGATGGTGGACAGACAATGCATGTCAACTGTAAATGTTGCTTCCCATTCCGTGATGAGCTTACAGAATGCATTGCATGCCCGAGTTGTTTAATTAACTGCAGTGTCTAGGCTTGCAGGCCCGGTCACAATCCTCAAAATCAAAAAACCACACTTGGATTGTAAGCATAAAATCAGGAAAAATTTACATGTTTTAGAAGTCAAAAATTTATATGAAACCTTTGAGCGCACATTGAAGCAAGAAAATCAAGAATTAGCAATTTTCCTTTTCGTTTCCCTTTTTGTTTTCCTGGATTCATGTGAACTAACAGTTTTCTCATCATCAGTTTGCTTTATAAGTAAGGCACTGAAAAATTTAACATGGAGTATGATAAATAAAACACATTATCTTGGTAGATTTCAATAAAAATTAGATCCTAACAAAAATAAAGCAATAGTAGAAGCCTTGTACAAGTCAACAGTCACCTTATTCCTCATTTCAGATCATGCCAGACACCATAAGCTGGCCACCTTGACAGGACTTAAGCACAATGCCGTCATATTCCATTTCCCTACAAATAGAGAAGAATCAACAGGCAACTGGAACTAATGTTAAGCCAAATGGATGGTTTTCTTGACCTGATTATGGTCACAAGCACTAAATTTTGAACACCTGAGGATCCATATGCAGACAAGTAAAAATTGTCCATTCGTTGTTTTAAACCTTTGGGCATTCACAACGACGAGAAGTTGGATCTGAGAGCTTTTCATGAGTATGAAAGAAATATCTTGAGGGCCATTGCAGGGTCGTCTGAAGGAATATTAATTCATTTCATTTACACAAGATTTTCTAAAAAATATAGACTTGGCCAATCAACTGGGCAACACAAAAGAAAAGGAACGAATTGTAGCAAACCAATCAAAAGTCATATTTGCTGTAAATGCAGATATCAAACTGTATTGATGGAGACACTCAAAGTCACTGAGCTGGGGCCGCACCTGGCCATGGCCAATCAACAATCAACCAGCCAGCCAGCTTCACTCTCGCTCGGAAATGAAACGAGTTGCCTTTTATATGTATCTGAGCTTTTAGAAGAGGATCTCCTTAGGTCCAAATGACATTTTTGTCCTTCTATTTTTGCACTAGTGCATGCAGTTAGACGAAACAGATTAAAAAGAAAATTATATATCTGGTCTGAATGCAGTCGAAGGAACGGAAAGGCCTTTTGCTATTTGGAGATAAACCCAGAGAGAGAAAGTGAGTGTGAGTGTCCAACTCGGCTATCTTCAGCTCAAACGCTATGAGCGACCATCTAGTCTTTGATTAAAGAAGGTAACGTTTATTCTCTTGCTTCTATTCGCTTACCGCTTACTCTGTTATATTTTGTTTTTCCAAAATTGCCTAAGCTGAAATATGGAGCCTAAGCTCTTGTTCTCCTCATCCAGTGCTTCGCTATCTACTTCTTTACCCTTTTTTCTATCACAAAAGTCTTTTTATTTCCTCGAAAGACCCAAACTTTCTGGAAGAACCCATCTCTCTGTTTCACCTTTTCAACTAGGAAACTCGCAGTTTTTAGGTAATAGTTTGTATTTTGAAGAGAAAAACGTGTCTTTTAGTGGCAAGTTCAGAAAAACACATCTCCCATTTGAGCCCGTAAGAGCTGCTGGTGTCAAGTGGAGAAAGGAGCGTCCTTTTGATAATGTGATTGACAGGGACAAGAAGTTAAAATTAGTTATGAAGATAAGGAAGATTTTGGTTAATCAACCTAATAGAATTTTGTCACTTAGGGAATTGGGTAAGTTTAGAAGAGAATTGGGTCTTACGAAGAAGCGTCGATTGATTGCTTTGTTGAAGAAATTCCCTGCGGTGTTTGAGATTGTGGAAGAAGGGGTTTATTCATTGCAATTCAGAATGACGCCCGAGGCTGAACGGCTGTATCTAGAGGAATTGAAGGTTAGGAATGAGATGGAGGATCTGTTGGTTCTGAAGTTGAGGAAATTATTGATGATGTCAATTGAAAAGCGGATTTTGTTGGAGAAAATAGCCCATTTGAAGACTGATTTTGGGTTACCTTTTGAATTTCGGGATACAATTTGTCATAGATATCCACAATACTTTAGAGTTGTTGCAACCGGAAGGGGTCCTGCGTTAGAATTAACAAATTGGGATCCTGAACTTGCAGTATCAGCCGCTGAATTAGCTGAAGAGGAAAATCGAGCCAAAAAGCTGCAAGAGAAAGATTTGATAATTGATAGACCACTAAAGTTTAACAGAGTGAAGCTGCCTAAGGGTTTACAGCTTTCCAAGAGTGAAATGAGAAGGATTTGCCAGTTCAGAGACATACCTTACATATCTCCTTATTCAGACTTTTCCCATCTGAGATCAGGTTCAAAGGAGAAGGAAAAACATGCCTGTGGGGTTGTTCATGAGATTTTGAGTCTCACAGCTGAGAAGCGGACCCTTGTTGATCATCTTACTCATTTTCGAGAGGAGTTCAGATTCTCTCAGCAGCTGAGAGGGATGCTAATAAGACATCCTGATTTGTTTTATGTGTCTTTGAAAGGGGATAGGGATTCAGTTTTCCTTAGGGAAGCATATTGTGATTCTCATTTGGTAGAGAAGGACCGACTTTTGCTCATCAAAGAGAAGCTTCGCTCACTAGTTACAGTTCCTAGATTCCCTCGGAGAGGTTCTGTGAAGACAGATTCCGTGGGTGGAGAGGATGGAACTTCTGGGCAAGAAGATGGAATTGTGGAGAAGGCTCAAGATTGGTCTGATATTGATAGTTACTTGAGTGGTGATGAGTCCAATGATGATGAAGATGATGGTTATGAAGATGATTGGAGTGATGAAGATGATGATATGCCCCCAGATTTTGATGATGATGGAACTGTGAGAATTCGTTTGAGCAAATCAATCAATCAATTAGATACTGTAACAAATGACAAAGGGAAGGTGCTCACTCCAGTGTTTCCTGATGGCCGACCAAGAGAGCTTTGGTGAATGAGATTCAAATCTGCCATATGCATCATTAGCTGTGCCCTGGTGTAGAGTTACTGCACCAAGAGGCTATGATTATAGCATTGCTACAGTACGTGTGAGTTTTCTTGGTGGAGAACATAGGTTTCACAAGGTTGTTCAAAACTATGGGTCAAGACTATGTTCACGAGTTTGAAGTCTCGGAAAGTACTTACCAAATGGAGACATGCAGCCAAAGCGTGCTTTCTTCTCTTCAAACTTGTGTAAAACTTAGAGATATGTCTTCTGAACTTCTGAAACCATCAAAAGAAAACTTTTTTGCATGGATAATAATAGGTCTTTTTAACTTGTTTTCACTATGTAATAGTATATGCCTTCTGTTAATATAATTAACCTAATAGCCTTTTCAGATTATGAACATGATTCTTTGTGGAATGTTATATTTCTGTTTGAACCGTTAAGCTGATTTTCTCATCAATCACGGAAGCTCTAATAGTGAATCATGATAATTGAAATCTGTGAGGTTTTCATATGTAGCTGACCAAAGCCAAAATTACGTGGTGGGTTGATGGCTTCTAACTTTCATTTCTGAAATATTATTTAGATTTCGTTCTGCAATAAGTTATATCAGATGTATATATATGTATAGCGATACTTATGTTAAAAGTAACCTGCCAGCTGCAACCGCATGCTGTTTGCAGATTGAGACCACAACCTTGGATATCTATTTCAGGGCTTGACAATAACTCTATATTCAGATTTACGAACTAATTTATTCTATTCATCATGGATAATCTTGAGATGCTCAAACCTTTTCTTCCACTACAGGTACTAGTTGCTGTTGTAGTAATATATTTAGTTGCTGTTGTAGTAATATTCAGAACCGTCATCGAACCCTCTTGCCAGTTCTTGGGTATCACCGGACTCCCTCTTTCAGAGCAAGGACAGCAGATAATAAATGGTAGTAGATGCTAAAAGACCTCCCGGTGAAAGCTACCAAGCTCTCCTTTTCCATTTTATAAATCACAATAAATCTCTTCTTCCTGATAAAAATTTCTTACCCTATTAGTGTACTTTCTCATTTTTGTGGTGTATATGACTGTTTTTTGATGTAGATCTTCAACTTTCAATCTTGTGTAGAGATGAGTTTTGGGGGTTTAAATAGGCTGTCTTGCTTACAGAGGCTCTCCGTAGGCGATCGTTGTTCACTTCCCCACAAGGCTTCCAACGCAGTAAACTAGTACGTACATGTCAGCACATTCTCATCCTCTTACAAAATTTATTGAATTACAAAAAAGAGTTTTTCGTTTCATTTTAATGGCTGGATATAGAAATCACTCAAGCATATCGTTCATGCTGTGAAATAGCTAGAAAGGATTTCTCCTCTTCATCCATTAATCTTATCTCTAGAAACGAAAACAGCTAGAGGAAATCATTAAATAGTAAGATTTCGTATCAACAAAATAGAAAGGCATCACAAGGAAACAAATTGGTTCTGTGATCCTTTCATGGTTCATGAGATGAGAGGAGCCTCTGTTTTTTTTTGTACTTCTCTTGATAAACGTGCAAGAAAAGTTATTATGTATTCAATCGTTGTGTTTGACTTCTGATTGACCATCATCAGGAAATTAGTGTGTCAAAATATGCATGGTTGTCATTCAAACACTGGTATGCGTGAATACATACATCATTAGCTAATAATTCATGACTTCGAATTTCCCGAGTAATACCATGTAGAATTATCATCCGTCCTTAGATGGCTCAAGCGTTTTGTAAAGGCGCATCTTCGTGCTCAATCACCATTTTTTTCCTATTAACATCGGATTTTTCCAGTTAATCAAGGATCCTTGCAGTTAACTAAGATCTATATCTTCGCTTCTCCAACAGTTATTCTTCTAAAGAGTCACGCACAACAGACTAGCTCCTATGCACCCAAGAAATCTTTCCGTCCTCTTCAAGGTAGTGTAACCGAAAGATACGTTTAAAACCAATAAAGGCAAACAAATTTCTTAATAAACACTGAAACCCTTATTGAGGGTTTACAACTTCCAAGCCTTACCCCGGCCCTAATCATACCTTGGTAACCCCTTTTTTAATTTTCCCAACTGCTCTCCCCTTTCACAGGCGGATATGATCGACTCTAGGCTGGCTTAATCCGCAAAAGAAGATGGGATGTGACCCGCCGGTGCTTAGGGTCCGGCCAGCATCTGCTTATTCCTCTTGGTTGGTGTGCAGGAAGTGCTGTGGTGTTGGTGTGCAGGTCTTCAGGTGCAGTAGATTAATGCCTGGTGAATGAACAAGGAAGTCAAATGCCTCCTGTAACTTCAAGCTTTGCCGTCACTGACTTTTGCGCTACCTTGGGCCGTGAAACCTATCTTCATGCGTTGTGCTAGAAGATCAAAGAGAGAGACGCAGATAATAAACATTTCATACGAATTTATTTTTATTTTTATTTTTTATAACTCAGCGCTTGTCTTTCTTTGAAAAAGGATAGAATGAATGAAAAGAAAGGTCTGATGCGGGAACAAATGGCCGTGGAACCTGCAGATCGATCCAGTAGTAGCGTCCATGTCCAGCAGTAGCCCTCCGAGGTAGTGCTCAAGCCAAGTAACAGAGTCTTCGAAAACAGGATTTCACGTTGTGGAGAAAGGCTTAATTTATTCATTCTTCCTGCGGGTGGATTAACCCTCTCCAGTTCAAGCGTAAACCACGTTTCATCCCAATCCCTTGTTGGGAGGGGGGAAACGTTTAGTATAATGTAAACAAGATATTTGCAGAAATTAAAAGCATTTGGCAAAAGCATACCTAACAGATATATAAGATAAAACAAGTAAGAGTATATGTTAATACTTCATGTTAAATCACTTGTGTAAGAATATTTTTCAACAAAATCTTAACAATTTCAACCTCAAATATGCCAAAAACCGATCTTTTAGCATTCCTTACAACCAGTTTTGGTGCAGTATTAAGGTGGTTCCCATAAGGAATCATCTGCTGAAGTACAAAGAGCATTTAGCATGCGTTTAATTTGTCCTCTCATCGCCTAACGCTGTTTTTTCCTTACGCTCTTCTCATGCAGGTGCTTGAAGAATAATTGTGTACATTTAGAGAGTTGATCTTTAGAAAAAAAATGCAATGAAAGATCTTCGCTAAACCACTTCCCTTGTCCTGGCTACTAATCAGTTGTGGTATCGATCAGCTTAACCTTTTGTTGGATAATTAAGGGTGTATTTGATATTGCTTTTGCTTTTGAGGTTGAGGTTTGAAAAAAATAATTTCAAGAAAAGTACTTTTATTGCGTTTCAAAATAAATTGTTAAGTGTTTGGTTGAAACTATGGTTGAGTTTGAGGTTGAAAAAAAACAATTTTATATATTTAGTTATCATGCTTTTTATATTACTTTTAATTAATTTTTAGATTATTTTAATATTAAAAATATATTTTTATATTAATAAACATATATTATGTAAAAATTATTTATATTTTAATTAATTTTTAGATTATTTTAATATTAAAAATATATTTAATATTAAAATATTAATATATATTTATTTTCTCCCAACCCCCAGCCTAATATATATTTAAGAGTGTGTTATTAAGCTAGACAAAATATTTCATGGCCAGTACATCATTAATTTGCCGTGCTTTAACATCCAAAAGCCTGCACCCAAATTCATATTTCATGGCCTAATATATTTATTCTCTCCCGGAACCCATAACCCGCTCTCTCTCTCTTCACCACACGAAAAGCAGCAAATTGTTGTTTTCCATGAACCTGTGATTTGTAAATATTTTAGGGTGGGTCCCATGCCACAAAACTTGCCCTTTTTATTTAACCAAACACCATATACCACTGTTTTTTTCAAACCTGCATCTGGACCTCAATACCAAACGGGCACTAACTCTCCTGCATGTACGTTGTAGCTCGTACCCAGTTATGTGGTGTGGACAAAGACAATGAAAAACCGTTCCCAAAAAAGTCATGATGAAGAAATTTTAGATACAAGGTTCTTAAAATCATTTTTTTTTATTTACACAACATGAAAAATATAATGTAAAATTAAGTTGCTAAATCGGATAGTAAAATTACAAGTATATGTTTTAATTATATGTTGACAATTTCAGTCAATAAATTAAATTACATTAAAATCTAATAAAAAGAATCAACAATATTATAATCAATTAATAATCTAAATAAATAAGAAGATAAATAATATAAATCAAGAAATCAAAAACATAAAAAAAAAATTAGAATTAAATTTTCCAATATAGTCAAATTACTAAATGATAACAAGTATACAAGAATCCCGTGACAACTTGGTTATTCTCATCATAACAAGTCATAATAAATATTTTTTAGGTTGCAAGCTAATAAGTCTAAATTGGTAATTAATTAACATAAATCTAATATTAACCTATTAAACAATATAAATCTAACATTAATTAAATAAATAAAATATGATATAAAAACAAAGTCTTCATTATAAAATTCTTCCATATAGTCTAAATCTCTTATTTCACAAATTCTTGGTAGAATTCAATCATAATTTCAAACACATAGTTCTCTCTCATACAAATAAATTATTCAGTTTATTATATATATTTGGAAACATTGAGATGTCTAGTTTCCCTCCCATCTAGAATCACAACAAAATTCTATTTGTAACTCCAGATGTGTCCAAAATAATACATGAATGTGTAGTTTTACAGATTTGACAAGATTCATCTAACCTTAACTTTCTAAAATAATGTGTTTCTGAACTTTGTTTAATCTAATAATTTAACAAAATATATTTTCATGTATCTAATATTTATCTATAAAATTTCAACTACATCCAATATATAGCTTGAAAGATATGCTTAATCTCACAAAATCATCAACAGATACTATAAGACCAAATTCTAAACTAATTCGGTTGTTTATATCACAAATTTAACAAACTTGTAAAATAAGACTGATTTTACCGATTTTGCACAAGTCAAGTTTGATTTTACTTGTTTTTTAGTTTAGTCCAATTTAACACGTAAATATATGTTGACTTGTAAAATTATAAGAGTTTAAGAATCAACTCGTGATTTTGACAAACTTGTAATATAGGCTTTCCATGACTTGATAGAGTGATGACTTGAATTTAAATCTTTCTCTAGCCTAGGCTATATTATTCTTGAAAAACTAGTACATGAGAAAAGAAAACACATAAATATTTAAATTAATAACTAGCTTTGTAGCATCATTCATATAATTAGTTTTTTAGATACAAGGTTGTCATTAGGTCCAAGTCTTTTTTCAATATCTTTGGTGTTTAGATACACAGTTGCCTCTAGATCAAAGTTGTATCAAATCTGATTTTTAACTTATAAAAATATCGTCTACTTTGACTTAATTTTTTATTATTTCATGTCTAGAGTTTAGTAGTTTGTGTCTAGCATTCCTTTAAAAAAGGTGTTATTTTAGTTTGCTGTTGTCTCAAAATAAATTAGTAGCATAAAGAGTAAAGAAACAAATAACATTGAAAAGTCATTTTTATCGATTCTACCACATTACACAAAAATAGAGAATTTGAACCAAACTAATTCTAAAAATTATCAATTTTTATTTTCTAGGAGTCCTAATTGCACTCCATATAAAATTTGAGCTCATTTGAATATCGTTTGTTATAGTAACCAAGGTTGGGATTAAAACTTGTTGTAACATGTCAAATTAGTATCAGAAGGGAGTTTCAGGTCAAATAAATTCAAAAAAGTTGTAAAAGTTATATACTAAATTTTAAGGTTCTAATTTCAACCCATAACAAATTTTGTGTCATTTGGAGTTTGTTTGTCATATGAACTTAATCAGGATTGGAACTTGTTGTCACAAGTCTAATTCAGCTAAGTAATTCAAACATGTTGTACTTATATTATTTTTCAATTTTGATAGTACAATAACATTATGATTGATGTATTTAGATGTCATTTAATTTTTTTTAATAACCTAGCATCTATTTTCTTTCATGTTGTAAAAAACATCTATTTTTTGTACAAATTCTCTTGTTACTCGTAAGATTGTAACTGTAGTTTTATCTTTCAGGATTGGAACTTGTTGTCACAAGTCTAATTCATCTTATTAATTCAAACATGTTGTACTTATATTATTTTTCAATTTTGATAGTACAATAACATCATGATTGATGTATTTAGATGTCATTTAATTTTTTTTATAACCTAGCATCTATTTTCTTTCGTGCTGTAACAAAACATCTATTTTTTGTACAAATTCTCTTGTTACTCGTAAGATTGTATCTGTAGTTTTATCTTTGCTTATTTTCATATTTTCTTGCTTCTAGAGTCGTATACACATTTATATACCTTGTTAAGACTGTTGTATTTGGTGTTGAAATCAATTTTGCAAGAGCAAAAAAAAATTATGACAAGAGAAAAACAATATAGTGAGTATATTTAAATAAAAATTCTATATTTGAGTTAAACACAAGAAGAGTGTAAACTCGTGAGAGAGTGAGTAAAGAATATATTTTTCTCAAATTATCAATTTTCATTTTTAAATATATTGAAGGAAAGCACTATGGGAACAAAAAGGAGAGTTAAATTGTTACTCAGTTATGCATTATGAATCAACATATGGATCATATGGCTAATGAATTTAAAAATAGATTGGAAAGGAAACATATTAGTAATCATGGAATGGTTCAAAATAAGCATGATAAAAGATAATTCAATGCTAGGAGGGTTGTTAGACAAGTAAATATTGATTTGTATTTTTTGATCACGTGATAAAGCAACCTCCAATGAAATAGGTAACCAACATCAATAATTAACTCAAAGCAAGATTTAAAGAATAAAAAAATATTTTTGCGTGTTAACCAAAATCAAAACTAAAAAAACACTAAAACAAACTCAAAAGCATCATTAAAGATGTAAAATAAGCTAAAGATGTGCTTTGTGAACATCATCTACTAGACTAGATAATAGTTTTATACCTTCCAAACTCATAATAGTCTTTGTTCTCTTTCCTAGAGAAATCCAATCTTTTGCTCAATGTTTAAATGATCTTTTTTATCTTAAATGTCAAACAATAAACTTGACTACTAATAAACTCAAAGAATAAGTTTTTATCTCTATTTTCTTCTCCTTTTCCTCTTGATTTTTAATGTGTATTTATCGATTTTTGCTAAGGTTTTATGATGGATTCAATCATAGGCAATTATGAATGATCAATTTTTCACCTTGTGGTCCTAATGGGAGGATTTTAGGTATGTTTTAATAGCTATAAACTATGCACCTTGTTGGTTTTGGAACAAAATTAGTTTTTGAGATTTTAGTGGTTTGACTAAACTTGGAGGATAATTGGTCGTTGGGTCTTATAAAAAGTGTTTCCAACCAATGAAAAGAGCTCATTCAAAAAAATTTGAAGTGTAAACATGCAAAAATACATAATGGTTTTGCAAAATAAGTATTGTAGTCAAGGTTGACTAAGTTAACCATTTCTAGACTTCGTCGAAGCAACTCTTATGTAACCGTTATTGAAGACCACTTGGGATTGGTTGAGGAGTTCAATACCTTTTATTTGGATCCAACATTACTTAATTCAGAGGTTGTAGCTTCACATTTACTTGTTTGAAAATGCTAACTCAATTAACTTAATATTGCCAAAGAAAAAAATGATGAATAGTAGGTCGATGACATATTATCTACCCTCTATTCCAAATAAAGTGTTTTGCACATACCCTAAACAACATGTCACCTAATTTAAATTCTTAAATATTAAGAAATTGATTTGGAATTTTGCAAAAGTTCATTTTAGCTCCTAAACTCTCAAATCTTCTTGATTATGTCTTTAATTACCTTTTAACTTCTAATTTTACTCTTTTCAAACTCAATTACTAACTTCAAAGTTCAATGACCTTTTTATTTTAGTTCTTGGTTTTTAATTTATGCAAATTAACTCTTAATTGACTAAATATCTTTTAATATTCTTTAATTTGACCACTGATTTTGTCGATGTTGGTCTTTAAAGTCACATGTCTTTTATAAATTGGTCATTGGTTTTAAGTTTTTTTAAATCAAGTCTCTAATTATCCATCAAACTTTAATATATATATATATATATATATATATATATATATATATATATATGGAATTAAGCTCCTAACTTAATAGAATAAGTTTTCAAAATTATGATTTTACCTCCATCTTTAATTTCTTCCTATTAAAACTTATTTTGTACTAAAAAAAACCAATTTTCTTGTAATAAAGCCCTTAATAAATTAAATTAAATCTTGAACAAATCCAATTGAGTTCTTAAACATTTGATTTTAAGAATTTCTTTCCAAATTAAACTTTTCTTGTCAATAAGCCTTCATCAATTAAAATTAGTTTGTCATTTTTTTCTCACCTTATATATTTTGATCATTTCTAACAAATCTATGACAATTTTTTTGGATGTTCTTTACATTCTTTCCATAAATATTTATTTTTTAAAAATTTTTGTATTTCTTTTTCTTATCTTTTATATATTTATATGGGGTCCTAAAATGTGTAACAACAATATTATAGCTCATTAATAAACTTTAAAAAATAAAATAAGACATTAATAGGTTATTTTATAGCTCATTTACCATGGCATAGCCAAATATTAATAAGTGTATTCCAACTCATTTTCTATAATATCATCAAACACACAAAAATATATTTTTTTAGGAATTCACTTTCTAAAAAATAACTTCTTTTCGACCAACTAATATGAGCTTAGAATTGGTTATAAATCAGGAGTTGACATGGTTTCTCGTTGTTCATAGATTTTTGTAAAGATTAAAAATATTAATGTCATTTTATCTTTTTGGATATTTTCTTATATTTTTTTAGTTAAATGATCTAAATCTAAACATGATTATATAACATAGTTGTTTGCTGGAATGAAAGAAACTTCTAGTTAGAATGTTTTTACAAAATTGTTTTTCGGTTGAAAATTGCATTGAAATGATATTTTAAAAAAAAATTATTTTTAACACCAACACATCAAAATTATCAAAAACTTTATAAAACATTATTAATTTAAATTTCATTAAGGTAAGAAGTTTGAAAAATGCTTCAAAAAATGTGTTAACTGCAAAAACAAACACACCCTTATTCTTATATTATAAATACATAATTAGACAATAAAATAAATTTGTTCATGAATTTATTTGCCCTCACATTCAAAACTTTATCAGAGTGCTTATATTTTAGAATTTATCCATGAATTGTTTTTTGCTACAACGAATTTGTTCATGACTCTTTTTCTGCATCAATGTACAATAAAAGTAAAAGGATGTTAATAAGGTGTGACCTTGTAAAAAAATTAAAATCTTCTAACATGGGTAAGATCTCATACCCAACTTTTTTTTACTATGAAAACATCATCATTAAGGTAAAAACCTTTCTTGAAGGGAAGGAAAAAAACCCGCACCAAACTTAAACAAGAATTCTATCTTCTTATTTTGTTTTCCCCTAACCCAAATAATTAATTAAAGTTGCTTTTTCCTATGCCATCTCATAAGACATCAATTCAAGTTTGAATTATTTTCAATTTAAGATAAGTTAACTTCTTCCATTTACTTCTCTATAGGTTTCAAAAAAGTTTTACAAGTACATATTTTAGGGATTTTATTAAAGGCTTTAATCCTTGTTTCACCATATCAATATGCATAAGTTGATATTATTTAATCCATGAATCTTTATATTCCATTTTTAATCTATAATATAATAATTTGAGTGAAATATTTTTATTCATTACTAAGTAATTGACAACTTTTTCATAAAAAAAAAAAAGTTTCTCACTAATGCAACATAAAAACTAATCAAATTTACCCATTGTAATGGCAATCAAAGAAAGTTGCTTGACTAAAGATATAACCAAGTTCATCCAACTAGTCTTGCTTGCACAAACGAGGAAAAAAGCTTTTGATTTCTCTTTCCTTCTATTCAAATAAACTCATGCTAAAATCCCAATCAATTCTTGTCAATATTAATAAATGGTGAGAGTTTCAACATAAATAATCACTTAATCATCCCATCAAATAAACAAAAGATTAATTAAAAGTCTAATTAAAAGTTTGCTTTTCAAAATACTTTCACCTTAAAAATACATCAAAATAATATATTTTAATTTTTAAAATTTAAATCAAAACAATCCAAAAACAATAAAAAAATATATTTAAAATAAAAATAATAAGAAATTATTTGGGGGGGGGGGGAATAGTTATTTGAAACTAAAATTAATAAGAAATTCTCAGAAATAAACATCTTTATAAAGACACATTATAATTAGTAACCATGCTATAATGATACATGCTTCCAATGCCAATAAAAAGTAACTCAACCAAGCAATTAACATCTAGAACTACCACATAAAATGCATCCAAAGCAAAAATATCACAAGGAAAACCATAACTAAATCCTCTTTATCTAGCATTACCTTGAAACCATATGCTTAGGCTAAACTATTCGCTGAAGACAAAAACATATCAAACCCGTATGAAGTTTTACCAAAAGCGGATAGTATCTATTGAGCTATAGGGGAGAATATCAACAGTGCACTGAATGCAAAATAAATATGGACGCAGAAGAGACAGCAGCTAACTACTACTACAAATTATTCCCTATTATAACAACCTGCACCTGCAAGCTTCAACTACAACATGAAACCCTATCCAAAAGGAACCGACTGTCTTGCAAGATTATTTACAAACACGACCAGTAGTGTATATATTTATATATATACCACCATGCATAAAGTAAAAACAACTCTGAAAAACAGCTGATTCTTTACCATACATTTGATGTTTAAGGAAGCTTGACTAAGAACCTAGAGACTATACTGGGGATCCTCCTGTGTTTATGTTGAGGATTGATGCAAAGGGAACAGCAGGCAGGAAGGGCCTTAAATCGTGATGAGGTGGAAATGCACACCCATTGCATTCAAAACTTCTCATCCTAAAAAGCATTCCTGCCAATTTATATGATGCTTCAGGAAACTAGACAAGTCAAATGGCATAACTCCAGCTTATCATCCTTCATATGCATCTCTAGGACCTTACTACTCAGAACTGATTAATGGGTTCAACCAGGTCTTGCACAGCCATCCTCTCAGAGACATCTGCCAGAGATTTGAGATTGCACCTTATCAGGGCCTTGACAAAGTAGCATGTCTCATCCTTGGTGTTCCCATCAGGCACATCTACAATAAATGATTCGATAACTAAAGTCCCGGGCCTCCCGTCAATAATCTCAGGGTGGACAGTCATGATGGATGAGTAGTTCTGCAAAATAAACCAGGGTGGAATCAGAAGAGGGAAGAATCCAGGATGATTCTAGTGAAAAGTGCTTTGGTTACTCTGGACACAAGTAGCCCAAAGACATATAATTCAACCAAGTATCCAAATGCAAAAGATCACAGTTAGAGGCTGATTCCAAATGTCTTTTGATTATGTGCATATGCACACTTAGACTGACTATATATGGATATTAAATAAGGCTTCATTCCATTTCACCAAGGAAAAGTGGCTTAGCTATTTGGAGCAAACTGTATTTCCTCTGATTGAAAAGGCCAGAAACAATCTCTATTTCATTTTCTGCATCGCTCAACAAAACAAGATTCCAATTTCTCTTCGTCCAAACTTATTGAGTGAGACTAATTCACATATATAATTTGGACACTATGCAGTTAAGGGATAAAAAGGAGGCAAAAAAACTTAAGGTCCCACGTGTTACTGTGATACACAACCGCTCTAAGCATCCTGTGATATCATGGCCCTAAAATGAAGTTACCTATCATGCAAAATGTTGAAGGAGTAAACACAAGAACATAGATAACCCACCAAAAGAGGCTCCCTTGGCCACACAAATCTAATGTGATTGAAAGAGCAGAAATGGTGGGAGAGAAAAAAATAGATACCGTACAACTCCTGCAAACTCACCACTTTAACTGAGGATAGCATCTCACGTTATCCCCGTTTCTTGGAACTAGGTGCTACGTTCCATGACCAATACTTGGGAACAATTCCAGTTTTCATAAAAAGGAAAACACAGCAAATCCCCCTTGGGGAAATGCTATTAAAAATCGAAACAGTAAATTTCTTCATCACGTATCGTAAAAAGAGCAGTACACACAGAGATCTAGAGATGATTTTATTGAAATCTATCCACTTTCAGCAGCTTATCACACTTTTCAATCCATTCAAAACACAGCATTTAGCATGCCATAAACTTGTGATAACCGCGTATCTATTTATTATAAGCACGTGTAAAAGAACATAAATACAGTTGAGGGTACTAAAATCTATAACACTGTTAGAAAAATCACGAAACAAACCCCAACAGCTTGAAACAGAAGGTCCAGAAGAAAGATGAATTAATTTATACCTTGAGCCTATGATCACCACCAACAATCTTGACCCCAAGAATGTGCTCTTCATCATCAAGAAGTTCAAGCCTCTCGGTACTGGTAGTTGCAGGAAGTCCAGATTTAACATTCACCTCCCTAACACTTCCAATCCCAAGCTCTCCATTCATAACACACCTGCTAACAAATGGCTTATAGCTCTGTGGCTGATCAAATCGCCTCACCAATGACCAAACCTGGTCCAAATAAATAAAAATATTCATCAAACAAAATCCAATCAAATTTCCTATCGATATGAGTCCGTTTATGCATGCAGAGTACACACAACAAGATATCGAAAAGAAATAAAAATAGAGCCCCGTACTTTATATTGGTTTATTAGCAATGAACGAGAAAACAAGTAGCATAGAGAACCCCATTACGAGAAAAGGCAGAAATGAAGCAAAATCAACCGAAATCGAGTAAAAATTAACAGATTTGAAACAGAACAAGAAAGTCAAACACCTTCAAAAAGAAGTCAATCAAATCAACGTCCAAAACAGAGCATAAAAGCATATAAACTTACAAGGTGAGCGGGAGCTTTGATGTGCTTAACAAGAGCAGAAGTGCACTGATTCTCCGCAGGCTCGTGTCTATGGTGTCTCCGTATGTATTGAACCTCTGCTGCACTGTACGCATCACCACCGTTCATTCTTTTTTATCAGATGACTATCAATATAGCTTGTGTTTCCCTCTCTCTCTCTGTGAAAAGGAAATATGATGCTTTTAAAGATAAGCTTAGAAAGAGGAGAAGAGAAGAGAAGAGGGTTCGGATTTGGATTTGGATTTGGATTTGGGATTTGGATTTGGAAAGGAAAGGAAGAATAATAGTTAACCTCTCGCTCGCTCGCTCGGCTTGTTGGTTAGTTAGCTTTTGTTTTCTTTTATCTTAGCAGGGTGTCTAGAAAGTCCATCAATCCACCGCCAGTCTTCTATTTTATATAGTATTCATTAAAAAGCCCGGCCTAAACCATGGGCCCATTTTACTCCACTAGACATGAATTCCTATATAATAATAATAATAATAATAATTTATTTAAAAATAGAGACAGAGAACGGGAGAGAGATTGTGTGTGGTGACAGTCCATTGCTGTTTTGTTTATTGAATATTGGTGATGATGTTTTTAGGTGGTTAGGTATTTAGCGTGTAATGTGACCACCACTAGGCCTAGTGGATTCACTTAAAACTCAAACTATGTGGAGTAGGAGAGATGTTGGGAATTACAATGACGGTTTTGACCATTGAAGACTTGTGTGATGTATCGTGTAAGTTGTGTTCATATTTTTTTTAAAATAGTTTTTTAATATATATCAAAATGGTTTTTTTAATTATTTTTTTATTTATGATGTTATTACAACAAAACTATAAAAAAAAACACTAAAAATTAATAATTAAATAATCTTTTAATTGAAATAAAAAGTTCAAACACCCACTAAAAATTTTGTTTTTACATTTCAATATTTAAGTTTTTCAAGATTTTAAAACGAATATCTTGATCATTTAGATATATTGTTTGTATATACCAAAACAAGCTTAACTATTCATACAGTTAAAAAACAATATCGCTAAAATAAATGTCATGATACATTTACATTATTAAATGACGTTTTCATAATTTTCATTATTTGAAGTACTATTATTTTTTTATAATATTTAGCAGGAAATTCTTATGAAAATTAGAAATAAAATTGATATAATTTCTCTTAAATTAAAAAAGTATAGCATTAGGCATTATAATAATAAAAAAATATTTAAAACGTCATGTATCCGTGATTATATTATACACAAAGTATTTATATAGCTATAGGATAATTACCATTAAAATCTTATTTGTGGTAATGAGAATTTATGGAGGCTGACCTCCGCCTTGCAAATTACATAATGTTTGATATTATATTTTAAAAATATTTTTGAAAATAATTAAATTATTATTATTTTAAATTATTTTTTTAGTATTTTTATATCATTTTTTTATGCTAATATCAAAATTAATTTTTTAAAAATAAAATAAAAATTATTTTAAAACATTTCAAAAATAATCTCAAATACATTACCAAACAGTCTTTTTATATAATTATTTCTCTGGAAAAATCCTCTGCTTTCTTTCTTTCTTCGTGCAGCTTTCTAATAAATAAATCATTGATTTTTATTTCCTGGTATGCTGATATCATTCTAATTTTTTAAGGTGAGATTATAATTCAAATATATTCATAGAAGCAATTATAAATCATCACACGTGAAAAAAATAATAAAAATAAAACTGTGGAACTATGCATGCATGCCAGCCTGCTTTCTTTCGTGTCAAAATGTTTGCATGCGAGAGAGTTGCAATAAAGATTTACGCGGTAATGGGGCACATTCAACAACCCCACCCACTACCATCCCCTATTCCTTCGCAAGGAGCCAAATCTTTACCCAAGGAATTGTGTCCATGGCTCCTCCTCCTAGCTCAAAAAAGGTGATGAAATTTTGAAAATTCATAGGCTTTCCACTTAAATAATCGGTTTAATTGCCTATTAACAGTAATTTTATCTAATGATTGATGTTTTTTATTATATTCAAATCAGTTTACGCTCATCTTAACTAATCCCGTAAACCTTAAAATTAAGGGTTACATAAATATCATGTTAACCCGTAAACCTTAAAATTAAGGTTACATAAGCATCATGTTAACGACAAGAAGAATAGTTTTTTAGAGCTGTGAGGTGCCAGTAATTCTTGGTATGGTTTTTATTATATATTTGCTGGTCTCAATTCAATTAATGGACCACATTTGGCTTGATAGGCAACAACTTCTGGCATTTCCTAGAATGCCTTGTGTTTTTTATAGCTAGCTATCAATCACATGAGCCAATCTGATAGCTAGATTTGCAATAATCTAAGGTTTTTTCAATGCCCGTAATGTATTGCAGACGGAGCGATGTGGGGAAGAACGAAGGAGAAAACGACAAACAGATTTCCTGACGTGAGTTGCCGTAATTGCAGATCAAAACATATAATTATAATATCTTCATTGGTTTATCTTTATTTTCGTTTGATTAAAGTACGTTCGAATTGGAAGAACTTGAAGCCTCAAGGTCTAAAAGATCTGTTCGAAGAAGAATAAAAAAAGTGTAAGAGATAAGAGGTGCAGTGGCCGGTTTGCAAGTCAAAGTGATCGTGGGTTAAGTTCAACCTTTATGCCAAGTTCATTGCCCCTCCCCTCCCCTGAGGAATTCCACGTAAAGTTATTGATTTAAAAGACAGCTCTCAGTAGTGTGCGTGTGTGTCAAGCATAATAAATAAAAAATCCAGGAAAGCTGGTGGTTTTAAATAAGAATATACAGTACAAGATTCGGGTATTAATTTGACTAAGATCAGTAAATTTAATGATATAATTAAAAATATTGAAAATAATAGTTTTATATAATAATTAATTATAGAAAATAATTTCTCAATATTATTATAATTACAATAAGTGTCCGTTTGGTATTGAGATCTCGACCAAGATTTGAAAAAAAAATTAGTAGTTTGGCTGTTGGGTTAAACATGAACAACAAGTTTTGTGGTCATAGAACCTATATCAAATGGAGTTGAAACCAATGCCAGGAAAAAGCACTATTAAACTAAGCCGCTACTTGGAAATTATACGAGAAGATGAAAATTAAAATATTTTAATATTAAATATATTTTTAATATTAAAATAATTTAAAAATTAATTAAAATATAAATAATTTTTACATAATATATGTTTATTAATATAAAAAATATATTTTTAATATTAACATAATCTAAAAATTAATTAAAATATAACTAAATATATATTTTAAAATAATTTTTCAAATTAAAAACAATATGAAAAGTTTGGTAACGAAACACTTGAAATTGTTTTTTATTAATCTTAAATACAACCACAGTTTTAATCAAATATTTTAAAAATTATTTTGAATTATAATTAAAATATTTTTTATAAAATTATTTTTTTTAAATCTCAACCACAAAAACAAATACAATAATATAAGAAAATAATTGGAAACTTAACGACACTCTAACATGAACACTGCTCCTCCAGCACAAAAAAACATAACTTCCTGAGGCGGTTCTGACATTATCAGAAAAGATTGTCTGCCAACACCAAAAGAGATTGCATGCTCTATCATAGCGACATTCGAGAGACAAAAAACAGCCAAGATATCATCAAATAAGTATCCCATTCTTGTATTTAATAAATTAAATTAATTAAAAAACAATTATTTTAAAAATAAATTTAAGCAATAAGAACAAATAAAAAATTTGAGATAACTTTATTTATTTTTAAAATCAATAAAAATACTGTAAAAACAAATATTTAAATTTAATTAAATAAAAGCTTGATGCTGATACTAGAAAAAAACGAAATAAAAACCAAAAAAACTCAGATGAATTTTTAAAACATGGGTTATTTTCTCAGACTCATAGCTTGTGAAATCCTACACGCAAACTCAATTAAAACATTTAATTTTCAATAAATTTAATTTTAAAGAATAAAATAAAAAATCTTTCAAAATAAAAAAAAGGGTGTCAAATAATCAACCACGAAAGAGAAGAGGTTCTTAAATAGTGTTGCTTTGGTTTGCTCTTCAAAGTAGATTAGGTTTTGAAATAATTTTTTTTTATTTTTAATATTAGTAATAAAATATTTAATTTAAAATCCCATTCTTTTTCAAAAATACTTTTTAAACCGTGCAAAACAGGGATTAGAGTACCCAAATCCTGCCATCGCAGAGATAGATTCTCGTTGCTGTATTTTCCTCTGCCGAAGGATTTAGCAGCCACTGATTCATCGACAGCAACTCTTACGACGAGCGTTTTGTAGTGATAATTTATCAAATAAAAGAACAAAAAAATATAACACCATCACTGAAAGCACAAGCACTTGCTGGATCTGCGACTGCATCGAAGAATCCAAATCTGGGATCAGTACTGACAGGCTGTGGAGCAAATTTTAAGAAACTTTTTGTAGCTGATTATTGAGCCTTCAAAGGATAGATGAAGAAATGAGCTGAAATCTTCGTGGAATACAGCTACAAGAGACTCTCTGATATTTAAAACTATAAATATATAGAAAAGGAAACTCATTCTTATATACCTATTAAAAAGAGTAAAAAATAAATAAAAATTAATTATTATTTATAAAAAAGCATTCATCTCCCTGACTTTTCTCAGAATTTTTCTCAAAATATTAAAATATAACCGGGTTGTTAATATATATATTTTTCAATTTGACTTTTTTAATTCATTTTTTTTTTCATTTGGAATGCTGTAAGAAATTGTGTGTTGTATGTTGCAAAGATAGTAAATGACGATGATTAATGCAACTGCGAAGTGTTTTTGTGTGTTTGCAAGTATTTTAATGACCAAAATTCTTTTTAGTTTTTAAATATATAGATAATCTATTAAATTATATATGTTATTATTATTATGAAAAATTTATAATTAATATTTATTTTCTTCAACTCAAGCTATAACTAATTAATCTTTGCAGTCATGAACCTCAAGTCTTGTTTGACCATTTATTTTCAGATTGGAAAAATAAAATAAGAACAATATTTTATAGACATACGGATATCTTATAAATATTGATTGCATACCTCCTTATTAAGAAACCAATAAATTTAAATATTTATATACAATTGCTTCCCACATATTTGACATAATCTCGCAAAGTAAATGCCAGCAATTTAATTATCAATTTAAAAGAAATTATAGTATTTTATATCTATTTTAATATTGTATATTGATGTGCCTCCTTAATATCAACCATAACAGCACAAAGTAGCAACATACTCATGTATACAAAACAGAATCCAACAAGGCATAACAGAAGATAGAATGCATGCAGTAACCAACTTGTATAGCATGACAGTCTAGGCAAAACAAATTCAAAAGTTGTTATCAGCAATGTGTATTTAAACAATGGAATAGTAATGAGAAAGATAGATTTGGTTTCATAATCTATTATAGTATCAGAGCTCTAAATTTTTTTTAAAAAAAAAAAAGCTATATTGCTCTTCACAAATTCATGGCATCTGAATCTCATTTAGCAACCATCATGCCCACCAATGAATCCCAACCATCTCTCATCAGCATCAATGTTACTGCTCAAGCCCCTCTCAAGCTTACCTCCACAAATTATCTCTCCTGGAAACCTCAGTTCCAGACCTTATTCATAGGATATGATCTCCTTGGATACATTGATGGTTCAAAACCATGCCCACCAGCTACCTTCACTCAGGAAAATACCATCATCCCTAATCCCAGTCACAATATGTGGATTCGACAGGATCAATTGATCCTTAACGCTATTATTGGGTCCATTTCACAACCCATAATACCATTCATTGCTCAAGCTACCACCTCAAGCCAAGCCTGGACAATCTTAGCAGATACATATGTAAAATCCTCTCGTGGCCGTATCAAGCAAATCAAAAATCATCTAAAAAATTTCACCAAAGGCTCTCTCGGCATCACTGACTTCATGCAGCTTATCAAATCAAGGGCAAATGATCTTGCTCTCTTCGGTGCTCCCCTTGATGCAGAGGAAATTACAGATAAAATACTTGATGGACTTGGGGATGATTATAGAGAACTTGTTCGTGCTGTCCAGGCACGAGATTCCTCCATCACATTTGAGGAACTTCATGAAAAACTCCTCAATTTTGAAGCCTCCCTGCAAACTTACCCAACCTATCGCAACACCAACAGAAACTAGTGTCCCTTTACAGCTCGCCAAAGTAACATTAACAACTAGCGCCCAAACTATCATCAAGCAACTCGCTCCCCAGGAGGACCCACCTCAAGACCCAATTTCTCACCAACCTCTCGACCCCCTCCCAGACCATACCTTGGACACTGCCAAATTTGCAGAATCCAGGGACACACAGCCAGTTGCTGCCCATCGTTTCGACTGGTCCCGATTCAATCTTCACCCTACACACAGGGAACGCCATGGTAGACCCAAGCTCATCTCACCACTCACTCCTCTACCACGCCATCCTGGCTCCTAGACAGTGGTGCTTCCCACCATGTCACCTCAGATCTCCACAATCTCTCTTTACACACTCCATACAGCGGCAGTGATGACATAATGATCAGGGATGGTTCTACCTTACCCATCACCCACACTGGTTCCTCCTCTCTCAAAACTCCACTTCATAATTTTTCCTTACAAAATGTGCTTTGTGTCCCCTCTATACAGCAAAACCCCATATCCATTTCCTAATTTTGCATCACCAACAATGTTTCCATTGAATTCTTACCGTTCATTTTTCTTGTTAAGGAACTTCTTACCGGGAGGATACTGCTCCAAGGACAAACTAAGAATGGTGTCTATGAATGGCCCTCCCCCTCACTACCACTAGCCCTCTCCACGGTTAAACCCACCTCCTTCAACTGGCATCACAGACTAGGTCACCCGGCCTTTCCAATTCTCAAACATATTGTGTTAAGTTTTCAATTGAGTTTAGCTTCCCCTTTAAATTCCACTCACTCCTGTAATGCGTGTCTCGGCAATAAAAGTCACAAGCAGTCTTTTTCCAAGTCTACAATTGTCTCCAGCAAACCTCTTGAAGTTATATTCTCCGATGTATGGACTTCCCCAATAGTGTCTCACATTGGCCTTAAATATTACGTCATATTTGTTGATCATTTTACAAAGTATATCTGGTTCTATATTCTCAAAAATAAATCTGATGTAAAAGGAGTTTTTGTCCGATTTAGAGCCATTGTTGAAAAATACTTCAGCACCATCATCAAAATCCTCTACACTGACAATGGGAGAGAATACATAGCGTTAGCTGACTATCTTTCCACAAATGATATCTCTCATTTTACCACCCTACCTCACACACCTGAACATAATGGCTACTCTGAAAAAAGACACCTTCATATTGTTGAAACTGACCTAGCTTTACTCACACATACCTCATTACCACACTCCTTTTGGAATCATGCTTTCTCCACGGCAGTCTATCTTATCAACAGGATGCCCACACAAACACTAAACTACATGTGGTCATATCAAAAGATATTCTCTACAGCCCCAAATTACTCCAAGTTACGTGTGTTTGGCTGTTTATGTTACTCGTGGCTCTGACCCTACACCTCGCATAAACTCGACTCACGATCCAAACCATGTGTTTTTCTTCGGTATTCTCTCACTCAAAGTGCCTACTACTGCCTGGACCCCACAACTTCTAAAATCTACATCTCCCGTCATGTGAAATTCATTGAAACACAATTTCCCTTCTCTTCAATGTCCAGCCCATCGCCCATTCCTTCAGATTCCAGCCAATTAAACACTTGGGCCCCAATACATCCCAGCCCAATAAACACTTGGGCCCCAATACCAATTACCCACCAAACACCCACTCTACAACTCAGCTCATCGTTCCTCGCTCCACAACCCAACCCTAACACTACCTGTGTCCCATTACCCCATCTTCCCCAAACAATCACGCCGCCATCTGCTATAGATACACCATCTGTGATTAACACACCTCAATCAACTCCTACTGTCAACAACCCATCATCACTACCCAACTCCTCCATCCACATACCCACCATACCCGATGCACTACCACACAACCTCACTCTTTCCACACACCCCATGACCACTCGAGCCAAGAACAACATCCACAAACCTATCACTAAACTCAACCTTCACACCAAACTCAACACACACAATGACGCTGAACCCACCACTATGACCAAGACGTTACATGATCCACGGTGGCATCAAGCCATGGCAGAAGAATGTGATGCCTTGGTCCACAATGGCACGTGGGATCTTGTGCCTCCAGACTTGACCCAAAATATTATTAGGTGTAAGTGGATTTTTCGAATAAAACGCAATACTGATGGTTCGATTAACAGGTTTAAAGCACGGCTAGTTGCGAAGGGTTTTCATCAGCGTCCGGGTGTCGATTATCTAGACACGTTCAGCCCTGTTGTTAAACCAACAACAATGCGAGTGGTTCTGAGTCTTGCAGTCTCTTAGGGATAGAATTTACGCCAGCTTGATGTAAATAATGCATTCCTTCAAGGCCACCTTACTGAGACAGTTCACATGCAACAGCCACAGGGTTTTATTGATCAAGATCATCCCTCTCATGTATGTAAGCTATGCAAGGCAATCTATGGCCTCAAACAAGCCCCCAGGGCTTGGTACCATAAACTGCGCACATTTCTACTACAATCAGGTTTCCAAAATTCTCACACAGACGCATCATTATTTATTCTTCTCACAGCTCAATAGAAAATGTTCATTCTTGTGTATGTGGATGACCTCATAATTACGGGTGATAACAATAGCATGATTAACACCTTTGTTGTTGCACTGGCTAATCGATTTTCAATCAAGGACCTTGGACAATTGTCCTGTTTTTTAGTGGTGGAAGTAATTCCAAATTTGCAGGGTTATGTTCTGTCTCAAAGGAGATATATCATTGATATTCTGTCTCGCACCAAAATGACAGAGGCTAAACCAGTAGCCACTCCCCTTCCCACCAGTCCCCCGCTACTCAAAACTGGCACTGCCTTATCTGACCCCACTCAATACAGGACCATAATTGGAAGCCTTCAGTACTTGCTCATCACAAGACCTGATCTTGCATATGCTATTAACAAACTATCCCAATACATGCATATGCCCACAATTGATCATTGGAACTTTGTTAAACGGCTTCTACGGTATCTCTGTGGAACACTCAATGACGGCCTTCAGATTCATCGTCAATCACCGATCAACTTACATGCATATTCGAACACAGACTGGGCAGGGGACAAAGATGATTTCTCATCCACTAGTGTCTATGTCATATACCTTGGCCGAAACCCTGTTTCCTGGAGCTCCAAGAAGCAGAAAACCATTGCCAGATCTTCCACGAAGGCAGAATATCGATCAGTAGCAAATGTCGCGGCTGAGCTCAATTGGATTTGTTATCTCCTCACTGATCTTGGTTTTTCCCTGAAGTCCTGTCTAGTCCTATATTGTGACAATGTAGGAGCAACACAGTTATGCTCCAATCCAGTGTTCCACTCCCGGATGAAACATGTTGCCATTGACTATCACTTCATTAAAGACCAGGTTCAAAGTGGTGTTCTTTGGGTAGCACATGTATCCTCAGCTGACCAACTTGCAAATGCCCTTACCAAACCAGCTAGATTTCTGGACCTCAAATACAAGATTGGACTCTTATCCAGAGCTCCACCTTGAGGGGGCATATCAACCATAACAGCACAAAGCAGCAACATACTCATGTATACAAAACAGAATCCAGCAAGGCATAACAGAATGATAGAATGTATGCAGTAACCAACATGTATAGCACGACAGTCTAGGCATAACAAATTCAAAAGCTGTTATCAGCAATGTGTATTTAAACAATGGAATAGTAATGAGAAAGATAGATTTGGTTATTACTTAATACATGTCTGTAACTGCTAGGGTTTGCAAATGTCGAGCTCATAAAATTAAAAATGTTTTGAAAATCTTTTAGATACAGTGTTAATGCAATTAAGGTGAAGACTTAGTTCGAAAATGAATAATAATAATAATAGTAATAAACTTCATGGATTAAATATTAAAATCTGTTTGACAATGCGTTCTAAATATTTTTTGAAAAGAAAATAGAAATTATTTATTTTTATTTTAAATTAGATTTTCTGGGTGTTTTTAAATTATTTTTATATGGTGATGTCAAAATAATATTTAAAAAATAAAATTAAAAATAATTTCAATCCCGTTCTGATATTTTCCTCTTCTTTTTTTTTATGGCCACGCGTCCACACAAAATCTAAAATAGACATACACTGGTGGCGTGCTGGACTCAAGAAAAATTATATGGAATCAGACAAAAAGGATTCCAATACCTTGACCGAGTGCTTCTAAGAACTTGCAAACTCGGAAGAGAGGCATGCATGGAGTAAACAAATTAAGCAAAAGAGTAGGACACCAGATAAACTAGAAAATAGTCAAAGTATCGAGTGCCATACTAGAAATCAAACCCCAGAAAGGTAAAAGGAATGCACACCGTTGACAGCAGCCAGCTGGGTGGATAGAGAAGAGAAGCTCGATCGGCTGGCAGAGAGAAAGAGATGGTGGCTTGTGGACCTATCATGTCTACAAAGTTGGCGTGTGAATCAAGGGAAATTGGATTGAGTCCTTCAATAAAAGTATGAAATGAAAATAACACCTCCCCTCTATTTTCCACACACAACATAACATATGAAGATAGCTTTTATGGAGAAATTATACAGACAATGAGCTCCTAAGCAAATCAAAATACGGCACACAAATGGGATATTTTTTTTTTGGATAGCTTTGTCCGTGCCTATCCAAAACTCGCCAGACTTGCTAGGAATTCTCCATCCATGTGTGGATAGTGGAAGCAATCTTGTTCATGGCACGTTAGAAATGGAAACAAGTAATCTCAGTGCATGGGATCATAAAGGACATTACTTTCTTCTGAAATAACAGATGAGCAGAGCCCGTTTGAGGAGGTGATGATCACGCTGTAAAAGCTCATCTTCTGTGTCCAAAACCATAAATTAAGCTCATTTTTTGCATCAAATTCTTGGACTTGTCAGTTTGTAATACGCACTTCTGCAAACTAACTCGTAAGCCAATACCAAAATCATCGAAGGTGGAGGGGAGCTAAGATTTGGTTAGTTCATTATTTTTAACAGATACCTGGCTTGTAAGATATCTCCGGCTTGTCACTTACGACCTTCGAAAGAATTCAGAAGAACTTTTCCTTGCGTGTTGCCAGTTCCCAAGTTAAGACTTATTTTCAATGGGAAACTTTGTACTTCATTTGAAGGGATCATGTTAAGTATTTTTAAAATATAAAATGAAGTGCATTTTCAAAAAAAAGAATAGAAACTAAATAAATATAAAACATGATAAGTTATCTTGATTGATTTAGATTTCAAGATTAATTGAAAATTTCAAGCTAAGTAATGCTTGTTGAATTTCAAGATTAATTTAAATAAATTGATTTGTTTGCAGTGATTAGCGTTGAATCTAATCTAATTTTTTCAACACTTTTAGAGGGTGTATGGGGTGTTTTTAGAGTTTTTTCTTTAAATTATTTTTGAATTATTATAATATATTGATGTCAAAAATAAGTTTTAAAAAATAAAAAGAATTATAAAAATTTATTTTTAAATAAAAATAATTTAAAACAATTAGGGAATGTTCAAGATAGTTGATTTATCATGAACTATTAAGTGAAATAGTGATTGTTTAAGATCCTGAAAAAAATAAAATAACAAAGAATGCACTTCTAATTGGTTTGAATTACCCTTCGTTTACATTTTGTTAAAAATGTCATAATCATAAAATCAAACAAAGTCAAGGGGTAATATCGTACGTGGCTGAGAATTGTGGAGGGAACATGCATGGATAAGACCGTGCTTTAAAAAGCCATGTACTCGACAGGGCTAAGACAACAGAGAAGGCATATGCACATAAATGAGCCCACAAATATACATACATATAACTGGGCCTCTGCCAAGACTTTCTTCTGGGCTTATCAATTTCACATCCCCTGTAAACAATAACCCCAACAAGGATTACAATGGCACTAGCATGCTAAAATTATATTTTTTTTAATATAAAAAATATTAATTTTATAATATTTTTTATTATAATATAAATTTATATAGAATTTATGTGAAATTCAAGATTCTTATCAAATATATGAATTTTAAATCGATATAAATTTATCTATTTAGTAAATTTTAACAAAATCACCAGTATAAAATTATAGTCATCATTAAAAAAGAAAAAAAATTTGAATACCCGAATTATCAAATTTACTATATGGACATAGTGTGCTAGAAAAAAAATAAAAAATAGTAAATTGCCTATACACCTCTATATACAACGATAATCACCAAACAACTGGGGTGAAAGTACCTCAATACCCCCGGCTCTAGGACTTATTTTTTTAATCTTTTTTGTGGATATTTTTATATTTTTATTGTGTATGAATTTGTGAAAAATTGAAATCACCCCACTATTCCGCATTTTTTTCTCAAGACCCAGGGATAAAGCGGTAGTTTTACATGGCAAAAAAATTAAAAATATCATTCATGTTCTCTAAAAATATTAAAAATAAACCCGCTACTGGAGGCTAAAATTTACAATTCTAGAGATAACATGGTGGTTTCAATATCATAATCTATAGCAATTTATGTCTAAGTATATAATAAAATATTTTACAATAAAAACACTGTCCCGTTTATTTTTTTTAGTTCATGTGCACACTAGCTCCCAAGCCCTTGCAAATTTCGTGTTTTTTTTACTAGCTTTTGAAATGGCAGCACATTAAGCACTCCACCTTATACTTTATTTTTTCCGATTTTATAAAATTTTAAAGTTCTGACAAAAAAAAAAAAAAAACTCTCTGATCTTAAAAAGAAATTAATATAATTTTTTAAAATAGATTAAATTATATTTGTTATTATTATTATGAAAAATTTCAATTGAAAATACTAAAGATAAATATCAAATGATGTTTCGGTCACTTAAAGTTTATTTCATTAAAAAAAAGTCAATAAATTAATTTAATTATAAATATCAAAACATTAATTATATTTACGTTAACCATTTAAATTTTATGCACCACAATTAAGTTATAAAAAAAAAACTATCATTAATTATAATTTTAAGCCAATAATCTAACAATATTTACCCCAAATTCTCTCCATCTTCTTTTGATTGCACCAAGAAAAAGATGTTAGGAAGTGGTCTCACGCATGGGACCTTTCTGGTGGAGCGCCGACTAACTTTTGCCACACGTTGTGGTTTCGGTTGACCTGAGTGGAAGAATCTTGGCAAAATGACAGGAAAGAGTTTAAAACCCCGATGAATTGAAATGGACAAAACAGCAGGTAGCCGGTGCAAGGTTCTTCAATTCCACCAGGACGGTGGTGCAATGTGGAGGTTACTGGCACTGGGTGCCGCATGCAACCCAACATCTGGCTCCATAGGCAGTTTATCTGCCTACTCGACAGCCTCCTTTTTTGCGCCCCACGTGTTGAGTTTTTTCTCCATCAGCTTCTCTTATAATGATATATTTGATAATACTTTTATTATTTTAAAAGACACACACATATATATAAATTATTTTGTAAATTTTGTAAATTAATAATCATAACAATAAAATATAATTAATAATTCATGAAAAAAATATTTTTTCTCCCATCAGACTACTTGTAATTTTATCACGAACTAAATCGATATGTAAATACCTTTGTAATCCCTCACTATTTGATCAAGTCACAACATCTGATAACAATATTATTAGTAACAACATATGTGATTCTGTTGTAGAGATATGATTCTAAGGTCAAATCCTGTTGCAAGTTTCTAATTCATAATCAATAAAAAAAAAAACAGGGTTTGTGAAGTGAAACGAAGTTATGCGCTTTTTTCTTTCATCATGACTAATCTTTATTTATATATTATTTTTATTTTTTAATAAAAAATAATTAAAAAAAAACTGGATTAGACTCAACCCAACTAAATAGGTCAACCCAGCCAAATTGGGCCAAAGTCTAACTCTATTGGACTTAGGTTAGGCCAAGAGCAGGCTAGCTCAAGTCTAGGTTTAAAATGTTTGGTGTGAAACGGTGCACTACACTGTTCACGTCTTCTTAAAACATGAACAATAGCATCCGATCGACGATGACGATAGGATCAATGTCCATTGCTGATGGGTAAAGGAGACCGAGGGGATTGTTCTTGTGGTGGTGACGTTGAAAATGATAGCCTATGATGGCCAGTATGAGCATCGAAAGTTTGTTGTCGTCGTTGTTGCTTCCACACCGAGGCTTCTTACTCTCGTTGGAGGTGGTCATAGAAGAGTTTATGGAGTGAAAAAAAAGCTACCGGTGATGAGGGGGATGGTGGTATTGTTTTCGGGAGCTACCCCAACTATGAAGAAAGAGTCATCGCCTTGTAGAGAGAGAAAGTTATCGTCATGGAGAGAGAGGAAGTTACAGCTATGTAGAGAGAGAGAGAGAGAGAGAGAGAGAGACCGTTGGTTGCTCCTCACTGTAATGTTGCTTTAAGCTGCTAACCGATACCTGCAATCCATGAAACACAAGCAAAAAAAAAAGAATGGTGATTGCAGGAAAAGCTTCGGTTTTCAGCTTCTCGTGAACCACGATTTCAATCGTTTTTTGATGGGTCCCATGATAAATTAATTTGTGTTTTCTCCATCACCAAACACCTCAAAATTGTTTTTTTGTTCCAATCTCTTTTTTTTACCACAATACCAAACGACCACTAATAAAGATCCATGCCCCCATGGCTATCATGCAAAAAATCAGAAAAATACTAAGCTTCACATCTTGTATTGATTGCATGCTTCACTTTCCATTGAATGAAATATAACCTATTATAAATTTGGAGACTCCTTAATACTTAAATAAGTATCATTTTAGAGAAAACACAATTATTTTTTGGGAAAGAATTCTTAGAATATATATATATATATCATCTAGAATGGAGGGGGGAAAGCCACTAGTTGAAGGATCTCGTGGTCCATTTTATAGCCTATAAGGTTTATTTATTTTTTAAGATAAGAGTTTTATGTGTAAATAATATATCTCTAACTTATCAAGGTAAAATATATACAACTCATCAGGGTAAAGTATCTCTAACTTATAATCTAATTATAGAGTCTAAGATTCTTTTGAGCTATGAAGAGCGTGGACTTAATTTTTAACTAAGCTTGAAGATGATAGATATGACAATTCATTAAATTACCATGTGTTTAGGCTCAATGTTTGGCCAATCCTAAAAGTGGTGGGTCTATCAGTTTATTAAAGCTATAAAAGTTTAGGTTTGGTGCTTAGTTGAGCTTGAAAATAACGAATCATATATACTCTTATATATTTAGACTTACCATTTGGTTGAGCCTATAAATGCTAGGTTATTACCATCACTTTTGTTATCCTTCTAGAAAAGAGAGTACATGTAAAAATAAAAAAATATTGGTCCATCAATAGCCTTATAAATCTTTATGTATTATAGTCAAAGATTTTAAATGATATATAATATCATTTTTATGAACATCACTGGCAACTAAGTGTTTGTTTGGCATGCGGCATTTTGGCCATTTTCTCTCTTTTTTTCATTTTAAAAACCGGTGGTTTGATGTTTTAGATCATTTTGATGTGCTGATGTCAAAAATAATTTTTAAAAAATATAAAAAATATCATTTTAATATATTTCAGTACAGAAAATATTTTCAAAAACTATCATAACCACCCTCCAAAACAAACACTAAAACTAAACTAATATCCTAATTGTAAATCGAAATGGAGGCAACTCTTCACCGCAACAGGACATTTCAAGGCAATATAGAAAAAGTGAAGGGGCATTTTTGACCATACAAGTTGCTCTCATCTTTAAAGGTACAAAACTATTAGCGAGCGCCATCCACATGAGCACGTGAATATATTCTCTTTCAAGAGATTCTTTGATCGATCCCGTAAATAAATATGTATTTGCACGAACATTTTCATCGATCTGTAGCAAAAACAGTTTCCCATTTCGAAAGAGAGTAGAGAACGATCCAAGCAAACTTTTTTTTTATTTTTATTACTGGATATATATATTTCAATCTTCGAAAACAACTGAACAAACATAACCCTACCTGTGCTTCAGAGCATCTCTGTGACTGGGTTAGTAAATTTCTTGCTGCAGCACAACTACGTCGCCTCCCTCACATTTCCACTCCCCCTCTGCTGCATAGTCTGCCATTTTCACTTGGATCCTCTCTGGAGATGGTCTCTCATTTTGGTAGGAAGCATGGCCGCATTGGCGCGTGCATAGCAAGAAGATAAGTCAAGGTAATTTGTATTTTCCAAAAGATTCACTTGTTAATTTGTTTCATCGCTCTCTTGTTAGCTATAACTATATTTTTTACCTGGAAATGGGATAAATTCATTATTAGTATATCAATTTTATACATTTTATTTTTTTTATTTAAATATATCGTTTTTTTTTTTAAAAAAAAACAAATTCTCTATCAAGTACACCCGTAGCCGTACCGTCAATTTTTTTAAAATTTCCCCTTCTATATTTTTAATTTTTTTTATAATTTAAGTCATTAAATAATAATAAAAATAAAGCAGTGCTTGATTAAAATCTTTGAGAAAGTCAGCTTACTCAAACGAAGAAAAAATAAACTTATATATTTGATTGAGAAAATATGTAAAATTGATGTACTAGTAATGCGATTATCCCTATAAATGACTCCTAATTATTTAATTGGGATACACATGCACGAGTATTCAGGATAATTTATTTACATGTATTTCAGCTAATTATATGATTTTTAAAATTAATAATTATATAAATTTTCAATGATTATCATATTATTAATAACATGGCTCTAATCTAAAATTATAAGGAAAAAATTATTCAATCTCAAGTTCTTATCACTTTATTATTTATTTAAGAATGTTTATATTTTAAAATTATATTAAGGAGGATTCAAGTTTCCGTGTCTAACATCTTAGAAAATGTGATGTCCTAATATTTTCATACTCGGGTGATTGATCATATTATTGTGTTCGAGATATTTTTAAGAACTTAGTTTGTTAGATATATTTGTTTTTATTTTTAAATGCTCATGTAGAAAATAAATTTAAAAAAATAAAAGATTATTTAAACATATTTTTAAATAAAAATATTTAAAAAAAATCACCAAATATAATTTCATTTAACTTTGTAGGATGTAGACTGTAGTGGGTAGCAGAGGACGGACATTTCGAGGCATGGGAGATGCAAAAATTGAAACGTAGAACGAGTTAACGCACGCACCCGTCGAGCTCAACAACGTTAAAGCTTGAATTCAGGTACAATACAAATTTGTTGTTACCATTCCTCACGTAACACGGTTTTTAGGCAGGATCAATGCTTGATGTAGGGCGTCTGAGAATCTAATAAAATTAGTTTTTTATAATATTTTTTATTTAAAAATATATTAAAATAAAAAAATTTATTTTTGATACATGTACATTAAAATGATTTGAAAACACTAAAGATAAAATTTAAATAAAAATAAAAAATTTTAAAACACAATTCCAAATAACTACATAAACAAATATCTCAGTAAAATCTTTTGGAATAAACCTTTATTCTAAGTGCTTGTTTGGGAGCAATTGTTTACATAGTTGTTTGGAATTGTGTTTTAAAAATATTTTAATTCTACATAAAATGCAATTCTAAATTTTGGATTATTTGATTTTATATAACATGAATAATGATCTTGAATTCTGTTTGGGAATGCTTATCAAAAGCGCTAATGATAAAATTTGAATTTTTAAAATTTTTATTTTAAATAAATTTTTTTAGTGTTTTTAAATCATATTTTTAGTTCTCTTGAAGTTGCCTTCGGTTGTACAAGGGTGTTTTGCACTATGTTTTAAAAGTGTTTTTTGAAAAAAAAATTAAATATATATTTTTTACTTTAATTTTTTTTTTTAGTGTTGTATGACCATTTTCATGATATTAAAAAAAATTTAAAAAAAGAAAAAGGAGAGATCTTTTATAGTTTTCTAATGAGATACTTAAACAAAAACAATGAAAATTGTGTAGTTTAGGTATTTGACACCACGTTTTAAAAACACATTTGAAAAAAAATGAATTTTTTTTATTTTAAATGAATTTTTTTAATGTTTTTAGATCATTTTGATATGCTAATATAAAAAATAATTTAAAAAAATAAAAAATATATATTATTTTAATATATTTCTAAATAAAAAATATTTGAAAAAACAATTAGACTCTCAATAATCCATGACTTTAAGTGAATTAAAAAGGGTTGGGCCATATCTACTAAAACTTTAATGGATGACAAGGCAAGCCCTCATTCCATGTTTGTTTTAAATGTTAATTTTGTAGGTTTATGATTTGACTTTATATTATGTTCTTATATCTTATAAAAAAACGATTTTGACCGGTAATTAAATAGTTAATTTGAGCGGTACAGGATTTTGTGGCATCTTAGTGTTCTCGTTGTTAACGATGCGCATTTGTGCCACCTAACCTCTTTATAAAGTCCATCGCCACCCCTTGATTTTCTTTCAGGAAATCCGCCAAGCCTCAAGATTTTGGCCAGAGAGGCGGCAGAGAGGTACTAAGGAAAACCACCCAAGATGGTTTTCGGGATGTCTCAGGTAGCCGGAAGAGACCCTTCGCGACTTGATTTTTTCACTTTAAGGAGTCTGTAAGGCAGCGACTGTTACTTTCACGTCATGGCATGCAATTCAATGGCCATTCCCTCCACCCCAGCGACTATAGCACAAAAGGATGTGTTCATAGAACACAATGGTCTTTTCCGATCAAACTCTGCCAAGGACTTGTGCAACCGAGCTACTATGCAGAGATCCTATTCAGATAACCATCTCTGTTATTCCATTAACCGTGCACGTGCCGCATCAACACAACCAAAGCTAAAGAGCAGCCGATCAGTTGGGATTTTACCATTTCAAATTGCTAGCTCCATAATCCCAACACCACTTCGGTCGTTTCTGTTTGACCCAGAGACAAGCAAGGACATGAATATTGCGAAGGATGGAGTTGAAATATCGTCAGAGAAGGGGGGGGATATAGCGGACTGTTCAGACGAGGGCGGAGCTAACGATGACCTAGGAGAGGTGAAGAGAGCAAATTGGGTGGAGCGGGTTTGCGAGATCAGAAGCCATTGGAGGAATAGACAACAGAATGAGGATATATTCGGAGAAGAGCCATCTGACGCCAGCGAAAATGGTGTTAGCAATTGTGAGGGTGGTTGCATAGTAGACTACGACTCAGACGAGGAAGAAGGAGAAACAAAATATGATCGGGAAACGTTTTCAAGATTTCTGGCTCCCGTTGCATGGTCTGATATCAAGCTATTCTCAAAGCTGGCTTTCTTGTGCAATATGGCTTATGTTATACCAGAGATCAAGGTACACACACTGTGTTCTTCGATACAACTATGTTGGCCATCCTTTTAACATCTGGATAAGTTTCAGATCTTCTAAACTCCACTGCTTTCGGAAACTCTATGGTACTATAGAGCTATTGGTTTTGGATTTCAAAAATAACAATGAAAATTGAAACTTCAGCTCAAGAAATTTATCGCTCATTCATCATGTTCAAAGCATAGAAATCACTAGTCTACTTCGTTCATCAGCCCCCGACATGTAATTTCATCCATTGATATGCAGGCCATGGATTTGAGGAGATATCACGGCCTGCACTTTGTAACATCTTCTTTAGAGAAGAAAGCGGAGGCTGCTGCCATGAAAGAGAAGCTCGATCAGGACTCTACTCACTTCCAGGCAGCTGATTTTGTAGCTGCCAAATCCAACCCACGAAACACTGAGGGACCTGAGCAGAAGCACCCAATCCGGTCATCTGTTGCTTATGGTATTGCTGCCTCAGCAGCATCTTATGTCCAATCACGTGCACAAGGCCTTCTTTCTCATGGCGCTCAACCTCAGCATGAAGGTGAGTGTACTGATTCAAGCAATACTGGAAACCAACCAGTTGAGGACATAGACCCACCAGCTGAAGATGGTGAGAGATCTCAACGAGTATATAAAAAATCAGAGGTGGCTGCATACGTTACAGCCTCAACAATGACAGCGGTGGTCGCGGCTGGGGAGAAGGAAAAACAGGAGGCGGCAAGGGACCTTCAGTCACTTCACTCGGCACCTTGTGAATGGTTTGTTTGTGATGACATAAGCACGTACACACGCTGCTTTGTGATCCAGGTAAATAATTCCTTCGTCGCTCATTTCATTTCTTATGTTATGTAATATATTCCTAGGCTCAAGATACGAATAAAAAGAAATCACGTCACAGCTTTCACATATAACATGATATTCTATTTCTGAAAGGAAGACCCCAAACTGATAGGCCTTGAACTTGTTTCCATGTTTCAAAATTGCAGGGATCTGACTCCCTTGCATCTTGGCAGGCAAACCTCCTATTTGAACCAGCTAAGTTTGAGGTAAGTACTGATTGCAAACTCTCGCAACTCGGAAAGAGAGACCATGCTCTAAGAGTAGAAAGACCTGTACCACTGAGTAAATACTGTGTTTGACAGGGTTCAGATGTGCTTGTTCACAGAGGAATTTATAAAGCGGCAAAGGGAATTTATGACCAGTTCATGCCAGAAATTATGGAGCACTTGAACAAATATGGAAAGCGTGCTAAGCTTCAATTTACTGGCCATTCTCTAGGGGGTAGCCTCTCTCTTTTAGTTCACTTGATGCTACTAACCAGAAAGGTTGTCAAGCCCTCCACTCTTAGGCCGGTGGTCGCTTTTGGCTCACCATTTGTATTCTGTGGAGGCCAGAAAATCCTAAATCATTTGGGGTTGGATGACAACCATGTACATTGTGTAGTGATGCATAGAGATATAGTCCCAAGAGCGTTCTCCTGCAACTACCCCAACCATGTGGCACTAGTCCTCAAGCGGTTACGTGGCTCCTTCCAGTCACACCCTTGTCTAATTAAGAATGTAAGTATACATCTGATCAAATCCAACTTTCGATTCTCAAACCATCTATTTATTATTTTCTCAGACTTGTGTATTGTCTAACCAAAGAGTTTGACAATCTACTTCAAGCCATCCCTCAAATTCGACCTCCATCCAAAGGCTCATTCCAAATGTGTCATGTAACTTAGTTCCTTTTCAAGTTCATAGATGCCTGCATTTGCTCTATAAAACTCAAAACCAATCTCAAGCCGAGATCCATAAAAAAGTAAAAATACAGAGTTAGTTCGTCATATTTCTCAGTCACTTTCTCTGGTGTTTTTATGCAGAAATCTCTGTACTCTCCAATTGGGAAATTATTCATACTCCAACCTGATGAGAAGTCATCCCCTCCACACCCTTTACTGCCTCCAGGCAGCGCACTGTATGCTTTCAACAAAACCCAATATGGGTACTCTGCAAGTGCCATCAAGGCATTCCTGAATTGTCCCCACCCTCTGGAAACTCTTAGTGATCCTAAAGCCTACGGCTCAGAAGGTACAATTTTAAGAGACCATGACTCAAGCAACTACCTAAAGGCGGTGAACAAAGTTCTAAGGCAAAAGTTAAAGATGGTTCGTAAAGTACATGGACAGAGGAATCAACTGTGGCCATTGCTGGCCTCACCATCTCCACATTCATGGAACCACGAAAACACTTTGGAAAAGAGTGTGTTAGGGACCAAGAAAGTCATGACTGGTGGCTGAAGCTCTTTTTCAGGGTTCTCCCCTGGTTAGATATGCACAAGACACTGGAGAAAATTTTGTCTCTCTTTTCTTCTGTTTGTACATACAGTCGACATGTAAAGCCAATAAACTCTTGTATCTGTATTTATCTTTCGTCCTCGTCGACTAACACCTTATTGAAACCCAATATTTCATGTTGCAAAGATACTGCAATATTATTCTATGCATTCATTCCCTTTTCGGCTCTTCACAATGTTGACTTACCAGGCTACGCCCACAGCTATTATTTCAGATGTATATTCCACGCTGCACCGCTGCATCAAGGGTTACAAAACTAATGATCAACAGCTCAATAATCACAATCAAAGAAAATTAAATTTGTTCAATAAAGCCACTGAAAAAAGTTCAGCCCACTCGATGTAATCCAAGATCCAAATTCTGTAAATAGAACAACTCTAATGTCCTCATTATCACTACTACAAAGTATAGAGTGCAGAGTAAAACTACAAGAGCTTGAAACTCCTGGCTAGCAATTAACAACTACCATAGTTTGAAACTACCAGTGCACTTAAAAGAAGCCCATTGTTTATTCATCACAATCGTTCTCTCTAATGAATCGGATTGTTTTATAAACAGATAGCACAGATAGATACATTGAGTTTTGAAAAATAAACTTCACGATTAACCTAAGAAAAGGAGGGCATGTTCAGCTTCAGCCGTGTTTAAGAAAAGGAGGGCATGTCCAGCTTCAGTCACTTCCTGCACAGCATAGAGCACATCCAAGACTGGAGAATTGAAGCCATCATTTACCAGCTTCAGCCGTGTTTAAAATGCGAAGAGTTAATTCAGTCCACGGTCGGTCAGTGCTAGAAAATTATACAAATTATATTTAAATCTCACCTATTAATTTATTTAAGTTATTGGATTGGGGTAGTTTTTCAACATGATATCAAAATCTTATTGACCAAGCGGTCATGAGTTTAAATCTTATTATCTCTATTTTATTTGATAAAAATTAAGTATAATATAATATGAGTTTATACAAGTTTCAAGTTCAAAAAGTTTTTACTTCAAAAAATATTAAATAAATATATAAATTATATATTAAAGGCTCATATAATAATTTAAATTTTTAATTGAGATAATTTTTTGCAAGTAAGCATAGATGATATCTTATCGTGTTGTCATTTTCAATCTTTACTTTATAATTATAATAGTGTCATATAATCCATGTGATCAGTGTCATATAATCCATGTGATCAAATGATGTTTGGTAAGGTATACAAATATCCACTGATTCATATTAGCTAAAAAGCATTCACACCCTTCTCTGTGATATCTAATAAGTGTAGGTTTTTTCCATAGTATTGTAGCACTACTTTATTCAAGATGAGAAAAAAAGGTAAGAAAGGAAAGGAAATTGAGTTTGTCACATGAAAAAAAAAAAAAAACTTAGGTTGCAAAATACAACTTTTTATTAAGATTTATGAGAAATGATTCTCACTAGGATTTGGGACATCATTGCCAAAGAAATGTATAGTTTTTTTTTCTTTAAATTATTTTTCTTTTTTATTTTTTAACATGGGTTGTCTTTTTTTTTTCTTAATGAAATTTGCATTTGGATTTATAATATCTATATTCCTTTAGTTCTTTAAATAATTTATCATCAATATAATTTGTTTAAAAAAAAATAATGGCTTTGTTGACCATAGCTTTTGGATGTAGTTGTAGTAGAAAAGATTGTGTGTAAGGGAAATGTTTGGATAAAGTTTAAATTTGTTTTTTTTCTACCCAGACCAAGTAGATAATGATAAGTGAGTAGAAGTCAACATATTTTGTCTTTTTTTTTAAAAAAGTACCTCTAATATATGATCCCAAATATATTTTTTTTATTAGGAGTTACCTAGTTAATCACTCCCTAAAATCTAGTTTTTCTTCATGATTGAGTTATCATGCATGCAAGCAATGATATCATGATATGTAACCTACTTATATTTTATTGGATCTAGACTTGTTTTGGTTTGAAAATATCAACATAACTGATTATCAAATGTAAACTTATATATATATTTACATGCACGCATATATAGATAGATAGAGAGAGAGAGAGACTATCAATCAATTAACGAAGAGATTATTGATGTTACATTTTACCATTGAGTGAAGGAAACAATTGGAAAATCAAATAGACATTGTTTTTTTTTAATGTGTTATTAGAAGACATGTTCATTGAATACACTTGCATGCTTACACAAAGTGCGAAATCATATGAAATTTAGAAACCTTTCAATTTCTTGCTTTTGGTTTTTACTTATTGTGCTAAATCTTGTCTATAATCAAAGTTACTAAGTTTATGGCAAGAGCAAGTCTTTTTATTAGATTTTATCTATAAATTTTCTTTTTACCTGAAAGGTAACAATCTTTTCTAGGTTTTATCGGTAAATGTATGAGCTATTTTATAAATATTTTATTTTTTTTATGGCAAAATAAAGATTTATTTTGCTTTTCAAAAACCCAATTCATTAAAGTCAATATTTTTTTTTGCTTTAGTAAGTTCTTCAAAAAAATTACATGAAGTTTATTTTAGCATGAAATATTTGTTAGCATTTGTAGAAGACTTCTTATCTATCACAAGAAACCTCACAGCAAGTAAAAATCATCTTCCTTGAAGAGACTTGTGATCCCATAAAAAGCAAGAAGCAACAAATAAAGGATTATTGATTATAGAAGTAGAAACCAATTAATTAGTCGTGCTATATCAACCAAGCCTTTAATTTATTTATTTTACATGTTTAGTTTAATTTTGCTATGATTTTAAAGCAACAAAGGAGCTCTTACTTGGTTTAGTCTAAGATTTTTTATTTACTTGGGTGGTTATTCTCAACATCTAGTAATAAATTGCAAAATTGCTATAATTTTTGAATTATTTGTTGTAATTTTATTGTTTAATATAAACGATATAGTTTTTTCAAAATCCAAATTCTTTTATAAATTGAATTTTTTCTATTTAAAATTTACACTTTCAAGTATATTTGTTTATCTTTAATTTCTTTCTCAATCACAATTACTCAGTTTTTTAAAGTGGAATCTCAAGATGATGGCTAATAGCAAACTAATATAATGTATGAAAAAGTTTGCTCGAATGAACAATTTTCATAAAAATATTATGGTATATTTAAATTTATTTAATTTATCATTTATTAAGAAATTCATTTCAATTTGATTTAATATTAGGTCAATAAAAAAATTACATATTAAAATATTCAAGATCAAATCATTCTTATTTTAACATTATTGAAAGAATTTGAAGAGTCAACTTAAATGGATGGTTAAAATTCAAATAAGTTAAAAAAATATTAGAAATGTAAATCATATAATGTATACTCCTTACTCAAAGTTCAATCAACTTATATAAGAATATTATTTATACTAGATGATGATGGTGGTAATATAACGAGAATGATAAGTAAAAATGAGGCAAAGAAGCAAGTTAAACAAGATAAAGGAAACAAAAATTCTCATTTTGGATTGATCTTAAAGTATTACAAATAACATAAAATAGAAATGACACATAAAAAAGATATTTTTTTTTTTGAAAAAAATATTTGATTTAACAAAAGAGAAAGCAAAAGCAAAACATAAAAAAAAAAAAAACAAATAAAATGAGACATGATTGTTATTGTGTACAAACTACTTTAAAAAAAAAATGCATGCCTAAATATTTGGTTGAATATTATGAGATTCATCAAATAAAAATATCAGTTATATGATATAATATTAGTTTTAATTAGTATGCATTATTTAGATTTTTATTATTTTTTAAGTGTGCATTTCATTTTTATTATTTTTAATTTCTACTACTATAAAAAAAAATCTAGATGTTTTATTAAATAATTAACAAATTATTAGCATAATCTTGAAGTTGTAAACATGAAATAACCTACTAGATGTAATTTGACTTTGTATTTTTAAAAATCTATTAGCATGTTTTTTAAAGAGCAGGTTAAAATGATTTTGAATAATAATAAAAAAAAATATTTGAATAATAGATTAACACATATAATTTGAATAATATAACAATAAAAAAATATTTATGAATATCTATTTTAATGAATCTATCATCATGTTTTTTAAAGAGCTAGTTAAAATGATTTTTTTTTTTTTACTATTGTAGCTAAAATTTAGGTATAAAATAAAAGGCACATAAATGGATGCACTAAAGGTAGCATTTTCTATATTTTCAAAATAGGAGTGTGGATGCTCTAAAATAACATTTGGTTATTGTTTAAGTACTAAGAAGATACAGACAATAAAGATAAAAATATATTTAGTTAGTTAAAGAGATAGGCATAAAAATAAATACATCCAGGATAATTTTTAAATGAATTTATGTATTGTCAAATGGAGGTAAAAAAATGATATGTCTCAAATAATAATATTTGTATTCCTAAAAAAAATTGTAAGAAGCTCTTAAATAAAAAAAATGTTCAACTAAGACATGTAATGATAAAAATAATTATAATTATAGTTTTAAAACTTAACTTTAAGGTCAATTTAGAGTAAATTTGGTGTCACTAATCGAGGCATAGGCCACAAGTCTGATTTACCTAATTAAATATAAGAATAAATTGGTTATTATTATAGTTTTAAAGTTTGATTCGATGGTCAATTAGGATAGAACCTCTTTTAACATAAAATAAAAATTTATTATTATCATTGTTTTAAAGTTTGATTTGATGATCGATTTGAGACAAACGCTAGGTACAGGTCGGGAGATTCAACTTATAAATAAAAATAATTATTATCATAATTTTAAAATCTAATTGAAAAATTGACCCGATACAAGGTTTAATTCACAATTCAAGAGGGTCAACCCACTAGCTTATATTATTTTAAAAAATAATCAAAACAATATTTTTTTGATATTTTTAAAAAAAAAAATCAAGTTTTTACTTGTGTTTTACCATATATTAGCTTGAGTTTTTGATCGAACTAATCAAATAAATCCTTTTAAAAAAAACTCAAACTAGCTGTGACCGGATCAACCTATTAATTTATTTATAGTTTTATAACTAGAGTTATCACAATATTATTAATTTAAATACTCAATATAAACTATAGTAAATAATAATAAATAAATAATTTTTAGAATATATAAGTTGGACATCAATTACATATTATAAACTCTTTTACATTTTATTTCATCCATCGTAATTAAATAAAATATAAAGACAATCATTGTACTTTATACATTATTATCGCTTCTAAAAATATTTTTATTTTATACATCCCTATCACTAGTTCACTACCATATTATATAATTATGTCTTCTTCTTTTCTTTTTCTGTTTTCGGCTCAATGCAAGTCCTTAAAGTGGGCCAATTGGGCTAACATGGGCTTGCTCACCAGTCGAGCCTAAAATACAAAATAGAGATGATTTATTTACGATTAATAATCTTATAATTTATTAATTTTGATACTGTTTTTTTCCCAGAAATAACTCTTTCAAATTTCAATAATTAAAAAAAAATAGTTTTAAGAGAAAAAAACCCGATTCCCAGTTGCTGTCCTCGCAGGACCACCATCAAGTACTTTTCCGCATTTCATTTCAACGAGGATCTAAGCTAAACAGTGCACGAATGGCAAGCTCTGGTCTTCTCTCATCCGCTGTAACTTTCATTATTGCAGTTAGCTCGACTCCTGGTATAGCTCGGAGCATAGAGGAGTAGTTGTTCTTCATTCGAATGAATCTTTTTTCTCTAGAAAGAGTCCCCGCCCGAATCCAATAATTTTGAGGTCCCGTAAGAAATAGAAAGAACGAGGATAAAAAAGTAAAAGCAAAAGCAAAGAGGGGCATACGTATGATTGGGATGACTGTGGAGAAGGGAGTTAAACAGTGGTGGAGCGGTGATGAGGAGCCGGTAAATGTGAGAGGTACGACAGACATATATTCTATTTATATATTTATATGTGCTGGTTGAACCAGTTCGGCTCGGTTCGATTAATTTTAAGTTTGAAAATTAAATCTGAACCAAAGTGGGAATTTTTTGTGATTTTTTAATCAATTAATTCGGTTTTTTTTTTTTTCCTTTCAGTTATTTGTTTTTTTATTAGTTTTTCCGGTTGTTGGTTTTTTCTTTTCCACCCCTTCCCTCAAATGTGGTCTTCCCTGGGCCCCGCAATTTCCATTTCCTCTAACCAAGCTCTCTCTCTCTCTCTGCAACCCCGAGAAAAATAGGAAAGGAAAAAACTAATTACTGTATTGAAATTGATCAACGCCTCCATCTTTTATTCAGAATTAAATTCAACTCACCTAATATTGGATATTGCATTTGCTATCTGGTCCTTTTTAATTCTGCTATATTTATTTATTTGATTTGCCGATACTTCCATCATTATATATATATATATAATCAGGATTCAGATATTCTCTCTTTTTTGTATTAGGGTTCATAATTTCCAGCGTTTCCTTTTATTTAGTTTAATTTATTATTTTGTTTTATTCAGAAGAGTCCTTTCAATTCTGCAAAATTGGTGGAAATTTCAGCACCTGCCTTTTTTTGTTTCCATTTTTGGAAACAGATTCTTCTGAATACCGTACCTGTATTTTTGTGGTTGTTTATGGTTTCAAGTGTTTAAAATTTGTTATTTTCTGGAAGAAAGATGGTTTGGTGATTGTGGAATAAAAAGGTGATAGAGAGAGAGGAGAAGGGGGGGTGGGGTGGTGAGACACTTGCTTTTATTTTAGGATTGCATGGGAGAGCATGAAGGGTGGGCACAGCCACCAAGTGGGCTATCGCCAAATGGCCTATTGCCCAATGAAGCGCCCTCTGTGATCAGAGTGCTTGATTCAGAGCGATGGTCAAAGGCCGAAGAGAGAACTGCAGAGCTTATTGCCTGCATTCAGCCCAACCAGCATTCTGAAGAGCTTCGCAATGCCGTTGCAGAATATGTGCAGCGGCTTATTGCAAAGTGCTTTCCTTGCCAGGTGCATTGCTTATATGTCTTAACGTATGAAATCTTTGTGCTACTCACGCTCATGGTGTATATCTTGATGGGTTTCTGGATTTTGATTGTATAACCATTGTGTTGGTCCAGTAGAGAGAGACAGGGAATAGTGCCTCATCGTTATGCCTGGATTGTTGATATGGAATTTGGGAATGTGATTTTGTGCCTTGGAATTTGTAAGTTAAGGCGTTGATCAAAATTTTGTTCTAGAAAAACAAGTGAAAAATGAGACGGTATGTCTTGGTTGGCAATATATATGCACACAAGAGCATTTAGTGGATTATAAGCTCATGGCTGTAAGGTACTGTGTTTTCTGTGTTAGTGATAAAAAAGAAGAAGAATATGTTTGTCTTAATTAGAAATAGATTATAGACCTAAGGTCGAGCTCAAAGACATCAACAACTGTGAACAATGCAGGCTGGCTTGCTGGCTGGACTTGAGTATTTTTGTAGTGGGAGTGATTTGGGTTCATAATATCAATTGTTTCATTGCTGCTAAAGGTATGCATCTTCAAGTTTTTAATATAATTATTTACCCGTGATTGCTATGATCTACAGGTATTCACCTTTGGGTCTGTGCCACTTAAAACTTATTTACCTGATGGGGATATTGACTTAACAGCCTTCAGTAAGAATCCTAATTTGAAAGATACATGGGCTCATCAGGTTCGTGATATGCTGGAGAATGAAGAGAAGAATGAAAGTGCATTATTCCGAGTGAAGGAGGTTCAGTACATTCAGGCAGAGGTAGGTCCCTTACTAATCCTTTCAATTCCTTTACGTTCTGTTTATGTCTTTTGTTATCTAGTAATGTTGTTTCAGAATTGTTATAGCAGCACTAGCCCTTCCATGCATTAACTTCCATTTCAGTGGACTTGTAATCTTCTGGGAATATTTTGAGGTTATGTGGTTTGTTTGAAACACGTGGGTTGTTTGCTAGACATGCACTCTGTATTACCTCTGATTACGGGGCAATGGTGAACACTACTAAGCTTTTCAACATGTTTTTAGCATTATTTTGAGGTGAAATTATATTTCGCAACCTATTTTCTATGTTCTATGTTTTGATCGTTTCTGTATTTGTTTGTTTAAGAAAATGATTCTCGTGCTGAAATCTATGTCTACAAGGCATACCAAAAAAACTTCAATCAAAGATCTCTCAATGCCCTGTATGCTATTAAGCAATTCTTGATGATAGATGTAACTTTCTTTTGTTTGAATACACATATACAGGTGAAGATAATAAAGTGTCTTGTGGAAAACATTGTGGTAGATATTTCATTTAACCAACTTGGTGGACTGTGCACCCTTTGTTTCCTTGAGGAGGTTAGTGCTCTATCCTAGAAATCTTGCTTACTGCCTTTGTCTAAATATAATGTTCCCTATTGGGACACTACTGCCATCCCAAATTGTTAGTCCATTATTAGAAAGTCATAAAATATTTTGATATTTTGCTGTCAAGCCCTAATTGTTAAGCAACCTCAGATTTGAAAAAAGTATACCAAAAAAAGAGGCTAACAAAATGAAAAGGTGATGCCATAAAGTACTGTACAACCATGTTATCAACCTTCCTTGAACAACTGACAAGTAAAACATGTATATTAATTTCAGATGGAGTATCTTTTTTCTCTTGGTAACTAGAAAACAGGATACTCTTTTATATTTTTGTCCCTGATAGTATTCTTGCCTCTGTAGGTTGATAATTTGATAAAGCAAAACCATCTATTCAAGCGTAGCATTATATTGATTAAGGCCTGGTGTTACTATGAGAGCCGTATACTTGGTGCTCACCATGGATTGATCTCCACTTATGCTTTGGAAACCTTGGTTCTGTATATATTTCACGTTTTCAACAACTCCTTTGCGGGTCCTCTTGAGGTGGCTTTTGGTACTTGGTCTCACTGTCTTGCTGCATTCCCCTCTTCATTTATCTGATTCTTTCTCTATCTACATGTCTAGGTCCTTTATCGTTTTCTTGAGTTTTTCAGTAAGTTTGATTGGGATAATTTATGCGTTAGTCTCTGGGGTCCTTTACCTATTAGTTCACTTCCAGATGTAACAGGTATGTTTGCTGGAAGACTCCTTTCCCTTTCCATCTTCTCAATAAGTGACCTTTTGTTTTGGGAAATAATTGTCAATCTACTGTTACCAACTATTTTAGCGAAATGTTACACAGCGGAACCTCCTCGAAAGGATGCTGGAGAGCTACTACTCAGCAAATTATTTCTTGAGGCTTGTAGTGCTGTATATACTGTTTTACCTGCTGGACAAGATAATCAAGGGCAACCTTTTTTGTCCAAATACTTCAACGTTATTGATCCTTTGCGTGTAAACAACAACTTGGGACGTAGTGTCAGTAAAGGTATACAAATAAAACCCCTTCATGTTATCTGCTATCAAGTTCACTGTCATTTAAATATTTCTCCTTTTTCAATTTGAGTTGTAGGCATGTTTTTATTGTGCATCTGCATGACAAATGCACTTCTTTCTTCTTCCTTTTGACAAGTTACTGCTATCAAGTTAACTGTTTTTTGAATATTTCTCCCTTTTCATTTGGAGTTGTAGGTATGTTTTACTGTTCATCTGCATGACAAATGCACTTCTTTCTTCTTCTCCCCTTTGACAAGTTACTATGGATAGCACAGAGAATTAGGACTTGATGTCTTGTCTTTTCTTTGCTGGCTTTTAAAATTCATTGAAGCATTATTTAAGTGCTTTTTTTATTATTATTATTATTATTGTTTGTGTCATTTTCTGTATGATACAAACTAGCATTACCTTTGGCACTATTTCCTCTTTATACATGTTTCTGCTGGTAGTACCTTGCAAGAGCTGTTAGAGAGGTTTGTGCAGTTGTTTTGCAATTTTCTCCAAGAGGTATTTTGTACACCATGGTTTTTAGTAATGATTTGAAGCAAAAATGGATACAAATGGTATTGATTAAGAAAGGAACTGGAAATAAAGAAGGGGCTAAAGATGTGTGTTGATGTATTTCTATATGTTTCTTTTGTTTATTCCTTGCAAAAAAGGAAAAAGAAAAGTATCTGTAACTATGTTTCTTTTCCTGCCTCTCTCTCCTTTTGGGGTTTCAAATATATCTTAGTTCTTGTTATTTTATTGCTAGTAGGGTTGAGGCTTATAACAGGGAAATTCAACATTCATGTTGATGTGTTAATTATTTTCCATTATTTGCTTTGCCTATATACACTTGTATACATATTGGTGGAAAATAATGTAGGTTAAGTGGCCTGGATGATGGGAATGGTTTCAAATTGTAAATTGAGGTTAAGAGTGTACAGAACAAGGGAAATGATAACATAAGCGTGCTTCTCTAACTTCATGTGTTTATATGCGCATTAATGTCCTTGGACACAACAGAATTTGATTGGAATGTTAACATATAGATCAGTTCATGAAAAAAAAAAAAAAAACTTTTTGCTAATCTGTTAGCATTTAGTAACTTTTATTGTGTAATACAACCTATATTTTCCAGGTAACTTCTTTAGAATACGCAGTGCATTTGCATTTGGAGCTAAAAGGCTAGCTAGGTTACTTGATTGCCCCAAAGAAGACCTGTGTATTGAAGTAAATCAGTTCTTTCTGAACACCTGGGAGAGACATGGTAGTGCCCATCGTCCTGATGTGCCACGGAATGATTTGTGGCGGCTGAGATTGTCAAATCATGATCACTTGTGTGGGCCTGAGAGTCTAAGGAACAATTCAAGCAGCAAGCCTTCAGGTCATGAAGTTCAAGTCAATGTGGCTCGCAGCTCATGTAGTGTTCCCTCCCAGCTTGAAAATTATTCCTTAGATAGCACATCTAAAGGTAGTGAAGTTTCAACACTTTCTTGTACTCAAAGCCAAAAGACTAATGCTAACACTAACAACACAAGGACCACCTCTGAGCAGAGTAAAAGGGAATCTACTTCCAATCAGAGCATGCATGCTGATAAAATTCAGAGAAATACAAACCCCGACAACTTAGTCACTGATTTTCAGGGAAGGTATCTTTTTGCTAGGACATGCTCTAGTCCTGAACTTACTGAGAAATTCAAAGAAATTTCTTCTCAAGGAAGGCATAACAAATTCCAAGAAAGTGGAAAAGACCAGGCTTCATCTGCTATGCTAGATCATGGCAGGAGGAAAAATCTGGGATCTGATAATTTGGCAAACCATGGCATTAGCTCTTCAAGTGATGATCCTTCATCTGTTAGGCACACCATTTCCAGTGAAAGCTGCAATCCTTCCGCTGATTCAAATAGTTACCACAAAGATTTTGACTTGGGTGTTGCAGGTGAAGAATTTGTTTCTGTCCTAGTGTCACAGGGGATGCATCAGGAAGAGCAAGATCTTGTGAATGTGATGGCTTCTTCTACAGGTCTGGGTTTCAAGGAACAGGTTCATGTTCCACTGAATATGGCACCCAGTCACATTTCTCTTCCAATTCCACCTTCTGCTCTAGCTTCAATGGAATATGGTCAGAGAAATGTAGGTGGAATAGTGCCCGCAAACATTCCCTTCTTGGAGACTCCTTGGGGTTCAAATATGCAACCATTAACCCATTATTTTCCTGGCATTGAATTGACTTCAAACCAAGAAGAATCAATTGAACCTGGTAATGAGAATTTTGGTCCCGTGGAAATGAATGTCAGGAGGCCTGATAATGATTTCAGGCATGAGCAGGAGAGGGGCTCCAGTAGTGGGTTTGATATAGAAAATGGAAGCTTTGAGACGCATCAATCAGATGATCCGCAGCCTGGTTCATCTAGTTATAAATTTGTTTCATCAACTCGAAGAGGTGGCTCTGGCAACTCTTTGAGTGCTCACAAGAAGCTCACGATAGAAACCCGAGGGCCAGCTAGGGAAGAATCTATAGGTGCCTTAACATATCAAGAGAACAGAGGCACTGAAGAATACTCTGATGATAGAAGTGCATGTTCAAGGTCCTTTATTACTGAGAATACCAGTCCCTTGAGAAGTATAACCTCATCTGAGAGTTCGTGGGAAGGCTCATTGGCAAAGTTAAAACCTGTGAAGGAAAAAAGAGGTAGGAAAATGGTTTCGTCGGCAGTGCAGTCTTCTGTTTATGGAAAAGGTAAAGGTTCCTCTGAACATTCTTCCATTCCGACAGATGATGACAGTAAAGAATGGAATGCGCTATTAACAATGGGCCCTGAACCTGAAAGAAGCATAGGATCCCAAACTGAAATATCTGCTGCTTTGCATGTTTCAATGCATCAAGTACCTGGATATGAAAGAGCACAGCCAAGTGAGTCTGATTCATTGATACCCATTGCTCCAGTGCTCTTAGGTCCTGTTTCACGACAAAGATCTGCTGATAATTCAGGGTCAGGGCCTGTTCCTTTTACATTTTATCCTGCAGGGCCACCAGTTCCATTTGTTGCGATGCTTCCACTGTACAACTTCCCAACTGCGACAGGAATTTCCGGGGCATCAACTAGCCAATTTGACAGTGAAGAGGTCATTAATAACTGTGATTCAGGTTCAAATCTTGATTCATCTGAAGGAATTGATCTATCTGGGGTTTTGAGTACCTCCAGTTCTATGAGAATGGCTGCTTCTGTTGAGCCATTGGAGCATAAACCTGACATTCTTAATAGTGATTTCGCCAGCCACTGGCAGAACTTGCAGTATGGGCGTTTGTGCCAAAACACACAAAATATTGCACCTATGATTTATCCATCACCTGTTATGGTGCCGCCTATGTATTTGCAGGGCTGTTTTCCATGGGATGGTTCCGGGATTCCAGTTTCAACTACCACAAATCTTTTTACTCGGCTTATGAGCTATGGATCTAGTACTGTTCCAGTTGCTCCACTGCAGTCTGCATCTAATAGACCTGCTGGTGTCTACCAACATTATGTTGATGAAATGCCTAGATATCGAGGTGGGACTGGGACCTACTTGCCGAATCCAGTAAGATTACTTCAACCAGCTTTATCTTATGTGCTTTCCATGCTCCCCCCCCCCCCCCCCCCAACCCCACTTTTTGTGCATGTTTTGTCTGTATCAACAGTGCAGCTGTCATTGGAGAGAGGCAGAGAGTTGCAACTGTCACTCAGTTGTAATATTTTTTATGTACTTAGTTTTCAGGGATGCCTTGCACTTCTCTTGCCATGTTTTCTTGAACTGTAGATCCTTCTAGTTCTCCATTTAGACAATCTTTTCCCCAGTAATGACTGCTCATTTGATGAGCTTATAGTTTTGTTTGCCATGTGCTTTTTATTTGGCAGTGTGTAATTTGAAACTGGTTGCGTATTATTGGAAAACCAATCACTTTTATTTTCCCTGGATGTGGAAAATATGTGCTGTGATTGCTTGATTCTAACCTGGTTTGTGAAGTTGGCATTCTGTTTGTTATAATAACTTGATGTTATGTCATATTCTAATAATTTGGATTTATTCAGCATTTTGTGCACTCCAAATCAATAAATTTTTACAGTTTAGTTCTTACTGCAGAAGGTCGCAGTCCGAGACCGGCATGCTACAAATATGAGAAAGGGAAATCACAACTACAAAAGAAGTGACCACCATGGTGATAGGGAAGTGAACTGGAACAATAATTCTAAAGCACGAGCTGCTGGACGCGGCAACAATCGCAGTCAAGCTGAGAAGTATAATTCAAGGCCAGACTGGTTGGCTAGTGAGAGTCGAGCTGAGAGGACATGGGGCTCACATAGACATGATACTTTCCCTTCATCCCAGTCTCACGATGGTGCAATTCGCTCAAACTCCGCTCAGATTGGTTCCAGCAATGTGGCATATGGCATGTATCCATTACCATCCTTGAATCCTGGAGTGTCATCAAATGGACCTACGATTCCTTCTGTTGACATGCTGTATCCCTATGATCATAATACTGGCTACGGTCGTACAGAACATCTTGAGTTGGGGTCTCTTGGGCCAGCAGGTTTCTCTAGTGCAAATGAGACCTTGCATTTAAATGAGGTGAGTCAATCAGGGGGGGCATTTGAGGACAGAAGGTTTAATAGGAGCTCTGCTCATCGGCCATCACCAGATCCGCCTTCACATCATGTACAGAGGTAGTTACACTGTTTATTTCTTGAAATCAGTTATAGAAGTGTAAGATTTCAGAATTGCTGTGTGCGTTGAAGGCAAGTTGGTGTAAGGTTGCGGTGTATTGTACATATAGTACAAGAGTTATTAATGTAATGTGAATAGCGATCTAGGTGTAGGTCGTATTATAAATTATTATATGTTACGTAACTAGCTAATTTTAGGATTTGATTTATTTTGTTAACAGAGGGATTTGACTTACGTCGCCAAATCAATGGCCCAGAGGAATCAGGTATTATCAGTCGGAGGATGAGGATCCCCCCTTGAGCGTTTCCTAACCTGGGAGAAAACGATGGTGGGGGAAAACTACGAAGAGAAAACCTTCAACAACAAAGGTTTTTTCATTTTCACCTTACTGTGAATGGTTTCTCAGTTTGATCCATATCATAATCGTCCCAAGGTCGCACTTCTTGATGGCTCGTGCTTGTTTGTACCACTAGAAGTCATTTTCTAACCTGGCCTGCGTACAGGAATTAACAGATTGACAGATAATTGGGATGCTGTCAGTGATTATTTCTAAAAAATATATATTTTAGGGTTCAACACCTTGTAACTCCACTGATGTAGAAGCTCGCAGATTTAGAATCTAGAACTTTATCATGTTCTAAAACTTGCACGTTTTTCTTCCTCGATGTACTAGGGATTTTGATTCATAAGCTCAGTGTAACAGCTAACTTCACTCGTTTCAAAAAGTTGACGGTGTAGGAATACCATCCCCAAAGATGGGACGAAATGCTCGATACTCTTGGGTTTCCAGTGGTTGGTACTGTTAAGTTTCCAGTGGTTTTTTTTTAATTCACGATATTGTAATTTTTTTGCGACTTAATTGAGGACAAAAATGACTGGGAGGCCATTGAGAATTGTGGGTGGTTGTGGCATATTATTATGAGACGTCCTCATCCTATAGAAATATCTGCCCATCCGTGTACTTGGCGTTGCTCTCTATTTTATTTTCTTCAAAACAATTTTAATTAGCAATGTTAAGAAGTTTAGCATAAATTTCTATTCTGGGATAACAACAAATCACGACGCAATGTGTAAACTACTGATGGATCTGTTTGCAGCCTTCAAAAATCTTGAACCTGTTTTTACCTTAGCTTAACACGCTAAACCTGCGTGTAAAAAAAGCAAATCGCATTAAAATCCTTGGTTTAAGGTCAGCACAAGTTGCATGAAAACCGCATATAACATTACAATTAACAAATAAACTATAAAAACAAGGCACTTTCACTGTTTGGTACTGTTCACCAAGGCACATTTGAATTTTTTTTTAAATCTTCAATCTGGTCCTTGAATTTTTATTTTTCATAATCGAGCTTTTTTCACTTCAAATTAGAGCCTAGTTGTATTTTTTTTTTTTTCAAGGGACGAGGGATAGGGTTGGATTAAAAAATAGAGAAATAAAGTGACTTAAACAGGCAAAAATAAATTGCAAATCTACAATTTGTTTAGAGAGTTGGTTTTTTATTCCTTGTCTTTTTAGGTTAGTATGTTAATTGGTACCTATGATTTTCCAAAAATACATTTTGATATTAAAGTTCATTTTTCATCTTCTTCTTTTCAGTTCTTTTTTGTTGCAGAATAGAAAAGATCCTTTGATTCCAAATTATAGAAAGAAAATTGTTGTTTGAGAAGCTTTTAACCATCGAAACAGTTGATTTTGATGTAAAATGATTTTGTATGATGAAGTGAGTAAAGATTAGGTGTTTTTTGTTTGTTTTTATTACCTTAAAAACACCTAAAAATATATCTTAACTTTGGATTTTATAGTTTTTGTATCTTTAAAGGTCATGAAGAAATATATATATATATATATATATATATATATATATATATATATATATAGACACCAAAGAAACCTACAATCAAAGCCAAGGGTGATCCACACATGTTTCCCAAAGGTGTTTGGGTGTGGCTCACATATTGATGGTGTGCTTGTTTGGGAGTGTGACTGATATTACTTTTAAAAGTGATTTTCATTCATAAATACATTAAAATTATATTTTTTTTATTTAAAAAAATTAACATAAGCACATCAAAATGATCTAACAAAACAAAAAAAAAGTAAAAATAAAGTAAAAAATCAATTCTCTCAAAAGTGATTTTGAAACGTAATGTCAAACACACTCCTCTACATGTACTGGCTAAAATTCTTTTTCCTTTCTTTTTAATCCTTCCCCTTCAATCCCTAGTCCTCATACAATTCTCTATTTTAGTCTCTAAAATTGAATTAACAAGAGAATGAGAAAAAATGAATAAAATTAAAAAAGTATATATTATTCAATTTATTGAATTGTTATGCACTCAAGCCTCTTTAGCCAAGGTATCGCTTTTCAGCCCATGTGGACTCACTCCAAGTCATTATCCAGCCCTTGACCACAAACTAGTCCTTGCTTCAACCAATGTAGGACCAAATCAAATATAAATTCTAATAAGCCAAGTGGTTGACACATACCTCAACATGAAGTTACTACCTCTTAAAAAGTCAGTATGATGATGCACTCTCCCATACATATACATGAGTTGACAGTGTTAGAGCATCTCCAATGCAAAAATATATTTTAAAGAGCTAGATTAATAAAATGACTTTTTAAATCGTATAAATATAGCTTTTTATTTATGTGTATTTCAATGGTAAAATTAATTTAGAAGAACCATTTTTTATATCATTTTAAATATAGTGCAATTATTTTATTTGTAATATAATTATGCAATTAATTAGAGTAAATTATATTATTAAACAATTTCTTTTAAAAAACCTTTCAACAATCTCATTTTGCAATAGTATGTGGACCTGTGCAATACTGGAATAAAAAAAATTCTTGCAAATATTATGAAAGCTTGCACTATGATTATTGAGGATTAAGGGGGAATGAACCTTGGATTTGACCATGAATGTGAAATTAGTTCTTCTATATCAGTGTCACGTGATGAAACACTAGAAGTACATAATTTTCTTCAAACTCATAATCGAATCAAAGATAGAGAAACGAACTCCCAATTCCAAGCCGGTTTGATTAAACATTCATGGAAACAATACGGTAATGAGTAAAAAATCATTAGATTTAAGCTGCCTATTGTATGTGAATAAAGTAATGTATGTTTTTTTATGGTTGTTGTATTTGAAGTTAATTAATGTTACTTATTGTCATTGAGTATTAGAACAACTTAAAATAACAAACTGAATTGATATCAATTTTATAACACGATAACATATTATCAATTAATAAAATTAATACACTAAACACTATATTTAAAGTAACTTTTCAAGTTTAAACATAATTAATTAAAAATACATTCCATTACCAATAATTCAATCAAATTAATTACAAATTAAAACTTATATTTGTCATAATTTCCAATTAAACCCCTATTTACTTTAGCTGCCAAAACCCTAGGAAACAAATTCTTACACCCTAATCTCAAATAGCCATGTTCGCCACCGCAGTTGTCAGGTCCTTTCTCCATTCTACAACCACCAGAACCTCTGCAGCTACCAGACTAGCATCCGCACCCAGACCTGGATCCAAACCAACTTTTTCGCCATTTCACATCTCCAAAGAAAGTCCTCTTTCTCATTGCATTTTCAGGAACCCAAAAAATCAACACCACTACTCTTCAATCCTAGTCTCTCCCATAATTTCACAACACCACAAGCTCAAAACCCAAACCATCCAATCACATGGTGGGTATTTTCATCATACATTCAGCACAAGTCTCACTTAAACAATCCATGAAAATCATTTTCAAACAAATTTCCAATATTAATATCAAGCAATCTATAAAAATAGAAACATACTCACACTCATGCAATCACAAGCGTACCCACACTCGTCTATATTTAGGCTGATCGTAGAGTAGACACAAGAAACATGTTGGTTGACGGTAGAGCAGATGCAAGAAACAGAAAATAGAAAAGGTTTGTAAAACTAATCTTTTGCTCGACTTCTATTCTCTTTCTGGACAAATCTTGTTCTTCCTTTTTCAATTGAAAGAACATGCTTGCCTCGTGTGATGTAATTACTTAGAAAGAAATATTTCAATGGGAATACGTACTATAACTTTTTTGTTTGCTGCAACTACAAATAACATCTTCAGCATGGAACAACTATTTTGTCTAATGAAATAATTATTTCGTCAGAGATGATAAAGTTAAAGAAAAAGGCAAAAGGTACAAATATTTATCTTTGCCTCATCTGATAAATGTTTCATTGGAGATGCTATAATGCCTATCTTTCTCTCTTGTAACCTTTCTCACCAATATCAGAGCAAGCACAACAACTCATCTTTTTAGATCAATTGCAACAAGAAAAAAAAAATAGTTGGTCTCCATCATTACTTTACTCTCCACGAGATAAGCTCGGGCTAATATGTAAAGAAATGCATTCAACAACCTCATTCAACAACACAAAACACAAGTCCATCAACGATACAAAACATAGATTCATCACAATATTCACTCTCCTAGGCTCCATCTCTCTTGATTATATTTTTCTTCCCTCCTACAAGTTACTGACTTGAGTATTTAAAAATCATCATTTTCAATAAAATGAAAAAAACTTGTTTTGTAAGATATACCTAGTATGAGACAAAAGCCGATATTCAAGTTTAGAATCTTAATCCCAAATGCAACCTTGAAAATCCTAAATTCAATATGAAGTTTTCATGATTCCATCAAGAGCTTAGTCTATTAAGCCAAAGATCATGTGAGAATTAACTTGTAAATTGCAAGTTGACCCTTCTATTTCTTAACAAGACCTAACACGATTTGACAAGGTAATGGAAACGTTGACGGGTTATAGTTAATGATTTGAATGAATGTTCTGCACCTAGGTAAGATAGCTAGATCGGCAAGGTCTTGAAGGCAAAAATCCTGGCTGGAAGAGTCGGGGGAGCTTAATGCAGTCATTCAATTTTCCACCTGCGTAGAGCCCTTCTAATAAATTTTACGCTTTTGTATAATTTCACTTTTCACTTTTTAAGTGGGATGCCACTCTCATGCTAGCCTGAGCCTGAGCCTGAGCCGAGCATTAGGTCGATGAAACACCAGGTTAATTCACCAGGCAGGCCTTACACAACTACAAGTTTAAGACGTAATCTTTTTTGGAAGATCGCTTGTCTTGTCAGAAATTAAATCTTGCCTCCAAGGGAATTGGATATTAAGGCCGGGGTGCCTAGTTACAGAAACATTAATAGAAAGGAAACGTACTTTTTTAAAACAAAAATGATCGCTTGTTCATCACATATTGACCAGCAGGAGCAATTATACCGCCTCTCACTCATCCAATGTAAGCAATAGCATGCTCAGTTAGGATGACACTCTCATGCTCCGTAGCATGATAGCGAATAAAAAAGAAGAGAATTAATTTAACGAATGACATTTTCCTACATAGATATTTCCAGGCAAACAATCCTGATCCCGTGCAAAATTATCCAGTTCACTAGTAGAGCGCTGATCTACTTCGAGCGTAAGCCAGGAACATTCCTGAGACCCATCTTGCCAAGGACGACTTTCGATATAGCAGGAGGAGTATCAAGTCCCATGCTTCGGCTAAACTCATTAGCAAGCTCCACTAGCCTGTGCTTGTCATTGCCCACTTTCTTTTGTGAGTTGTAATAACCTAGCCAGGCCTGGTATGCTGCTTCTTTGGAATTCATGTCCACCTGGGACAGTGCCCGTTCCATCTGTTCAGGAATGTTTACTTGTCAGTGTCACAGAAAAGGTTGGTTTAAGAGATTATGAATCTGTGCTTTCTAATTGATGATGGGATTATTCTTCAGAATAACAGTAGAAAGGACAAGGTAGAGTACCTTTTTCTTTGTGTCTGGGTCTATTGAAGGCACTGGAGCCTTTGTTATTGGCAGATCCTTGACAGTAGATAAAAAGAATTCCTCCCAAGGTGCCAGTAACAAAATACCTTCTCCTTCTTTACCTTTACGCCCAGTTCTACCAAGTCGATGTATATACTGTTCTCTACTAGCTGGTAACCCAACCTACATTTTCAATAAATGTCATTATTATCCATGGAAGCAGAAAAAGTTTGTAAGCATGGAGAAGATTGAACATGGGATGGTCTAGAAGCGGCGTAAACTTCATGAGAATAAAATGGGAAAAGGACACCATTTCTATTGGGGTAGCTGCTAGAAAAGCTCAAATGACCAGTGTGTAAGGGTCAATTTGCTCAAACTCTTAGTGTTATGCCAGGGGCATAAATATTCTTCTAGTTTGCAAGAGCTTAAGTTGATATTAATAGTATAAAACACTGCTGGAAAGTAGAAACCCTTTTCGACTGTGGTCAATCACTGAACTCGGTGAAAGTAGAAACATAACATGGATATATATATACCTGTAAGACAAGGGTAACATCTGGATAATCAACTCCACGCGCAGATACATCAGAAGTCACAAGTATGAGGCCCTTTGACTTGCGGAACTCATCAGAAACCCTGGTCCTGTAAGTCTGAGCCTTTCTAGAATGGATCTCTCTGATATTCAATTTCAGATGACCAAGAAATCCAGCAACCAGTCCAGTCACTCTAGCAGTAGTACAAAATACAATAACCTGCACAATCCATGAGCGATTACATAAACTGCATGACAATGGTACATCAAGTAAATCTCAGTGAGAGAACGGGCTCTAAAAAAAGTAAAAACAGAAACAGGCTTGAGGACTGTGAAGCATACCTTATAATCAGGGTCATCTGCCATATGATCTTTCAAAATGGCATGCAAAAAAGGAAATTGTTTGTCTAATGGAGCAACCAGATGCATCTGTCTGACCTGAAATTATTCAGAAATTTAAGAAAATGCTCACATAAATTATTAGTATTGGATGGCAAATGCCATGAAGAAGATTCCAACCTTGGAATGTGTGTCCTCAGTTCCCTCTTGAACTGTATTGATGAACTCATGGTCTCTTTTCAAAGCTTTGTGACAGATTTGGCGAACCTTCATGCAGAGCAACAACTTCAGAATATTCAATAAAATGACAAGACAAGTCAACACGTGCCAAAGATAAAAAGAAAACCTCTTCAGGAACCGTGGCAGAAAACATGAGTGTTTGTCTTTGTTTTGGAATAGCTGCAATTATTTTCTCAATATCTTTACGAAATCCCATGTCTAACAGACGATCAGCCTCATCAAGTACAAGGACTTTCACACCCATCAACCTCGTTGCAAATCCTGCAGTGTTCTCAATATGATCTTTGAGCCTTCCAGGTGTAGCAACAAGGATCTGAGAATTTTAAATGTGTGAAAAGTATAATGAAATGCAACCATGGTTAGATGAAATTCATTTTCTTGAAAAATAAAGCTGGAATTTAAAAATTTATTCAGCATGCATCCAGGATGATGACTCGGTATATAACAAGTCATTCGGATATTCCAAGTGATATTAAGAGATTAAACAGATGATTGTGGATTCAAATCACTGTGAAACCACCCTTCACAACATATCAAGCGGTGAGGAAAATTATAATATTTCCATGTTTTGCCGAGATAAATGCAAGGGGAGGGCTGTAACATAACAGGGCAGACAGTTAAATAAATGATGCATACCCTTTCGACAATGATAAACTCACCTGGCAAAGGTTTGCCTGCATACTTTTCTGCTCTAAAGCAATTCTCACCCCTCCTATCACAACTTGAACACCAATAGCAGGGTGATACTTCAAGAGGACCTTTGCTTCTGTGGCGGCCTGTGCTGCAAGCTCCCTTGTCGGGCATATGACAAGTACAAGAATTGGGGGACGTTTTTGATCACGATTAAGAGGAGATTTTACGACTACTTCAATCGAAGGAAGCTGGAAAAAAGAATTCAAAAAGGTTTCAAGAACTAAGATATTTTCATGATCCCAAACTCATAAGATAACCGAAATGCTTATATCTACCATTATAGAAAACAAAATATCTCTAAAGTAAAACATAGATATAAACCCAGAAAAATAGGCTATGCAAAAAGTTTATCCCCGCCCATACACTTACCAATGCATGTGGAGTTGTTAAAAAAAAGAAGGAACAGGAAATCTTCAACTTAATAATGGGAGTAGAGAATCCTCATTTGGTTGACATGCTCATGCTTATTCAAATAAAATACCTTACCAAAAATGCTACAGTTTTTCCCGTCCCTGTCTTAGCCTTGGCCAGAACATCCTTACCTGGAAATAAGATATGTAAGAGTTATCATCTTATGGAAAAGGGTGTTGACATTAAAGCAGGTCAGCTGCAATGCAGCACCACAAATGAGGATACATAAGAAAATGAAAATCAGTCAAAATGGTGGCAAATTCACGATTGAGGATGGTAGGGCATTTAACTTTTGGCGGCACTTCTTAAAACAAATGGATGCACATTGAAACTGGTGTATGAAACTTGTACGAAACAAAAAAAATAAATAAACAATCCTAGCAATTTGAGGACATTCCTCTAAGTAGCCCAAACTAACAGCGAGGGAAGAATTATTTTGATATTGAACTATAACTACAATCTCCTGATGGTATTACAGTCACCACAAGGACAAACTTAGCATTTCAACATCCAAAATTGTGACATCTGTTTTTCAAAAAAACATCAATTAGCATGAGACTTGAGCAAACAAGACTAGACCATTTTAAAAAAAAGATAGATAAACCTTTGAGTATAGCAGGAAGTGTTGCTGCCTGGACCACTGTCATTTTCTCAAATCCAGCATCGTTGATTCCTTTTAATGACAACGGAGAAATTGAACATTGATCAAATCTGCAACCATTTTACACATATTAGATTTGACTACGATCTACAAAATCCGAGAAAAGAAAAGAAACAATAAACTCCACCAGAGCAGATATGATATATTCAACACATGTTTCTTTTCCACATCATATTTATGACTATGCAAACAAATTCAGCCCTTTTATCACACCTAGTCTCACTCATAAAGGAATCAGAATTCGTGGATAAACTTGGCCTATCTTTCACATCAAAATCCTTTTCCAAACCAATTGAGGACAGTGCATTTTTCTCAAAAAACCCATTATCATCATCATCATCATCATCGCTTTCTTCCTCATTAATTAAGCCCCCAAGATTCTGCATTAACCCCCTTCTCTCATCCTCGCCATTATCCACCACATCATCATCAATAAAAGCCCCTTTGCCTCTTGATCCCTTATCACCTCTCTTAAACCCTAAATTTCTCTCTCTCCGTCCTCTTCTCGCATTAGGTAAACCCACAGTTCCTCGATCTGTTGTCGGCGAGCCAAACCTGGACTCAGTTCTCCTTCGAGTTGGCTCACTAAACTCATTCGAGTTACTCTCCCTTCTCCTTTTCGTCGAAAGAACCCCTGCACCGCCACCTCTATTGCCACCGCTATCTGTCTCCCTAGCGCGACCACTCTTACTTCTGTAACGACGACCCATATCAGAATCTGACTCGTCTTCGCTAGTGACTCGGGCACGAATCGAGTTAGTCCGCAAGTCACTAACCCAGTCACTGAGTTCGGCCTCGTCTTCGATTAAACTCTTAGAAAGCTTATACTCCCCTCTCTCTCCTCCACCACCAGTGCGGCGGCTGAATTCGGGTCTTGACCCGGTTGGTACAGGTCGAAATGAACGGGTGGAGAAGTGAGAAGCAAACCCTAGGTACTTGAGTTTAAAAGGGAAGACCCGAGTGAAAATGGGGATGGACCGAGGGGTATTTAAAGAGAGTCCGACATTCGTGAGAGGAAAACGGGCTAACGGAAGAGAAGGGTTAAGGAAACGGATAGGTGGTGGGAATTTAATGGGCATTAGGAGTACCTGGGTTTGCCAGTTTCCGGTTTTGGGTGCCGGATAAATAGAGTATACTTTTTTTTGTTTGTGAATGAACTAGGGTTTAAGGTTTTTATGGTTTTCAAAGAGAGGCCGTTGAGAGTTGAGGGTTTTAGGTTAAGCGGGTGGAAAATAACACTGGGGTTTCAACGCACCGTTTTTGTTTTTGTAAGATAAGTCCGTGGGATATTTTATTGTGTTAAATATAACTTAGTCCCTGTTGTTTATTAAAATAATTAATGAATCCATCTGGTGTTATAAATAACTTAGAAGTGTCCTTGCTTTTGATTTTTGGTGTTTTTTAAATGTATGTTTGTTTTTAAAAACAATTGCGTTCATTTTTTAAATTTTTTTATTGTTAATCGAAGATGATAAAAATAAAAACAGTCGAAAAAAATAATTATTTTAATATATTTTCAAGTACAAAATACCCTTAAAACTATTATGTATAACAATATAAAACGGACACTAAAATTGTATTTGAAAACACATTTTAATCTATTTTTCAAAGTATTTTTTAAATTATTTTTTCTCAAAAAATACCAAATTAATATTTTTTATGTATTTTTCAATTGTATAAATGTGTTGGTATTAAAAATTAAAAAATATATATATGAAAAAACATTTGTTTGATATATTTTTCATTAAAAAGCATTTTGCACCATGATGTATATTTAGTATTGTGATAATTTTTGTGACTATAGTTTGAAAAACAAATTATAAAAAGTACTTTTAGTTGTTGCTAATTTGATTACATAAGGGTTTAGGGGCCACAGTGTAATTATTGTCTTATGAAATTTTTAGTTTTTTATAGTTTTAAATTATTTTTTGTATGTGTGTTTTGGATTATTTTGATATGTTAATATCAAAGATTAATTTAAAAAAAAATATATTTTTTAATATATTTTCAAAAAACAACATTTGCCATTGTTAATCACATTGTATATTGATGAGTATGCATGATTGGATATTTTTTTAACTTTTTGGTTGTTAGAGCAACTCCAATAGTAAAAATTATTTTAGAGAGCTTATTTGGTAAAATAGTTTTTTAAATAATGCAAGTATATTTTTTTTTATTTATTTGTATTATAAGAGCAACTCGAATGGCAAAAGCTATTTTGGAGAGCCAAATCTTTAAAATGGTTTTTTGAATAGTGTATATATGGTTTTTTTATTGATGTGTGCTCCAATGGTAAAAACCATTTTGGAGAGCTATTTTTATATATATTATGTTAAATATGGTGCAATTATTTTGTATATAGTTTAATTATGCAATTAATTATATAATTAATAGGAATAGGTTATATAATTAAATAATTGCTTTTAAAAAACCTTATAACAATATAAATATTAATTTTGTATATATTTTTTTACTATCTTATTGAGGTATTTTTAAATAAAAATAAAAATAAATATTTTTGATATAGTTATATTATTTTCTAATATATATATTACATTATTTATAATATATATAGAAGGTGGCCCCAAGTGGCCCCAAAATTTTACCTTCTCTGCATGAGCTGCTACAAATAGCAGCTCATGCATAAAGTGTTATTTTTGACTCTGCAAATGGCACTCTCGTTGTGGTGCAAAAAACTAAACAAACATGCTAAACAATTTGTTTTTATTTTTGCCTATAGGAATTGAAAGGTTTTGTAAACCAGAAAGAATGATTTATCCAGCACACTAGTAATTGTTGTCTATGTTTTATTATATAAAAAAGATTTACAATAACAGAAGTAATGGCTACAATCTATAAAAGATAGTAAACTTGCACATTCTATAATTACATTAAGATGTTACATCATTGATTGTGAGTGCATGATCCTCGTTTCCTTGATCTTCTCCTATATGATTTGCTTTCTTGATTTTCTCTGTTTCTGCTTAAGATGAGCTGTTACTACTGACAAGAATGACACTCCTCGTTGGAGTTGCTCTAATGGTAAAAGTAATTTAAAAGAACTATTTTTTGTATATATATAGTGTAATTATTTTGTATATAATATAATTATGTTGATTAATCATACAATTAATATGAGTAATTTATATAGTTAAATAATTGTTTTAAAAAAACCAACATTATAATTATTAAATTTTTAATTAATAAAAATATGAAATAAAATCAAATTTGAAATAAATAAAAAACTGCAACATTTTAAATTTTAAAATATTGAAAAAATCAGCAAAATTTTCAAAAATAAAAAAGCCACCAACTTATGCAACAATGCATGGACCTATACGATACTAGAATGAAAAAAACTCATGCAAATATTATGAAAGCTTGTATAATAATGCATAATATGATTATTGTGGATGAATGAGCAATAAACCTTGGAATTGACCATGAACGTGAAATTAATTCTTTTATATCGGTGTCACATGATGAAACACCAGAACTATATGATTTTCTTCAAACTAATAATCAAAATAGGGATAGAGCAACAACTCTCAATTTCAAGCCGATTTGATTGAATAGTTACGAGAGCAATACCGTAATGAATAAATGATCATTAAATATAAGCTACTGTTGTGTGGTCCCGCACCATTTAAATTAAAAGGGGGGCTGCCACATCACCAAAATATGGTATTAGGGTTTTATACTTAATAAGAGACAAAAAGAGAAAAGTGAGGGAGAAAAGAAAAGGTGGTGGCTGCTGAACCATCCATCTTGTTTCTTTTATTTCCAGTTCGTTAATCGTTGGATCGAGCTGATATTTGGACAGAGGCTTCTAGACACATTAATCTTCATTATGAACGGTTGGATCGAAGATTGGAGTTGTGGAAGTTGGTCGTTTTGACAGAAAACGGGGCTGTCAGTATTGTGAGCCTTTTCTCAAACTTTGTTCTCTTTAATCTTGTTGTATTCCAAGAATATATTGTTCTTGATGATATATGTTGTAGCCCTTAGTTGAATCTGAGGAAGAATATTGTGAACCCATTATTTGTGATAGTGGAAGTTTTAAGTGGCCTACGGTCCCGTGGTTTTTTCCCGCATTGGGTTTTCCACGTAAAAATCTTGGTGTTGATGTGTTTGATTATTTGCATTATCTTGTTATTTGTTTGATCCCATAATTTGATTGTACAAAGAGGGAAAAAGGATTGGGACTTGATTGGTAATCCGCTAAATTGGTGTCCTATTGTTTGAGTACTTTTCCCAACAAGTGGTATCAGAGCACGGTTGTGTAGATTGATTTTCTTGTGCAATTAAAATGGAAAAGGAAGATTCGGGCATGATAAAGCTCACTTCCTCAAATTATTTTCTATGGAAAGCAATGATGGAGGATCACTTGTATCGTAATGATTTGGCTTTACCGATTGAATGTAAAGGAGTAAAGCCTGATGATATGGATGATGCAAAATGGAAGGGGCTTAATAGAAAGGCTACCGCAAATGTTAGAAAATGGGTATCCTCTAAGTCTATTAATCATATCTCTCAAGAACATGACTGCTATAAAGTTTGGAAGATGTTGGAAGAAACATTTGCCAAAGAGAGTGCACAAAACAAGGTTTTTGTAATCAGAGACCTTGTGAATTTGAAGTATAGAGATGGTGAAGATGCTTCAGTGCACATAAATGAATTTCAAGGGTTTTTAAATCAGCTGTCATTGATGAATCTTGAACTAGCCGATGAGATGCAAGCACTAATCCTATTGAGTTCATTGTCGGATAGTTGGGAGACTTTGGTGGTGTCACTTAGAAATTCTACTCCGAATGGAGAGATCACTTTGAAAACTATGAAGGATTGTATCCTCAATGAAGAGAAGAGGAGGAAAGGGACAAGCACTTTTGAGTCTCATGCACTTGTTACAGAGAGTCGAGGGAGAAGTCAAAGTAGGTTCTCTCACGGCAAACAAGATAGAGAATCCAGCAATAGAAAAGGCAAATGGAAGCCAAGAGGAAGATCACAGTCAAGGAAGGGATTTAAGTGCTATTATTGTGACAAGCCTGGTCATATTCAGAAAGACTGTAGAAAGTATAAGAGAGATCAAAAGGGAAAAGATGAAGACATGAATGAAGAGAATGGTACAGCTGCAGTTGTATTTGATGGTGATGTTGCCATTGTTTGCGATGATGGTTATGTTAATCTTGCATGTCAGGATACCACCTGGATTGCAGATTCAGCAGCTTCTTACCATGTTACTCCCCGGCGTGATTTTTACATATCCTACACTACTGGTGACTTTGGTTAAGTTAGGATGGGAAATCAAGGGATGGCTAGTGTTGTGGGCATTGGAGATATTTGGTTGGAAACCAATACTGGGTGCAAGTTGATACTCAAAGATGTTAGACATGTACCCGACATGCGCCTACATTTGATCTCTACTGGTACTCTTGATGAAGAAGGCTATCATAGTCATTTTGGAGATGGTAAATGGAAGCTCTCCAAAAATTCTTTAATTGTTGCTAAAGGGAAGAAGATGGGTCTCTACATGTCACAAGCCAAGGTGATCAAAGGGGAGGTGAATGCAATTGAAGATTGCTCTTCTGATTTATGGCATAAGCGGCTTGAATATTTAAGTGAGAAAGGTCTTGGCATCCTTGCCAAGAAGAACTACCTTCCTTTGAAATGTATGAACTTGAACACATGTACTCATTGTTTAGTTGGTAAACAACATAGAGTTGCATTTCAAAGATCACCTTCACATAGAAGATCACATGTTCTTGATTTAGTTCATACTGATATTTGCTCTATGATTGATAAGTCTCTTGGAGGTGCATTGTACTTTGTTAGTTTTATTGATGATCACTTTAAGAAAATTTAGGCCACTTGTTTGAAATCCAAAGATCAGGTGCTTGATGTCTTTAAGGATTTCCATGCCAGAGTTGAAAGAGAAACTGGTAGAAAGCTTAAATGTATTCGAGCTGATAATGGTGGTGAATACAGAGGTCCTTTTGAGAAGTATTGCAGGGAACATGGTATCAAGTTAGAGAAGACAGTTCCTAAGACTCCACAGCAAAATGGAGTGGCTGAGAGAATGAACAGAACCATTGTTGAAAGAATTAGATGTATGCTCTCTCATGCAAAGTTGCCTAAGTCTTTTTGGGGTGAGGCAATGAAGACTGTAGTTGCCATGATCAACCTTTCTCCATCAGTTCCTCTTGAATTTGATGTTCCGGATATGGTTTGGAAAGGAAAGGATGTTTCTTATGCATACTTGAGAGTGTTTGGATGCAGAGCATTTGTACATGTTCCTCGTGATGAAAGGTCTAAGCTTGACAGCAAGACAAAGCAGTGTATTTACTTGGGCTCTGATGACGATGAGTTTGGATATAGGTTGTGGGATCCAAAGGAGAAGAAAATTGTGAGAAGCAGAGATGTTATCTTCTTTGAAGATCAGACCATTGAAGACTTTGAGCAGAAGGAGAAAGTAGAGTATACTACTTTTATTCCATCTAATTCAAATCCAAGACCTACTCCACGGTTACCTTTAATGCCTGCTAATCATGGGGGAGATTTGGAAGATGATGATAATGGTGGTTTTCCTATTGAGCCATTAGTTGATGATTCTGAATCAACTAATGATGATATTGATGTTATTCCTGAACATGATTTGCAAGAAGTTTTAGATGAGCCACAATTGAGAAGGTCAGCTAGACCTCGCCAACCATCCACCAAATATTCTCCTCATGAGTATGTGCTGGTTACTGATGGGGGAGAGCCAGAATGCTTTGATGAAGCTATGTCACATGAGAAGAAAAGTGAGTGGTTGAAAGCAATGCAAGAAGAGATGAAATCCTTGCATGAAAACCATACGTTTGAGTTAATGAAGCTTCCTAAAGGTAAGAGAGCACTCAAGAACAAATGGGTGTTCAGGTTGAAAATTGATGAACATTGCTCACAACCGAGGTACAAGGCAAGATTGGTTGTGAAAGGTTTCAGTCAGAAGAAAGGTATTGATTTTGATGAAATTTTTTCACCAGTGGTCAAAATGTCTTCAATCCGAGTTGTGCTTGGTATAGCTGCTAGTTTGAATCTTGAAGTTGAACAACTTGATGTGAAAACTGCCTTTCTCCATGGTGATTTAGATGAAGAGATATACATGGAGCAACCTGAAGGGTTTGAAGCAAAAGGCAAAGAGCAACTAGTATGCAAGTTGAAAAAGAGTCTATACGGGTTAAAGCAAGCTCCAAGACAATGGTACAAGAAGTTTGATTCCTTCATGGTGGATCATGGTTTTGACAAGACCACTTCTGATCATTGCGTATTTATGAAGAGGTTTCCAGATGGAAACTTTATTATTCTACTGTTGTATGTGGATGATATGCTGATTGTTGGCCATGATGCTAAGAAGATTCAGGTTTTAAAGGAAGAGTTAAGTAAGTCTTTTGCAATGAAAGACTTAAGACCCGCAAAACAGATTCTTGGCATGAAGATCACACGTGACAGGAAGAAGGATAAACTTTGGCTATCTCAAGAGAGATATGTTCAAAAGGTACTTGAGAGATTCAACATGAGCAACTCCAAACCGGTTTGTTCTCCACTTGCAAGCCACTTTAAACTAAGTTCTAATCAGTGTCCTTCAAGTGATGAAGAAAAAGATGAGATGAAAAAGGTTCCTTATGCATCCGCGGTTGGTAGCTTGATGTATGCCATGGTTTGCACAAGGCCGGATATAGCTCATGCAGTTGGTGTGGTTAGTCGGTTCCTCTCCAATCCTGGTAAAGAGCACTGGTCAGCAGTGAAATGGATACTCAGGTATCTCAAAGGCACTTCTAGCTTCAGTTTGTGTTTTGGCAATAACAAACCTGTGTTGGAAGGATACACAGATGCAGATATGGCTGGTGATGTTGATTCTAGAAAGTCCACATCAGGATACTTAATGAAGTTTGCAGGGGGAGCAGTGTCATGGCAATCAAGATTGCAAAAATGTGTTGCATTATCTACTACAGAGGCTGAATATATTGCTCTTACTGAAGGAGGCAAAGAGTTGTTATGGATGAAAAAGTTCTTGCATGAACTTGGTTTAGTTCAAGAGAACTTTGTGTTGCACTGTGACAGTCAAAGTGCAATCCATCTCAGTAAGCATCCTACTTTTCACTCTCGATCAAAGCACATTAAAGTTAGATATCAATGGATTCGAGATGCTATGGAGATGAAGTCATTTGTTGTTGAGAAGATCCATAATGATAACAATGCATCAGATATGATGACCAAGCCTTTACCAAGAGAGAAGTTTGAGTTTTGCAGAGAGGAAATAGGCTTGGTAGAGCCTCCTAAATTGAACTTTACAAGTTGATCGCCACTATGGCGAATTCCTCACATGGTGCGTGAGGGGGAGATTTGTTGTGTGGTCCCGCACCATTTAAATTAAAAGGGGGGCTGCCACATCACCAAAATATGGTATTAGGGTTTTATACTTAATAAGAGACAAAAAGAGAAAAGTGAGGGAGAAAAGAAAAAGTGGTGGCTGCTGAACCATCCATCTTGTTTCTTTGATTTCCAGTTCGTTAACCGTTGGATCGAGCTGAGATTTGGACAGAGGCTTCTAGACACATTAATCTTCATTATGAACGGTTAGATCGAAGATTGGAGTTGTGTAAGTTGGCTGTTTTGACAGAAAACGGGGCTGTCAGTATTGTGAGCCTTTTCTCAAACTTTGTTCTCTTTAATCTTGTTGTATTCCAAGAATATATTGTTCTTGATGATATATGTTGTAGCCCTTAGTTGAATCTGAGGAAGAATATTGTGAACCCATTATTTGTGATAGTGGAAGTTTTAAGTGGCCTACAGTCCCGTGGTTTTTTCCCGCATTGGGTTTTCCACGTAAAAATCTTGGTGTTGATGTGTTTGATTATTTGCATTATCTTGTTATTTGTTTGATCCCATAATTTTATTGCACAAAGAGGGAAAAAGGATTGGGACTTGATTGGTAATCCGCTAAATTGGTGTCCTATTGTTTGAGTACTTTTCCCAACAGCTACGTATTGTATGTAAATCAAGTAACGTATGTTTTTTATATTTGTTGTATTTGAAGTTAATTGATACTAATTATCATTAAGTATTAGAAGAATTTAAAAAAAAAAACTGAAATGATATCAATTTAATAGCACAATAATATATTATCAATTAATAAAATTAATATACTGAATAATATATTTAAAATAATAGATAAATTTAAATATAATTAATTAAAAATACATTTCGATATTAGTAGAAATCTAAAGGCGTTTAACAATCTTAACATAATTTATGGAGAGATCACAGTGAACAGAAGGCCAGAACTACGAAATTAACAGCATCTTGGATACATTATATAAGTTATGAAAACCCACTACTCTTCACCTTTTGACTTCTTCCTTTTCTTTTTCATGTCAATGACATCATGTAGATCCTCTCCATCTTGATCCTTACGCTTCTTCTGTTTCTTCTTCTTGGAAAGATCATCCTCCTCAACAGCAACCCTATTAGTACAATTTGAGTTCTCGACAACCTGCTTTTGTTCCAATTTTCTCTTATCCTTTTTCCTTTTCTTCTCTGATTTAGCATCCTCTGAAGCACCTCCATTTATAGTCCGATTTAGTAACTGGGTTCTTCTTTAATGGGTTTAGTTTCAATTGAAAGAAAATGTCGGCAACGGTAACCTGTACTATATTATTCATTTTTATATAAACCTAAAAAATCATATTTATTTGAGAATCCAGCATCTACCGGGTAACATTTTTTAAACAATAATAAATAATGAATTTGCAAGTTATTGCATAAAGAAAGGTTATCCAGTGAAAAAATCACAGCCATAATGTAAGTTGCAACATTAAACATGATTAATTATCGTATCGGTAAATGGAAATTTGTTCAGCACTGGAAATGCATTAATGAAGAGTACAGATTATTACACATTCCCCTGCGCAGGAACCACTTAACTATATTTTGGATGAAACTTAAACTCGCATCCCACCCTTGATTAGGAGGTGGAAGCTTGCCTCACTGGACTTTATTATAAGCTCGAGTATATGGAGTTTTTATTATGATCCGATGTGAATCCACAGTAACTTCTCAAGTGCTGTGATCTTGCAGCCCAACACATTGTGAGTTTGCCCTTTGCCCTCCTCTGCAAAACCGAATGTTTGATGGACACATTAAGCAATTGTGGGCAAGGTTGGCTCTAACTGCCACTGTCCCGTCAACAAACTGTGGTGGAAGATTTCCTATCAGAAAATTGTCTTCTAAGAACAAGCTTTTCCATGAACTCCCCAGTTTGGCTCCATATTCTGATGGGATTCGTCCAGAGAACTGATTATGGGATAGATCAATTGATGATAAATTTGCTATATTGACCAAACTGATGGGCAGCCGACCTCGCAACCGGTTAGCGTGTGCGTCCAGCACACGAAGCTGTAAATCTTCCCTAGGGTATGGTATGGCCTCCATTTCTGTGAATTGATTGTTTGAGATGTTAATGCGTACCACCAGAGGCAAAGTGAGAATTTCCTGACGAACGAGACCTGAAAGCCTGTTATCACTCAAATCTAGTTCTGTGAGGCGTTGGAGGACGCTCACAGGTGAAATGTGTCCCGATAGTACATTATGGCTCAGCGACAATTTTCTCAAGTTTATTGGAAGAATGGGCACGATACCATCTAGATTGTTGCTACTAAGATCCAATGTGTTCAGCTGCCACAATCCGGAGAGGTCTGGAATTTTGCCCGAGAATGCATTGTTTGACAAGCTCAATTGCACCAAGCTTCTCAAAGCTGTAATATCGGCAGGAATTCTGCTAGAGAGGTGGTTTTGTGACAGGTCTAAGATTTCAAGATGCTTGAGATTAATGATTCCATGAGGTATTCTCCCAGAAAAGAGATTTTGAGGCAATGACAATCTGGTGAGCCTTTGAAGGTTGGCTATGGTTTCTGGTATAGGCCCTCGAAAGTTGTTTTTGCTTATGCTAAGGGAGGTAAGCTCCGTCAGGTTTCCGATCGATGGTGTTAGGAAGCCATCATATCCAGCAGGATCAAGATCAATCGCCATAACACGGTTGGCTGATTTGTCTGTAGGGAATGTGCACAAGATCCCTTGAAATACCCCTGCAGCCTCACATGGATCGAACGCAAAATCCCAGCTATGGAGATAGGAATACCTCACAATTGAGACGGGATCAATGGCCTGCTTCAGTGCCTGAAGGACTTCAATATCTGATTCCAATGTTATTGAATGAACTTGAGTTGGTATATGGACTAGAACTATGGATACAGTGACAAGAAGTAAGCAAGAAGAAAGGAGGGAGTGCAGTTGTTTGGCCATATTGATTCAAATGAAGGAAGGCGACCTAAACTTTCGATGGTTTGCTTGGCTATCAAAGACTTCGCATACTTAAAACATACTGATAAAAGATTATTCATGACCATTTCATTGCAAGAAAGTGGCTAGCCATGCCAAGAAAGTGATTTACAACCCTTTAAAGAATGATTTCAAGGTGGACAATCCACTTTAAACCATCTCAACTGCCTTTCTTTAGAAAAAAACAAGAACGTGATCCTCAATTTTGTTCCAAATAAAAAACAGTATGAGAATTCTTCTTTCAAGCAAGAAATTCAAGGACTAACCCACTAATCCTATGTCTTTTGGGTACGTTATCTAAGTTTTAGTATTGAAATACCAATCAAGTTTTATTATGGAACATGCAGTGAGAAGCGTTCAGTATCCTTCGGTGTCTTTCTTTTGCCTTTACATACCTCTTGGCAGTTCATAGACTCTCAAAGAAACAAGATTTGAACTCCTCAGTTATTATTGCCTTAACGAGGGAATTATCTTTTACTGCGTGGCCCAGACTTCGTTGAGATTATTGGCGATTGGAAAAGGAGAGAAAAACGCTCTCATTTTTATGCCTGAAATCTGTAGGGTTAGGTTTCTCCTACCACCCACTACTCCTTAAATTTAACTAGGCGCGGCATTCGTCTCTAATCTTCTATTAATCATGGACTAAGCAGGGGTCTTTCACTCCAGTCGGGCTTAAAGTTTAAACTTGGAACCCAGAACTTCTTCTTCTTTGGGCGGATACGGTCTCGTGTGGTTCCGGTACATGAGTTCATGGGGTCCGGAGAGAACTAGGCTGGACCAGGCCACATCACATATAAAAAGGTCCACTCGCTGAAAATAACCTGGTCAAACTTCATTATGGCCCGACTGAACTGGCTCCTTGACGTCAGGTTTAGGGTTTACTTACTTGATGACTAAATGGTGCATTTGAAGGACATGATCGATGAAGTAGTGATCACGAGAGTCGACTGGTTTTTGAATATTTGACTACTTGATATACTTTAACTTCACCTTTTCACAAATGTTCGAGTCACGTCGGCCCAAATGATGGGTCGGGATTGAAATTGTAAGTGGCGAGAATAACTTCAAATGCTGTCCCTTGTTGGACACAAGTGTCTGGTGGCTCTTAAGCAACCATACCTGTAGATGTAGACAAATCTTTCAGAGAAGAGAGCTGATGGATGAAGGTGATATGAAGTGGTCCTCTCAATAATTCTCAGAACAAGTTTAATCCAGCATTGGCCCCTGTATTTTGGCCATTGCAGATATGGCTTCGACAAAATAAGGTCTTTTAAGTTGTTCAAGAGTAACGTAACGTAATATGAAAGGGTTTATGTTTTGAATAGCAGATCTCAAATTCGAGTCAAGATATAATTTTTTATAAAATTTTATTTATTCACCTATATCCATAATATATATACTTTGAGAGATGTAGTTTTAATCACATCCAGAAAAAAAAGTGTTTTAAGCTGTTGCCAGTGTTTTAAGCTGTTGCCTGCTAAGGAGGAAGCCATGGACACACATGATTAGAGATGCAATTTTGCCTTGGACAAGAGAAGTGTATGCATGCCCTGACTGCCAAGGACATGCTCTCATGGAATAGCCAGAATTCGTCATGGCCGTGGGGCCAGACACTGTTGATATTTGTTCCTCTTCGGTTATTAAGGACTTTTCAGAGCAACAAAAGGGTGCTATGAAAAGCTTAGGAGGGGCTCATGACACGCACGCGACCTTGAAAGATAAGAGCCTGCGAAATTGACGGGTCGTCACCAGCATGTGGTGTGCGTGGCGCACAGTTCTTGCCCTTTGCTTACACTTGGTGGAATTTCTTGTTGTCTTCGTAGAAAGTTTTTAATTAAATAGATTATGGATGAATGAGATTAATATCAAATAATTTTCGTTTTTTATTTATTTATGTAACTAATTAAATATTGATATTTATGTGACTATTTTTAGCATTTTAGCTTTTAAAATTCATTATAAAAAATAGAAAGAAAAAGTTTAATTAAAGGTTTTTTTAGGTTTTTACATATTGCTCTTAGTCTTATATTCTAATATTTTATTCTCGTTTTATGCTTTGAAAAATATTTGAATTGTATTTTTTTTTTTAGCTTAGGCCCCGTTTGGCATTGCGATCCAATCTGCTCTTCGCTGCTTATCGATGCTTTTTTTTTTTCATTTTTAAAATCGGCGGTTTAGTGTTTTTAGATCATTTTGATGTGCTGATATCAAAAATGATTTTTAAAAAATAAAAAAACATCATTTTGATACATTTCGACACGAAAAGCACTTTGAAAAGCAACAGCAACCACACTTCCAAACATCCCCTTAGAAGTGTATTTAAAGTAATGCGGTGTTGAAATCTTGGGGTGCATATTGCATACATCATAATTGCTAAAATGAGAAGCAATAGTCTTAAAGACAAACTATTTACCATTGACAATAAAAAAAAAATATTATTTTAAAGTGTTTTGACAAGTAAATATCAATTGTTTTAATTTAAATATATAGATTTAAAAAAAAATATATTGAGTTTATAGATTTAAACATGTATAAATTTTAGTATTTCCTAAAACATCTTTTGTTTAGAATGTTTTTGTGATGATAAACTACCAATTCATGCTAATTAATTTTTAACTACGATCTTGTTATAATAAACTAAGCATATTTGCACACTAGTCTAATATATTACAGACTTTGACATGTAATCTCAAGCTTTTATTTTTATTTATATTATACTTTGGAAAAAAAAATATTAATTATATAGATTTATTTCAATACTATATGTTTTAATTTGTAATTTTTTGGCTTGCTTATAGCTTTATTTTTTTCCCTATTTAATTCTATAAAGTTTGTGATATATATATAGTTTATCTTCAAATATTGTAATCATGCAATTTGTTTGAATCTCTTTGAGTTGTTGCATGATATGTATTCCATGAGGTTAACTTCTGTAAATCATGTCTATATATTTGTTTAGTTTACACATGTTGCTTGCAAGCTTGTTGGTATAATTATGCATAATGTTTTGACATAACATATGATTAATATGAACCAAAATAAACAAAAAATATTTATATTTATCTTGTATAATCTAAATATTTTTGTTTATCAAGTTGTGTTATTTCAAGTTTTAAATTATTTAAATTGTTTGTTGTGGAGCAAAAATATTTATTTATAAATATTATTAGTTGCTGTTTTATAATTTATATCGTGTTTTAACTTGAGAATTGGTTTGTCCAACCAATATTGTTTCAATAAGTATTAGTTTGATAGTTAGGATTTCACCATCATCTTTGTGATGCATACTCAGAAACATGAAGATTATAATGGATTGAACTTTAGATTGCGACAACATAAAATGGAAGTCGACATGCCTACCCCAAACTTAGTTAGGTTCTTGTTGAAAAAAAAATATATTAAAGTTGTCAAATAATGAATTAAATATCATTATTATGGTAGCTTTAAACATGTGGAATCTTAGTAATTTTGTGTGTTACGAAACTATATCTTGAATAAATTAAACAATATAAGATGTCATGTGTATAATTAATTAAAAGTGCATAGGCAATTCAAAAAACTTTTAACAAAAAATTGAAGGTTGAAGTTATTATTATGAAAAGGTTTATAGTTGACAAATTTCTAGATCTAAGAATGACATCAAAACTATCTGGTTAGATGTTTTCATGTATACAATAATATTTATATATATGTTATTGTTTACATATATAAAAATTCAGTGTGGTGAATAGATACGATCTAGTAATTTTTTTCTAAGAATTAGGTTTTAAGCATAATCATTTATAACTCCTCTAATCTTTCATGTAAACTTAATTAATGAAAATATTATTTGTATGATACTATTTTTGTTTGCTATATAGGATGTGTTTGGTATTGTTTTTACTTTTGTTGTTAAGTTTTTTTAAAAAAATAGTTTCATAAAAAGAACTTTAGTTGCGGTTCAAAATAAGTTTTGAAGTATTTCGTTAAAACTGCTTTTGAGTTTAAAATTAATGAAAAGCAGTTTCAGGTGTTTGGTTACCAAGCTTTTCATATTGCTTTTAACTTGTTAAATTATTTTAAAGGGTGTGTGTGTGTGTGTGTGTGTGTGTGTGTAATTTTTTAAATATTATAGATTTAATAATTATAATAATATAATGTAATTAATAATTCAAGTAAATTTAACATTTATTTTTATTCTCTCACCAAATTACTTGCAATGTCATCACGAACAATATTTATATGTGAAGGTCTCTACAATTCCTGACTATTTGCACGAGTTACAAAATCTGGAAAAAATCATCCGGGATATAATTGGGATTACGATTATATTAAAATAATATTTTTAAAAAAATTTAAAAATTATTTATGATATTAGTGTATCAAAATAATTTTAAAATATCAAAAAAATTAAAATTACAAGGCAAAAAATATTTTAATTAAGATTGCGAGGTAAAATATCATCTAAAATAAAATTAAAATTGTGAGGTAAAAAGTATATTGTAATTTTCTTGTAATATATTTATTTATATTTTAATTATTTTTAATATTATTTTAATATTAAAAATATATAATAAGTGCAAATACCCCCCTCTTCTCATCTCCCAAATATTATAGATTTCCACCCTTCCACCAACCCCCCCTCTCTCAATAAAAAATCCCAAAATCACGAGAAGAAGTTATTAGCTGCTTTTCCCCAACCTGCATTTTGTCTATTTTTTATGGGCTTTATCTAGCAATTTTAGTGCTTTTACTATTAACCAAACACTACATGGAGGTGCTTTTTTGCAACCTCCGATTGTACCACAAATACAAACACCCTCATAGTTTATAAGTGAAACAGTGATAATTGAATAAATCATAGTAAACAAAATAAGGCCTCACTAAACAAGCTAAGAGCAAATAATTGAAGCCGATATCAATAGAGTTAATTACCTCATTAATAATTTTTTATAAATAAAAAATGTCTATTGTTTATAAAGTGAACTTGATTATATAATCCTAAGTAGTGGTGAGATGTTGTTGGTCCAACAAAATATGTATGTGATGGAAAAAAAATGTTTTCCACTTACAAAGCAATGGTTAAAGAAAACTTATACATGAGATAACTCGTCAACCCTGAGATACAAAGTATTATAAAGTTCATCCTTAATATGATGTCTGGAATGCTTCTCACATTTAACAATGTATTGCATGTTATTGATATTATAAAGAATTTAGTGTTTGACTTATTGCCGAGTGAAAATGGTTTTGAGATTGTATTTAAGAGTGATGAATTTATACTCTATAAATGTGAAATGTTTATATAAACAAAGTATGATTGTGATAATCTTTTTAAAATGAATGTAATGATCATTGTAACCATCGATGACAATAACAAAAAGATTGTCCTTTCTTTGTAATTGTTTGATTTTTGTAATGTATGGCATGGTAGATTAGGTAATGTGAAATATAGTTTTATGCAAAGGTTAATAATTATTAAAAATAACAAAAGTGAAATTTATGTAAAATAAAAAATCATAAAACCTTATTTTCAAATAATTGGAAAAAACTTCTTTCACGTATAAAGGCAAAAATAACATTACACTACTTTCATAAATGACTGCACAAGATATTGTTATATCTATTTATTTAAAATCAAGGATAAAGCTCTTGAAATATTTAAATATTATAAGAATTAAGTTAAAAAAAATCAAATTAACATGAGGATATGGGTAATAAGAGATGATAAAGATGAAGAGTAAGAAATATTATTTGATGGATTATAATCTCAAGATGATAACTTCCTTTAAACTGTTATTCTGTATTCATCATAATAAATTGGTATTTCAGAATGTAAGAATTGAATATTAAAATAAATGATGATTATCATATTGATAGGTTCAGAAACACGTCATAACTTAGGGGAGACAAATTTAACTACTAGGTATATTCTTAACGAAATACACTATAAAAAAAGTTAGATAAGACATCATATGAACTATGAAAATGTAGAAGACCTTCTTATAAATACCTTTTATTTTATTGTTTTGTTCTCATTTTATCCTTTAGTTTTCCTCCTAGATCTAGAGTTTTAAGTTCATATTTTGAAAGATATTTGAGTTTTATATTTTTTTATTCAAAGGCATCGGTTTAAAGGTGCATTTAAACCAGAATGATAGTGTTGAAATCTTGAAAGACATATGGTATACATCCTAGTTTCTAAAATAAGGAACAATAAAGTCTTAAAACAAATAATTTATCATTCACAATAATAAAAATGTCATTATTTTAAAGTGCTTCAAGAAATAAATACCATTCTTGTTTTAATTTAAGTATAGTTGATTTAAGTTTTTTTATCTTAAGTTTATAGATTTAAACGTGTATAAACTTCGGTCTTTCCTAAGATTTTTTTGTTTGATGTGTTTTTATGATGATAAAGTATTAATCAATGCTAATTAACTCTTAACTACAAATCTTTTTATAATATACTAAGCATATATTTGCACACTAGTCTAATTAACTATAATAAAAGCCATGGCGCTTTTACTATGCAAATTTTTACTGTTCACTCAGACTTGGTTCACTATTCATCACTACAGTGAAATGATTGTTTTGCCCCCAGGTTCAAAAATTTTTAGCCCCTGGGACTTGGGGCATTTTCAAATTTTCCATGGGAAACGGATGATATTTTCAAATTTGTTGCCTAGTGAAATGACACAATTAACCCCCCTAAACGACAAAATATGTCGCTAACACTCGGTGGTATTTCCGAATTTTCACCCCCGGTTTTTTAATAATTATGGAAGGAGTCAAGGGTTATGTGGGTAATTAATCAATTTTTTCTATGGAACACTGCAGGCGCGTCGTCCATATGCGTTAGCAGTGTTCCGATTGCATGCGTCTTTCATGTGGCGTGTGCGGTGTGCTTCGTCGTCGAAAAATATTATTCCGTCATCTCATATGGTTCGACGCCATGTACTCTTCCTCTACATGCGGCGCATGTACAGCAAATAGGTCAGTGTGATCTCCGGTAGACCGTTTTCCCCCCCTCTTTTCTCTCTCCTACTGTCGGCGATGTACAAGACAGTCCTTCATATTTATATATTTTTCATTTTGATCCCTAATCTTTGAATTTCATTTTTATTACTTATTTTGGAATGGAACTATCAATTTTTTTCAATTATGCCCTTGAATTGAAATCGATTATATATGGCAAGTTTCATTTCAGTCCTTCATCTTCTGATTTTTTATTTCGTTTTGGTTTCTTTAATAATTTTGGTATGCAAGTTTGAATTGTTGTAAATTTGTCCCCAAATTAAAATTGGTCTATATATTACTTTTTATTTTGTTACTTATTCTTTTAATTAGTTCAATAATTGCACTATATTGATTTTTTTAAATCTCTTTATTGTTTTTTGGTCCAAATTTTTTATTTGTTTCATTTTTATCCTTTAATTAGACTTAATTATAAATTTATTTTTCATTTTATCATATATTCTTTTAATTTTTTTATTAACTCATTTAGTTTGTTCTTCTTAGACAATTTTTATTTTTGTTAGGGTTTTCATTTTGGCACGTATTCTTTAATTTTTTTTATTTAGTATTGATTCTTTTCTTCTTCTTTTTTCTTGGATAGTGTTTCTTTTTTATCTGTCTTCATTTATTTATACTTTTGGTTTTTATTTTTAATTTTTATAATTTTATTTTTTATTGGGGTTTTATTTTTAGTCGATCAATTCTGAGATTCTAATTTATGTTGGTGATCAATTTAAAATTAATATTTCTTCATTTTTCTCTTTGTTCTTTGTTTTTTGTTATTTTTATCTGATTTTCAGATTAATTGATTTTATGATTTTATTGTTTACACAACAATAATGATAATTTTTATTGTTTTTTGACAAAAAAAAAAATTAATTATTAAAGGCAATTTAATCATTTTCACTATTTGTATAGTAATGTTGATAATAATTTTAACTGTTATAGTAATAATAATGACGGTAATGTGGGGATGAATTTTTAATTTATGTTTTCTTTATTTTTGAGATAAAAAATTATTTTTTTATTTGATTAATGCAATTTTTTCACAATTTATATATTTTTTGTGTTTAATTTAAATTGAATTATAAAATGAACTAATCCTAATATAATGTATTCAATAATTTAGATATCCGAATCTTCTTGTTTTTTTTAATGATAATGATAATTTTATATTAGTGATTTCATTGAAACATACTTAACAAATATTTTTATATCCATTTAAAATTTATATATTTTATAGAAAACTTTCACTTCATAAGATTTTTGTACAGATTTATTATTATGTCCAAATTTATATTATAATAAAAAATTTACACAAAATTAATATTTTTTTACATTGAAAAAATATAATTCCAGCGATGACAAGATGTGGATGTTATGGCTAGTATATTTATAAACTCAGATCTACAAGCATAAGTATATACGATGCAATTTATATTTTAGAGACTGGCCAGAAAAAAAAAAAAAGAATAAACATTTTGTGATTTAGGCATCATTCTAGCAAGAAATGAGAAACTGTTGAACCCTTACATCTTCCCAATGCGTGAAGCATGGCATATTTAACAATTAAAATGTTATGCTCTTGGTTATTTCTGCTATAAAACACACCGAGGCATTGTCTTGTGTCCTGGATCGGTGTTTGTGTGATATTATACACACACTAGTTATTTACTCGTGTACGGTCAGAATTATATTTTTTTAATATAAAAAATATTAATAATATATTTTTTTATTATAATATAAATTTAGACAAAATAATATATCAATGCAGAATTTTTGTGAAGTGCATGTAAAATATATAAATTTTAAATTGATATAAATTTATTTATTTAGTAGGTTTCAATGAAATTACCAGCATAAAATTATCATCATTATTAAAAAAATAAAAAGATTTGGATGCCAGAATTATCAAATTCATTGTATTAGAATTGATTCATTTTATAATTCAATTTAATTTAAACATAACAAATAAAATATAAATTGTCAAAACACCTGCAACAATCAAATAAGAAAAATTAGTTAATTTTCTAAATACAAAAATAAAATATCATTGAAAATTCATTCCTATGTTACTTTCATTATCATGATTATAACAGTTAAAATTGTTGTCAACATTATTACTCAAATAATTAAAATCATTAAATTACCCCAAAGAATAAAAAAACAAAATATTTATACAAGAAAATAAAAAAAATTTATTAAATTTATTATTATTGCACAAACAATAAAACCATAAAATCATTTGATCCTAAGAAAATATATAAAAAAACACAAAGAAAGAACAAAGAAAAAAATGGAGAAATATTAATTTTTAAATTACCATCAATATAAATTAAAATTTCAAAACTGAATCAAGTAAAAATAAAACTCTAATAAAAATAAAACAACAAAAAGTAAATGTATAAATGCATAAATATAGGTAAAAAATAAACATTATTCAAGAAGAATAGAAAAAATATGAGGAATTAATACCAAATAAAAAATACAAAGAATAAGGGCAGAATGAAAAATAAAATATATAATTAATTTCAATTGAATGACAAAATAAAATAATTAAAAACTTTGGGATCAAAATAAAAAAAAAACATTTGTTTTAAAAAAATGCAATGTAATTTTGTTAATAAAATTAAAAGAATAAGGACTAGAATGAAAAGTAGCATATATAATTAATTTTAATTGGAGGACAAAATTAAAACAAATTCAAACTTGTATACCAAAAAACTTAAAGGAACAAAAAAAAGGACTGAAATGAAAACAATATATATAATTAGTTTCAATTGAATGACACAATTGAAAACATTTAATATTTTCATTGAAAAAAAAACCCCTTAGTTCTAGGCCGTCATTTGTATATATATATTTGGAATGGAAAGGTAGTGTATTTATATTGGAAAAGGTATTCAATATAAAACCTTTTTTATATGAGAAAATTCTATTTTTATAAAATATGTTTTATTGATTTAGATAAACAAATAAAATCTTAATTATTTCAAATTTTTATAAAAAATTCACATATTAACTTGAATTTGAAATTTGTTATATAAATTATAAATTATCTGTTATTACCACACTGTGACTATAGAATATAAAACGTTAAAACTTATTATCTAATCCATCCGCATCAAAATAAAAGGAGAGTACGGCCTTATCAGGAAAATAGAGAGAATACAAACAAACACATTTCAGTTTGTATTACAATTATATATTAAAAAATAATATAAATTATATTATAAGATTTTATTTATAAATTTAAATTTTTTGATGAGATAATTTTTTGATATTATATTAGAATTTTATTGATATGAGATCATGAATCTAAATTACTACTTCTATTTTATTTAATAAAAATATCAAATATAAAATAACATATTTTTATATAAATTTTAAATATATTTATGTTTCTAGATAAAATAGGTTATTTACATCAGGGTGACGGGATGTCTGGGCTTTGATAGCTGCTCAGATTTCTTTCATCTTTATATATCAATACCATCGTTGTCTTGGTAATCGTCGCTATCCTCCTCATCATGTCAACGTCATTGCTTTCGTGTCGAGATGATGCTGTTGCACTGTGCTTTCTGGCGCTCCGGCACTAGGCTAGAGGATTATCGTCAGTTTATAAAGCAAACGGCACCGGACTTAGGAAGAGAAATTATTTACCGTCAAATCTCACCAAGTAGAGAAATCTGCGGTGGCCTTGGTGATAGTTCTTCTTTCTTTCTTTTTTATATATTTAAACTTGTTTTAAAATTTATTTTTGATATATATATATATATATATAAAGTGAAGTCGGCTGACGACATATACTGAGCAACGTGAATGAGTGGCGGAGGCCACCACATCTTAACCCGTCTGTGTTTCTCTTGGATGAATTTTTGTTCCAAATTGAAGGACGGGATCTTACTCATCTTTTAATATCCTTCTATTCAGTGGGGGCTCATCTTTGAATTTATTTTAGCTATATTTTCCCCTCGCGCACATCCTTTTCTTGGCTATCTCTATCGTTAAATTAATAAAAATAATAATAAAAAACCTAAATCATATCAGTAACACTAAACTAATAACACTATTTATTATTTTTATTTTTCTCTCTTTAAAAACCACGTCAAACCCTTCAAAATATCATATCAACCCCTTTATTTTATTTTTCTTTCACATTTGGTCAATTTCCTTTATATTACTATTTTTTATTCCTAATAATCTATGCAATTATAAAATTTTTCAATTTCATCACCATCATTTTTTAATCTATAAATAATCAATCAAATTACAATTTCTTTTCAATTTCAACCCTTATCATTTCTCAATCTTTCAAATTTGATCCTTGTGTTTTTTATTGTTATTTTTTTTTTGTTTTGGATCATTTTTTTTCCACAACCTCATCCTCTTTGATTTCTTTCTATCAAATTCTATTTTCATTCTTTTTATTGCTGACTTTTTTTTTCCCTATAGAAAATGTTTTTGATTGATATTTTTTCTATATTTTTATCTTTCAAGGTAAAATTAGTCGATAATGAAATTTATTGATTGAACTCGGATCCAAAACGTTATTGGTCGTGGATTTTAGATTTTAGATTAGGTTTAAAAGGATCACTGTAGTTTTTTTAAGGTAATATTTTCTTATTATTTATCCTTTTATATGGTTTTGCTTTGTTATTTTTTATATTTTTTTCTTCTATGATGTTTTTCTAGAGTCCATGACCAAAATTACTAATTTCAAAAGTTTATGCGAGTTACGTTTTATTATTTTCTTGTTTTGTATTAAATTGATTTATTTCAATTTTATCCATCAATTTTTTTTTACTTAGAAGCATGTTCAAATGTATTTTCAAACACACTTTTAAGCATAATTCAAAACAAAACATATGCTTTATAAAGCAATGCAAAGTGCTACCAGTGACATTAGGCTTGCAAAGGTTCGTGATGAACATAAATTTGCAAAAGAACATGTTAATGCTTCTTTTAACCTTTTTAATTGAGTGTATTGATTACTGAACTCCAACATTTCATGCTTCAAATCTTGCAATGGATGTCAATTCGAAGATTTCTTATGTTTTTTTTCTTCAAAAATATATTAAAATAATATTTTTTATTTTTTAAAATTATTTTTAATACTAGCCATAAAAATAATTTAAAAAATATCCAAAAATAATTGAAAATAAAAAATAATTTTTTTAAAATCTTTTCAGTAACACTTTTAAAATGGAGTTAGAAGACAATTAAAGAGCTTACAAGTGAGTCAGAAAGAGAGTAACAAAAGGATTCAGAATATGCTATTGATCGGTAAATGCCACCATAAATTCCCAAGTGGACCGAGACACTTCTGAAGGTGAAACTTTACGAGTCAAGATAGCGCCAAGGCTCAAGGATAGCAACCACTCGCGGGGAATTTGAAACCCCCGGTAGATTTTCTCAATATTACCCCCAAGTCCCAATGCCATTAAGGCCACGCGATTGTTGACACGTGTAACCCGGCAACCGAATGTGACTGGTCGCCCCCCCAACATCTTACGTCAGGATTTAGTGATTAGCACGCTCTTCTCAGTGGTTGGTGTGTGCAGATAAACAAAAGCTAACGCATGTGTCGTTTTTTTATCGGTCCCCTTCTAATTAATTAGTCTTGGCCTTTCCTTTTTACGCTCAAAAACAATGATTCCTTCGGTTTATTTCATTTATTAAATTAAGTTGATGGTTAAATATGACTTAAAAACTTGGTCAATTTGATTACGTGTCAGTGCATGCTTGGCTCGTGACGGGTCACGTGCCAGTTTCGGAGGTCTCGTAAAATTCACCGTCTTCTTTTTGTGTTTTTTATACATTGGGGGTGTTTGGGAAGCCATTTTTTTTTGTTGAATTTTAAAAACATACGGTTAGTGTTTTTAGATCATTTTGATGTGCTGATATCAAAAATGATTTTTAAAAAATAAAAAAACATCATTTTAATGTATTTCGGCACGAAACACACTTTCAAAAGCTACAGCAACAGCTCTCCCAAACACCCCCATTGAAATATTAGTATCTATATTTAAAAATTAGATTAGATAAAATAATAAAATAGAAATAGGGATATGTTGTTTTTAATTTTCCTCATCACTGTTATTACATTTACTTGATCCACGTGGACCAAGCCAGATATATTACAAAAGATAATTAGTGGTCAATCATAATGTCGGGATTCGTTGCTTCCGACCAATTAAGAGTTTGAATTTACTATATAAATTCAGTTCATGTAATGCTTTTTTCATTTCTGATTGATATGTGATTCGCTAACTACCAATAATAAATATGCTATCACTTCATAGGAATTTTAAACGCATGGCATTGTGTTTTAAAGTTGTTATTGAAAAAAATTTTAAAAATATTTTTTTATTTTATTATTTTAAATTAAAAAATTTTAAACTTTTAAATCATTTTGATATATTGATATCAAAAATAATTTTTTAAAAAATAAATAAAAAATAATTTAAAAAGCAACTCCAGCTACATTCTCATACATGCCAGTGTATTTATGACTTTGAACTTAAACTCAAAAGCGCATGCAATCGAAGCGTGTTTAATTGCTAAAAATTTACAGCATTACTGACTATCTCAACTAAGAGTGATTATTTTCGGTTCCATTCAATTTTTATTTTTTAAAAACAATCAAATAAAAAAATCTAAAATCAAACTAAAACAATTTAAACTGGCCGGTTTCGATTCTATTCGGTTTTTAAACTAAAAAACTTTAACAGTAGTTATCGGATTTTTAGTTAATCAAGTTTTTATATTCTCACACTTCACCAAAATATAATCAGACAAAAAAATTTGAACCAAACCAAAGAATAAAAAAATAATATAGTATACATTTTTTAATTTAAACTAGTTTGGTTCGGTTTTGATTTATCAATTTTAATTTTGAAGAACTAAAACCAAATCAGGACGAAAATTAAAAAAAAAAAAACTCTAATTAATTTTTTATTGGTTTATTTTTTTCTCAATTTAATAGTTTTTTAGTTTTTTTCTCACTCCTCGACCTTGTTTGTTGATAAGAGAGAAAAGTCCAGCCTTGTTACATGTTCTTACAAGATTAGACGTCTATTACTGAATTAACACCAAGATAAACCATCAAGAGGAAATTGATATCTATTTTTTTAATAGAAAGATCTCGTTTTCTTTTTTAATCTCGTTTTTCTTTTATCTCCTTTTTAGATATATAGTGATATTGTTGTAAAAAATATTTTATTATACAAAAATATTTAACTTACTTTCAAGAATACATTTGCGCATTTATATATACATACACACACGCACGCACACACGCACACATAAAATATTTTTTGCCCAACTTGAATGGAAAAATGCTATATATGAAAAATAAAAAATCAAATAAAATTTTAATGTTTATAAATTTAGAATTATATGGTTTTCATATTCAAATATATATATATTAGATGAGATATAATTTTCTTCCCCAATATAATTTATTTTCTTCCCCTTCTTATGGATTTAAATACATACATACATACATACATACATACATACATACATACATACATATATATATATATATACATACACATATACATACATACATACATATACATACATACATACATACATACACATATACATACATACATACATACATACACATATATATATATATACATACATACACATATATTACTGTGTGTTTAAATCCATAAGAAGGGAAAGAAAATTTTATCTCATCTAATCTAACCACTGGATAAAACATATTGTTATGATGACTAATTTTTTTTTTAAGATATTACTTATTTCACAGTGTGCAAATAAAAACTACTTTTTAAAATTAATCAATAAAATGTTAAGATTAATTTCCTATTAAATCATTCAAAAACCATTAATTTATTTTCGTGGGACACATATTACAAACTAATCGGTATATATCTTTTCATTTCATGTGGATCTCTACCGCTGCTGACCAAGAACAGAAGCCAATAATTCTGAAAAAAGCTATTGCCAGATCCAATAAAAATAGAGAGAGAGAGGGAGAGAGTCGGCATGACCACAATAGTGGACAGTGGTGGTCCTGACCAATATTCAAAGAAGCATAATATCTAGTAAATCTCAATCAAAATCAAAACGATCGGCTCGATCTCCAGAGTCGGACCACAAACCAGTAGTCCTCGACCCCACTGCGTGAATTATGATAATGATAATATATATAGTTATGCTAGCCATGGTGTAATGGCCTGCTGAATGATAGGAAAACACCAATCAACAACTTACCTTTGCATTACAAGGCAACGTTATTGTTGTTTGTATCTGTGGTTAAAATTATTTTTAATTTTTTTTATTTAAAAGCATCTTAAAATTATTTATTTATTATTTTTTATGATAGCATATCAGAATAATTTAAAATAAAATATTAAAAAATATTTTTAAAACACAATATTAAATAAAAACTAAACGTATACATAGTAACGAGTGGTAGTGGACTTTTTATTTGCAAGTGCAGATGGCAAAGTATGCAATGCTTGCCTTCCCAGGCAAAGACATTGCAAATAATTTAATGTTTTTTTTTTAAATGTGTTTATTAAAAAAAAAAAAAACAATTTTCATGCAAAATAATAATAAAAAAAAAAAAAGTGAACACAAGCAAGAAATGTAAGATGGTTTTGAAAATATTTTTTATTTAGAAATATATTAAAATAATATTTTTTATTTTTAAAAAATTAGTTTTAACATTATCACATGAAAAATGATCTAAAAATATAAAAAATCAATTTAAAATAAAATATATTTTTTAAATATTTTTCAAAAATATTTTTGAAATATAATGTAAAAAGAATACTTAGTATCACTCGAAAAAAATAAAATGAATAAATTTCTTTGTCATTTTATATTAAGTGGAGTAGCTAGGAGATTTAAAGCTTAATGGTAACTTTTATCTTTTTTGTTTTCATGGATGCAGCTTATATCAAAAGAAATTTAGAGATTTCTAATGTGTATATAATTAAAATTGTCAGTCTAAATGTACATCAGGTATTATGGTGCACGATAAAATGCAATGAATAAATATTTTTGTTTTTTTTACCTGTTTTTATTTTCTAAGAGAGTAATCAATGATAGAGTAATAATTGATCATGTCATTGTTCAGCCAATTATTGAGTGTGTGTATGTGCGCGTATGACAATTGTTAGATGATCATCTTTGAGATTAGTCAAGTTGTAAGCTTATGATTTTTTAAGACTATGAAGAATTTTAGGCCTTATAAGTTTTCAGATAAATTAAATATATTTTACTCTGATAAGTAAGATATAATTTTACATTTTAACAAGTCAGAGTAAAAAATAAATATGCTGTTTAAATTTTAACTCATTCTCTTCAAAAAGAGATAACCTCATGGGTTATAGAAAATATCAGGATATCTCTCTCTCTCTCTCTCTCTCTCTCTCTCTCTATATATATATATATATATATATATATATATATTTCCTTTTTTTTTATTTTCAATTGATTTTGGTTGTGTGAGACATGATTATGATTGAATTAAGCTTGAAAAATTCATAACATGATAAAATAGCTAGTTTTTCAGCTTATAATTAATTAGTCCAATTAATTTCCTTGAATGGTAGCGATTAAATTTAGTAGACAAAAAATTTAAACTTTTAGACTAACACATCAATATCAATCTCATTATTTTGTTTCACTTTAGATATTATTATATGGATTTGTTTTTATCTAGAATTTTCCTTGATTCTCTTTGACATCACATTGATATATGCAAACATGAACATGATTTAAGGCGCTCTTTGTTACATGCTATAGAAGCCAAATAACTTATTGTGTAGTTATTTTTTTTGTTTTTGTTGAACACTTTTAATCTTTGTTTTGTTTATTATAAGCCATGTTACAAGCTTTAAACTTGAAAAACAACACTTTTACCCAAGCTATAAAGCTAACAGAACATTGTTCATTATCATGATATATCTATATAAAGGTATTGTGTGAGAAATAAAAATGGGGTTGTGTTTAGATTGATGGTCTAGATATATCTATGGAACATGTTTTTATTCTTAATTCATGAGTTAAATAGTTGATTTATTGGAGAGAGAAAAAAGTTTGTTTATATATAATATGCATAAATATGAAAGTAAAAAAATAAAGTTTTCTTTTAAATAGTCTTTGTTATGACCTTACATGGTATAAATGCTTTAAAATTAAAATGAATATAATGCTAAATAAAATGGTTGGGTATTAAATTTCTTATATATTCAAGCTTATATTGATTTATTTTGCTCTATTAATGTAAATATCTTCTGAGCTATACTCTCAAATATTTCCTACCACAATCATAAACCCAGTTACAACCCTTTAAAAGCCCTTTTGAATTGTGTTATGCATATGATTTCATTCGTGAGAATAAAAAGATATGTAGGCTTATGGTCAATAATTCATATTGGAGTGAATTTGAGTGAAACACGTACCTTTTAAACATAGAGTCAGATGTTTAATTCCATGAGTGATTGTGTATTTAACTTACTTCATATTTGAGTGAAAATATTTATTAATAATTATAAGTTGTTTCATATTGTATATTCATGATATGTTAACAAAAATATAGATTTTGGTTTTGTTATTGTTAATGGCTACTTCGTATTTGAGTGAAAATATTTATTAATAATTATAAGTTGTTTCATATTGTATATCCATGATATGTTAAAAAAAAAATATAGATTTTGGTTTTGTTATTGTTAATGGCTACTTCGTATTTGAGTGAAAATATTTATTAATAATTATAAGTTGTTTCATATTGTATATTCATGATGAAAAAAAAAATTAGATTTTGGTTGTTTTATTGTAATGGCATTGAAACCTTTATTTGTTTTTCATGGAAAATGAATTTGAGTATTGTATAAGGATAAGCAAATATTAATTGTGAAGGAATTTGCTATTTATTTGTATGAAAAAAATAAATTTTATTATTGCAACCTCTATTATATTTTAGTTTTTTGTTGTCTAATATATTATTTTATATAATAGTTTTTAAAATTTTAAACCTTGTATGTCGAATTTCTACCCAATACTTCAATCCAAGTTTAGCAAGAGAAAGTGAGGTCGATTTGTCTTTGAATAAGATTGAAATATAATCAAAATAAATTAACATGAAACACTAAGAAAAACACCCTATATAACTTGAAAAATCCATATGTGCCCTTAAATAACTCAAAAACACAACTAGAAAAAATAAAATTGACCAAAAAACAAAACAATTCTTAAGCTCGTTTCTACCATCTTTAGTAGGGTGAAGGGCAAACAATACCTCGGATAAACTCCCTTCATTGAATGAAACTCGGTGATATTAAAATTATTTTTTTATATGATTAGTGTCATAACTTATTTATGAGTTATTTTTAAATTCACCTAAAAAAAAAACGTGGTAGAAAAATCAAGCATAAGATTTTAGACAAAATATAGAACTCGATCATACCCTTATTACATTCAAGATTTTGAAACAAATGTAGATTCAGGGTCAAGATAAATTATTATTATTAAATAAATTTGTATAAAAATTAAATATAGTAGCATAATTAGATTTTTAATAGGTTAACTTGATTTAATCATAAGCCTAGATAAAAATTAAGTATGTTTAAGAATTATTTTGGGTTGAAACAAATAACTTAATTACATGCAAAGACTTACTTATAGTTGACATGGGTCAAAATAATTTTACTAGGGATTTAATTGGTGAAAAATTAAGCTTGGAAACCTAATTGGAGCATGAGTAAGAAAATTAGAATTTCTGAAAATCAAATTTAACTTTTACAAAGTTAATTGATTGAAATTATAAGCAAAATTAGAAGAAAATTGAAAGTTTATAGTCGATCAAGGGCTAAATTGAGGAAATTTACATCTAATGACCATTTTATGAGAAAAGTCAAACCTGAGACTTAATTGATTGAAATTATGGATAAAATAAATAAAAAATAATTGAATAATAATTCAAGAGTTAAATTGTATAAATCTAAAACCAAATACTAAAATAAAAAAAGACACACTCTAGGGCTATATTTAAATTTCATGAGAGGTGAAACTGCACAACTAAATATGTACGTGTTATGAGTTTTTATGTGTTTTTGTTTTTATAACCAGGGTGTTTGAGTCAGTTTACGCACACAACAATTAATCCCCGGGCCATTGAATATTTTGCAAGTCCAATGAGTAGACAAGGCACTGCGGTGATGATAGGCATGCCAAGACTCTACTGGTTATGAGTTTTTATGTTGGTAATATGTGTGGATGATAATTCATTGATCTGTGAATTGAAAAAAATTAGAGGTTGAAAAGTAATATTTAAAATCCTATTTACTATATAGGAACATAAATGATATGATAACTATCAATTCTTATTTTTTAGGTGGTAAAGCAAAGTGAAAAGTCTGTAAGCCAACTAAAATTATTTTTGGGATTGCTATCATAATACACTTCACTATTATATATTTTCATATTATTAATATTATTGATATTATATTGGTTATGCCTTGTCTATTTCATAATTTGATTTGCATTGTTGTGATGTTTGTTTATTTAAGTTTGATTAAAGTCAAATATTTGAATTTTATTGGAATATTTATATAATTTTATTTTCTCACCATTTCAATGAAAATATTTTTGATCAAAAAGATTTTTCAACACACACACACACACTAAACATAAAATATTTATATTTATATTTTTATATATTTTTAAGAAATGTCTGTATTTTATGTAATTTTAAATAGATACAAGGATCTTTGTAACGGATGGAATTAATTATTTTGTTTTTACAAAAATAATTTTTAATTTAAAAGAAAAATAGTTAAGATTGTTTAACTCAATTTATTTTCATATGTATTGTAAATAGTGTAATTACATTTTAATTTTGTGATATACCATTTTATTTTAAACATAAAGTTTGTAATATTTTATCAATTAAATTCAAATTTGTTATGAATTTAACTCAATTTAGCATGGGATTTATTTACAAATAAAATGATTGAACTAGATGACTTGGAGGGTCAATTGAGAACCCAATCATAATTTAATAAAAAAATAACGTTAAATTGACCCTATTTAACTTGATTTGAAAAGTTTGATTTTGACCTCATTAACCTAATAAAAAACCGTTTTTACTCTATGTTTTAATAATATATATAATTTAAAATAATATTAGTTAATGTATTCAACATGTACTCAGATTTTGAACGAATGGAGTTGGGTGATTAACTGATTCAATGTATTTTTTATTTAGAAAAATATTAAAATATTTTGTTTATTTTTAAAATTTATTTTTAATATTAATATATAAAATTATATAGAAATATATATTTTTCAAATAAGAAATAAAAAAAATTCAAATTATTTTAAAATACAATATCAAACATGCAAAATAAGACTACAATTAAAAAGATGTTTGAAAGTTTGATTATTTTTTCAAAGTGATTTTTTTAGAGATATATTAAAATAATATATTTTTTAAAATTATTTTTGATATTAATATATTAAAATAATTTAATTTTTTTATTTAGAGTAAAAAAATTATTTTTTTAATTGACGTGCATCCCAAAAATCCCTAGTCGAATAAAAAGTGATACTGTGTTACTTTAAGTGCTTATTTAGGAGGTCGGTTTTGTTAGTTTTTGAAAGTGCTTTTCATGCTGAAATGTATCAAAATAATATTTTTTTATTTTTTAAAAATTATTTTTAATATTAGCACATTAAAATAATCTAAAACACCAAACCCCCAATTTTTTTTTTTTATTTTATTAAAAGGGCCAAAACGGCGGTTTGGCCGCGTGCCAACCGGGCACTAAAAGGAAATGAAAAACCTATACGAGAGCCGTGTTAACAAATATCTTCGGAACATTATTCAATAACCTCGCCGTTGCGGTGGAGTCGCCGTGTCAAAAATGGATAAATAGATACCGACTAATTTATTTCTCATTCCACCGCTTACTTTCAAAACTACATTAGGGAAAAGATAACATAAAAACAAACAATTTGGCGAGATTTTCCCCATTTCCTACCCTCTCTTCGCTTCTTGGCAGAGCGTCTCCTCAATCTTTCAACCCTCTCTGTAATGCCACAGAATCTGTGTTTCTAACCAACGAATATCACTCCAGTCAACCGACCTTCTCAACTTCTAGCATCTGTCCATTTAAAAATCTCCGTCAAGACCTTGTAGCTCAAATGGTGACCTTTAGTTTTTGATTTTTTTTCGAACTGACAGTTACAGTCTAGCTTTTAAGCCAGGGGTTGTCAGACTTGTCAATTACTGTAGCTCTCGCAAGTAAATTTTAAAACTAGAGCTCCGTTAGTCGAATTCTGAGCTCTACAAATTCGTCGAAAATAAATTTTTCACTGTTTTTGGAGTTTTGGAGATCCAGAATATTGGTGTAAGGTAATTGTTTTTTAGATCTTACTGTTTACAGCTTACAATTTTGAACTGAACAAAATTAATTCTATTTTTTTTTCATAGATTACGTTTTATCTTCATTTTTGTTATTTTATTCTATGTTAGATTAGGTTACACGAGGGAGTATTTCTGCCAAGTATTCAAGTGCTTTCACCTAATAATGTTTCAATTTTTTTTGGCAATTTTAACAGTTTATTATATTTCTTTTATGCTAAATTAATTAATGGAGTAGGATCTGATTGAGTTTCTTTGTTTTTGATGCCTGCTCGTAAATATCGGTTGACACAGAGTGTAAATTCTGGAGTGTCTAAAAGAAATTATTGTTTTACCCAATCTCCAAAAGTTGGCTACGATGTTTTCTGAATTTCCTGTTCGATTAATGATATGGTAGCATATGAGTTGCTAATGTAGAGTAGGAAGAAGAAAACTACAAATAACAGTAGAAGAATGGGTTGGCCTTGAATAGCATTTGAAGTTGAAACGCGATATTGGGTTTTAGGGTTTGTAGAAAGCCTCTTAACTTCAATAATTTGTTGGAAGCATGTCTCCTAAAGTAGCTAACGAATCGATTCTTGCCCATTATGCTAGTACTTAGAAAAGCCTCAATCCTGATTCTTACAAGGGAAAGATAATCGGTGTAGATTTTTGGTGCAATGCAGTACTGTTGCTGTGTTGGGGTTCTGAGTTTTTGTATAATGAGAATGATTAGTTTATGAAACACAGCTTGCAGGTCAAAGAATGGAGCTACTAGTATATGAATTTATGGAATTTGTTAATATTTGAAAGATTGTGAACTAAAGCTCGTGTTTGGGAAATCTCATGACATCTTGATCTCTCAGCTTGACAAATATAGTTGAATATGACAAATATTCCTGCTCACTGTTTGAATATTGTTGAATCAAGGAACATCAAAATTATATTATTTGTCCTGATTGTGAGAGGAAACTTAAAATCTGAAAGCAAGCATTTTAAGTATTAGTTCAGTTTGCACAGTTAAAACCTGATTGATATTTCCAATCAAGATCACATTTTAGCTTGTGGTTTCTTATATATATTTTTTCCTAATTTCCAGGTCTGAATTGCCTAAATATATGACTCTGACAGAAGTGGAGGCTCTTATTTTCACCTTAGTAAATTCTTTGACCTTAGCAGCAGTGAGCTAATCAAAGAGATGCTGTCAACTTGAAATTAGCTGGAATGAAGACCCTACAGGTTTGTTTCAGAACATGTATGTGTTGTGGTTCGTGTATGTTTGTGCATGCAAGAAATCCCCACCTCCTCCTTTTCCTTTTCTTGTTTGCCCTATTTCATGACAAATGTTATCTTTTAAGTCACGTTATTTGTAGTCATTCTTCTTGGATAGTGAAAAACTGAAACTTCTAAGGTTACTACACCCCTGCCCCTTTCTGTTGCACCCTTTTCCCCAATAAGTGCCCCCCCCAGCCATTTCAACTGCTCATTTCTTGTATCATCTTTGTGCTGTTTGTGCAGTTTGAGACCCAAACTTATCTTCCCCACACATCCATATTCCTTTTATTTTCATCTGTTGCTACCTTCTTTGGCTGCAGCTACTGAATAGTGATGCAGTAATCATGATTTCGATTCATCATACTGCAAGCATCTTTACTAATAGATTCCAACTTGGCCAAGTCAATTGGTGATGATGTGTTGCATTTCCACCTCTGCTTTTTACTCACCCCCACCTCCCAGATTATAAGATGATTTTATAACTACTTAACGATGTGCTAGATTTGAATGCATTTGACTTGCGGATAAACCTTGTCAATTGGAGTTAGATATAATATTTTGAATTACAAATTCATTTAGGATTTCAAACTTGTTTTACTTCAAAATTTTAGAAAAAAAGGAAGGAAGATAAAATGGCAAGCAGTGGGCTTACTAGTTCCTGAATCCAAGTTCAGGGACTCGGTTTAGAAGTCACAAGGAAGGACTGTTCGTGGCCCTTCATTCCTAATGTAATTTTTAGTGCTTAAGAAAACTATCACATAAAATAATTTGTTTGTAAAAAATTTAACAAAAAATTTCCTTTGGGTTTCAGAGTGCACAAGAACAGTCCTCCACCCAGGTTTCGCAGGATTCCCAGAGTGAGCAACAGAATAATCACAATATAGAGCCACCAGTAGCAGACTCTGGTTCAATAACTGCATCAAGCAATGATAGCAGAAAGGTTTCACGCCAAGATATTGAACTTGTAAGACAACACAATCCTGTTTAAGTTGTTGTTACTGTTATTATTTGTTCCTTTCTTTTTTTTCCTTATATAGGATCTGTTCATAAGAGAAGCTTAACTAATATGTCGTGCTGTTGATCATATGTAATATGGTCATTGCAGGTCCAAAATTTAATAGAACGATGCCTACAACTGTATATGAATAGAGATGAGGTTGTTAAAACCCTCTTGACTCGAGCAAGAATAGACCCTGGGTTTACAACACTTGGTAGGGTTTCCTGAAACTTTCATTTTTCCAGGCTGTCTTTGCTATCAACAAGTTGTTGCTTATTCAACGTCTTCTTCCTGTATGGATTGTATCATTTATTTTCAAATGAAAAGCTGTATGAGTAGAGTAATTATGGAACATGTTATCATAGATATTTCCCTCTGAACAGATTAATATTACAGTAACCTGATTTTCATGTTTAGCATTCAAACTAGAAATCTAGTTTAATATTTCTTTGGCTTTGCAGTATGGCAGAAGCTGGAAGAAGAAAATGCTGATTTTTTCAGGGCCTATTACATTAGGTTGAAGTTGAAGAAACAGATCATCTTGTTTAATCATTTACTTGAGAATCAATATCATCTTATGAAGTATCCTGTAGCTCCGAAAGTTCCTCTGGCTCCCATACAAAATGGGATTCATCCCATGCCTGGTAAGTTCTAATTCTCTAATGGAATGATTGTGGAAAACTCAAAGCATTTCTTTATTTTTGAAAAAGAGAAATAGTGAAACTTCAAAACTCAAATTCTTTAATTCCAACTTTATATTGTTTACTAAGCTAGTTTCATCTCTGTTGTAAAGAAATCATACACCTTCGATATTTAATATATTTTTATTAACTTCCTTGAAAAATCCCCCTCTCCTGTTGGATGTTTTTATGCACCAATTGTTAGGCTAGTTTTATCTCCTGTAGGATGTTTTTTCAGCAGGATATTAGTAAAGGGTTAGTGTCTCATGTGACTTTTCTGCTATTGTTATCTCTCTTGAGGCTTCTAACTGAACAATGTTTTCCAGTATTTTCTTTGCATGTCATCCTAGATATTGAAAATGTGGTTCTTTTATCATTTTCTGCAATGCAAGTTTGATGGTGCCAAAAGGTTTGATTAAAGAATAGGGCATGTTTTTTTTTTTTTTAATTATTATTATAATAGTATTTCTATTATTCAACATCTCTTTTTTGCAGTGCAGTTAACAATCTACCCATGGGATACCCTGTCCTGCAACAACCCCCTATGGCAGCTCCAGGTCAACCTCATCTTGATCCAATGGGATGTGGAGTATCGAGCTGCCATGTGGTCAATGGAGTTCCTGCACCGGGAAATTTCCATCCCATTCAGATAAATTCTGGAAATGAGTGAGAACTTTTCTATCCTCACTTTATTATTGTTAAAATGTCTACTTATTGAACAACAATCATCCTTGTCAAGTCTATTTTTTATTTTCAACAATACCTACCTAAGCATGTGAACATGGTTTATATGCCTTACCATGTGCATGCGAATGTATGTGCTTTGAATTAACAGTCACTTCTAACTGCAGACTGAGATGGTTGTTTTTTTCTAACATATCTTGGTAATGTGTCAAACACATGGTTATGCTGCATTGCATGAACTATTAAAAATAGTTTGACTGAGTGAATGCTCATTGGTATCAAACACATGATCATTTTATGGTCTTCTGAAAGTGGTAGTGATTTATGTAATGGTATGTTCATCAGTGATGCTGGAAAATTCTAAATCCAATTAATTATGTTTTCCCTGCTTTGGTATTATTTACTTGTTTTTTCTTCACAAAAAGATAAAGAAAAAAAGATCAGCTAATTGCAGCTGCCTTTTTCTTTGTAGTATGGTGATGGAAAACAGTGCAACAGACACAACTCATGCAGTGCATCCAAGCAGTGCCATTTCATCCCTGTCTGAGATGCCTGTGAGCCCAACATCAGTGGCATCTAGTGGCCATTTTCCATTTACTGCATCTGACATGGCAGGAATGGGGGTAGACACCTCAGCATTAGGTACATCATTTACATCTGATGTGGCAAGCTCAGGAGGATTGCAGCTTGGACCAGATGGTGGGGTTGGAAATTCCAGATTTCATTGGAATTTCAGCCTTTCTGATCTAACAGCTGATTTGTCAAACTTGGGAGGTAAGTTTTGAATCTTTTTGCCACGGGATAATGGTGGTCATTATTCTTTGAGTTTTTTTATCAATAAAGTACATGGAATTTAATTTCCTCAACTCAGTACACTAACCTTTTGGATTGTGCTACTTTAATGCTTCCATCAAATACTTGTTAGTATCTCTATTAGCTGATGATGTGGTGGTTTGACATTTACCAGCTAATATCATGAAATGGGTTTTGTTTTAGGGAAGTTTCATTCCTAAACAATATACAAATCAGTAAGAAAAAAATTACCTTCTAATAAACATCAAAACCTTTTACTCAATGAAAGAGGAAAGCTTGCAAACTAATTTTTCAATAAAAATATTAATACAACAACAATTAAAAATCCTCATTAATTTTTTTTAGTGATAATAAAATTGTTCATTTCTAAAAGATACTTTACAAGTCTTGAAATATTTGCTATATAATCAAATGAGTAAAGTGTTTTAATCCTTATTAGAAATATTTTTATTTTTTAAACAAAAATGTATTGAGGGAACTTTTCCCTTCCAGTGATTAAATTTTTTATTATCATTATTAAATGCTATAGTATTTAAGAGGGAACTTTCCCTTTGAGAAACCCCTTTCATGGTGTTAACTGGTAAAAGTCATTTTCTTAGAAGTCAACATTTTTAATATAATCAAATGAGTAAATGATTGTGATTTTTAATTTTAGAAGGTAACATGCTGAGAACTTTAGTCTATCAATGATAAAAAAAAAATATTTTTATTACAATTTTTAATTGCTATATTATTTAAGAGGGAATTTTGTGTCTTAAAAACTCCTTTATGATTTTGATTGGTCAAAGCCAAGCCATCACATCATCAAATAATGAATGAATTGATGAGGATTAATAGAAGTGCTTAATTGGCACAATGAAAAAAAAGTTTATATTGTTAGAAAAGGCTCCTCTAGAAAGATATGATCATTCTGCATGAAAGTGTAAGTGAACTGTCATGCAGTATCGGAAGTTTATATTGTTAGAAAAGGCTCTAGAAAGATATGATCATTCTGAAATTGTCTGATGCCTAATTGTTCATGTTTCGTCATGTTACTGCTGTTTTAGAATCCTTTAAAATGCATAATTTGCTAGAAATATTGTGAGGTGAATGAAAGAACAAGTTCAGCAATTGCAATCTCTCCCTTTTCTTCTGTGCCTTGAAGAAAAATTTTATCATTCTGATTTGCTTGGGACTACTGTTTGTAGACTGTATAAATTTGTCAGGATAAATTAAGCACCTTTATATTATATGTCCATGGAGATGTTTTACCTTAATTCTATATCATAGAAAATTGTGAAGATATCTTAACATTAAGGAAACTCCAGTGTTTCACTGATTCTTTTCTTCAGGTCTTTGATTAAATGTGTTACCTTTACCTTGGAACTGTTTGCAGATTTAGGAGCTCTAGGAAACTATCCCGGTTCCCCCTTTCTGCCATCCGATTCAGAAATTTTGCTTGATTCTCCAGAGAATGAGGACATAGGTAAAGGGCATTGCATCTTTTATATTATTATATTTCTGCTGACTGATTTTTTCTTGATTCTCTTCTTTGACAGTTAGATGGTGGTCACTTAGAAAATCATTAATCTTTTCTAGATGTCTCTATGTGCAAGCAAAATGATTAGAAGATTGGATAGATTCTTAGGAAACTCCACCTTACACATTTAGAAAGATAACTTCTCTCTACCATTGAATGAGACTGTTTTGCTTAAGACTGGCCTTAATTTTGACTGGTGCGCTAGTGATATATCATTATCAATTCTCAACATCCACCACAAAGCCTCAATCTGAAAGTAGTTTGTATCGGCTGCATGGATGCTTTTTGCATCATCCAGCTTTGATTATTAGGAATTCTCAAGAAGAATAGTTTTAATTAGTTGGGCGATGCATTACTTACCAGAAATCACTTCAAGATCTCGAAATCATTCCTTTTTATTGCCCTCATTTGAAAGTCTGTTTACCTCTGCGTTTTTGACAAGCCATGCTGATGGATTTATCCTGCAACAGTGGAGGAGTTTTTTGTCGACTCTGTCCCAGGGCCATCATCCCAGTCAGATGAAGAGAGGTCCTAGTGTGAGGTTAGGCCCATCCTTGTTCTCTTTCAGATTATCGGAATAGAGAGAAATTAGATGAATAAAATTAAGTGTTTGTCATATATTTTTTAGGATTTAGTTTGTTATCAACAAGTTTGAACAAATTAAAAATGTTTAAGAAATGTAGTTTGATGGTATTAATATGCCAATAGGGGAGAATAGTGTCGATAGTAGTTGTAATTCTCAGCGCAGATATAAAGAAGGCAAATTGCAACTTCTTGCACTCTTCTACCTTTTGTTGTTTAAATTGAACTCGTAAATGGAAAGCTTGAGAGCATACTTTGTAACATTTATTTAAACTAATTGGTGCTATAATCACCGTAAACTTGGATTGATCTCTCTTGTGAATTTCCTTTTTGGATGTGAGAATTTTATTGGGATTACACAATGTTGACGTGATAGAGGTATATGACGTTTTAATGCTTTCAGCCATCGTTAAGCCCTTGGAAAAAGCCTTATGTAGTCCCTCTTAGAAAAAAGCCTTATGTAGTCCCAGGTATAGAGGCCTGGGTCGGCCTTATCCCCCTTCACCCAACTCCAGCCCATGATTTAATTTCATTTATTTGTCTAATAACAACGATGTTCTAACATCTCTAGTTTACAACTTTTGACCATAACTAAATATGGAAGGAGTGTTAAGAGAGTCTTATAGAGTTTTTTTTTTTAATTTTTTTTTGTTTGAAAATATATTAAAATAATATATATTTTTTACTCTTAACATCATCAAATCATAAAAACATAAAAAAATAACTTAAAATAAAAATATTTTAATTTTTTAAAAACATTTATAAAGGGCTGTTAATTATTAAAAAAAAAAAGAAACATACCTAATGGTTACTTCTCTTCTTTTGCCGTGTTTTAAGGGTAAAATAGTATTTGTCTTGATATAATTTTGATGTTATAAAATTAATTGGGGTAGGACGGGTATTTTACATTTGGACTGTCTAGTTGATTTACAATATTATAGTGTTTTTTTCTTAAATAAAAATAATAGTAATCGAGTTTTGAACTTCTTTCCAAAGATAATCTTGTATTTCAATTAAATATACATGATAAGGTAATCTTTTTACTCTTAGAATAACATACTCTAATGGGCAAATGAAGGGTCTTTGCATTGTTTTCAATATAGTTGCACGATAAAAAGGTGCTTGAGAGTAACAATGTTTGCTTTTAATATTTTCGCTAAAAAATGTATTACAACAATATTATTTCATATTTTTTTTTTAGTATTATCATATTAAAATGATAAAAAATATTAAAAAAACTAATTTTAAGTAAAAAAAAAATCAAATTTTTGAGAAAGTTGATTTCAACTATGTTTTCAAACAAAGCCTAAAAAGATCTTGTTGTTCCTGATGTCAAATAACAACTCATAGGTTAATTTGGGTTAATTTATTGTTTTTATTTTTACAATTAATTAGTTCAGTGAAGTCATTTGGGTATTTTAACAAATAAAAAAACTATATAAAAAAGGTTGACACAAGTTTTGTTTTTGGACGGTGTGTTGCTGATTCCAGCAACTAAAAAGACCATTCCATGATGGTTTTAGCTTCGTCTTGGCGTCTCCTACCCTCTATATATGGCTAATGCATGGTATAGCATTTTTAAGTGAAAACTATTTAAAAAAATCAATTCTCTCTCTCTCTCTCTCTCTCTCTCTCTATATATATATATATATATATATATATATATATATTAATAATAAATAACTAATACAAGTATAATCAAAACTATTTTTTTTATATAGAAAATATATTAAATAATTTTTCATTCTTTTGATTAAATATGTAGGAATAACTCTTCAAATTATAAATACTATTTTAGTTCTTTAATCTAACTCTCCCCCTGAAGCTATGAAAATGAAGAATAAAAAAAAAAAAATTTATCTTTTTTTTTTTAACAATCCTATTGGAATTCTTTTCCGTACAAGATAGGACTAGTTAAATTACCCGTACTACATTGAGAGCTGAGTAAATAATTTTTATAATTATTGGAATTAGAATAATTAATAGATTTTGCTAGTTCAAAAATAAAATATAACATCTATACATGCAAGATTTGATATAATGTAACACATCAATACACCCTATTATAACAACATCAACATTGAAGTATTAATATATAAAAATATCAATACTATCACTGCTAAATCAATAATAATTATTAAACAACCTCGAAGAAAAAAACTCAAAAAGAATAACAAAAGAGGAAGTAATAGAAAAACTACAATTATTAATATTGTTGCTGCTGTTGCGTTAATAATGAAAAAACAAAATTAAATCAAAGAATAAAAAAAAGCTAAAAACTTTAACAAAGGCTAAAAAATTTAACAAAAGAGCAAACTAAAAAATATAATAAATAATAAATAAATAAAATTATTAGCTAAAAAAATATCATCTGACGTGAAAATAAAATAAAAAACTAATAAAAAAAACAACTAGACAAAAAATAAGAGATATAAATTTTCAAATAATCATAAACATAAACTAAAATTTCAGAACAAAATTTTTCAAAAGAGAAAATAATAAAAATTATTAAATTACACTGAGAATAAAAACAACTCAACAATATTAACAAAAGAGTAAGCAAGAAAAGAACTAAAATTATTATTATTATTATTATTATTATTATTGTTGTTGTTGTTGTTGTTGTTGTTGCTGCTGCTGCTGCTGCATTAATAATGAAAAAAAATTAAATCAAAGACTAAAAAAACAAAAAACTTTAACAAAAGAGAAAATAAAAAAATAATAAAATAAAAATAAAAATTATTAGCTGAGAAAAAATCAATTGACTTGAAAATAAAATAAAAACTAAAAGAAAGAACAAAGAGAAAAAAACCAGAAATATCAATTTTCAAATAATCACAAACATAAACTAAATTTTAAGAGCTAAAGTTTTCAAAAAAATACCACCTCAATAAATAAAAAAATAATAAAAATTAAAAGCCAAAGCTAAGAGCACACATATATAAACATGAAAAAAACATGGACTATTTCAAAAATATTAAGAAAAATAAACAAATTAGAATAAAAAGTTAAAAGTATATGGGCTGAAATAAAAACCAAATATATTATCAATTTCAATTAAATGACAAAATTGAAAACATCAAAACTTCGGTACCGAATAAATTAAGAGATTTAATATTAATCTGGAAATGAAAAGAATTAGGACCGAATTGAAACCAAATATATAATCAATTTTAATCGGAAATAAATCAAAATTTATGTAACAGAAATCAACACCATAAACAACAACTAAAACATCATGGACTGAAATGAAAACATCATAAAACCAGGGGCCTTTCCTGTACTTTAGCATGCAGAAGAGAGAAAAGGGACAAACAAACTTCAGTCGACCACCGTTGTGAATCCGGACACCTTGGGATACGATGAGCCACCTCATGAGTAAGAGTACATGGAGGTGAATCGGTTGAGACATCGGATAAATATTTTTTGAAATCAGACGACTCCGCACGTGCCGCATGAATAGGGCGTAAGGTGAAAAATTATTGGCTGCGTGTCGCACACACACGCATAGTATTTGACAGATATAATAAAAAAATAATGGTAAATTACTGTACCCCTACAACCAAATCTTTAATTTTTTCTTATTTGGGGCATATTAGTATTTATCCATTTTAAGAAATATGAAATTCTCGTGTCACCCTCGCCAGAGCTATTATTGTCTTTTTCAATTATTTTACTATGCTATAAAGTGTGCAATTACCATAGCACCCCTCTCGATTACAACTGATTTTTATCTTTTTTAAGAGATAGAATGATTAATTTACTATGCAAAAAATAAAAAAATCAATAAACCAGTGAATCAACCGAACCAGACTGACTCGAAAACCGAACCAACCTGAAAACACACTATTACAATCCACAATGTTTTCACTGACAATAAACAATGAAAAACTGATCTCTTTTTAATTTATTTTATAATTTGTCACTATAAGCTTTTTTTATTCTTCTATATTTTTCTCGATGTTTGCATAGTGCTACCTGAGTTTTCAAGTCATCTCCTAAATTTCTATTTTTTGTAATTTATTGCGTGTTCTTTTAGTTATATTTTTTTGAATTAATTACTTGAATTATCTTGATCTCTTAATTTCATTATCATTTAATTTTATTTGCTATATTAAATTTAATTGTTATTCTTTTGAATACTATTTTTTATAGTCCAAGATAATTTTTAAAGTTGCATTGTTTTTTGATTTCACCTTTCTAAAAAAAATTTCATGATAGATTTCATTCATTTTTTTTGCAAAATTTCTCAGTGATATTTTTGAGCAGATTTGTTTTTCAATATTTAATTGGTTAGGATTTGATCTTGGTTAAACTTGTGTCTAAGATTTTTCATGTTGCAAACTTTGATCTAGCTTTGCTTTAGTTTTTTTAAGCTAATATTTTTTTATCCTTTAATATTTATTTAATTGGAGATTTAGCTTCTTCTTTTTTCATGCTTTATATGACATTGATTTTTGTTGTCGTTGTTGTTATTATTAGGTTAGCTCATGTTTTTTATTTGTTATTCTTTGTTAATTTTATTTTTAAAAATAAATCTTATTCTTGAATTAAATAGAATTGGCTTTTTAAATATTAGTGGTGCTTTATTTTACTCAATTTACTTTTCTAGGATGATGCTTTAGTTACCCATGTGACTTTTTCATATGTTGTCTGTAATTTTATGGCTAGACTTGAATTGTTTTTTTTTTTTTTTTTTTTTTTTTGTGATGGACAATGACTACAATAGAGTGACAGTGGACTCCCAAGGATTGTTTTTCTTTTTCTTTTTTTTTTTGGGTGGGGGGGATAATATTGGCTACACATTTGTTTTGGTTTATTTATGCCAAATATTTTTTTTTATTGTTGGGTTACTGTTGTTGCCTATAGTTTATAGAAGACTATTAGACTGCTGGTCTTATTAGATCCAATTATGTTAATGAATCAAGTATCAAGTTTTTCTTGTTTTTTAAATATTGCTGTTTTTTTATGTACTAAATTGTTTTTAAGAGTACCGTGATGCAAAACAAGTCACCGAAATAGGTCTTGTTTGACACTACATTTTAAAAGTGCTTTTGAAAAAAATTAAATGTTTTTATTTTTATATTTTACTTTAAATTACAAAAATTTTAGATTATTTTCATGTGATGATGTCAAAAATAATTTTTAAAAAAATATAAAAACAATATTTTAATGTATTTTTAAACAAAAAATACTTTTAAAAGTACCTTTAATCACATTTCTAATTAGACGAGTGGCCATACTCTTCAAACTATAATAGGTTTGAGGCGTTGAAGGTTTTTCTTTTAGGAGCATTGATAAATTCTAACCAGGTAACTAGTTTCTGGTGAGGAAAAAATGTTGGATCATTGATCCAACATTAGACTTATATGAGAATAATTATGTATTTGTGGACTGTAAAAAAAGTGAAGCCTAATTAAAAAATGATCTGTTAAGTATTTTAGGCAATTAGGTTTTTGGTTTATCTAATAGGGTGTGAACCTTTAATGTGTAGAAATTAAAGAATTATTTATATTTTAGTGATGAATTAAAATAAAAATGCCAAAAGGTGGGAATGCCAAAAGATATGAATATCAAAAGTTACCTTGTTACCTATATATATGATCATGGTCTCTAGATTACACATTTGGCTTCATTCTCATTCTAACATCCCATCAAGGTAGAGAGAAAATAAAGTTAAAGTAAAGAGAATCAAATGACTCTAAAAAAAGAATGTGTTAATATGGAAGGTCATCCATACAACTCTAGAGAACAACTTTTGGATATGGATTCATGTACGTTTTCGTTTTATTCTTTATGTTTTCTTGATAATTTAATATGAATATTTCTATATGTTACGAAATCTAGTTCTAACAAGTGGTATCAAAGCCATTTTATGTCGAATCATTAAGAAATCAAAATAAACAATGCTGACGAAGCTAATGATGGCTAAAGATGAAGCGACAACCGTCTGTAGGTCATCGGTGTTTGTTAAGGAAATAAACCGGCAGCCCATAGGCTTGCCATATATATAACTAGCATTGCTTTGCAAGCCAGCACTAGTGATGAAATTGGTAGCCTTAATGAAGATTAAATAACCATTGCTGGCAAGGCTAGCACTAGTAAAGGAATTAAAATGGCAACCCATAGGCTCTAGTGTAAGAAAATAACCAGCGTTGGTGAAAAAATTCAATAACAACCCTTAGGCTACCAATGAACAGTGTTGGCCATTGACAACACTACTAAAAAAACCCTAACTAAAACGATTGCATTGGCAAGCTGCCAATGCAATTGTATAATCAAGGGGCAGCTGTTACAAATCCTTGTAACATCTGCTAGGGGTTTCAAGCCATTACATCAGTGTAATGGCTACACCAATAACAATTAAAATAAATATGGGTCGTGATAGGTTTTTTTAGGTTGTGAGCTAAAAGGTTGTGGGCTTTAAGCCCATATAAAATATTTTGTATTGTGGGGTTTAACCCATAGAAAACTATAGCCCATAACCATATTATTTTATCCACAACAGGCTGATTTAGGATCCGAGTTGGCCCGACTCAGTCCAACCGTAAGGTTAATAGTTAAAGTCAATTGCTAACTTTGACCATTGACTTCCTTGAAAAAAATGGTGCATATTTAATTTTCAAATATTGATATATTGATATATATTTTTCAATGAATTAATAAAAATAATATGTTAACAAAATTACCTTTATTGTGGACATTAATTTTATTTTGAAATATAAATGGTTATGTGTATGCTATTTATGTTAATATTGATCGACCTAAAAAAAGGTCAATATTTAAAGAGAAAAGCATGTGCACATGTAGAAATCAACATGTGATGATTATTTGTTTTTACATGTGAATAATTAATTGACCCAAAGGATGATTTATTTTTTGACATATTCTTATTATCAATGTTTGATTACTACATTAAGATATCACTTTTAAATTAATCTTTTATCCAAATATAAACTATTAATGAAGTGCTCGATATCTTAAGATGAAATTTAGCTTTATTTGAATTATTTTTTGCTTTTGAGAAATCTTGTACATGAGCTTGTTTTTGTTGTTCTCTTTACAATTATTAATCATACTAATATTATTGTTAGTATCAACTTTATTTCTATGCTTAATGACTCTAACTTCAAGTTTTGGAGAAACAATATTTCAGCTTTAATGCCACTAATATTACTGCCACTATCAACTCTATTCCTATATTTAATGGCTCTAACTTCATGTCTTAAAAAGACAATCTTTTGATTGTTCTTAAAGTTATGGATCCCGACCTTGTGTTAAGAACTGATTCTTCCCTATTTCTTGCAAATGAGAGTACCTTTGATGAAAAGAGGATATGGAAAGGTGAGAGAAATCAAATTGCATATGTATGATGATCATGAAGGGAACCAATCCTAAAGCATTCAAGGGCACAATATCTGATCAAATAACTATAGTTATGAAATTCCTTACCATTATTGAAAAGAGATTTGTCAAGAATAAAAAGGCTGAAATTGATACGCTTTGACAAGTCTTATTTCAATGAAGTATAAGGGAAAATGCAATGTAATGGAGTACATCTTGGAGATGTCTCATCTTGCTTCCAAGCTAAAAGCACCTCAGCTTGTATTTTTTTTAGGATTTGCTAGTGCATCTGGTTTTAATATTCATTTCAATATAATTTAACCAATTTAAGTTGAGTTACAATTGTCAGAAAGAAACTTAGTCTCTAAATGAGCTTACTTCACACTATTTTCAGGAAGAGAAAAGGCTAAACCAAGATAAGACAAAGTTCTTGCTTAGCCTCTGCCTTTAAGGACAAGGAAAGGAAAAGAAAGAACAATAAGGAAGTTGCATATACAGTACCTCAAAAGAAATAATTAATGAAATTATATGATTTAGTAGGTACTAGTTGTTTCTTTTGTAGTGTTGAAGGGCATAAAAAGAAGCAATGCACCAATTATCATGCTTGGCGTGTTGAGAAAGGTATGCTTCTCATTTTGGTTTGTTTCGAAGTGAATTTAGATTTGATACCTAGACACACATCATGGTTAAATTCTGGTGCAATAACTCGTATCAGTGTGCTGAAAGCCAAATGATATGAAAGATACATCTATGTAAGTGATGGTAAGGCAGTTCAAGTTGATTGAAATTGGAAAGATTAATGTTAAGGACTAGACTTTATTGGGATCTTGATGAAACTTTTATTGTACCGTCTTTTAAATGGAATTTGATTTTTATTTCTCCTTTGGACAAATCTGGTTATTCTTATTCATTTGCGAATGAAAATTTAATTTGTTTTAAGATTCTAAATTAGCTGGTTCCAGTTCTTTATCTGGTTATGATAATCTCTATTTGATTGATATTGTTGTTTCATTTAGTGGATCCTTGCAATTAAATACATGAGGTACCAAGAGAAAATTAACTAACGAAAATTCAGGTGTATTTTAATACAAAAGATTAGGTCATATCTCTAAAAGGAGAATAAAGACTTGTGTCAGATTAAAGTCTCAACCTCTTAGATTTTACAAAGTTTGATATTTTTGTTAATTGTATTAAGGGTAAACAAACCAATTTAAGGAGATTTATAGCCAACAAGACTTTAAACATCTTAGATTCATACGTACATATATTTATGGGTCATTTCCTATGCTCACTTGGAATGGTCAACTATATTTTATAATATTTATAGATGATTTTTCCAGATATGACAATATATATCTCATAAATGAAAAATCACAATCAATGGACGTGCTCAAAAGTTATGAAGTTGAAGTTGAAAACCAACTTGACAAAAAGATTGAAAGCGTCAGATCTGACTATGGTGGTGAGTACTATGGTAGATATGACGGTTCAGGAAAACAATATTCAAGATCATTTTCTAAATTCCTAGATGAATGTAGTATTATTCCACAATACACTATGCCGAGTTCATCCAATAAGAATAATGTTGCTGAAAGACAAAATATAATGCTTAAGGATATGGTAAAAAGTATGATTAGTCATTCTACCTCACCAGAATCACTGTGGAAAGAAGCACCTAAGACTACAACATATATTCTTAATTGATTTCCAACTAAAGTCATTACCAAAATCCTTTATGAACTATGGAGAGGTAAGAAACCTAGTTTAAAACACTTGCATGTTTGGGGATGTCCAACTGAGGCAAGACCTTATAGGCCTAATGAAAAGAAACTGAACTCTAGGATTGTAAATTTCTATTTTATTGGATACTCTAAAAGATCTAGGGGATAAAAATTTTATGATCCCACAACTAAGTTGATTTTTAAGACGGGAAATGCCTGATTCTTTGATGATCAAGTTTATGGGAGGTGATAAAGATAAAGACTTTGTCTTTGAAGAGGAATATATTGATATTTTCACAGGTGTTATTAGTATTGATATTTCATTTCTGACCATGTTCAAGACATGATGAATTAAGACAATGTCGAAATGCTTCCTATTCATGATATTGTTATAGAAAAACAACTTCGAGCACCTCTAAAAACTATGACATTATGAAAAACCATTAAAGAGAAGAGAAGTGTAATATTAGATGATTACACTGTATTTCTCTAAGAACATGAGGTAGATATTGGAAAGATGAAAGATGATCCTATCAACTTCCGTTAAGCCATTGAAAATTCTTACTCTTAAAAGTGGATTTATGTTATAAATGAGGAGATTACATCAATGAAAGACAACAATGTGTAGGATCTTGTCTCATTACCTAAAGATGTGAAATCCATTGGTTGCAAATGGATATTTAAGACCAAAAGGGATTATAAAGGTGATGTCGAGAAGTACAAGGCATATCTTGTTGCAAAAGGCTTTACATAGAAAAAAAGTATCGACTATAAAGAGACTTTCTCTTTGGTAGCTTTGAAAGATTCTTTCATAATTATAATGGCATTGGTGGCACATTTCAATCTTGAGTTACATCAGATGGATGTAAAGATAACGTTTTTCAATGCTAACATCGATGAGACGATCTATATATTGCAACATGAAAACTTTGTGTTTGGAGACCCAATGAATATGGTTTGGAAACTTAAGAAATCCATATATGTACTCAAATAATCATCTCGATAATGGTGTTTCAAGTATCATCAAGTGATCATCTCGTTAGGTTTTGAGATGAATATGGTTGATGATTGTATATACCATAAGTTCTATGGGAGCAAATATATTTTTTTGATTTTATATATTGATGACATCTTGCTTGCCAACAACGATATAGACTTATTACATGAAATCGAGAAATTTCTAGCTAAGAATATTGAGATGAAAGATTTTGATGAAGCCTCTTTAGTATTATGCATTCAGATACACCAAGATCACTCTCAAGGTATTTGAATTTTTACAAAAGAACTATATCGAAAGGTTCTCAAGAGATATGACATGCAAGATTGTAGACCAGGAGATACCTTATGACTAAAAGATAAATTTAGTCTCAATCAATGCCCTAATAATGATTTCGAGAAAAAAAAAAGAAATATAGAAGATTCCTTCTGCTTTAGTAATAGGGAGTTTAATGCATGCTCAAGTTTATACATGTACATCACTAGGGTATTGGACAAATATTTAAACAATCTTGGAATAGTCCATTGGAAAATAGCTAAACGAGTCTTACGATACTTACAAAGAATAAAAAACTATATGCTCACATATTGGAGTTTGCATAATTCGGAGATCATTGGGTATAGTGACTCCGATTTTGCTAGATGCTAAGTTAATATAAAATCTATGTTGGGCTATATCTATATGCTAGTTAAAGGTGTTGTCTCCTAGAAGAGTGCTAAATAGTCACTTATAGCCTCTTCCACCATGGCAACAAAGTTCATAGCATGTTATGAGACATTCAATCATGGAGTATGGTTGTGAAATTTTATCATGGGGTGGCGCATAATGGATGATATTTAAAGACCATTAAAGTTATTTTGTGATAATAAATTGACAATTTTATATTCCTATAATAGTAAGAGCTCATCTAAGTTGAAGCACATAGATATCAAGTTCTTAATAGTTAAACAAAGAGTTTAGAGTGGCCAGTTGTCTATAAAGCATATCAGTACAAACTCCATGATTGCTGATCCACCTACTAAAGGATTGCCACCCAAAATGTTTCATGAGCATACTGCTCATATGAGTGTTTTGGCAATTGATAAATTCAGTTTTAAAGAGAGTTTTCAATTTTAGATGCTTTTATTATATAGACATTTTCAGTTTATGGATATTTATGAGGTTATTTTTTGCAAAAATAATTTTTTTGGTTTAATTTATACTTTGATTTTAGTATGGTTTGATCTCACTAAGATTTAACGGTGGACTAGTTGGAAATAGACATGTTAAGATCATATTGCATAAAATTTCCATGTTACACATCCACATCATGATCCATGTCATTTAGTTATATTGACATACATGACTTTTGACAAGTTGAGTTATAATAATTGTAACTGGTATGATTATTGGACCGAATTGATTATGAATATATCTGTTAATGACAACAAAGATTGAGCTCATTTTAGTTATTTTTGTAAAACATAATTATAAGGTTATATATATAGCCCAAGTGGGAGATTGTTGGATCATTAATCTAACATTGAGCTTATATGAGAATAATTATGTGTTTGTGGACTGTCAAATAAAATAAAATAAAGCCTAATTAAAAAATAATCCACCAAGTATTTTAGGCAGTTAGATTATTGGTATAGCTAATAAGGTGTGGACCTTTGATATATTGAGATTAAAAGATTATTCCTATTTTAGTGATGAGCTAAAATAATAATATCAAATTATAGGAATGCCAAAAAACATGAATACTAAAAAGTATCTTGTTACATATATATACGGCTATAGTCTCCATTACACGTTCAACTTCATTCTCATTCTAACATCCCATCATCATAAGAAAATAAGATTAAATTAAAAAGAATCAAAATACTCTTAAAAAAAAATGTTAATCTAAAAAGTCATTCATATCATTTTAAAAAATGATTTTTGAATATAAATTCAAGTACGTTCTATTTTATTATTCTTGGTATTTCAACAATATAAATATTTCTATAGGTTATGAAATGTAGTATTAACAAAAAATTGTCGTGATCCCTGGCAAGCGGAGATGTAGCTCCGTGAGCGTAGATCCAACGGATCCTTGGCAAGTGGGGCTGTAGCTCCGTGATCGTAAATCCAACTGATGGGTGACATGAACGCGCTAATGTTGAATGGAGCCTGAACCCCCACCATGAAAAATGACAACCGCATTTAATATTGTCAAGCAACGAAAGCAATGCAGAGATGCCTCTCAGCCCTGCACATTTTCAAACAATGAAGGCGACGGAGGCCCTTTCATTCAAGTTGCTAGTTACCAGGTAAATATCAACACTATCACCGTTATTGCACGCAGAATAATTTTTCCCAGAGCTCATAGCAGATTATCAAATATATATTACAAGATTAGCATGCCACGAGTATAAAAATATTCGACTAATTATGCGTTGAGGAGATGCCTTGATTCGATACGATGAACAAGGAATTTGCATGAGGCGATTAAAAAAACCACAGGGGACGAGTTCAATGTTCACACCAGATGGAGTTATTGCAAAGAAGACCATAAAAATACATCTCATGCAGAGTCAACCCGCCTGCCCTAGTAAAATACAATACTTTGAATCAACCCACCAATATTATTATTTTTGACTTTTTATATGTTATACTAACCCACTCCGGGAAGCTATTCCGACCATATGATTTCCAGGTTGACCTCCTCAGATGGTAGAAGAGGTTGAAATAACCTTCCTTCTTTTAATCCATGAGATATTAGTGATAGATAGTGCACTGATTAGTGGGGTTTCACGTGGAATCTTTACAGATACAATGGCATATCACGCAACAAATCAGATCACAACGCTGTAATTAAATTGCAACGCGAAGATGTATTTTTCCCACTATGATGCATTATATGTAGCAGGAAAGTGCCACTGGCCTGAAACTGAAGGGTTCAAGAAGTTGCTGTCGGAATGACGGATATCTCTTTAGCCACAACATCTTGTAACCAAATGAGAACTCAAGAAATTATGTTCAGTTAATATTCATATACTTTATTCCCGGTAAAGGTGATGACTTCTAGAGAGTAAATCTATGACCTAACCAGTGAGCTACACCTCTGGGGGTTGACATTATTTGATATAGTGTGATTATACATTAAGATAATAATAATGTTTGATTCTTATTGTTCTTGAACTGGTGTGGTGATATAAAAATAAATTTAAAAAATAAAAATATAGACCAAGTAAGAACCACGAAAGAGTGAGTAGGAAGAAAAAATCCAATCTACCGTCGATAGTTTTCATTAGAGAATAATAATGGTGGCCCCGCCGGCTTTGAAATTAAAAGTCATCAATTTACATTTCGAAAACAATTTCCTAAGGCCTCCCCTTGGGCTTGACTTGTGACTCTGCCCCGGGCGTACCATTTTTTAGTATTTTTTTTCGTTTATTTATTTTCCCTCTCTTTTCTCTGTATCGTCTCTCTGAAAGCGCAAACCGTGAATGCCAGCCATTGGAGTAAGCCTCTCGACGAGCTTTCACCAACTCTTAGAATAAAATTTGTCTGCGAACTCTCTTTTCTTCTTAAGTAACAGGAGCAACTCAATACTGGTGGTGTCTTTTCATTAAAGTTTAGCACGCATCCTTATCTTTTCGTTTAATTCGGATATATATTGATCAAGAATCATAAAAAAAAAAACAAGAGAAAAAACCTGTACGAGATCAAATGAATTAAACCGCCTTTGCTTTGGCGAGTTTGTTTTTTCGTTTTGGAAAAGATGATTTGCATATGATCATTATTGGCTCCTAAGAAAATTTTACCCTCTTGGATTCTTTTGACAACGAATTGAGTTTATTTATTTAATTATTTATTTTCAGGATTGTTCTTGGAAGCCAGAGTAAGTCAATTATAGTTGGTCAGAGTTATGAATCTCAAAGGAGATAAATTTGTCAGGTTCGTCACCTATTTTTTACTTTTTATTTTTAATCCTAGACACGAAACGCAGAACAAACCGAAAGTAGACTGAATTTTGGTGATATTCATATTTTGTGAATGGTTTATCAAATGACTTGAAAGGGTGGTTTTCATGTTTTGAACATGATACAAATCGAATATTCAATATTCAGGGTGGTTGGAATCAATGGCAGTCTGTAAATTGCTCGACTTTTAACCTTTTCTTGAACCCCATGTTTAGTTCAATATATTGGATTGTTTCGATAAGAGATCGGTGTTCACTGGATTGAGTTTCTCATATCCTTGATGGCTTGTTTTGTTGATGTAACTTGCGCTATCTACTTCTTATGCAGGTTTCAGGATTGGAGCTCAGAGAAATCCTTCAGTTCAGAGCAGCGATACTCTATTGAAGATGGATTTTATGCAAGAAAAGCCAAACCGACTTTCAATGCAGTTTGTGATGGTTTCCGAAGAGGGTGGGAGATGGGTTCGGAGAGGATTAGAAGCCTAAAGAAACCATCGAGATTCTATCCTAGGGGTGCTCGGTCAGTGAAAGAACATGGACCAAAAAAGAAGATTCTTGATCCACAAAGTTCATTTCTCCAGATATGGAACAAGATATTCATGCTTATTTGTGTGCTTGCAGTGGCTATAGACCCCTTATTCTTTTACATTCCATGGGTTAATGGCACTGAAAAAGACAAATGCCTTGATCTGGACCATAAGATGGAAGCTGCTGCTTGTGTTATTCGTACATTCATTGATCTCGTATACATACTTCGCATAGTCTTTCAATTCCGAACCGGGTTTATAGCCCCTTCTTCTCGTGTTTTTGGGAGGGGCGAGTTGGTTGAGGATCCTAAAGTTATTGCCAAAAAATACTTCACCTCTTACTTTATCGTTGATACTCTAGCAATTCTTCCACTTCCTCAGGTATGCTTTCCTTGTTTTGTTAATTTGCATTAAGAACCATTCATGACTTTAGCCTTGATATAGTGGCTGGAATGAAGAGAACTTCTGAAAAGTTTTGTAATCCAACCAGTAACTTATCCTTGCTAGGGGGAGAGGATGCTTTAACTGTTATGCTTTATGTTTATTGTCTTTCTAAAACTTTTATGATTACCGGTTCATTCAAACGATTTTATGCCATCTGATGCCCCTATCCTCACATTCTAATATGGTATATATATAGATTTTGATTGAACTTGCTGCATCATGATTCTTGATTATCGTCACTGGAAAAACTGATTTTTAACTCAAATTTGAAATTTTTATGCATGTAGAAGACAAAAATATGGGGGGTTGAACCAACCAAGAGCAAATTATTTACTATTTCTAATTGAAATTCGTATACATGATTTTTTCTTTCTTGCAAAATATCAGTCACTGCACAACTGGAGTAAGCCTTAGCAATTTGACATACTATGCTTGTTCTGCTCAGGCGGTGGTTACAATCATCCTTCCATCAATTGATGGCCCGGTTTCATTGGCTGCAAAGAACTTGCTCGAGGTCGTAATTTTCACTCAATACATACCAAGACTTGTTCGAATCTATCCATTGTTCAAAGAAATAACTAGCAATTCTGGCATACTTACTGAAACAGCATGGGCGGGAGCTGTTTTCAACCTCTTTCTCTACATGCTAGCCAGTCATGTAAGTTGAACCTGATACTTCACAATCTTTAACATTCTTCGGGTGTATTACAGTGGGTTTTTGATAAAGAAAAATTTGATATGCCAGATAATCGGAGCCTTTTGGTACTTATTTTCAATCGAACGAGAAGATTCATGCTGGCGTGAAGTGTGTAAAGACGAAGGACGGTGTGATCCTATGTATTGGTATTGTGGAAATCATAGTCGGGAAAACAGCACATTCATGACTGAATCATGCCCTTTTATCCATCCTGATCAAATTCAAAACTCAACGGTCTTCAACTTTGGTATATTTATTGATGCTCTTGAATCTGGAGTGGTGGAATCAACTTATTTTCCGCGGAAATTCTTTTACTGCTTTTGGTGGGGTTTGCGCAATCTCAGGTTTGGTGATATATTGTTGTCTAGTTCAGTCCTTTATCAGTTACCATGTTCTCATTTGTATCATAAGAAGTTACATTCTCCATAAATTCATTCTTAAAATCTGAATTATCACTTCAGAATTTTACCATATTAGATCTGTATATTTAAGAATGCGAGGCAGCAATTTGATATCATAAAAAAACTGGCTATATTGAAAGGTATCAGTATAGGCAATCTGTGGAATTGAAACTTCTAGTTCTGAATGATAGATAAAGGAACCATATTAAAATCAGCTATCCCATCAGGGTTAGAATTGGACAGGATGCAGCAGGCCCTGTTTTTATTTGAATTGAATGGAAACATAGTCTATGAACTTTTAATAAAAAATGAGAAAGAAATACATGATGAACAAATGAAATTATTTACACCCATATTCCAGTTAAATAATCTTGTTTCACTTTAAATTAAGCTTTAGGGCTAATCCAGCTTATATATTTTTTTTACAGCTCTCTGGGACAAAACCTTAAAACAAGCGCCTTTATTGGAGAGAATCTCTTTGCCATCTTCATATCCATCACTGGATTGGTTTTGTTTGCACTGCTTATTGGTAACATGCAGGTAATTCCTTGACATGGCCTTGCAGAAGGAAACGATGTTTAAAAAATTGTCCACATAATGGAATATTGTGATTCTGTTATCTCAATATCACAGGGCTGTCTTTTAGTGATTCTGCTGTCCATTTAAGCATACTGAATACCATAACCTTTTAAAAAGCACAAGATGTTTACCCATGCTTTTCTTTCCTCTCAGTACTCATAGGTGAAAAATTATCTCGACCTTGCGACTGTCTCTTTTGTGGCGCTTTCTTATGATTCATAGCACTAAACAATTGTACATCCTGGTTGTCGCAGAAGTATCTTGAATCCACAACTATTAGAATAGAGGAAATGAGAGTGAAAAGGAGAGATGCAGAGCAGTGGATGTCCCACCGAATGCTCCCTGATAATCTGAGGGAGCGACTTAGGAGGTATGAACAGTACAAATGGCAAGAAACCAGAGGAGTGGAAGAGCGGGGGCTAATTCGTAACCTTCCTAAAGATCTCAGGAGAGACATAAACCGCCATCTTTGCTTGGATCTGATCAAGAAAGTGAGCTCCTTACGAGTCTTTATTTGTGTTCTAATTTCTGGCATTAGTGGATTTGCTCGACATGTGCTAAAACATTTCTTGTTACCCTTTTGCTTTGAGAAATAACAATATCTAAATGTTAAACAAATCTTCAGGTGCCAATATTTGAAAAAATGGATGAGCAAATATTGGATGCAGTATGCGATCGTCTGAAGGCAACTCTTTACACGAAGGATAGCTACATTGTTCGAGAAGGGGATCCAGTTGACGAGATGCTATTTATCATGCGAGGTAATCTTGTAAGTGTGACCACTAATGGTGGAAGAACTGGTTTTTTCAATGCTGTCTCTCTCAAAGCTGGTGACTTCTGTGGAGAAGGGCTTCTAACATGGGCCCTAGATCCCCAATCCTCCTCCAACCTCCCTATCTCAACTAGAACAGTACAAGCTCTGTCAGAGGTTGAGGCCTTTGCTTTGGAAGCTGAAGACTTGAAGACTGTAGCTTCCCAGTTTCGCCGCTTACATCACAAGGATATCCAGCACACATTCAGGCAAGTTCTTAAGGATTGTTTCTCCTTCCTTTTCTTCTCCTGTAGAAATAGAGAGAGGCTAGTCATGGAATATTATTCCTGGTATCATTCAGGGCGTGAAATAAGCAGATTCTCTGAGTTATGCAACTGGAACAATGGATAGCTACTTTCCCTATAGGTTCTAGTGACTGTTGCAAATTTGCAACTGACCATTGTACCGAAGTCACAACTCTTATTGGAGACATTTTGTTTTCAGGTTGTTCTCAGTGCAGTGGAGGACGTGGGCAGCATGCTTCATACAGGCAGCTTGGCATCGTCACTGTAGGAGGAAGCAGGCTAAAAGCTCACGTCAAGCAGAAAAAAAACCGCAAGATGCTTTGGCAAACGAGGCCAGTACCTCGCCAAGCCTTGGTATTGCCATTTATGCATCAAAGTTTGCTACCAACGCATTAAGAAACCTGCGGCAGAATGGCACGCACGCCGCTAGATTGCCGCAGAGATTGTCATTTCTGCCTCAAAAACCTACAGAGCCCGACTTTTCTGCTCAACATCATAAGTAACAGAACATTTCAAGTGATTCTATTCTAGTTTTGCCTTATATTTGCAAGCTCGAGCGCCAGAGATCTAGGAGTAAATTTGTATATAATAGTGGCGTGAGCATCTAGTGTTTTGTGATTTTAACTATAATCATTTTATACTTAATCTTGACATGCTTGAAAAATGTATGTTGGGAATGATATTTAGTGATGATTTTTAGTCTTCTTTTTGTTGAGCATGAGTGCTGCCAGATACATCAATGTTGGCCGAAATGTCGTATAGAATGAATCTACCAGAAAGAGTAATCAGAAGATCCGTTTCTCTTACGTGAATAGTGAATTAGACTGCAGACACTATTCGTGTAAGAATTTCTACAGGCATGCTTGAAAAAGGACATTTACATTTCCAGACTTAAAGGGTACTCTCTGTATCCGTATTTTGTCTAGGAGATTCATTTGTCAGCTGTTGGGCCACTAGTAACAAGGTTGCAAGGTTGTTTTATGTTTGTGTAAGCCTGGACAATATATATAATGTCTGGGCCCTCCTATATTACTCTTTTTTAAGCTTAAAGTAATAGCTTTTAAATTTTTAGCACATCCAAATTATTAATAAAAATATTCATTAAATTGTCTCCCTACCATTATCTTTTAGAATGTCAATTGCTACAAAATAATTCAATTCTTCATTTTTCAATGAATAAATGAGGCTTAAATCCAAGTCAATAACTCGAAAATTCTACCGTCTCAATTTAATAAATCAGAATATTATTTTTCAAAACACGGTCGAATAACAAAAAATAGAATCAAGTCATTTTATATTCTAAAGTTAAACGACGAAGATCTCAATTAGACATGCCATTTTAAAGAAAAGCCACTTATAATTTATTTTTTATTTTATTTAAAAAAAGAAGAAGAAATCTTAAACCATCACCACACCAGCCACAAGCACCGTATCCTTGATGAAAAACTCTGAAATAGAAATCTCAAAACCCTAACACTGAGTTTAGAAAGCATTTTTCCTTATTTTTGTTGGATGTGATATTTTTTAAATACTAAAAAAATAACTAGGGTTATTTTTGTCTTTAAAATTTTTACACCATAGTAAATATATTAAATGCTAAATGAAATCTAGGGCTCTCTCAGTCTGCAAATACGTGTGATATGGAAAAAAGAGCCAAGATCTTTTTACCATCTCGAATATTTGAAACTAGAAATGAAAATGGGATTTGCACAACACAATACGTATTTCTATTTACACGTTGACATATTATGTAGCATGATTTGCGATTCCATACAATGTTTTCACGGACGTCTAGATTCAGCATTGGAATCATTACCGCGCTTTGTGTACAAAGAATTTACAGCTGCAATTTCAACTCGAGGAGACACCATTGCAGTAAGGGGCTGGAAGTTCGTATTTCCAATAAACCAATAGAGAGCCCATTTCAAATTGCAGAGTGTGTACTTGAGTGCTTTGGTCCAATTCTCCTGCTTATTGAAACTCTGTGTAATAGAGTGGTTTTCTACTTTGTCATTCTCAATCCTGCAAGATTTATTTGCATGATTATGAGTGGCAAGCAGCTAAGCACAAAAAAATTTCTAAACAAACATTTCCCACCAATACATTGATCAGAGGAATAAGTTTTTCATACCTTCATTTCCAAACAAAAATTCAATAACCATGAATGGTGAAATCCTTTTACATGACATCTTTTTTATTTCATATATATACACGTACTTTTTTACATGCAAATTAACAAAATTGTAAAAAGGTTCACCAAGTACAACAGCTGACACTAGATTGAAATTTCAACATACGCTCCTTGAAACCAGCCATGTTTTGTAAAGCACCAAATGGACTTGAAAAACTAATTCAAGGAATTAGAAAACTTGGCAATCCATTATTTTGTCGTTTTTCATGAAGGCAACAAAACTTACTTGTATGGAAGTTTGAAGCGCTTCTCAGGTGGAATGTTGTTTTCTTGATCCTTTGAATATGCAAACTCCGCAAAGTCCTTGAGGCAGGTTAGGAACAAAGTCATTGCTTTATCATAGCGAGTACTCCAAAACAAGTTCACTGGACCAAACCTATGAAACGCTCATGTCAGCCAAAAGAATCCAACAGGCAGTGAAAAATTTAATTGTAAACCATATTCATGATCCGCAGATCCAATCTGCTAGCTAGTCCTAATGATCCCAGACCCAGACAGGACCAAAATTAAATCCACCTATCCCTTTTTCATGCATGCCGTCATCTATTCATAGGAAAAAGGTTTCATACTCAAATTACATTCCCCATGACAGGATAAATTTTCATTCTCAAATCACATTCTCCAAAATAAATTAAATCATATTAGGAACATGACAATATATGAAAGAGTAATTAATACTTACAGCTCGTAGATATTGCTGCTGCTGTCCATAATCCGTGGGTAACTCCCCATAGGAAGTATTTTTATTCTATATCTAGAAAGTAAAAATTAAGGACTTGGTTATCATTTTACATGATTTGAAAATATGAACTTCAGTATGCTTTAAAAGCTCAATGCCAGTTGGTTCTCTCAAACAGAAAACTTATGGAAGGAAAAATAAGGACTTTAACATTAGGTGTCCATCAAAGTAGAAAAGGATGAATGTCGAACGCAAGTGAAGATAACATATTCTATAGTATAATCTCATTAATAGATAGATTACTTCACTAGGTCAGATTTACAATACCTTGAGAAATCAGACCATCAATTTTCTGCTAAAGCACATGTTTTTAACTTGCAAACACCCCAGAGAAGGTTTTTGACATAGTTAAATTGCCAAATATATAACTTGACATTAGCAAAACCTGTATCTTTATCAAAGAAATTTTTTGTTCGACTTTTGAGTATATAAATTCCTTACAAACAGAAAACTTGCAGTGCAGTGACAGCAGCTAACAATCAATTTAGACATATAAAAAGAACAAGGACTTAAATAAAGAGACTAATAGTTGTTGCTAGTACCCATGCTTAGTGCACAACTTGGGATATGTATGCCTAATAAAAGTGCAACAAAATATGGTTAATAACACCACCACCTCTCAAAGACAAGAGAAAAGTTTTATATGTCAAGTCATTTCACAGAACAAAGAACTCGAAAATCCACCATGGTTTATGCATCTCACATATCATATATTAGTTCCTGTATTAACTTATCAAGATGCATCATGTAGGTACTCAAGGTCACAATCTCTTTTAACAAGGGCTAGTTTTTAGCATATCTCAATGCTCATTTCAGATGAATGTATCAAGGAATTTCAATAAATTGTTTTTCTAAGCGAACATGTTGTGTGAAACAAAGGATACTGAAACTTTGGCTTGAAGTATTGGCACATTGTGTGGAGGAGAAGGCAGGCTTGGCCCCATGCAGCATTTATCTCATCCCATTCAACCTGCATGTTCATGCAACCTCATCATTAAATAGTAAAGAGCAATAGCAAGACTAGATGGAACCGTACTATATTGAAAAACGTTACTCCATGTTTAGTGGCAGAAAAGAAGTCCCTAATATCAGTTTAAATCAGCTTGATGAAGGATTCCGGTAAATGTCAGAGCAAGAGGACATTTGCACTTAGGTTATTCTTCTACTACACACACACACACAAAAAAAAAAACTCCTCCACTCCCAGATCTATCTCTAGATCCATGACAATCATCATTTTCCCTGTTGGATACTTCACAAATAATTTGCTGAATACAAATAGCCAAGGGGAGAATAGGAGGGGGTTTATTTCATGTTAACTTGGTGCCTAGAATGCCTAGGTGAGAATACAGTGTATCTATGTGTAGCATATTTCCAGCTGCATATGCAATTCAAGAAGATGAAAAAGAAAAAGGCTTATAATCAAACCCCCAGCACAAAATTCTTTAAAGAGAAAAGGAGAAGTATATGCTTATTTCTTTACCGCGATTTTAGGAAGCCTTCCAAGTCGAAAGTTGTTTATTGTACCAAACTCTCCATCATGATGGATGGGGAATGCATCATTCAGTACATTAGTTTTCTTCAACAATTCCAAATGAGCCTGTGAAACTTCAATTTTTGCCAGAATTGCATCTCTCTCTTCCTGTTGACCAAGTTTTTTGTCATATGTGACGAAAAGGCCATAACAAATGCAGCAATTGAATAAGTGTACATCTTCAGGATCGGTAATGGATTCACAAAAATGTTTACACAGTACTAACCATAGGGATAATATCTAAGTAACTTCCACCTAGAAAGTTGACATAAAGATGCATAAATTCATTTACCATGTTGAGCTTGAAGGTAAACAATTTGCCAAAGAAAGATCTCTTCCTGTGGCTGCTCTATGGGGGTGTTTGGGAGTGTGGTTGCGGTTGCTTTTCAAAGTGCTTTTCGTGCCGAAATACATCAAAATGATGTTTTTTTATTTTTTAAAAATCATTTTTGACATCAGCATATCAAAATGATCTAAACGCACTAAAAAAGTTGCATTTAAAATGCAAAAAAAAAAAATTGAAATTTGGCAAAACCCAAACAGGCACTATGTATCAGACTGCTTTAGGTTTTTCCATTGCAAGGACAATATTCATCTAGAAAGTTTGTGTAAAGACATCATATTGATTTGCATGTTAGGATAGAAGGTTTCTAATGATTCCATTGTACAAAAACAGTCTCTCTATTCAGCTCCTATGGACATATAAGATAGATAAACACTAAGAGTGTAATGACATTCAACATGCTGTAGGGAGCTCTAAAACCATTTTTGAATGGCAGCCAAATTAAACCAAAAGGATAAGTTATATCAGATGAAATGCAATGCTAGCTGAACAGAGAAACTGATAATCAACAACACACCTGATGTGAAATTAACTGAAACTGAAAATTATTGAACTCCTGCCAATACCTGTTACAAATTGAATTCGTAAATATGAACGGCTAACAACTCATGAGATGAAGTTTCTAATGTATGGTGTGCATTCCAATAAAAAAAATATTACATTGAAATGTAAATCTCTATGGTTGGTTCAGAAATGAACAATCTAGTCAAGAATTCACACACATAAGTAGAAATTGAAAGCCAAAAACAGGGAAGAAACTCACCGCTCCTCCAAATCTTTAAAGCGGCCAGATTTAATTTCTAGTTCCTTCAGTTCAGCATTTACTTCTGCATATTGTTTCTCTGTTTCTTGAATTGCTGTTTCAAGTTTTCTTTCTTCATCCTCAATCTTAAAGAGTGTCCAGAAATAATCAAATTAATATTTTGACATAAGATAGAAAATAAAATATTCAAAATGCTATTAGCCATAACAGTTTCTTTCTTTCTTTACTTTTCCTTTCCAAATAAGATTGTTAGCATGTTCAAGTAAATTGGAACAGCACTATTTCTGTGATCTGTCCATAACTTTATATACAAATTATAATTTAGTTTAACAGAAACCAGCCCAATAGTTAGCAACTTTTTTTAACCATTTAAATTTCTTAAACTTTTGCTTCATTACTTAGAGAAACGGAAAGAATTTAATATCATAATAGACCAGCACTCCTGATGCTAATCTCATAAATTCTTCCAATTATACCCATCATCTCCATCATAGAAACGGTTGAAATTAAAGGAATAATAAAACATTCTAATTCCTTACATCAAATGCAATGAAATTCTGTGGTAACCCAGCAGGTAATACCAACAATTAACTACAAAGCAAAGGACCGGCTAAAAATCAGAATATATTTTAATTTTTACCATCTAAAGATGCCTTGATCCATGAATGAGGTTTCACAAACCTTTCTGGCATGTTTAAAGATGAATGCAAAGGAGCTGGTCAATAAGTAGGCACCTTTAGTTTCTCTTTTAGAAAATCAGCCTCACTAAGAATGTCTTGTGTTTCCCCCTCCAAGCGCTGAAGGCAGGCTTCATAAGCTTCAATGTCCCTGTTTACATCTTCAACCTCCTTTTCAAGTTTATTGGATAACACCCTCATGCATTCAAGGCATAAAGGTTGTTCAACCTGGAAGTGCACCAATAACAACCCTCAATATCAGCAGTACAGACCATGATCCCTAGGACTAGTGGAAACCAATCTACAGACCTTGAGACTTTTATACCTGTGTCTGAGTTGTGGCAATCTCAAATGCTCGTTTGAGAACTGTTATGGTAGAGTTGAATCCAGAATTATTAGGATGCAGCTGACCATTAGGCCCTCCTTCTAGTAATGGCAAATGTGACCCACCTCCATCAGATGATGGCTCGGACTTGTACACAACCACAAAGGATTCTTCCATTGCCTTGCCAGACTGGCTAGTATCAGGCTGAACAGCTCCACTACGAGGACGTGGAGGGACTCCTGGTGTCTGGGGCTTTTGCTTTGGCAGCACAACAAAAGAATTGTCCATTCGCGTCAAGCCTAACATGCTATTGGCCCCATGTACAGAGCAACCCTGCATTCCTACATTTATCCCACTCCAGGCAATCAAAAAAATGAAGCAAATTCCAGATAAATAAACCCGCCAAGATTTTACAAACTCAAAACATCGAAAGCTACATGGTCGCGTAATTAAACCCCTAATTAGTAAGGTGATTGACGGTAGCAATTAACTTTCAGTTGACAGACTAAAACTCAATAATCTCCATAAGCCACTGACTGAATTTCATAGTTTGAGGATAAGTTTAAGACATGACAGTGGTTAATTCAAACAATCCAGTAAAAAAATAATCTCCTCCACACTCAAAACCAAAAACCCATCCATCTATCCCAGTGAAAACAACAAAACCAATTCAAATTCCACCATTCGCAAGTCATCAACACAGATATTTCACTAACAAGGATTTGGAATTTTTAAAAAGAAAAAAAAAATAAAGGCCAACCGGAACGAGAAGAGGAATCGTTCAAGAACTTGTCGGCGAAGGAATCGACGCCAACGATGCAAAGATAGTTGCGGCAGTTCTGGCAAACCCATCGAGGAAGATTTGGATCCGCTTGAAAGGACCGATTCCTATCGCTCATAGTATCCTCTTCCATCATTGTTAATTTGTGTACTTTCTTTTCCTTTTTCTGTTTTGTCTATGCTAACTAAATAACCAAACAATATCATAGCAGTATCGAGGGTATTTGAAAGAAAAATGTTAGAAGGAGGGTATTTGAACATAATAAATTTAAAATATATATATTCAATTGATAAAAGTGAAAAGTTGATGTGCCAGAAGTGTAATTTCCCCAACAATAAATAATCCGATGCGTTTTTCTACTTTCCGTAGTGTAATTTCTACTAGACCTAGTCGTAGTTCGACGGGCTGGCCTGAGACCAGAGCCTGTAAGACTTTGCAGATACCCGTGTAAGAAATTCAAACCCAACCCACCCATCTTTTTAAGGATGAAAAATCAAATTTGGAGTTTAACATGGTCAACTTGTAAGCCCAAGTGACAGCCCAAAATTCACACAGGCAAAGTGATGAGGGCTTTCTTTTCTATTTAACGGCATCCATAGCCTTACAGTCCCTCCCTTGACCAATCAGTTTTCCTTCTCCAGAACCAAAACCAGCAGCAATGGAAGATCACAAGGATCCTATGCCCTTCCAGATCTTCGCCAAATTTCTAGGCGGAGAAACAAAAGTATTGAATTTCAAAACCCCAAGCTCATGTACCGCCCAAGCAATCAAGCAACAAATCTTCCAAGTCACGAAAATCCCTATTCACTATCAACGCTTGTTGTGCGGAGGGTTCCAATTAAACGACGATGCAATGATCACTACCCCCGGATCCACAGTCTATCTCCTCCTCCGTCTCCTCGGTGGCAAAGGCGGTTTCGGGTCACTTCTCCGTGGGGCCGCCACAAAAGCGGGTCAAAAGAAGACGGATAATTTTGACGCGTGTCGGGATATGAGTGGAAGGAGGTTAAGGCATGTGAATGCGGAGAAGAGGTTGGAGGAGTGGAGGGCGGAGGAAGAGGACAGGAGGTTGGAGAAGATTGCGGAGGAGTTTATTAAGAAGAAGGCTAAGAAAGGGAAGAAAGGGGTTGGAGATGGCGAGGCGGAGAAGTATGTGGCAAAGTATAGGGAGGACTCGGCGAAATGTGCTGCAGTAGTTGAGGAGGCTGTGAGGGAAGTTCTTGGGAATGGGAATGGGTTTAGGAAGAGAAAGGGGAAGGGGATGGGGTGTGTGGAAGGTGCAGAAGCCAAGAAATTAAAGATTTTGTAAGTGTTCTTAACTTTTGGATTCCGTTGCTTATGCTCATTTTTTTGTTGGATACTTAATAGTTTAAGTTTTGAAATTTGGAAAGGTTTATAAGGCAAGTGTTGTCGTTATATGATCTTTTCGGGGTTTATGAAAATGAAGATTAAGGGTTAGGGAGTGTAAAGTTGATTTTTTATGTGCTATATAGGATTCTGATGTGGTAACCTCGTGTTTCTAGGTTATCGAAATTGCGTAGGTGTATGGATTAGTGTTGTTTTGGTGCATGAGAATGAAATCTTCTGCTTGAAACATGTTTTCTTGGACCATTTTACATGAGTCTTCTTAGTGTTGTTATATTTTCGTCTCTTTCCTATATTCAATGTAAAGCATGCGTTGAATTTTTGTTGAATGAATTTTTGATAGGATGGGCAAGAGAAAAGTGGATGAAAGTGACAGTGAAGGAATGGACGAAGATAGCAGTGATGAGGAAAATGAGAAATCTGTTATTTTAAATAATGGGAGCCATTCAGATTTAAATAAAGAAGTTGAGGGAGGTTCAGACTCAGTTACTGGAAATCAAGATGGAGAATGTTCTGGTGGTGCCTCATGCAGCTCTGAGGAAGAAAAGCAGGCTTCTTTAGAGCGAAGCATGAAATCTAATCCCTATGGAGAAGTTGCCTTGAACATAGAGGATGAATTGGTTAAAGCACGAATTCTTGAGGAAACAGTGGCACAGAATGCCAATATAACTTGCTTGAAGACAGCAGAGATTTCTGAAACTGAAACACTTGAAGCTGAAAAGAAGGAGAATGTCAGATTTGATCCTCAACGTCCAGATGCTTCAAGTTCTGGAAATGGAGGAATTATTGAAAGCAGACCGGTTATTCCTGAAGCCAGTGGTTTCTCTCAATCAAAACCTGAGTCAAATGAATTAGTTAACCAAGGCAGTGGAGATATGGAGAAACCACTAAACTTTGATGAATTCATTTCAGCATCAGAGTTGGAGGTGTGTTTATCAGTACATTTACTTAATTTTCTTGACTAACTGTTATGCTGTCAATTCCCGCCTCTTTATATCAAAGTCTTGACCTATCAAAAACAAGAATTATGTGGTTAACAATACATAATGATGTGATCTTATGCATGTTTGGATGGAGAACAAGGATCCATACAGTTAGTACCACTGGGAAATTATGTTTTATTGTGTATAGTTGAGTAGAGAAAAAGAAGTTGATATGCAGCAATTCTATGTAAATCAGCCCAGAAACCTAGGGTCACATGACATGATTAGCGTAATAGGTTGGGTGTGAATGGAATCGCAAACTCTTGACTACCCTTCCATCTTCATTTTTCTTATGTTCTTCACTATTGTATTTCTAACGAGGTAGGCATAGTAAAAGATTGGTCAGAAGGTCGGCTGCTCGAACAGCTTTCAACTTTTCAATCTACTGTAGTAGAATGCCTATGTCTCTCCATGGGTCTTGCGACTGCTGGGATAGGGTAGGTGTTCCAAATCTGAATATATGGACCTGGATGGTTTTCCTGATCAAACAATTAACAGAAATTGCGGCTATAAGACTTGTTTCTGCTCTGATTAGAGAGTTGGTTTGAGAACTGTAATTTGACCTGTATTTCTATCTCTCCAGAAGCCATCAGAAATAAGCCTAGATGATAAATGTAGGAGAACATGTTTTTCCAATCACTCAGAGCTAGCTGATGCCTCATTAGTTAATGCAATTATATACTCATACCTTGCAAACATGAATTTACGATATAAAATAGCTTGTCTGCATTTTCATTTCTATCACTAGTATAATGCTTGCTTAGTTAATTTCGCTCAATTTCTGTAACTACCTGACATTCGCTTTTGTCGTTTCCTACTAAAGGTGCTTGGCATGGAAAGACTGAAGACGGAGCTGCAGGTCCATGGGCTTAAATGTGGAGGTACTTTGCAGGAACGTGCTGCACGGCTTTTCCTCTTGAAATCTACCCCTTTGGAGAAGCTTCCCAAAAAACTACTTGCTAAGAAATGAGCCTACTTGTATTGATTCATATGACTTGGTAGTGTTTTGAGGTTTTCATACATTTCAAATGTATAGTTTTGAAATTCGTACTTTTTCACTTGCTATGTTATTACTTGTATGCCACAACCTGGATGCTTTGAGCTTGGTTGTTGAAGAATGACATGTGTTTTTGGTTATTCTTAGCGATCATATTCAAATGCATGCTGAAATTGCCATGTAGCGTTTTTATATGTCTATTGAATGCTGGGGTCGAATTTTAATCCTACCGAGTTAGAATGATTTTGCGATTTTGCTGCCTTACTGTCCTGGAATTCGGGGGACCCTTTGAGAGAACGATCGATCAGAACCATTTTCTGTCATCTTTGTCGTAGTTATTGTGTGTGAATGTCTTAATTCATCTTGTTATATTTATAGATTCTTTTTTTGTATTTAAACCAGGACTTTTAGTTTAATTGATATTTTACTATTTAGAAATCTTAATACAAGATGACTTGTATTAATTAGGATTTTGATTTATAAAGGATTTTAGGACTAATATAAAGAGGAGTGCAGATTTTATTTTAGAATGGAAGAGTTTTCAAACTTTTAATAAAATACTAGAGAGTTTTCAAACTTCTATTTATAGGTTTGTAATTTTAGAGCTGAATTTGAAGAATTCTAGTTTTGTAGATGTTATAAAGCATGTCATTAGGTATTGAAACAGGTTAGTCTCTTTGCTGGACAGAGATTGTAGCCACTCACCTTGCGATGAATGAATGAAGGCCTTGTGAGGTTTTGTTCGGGGTCAGGAGCAAAACCTAAATTATTGAAAATAAAAGGGTTTGATTGTTCGGAACAAACCATAATAGATCTAACTCAACTAAACAAGAATTGTGAAGAGAAGAACTTTGTAGCAATGCTAGAGTATGATGGTTTGAATTTCTATACTTTAAATCTTATACCGGTGTGCTTTTAATTTTATCTTGACAAGATTTGCATAGGAGATTTGCATAGGATATGTTAATTTCTTATAATTCTCCTCTTAAAAATATCATGAAATTTTTTTTTGAAGTTTCTTTAGATATAAAGGTTGAAGTATTGGAAGTAATAGATGCTTTAGTTAAGTTTTAAGAAAAGTATTGTGTGAAGGAAATATAATTGGATTTTATAGGAACAAATAGGTTTTCATTAAAAACTATTTTTTATAAAAAAAATTAAAATAATATAAATAAATAAAATATAATTTATTTTGAGATGAAAACTATTCAATTTTTATTTAAATACTAAAAGGATTTTTTAAAAAAATATTTCCACAGTTTTATGTAATTCTAGGGGCTGAGAACCTAGCTTTATCAAATATTATACGTCGCGTCAGTTTCAGCCTTGACCTTTTAGACGGGGATATTTGCTGCTGGTTTCTGGTACGCCAGTGGACGAATTCTAGCTACGTCTCTCAAGGGCCTTGTTCAATTTATAGTCGTTGGCAGCAACTAGCAAGCTTGGCAAAATACAAACGAAATAATGCTGACAATTTTTTTGCCATGAATCTTCTAGTTTTTTGTTAAAAAATAAACTGCCTAACATTTTGCTCCTCCAACAAATAAGAAAGAGTTGAAAAACGAAACATCGTGTGTGTCTGTGTTCTTGGTGGGGGATCTTATGAGCAAAACAGCCGCAATCCAGCGAGGGGATAGAGACAGAGAGTTCAAGTCTTTTAATGTCAAATGTTTGATGATCTAACATGAGCAGGGGAAGGTGATTTCCGGCAAACTGGACAAGTACCGTTCATCCGTAGCCATTCATCGACGCAGTCTGCATGGAAGCAGTGCTTGCATTCTGGTATGATTCTTAATGTTTCTTTGGTGTTATATTCTGATAAGCATATAGCACAGGTGCTACCATTGGGACCAGGCAGCCGCTTGCTTTCCCCAAGGACCAGCTTGTCAAATGATTCAATGGTGGACTCGTCAAGACCTATCACCAAGACGGTAGGTTGCAGTGATGCGGCTGCTACGGTGGTGTTCCTCTGCGTGGCACTTGCCGCTCGTGAATTCAAGGGTATAAGGTACGCAGAAATAGCCACCCCACTTGCACATACAAGAACTGGTATTCCAATCGAAAGGATAAGGATCCCAAAAACTCTGAGATTACTGGCAAACTTGCCTGAAATTAAAAGCTGTCAATAGTTGATCCATGTTACTGATGTTCTCACTTCATCTATTTTTTATTTTTTAAGTTCATTAGTCTCATTCTCTGTCAGTGTTACATCATATTTCATTGCATTTCTTCAGCCTACTTAACTTTTATGACAGTTTTTTAAAATATAAGAAACACGAAATTTTTGGGATGGTCCCAAAATTTCGTATTTTCCGGTTAATCAACTTTCCTGGCATACTCCACTCTACCCTTTTGACTGGTTAGAATTCACTGAACAAATATGTATATTGAACCAGTGTCCCATTGTTGCACCTTCAACCAATAAAAAAGCAGGAGGGGCAACTGAATGGAAGGTGGGCACTTTATCATGGCCTGTTTGACTAAACATAGGTCGACGCCAAGGTGGATTGAACCATAATACTACTGGAAATGATTATCTAGTGTCATATCCCACTTGACGTTCTTCCTAATAATTTTTATAGCTTAGCTGGAGACGGTAGCTTAATATATAATTATCTAGTAAAGTCAATTTCTCTACACCTCTAAATTCTAATGCACGTTTCCTGTATCATGCATTACTGTACCGACTCTACTGACCAATACCAAATTGAGAATTTTCCATTATTTTTTGTTACTCAACTACCATTAGCTCCCTAGTTTTGATCCAGTCAAGCAGTTTTTAAGTGGTATTCCGGCTTTTTCTTTATCCAAAATGCAAGTAGAGATGGTTATGAAGTTGTGGCTTAAAAAATAGAAATAAAGATAAGAAATGTTACCTTTTTTAGAATCATAGGAGCAGCCAATTTCTTGATTTGCATTTCCATAGAAACCACACATGCTGCCTTGTGTTTCACATTTCTTACAATCAGGAGAAAACCATGTTAATAGAAGATCCTCACTGAGATCATACGAGAACCCTTCATTGTATTGAACTGGCCATGAAACTGGAATTGTCAGCGTACTAATAACATCACATGATGAGGGCATCACTTTCTCAGGGTTCATGGAAGAGGTAGCTAAAACTGATATTGTTGAATTACTGAGGCAATTGATGGTAGTGAAGCGAGACTTTACAAGCTGAGTTGGGCAGCTTAGAAAGGTGTAGTTCTGATGAAAAAAACCACGGAAAGGAGAACCTGAGAGATTGAGTTGAAGAAGGCGTTTAGCCAGGCAATTATCCGAGTCGTAAAGCTGTATTTTTTGTGTGAGATAGTTGATGTCACGCACGAGAAAGTCCCCAGAGTGGGGAAGTTTTAGAACTGTCAAACTCTGATTATTGCAACTTAGATCGAAACCAGGGTAGCTGCAGTTTCGAGGCTGCTGACCTTCTAGTCTGAAAGGGAATCGAACAGGGACGTCATGGATGCTGCACTCGGAGATTGAGCAATCTGCTGCTGCGTTGATAGAACGAAGAAGCATGATGAGAAAGAGAACTTCTAAGATGCCCATAGCGTTGAAGGGACTGATACAGGAAAAATTAGGCCTTCTTATAATACTATGATTTTTCTTCATCTAAAGCCACGATAGAACAAACATTTCTAAATTCAACCTTTATAAGGAGCTCAGGCACTCGTGACCACTTGCGTGGCCGGAATTTTCAAGTATATACTATTTGCTTTAGCCTGAAAGTCAACTGCATCCGGTCAGATTTTAAATAACAGAGGAGGAGCCTTTAGGTTCCATAAAAAATCATGAGCACACGTGGCTATGTGCGCCACACTCATTGTTTCTTAAGTTAGGAGTTGAAATTGTCCTGGAAAAACATCAATATACGCCTTTCTGGTATGCTCAGAAAAACGTTAATATACTCCTTTCTGGTATGCTCATTGTTTCTTAAGTTAGGAGTTGAAACTGTCCTGGAAAAACATCAATATACGCCTTTCTGGTATGCTCAAAAAAACAGATGAGCCTTAAAACCCCATCCGCTATTTAATTAACCTGGCTGGTCAGAAAATGATAGTGAGAGTTTTATGTATAGACTTGAAATGTATGTGTATAAATTAAAATTGAATTTAGCTAGTAACCCTGCTCGTTTCACCCAAATATATGTTTTACTTTTATCAACATTTGGTCATTGCAGAACTTCACGGTCTAACAAGATATTTAACTATCAAGGTATAAGGAAGTCAAAAGGACATTTATCTAGGTGGTTGTCCCACTGAAGAAGCAACCAGGTGTAAATGAAAATCTAACAAGTCATCACCTACCCTAATTTGGTTTCTCATGGTCAACTATGAATTTGAAAATGCTTCGCAATTTCTGTGGGAGAAGAACGCGAAACCTGGGCTAGAAGATTTGCGTGATGGGGCAGGACTACAAAGGCTGCTGAGAGACTCTAATTGAAACTACTACTTCATCTGATCCTGCTCTCATCGGGTAGTGCTTTTGTAAGAATTCCTGCTTCCCCAAGAAATAAGAGATTGATAGACAGAAGAAAATATCAAGAAGTTAGCAGTTCAGTTTGTTTAAAAATCTTTAAAATCATGAAAGACAGACTCAGGGATATAATTGAAGTAATTGCGATGGATGACAAAATGCAGAATGGCAACATTATGGAAGCTCTGATTATATGGAGTTCGGGAGGCCTTACCTAGATTTTCTTGTAACTTGGTGCGGATTGCAACTGATTTGAAAGTGATGATAACCTTTGGCTGCATCTGCAGGTCACTGGGTTGCCCTGCCTGTGACTTGAGATTACACACGCCTGCCAATTCCAGTTCAGTACATAAACATCATATCAAGAACAGTAAACCTTGAGGCTGATATAGCTTGAAATGAAATGAGAAGTCTGAACAAGTGGCATGGACAATCCTGTATTTTAAACATCAAGATTGCATGCAAGCACCGATTATTGTAACATGCTTATGTGTGGGGGGCCTTACTACAGGAGCACCACCGTATATATGCCTATTGTGCTTCACCAACTTGGAACACGATTGTGCTGGCTAGTGCCCCACTAGCCATCTTCCCCCCTCTCACACAGCCAATATAAGGCTGTGTGCAGGGCTTTTGGAGGTTTTGTTGGAGGCTGTTTGTTTCTTGAAGGGCTGGAGGAAGTTGGTTATAAGGTAAGATTTATGTTTGATATGTATAGTTTTTGTTGTCAAGGGTGATGTTGAATTTTTTTTTGGATGTTAAAGATTTAAAGTTTATATTGTTAAGATTATTTGATGATTGTGACGAGTCTAAGGTTAAATAATTGATTTTGGTTGTTTTGCTAGAAATAAGAATTTGTGATTTAATTGTTTAATTGATGTTCTATGAGTTACGAAATTTTTATAAACTTTGTTGTAAAATTTGGACAGAACAAGGTTGTTATTTTCACTTCGATTGGTATTTTATTTTTTCAATTAAAATAAAATATTTATATTTTGAAACGTTTTGGCATGCCGTTTTAGAACTGTACTGTTCAGATATAATTAATTAATTATATAGATATAGATATAGATATGTGTGTGTGTGTGTGTGTGAAAAATATTAATTCATAATCTCAAAATCAAAAACATCTCTAAAAATCATCTATTATTTAATCCATCACAGCTGTAGGTAAGCATGAAAAACAATTATTTAGATTTTTTTTCTAAATTGTTTTTTTATTGAGGTGTCGGGGTGTTTCGGTTTTATTCTTTGATGACAAAAAACAATATATATTATTAAAAGTGTTTAATGATTAAAAAAAATCAATTTGATACTGCTAGATAGAAAAAAAACAAGAAAGTTAGAAATAATCACATCATTTACCCACAAAAGAAGCCTTCTTTGTGTCCAAATAAATGATGGGAGATGAGACAGCAAGAATGATTTTTTTTGAAGGCCGAAATGGCACAGACGAAATAATACTAGTACATTTCGGCCAGTATTTTGCCGACAAATCTGGAACGAACCAGAATTTAAACCAAGGTAAAAATGACTTCGTTTTATCTTTTTTTTTAATGATACAAAATATTTCTGCTATTTTGTAAAAAATGAAACAAAACTAACAACCCTGGGACAGAATGCTCGAGAGGTTGGTCTCGAGATTGAAGATGATAAAATTTTATTTTGGTCCTTGAATATTGAAAATTATAGTTTAATCCTTACATTGTAAAAAATTATAATTTGACCACTAAAACATATCTTTACTATAAAGAAATTATTATTATGAGGTTGTAGAGAGTATTCAAAAATATAGTTACGATTGTTTTTTAAAATATTTTTGTCTTTACTCAAAAATGCATTAAAATAATATTTTTATATTTTTTTTAAAAAATATTTTTGATATTTAAATATCGAAAAGATCCAAACACATTAAGAAAAGTAATATTTTAAAAAATATATATATTTGGAAAACAAGGATTCATCCGTGTTCCCAAACACTACCTAAGCATGATGAATCTCAATTTGATCATTGATTTGTGAAATTTTAAGTTTGGTCCTTTGATTTGGAAGTTTCTAGTTTACTCCCTGAACATGGAAAATTTATAGTCCAGTCCATCGAACTCCAATTTCGATTATGTACAAAATTTATGATGGATTATGGGTGAAATTTCAATTTGTTATGTATTTGCAGTTTGGTCCTCCAATTTTGATAAATTATGTTTCAGTCCTCCATTTTAAGTAAAATTATGTTTTGGTCTGTGTTTTTGAGAAGTTTTTGTTTTAGTTCCTATACTTGATAGACTAAAACTGGTTTTCTCTTATGATTTGAATTTTTTTTTATTTGTGTTGTTTTGAGTTGGTTTGTAATATATTTAATAAATTCATTGTGTGTACTCCTAAAAATTCTCTATAGGATTTTCAAGTTGTATATATGATATTCCTTTTAATTCTATATTTTCAGGTAACTAAGATAATCTTTAATATGCATATAATATAAATAAATTATGTATCTTGATCATATGAGGAGTACAAATGACATTTTTGAATATCTATACAGTTTTATTATTTTAAAATACTCATTAGTTTCTTGAATATGTATTTGCATTTTGCATTATGTTGAATTAAATCTTATTCGATATGACATTCAATTATTTTAATAATTATGTGAATATTTGTTTTATGCCTCGATATCATACTTGACAATATTTGTATACTTAGCTAGTGAGAGAGACATTAGCTTGTGAGTCCATCATCACAATAGTAGTCACCTTCGAGTGTCATTTGGTCATTTTTGAGTGTTATGTAATCTCTGACATGTATTTTACTACTATATATTAATATGTTTAGCATTTATATTTATATTTATATAAAGATACAAATTATTGATATTTTAAATGTTTATTAAATGTTATTCTTTTAATAAGTTAGTTGAACTTAACCTTTATTTTTATAATATTTTGAGGTTCTTAGTTTTTGTTAGTATGTTGACTTTGTTGATTGTTTCTATTTCTTTGCTTTTGATTAGTATGTCGTACGAGGTTTTTTTTAGTTTTGATTCGATGTTTTAAATGCTTCACAATTATATTGTTTATTTAAGATTTAGTTTAATATATTATGATAAGTATTATGGATTATAATTTGTTTGTTTCGAATGATATTTTAAAAACCTATGAAATATTGTATAATTTTATAAAATTTATTTTATGACATGTATGTCGTTAGACTTAATATAGCTTTTGTCTGTATAGCATTACTCTTGTGTTGCCAATTATAGACCTAATATTCAAGTCATGACATAAGAAGTCAGAATTTGTGGCATGGACAATCCTATATTTTAAACAACAAGATTGTGTGCAAGCACAAATTAAACCCTTTTTAATAGGTTGTCCATGAATAAAAATTTCATTCATTGAAATATAAAAATGTGATTTCACTAAAAGCATAACTAAAAATGTTTATAAGATAGAGGGATGGCTAAAAGTCTCCTTAATAAATGAAGGAGAATTAATTATAATAGGGAAGATTATGATACAAATAATCAAGTAATTGTCTTACAGCTATACATATGCAAATTTTGATGTAATAGAAAAAAGAGTGCAACGTATATTATGGTAACAAAAAGGGAGTGCATAGTATATTATAAAGAATCAATTGATTCTCCCTTATCATCCCTTGCAAGGTGAGCGTGTGTGAAGGAAGGACATTAAGGTTGCTTTGAAAGAGAAAAATTGAGGCTTGGTGATGCCTTTGGCATGCGAATTAGCGAACTGCAAATTGGAAGGAACAAAGTCAATTTTTAAAGTGCCATTAGCGACATGTTCACAAACAAAGTGATAGTCAATTACAATATTTTTGAATTGAGGGCAAGTAGCTGAATTGACGACCATAAAGATTGCATTTTGATTATCACAAAGAATGTGAGGTGAAGTAGAGAGTGGAACCTGAAGATCTCTAAGCAGTTGATTAGAAGTGGCAACAACTCAGGAGCGATATTCAACTTTTGCACTTGAACGAGAGACAATGTTTTGTTTCTTATAGGACCAAGAGATTAAATTAACGCCAAGAAAAATAGCATAACCGATAGTAGAGTGACATGTATCAAGATAACCAGCTTAGTCCGTATCAAAATAAGCAACAAGATCATGAGTGGACAATTTATAAGGTTGAAGTCCATGATGAGTTGTGCCTTTAACATAGCACTAGATATGCTTAAGAGCACAAAAATGATTTTTAGTGGGAGCATGCATAAATTGACAAATAAAATTAACAGAAAAAGACAAATCTGGTCTGGTCATGGTTAAGTATTAAAGAGCATTAACAAGTGAGCAGAAAAGAGTTAGGTCAAAGGACAACTAGTTGTCAACTGATAAAAGCTGGCCAACAACAGAAGGTATGGAAATAGGTCTGGCATCAGTCACAAAACCTCATTATAAGAGATCAAGAGTATATTTTATTTGACTAAGAAACAAACCTTTCTCATTAGTTTGAACCTTAACACCAAGAAAATAATAAAGATCAACCAAATCTTTCATGGAGAATTCTTTGGAAAATTGAGTTATTAAAGTGTGAATCGACGAAAGATTACTGCTAATGGGCATCGTGTCATCAACATACAGAAGTAAAAAGTTCCAAGCTTAGAGTGATAAATAAATAATGATGAATCAATTGGGCTAGAGAGAAAACCAAATGTAAGAAAAAAAAAGTTAAAACAATGGAACCAATCGTGGGGGGCCTGTTTCAAGCCATACATAACACAATGTAAACGAAAAACATGTTGAGAGAATAGGGGATCAATGTAACTTGGTGGTTGTTTCATGTATACTTCTTCATTGAGAAAGCCATGAAGAAAGGCATTGTTAACATCTAAATGATGTCAACGCCATCAAGAAACAACTGCTAATGATAAAAGGATTCAAATTGTAGCATGACAAACCACAGGACTAAAGGTTTTGCCAATCAAGACCATGAACTTGAGAGAACCCTTGAGCTACATAGTGTGTCTTATATCGTTCAATAGACCCTTCAGATGAGGGTTTGACTTTGAAAATCCACCGACAACCAATGATATTGTGAGTTTAAGGTCATGGAACAAGAGTCCACATACCATTTTTCTTTAAAGCCTAGATCATATCATCTATGGTTGAGAGCCATTTAGGGTGTTTTGCAACAGATTTAAAACCCTTAGGCTCTTTGGTAGCAAGAATAGCCTGAAAATACAGAACCAATGTGAGAAATCGGTAAGGACTAACCATTGCCAACCATCACCCAAACCATACCAATGTTTGGAGAGCAAGTATGGAAAGGAAGTGAACTTTGGAGAGCAACCATCACCCTTTCATTACCAAAGTAGGCAACAGGATCAGCCAAGTTATAAGAATTATTTGTCATATGAGAGGTTACACTAGAGTTGGGGGACGATATAAGGTTATTCAGATCTTGAATTAAATAGGCAGAAAACATTTCAACATGATTAGTTGATTGCTTCTTCTTGAGTTTCAAAAAGCTCCAACAATGTATGGCCAAATGTTCCTTCTTGTCATCACAACTAACAGTAAATAGAGGAGGTGGAAGATTATTTTATGTTGATAATAGGTGTGGAAGGCCGAGGTTTCCATTTCTAGGCTCCTGTCATTTTTGAAGTATGTTGCGCATAATAAACAGAATTGTAAGGCAAATGGTTGACAAATTATGCAAAGATCTCATGACTAAAGCTTTTGAAATAATAACTAAAAAAACGGTAATGGAAGTTGTGACATCATGGTGGTAGAGAGGATTTTGTAGTTTGGTCCCAATGCTCGTAAATACCAATGGACTTTGTACATGTCATCAATAAGACAACCAATAGTAGCCAATTGATAAAGACAGGTTCAAGAAAACTCAGCAATGGGTCAAGAGTCACGTTGCATCAGCTAGAGTTCATCCTTGAGTTGTAATTCTCGAGTCTTTGACCTGTGAGAGAATGAGGCTTCAAGAACTTGCCAAGCCTGATGAGAATGATGTAGTCCCAGTACCTCACTCGTAGATTCCTCTGTGAGAGAAGAACAGAGTAAACTAAGCAACATCTGATTTGAATGCAGCTTGGAACTATAAGCAAGATTTTACTTTGTGATTCCATTGAAGTCTGGAACCATGAGACTTGGAGCGATGATTGCACCATCTAAATATCCAAACAGCTCTTGACTAGCTAACAAAGGAACAAACTGATTTCTCCACAACAGGTAATTGGAGGAAGTTTAATGTTGAGCATATGCACCATTGTGTTGAGCAAAAGAGTATAAGATAAAGGAGAAGATAAGTATGCCATGGGGATCTATAAACCTAGTCTCTGATACCATAAAAATGTTTACAAGACAGAGGGAATGATTGAAAGTCTCCTTAAAAATATGAAGGAGAAGTCTTTCATTATATAACATAACACCAGCTACACAATCCTATATAATAGGAAAGATCAAGATACAAATAATCAAGAATTATCCTACAGTTTTACATACGCAAATATTGTTGTAAAAGAAAAGGGAGTGCAGCGTATATTATGGTAACAAAGGGGGAGTGCAGTGTATATTATGGAGAAACAGAGGATTCTCCCTTATGAACCCAAATGGACAGCAAATTGTTGACTGAAGGAAAAACTAGAAAAAGTTCATTTTGTCAAAATTGAAGTTTACCAGCCATTGCATGGTCCTTGATGTGTATGAGATCAAAAATGCCACCAGAAGCAGCACCTACAGATTTGTTGATTGTATAGGATCCAATCAGCTCATAGTTCCAGCTCCCGTTCCGGAATCCCTCACACGGAAATTGCTCTATATGCCTTGCTTCTAATGTCTGCGTTGTTCCTGTACAGAAAAGCAATTTTCTTCAAGTATTGAGTGCCTTTTTCATTACAATAAGGTAAATGAAAGCAAATGGCTGTTATCTGCATGGCAATTTTTAGTCCAAAATCCAGTCATTTTGTCAATGGTTCTATACAGTAGGCCTGTAGCTAAAGTAGAGTAGATGAACACCCAAACCAAATAACATGTTTTACTTGCCGAATATTTCTTAAAGGAAATTCGTTGTTTGGAGAACCCATAGCTATCCAGTAAAGTAATTTGAGCTCACCCTCACATGTATCGAGTTCACAAACAGGGCATCGAACAAGCTGCAGATCTGAAGACGTAGGCAATTTTTGTGCATGATTAGTTAGCTTGTGATCCAAAATTTATTAGATTTGCTGACAAATATGAGTTCAGAACTAACATTTCTAGAGAAAAAGAATCAAATTAGAGTTACTTTCTATCCAGATCCCTTCTCTGATGTTACTTGGCACACAATCCACAGGATTCCACAGCCTTCTCTACATCATCTTTGTTGATTATCTTCAGTGGCAAGCTGAGCCTCTCGGACAAGAGTGCTACGTTGGAGTCAAAGAAAAATGCACCCATTCGCATCCAAACTGATTGTCCCGTAAATGGACAGCATACCATGAATAGGCCGCAAATTGATGGAACATCGAAAGATTTTATGTCTACTGATGCAATTATAATGTGCTTTCTATATTCAATTGCGTCCATATTAAAAGGAACTACAGTATATTACTTCAATTTAAAACTTCGCAGCAGATATAAGCACACTTTTTTTTGAATTCTGAGTAAGAAAGGACCATTCTATAGAGTGAATTTCAATAGGCCGTAGATTGATGGAACATCGGAAATATTGTCAAGTAACCTCGAAATCAAACAGTTTGCAATATCCACCACATTTTTTGAGCTCAAGGAGACTATTTAATCTTTTAAACAAACAGTACTTACTATAAAAGATGGGAAACATCCCCCATCAACAGTGAAAAGATTAAATAAAGTAAGAGAGGACAAATCAACTTGCCAAAATGCTTCTCATTGTCACGGAAATTGTAAGGGTGACCCCCATAAGCAAAAACAATCAAATTTTATCACACACTGTTAACTATTCTAACCGTGCAACAGTTAAGGGGTTTGATAATTACCGGGTAACGAACCATAGAGCTTGATCTACTTGAATGCCACTTGACATGGGGCTGGGACTTGAAGATCACGGAAGCAAACAAATTTCCATGCAATGTCATGCATGATGACGGTGTAAAACCATCGGCAAGTCGCCGCAGGCTTCGCCAGAGACTTCCCATCATTACTGTCCATAGATCCACTTCATACCTTTCTCAGTTGAAGTGCAAAACAAAAAAGTTAACTGCCTGATTTTCTTACTCGCATAAACTTGAATCCGATCATCTTTAATTTCAAAACCTAAACAAAAACGATCTGTTTAGCAGCATTCATGAGAAAATAATGGAAACAGTAATTTCCGTACTTCAATTCAATTTGAAGTATTCAAACTCTTGAGAAATTCTAAATTCTGTTAAATTTTCATTTTCTCAGCTGCGAAACAGCGGTTAAGAACTCAAATAAACAAAGCTTAGCAAAAAAACAAATCCAAGAAAACGATCTACAACTTGAAAGTTTCGTTTCTAAATCAGAATCAACAAGCTCTGATAACCAACTCAAAATTACAGGTACTTGGTTTTAAGCATAACTACTCTCAAAATCTCAGATAAAAAGAGAGTAAAAAATAAAAAGGAAGCGAGTCACTTGCTCAAATCCCAAAACTAACTTGAAAATCAAATCTCATTATTAGCATGGTCCAAATTTCTCACAGTTAATGAGTAGCAAGCAAACAAATCCTTGTTAGAAAATGAAGCTGAGTTTCGAATTGAGAGAGAGATTACCAATTGAGACAGCGAGGAGCGATTTGATTTTGTAGACGTGGAGATTTGCAACTGCAAATCGAAGTCTCTCTCTTCAATCTCTTTCTCATTTTAAATTTTCTCTCTGTGAACTCTCCTTGTCAAGCTGAGCTGAAAGGGTTGAAGATGCAGAGGTAGCTCTTGCTTCCTGCCTGGGTATATTTATTATAGACGCGCCAACCTCTCACGATTTCAAAATGAGTAATAAAAACAAACCATTTTCTTTCCTTTTAATTTGAAATTTTACTTCATGGGCTTCAGACTTGAGGCCTATTTAAATATAACATCATTTTTTTGTCCATTTTTAACATGATAAAAAAAAATGCAATTTAAAACAATATTTAAATGACTAGCGTACTTAAACTGAGTTGTAAATGTTTACGAGTGCTAAATTTCTAATTATTGATGTGTGCTTTAATGGTAAAAGCCATTTTGGAGAGCCATTTCTTTTTTTATTATTTTAAATATAGTAAAATTATTTTATATGTAGTTTAATTATGTCATTTATTATATAATTAATATGAATAAATTATATAATTAAATGCTGCTACAAATAGCAGCTCGGGATGGGGATGCCATTTTTACATGCGTAAATGGCATCCCCGTTACAGCACTAAAATAGAAAGAAAAGAGGCAAAGAATTATATTATAACATTTGCATGCAGGGATAACATCCCCGCTGCAGATGCCCTTATCACCTGTTGTTTTACAAATTAATTTTTCAAATAGTTTTTTATGATTTTCTTTATAAAAAAAAAATTCGAATACTTTTGCAAACTGAACTGAAAATTCTTGACGGTTTATTTTTATATATATTATAGAATGTTTGATATTTTAATTTTTTTATTAAAAAAAATAATAAGACTACCAGGAAAATAGCTAGTGAATTTACATTTTATGACTGCAAAAAATTGGATCGTTTTAAAAGTAAATAAATGAAATTAATTACAGGTCCTGAGTCCGAAGCTTTCACGCACGGATACATCAGTGAGTCAAAATCTCGAGCTTTAATTCATGAACTTCCTGCAATTGGGAGCTTTACAGAGGCAAGGAACTTTCAAGTCATCACGCTCATCTGGATCAAACAAGTAATCGTACCTGTCCACACAACAAGTGACACACATGTCCTTCCCAAATTAAATATCTCAGAACCAGCCACTTGAATCAAAACCATGGTAAGAGAATGAGAGGGGAGACAGATTATTTAAATCATACGTTAGCTCGTCGCCAGCGGAAACATTGGTCTTGGCAATGAGAACAATCCGATTCTCCACGTCACCAACACTCAAAATCCTTGCATAGCAATTGGGCATACACTGCATTAAGAGCAATTGAACACTTCATATTTGCAGTACGAAGAATTAAAACAAGTACCTCGATTATTTTACTATTAATCGTATATTACATAGGGTTACAAGATGGAAATTGTTTGAACATGAGAATGCACCATAAGTTGCACAACCTGACCCGGGTAAACCAAGTTAAACTTCCTAACTCAAAGCAAGGCTGAGTTTGTACAATCAAATATCACACATACTGGGTCGTTAGAGCAAGGTAAACCAAAGACCAGTTTAATTTGGCAAGTGTCACGATGGTCATTAAATCCCACGAATAAGGTCCATTTTCCTTTCAAGTTTCAGGGTACTGCAGACAACATCATGGGAATTAAGGGACCAATGATTCCAGGTCCTTGGCAACAACCTGGATTGTGATCCAAGGTACCAGGTCACTATGAAAGTATCTCACTATGTACTGTTCTGTAAACATGGTCTTAGAAATATTTAATCAAATGGAAACATGGAGCAGTCACAAATATTAGAGGAAAAAAAGGTAAGTGGGTATCTTTAGATCCAGTTTCAGGTGGAATCTAAGTTCTGCACTTACCGAATGATTGATTAACCTTGCTATATTCCCCTTATTAGTTGCATCAATTACAACTTCATCACTGATCTTGAACAGCTGCGAGAAATATTTGATTGAACCATAAGAACCGCCAAAAATAGAAATAAGTAAAAAAGCAGGAATGTACTTGCCTAAAACACATGCCAGATATCCTAAAAAATAACAGTGAAATCAAGTCATATAATTAAAAACACGTTCAGTGAGGTAAATCCTACCACTTTATAAGATGAATATTGCTCATGCAAGTGTCATTAAGGGATGGTTCATTCCAAATTACAATATGTTCAGCTGTATAATGGACCAAAGAGAAGGAGAAGGAATGGAAAAGGAAAATATGGCGTCTTCTACCAGGGCTATTGACACCACTGGTCATCTGCCTGCCTGCCTATAGTTTGGCAGGGTCTAAGATTAAAGTTCTTCAAGATACCAGAACAAGCTCATGGCAAATGGGCAATTGCAATTTCTAAGTCATATAACAAAAAATGTGCCAAGAAATATGAGCAGCAAGTCAAGAAACTCACATAACAATCCTTGCCTTCCAAACAGTATCGTGCCTCTCTCAGATCAGCAACACTCCGCCTCACCTGCTCTCCACGATACTCAATGACCTGGACAAAGGCATGTTATTAAACAAAAAAGAAAGACATGACTAGTCTTGATAAAGCAATACTTCCAGGGAAGTTAAATACAAGAGAGGTATTACAAAAGCTATGACTGAAATTCCAGCCAAACAAAACAATGGATGCTTTAACAAAACACAACCAACAGGCCAAGCACTCAAGTGAAATACCATTTCTCCTTCTTGAATATTTCTGCGTGCAAAGAGGCCCCATCCATGGATTCCAGATTTACCAAAACACACCCGACGATTTTCAGTTTTCTGAAGACATAAATACATGTCAATCAAATTTGACAATTATATCAGGTATTAAAAAACTATCTCATCCAAAGGATGGCGGGACCTGTAAATGGAAAAGGCGTTCTTTGAATGAAGAGAAAACTGTAGAATCATCAGTTTCCTGCTAGCAGACAGTAAATAATGAGAAGTTAACCAACCAAGAGGACAGAAAGGATAGGTCATGAAATTCCTAAATCAAACTTTTTTATGTTGTCTTACTGTCAAACTTGTAAAAAGAAATAAAAACTTCTAACAACGACAAGAGTATTACTTTGTAGGTGCTCAGGCTTATAATTGAATGTAAGGAATCATGCCTTGGCCCCATCAATCGGTGGAATATTGGCTCTCGTTCAGAAACCTGCTGTAACAGGAAAAAATATCAACGAAAAAAAAAGGACTAACAAACTTGTCTTGAAAGGAAAACAATGATCTTTGCAAGAAGTATGAGTGATGAAAAATCCAGAAGAAAAGTGGAAAGCAGAGCCGTGGTAAAGGTTCCTAGATTAATCACCTTATAGTTTGTTCTTTTAAAAGCACGACACTTTGCAGCTGAAACAAGTTCAAATTCATTACTCTCTCTGGTTGCGGGTTCTGGAAGTTCCACTCTCTTAGATGAAACCAACCTTGAACCCCTCAAGCACCCATTCCGATTCTGAAGAAAACTTCTGCCAGAGAAAATCCCTGAAGGAGTGCGCACAACTACAACAGAATCTGGGTTTGGCTTCCTGCAACAGAACCAAGGTAAGGTGACATGATATATAAATTAGATGGGTGCACATAAGATGCACAAATCAGAGAAAAAAACAATATGATATTGAAGATATAGATGATCAATGGGGGCTAAAGCTCTAACCTGTGAACAGCACAGTATATTAACTTTTCTGTGACTTGCATGCCACTCTTCTCTGTGCAGTTCAACTGAAAGTTCACGATGCAACATTAACATAAACAATTGGTATTCTATTCTTGTATAATTTCTAATTGAAAAGCTACATAAGGAACATTAAAAACAATATTGACACATGGAAGCACACATAAAGGTATAGCACAGTGCAAAATATGAAATCCGAACACTATAGCAGGAAAAAAAAATATTATTCATGAGTATTAAAAACAATTCAGAAAAACCTACCTCCATGAAATATCCTGCTCTTGAGGCACACGTTGCATGGAAATAGGTGGCACACTTGCAACACTGGGTGCAAGAACCATAGGTCTGCTTACAGATAATACACCTCTGGCAAACAAATAAAATAAATTTAGCCCAAAAGAACTCCCATTCATATAACAACATAGCAAGTGTGCACTAATTTGGAGCGGTAAACAACTTGAGAAACAATTTAATCACCATATTGTACAAAAAAACATGGTCCTCAACAACTAAGGCCTTGTTTTAAAAATAAAAATAAAAAAATATATTTTCTAATGTTTGACAGTGTCATGAAAAATAAATTGGAAAACAATTTCCTATGTTTAGGCTATGCCATGAAAAATAAGCTGGAAAATCACTTATTAATATTTTATCCAAAAAAAAAATGAGAACCCAATTTGATAGATAAAAAGGTTGGAGGTTGAAATTAATAAAAAAAAAATCAATTTTATAAATTAATTCAAATAAAATAAATGAATCAAAAGAATAGAGAACAAAATTTGACTAATAAAAAAGTTGGAGGATGAAATTGAAAAAAAAATCTTATTTAATAAATTATTTCAAATAAAAAAATAGTAATATGACCAAATTTGAAAGAAAAATTAATTGAAATGCTGCTTTGAAAAATTAAGAGGAACGGGCATGGAAATCAAGGAACAAAGAAAAGAGGAAAAGGAGAGAAATGTGGTCGGCACCAAAAATCAGTACACCACATTGTTGCCTATAGAAGGTCAATGAGACAATTCTAACCTCATCAAGGAAGGTCACCTTCGTACACCATATGCAGTCTCACATGCACATTTAGGTGGCATATCTAACACGTGTCCAATGCTCGCGTCAACCACTTTTTATTTTTAAATTATATTTTATATTTATCAAATTGTTCCTCAATCAACTTGATCATGACTAAAAAGCCAATATGAAAATACAAAAAAGCACCCCCGTTTAACAAATTTTGATTTAAAAGTAATTTAATCATTTCACTTTGCTTTTTCTGTTAAAGATCTGGAAAATGTTTTTCGGGGTTGAGAGTTGTAAAACACTTTCCTTTAAAAAGGCTTAAGCTTTTCCATTGATCAGAACCACTTTTTATTGACCAACTTTCCAAAAATTAAACAAAATGGTACAGTTTGGCAAACGGTTTTGAAAAAAGTGGTTTCAAGAAAAAAGCATAGTCCCCTTTAGCAAAATTATAATCCTCTTAAATTCTGAATGTGAAAATATATCCTATTCCCATTCTTAAACATGCGAAAAAAGTTTGCTCTAAAAATCTAGGGTATTTCTAACTGATTATTCAGATCATAGCGTACCTTTATAAATGATGCTGATGGAATTCTAATTATTCCAGTAGCAGGTTCCATTTTCTCATGGTTCAAGAAACCAACTTCAGGTTGAAACCAAGCACATATGATGTGAACCCACAGTTTTTCAAAATCACTTGGCTTCAGAGCACCCCCTAAAGAAGCAGGTTGAAAATATAAGAAAACAAACCAGCATCAGGTTACAATGAGTTTTCAACATGAAAAAAGAAAAGGTCACCAAAAAAATATCATTTTGACAAACAGCTTCGGTAGTTTGGTCAGCAGTGCAAAAAAACTTAATTCAGAAAATCAATGGTCATCAAATTCATCATCCATCATGAACTGGAATCAATCCAACAAATTTCACAGTATAGAAGTCAGACAGTGAATTTTTTCTAAAATATGACAAGATAAAACTTTAGCCTTAGATGGTTTTTTGACAATGATATTTTTTCCTTTGTCAAAAAAGGAAAGAATCAAAGCAAATCAAACACTTCAGTCATTCAAAGACTTTGGCAGACTGTAGAAAAATTACTAAGATCTATCAAAACACAAGGCTTGAGAACATGCCTTTTACAGGGCAAAGGCAGCACTCCTTCATGGCTTCAGGTGTTTCACATGCTCTGCACACCCACGAAGCAAAATCCTGAACAGTAATAGCCCCATAGCATTCTTGGTGGACAGCTATCTGACACCTGAAAATAAATTTAAAAAAGGGAAAATAGGTCTCAGGCAATTGTAATTAAGTACATAATTCAGTTTCAAACTTAATTTCATTGACCACCCAAATAATACTAAACAGACACAATGAGATGAAGAATGAGGGTCTTTTACCTGTTGCAGATTATAATTTTGTTATCATCCCAATCTTCAACCCATCTACAAACAGCACATCTTTCTGATGTCCATTTTGCATAAATAGGTTCATGCTTCTCTGTTGAAAAGGAAATAAAAACTCATGCTGCTCACAATTAACCCAATTTTTTAAAGCACCCAGCTCTTCACACTAAAGCAAAAGAAAAGGGTAGTGAATGTTATGTACCTTGAACAAAAGCAAGTAGCTTCTGCTCATCTAACTTTAGAGGGTCTTCACATGCATTATATTCAGCAATCTGCAACACAGATATTGTTCGATGAAAACTTAATAGCAAGGACATGCGTAAGATTTATGGACCGCAACAAAGGAGAAGAAGGAAACGAAAAGAAAATTCTAAAACAATCAAGATTATATTCGCAGAACAAGCATAGAACAGTGGTTTGTCCTAGTCAGTTCAAAAAACTGGGCCTTGAAACAGATCCTAACTCCTAGGGAAGTTAAGAATTTCATACCAGCTATAGGGCCAAATTACAATATTGTCAATGTCTATCACTGTTTTAAGAGCATTTATATAGCAGGCAAAGAATTACAGAATATTGAAACATAATCAACAAAAAACACAGATAGGTTCTCAAGGCCTTTGACATTTTTCTTAATAAACAAATAAGAATTCCTACTTTGTCAACAATTTGGGCTGTGTAATGAAGGATATAGTCAATTCCCTATTATTCCTCTCTTTTTTTCATTCTTGGTTCTTTATAGGCTCTTTTTTCTTTTAGCAAGTTCTTCAAATGCTGTCAAGACATAGCACAGCATTAGATAAGGTTAAAATTGAATCAGCAACACCATTGGAGAAAACACGACCAGAATCAAGCACCCTTACATCTACAATATTCGAATGCCATCTACTGTACCACGATGTTACAATCACCAACTTATTTACATGGAAACAAAATCAAATGGGTCAAACCTTAGGAAGCTAGTTAAGAAAAATGACAGGTGCCAGTACATACCCATTGAGCCAGTGGTAACATTGTGTCTTTGATTTTCACACTGTGCTTCCATTTTTTAGATCTACACCCAGTGTGCTTTTCCCATTCACTTGGTCCTTGTTTCCGTGACCCACATGAACTGCAGCGGCACTCAATTCTAGAAACATAGGGAAAGGGAAAAAATCAATGACATCATTAAACTAGATCATGATTATATTAAAAAATAAAAAAGGTAGAAGAGGAAGTAGCAAAATCCACCAAATATTTGTTTACGCCAAAATAATATAACACTGCTCTATAGACACAACTACATCAGACTAATTTAACCATATCCGGATTTTCACTTCACACTAAATGTTAAGGTAATAATTTGCAACGGTCCTTACACGTACATGGCATCCCAAAAATGAAAGCGAGAGAAAGAGTACATGATGACCTGTTTATCTTAAGCCATAATTTTTATAAAGTTTATCGGGCTTACAAATGAAGTTTTGGAATATACGTTCCTTCCATCCCATTGCAGATAACTGTCACCTTGTCAAGTGGGACAGCCTGTCCACTGTTTATTATTGACCTGATTTAAATGATATCATTAGGATAAAAATTTCCCAGGGACAAAATCCACAATAAATATGTGATGTCACATTTAAAAATCACATGAATTAGGAAAAACAAATTGAGAAACCTACTTTACTGGAGGCTTCCTTCTCTTTAAATTTGGTTGCACAAATTTAAACTTTACTTTGCAGTCAGGACAATAATAATCAATATCCTCCATATCCTTCAAACCATAGCAAACCAATTAGCCTACAATTTTGAATGAACACATGCTAACATAAGAGATAAAAGAATGTACTAGACTATACATGGTAGACAACCTTGAAAAGTTTGCTGGAAATGTTGTCACACTCAGCGTGCACCCAAACATTACAGCCATCACAGCATACCTAATACATAAAAGTTTTAATGCCCAAAATTTATTTGGTTGTTTTACCAAGAGAAAAGTACAAACCTAATTCTAATTACTACTGATAATCTTACCCAGTTCCCTCCATCTGAATGGTGCCACGTCTTCTTGCATATGCCACAATACTGCTTTGATTTTCTCAGCTGTAAGACACATGCTTGTAATTATCACTTTAAAAGGGATACCTATGCAAACAAAAGATAACAAAGAGGAGGTACATCTCATGTACCTTAGCACAATGTTTACATAGAAGTTCAGTTTGAAATGTTGATCTCTTCCTTTTCTTCACAATTTTGCATGGCAAGATTAGATTGCAGCCATCACAGATTTTCATGTCTTTATAACATGCATCCTGAACAATCAATTCACAAGATGAGATTCTGATAGCTGAACAGCCAAGATACTATGAGGACCTTGAAATCAAAATACCATCTTACAAAATCAAAGTCAAAATCCAAGTAAGAGAAAAAATATGTATAGAGCAAAGTTCCACCATATATTTCAGTAATAGCATTTTAGAGTAAGAATATGCCAACAGCAAATCAATATGATTTTCTTCAGTCATGCAGATAACTAATAGACAGCTCAAAGGAAAAACTGAATGTGTTTTCTTACACTGACATCAGCCTGCTGCCAACAAACAGGCCACCAATTTTAAAAAGGAGAAGCTTCAGACTTTCATTATATTGTATTATATTGGTTTTGGGAAGAGGGGAGAGATTTCCTCAACCCTTTGGAGGTTGTAAATCTTAAAGCATATGAAAGGTAGATGACAAAAAGTGCACGAAATTATCTATCAAGACATTTGTAATGTCTGTGGTATCGGTATTTTAGAAGAGAAAATTAAATGATGAAATTGGTCCTAGTGCACCATAATTTGACAGAGTTCAGTTATTTGTTGAAACAATTCCAGCTTGATGGTTTTCTCAGCAATTAAACATTGGCCCAGTCCTTTCCGTTTTCACCAGTATTTTTTCAGTCTTGATTTTTAGACTCATTTTTAACAATAATTTCTACCCAAATATTTGTCCATTCTTAAGTGCTTCCCGATGAGGGTTATACCGAGACTTATTTGGTTATTGTAACAAGGACAAAACGTGACAGAAAATTCTCTGAACAATGGATTTAATCTCCCAATGTTCATAAGCATTCAGAAATTATAAATCACATCGCAAATAGAGAATAAAACAAGACCCTAGAACAAACTATGAACTAGCCAAACAAATGTACTACTATATCAGAAAGCTCAACAACCATGGCAGGCTAAGTAGAGGCTATAAGATAATATTTGGCCTGTACTGCATCATTTCCCAGTGATGCATAAAATCCCATCAACTAGAATCAGGAAGAAAAGTCAGAAAAAAGAGACTAAAGAAAATTGCCTGTTGTTGATTGCAGAAGTCCTGATCCTGACTTGCACAGCTGGCTTCTTGGAGTCGAGTGGGATAAGCTCCAGGATATGCTATTTCCGCACAACTGCTGTCCATGCCTTGGAAACCACTTTCTGCTAAAATTGCTTCTTCTAGTGCCACCTGAAAGTCACTCAGCTTGCACTTGAACATTTGGGACTGCACCTGAAATCTGTAAAAACAGAATTCAGCAAAAAAAGTATCCTTACAATTTATAAGAAAATCAATTCAATATGATCATCTACACACCTTTCCATGAATTCTGCAAAAGGGAATACCATCCCCTGTTTCACCCATGCATAGTCCTGTTCATAACCATTAATCATTAACTTAAAATACACGCCAAAACAAAGTAAAAAAACTCCTGTGAGAAACATGAGAAAAGGAATATACCCTTTGCGTTCCATTTTTAGAGTAACCATAAAACATAATGCAAATAGAACCAGGAACGCAACAACTGAGCACAGCATCAGGAGCTTGCAAAATGGGATCAATCACAATAGCTGGCCACCATGGGTATCTCTTCCCGCATTTGGCCCAAACTATATCACCCAAAGCAAAATCCTCTGGTTTATAAATGTCCTTTTTATGAGCTCTTTCTCTTCTCAATTTATCCAAACCTGTATACCTATATCTTGGCACAAGTTCCCCATCTTCTACCAATAGGTTACCCGAACTCAAAAATTCAGCAACATTACAATTTCTATACTGAAAACCGTTACACCCTAGCTGACCCGCTTCCCTATTTCCTTCCGCGGCGTAAAAGGGGAGGGAATTAGAGCTTACGGAACCGAATTTACTGGTATATCTATATTTATCATTATAAAAATCCTTTCCATCTTCAAATTCATCATCCTCTATTCCCATATCAGTATCATCAATTCCACATTCCTCACTTTTCCAGATATCCACAACCGAATCATTAAACCTCGAAGGAAGCATTTGAACTCGCCCTCGAGAAGATCTCGATATCGACTTTCGAGAGCTCACCGAACTCTGATTCTTCAATCTCTTCTTCGAATTAGACTGAACCTCATTAGCCCAGTAAGATTCTTTACTGCGATAAGTATATGAACCCCTGCTAAAATCATCAAGTTCACTATATGCACCCGTTGAATTTGAATTGTATCCATTCAACTTTCGCTTCTTTGGAATCAATTCATATTCAAAATTCCCCTCCTCGTCAAATTCGTTACAAGCCCCCTCTCTCATTTTGCATCGCCGCATTTCGCCTTTCATGAATTTTTTTATTATCATCGTCTGATAATTCAACTCGCAACCCTAATTTCCGACACAAAAAAAAAAAAAAAATTGAATCGAATGTATACAAATTCAACTATCTACTCTTTAATTTTGAATGAATGATCGCTCAATTCAATTTTACCGGCTTGAATGAAGCTGTAAACCCTAGAATAATCCTAATTGAGGTGATGAAGGGGTGGGAACCGAAAAACTCAAACGTTTTGTCTCCTGTTTTTTTGGAAAGTGCAAAAGTTAAAAAAAAAAAAAGGGGGAGCAAAGCAAAGAGAGGATTCGAAACAAAATTTGCTACTCTGGGTACTTAAACTTCCTATTTGAGACAATAAAAATTGATTTTCACGCTAAACAAGAATGGAATGCAGGGCCGGTGGAGGTGGCTGAGAGAAAGTGTAGCTGTGTAGAGGATACGCAGTGGCGTGTGCTTGGTCGGAAAACCGATAGGAAAAGAATTAGAACTGTATATAATAATAATAATAACTATTGTTGTTATTATTATATGGGATATTAAATTTAAACTTTCACCTTTTTATTGTTATTATACGTGTTATTTTTATTTAATTTTAAAAAAATTGGGCTTTCTGACGGTGGGACCAGGTGGCAGCGTGTTTTGGCTTCAAATATGGGGATTTCCGAGCGAAATGGAAAGGAGGGAGGCCGTGCAAAAAAATTTGTGTCGAGCGCGAAATGAAAATTTTGAGAAGCCGGAAATGATATGCTGTGGCTGCTGTGTACTTGTCTGGTATTCATTAGTTTATGAGATTAAAAAAATAAATTTTAAGAAAAAAAATTAATTTCGTTTTTGAAAAAAAAAAGTAAATTTAGAAAAATATATATTTTTAAAATTAATATGATATACAATTTTTATCCAAACTAAATGAAAATATATATCAATAAATGAAAAGCAAGTTAAATTATTTTTTTATAAAACCGAAGTTTAAAGCACAAATATATAGAATTTGATTGGTGGGGGGGCATTTGATTAACTAAATTATTTTTTTCTATATAGCTAAGTGAAAATCAAAAATTACAATAATACAATAAAAAAATCTTTGAAGTGTTAATTTTATTAGAGATTACAAATCAAATTTCAGTCCATAATTGTTGCATGGCCGATGGAATCCATTGTCAAAACTTGACTTGGCCTTAATTGTTAATTAAAATGCATGATTGGAATATATTTGAGATTATTTTTTAAAATATTTTTTATTTATAAATCTATTAAAATAATATATTTTTTATTTTTGAAAAAAATATATTTTTAATATCAGTATATGAAAATAATTTAAAAACATCAAAAAAAATATTTAAAAAAAAATTAGTCGTAAAGATATGACTATAATCCTTGAGATTCATTACCTAGTATTGAGGTCACTAGGAAATCTATTGATCTGTGAAAGTCTAAGTAAAGGGATTTTTTGTATGAAGAGAAAACACGTCACTCCTAGTACACCCTGCCTAATAAGCTGGATTGTTGTTTGATTATTTTTTCTACGTCAATTTTTTATTCGTTTATCTTTTTTGAGGCTCGAAGTAGAGTTCTCTTCGTGAGTGAATCTCTATCTCATTGGGAGTCGAAAACCTGATCATTCTAAAGTTTAAAAATCTTTGCACTATATTTTTTAAAAAAAAAACTTTTTTACTACATGTGGGTAGACTTTACATTGTAGTTTTCCACCACGATAGCTGAAACAAAATAATTATTAATTTTTTTTATATTTTGGCCAAATTCCAATGAATAATCATAAACCAGTTATGATATCCAATTTTTGTTTTCAAAACATGATAAATATGCTATATTTGTTTTTTACAAAAAAAAATGCTTATAAAAGCTTTGGAATTTGGTCGTATGCATGAAAACAATATATTTTTTGTTTATATTTTTTCTTAAAAAATATTTTTTATGTAAATTTTATATTTATTTATTTATTGTATTTTTTTGGATTGAGTGCCCAACTCTGATGGGATGGATTACCCAAAAAGTTTGGGTTGGTTTCCTAACTTGGTAGGCCAATTGGCCCACACAATCCAAGTGGTTGAGTAAGGCCTTGCACAAGGTCAGCCCGTCCCACCATTCTGCACGTGAACAGTGGGCATAAGTCCCATTTTTAACATGCAGAATAGTGGGACAAGAGAGCGAATTTATACACTCCACCCACTACTCACCAAAGTGGTGAACAATAAAGTGGTGGTTTTTTTAGGGTGATTATCGGCGTGCTTGTCATTGTCTTTGTGTAGAGGAGGTCGATGTAGTTTTTTTGTTATGATGACATTGAAAATGATGGTTTGTGGTGGTCGGGGAAGGTGTTAGAGTTGATTGATCGGCGCAAAAGAGGTTGCTATTGTGTCGTCGGGGCTTGTTGTTGCTGCTGGAGGTCATGGTGGAGTTGTTGGCATATAGGAGAAGTCATCGGTGATGAAAGGAATGGTGTAAGGTGGTTGGTCGACTTACTGTAGGGAGGGTGAGAGAGAGAGAGAGAGAGAGAGAGAGAGAGAGAGAGAACACTACATCGTGAAGGCTACCAGTGACAACTCTATATATTTAAAATGTTATAACAATAGTTCTATAATATTGTTCTTATATGTTGACAACATCTTAATAGTTGACAACAACAAATAGATGATTGATACTGCTAAAAAGTGATTATCATCAATTCTTAAAATGAAAGACATAAGTGAGACCAGCTATGTGTGTTTGGTATGAAAATCATAAGAGATCACACTAAAAGATTTTGGGTTTAATTCAAGAGACTTATATAAAAAAAAAAAATGTTAAAGTGTTATCACATGCAAGATAGCAAACCAATAGACACCCCTAGTGATAAATGTTTGATCCTAAATAGTGATATGTGTCCTAAGACTCTAGGAAAAAAAGAAAATGCTTAGAGTATCTCATGTCAATGTTGTCAGTAGTTTCATGTATGCAATGATATGCACATGTCCCCTTAGATGTCATGTCATTAGATTTGTTAGCCGGTATCAATCAAATTCTAGTATGAAACACTGAACGGTATAAAAGAGGATTCTATGATATTTGAAAGGAACTTCAAATTGCATGTGTATGTTACCAATAAAAGAAAGATTTACAATTGATTGGTTACTCTGATTTTGATTGGGGAGGAGATGTCAACAAATCTAAATCAACTTCAAGACATGCTTTCTTGCTTAATGTAAGCGCAATACCATGGAGGAGCAAGAAACAATCTTATATAGCCTTGTCTACCATGAAAGCTGGGTATGTAGATTATTACACGGCAACATAAGATGCTGTTTAGTTAAAAAAATTCTTGTGTCATTTGAAAATTATCAAATTAGTATTAGATCCAATGATAATTTATTGTGATAACACTACTGCAATAATTGTGGCCAAAGATCCAAAATACTATGGAAAGACCAAACATATATTGACCATGATATGATCCTAAAACATATTTCTACAAATTCTATGGTTTCAAATTCACTCACAAATCCAATAACAAGGTATGTATTTGTTAGACATGTGAAATCTCTTAGACTATGTAGAATGTAATTAGTAATATAATTAATTTTAAGGATCATACAAAGGTTGATAGTGATTAAGTAATGAATAAATGTCATTTGAATATCATTTTATTAATTATTTGTCTTTTGGATTATATTGAGTATCGTATAATACAATTTGTTAAAGTATGTCAATAGACTTAAATCGACTCACTCACAAGAGAAATCGTCTCTAACATTTATAAGGTGCGTAAAGATGAGGTTAATTGAGTTTTAATGCTCAGAACATAACTTAGGCATAGTGAGAGCAATTTTAACTCAAAATAATTACTAAAAATCATTGTTGGTTGGGACTAATATAATGCTCTTAAATAAAAGAATCAACATTAATGAGTTTCCACCATTCATGTGTCTATTATGATTGATGTCGAGTATGAAAATATTCATTTGCCACTAATGACAGTGAACAAATGAGAATTTCTGATTTAAAATCTATGTTTTTAGGAACAGCACGACTGAGACTCATATGATGTATTTCCCCTAACAAGTAGATCAATGACATACACTATTTGTCTGTAAAAAAAAAATGAGTATGATCCACTATAACATGTATTTCATACTAAATGTGTTGACAACCATTATAGGAATGGATTCTTGCTTCTTTAGTATGTAAGTTGTGGAGATCATATCTAAGATCTCAAAATCTTATCCTTTGTGACTTTTGACTATATCATGAGGTGATATACACTATTTGTCTGTAAAAAAGAAAATAAGTATGATCCACTATAACATGTATTTCATACTAAATGTGTTGACAACCATTATAGGAGTAAAAAATGGATTCTTGCTTCTTTACTATGTAAGTTGTGGAGATCATATCTAAGATCTCAAAATCTTACCCTTTGTGACTTTTGACTATATCATGAGGTGATGAATAAATGATCGTTATTTTATGAGTATATTTCATGATCATGGAATGATTTAACTTGAAGGTATACTCTTAGAAAAATGAGTTAATTCTAATCTAAGTGATGTGAGGGTGAAAGAAAATATAATTTTAGTTCTCCACTTGTTACTTGTATTCACCAGCCAGGATTATATCACTTGAATAAATTTGATATGATCTAGAATACATGTAATTGTCATGATGGATTGATTATAAAATTCTTGAGGGATTGAATTATATTAATTCATGTGTAACTAAAAATGTTTGGGTATATATTAGTACACTTTAAGGAATAATTAATTATAAGGTTGATGTCTCCTACATGGCTTATATTAGGTTTATATATATTGGAGCTCCTTTGTGTGCGCGCGAGCTTCAGATCACACAATTTGCTCGTCAAGTATAAAATTTATGTGTAAATTTGAAAGATAATGTATTGGATAAATTTAATTCTTCATAGGCGAGTGACAAATGTTGATTATTGGATTGAGCCTGATTTGCCTATAAGAGATGATTTTGGTCAAGTTACTAAAAAAATAATTATTTCTCTATTTATATAAATAGGGATATAACTCACCATGAAAATACATATTTTTATTATTGAAAGAACATAATTATCTCTCTTTCATTGCCTCTCAATTCTCTACATTAGCTTGACAAGATCTACAAAGATGTTCGTATTGTGAAATATCACTTTGATTCTAGCAATTAAAGTGACACTAAAATGATTTGTCTGGGAATAAAAAATTGATTTTTCAAAAGTAAGTTTTTTTCTTCTGATTCTACAAAATATATTAAAATATAAATTTTTTTCTATAATTTTTTTTATTGGAGTGTGTGTGTATATGAAAAAACACACACCAAATTTTACCATTTAAAAAGTCACATGAGATCATCTTCAACAAAAAGGTAAAAGAAAAACTAAATGAGAATAACTTTCACTTTAATTTTTCTTTTTTTTCACAATTTCTAGAAATTCCAGCAACATTGCTAAATCAATAAGTGGTTTTTCTCGCAATTAAATGTTATTTCTACACAATTTGAAAAAAAATCTAAAATATAAAGAAAATACAAATAACTATTATTTCCATGCCTACTTCAAATCTCAAAAAGCACCTTGTCTTAAGTGTTTATTTGAGAGTGTGGTAGAAGTTTTTTAAAATGTTTTTCATTCAGAAATATATTAAAATAGTATTTTTTTTTATTTTTATAAATTATACTTGACATCAACACATGAAAATGATCTAAAATTATAAAATAAAAATAAAAATAAAAATATTTTTCTAAAATGCTTTTAAAATACAATGTCAAATAAATGCATTAGAAGAACAAAAAGCAACTACTTTTTATATGACATTTTTACTTCTTCATTCATTCAATATTTAATTACAATAAATTACTCATATTAATTGTACAATTAATATATGATTATATTATATTTGAATTAATTACATTAGCTCAAGTAAAGTAATTGTATATTAAAAATAAAAATATTTTTAAAATAACACTTGTCACTGGAGTACGATTAAAAAACAAACTATATTTATATTATTTAAAATAATCATTTAGGCTTTTCATTTAACCACTTTATATGAGAAACTCTTATGAACTTAGTTTTTCTAAATAATTTCTTCACTAAAAGATGTTTCTGATATTTATAATAACAACTATTTTTAAAAAAAAATCACTTGAAAATATATTAATATAATATATATATATTTTATATTAATGTATCAAAATAATAATAAAAATCAATCTCAGATATATTTTTTTGTGATGCCACTTGAACAAACACGCCACGAATCTCCCGAGCCTAGCCATATAATGTGGGTGTTTGGCTCTGCGGTGCGGCCTGCGTTGAGGCTCATCGCAGAGCCAAACACTCTGTTAACCAAACGACCGATTATATTTTTGTTGTGGGTCCCACAGAAAATAACGTTTCAACCGCAGGTTTTGAGAAGCATCTCAGAGATGCTTTGCAAAAAACGCAGTCGCAGTTGACACTCCTCCTTCACTGCAAGCTAAGTCTTATGCTCCCTCATGCAATGCAAAAGTTTGAGAAAATAACTAAAATCCATGAACTGCAAATTTCGAGTTTAAATTCACAGACGTTAAAACCTACCTTGTTTTCGTCTTCCTCAGCTCCGGTGGCAGCAACACTAGTCACCAAGGTAGACATCGACAGCTCCTTCTCGTCTCTCCCCCAACAGCAGCCTCTCTCTCTCTTCATTCGCCATATTATAGCAGCAAGCCCTCTCTCCTCGCCAACTCTTGCAATAGCTCCTGGCCAGCAACATCAACTCCATCGTGAGGTCCAGAAGCATCCAGCCACCACCCAAGCTTTCTTCTTCAGCTCTGGGAAGGCAACAATGAATCAGAAGAGGCGAATGGCAGCACAGCTCGGCAACTTCCAACGCCCCATCCGGACACCACAGACATTCATTTTCGACGCCACCACGACAGGGAGAACCACCTCAACCTCCTCTACCCATCGATACCGGCCGTTTACCCTATAGTCATAGTCGACCATGTTACTGTTCACGTGAACAGTAACATAGCAGAAGAATTCATGCAAAAATGAAAGGAAAAATGCACCGTTTTGTGCCTATTTTTTGAATAATTAGGCTGGGCTGGGCTGGGTTGCGCTTGGCGCCTTTGGACCACTTTGGCTGGGCCTGCCCATTTAGTTTGGGACAGGCCTAGTCCAATTTTTTTTTAAAAAAAATAAAAATTATATTAAAAAAATATAAAAAATATAAATAGAGATCAACTCTGATGAAAGTGATGTACAACAAGTGGCAGAGGTGTATATGCTCAAGAGAGAGCATCTAAAATTCAAAGGCAACTGGATTTCTACAATTCGGGTGCTGAAGCTGGAATGACGCAAAACTTACCCAGTTGATGCGTCTCGGCATTTCCGGAGGAAGTCAGGAGCTTTACTGCTGATGCATGCCATTTTTTGGACAAATTTCATTGTTTAGGCCCCAAAATCCTCTTTTTTATCATTTTATAAATGTTTTGTTTTAGTCGTGACTCTTAATTTTCAAGTCCAAATCGACTTTTGTCAATTCCAGTTTGCTTAGGATTTATTAGCCTTTTCAATTTCTGTTTTTATCTCAAATTTGCCATTGTTGGTAATTTTATTAATTAGCGTCGTTTTCTTATCTAACATGTTTAGGGCTAGGGTTTCTGCTTCAAATTGTAAGCCTCTGGCCGAATCATCTTTGAATTATTGAACAAAGTTTGAACTTTTTTGAGTGTTCCTGTCATCCTATATTTATATACGAAATATTCCTCTCATCTTGTTGCGTTTCGATTGAATATGGATAAGAAACTTGCATCTGGATTTTGCCATTATATCTCTACAACATGTAGATAGAATTATTGAAACAACACTATTTATGGATCGCAGATGTAGTTCCTGATGATATTTTACCAGATGTTGTTCACCAATCAAATAACAAGGGATCGCAGAGGCCTTAACGTATGAATTTAATTCGTGATGAAATTGCAAGTAATTTGATGGGAGAATAAAAATAAGTGTCTAATTTATTTTAATTATTAATTACATTTTATTATTATGATAATTAAATCTATAATATTTAAAAAAATATTAATGTGTGTCTTTTAAGGTAATTTCAAAAGTTGACAGCAATATGAAAAGTACGGTAACCAAACACTCAAAACTGTTTTTCATTCAACCTCAAACTCAACCATAATTTTAACTAAACACTTCAATTTTAATTTTGAATCGCAGCTAAAAACACTTTATATAAAACTGTTTTTTCTCAACCTCAACCACAACAACAATAATAGTTGTGCCAAATTGGCTCATTGATATCGGACAAGACCCGACCCGCAATTTCCTCACTAAAGTAAACTCCTTTCATCGCCGCCTTCATGATAAACGAAATCTTTGCACTCCTCCAAACTACAATCCTCCTCCTCCTCCTTCCAATCCTCCAACCTCTTCTCCGCATTTTGCACGAATCATCCCCCTTCCACTCGTATCCCGACACGCTTCAAAATACCCGTTTTTTAACCGCTTTTGTTGCACCCTCACCGAGGAGTGACCCGAACTCACCGAGCAGACGGAGGAATACATGGACGGTGGGTTCAAAGGTCGTGATGATTGACTTGGAGCACCCACCCGGCCTTCCCTGTTAAGGTTCTTTAGTCGCCGACCACCAAAAATACGCCCTTAGAAACTCCACAAAACGAATTGGTCATGGTATATCTTTTTTCTGTCGTGAAATCAAAAACCTTATTTTTTTGCTCTCGTATTAATCAGAACTTAATATCAGTAGTTATAAATCATTTGAAATACTGTGTGAATCGAGGTAGAAATGATGCCAATATAAAGTAAAAGGTCTGAGCAGAGTGAGACAACGGTGGTAGTAACGGATGCCAAAGTCTAGGGGTGGAAAAAAAGGAGAGGGCCTCTGTCCGTGTTCTGTGATATTGCATTGCGACAGTCGCAACCTCTCCTACAACAAATTTACTGTTCTCAAAGCATGAGTGCTGCGATGGGTTGAAAGAAAAGGCGCGGGCTGCATTCTAGTATTGAATGCTAACCTAGACTTCTCCCGACATTTTATTTTTTGCATCCCCTTACTTTACCTATCCGCTGGCTGCCACCGTGCTTACTGCATTGATCAAAACCTTGATGCTGATCCATAGGTTATCAATTTCTGTTAATTCTTTTATGCTTTGTATGCATGAGCATTCGATTTATGAAATAAAAATCCAAATGGGTGAGTGTTCTCTTTGGTGGTGGTTGTTGAGGTGTTTCAGGTGTTACACTAATGCTTTCATTCATGATGTGTGTGCAATATTAAAAACAACCTAATGTCGTGGAAACTGCATTGTGCTAGCTTCAGGAGAAATTAAAATGAGGGGTAGAAAAGAATGCTTGGAGACAGAAATGTTCTGTAAGCACAAGAGATTGGCGAAAAATGGCCCTTTTTTTGGTGCATTGTTGAGCAATTCACTTGGATATGATTGAAAGTATGGAAATGGTGAATTTTGATGGATGTGGGTGAATTTGGTTGAATGCGAGGTGGGGAAAATGGGACTGCATTTTTTTTTCAGAGGATGGCGTCTATCCGTTAGTGATACATGCTACATGACAGGTTCTTTGAATACCACATTAGTGCTCATGCGTGCTGTGTTTGCTAAATTCTTTGCCTGGGTTCTGGAGCATTGTTTTGAACTTGTGACGAGTCATGGTGTCACATGCTGTTGTTGGTGTAATGTTTATCAGAAACACTGAAACACAATTAAATTTAGCACATGCATGAAATAGGACATTCTTACAATACTTCTATTGAAAAGCTTAAACAATTGAAAATTTTTAGTGGAATGCTTGCAACAACCTCGATGGCAATCATGATGGTCATATGGACTGTGATCCAGTTGCTACAGCTACACAATGGCTGCTTGTGTGTGGGTCTTGATTCTAAAATCAGGAGCCTATAACTAAAGAACCTAATAATCTGACCTTCTGCATGAGGTTGTGTTTGCTGGATATTCTTCAGGGATTGCTTTTCATGCGGTTAGTATCTGAGTTCCATATGTATTCTGTTATTTTGCATATGTAATTGTTTAAAACCGGTTTTGCCTAAGTATTTAAAACAACATCAGAATTGTGAGTTTTTACATCCCAATTTTGGCTCCCCGGTCCAATTGTAATTTTTGGCAATGGAGAAGAAACATTACCTTTGCTTCTGCATCTGTACTACCACCACCATCATCAGGTCCATCACAATTGTTTGTGCTTACTAAGTCATGTATCAATCTCGCAAGCCCTTGCGCCACAAATCCATCTAGCCAATAAATATTTTGATTTGTTGGGTCCAAGTGAGCCCAGCCAAGAAATTTTAACTTTCTTCAATTGGTTAATTGAATTTATGATGTTTGCAGCTATATGATTATGCCATCATGTTATTGTAGGGGGCACACAGTAGAGACGATCAATGTATTGACTGTGCTGCAAAAGGATATGTTTTTTTCCTAAAATCTATGTTGTGGTTGCCACAGATAATATGAGTTTGCAAAAAGCTCGGGTTTCGGAGGATAATATGGTTGACAGGGTAGGCCATTTGTGGTTTAACTTCTTACTGTTTTTGCTCTTGTAGGGTTCCATAATTTGATATAATGATATAGTTTCTGGTTTCCATTTTGGAATTTATGGCTGACTGAATTGTTGGCTGTGAGTGTGTGTGAATAGTTTTAGTTTGAAGTTTGATAAAACAATGTAATAAAAAAGGTGATAGAAATAATTAGTTTGCACTTGAAAGTTTTGCTGGCTTAATGATGAATCATTTTGGATCCCCAAGTGACATGAACTCTTATTCATGAACCAAAGTTGAAAAATTGGAGCAACTATCTGAGGATTACCTCACTTTTGAGTGCTGTCAGCCTACCTGTTAGATTGAGGACGGGAAAAAATGTAATCAGCTTTTCTTCCAAGTAATTCCTGGTTTCATGGATAAGTTGAATTTTCGCATTGCTTCTTGTATGTAGTTCTCCTTACAGCATTGCCGCTGATTTATCATCTTTTTAATGCTGAGCTTGATTACAGATTCAAGAAGCACATTTACCTAGGGATATAAATGTGTAATGGAATATATTGAAATTCAAGTTAAGTTTGTTTTGAGAGGAGAGGATGCAACGGGTGAAGTTGAACTGGTTTTATAGCTTCCAACTATAATGGAAATTGTCTATCATTGTTTCTTTTTTCTCGGGCTTTCTTTTTTGATTGCTTGTAGGATTTCTGATTCTCACCTGAGACAAAGTTGATGGCACATTTTCTTTTCCTTTAATTTTTGGCTGATTTATTTTGGGTTGCCCAATTTTGAAATGGCTATTATTGCAAGACTGGGTGAAAGGGGCTCTGCATGCTGTTCTTGCCGGTCTACAGTATGTTTTGCATAAAAATCACGATAGGTAATGATGAGTTATTTTGGGTCCATTAGTCTTTTGAACTTCTATTGTTCATGAGTCAAAGTTGAATGATTGAACTATCTGAGTGTCTCATGAGTTGTGCTGTAAGGTCACCTATTAGATTGAGAAAATGTTATTTTTCTTTTAAATCGAATCCTTAAGTTGATTTTTCACAGCAATAGCTGTTTTTGATTCCTAACTCAAGTCTTGTAGAGGATATGATTTTTTATTTATTTCTATAGCTAGTTTGTGGTTCTGATTCTCTCTGAGAGTAAGATCATAGTATATTTCTTTGCGCTCTACATCTTGGCTGGTTTATTTTAGATCGTACAATTTTGAAGTGGATTTTTATCGTAGAGGGGGTCCCTGTGCTATTCATGCAAATCTACAAAAGCAGAGAAGTCAGTCAGTCATACCTAACCTCTGTTGGGACAATTTCATCAGCAATGTCTCATGCACCATGGCTAATGATTAGAATCAGACCTCAACTGGTATAATTTCTATTATGAATTTTATCTCTCCAAGCCATCACTGTTTTAAGAAAGTGTAAATTGATTTATACTCATTGTGTTTGTCTAAAAAATCTTAGGTTCTTAGCAATGGCCCTGGGGCTTGTGTTCCTCTGTTTAACTGCACTCCTGTTCAAGGTAAGATGTCTTTCCTCTCAGTGTTTAATCTCTGCATTTTGTATCTCTGATATAGTATTGGAGTTAATCATGTAACCTTGTCAACTTTACCTGCATATAGCATGGATTATTAGCCATCTGTTTTTTTATGTCGAGTGTAGCAAGGGTGAAAAAGCTCTCTTTAAGCGGTTTGCTTCTTTACTGGTTGTGCATAGCTGACAAGCTCTTTGTGCAATGGCTGCAACTACAGAGAAAACATCCTCAGTCTCACTATGTTGGCTGTCTCATGCGGTTGATCTGCTATACTACTGGCATGGGTGCTCGCTAAACCTCCTAGTCTTGTAGTTTAATCTGCGATTTTTTTCATATTTCTTTTTTATTGGTATTCTAGATGTGGTACATGTTAGGCATCAGTATCATTTGTTTCTATGTCCTGAAATATCTTTTGAGATATTCAATTTCATGATGGGATCAAACAGTACACTATTTTTTATTTATTTTTTGCATCTGCTAGATTACCAAGCCATACACCCATTGCATTGAACAACCACAAAAGAAGAGAATAGAGAATTATTTTTTACTGTTTCAGGATGTTTTCCACAATTATACTGCAGAGAATTTTCTTTTTAATGCAGTTTAGCCAATATGCTATCTTTCTGGTGGCATTCTTCATTGTTTTTGTGATGACAAAAATACTATCCTGTGACACAGTTTGGTTTAGAATAAACAATTTCAAATTCATTAGGTCCAGGGACCCTCAGCAATCTATAAGCAAATCAATGTTAATAGCCAATATGCTATTGCATTTTCAGATAGAAGTTGGACCTGGATGTTGTTTTCAGTATCATGTCCCATAGGATGGATAAGTGAAAAGTATATGGTTGGTTGAAGTTCTCTGTTTGTAAGAACATATTCCTTGAGATTATGCCTTTGTGCTCGAGTCTCTGGTTTGTTTTGGCATTGGTGATGTGAAAACAAATATTTATTTGTGCAACTGCTTGGAAATGTACCTATATCGGCTGCAATGGAAATTCTTGTGTCCCTATACCCGGACCTGATTTTTTTATGGATGAATCTGGGATATATTTTGTTAAGCATTCATCTGCTTCTTATGTGTTTGGCGCTTTCATTGGATGGATATGATGGCATACTCATTCCTGTATATGTCGGATGCTTCAGTCATATGTTGTTTACAACCCCGATGTAATTTCAAAGGAGCTGGTATGCAATAGAGGCTAAGCTTGGCTTAGTTGATTGCAATCATGATGTATGAACAGTAACAGCAGTCTCTTCATGCCGAATTGCACCTCCTCATGAAGGTATTTTTTTCTCGTGTGAGTTTTCATTGAAGCTCATAAAGTCTTCCTCCTTGCACTCAAGTTCTCAGTGTTTGGTTTCTTCCCAAACCTACTTGTGGCGTCAAAATCATAAGGCGAAATGATTTTCTGTTTTTAAATAGTTAGGTGAATGGAAGCTGGACTTCCCTTTTGTTCTCACGAAAAGGATATGACAGTCATTATTGTGTTTTAGGTTGGAACTTGGGGTTGGTCAGGTTCCCTAACACGACTGGAAAAACATAGTGCATAGGATCAGTTCCAATCCAATACTAGCGTGTGGAAATAAAAAAGTTGTCTTCTCTGATTGCCCCCCCTGTTGTCGGACTTTTTTTCTGGAGGATGTGATTTTCTGGGATATATTCATTTCCATATAGATGATGAATCACATTGCCTTCCTCCTTGGCAAGTTGATAGCGATGGTTTATTACGTCACTACGTACAATTGTATGCAGTATTAGTGTTCGCTTTCAGTCGTGATCATGAAATGCCACTCCCATTTCTGATAATTCCAATCTCTTGCCTGGTTGGCATTATTGCTTAAATTTCTGGGACTCTTTTGGTGGCTTAAACCACAAAAAAAAGTGGAGTGATTTGATTGGCTCGTTTTGACCCATCTGTCTTTTAAGAAGTTTTTTCTGCTGTGTTTTTATTTAAAATGATATTTTAATATATTTTCAGATAATAATTTAAATAAAAAATATTTTGAAAAAGAACTCTATTATATTCTTAAAATGCTTAAATAAATAATAGTAAGATTTAATAAATACAAGTAGCACGTGGAGTGCTCTTGAATGGTGGCTTTAGGATATGTTTAGTATTATTTTTGTTTTTATAGTTTAAATTAAAAAAAAATGATTTCATAAAAAGTATTTTAACTACGATTCAAAATAATTTTTGAAATGTTTGGTTAAAACTGTGGTTGATTTTGAAGTTAATGAAAAACAGTTTAAAATGTTTGGTTACCAAGCTTTTGATATTGCTTTCAACTTATGAAATTAATTTAAAAAGCATAGAAATATACACATATTTATTTATTTATTTAAATAAATATTGTATTAATAATCATAATTTCATAATTTAATGAATAATTTAAGTAAACTGAATATTTTTTTATTCTCCCATCAAACTACTTGTAATTCCATCACGAACTAAATCCACACGTGAAGGTCTCTGCGATCCTTGACTATTTGATTGAGGAACATCTAGTAAAATATCATCTGAAATAAAATTAGAATTGTGAGCTAAAGTTATATTGTGATATACTTTTAATATATTTATTTACATTTTAATTAATTTTTTAGATTTTAATATTAAAAAAAAAAATAAAGTAATATATTTCCCCTCTTTCCCCCTCTCTCAACTTATCTCAACTTAAATTGAAAAACAGGTATTAACTGTTTATTGTAGAACGTGGCTTGCATTAAATAATTGCGTGAGCTCCATGTCTAATTTTTACTTTTAAAAGTTAACGAAACACTCAAATTTTTGGTTTTTTACAATCTTTGATTGCACCACAAAAACAAACAAACACCCACTTATTATTGAAAACGTGGGTGACTAACTCCTTAAAAGAACTTGTGATTATAAAGAAGACTAGGGGTAGTGCGTTTTTAGTCATAAACTAAAGAAAACAAAATCTAATGTCGGCCCAGTGAGTGTGTAGTCTATTCTTAAAAGTGCTTTAGTTTTTACAGTTATAATTTTAAAAAACTATTTTCAATTGTAGTTTTTAAAAAGTAAATTGAAAAATATATATTTTTAATTAAAAGTACAATGTGATGAATAAGAAAATAGGTTATGAGAGATTATTTGCCTGTACATTGCACTAAATTTTTTTTTATGTAAAAACTAATTAATTTTATAAGTGTTGTAACTTGTTATTTTAATATTTAATTGGTAACATTATAATTAATAAACTTGTTAAAAATGAGTTACTTTTTTGCATAAAAGTAATTGAATGTTGTTACTTTTCAAATTGTTTTGATAATATTTAATTGGTAAATTGTAAAATTATAATCGATAAAATTAATTGAAAATGAGCTATGTACTTTGTGTAATACACTAATTGATTGTTATGTATATTTATTTGTTTGCTTAATTATTTCATAAGCAAATAATAAATTATCATAATTATTATAAATGTTATTATGAACATTATTGCAGATATTTAATATTCAAATTATTAGTGGTCATGCTATCGTTGCCACTCTCATTATTGCAATAAAAAGAAATGAAAGTATTTGTTTTTTTAAGATTTATTCTTTATATTATTATATTTTATGTGATATTAGAACACTGATAAATAAACAATTTGATATTCTTTTAAAAACATCCACTCATATATATATATATATAAGGCATTAATATTAAACAAATATCAAAATATGTAATCATTCTAAATTGTTCAAGGAAAAGTATCTTTAAAATAACTATAACTGAAAAATAGTTTTGGTGACGTTAAATGAGAATAAATTCTTTTTTTATACATGTATAATAAATCTTCTATTATTAGTGATTTGTTATATTTATGTTTCCTTCATTTTTTTTTTTGTTTATATGTATCTTGACATATTTTTAGTTTAAAATGATTTTTATTTAAAAAGAAATTAAATTATTTTTTTTATGTTTTATTCTTCAAATTATTATATTAAAAGTATTTCAGAACAATAAGATTAAAATAATTTAAAAAAAAAAACCTAGTTCATTTTTTATGTATATATATTTCAAGGCGATGATATTAAACAAATATCAAAATATACAATTATTTTTAAGAGAAAAAAACATTAAAAATAATTGTTATTATTATTAAAAATGCTTTATTAATAACAAAATGAATATCAATAAAAATTAAATAATTAAAAGGTTTGTATGTTGATTATTTTACTTGCGATTATCATTATGATTGATAATGTCATTATTATAGTTATGGTTATAACACAAAATTATCATTAATATCAGTGCTAAAATAATAAAAATTATTAAATTACCTCAAGAAATATCAAAAACTCTTATTATTATTGGTCATACTATCGTTTACACCATTATTATTGTTAGAAAAAAAAAATTATTTTTTTATTTTACAAGATTTATTCCTCATATTATTATATTAATATTTAAATGCTTTATTTATAATAAAATAAATATAATAAAAACCTAAATGATTGAAAGTCTTATAGACTAACTATTTTACTAAGATGTATAACATTATTAAAAAAAAATTTAAGAACTGTTAATACTTTTTAACATGTTAAAAAATTTGGTTCTATATGTGGCGAAGCGTAGAAGTCGCTAATATATTTTTTATTTGTAGATAATTTGACGTAATTTTTTCACATGTTTTTTTTATGTATAGCTTTGTATATTCTGTATTAACATGATTTTATTATTCTTATTATTATTATCATGATTGTTAGATTATCATAATTATTATAGTTGTTATTATAATAATTATTGTAAATAATTGATATTCTAATCATTATTCACAATATTATCGTTATCATTATCATTATAAAAGAAATGCAATTATTTTTTATTTTTAAGATTTATTTTCATATTACTATATTTGAAGTATTTTAGAATACTAAGATTAAATTAATTTGATATTTATTGGGGGGAAAATTTAGTTCATTTTATATATATATATATATATATATATATATATATTAATGTGTTAATATTACAGAAATATCAAAATATATAATTATTTTTAAGAGAAAAATCTTTGAAAATAATCGTTATCATTATTTTTAATGTATTTTACATAATAAAATAAATATATAAAAAACTAATACAATAATAATTATTGTAGTTGGTGTAAATAATTTTTCTATAGTATCCAAAATTTTATAGGCTGATTATTTCGCTCATATATATAGCATTGTAAAAAAAATCTAAAATCATTAACATTGTTTTGCATATTAAGAAATTTGTTCCTGGCTATGGCAAATTGGAGAGCAAATGACTCATATATTTTTTTATCATAGATAATTTGTCCCAATTTTTCCATCCATTCTGTCTACATGTGACATCGTATATTTTCTGTTTATGTAATATTAGTTCTAAAATATCACACATAAAAAATTTGCAAATATCAACCTTTAAGAAAAATAATATTAACTAATGAATTATTTTAATTATGATTCTCATTGTTATTATTATAATTGTTAAATTGTCATAATTATTATAGTTGTCACTATAACTATTATTTTAAATTATTAATATTCTAAATATTATTGGTCAACTACCGGTGACACCATCATTATTGTTAGAAAAATAATAATTAAATTATTATTTTTATTTTATAAGACTTATTTTTCATATTATTTTATTAAAAATATCTCAAACATTAACATTAAATTAATTTGTTTTTTCTTCATAAATACTTAGGTCACACACACACACACACACACACACACACACACACTTTTTAAGGTGTTAATATTAAATAAATATTGAAATATATAATTAGTCTAACATATTTATAAGGAAAAAAAACCTTAGAGATAATTATTTTTGTTATTTTGAATATTTTATCTATAATAATTAAAAAAAATAACACTTAAAAATATTAACGAAAAAGTAATTGAAAAACAAAATAAACGACAAAACAAAAATATATATTATTAGATTTTAAAAACTATTTGATTTTAACTATAAATAAAAATAAAAAAAACAAAAAAAAAGATCAAAAAAATAATAAACATCAATTTTCAAATGATTACCAACACAGATTCAAATTTAAACATTAAATTTAAAAACAAAAAACCTTAACAACAGAGAAATAATAAAAATAAAAAATAAAAACAAATAGCGTATTTGTATAAACATGGACAACAATAGGAACCATTTAAGAAATATATATATATATAAAAGAATTAAAATCAAATTAAAGATTAAAATTAAAAGTGTCAAAATAAAAAACAAATATATAATCATTTTTATTTAAAGATAAAATTGAAACAAATTTAAACTTTGATACCGGAAATATTAAATGATTTAATATCAATCCAAAAATTAAAAGACCAATTACCAAAATGAAACTTTAATATATAATCAATTTCAATTAGGGGATAAAATTAAAACAAATCAAAACTTCTATTACAGCAATAAGGATGATACAAAACAATCGAAGTATTAGGGACTACATTAACAACCAATAAACAATGGGGTCTAACGTTTAGTTTTGCAAGTAAGAAAGAGAAAATAAAGGAAATTCAGTAGATCACTGCCACGTCTTCGACCACCATGGAACACCATGCGATGCAACATGAGAAAGAGAAAATGATGAAGAATCATTCTAGACGTCAGATGAATATTTTTCAACGCTGTTTGACGCCGCGCATGCCTTCTAAAAGATATGCAAACGCGAAAATGGTCAGTCCATCTGGCGTTGTGCCAATAATTACTCGACCGAAAACATGATAAAAAACGGTAAATTATTGAAACACCCCTAAAGTAAACTCTTGTATTTTATCTTATATGGAGTGTATTTATGTATTTATACATTTAAAAAAATGCACAATTACCTTACTAGCCCCGATGATAACTATTTCGTTTTGTCTTATATGGGGGTATTTTGGTATTTATACATATTTTTAAAAACTATGTAATGTCATTAATACCCTCAGTGATAACTGTGTATTTTTGTCTTATATGTGGGTATTATGGTTATTTTACTGTGTATAGAAGTGTAAAAAATAAAAAATACCCTTGATTCTAAGGCTAAAAGAATTGTGCACTTCGAGGCGAAATAGTAATTTAACCATTATAATCCGTGGTATTCTGAGTCTACGTAAACAATGATTTTTACTGTACATTATTGTTTAAAATGATGATATCTTTTAGCTTTTTTTATTAATTAGGTGGTTTGAAATGTAATTTTGTATAGTGTTCAATGTAAAAGATAAAAGCTAATTTGGTAACGAAGGGTGTGTCTGGGATTGCGGTTGCTGTTGTGGTTGAGGTTGAAAAAAAATATGATTAATAATTCAAGTTACTTAGACACTTGTTTTTATTCTCCTACCAAACTACTTGTAATTTCATTCAAACTAAATCCATACATGAAAGCTTTTGTGATCCCTGAACAATTGTACACCCCCCCCATGTATATATCTACCCCAGCCTTATATATATATATATATATATTAGCGTCCCGACAAATTGAAACGTATGGAAATCAGCAATTTGTTGCTTTCCGTAAAATACCGTTTCAATGTTAATAATAATTGGGCTCCATAACTAAACTAACCTTTTTGTTTCATATCTAAATACATATTGTAGGTGCAAACTACGTTTTCAACAAAACACAATTTGCACCTCCTAAACAAACGGGCATGAAAAAAAAGAAGCTATCATTGGCTAAGATAGTCAATGTCACTACGTTGACTATCCATAAAATTAAGATGCTAATTATATATCAATATATTATATATATATATATATATAAAATAATCTTAATAAATTATATGACATCAAATGCTTTATATAAAAGAAGACAAGAAAGCTAGACTATCCGTATCGTTTTTTTCCTATTTGAAAAACAATGGAAAAAAGTTAGACTATCCATATCACTTGCCACGAAAAGTGAAGCATGGCAGTCATAACAGTTCTCTTAGTGAACTTAAAAAGGCATGTTTTATTTTTTGTAAAAAAATAAATTAATTTTTATTTTAAATTAAAAAATAATATTTTTGAATTATTTATATATACTGATGTCAAATTTTTTTTTAAAAAATATTATTTTAATATATATTAAAAAGGCATGTTTTATTTTTTTGTAAAAAATAAATTAATTTTTATTTTAAATTAAAAAATAATATTTTTAAATTATTTATATATACTGATGTCAAAATTTTTTTTTTTAAATATTATTTTAATATATATATATATATATATATATATATTAAAATAATATTTAAAAAAATAATAATTTTGACATCAGTATATATAAATAATTCAAAAATATTATATATATATATATATTTTTTTTTTCAAAAAGTATATCAATTATATGACCATTAGAGTGAAGTGACATGAGAGCTAAAGTGGGTTAAAAAGAGAGGGAAAAGGAGAACAAGGACGTCGGGATGGGGTCCGGACCGCGAAGGACCAATGCTAATTTCAGGAGAGGGAGAGGGAGCTACTCTCTGGAAACCAATGCAGGCATGGTCCAGAATATCAACTGGGCCCACCAGCTATTTACTGCGTCTATGGGGTGTTTAGGAATTTCCCAGCTGAGTATCCTCGTGTGTTTTTATTGATTATTTGACTCCATTCCATGAAGTATTCCTTTGCATGACACGTGGAAAATGATGCTTTCTTTTTCAGAGTTTCGCAAATTTCTTAAAAATATGCCGTTGAGGATTTTTTTAATGGAGATTCAATTAAGATAATAATAAAAACACTTCCAGATCTTCATTGAAATTTAAGATATCGTTTTCGAGATTAGTTTAACACAATCATTGCGTTTTAAAATATTTAAAAAAATAAAAAAATAAATTTATTTTTTATTTTCAATTAAAAAAATTAGTGTTTTAAATAATTGTAAACATATTTTTAAATATAAATCATTTTAAAAAAAAAACCTAAAAACAATCACCCAGAGAACCAGCAAGAAATCGCACATGCCACTAACAGCTTCTTATTGTTATTTCCAGTTTGATTATAAATATGGAACGAGTGCTATACAAAGAAGAAGAGCAAGTAGCGAAAACAGGAAGGTTGTGAAGATCCTGTAGAAAGTTGAAAGATTGTGTGCTATTATTTAAAAATAGGCAGCCTTGATGTATTTTATAAATAAATAAAAAATAAAAAACATGTTTATCTGATATTACAAGAAATACATAGTTTTATAAGTGTGAGTTTTCATTGTATAGTAAATTAAATAAAAGTCATGGTGAATGTTATTACATAAATATTTATTAAATCAAAAGATGACACTTGACACTTAAGATTTAATAGGTTGGTGGTATTATATTATTTAAATATATATATATATATATATATATATATATATATATATATATATATTTAATTTTGTAATTAATTTTGATATTTATAATTGTTGGGATAAAATAAAATAGCAATTATTTAGTTTAATTTAAAATATAATTGTTATATCAGTATTCATATAGATTTATTAACAATCATACTATTCCATCATAGTATTTCAAATCTATATAAATCTTTTATTACATATAAAACATATACACAACACAATCGTTTTTTTTTCTTTGTTCTTTAAGAGGATTGAACGACTTAGTTATATCTTGAAAATATTATATCTGTATGATACAAATAAATCCTTTAAAAATAATATTCTTAAACCTTTAAATATTTGTTTTTATTTTCAAAAGTTTTTTAAAATAAAAAAACATGGCAACTAACCAAGGAAGAGATGATGCAGTGAGTTAATATATTTTTTTAAATGTGTGGTTGAGATCTTTTTTTAAAATATTTTTTTGTTTAAAAATATATTAAAATAATATTTTATTATTATTATTTAAAAATTATTTTTAATATCAACACATGAAAATTATTTAAAAATATTAAAAAATAATTTAAAATAAAAAAGTTTAAAAACATTTTTAAAATATAATGATAGAAAAGGATAATACATGTGGCTATAGAGACTACTTTTTAGAAAATAGATGGTTTCAAAACAAGTAATGGATGGCATATATTGACAGGTGCAGGTCATGAAACTTAGCTATGAGGATTGTGACAAGCACGCAACATGTTTGAGAAAATGCTAGACAAAGTATCACGTGTTTAAGAAGGACCCATGGATGACATCCTTAAAACTCATTAAAAATAAATGTTACGGGTGAGATTAGGACACCCTTAACAAGACGATCAAGTCAAATCTCTCCAAGTGTCCGGTTTAATTCAATGGTTTATTAAGAGCCCTTGAAATAAACTTGTGATTTTTTTAGCTTTAGTATAAAAGGTAAATATATCTATCAACTAAACCAGCCCTGTAAAGGTTTATATCACCTGCATGTAAGGTTGGATCCTGGCTTGGCGTATATCAATGTGAACGTTTCCCTTTGCCAATGATATATGACGTGACATAAATACAGTAACATAAAGGTAATAATTGTTTTTTTTTTTTAGAAGTTTATTATAATGATATTTTTGATAGTAAAAATAAATGTTTGGCTGAATAATACAATTAATGATAAAGAGCCTATAAATAGGCATTACATAGTGCATAATGAACCCACTAACCCACACCACCATTAACCCACTAACCCATGATTCTAGCAACACAATTACCACTCTCTTAGACACCTAAACACATTCCTAAAGACTAGGTCCATTATGACTAAATCAATATAAAATAAATAAATAAATAAAACAATGAATTAAATAAATATAATAAATTTTAACCTGCAGATATCAGTTTAAAAGAAATCATCCTTCTTCAATACTCTTAATTACTGCTGATTGCGAACACATTCCAAGTAAACCACGCAATTTCACAAATACAGCAAGTTTAAGAGGTTTGGTTTGTATGTCAGCAACTTGATCTTCACTTCGGCAATAAATTAAATTGATCATGCCATCATTTTTGAGATCTCGCAAGAAGTAGTATCTCACATCAACGTGCTTGCTTCTCCCATGTAACACCGAATTTTTGGAGAGTTTGATAGCTGAGTTATTATCACAAAATACCGTTGTAGCTCCAATTTGTTAAAACTGTAGTTCTTCAAGAATTCTTCTTATCCAAATAGCTTGACAAGCACAGGCTGTGGCAGCAATAAATTCGGCTTCGGTGGTGGCCAAAACCTGAGGTGCTTCTCCTGTCATCTTGATCACCTGCATAATCGTTGTCAGTAAACCCAACCAGCTCCATCTTTTCACCTTTCTTGTAGAACAACCCAAAATCCTTAGTTCCTTGTAAGTAACGAAGGATCCTCTTGCCTGTTAGCAAGTGCATTTCCGTGGAATTTTCCATATACCTGCTGATTAGACTTACAGAATACATAATATCAGGTCTTGTTGCAGTTAAATACATTAAACTGCCAACAATTTGCTTGTAAATTGTGCTGTCCACTTTCTTCCTTTCATGATCTTTGTTGAGTTTCAAACCAAATTCAGTCGGAGTACTAACAGGATTGCAATCCTTCATCTGAAATCTTTCCAGAATATCATGCACATATTTCTTTTGAGAAATAAAAATGCCATTTACAGTTTGCATAACCTCTATGCCAAGAAAGTAATGCATCAACCCAAGATTGGACATTTCAAATTCAACCATCATAGAACTCTTGAAATCCTTAAACATATCAGCATCATTTCCAGTAAATAAAATATCATCAACATATAAGCAAGCAATAAGCAATTTCCCCTCATCTCTAATTTTAACAAATAATGAATGCTCATATGGACACTTATGAAAACCTTCTCTTAAGAAATAAGACTCAATACGACTATACCAAGCTCATGGAGCTTGTTTTAAACCATAAAGAGCCTTTTTCAAACGATATACTTTATCCTCACATCCAATCTTAATATGACCAAGAGGTTGATCAACAAATACCTACTCCTCCATGTTTCCATGCAAGAATGCTGATTTGACATCCAGCTGGAAAATAGGCCATGAATTCTTTGCAGCCAATGCAATTATCAACCAAATTGTATCATGTCTTTCAACAGGAGCAAAGACCTCCGTATAATCAATTCCATACTCTTGCTTATACCCCTTGACCACCAATCTCGCCTTATACTTATCAACCTCACCATTTGCCTTCAATTTGGTTTTGAAAACCCATTTTACACCAATGGATTTTTGTCCTGGTAGCAGATCAGTCAACTCCCAGGTGTCATTTCTTTCATTAGAATCGATCTCATCATCCATTGTTTTTCTCCATTTTTCTTCTTTGACAGCACTTTCAAAGGTCATGGGATCACAATCTGCAAACAAAGCAAAATAGGTAATTGGATCTTCAATTCCATTTACCTCATAATCTTCCATCCAAGTAGGCCTTTTACGGATACGAGGACAAGGTGGGGCTGCTGCAACAGGAGCTGCTGCCATGTTTGGGGAATTTCCAGCAGCTGTTTTGGTGCAAGGCTGCTGCAAAATGGCTGCTGCTGATGGCCCCAAATCTGCATCTAATTCAAAATCAGCATGCATAGGCTGCTGCCTATCCCAATCCCAAGTTTTCTCTTCATCAAACACAACATCACGGCTGGTCACAATCCTTTTTGTAAGAGGATTGTACAATTTATAGGCCTTGGAGCACTCACTCATGCCGAGAAACACACACTTTTCACCCTTATCATCTAGCTTCTTTCTCTTCTCATCCGGGACATGTGCATAGGCTATGCACCCAAAAATTCTGAAATACTCAACATTGGGTTTCCTCCCACTCCATGCTTCTTCAGGTGTCATGTTCTGGACTGAAAAAGTAGGGCTTCTATTCAGCACATGAATACTCCAATTTACTGCTTCCGGCCAAAATTCCTTTGGGATTTTTCCTCTAGCTAGCAAGCTTCTTACCATGTTGAGAATTGTTCTGTTTTTTCTTTCGGATACACCATTCTGCTGTGGTGTATAGCTAGCTGTTAATTCCTTGCGAATGCCATGCTCTCCACAAAAAACATCAAATTCAGTGGAACAAAATTCACCACCACGGTCTGTTCGGAGAGTCTTAATGAGCTTCCCTGCCTCATTTTCAGCTTTAGCTTTAAAGCTTTGAAACACATAAAAAGCTTCCGCCTTGTGCTGTAAAAAATAAACCCATGTCTTCCGAGTAAAATCGTCAATGAAGGTGATTAGATACTTTTTACCTCCATTTGAAGATGGACTAATTGGTCCACAAATATCTGAGTGCACCAATTCAAGAGCATGCTTTGCTCTCCACGATTTGCCTTGAGGGAATGGAGAACGATGTTGTTTGCTAACAACACAATCTTCACATATTTGTGAAGGAATATCAATTTCAGGACGACCTTTCACCATATTCTTCTGTTGAAGAGTTTTTAGGCCACTAAAATTCAAATGGCCATAACGGAAATGCCAAAGCCATATTGGGTTCTCAATTTCAGCAACAAAACAGGGTTGTGATATCACAATTTCTAAAGAAAACAACCTATTTGAGCTCATTTTCACTACTGCAATTGACCCTCTCAAAGGATCATAAATTTCACAAACACCATTTTTGATAGATAACTCATACCCTTTCTCTTGCAATTGACCAACACTTAATAAATTGCTTTTTAAATCGGGCACATAAAGCACATCAGAAATTGTTTCTACAAAACCATTCTTGGTTCTAATCTCAATATCACCCTTTCCTAATGCATCAACAGTAGAATTATCACCAAAACTAACTGTCGAATTAAAATCTTCATTTAAGTAAACAAAAGAAGACTTACACCCACACATGTGATTGCTGCAGCCCGTATCCACAAACCAAATTTTAGACCCCTGCTGCTGCTCCAGAGACCCCTGCTTCAGCTTCTGGGTTGTCTCCACAGCCATTAGTAGAGTTTCCTCTTCCCTTCTCTCGGCAAAATGTGACATTTCAGCTTTGTCATTGTGTATCCTGGCATAACACTCAGATCGGTAATGCCCAAATTTGTGACATCTAAAGCATTCAACTTTGGACTTGTCACCTTTGCCTCTATTTTGTCCCTCAACACCCCTAAAATTGCCTCTGTTCCCCTCAACACCCCTAAAATTCCCCCTGCCTCTGCCAAAATTATCAACAGCCCTAAATTGATTTCTGTAACCATCTCCCCTGTCTCGGTTCCCATCTCTTCCTCTCCCTCTGCCTCTTCCTCGAAAATTTGAGGAATGAGAATAATTTGTAGTTTTCAGGGCCTGCTCATTTGTATGTGAGCCCCGAAGCATTTTCTGCTCATGCACAAGCAGGGAGCTCTGCAGCTCATCAATGGAGAGTTTTTCAACATCTCTGGACTCTTCGATTGAACAAGCTACATAATCAAATTTTGGTGACAGTGAACGCAATATTTTTTCAACAATCACAGTATCATCCATCTTCTCACCGTGAAACCTCATCTTGTTGCATATCTCCATCGTCCTTGAACAATAATTGGTTACTGGCTCACCAATTTGCATCTGCAAAGTTTCAAAATCCCGTCGCAGGGCCTGAAGTTGTGCACGCTTCACCCTTGTCGATCCTTGATATTTCAGCTTCATGGAGTCCCATATATCTTTGGAAGTTTCTTTGCAAAGAATTGTTTCCAAAATGGGACGATCGATTGCTTGATAATTTTGCTCTTCCAGCTCTGTCTTCTGGGCTTCTGTCATAATTGCATTCGATGCTGCTGCTTCAATGCCAACTTCAACAATCGGCCAATACTCTTTTGACCGAAGAAAATTCTCCATTAACATGCTCCAATGGTCATAGTGACCATCAAAACGTGGAATGGCTGCTTGAACAAAAGAGGATTCTGATGTCATCGTCGTTCTTGAGCTGTTGTGAACGTCGTTCTTGAAAATAGCTGAAAATTGGAAGTTAGAGATTTTGTCTTTCGGGTGGTCAAGATTTGGAAAGTCTCGGTTTGAGAAAGTCAGGAATTTGGGTGGGTTTCAGTAATTTGGGTGGGTTGCTCTCGTTTCTTTCGCCTGCTCACGATCGAAATTGGAGAAGCAAATGGCTGAAATTTTGATTCTCTTGTTACTCTCATCTCTCTCCTCTCGGGAAAAATATTTGGGAAATTTAGGAATTGTTGAAAATGTGGGCAAGGATTTTTGGCTCTTTCTTACTTTCACTCTTGTCTGCACACAATTGCAAAGTAAAAGGATTTCTGGATTTTGGCAATATTTGGTTCTTTCGTGAGGTAGGGATTTTAGGTTGCTCACAGGTAAGGATTTTAGGGATGTGGGAATTTTTTTTTTTTTGACTAACACACGTAAGGCTCTGATACCACTGATAGTAAAAATAAATGTTTGGCTGAATAATACAATTAATGATAAAGAGCCTATAAATAGGCATTACATAGTGCATAATGAACCCACTAACCCACACCACCATTAACCCACTAACCCATGATTCTAGCAACACAATTACCACTCTCTTAGACACCTAAACACATTCCTAAAGACTAGGTTCATTATGACTAAATCAATATAAAATAAATAAATAAATAAAACAATGAATTAAATAAATATAATAAATTTTAACAATTTTTTATTATTTTTAATAAACTATTTTTTATATTAGTATATTAATATAACCTGAAAACACTCAAAAAAAAAAAATTAATTGATAGCAAAGAAAATATTTTTTTTTCTCAAAATTTTTAATATGAATAAAAAAAAAAGACTGTAAGTAAATAAAATATACATTATTCTCTATTCTTTTGATCTTATAATTATTGGTCGTGATCTAGTAACCTTTCTGCATGAAGATTAAATGAACTTATCCTTCCACTTTGTTATAGACTAGAAAAGTCTCGATCCACGAAATTGTAGAGAAAATCTTGTTAAAAGAAAAGTATGGATCGAAATTACTACGTAGTTTTAGTGAGTTTCAGTGCATGGCTATTTCAATACTAATGAATTATATTATCCAAAAATTTAAATTGCAATATGAGGATCTACAATATAATTTATATTATTCTCTAATATATTTTCTCAAGTGAAATTTTTTTGGGTTTGAAACTTGCACATACCCACACTATCTTGTGCTTGATTATTTTATCAAATAGAATGATATAGTGAAATTCGAACTCGTGATCGCTGGATCAACAAAGCTCTGATACCATATTAAGGAATCATCTCACCTACAAATTTAAGCTAATATGTGAGACCCTAAAATATGATTTATATTATTTTCTAACAACCAAGTTTAGTTTCGCACGAGACTATAGAGTTTATGTACTCTATGATTTCAAATTCGAGTCTTATATTTATCAATATAATATTTATTAAAAATTTATATAATTATTAATTTAAATACTTAGTTGGAATATATACAAATTAGTCCGAATATCTATATTAATTAAAAAGAAAGAGTCTGACATCTCTTGATAAGAGGTTGAAAGGTAAGGGTGAATTATCACATAAGTGGTTATTGCAAAGACAGTTTTCAAGAGTACAGAAGTTGATATTAAAAGATAATTGATAGGTTAATAAATAAAGGGTTAAGTAAGTGGGGATATAGATAAAATAATAAAATTATTAGTGATGACTTTATTATTCTCATTGTAACAAGTCATAATGAATATTTTTTAGGCTGCAAGTTAATAATCTAAATTAGTAATTAACTAAACATAAATTTAATAATTAGAATAAACTATTAAACAATGATTAATGCATTAGAAAAAATTAAACTCGAAATATTTTTTTAATATTAAATAAATAAAATATGGTAATAAAAACAAAATCTCATTATAAATTTGTTTCATGTACTCTTAGATATCTAATTTTCACAAATTATTGGTATATTTCAATCATAATTTCAAACACATAGTTTTCTCTCGTATGAATAAATTATCTGGTTTATCATATATATTTAAAAATATTGAAATCTATACTTTTCCTCCCATCTAAAATTACAATAAAATTTTATTTGTAACTCCATATATATCTAAAACAATACATGAATGTCTAGTTTGACTAGTTTGAAAAGGTTTATCTAGTAACTTTGACTCTTTCAAGTAACATGTTTCTTAATTTTATTTAATTTAATAATTTAACAAAATATATTTTTATGTGCCTAATATTTTTCTATAAAATTTCAACTAGATTCAATATATTTCTTGAAAGATATGTTTAATCTTATAAAATCATCAATAAAAATTATAAGGCCAAATTTGAAATTAACTTAGTTGTTCATATCACAAATTTAATAAGTTGTAAAATCAGATCAATTTTACTGATTTTGGATAAATTAAATTAAATTTTATTAATTTTAAAATTTAATATAATTTAATACGTAAATACATGTTGATTTATAAAGTCATAGAAATTTAAACTGCAAGGTGAGGATCCGAAATATAATTTATATTATTCTTTAACACATCTTCTCAAGTAAAATCTTTTTGGGTTTGAAACTTGCACAGATCTATATTATCTCGTGCTTGATTATTTTATTAAATAGAATGATGTAGTGAAATTCGAACTCGTAACCGCCGGATCAACAAAGCTCTGATATCATATTAAGGAACTATCTCACCTAAAAACTTAAGTTGAAATGTGAGACCCTAAAATATGATTTATATTATTTTCTAAAAACCAAGTTTGGTTTCGCATGAGACTATAGAGTTTATATACTCTGTGATTTCAAATTCGAGTCTTATATTTATCAATATAATAATTATGAAAAATTTATATAATTATTAATTTTAATACTTAGTTAAAATATATACATATTAGCCCGAATATCTATATTAATTAAAAAAAAAAAGAGAGAGAGAGTCTGGCATCGCTTGATATGAGGTTGAAAAAGGTAAGGGTGAATTATCACATAAGTGGTTATTGCGAAGACAGTTTTTAAGAGTATAAAAGTTTATATTAAAAGATATTTGATAGGTTAATAAATAAAGGGTTAAGTAAGTGGGGATATAGATAAAATAATAAAATTTAATAGTGATGATTAGTAAGAAAATACTAAAAAAATAAATAAAAATGCTGTGTATTTCACAGGATTTTTTTTTACTTGGATTATTGGGGAGCACCTCTATGACAAGTAACCCTTCAAAATAAATCTATTGAGTTGTATATGTATATTTCTTTTTTTGAAAAAAAAAGGCGAGTGAATGTCTCTTTTATAAATAAATAATATAAATAAAAAATCTCATAGAATGAAAAAAAAAATAAAATCAAAATTTTCAATATAATCAAATTATTAAATGAGAGCAAGTCATAATGAATATCTTTTAGGTTGCAAGCTAGTGAATCTAAATTAGTAATTAACCAGACATAAATTTAATAATTAAAGTAAGCTATTAAACAATTACTGCATTAGAAAAAATTAATCTCAAAATAATTTTTTAATATTAAATAAATAAACATTGTAATAAAAACAAAGTCTCATTATAAACTTGTTTCATGTAGTTTAGATATCTATTTTTCACAAATTATTAGTATATTTCAATCATGATTTCAAACACATAATTTTCTCTCATGTGAATAAATTATTTGATTTACCATATATATTTGAAAATATTGACATGTGTATTTTTCCTTTCATCTAGAATTGCAATAAAATTTTATTTGTTACTCCATGTATATCCAAAATAATACATGAATGTTTAGTTTGACAAGTTTAAAAAGGTTTATCTAGTAATATGACTCTTTCAAATAATTTGTTTCTGAATTTTATTTAATTTAATAATTTAACAACATATATTTTTATATACCTAATATTTTTCTATAAAATTTCAACTAGATTCAATATATAGTTTGAAAGATATGTTTAATCTTATAAATAAAAATTATAAGTCCAAATTTAAAATTAACTTAGTTATTCATATCACAAATTTAATAAATTATAAAATCAGATCTGATTTTGAATAAATTAAATTAAATTTTATTAATTTTAAAATTAAATATAATTTAATACGTAAATACATGCTGATTTATAAAGTCACATAAACTTTAAAGTAAACTCGCATTTTTGATAATTGGATAAAAATGAAAGGCAATGGTCAACGACGCCGTCGTTTAGTTAACATCATTTTCACGGAAGGATGACTACGGGTTATCAATCTACATGGAAGTATGGAACACGGTTATACATACGTGCTACACGCTGTTCTTTAATTGCTTATTTCTAAAATTGGAATTTATTATTTCGAGCCTGCAAAGCTACGAAGCAATTACAATATATATATATATATATATATATATATATATATATATATATATATATATATATATATATAAACTATTTGGAAAAAATATTTAACTTGCTGCATGTTTGATATTGTGGTGTGATTATATTTTTTTAAGAAAAATAATTTTTTTATTCAAATTATTTTTTGGTGTTATTGAATCATTTTAGTACGTTGATATAAAAAATAAATTTATAAAAATATTATTTTAATATATTTTTTATTAAAAAATATTTTTTTTTAAAAATTGCTATCATGATACCGAACACTACCTTGGTTACAATAAGATTACATGTATAAAAGATGAAATGAGCTGACATACCATTATAAAGACAAAAACGCATAAATAAAATATTCAATGAAACAAATACATTTACAATGAACACCGAACATCTAAAACCCAGATTAAAAGATTAATATAATTTAATAAATGAACGAATAAACGACATTTGCAAATATTATCTACGCAATTGCATGTAAAATAAAAAAATAATTAATTTGAAAATACATATTAAATATTCACAACAAAACATAAAAATAGATATTTTATTATTCTTGAATATTTCTTTTAAATATTTAAAGCAATAAGCAAATTAGATTCATTATGAATAAAAGAAATCAAATCAAATATAAAAACAATCAAGGGTTTGATGTATTTTTTTTTTGTTATGTTTTAAAAAAGAAACCATCTATTGAAATATGTTTTTAAGGCCAAGATCAATATTTTATATAGTCTACATAATTCTCTTTCTCCTTTCTCTCTTTTTCAACCTGCTTTCTCTATTATCTCTCAATATTTAGGGCTCATTATGAACCAAAATAATTTCTTTTGCTCATTATGAGCATTAAATGAGAAATGCTATGTTTTTCGTGTTAATTTCGGTCACTTTATTTTGAAATATAACCTACAATTTTAGTTTGTAGCATTAATTTTTAAATTTAATGCTGAAAATTATCAAGACACTTTGCGTACACGAGTATTTTGAAAAATAATAATTCTTAATATGACGTCAGCATGACTTGCGATGATAAAGTAAAAAATAAAGTTTAATAATTAAAATAAATAGAAGGAATTGTTCCGGTTTAAAAGGGCGGGTACACCGATGAACAGTGAAAAACGAGTTTTATTTTAGTTTATAGTTGGAATTGGATTTGGAATAATAAATCACACCGGATTTTTTTTTTTTTTTTTTATTATTGTGTAAAAAAACTTTAAAAGAGTATTAGATGACGACAATTCCCTGGGTAAAAAAATATCTACTGTTTTTACAGATTGTTTTTTTTTTTTGCCGAACAGACTTTTGTTTACCCTCCGACACTAATTGCATGACGGAGAATGAGATTATTTTATAAAATATTTTTTTTATTTGTAAATATATTAAAATAATATATTTTAAATTATTTTTAATATCATAATAGAAAAATGTTATAAAATATTATTTTTATCTTTTTGAATAAAATATTTTTTTATATTTTTTTTCAAAAATATTTTTGAAACACATTGTCAAATAAGGCTTCTCCTTCTCTTTTATTTTGTTCTTAAACACACACATATGTATAATAGTTGAAAATATTATATTCTATATCATTGAAGATAAATATATTATATTTGCTATGATATTTTTTTTATAATATTCAATAGAAAATAAATATAAAGTAATATGAATTCATACAAGTTTCAAGTCTAGATTCATTTTTTTTTCACGTTTGAGAGGATGTTATAAAATAATATGAATTATATATTATGATCTCATTTAAGCTTTGTTTGATACTGTATCTCAAAAATATTTTTGAAAAAAATAGTTTTTTTACTTTTAATTTTTTTTAATGTTTTTAGATTATTTTTATGTACTAATATAAAAAATAATAAAATTAAAAAATATCATTTTGATGCATTTTTGAACGAAAATCAATTTAAAAAACAACTGCAACTATACTCTCAAATAAATCCTTAATAGTATAAGCTTTCAGGTATGATGCTTTATCAATATTAATAATACAACAAAGTAATTAAAATACATATTATTATTATTCAAATAAACTATAATATTGCGAAACAATGTTATTAATAGTAGAGAGAAAGGTATGTTAGTCCACGAGAAATATAAAACAGGGGCGATTAAATAAAAATAAGAAGAATTAATGTCCCTACATTAAAGGATTTGAGATTTTAGAAGGGGACCATATTAGTTTGTTTTCTGCAGCTAACCAAACACATATATTTTAAATGTATTATGTCTTGGGCCGACACTCTCCAGCAATGGAAGCCATTTAGTTGTGGGAAGTTGTCTAACAAAATGGAAAATCTAATTTGAGTTTTATAAGGGGACTCATTGTTGCCCATTTAAGTTGCTATATTATAAATAAATAATTATATACATCAATGTCACTTGTTCTTAAATAAGTAAATATGTAGCTGAATTTTAAAGTGTATTTTTCATGAGAATAATATTTTTTTATTTTTAATATTAACTTAGTGAGAAAATATAAATTATAAACCTTTATTTTTTTTAAAAAAATATTACTAGACTGCAATACCACACACCATCCAAATTGAACCTTGGATAGATAGCCTGACCGTTGATATACTTGGGACAGCATTTCAACTAGATTTTAATTTTTTTATATTAATCTTTTTTTCTGGATTATTCTGATATTCTAATATTAAAAGTATATATTTAAATAAAAAATATTTCTAAAAAATAACCTCCTTTTCACTATCCACTTAAAAAAAATACAAGCTTCACTTATATGCGTGGAACCAGACAACATATTGGTAGTGGTGTACATTTTAGGTTTCACCTGGTACTGTTTTTTACTTCTTTCAAACACTAAACTACTCCAATTATTTTTATTAAAATAATATATATTTATTTTATTTATAATTTATACCATTATAAATTTAAAATATCCTGAGTAGTAGCCAGCACAAACTGCCAATACATACAACCTCTCGGTTAAATCTCCGCCCTTGCTGCCTTATCATACCATCTCTCCCCTCTATCTCTTCCTCTTCTCGCCATTTCTTCCTGAGAGCTTCATTTCAAAACCTCTTCAACTGTTTAAGTCCTCTTCAGCATCCAAGGCCGCCCTTTAGTGCTCGCAGCTCTTTAGCCTTTTTACTTAGAATTGTTTTCCTCGTATACATATGCTTTCCTTGGCTGCAACTGAAAACCTCTCTCTCTCTCCCCTCTTCAATTCTTAAAGTTGCAGAACTCTTCTGAGTTCTGCTATCTGGTAATTATTTCTTGAATTTCATAAATAAACTGTTCTTGAACTGGTCCATGTCATTAATGTATGTCCTTGTCCAGAAACCTGCGTTTTTTCCTTTACCAGTTCTGAGATGCCCTGCTGTTTCAATCTTATGCTGTTCTTGTTTTTTTTTTTTTTTTTATTACAAATTTAAACAATAATTCTATTGGTTGGTATTGAATTCTTTCTTTCTTTCTTTATTTTGGAAGCAAGAGGGTGCTGGGATTCTATCCTCTTAACTGGACTTGTTTCGGTCCACGCAGTTATTGCAGTGAAGAATGATTTCCTTACTGCAAAAAGGAAAAGGCCCATTAATTCATTGAGTTTTGTTGAAATATAGGTACACTTAAGAGATTTCAGCTCATTTAACCAAGCAAAAGCTGAAAATGGCCCCCAGGAACAGTCGTGGCAAGGCTAAAGGAGAGAGGAAGAAGAAGGATGAGAAGGGTATCTTGATTTATTTTCCAAGAGAATATTATTTAATTTAATAAATAGATTATGAAGTCCCTTTTGAATCATTTTTATCAGTCACGAGCTAATATATCTAATGTTCTTATTGTCGACTTGTGCAGTTCTCCCTGCTGTTACTGATATCACAGTAAACCTTCCTGACGAAACTCATGTTGTTTTGAAGGTTTGGAACTCCGTAGTCATGGTTCTTAATTTATTTGGAATTATTAGCAAATTCTTTTCAAGGAATCGTCATTTTTGTTGCACTTACATTGCTAGCATCTTCTCCTCGTAGCCGTTTCTACATTCCTTATAATTTGGCAGGCATCTTTTTGTTGGTTAGGTTCTACAAGCTTTGATTCTTGGAAGGTAGCTTGAATACTTTAGTGCTCCAGCCATGGCTGTGCGTTCGCCATGAGCTCATTGGCTGTGTCGGAATCTAATTTCGTGACTGTTTTTGAGATTATTGTTTAGGTTATTTTTGCACAAAAATATATTAAAATAATATTTTTTTCAATATTGTTTTTGATATCAATATAAAAAATAATAATATAGAACTACTGGAATTTTTCAATTTAAAATAAAAAATAAAAATTTTCAAATTTTATTCCAAATAAGGAATTAGTCCATTGCTTGTTTTTGTATTTCAAAATTAGTTTTGAAAAAAAAAATATTTTTTCTATTTTTTTAAATTATTTCTATAATACCAAACATATTGTCTGTTTTTTATTGACTGAAAAAACAAAATGTGGACTTGAGACATTAATCACTGATTTTTAGAAGGCATGCATCCAATGAAAAACGTTTTGGAGACTCTAGAATCACATTCAAATAGGTGCTGGTATTTTCAACCAATTGGGTTGACAATCAGCTAGTTAGCTAGCTTTTGCGGTCCATTCATATTTTTTTAAAATCTTGATCTTTTTTAGCATTTAAAAAAAAAATACTAAAATAAATTCTATAAAATAATAAAATATTAATTTTAATACATTTCCAAAAAAGACACCACCACTAATTGGGTTGACAATTGGCTTCGTCTTTTGGTATGTATGCATCCGCCCTCTTGAATTCTGAACTCTTATTGCTAAAGCTTTGTATCGATCTTGAGCAGGGAATATCAACAGACAGAATCATAGATGTTTGCCGGCTTTTATCGGTGAATGCAGGAACGTGCTACATCACAAATTTTTCCTTGTCACATGAGGTGAAGATAATGAGAAAAAAAAAACTCTTATATTTTTTTTCTGCATATAATTCAATAAGCCCACGGTATCATGAGGGTATTTTTGAAAATATTTTTTATTCATAAATATATTAAAATAATATATATTTTTTAAAATTATTTTTAATATCAATATATAAAATATTTAAAAATATATAAAAAAATTTAAAATAAAAAATAAAAATAATTTTTATTGAATGTTGCCAAGTAATAAAAAACATAAGGTTAGTGTCGGTAATGTCCAAATGAGCAATCAATCAAGCATGGCAAGATTAATCGAAGCACTCACTTCACTATGATGTCACGTGAGCAGAAAATCTAACACGGGAAATTTTCGCCTTTTTTTGGGCATTTCCGAAAAAAGAAAGGGGCATTAAAGTAATCTGACTTTGTCATGTCTTATTGACAGGTCAGAGGATCGCGCTTAAAAGACACGGTCGACGTTTCGGCTCTCAAGCCCTGTGTTCTCGCTCTGAACGATGGTAAGAAGGAAACCCCGCCCCCCCCCCCCCCCCCAACACCAACACGTAAGCGATCGCGTCTGATGTTTACGTGCTTCCTTCACCATTTATTTTTCTCGATGTCACAGAGGACTACGATGAGGAGCTTGCAGTGGCACACGTTAGACGAGTCCTGGACATCGTGGCATGCACAACTTGCTTCGGCCCATCGGCGAGTGCGCAGGATAAGCTCAAGTCCGATGCTGGGAAGAATGCGCCGGCTGCGCAGGATAACAAGACTTCTAAGAAAACCACCACCAAATCTCCTACCCCCTCTAAGCAATCAACGTCACCAAAATCAGCATCGAAAGATGTTCCAGTGGATGCAGAAGGAGATATGAGCCACTCGTGCCCTAAGCTTGGGAGCTTTTACGAGTTCTTCTCTCTCTCGCATCTCACTCCTCCTCTTCAATGTACCCTCTCTTTCTCTCGCTAATTAAAAACAAGAGCGTAATTTTGAGATAATTGAGGGAATAACTGGAAATGATAGAAAATGTGATTGGTGTTGTTGCAGTTATAAGGAAGGCGGCGAAAAGAGAGATTGGTGAGATTTCCGTGGATGATCATCTTTTCTCGCTTGATGTAAGATTGTTTTATTTATGAATTTGTTTTTATCATTTCACAAGGCTTTTTTTCTTAATTGTTGTTGAATTGATCAGGTGAAGCTATGCAACGGGAAGCTGGTTCAAGTTGAAGCTTGCAGAAAAGGGTTTTATAGCGTTGGAAAGCAGAGGATTTTATGTCACAATCTTGTTGATTTGCTAAGGCAGCTTAGTCGAGCTTTTGATAATGTTAGTTTCACAAGCTCGATTAGTATTTTTTTTTGGGGTAGTATTCAAATTGGTGCAACCTGTATCATTTTTCGGTTTGAATCCTTTGACTTTCTGAAAAGATCATTTATTGTTTGGATAAACAGTTTATGTCCGTGCACGTGGCATTTGCTTTTCCAATATTTTTTTTTGAGCATGGAGTTTGGTCTGTAAATGAACTTCTTAGATTTATCTTTTCTTGAGATATTATGTTGGTTATCAGTTTAGACTTTGTTGAAGTGATATGGATGTCATGTCTTATGTGCCAGGCTTACGATGAGCTCATGAAAGCATTTGCTGAGCGTAACAAGGTATCTAACCTTTGTGTCGATTCTTCTCTCACAAAAGAACAAAGGAAATAAACTGTTCACTTGTAATTTAAGTATTTGTTGCTGATGTTGCAGTTGCTGTTTCCAATTTCTAATCTTTTTGTTGCTTCCTGGCCTTTTATAGTTTGGGAATCTTCCTTATGGTTTTAGAGCAAACACATGGCTTATCCCACCTGTTGCAGCACAGTTGCCCTCAGATTTCCCTCCTCTCCCTGTCGAGGATGAAACATGGGGAGGAAATGGGGGTGGTCTAGGAAGAGATGGGAAAAAAGATTTAATACCTTGGGCTGATGAGTTTTTGTTTGTCGCATCTATGCCCTGCACGACAGCTGAGGAGAGGCAGATTCGAGATAGGAAAGCCTTCCTTCTTCACAGCCTATTTGTCGATGTTGCTATTTTCAGAGCCGTTAAGGCTGTGCAACATGTAAAACTAAAGCCAGATTTACTGGCTTCAGTTGCAAACAGTGATATTCCTTACACAGAGAGAATTGGGGATTTAAGCATCACAGTTATGAAAGATGCTTCCAATGCAAGCTCCAAGTTAGACACTAAAATTGATGGGATTCAGGCAACTGGAACTGATAAGAAAAATCTAGTAGAGAGGAACCTTTTGAAAGGGATCACTGCTGATGAGAATACTGCAGCTCATGTAAGTTCCAGAAAACATGAATGATCAATGATGCTCTTCCAAGGGTTTGGGATTTTAATTTTAGTTTAATCGGTAAACCGGTGAATTTTTGAATTTTGATTGCAGGACATTGCCACCCTTGGTATTGTTAATGTAAGACACTGTGGTTTCATCGCTATTGTAAAAGTTGAGGTGAGGGAGGAAAAGAAAGCTAGTCCTCCATCCCAAAGTATTGAACTTGAACAGCCTGAAGGTGGTGCAAATGCACTTAACATCAACAGGTCCGTACCATCTTTCCTAATGATGAATAAGTGTTAAAATGAGCCACTTCCCAACAAAGTTGGTAGTTTTGTATGCAATGGATATCTTAGATGTCATTTGTCAGTCGAATCGAATACCTTCCAGTGGCTGTGCTAAGAATCGTACATAATTGCTGTATTCTTGCTTTGAACATTGTGATGGATCATTCGTTAGTTGAGAACCAGTATTTTTGATGTTTTCTATTTTGACTTGTCGAAAGATATATATCAGTCCAATAAAAGAAAATTATTCAGCTTTGATTTATTATGTTTTTGCATTTTGAGAAGTGGATCTTTTCTTGAAAAATTTTAGAATGCAATGGCGATCCAATTCTATACTGTGATATCGTTTCCATTTCAAATAAATTGTGCTGAAGTTCAATTTTAACCCTGCTTTCTCCTTAAGAATTTCATTGTGGGTGTCTGACATAGAATCTTATTTTCTCCTATCTTGGAAAATACCAATCATGTCTTGCAATTTTCAACTTAAAAATCTTCAGAGATAGAAGTCTTTGAGTGGTGATTTGATTGATTCTTTAGGTATTTGGCATGTCGGTTCTTACCGGTAAATCTATTTTTTGTTACTAGCATTTAAATCGATGAGGTTTCTACGACATGCATCCCCATACTACCTTTGTATTATTATATACCAATCTTAATGATTGTAACAACCAGAATGGAAGATATTTATACCCAAAATCTGATATTTCAGAGTTTAATATTAAAACTTCATGTTTATAGCATATGCTCCATAATTTGCTTCTCTTGTTGTTGTTTGGCTTCATTCATTATACATATATCTAACTTTGCCTTCCTTACAGCTTGAGGCTTCTTCTTTACAAAACAATACCTTCAGAGCACACAAAGCAGACATCAAATCTGCAAACTTTGGAATGCGAAGAGCTCCTTGCTTCCGAAGCAACTATAGAGAAATTGCTAGAAGAAAGTGTTGCTAGGCTTGAAGAAGAGGCACTAGAGCAGGGTCATTTGGTGAGATGGGAACTTGGAGCCTGCTGGATACAGCATTTGCAAGACCAGAAAAATACCGAAAAAGATAAGAAACCTTCCCCTGAGAAGGGCAAGAAGCCTTCTACAGAAATGGAAATGAAGGTCGAGGGACTTGGGACACCTCTTAAGTCCCTTAAGAACAAGAAAAAATCAGATGAAAGCCATGTAAAAGCGCAGTTGGAAAACTCAAGACCTGCCTTTGATGGTGCAAGCGGGGCAGTTGAAGATGCTAGATTGCCTTCCATGGAATCTCACCTTGATATTGATGCCAAAGATAATGAACTTGCACTGCAGCGGTTGTTGTCTGATTCAGCCTTTGTTCGGCTAAAAGAATCAGATACTGGACTTCATCGCAAGGTACTATTTTCTTGACTTTTCATTGCCTTATTGCCCCCCCCCTCTCCGGGTAAGGAATGAACTAACCCATGAAGTAATTGACAGTCTCTGCGAGAGCTAATCGACTTGTCTCAAAAATATTACACCGAAGTTGCTCTTCCTAAACTGGTACTTGACCTTTTTCATTAAATTATATCAACATCGCCTGCATTTCTAGAAGCTCACTACAGTTCCTAGATTGAGTACTGATAATGGAACACAGGTAGCAGATTTTGGTTCACTGGAGCTTTCACCCGTAGATGGCCGGACTCTAACTGATTTTATGCATACTAGAGGTCTTCAGATGCGCTCCCTGGGACATGTTGTAAGTTCTCTCTCTCTCTCTTATCATACTGTTACCGTTATTTTTTAATCTTCTACACAGTTTAGATACATTTATCTGTCAATGAAGTTTCATATCTACCTTCTTTTTGGACATAATTATGTTCAACTTTAAGGAATGCATTTGTTTTTTTGCTTTTTTAAAAACCTTGTTTGTGCAATAACAATCCAGTTTTTCTGAGATTTTCCAATCAGATCCATGTATATTAATGTTTGACAATGAGATCTGTTAACCTGCCACTGTTCATTGTATAAACATGCATCGTTGTTGTCTTGAGCCGGTGCTCATGTTAATTGTATGTGATCCATATAGTTTTGGAAGGCCTTTTCTAGACACTTAGGCGTGCTTGAAACACAGCTGAGATAGATAGCCCTGAGGCATTAATTTTTGAGCGGTAATATTGTGTTGCCTAGGCTTCACAAGATACTGAGCAAACTTCACAAGATAAGTTGCATGCCTTTAAGATCTTTGTTTGCAGCGTCTGCTCTTGAGGGCATAGTCATTTGCTCCTAAACAATTGACTCAAGGCAGGGCAGCTCACTTTTTGCCAATTGTAGCATAACTGACAGGGTTGATCACTACATATAATTGTTTCCCCTTTTTTGCACATGCAGCAAAAACTCTCACCTGTTTTATCTTCATGCGTGTGCATTTACTGCACCATTTAAACTTAAATGTTTATTTCAAATTCTGCTAAATGTTAAAGTTACTTATAGCCAATTTTATTATAAAACCAATATTTGTGAGGTTTACGCCTCAACCCCTTGAGAGACTTATGCTGCTCCTCTGAGGAGGTTATGCGCCTCCCCTTATGCTCTCTCCTTTTGAGACAAAAGTTGTATTTGATCCAGGGTGTTTTTAGTTTATAAGAGTTTTGAATTAACTTCATAAATGGCTACTAATATTTTTGATGTGGCTCCTTTCTTTAACTTGGAATTGTCCATAGATTTCAATTCCAGCAAGTTAATGTGTTAACAACTCTTCTTATAGTTGTCAATGTCTACCTTTTATTTTGATTTTTCATGTTAGATAATTTCTGCTATTTATTTATATTATAAACCAGGCAAAGCTTTCCGAAAAGCTGTCACATGTGCAGTCACTTTGCATTCATGAGATGATAGTGCGAGCTTTTAAGCACATACTTCAGGCAGTGATTGCTGCTGTTATGGACCATGAGAAAATTGCTGTATCAATAGCCGCTGCATTAAATTTGATGCTTGGGGTTCCTGAAAGTAGAAATTCAATCGAGTCTTTACATGTCCATCCTCTTGTATGGAGATGGCTGGAGGTATTTTTGAAGAAGAGATATGAATGGGATCTTAGCAGCTCAAACTTCAAAGATGTGAGGAAATTTGCAATCCTACGTGGGCTGTGCCACAAGGTATATATCTGCACGTGCTCTAGATTGCATGGCAAGTGGGATATAGGGACTCAAATTTGTTTAATCTACAAGAAGTTTGATTCTTTCCCAGTTTTGGTATTCTAACAAGGTATATATCTGCATGTGCTCTAGAATACATAGCAAGTGGGATATAAAGACTCAAAATTGTTTAATCTACAAGAAGCTTGATTCTTTCCCATTTTTTGTATTCTAACAAGTTGTAGGATGCATCATTGGGAATTAATTCATTGAGACTAAAGTTTTCTTTGATCCAGGGTGTTTTTAGTTTATAAGAGTTTTGAATTAACTTCATAAATGGCTGCTAATATTTTTGATTTGGCTCCTTTCTTTAACTTAGAATTGTCCATAGTTTTCAATTCCAGCAAGTTAATGTGTTAACAACTCTTCTTATAATTGTCATTGTAAACCTGTAAAGCATTGGCTTTAAAGCACAGTATTGTATTTCACCCCTGATTGCGGCATTCCTCCAAATGAAACAATACATTTTAAATGAATTGATTTCATATTCTTGTATACGCAGCTAATCTTTTACTCGATTTGAGAAAATCAAAACAGGGACATGCATAAACTGACGCTCTTATGTCTTCTCCCATCCTCTCAGGTGGGCATTGAGCTGGTTCCAAGGGATTTTGATATGGATTCTCCACATCCATTCAGAAAGTCAGATGTTGCCAGTCTGGTCCCTGTGCATAAGGTTATTACTAGTGATTAAAGTGGATATGCTTTTCTCCTTATAATCCATATTGACTTGTACCCTTTTATTTTCAGCAAGCAGCATGCTCCTCCGCAGATGGAAGGCAACTTCTGGAATCATCAAAAACAGCTCTAGACAAAGGAAAACTTGAAGATGCAGTCACCTATGGGACAAGGGTTGGTGGCTTCTGAAATTATACTTCTTATATTCTCTTTGTAAAGGACATAGTTGTCATGGCTCCTGTCTTGATAATTATTTACCTGTTTTTCCCCATGTCAACAAGATGCTTCACCAACCATTTAATCAACCTTTTCTATTGGTACTATAGTATAGTATATTAGCTGATTTGTATCTGTGTGTCTCCAGGCTCTTGCAAAGCTAGTGGCAGTTTGTGGTCCCTACCATCGAATGACTGCAGGAGCTTACAGCCTTCTTGCTGTAGTACTGTATCACACTGGGGACTTTAATCAGGTCTATTTATTCTTTATTTTTCCCCAATGATGTAGCTAAAAATTCTCCAGTAACACCTGGAGTATTGTCATCTTGTTAAATTGCTTATAATTAGCAGAATGACATAGTATAGTTAACAGAGTCGACCCAGAAACTATGCATTCCCTTATTGTAAGGACTTGTGTTTTGTACTGATTCAATATTCCACTCACTTTACAGGCGACTATATATCAGCAAAAAGCTTTGGATATTAATGAGAGAGAACTGGGACTTGATCATCCAGACACAATGAAAAGCTATGGGGATCTTGCTGTGTTCTATTACAGACTTCAACATACAGAGCTGGCTCTCAAGTATGTTTTATTCATTTTTACATGAGAAGTTTAGTTTTGCATGCTACTATGTAATTCATGTTTCGCATTCATTACCTTTTGATCTGATTCTGGTTTGATGTCAAATAATTGTCTCCTGGACTACTTGATCATATTCAAATATCTATGTTTATAGTAATCAGAATGATGATTGCTCTCGTGGTGATTCTGCACCGTAGATGTTAGATATCAAATGCTTGTTTGTGCCCGTTTTGATTATAATACTATGGGACATAGTTCTTCTTCTTCTTTTTTGATAGACAAGGTTCTTATTTATATTGCATAAACAAAGTTCCTTCTTTTTATTGTTATTTTAGATTTCTTTTGAGTGTGATAAGATCTTAGCTGGCTTTTCCGAAGTTTTTACACTTCTTTTGTGAGTTCTGGGAGATACCAGTAGTTAGATTCATATGTACCATTATTTGTTATAAATTGCTCAATGTTTTGTGTTTTACTTTTACCCTAGTGTGAGACTCCAGTACTGTTGTTGATTAGGTATGTAAAGCGTGCTTTGTATCTTTTACATCTCACATGCGGTTCATTACACCCAAACACTGCTGCAACATACATCAATGTGGCTATGATGGAGGAAGGCCTGGGGAATGTGCATGTTGCCCTCAGATATCTTCATAAAGCCCTGAAATGCAACCAAAGTTTACTCGGTCCAGACCATATTCAGGTTTTATTTTGTTCTGAAGTTTGTTTGTGTTATATTGTTTATAATATGCTGACTATTTTCTAGTTGATGACCAAAAGTAAAATGGTTGGGTAAGCATATTATATACTCAACTTGAAGTTATACATTAAGTGCAATATCCAATACCATCTTGTCAAGGATTATAACTAAACCTTGTTCTAAATTATCTTGTACATTTTGTTCACATCTACATCAAGAAACTTTCCATATTGTAATTTAGTAGCCTTAAGAATAGTCATATTGATTTCCCTTTTCCTCCTTAAATGTAAAAACCCTTGGAAGGAAAAGAAAGAAAGAAAAAGAATGTTCATAAGCATTGAGCTATTCAGATGGTCAGTATTACATCTATAAGCACTTTGCCAAATATATTGTACCAATATATGGCCAATGAAATTCCATTTTTCACTTGTTATGTGCTTATAAATGAGCTAATTACTGCATCTCTGTAAATATTAGCGCATTCTATTCTTTTGAGAAGTAACCCTATTTTTGCATGTGTGTGCGTGGTTAATAATGCCAGACAGCTGCAAGTTACCATGCAATAGCAATTGCACTCTCATTGATGGAAGCATATCCTTTGAGTGTTCAACATGAACAAACAACCTTGCAAATTCTCCGAGCAAAGCTGGGTCCAGATGATTTGCGTACTCAGGTGTCTTGCTAAATTCATCAATTAACCTGCTCCTCCCATTTCTCTCCTCCTCCTCCTCCTCCTCGGCATTCATGTTAATATCAGCTACTTTGAGCTAGAAACACTCGTTAGTATGATAGTACTAGATGTGCTAAATGAATTTGAACATCTCAAAAGTATTATATTCATTAATAATAACATATATGTGTGATCCTCTAAAGTTTGACCTACCCTTCTGGCTTGGCAATCCAAAGGTTGAAATGAAGATAGGATTGCAATTAAATAGGTCCTTGAGTTTCCTTTCAACATGACATGGAACCATGAGATGAATGACTCTAAATTGATGACTTTAAGGGTTACATGGGATTGTTTATATTCTTGTTTTATGACATAGGGATTCATTAGCAAGTTTTGAACTTTAGTAAAAGGGAATGTTTGTGTGTGTGTGTGTGTGACCAATATCCATTTGTAATTTTAAAAATTTAATGGAATGCTGCAGGATGCTGCTGCTTGGCTTGAGTATTTTGAATCTAAGGCTTTTGAACAGCAAGAAGCTGCACGAAATGGTACTAAGAAGCCTGATGCATCAATTGCTAGCAAGGGCCACCTAAGGTAAATTTAGACTAGCACTGACCTATTTCCCCATTTAATTATTTAATATAGTTTAACCTTCCTCTACTTTGACTAATCACACCATTTGGATGCTCTGCTATTAGTGTGGTTACTTGTGTTTGCATGAGAAGCAATTTATGTTCTTTTAGTTTAGTTGGAAATACCTATATGAAATTGTCATATGTTAAATTTAGCACCCACATACAAAGATGCAAGCTTGAAGTTTCTTCATGATCTTTGCTACAAGCACAAACATCACTCAGCAAGGTCTTTCGTATCACATCAGTAGCTTCCCCAAAGGGTCATCCTTTTTTTTTTTTTTTGGGGGGGGGGTCAAGAAGTATTTGCACAGAGCATCATATTTATCCTGTTAATTTTTAGTATTCGGCTACTTTTGTAATGGGTGTGCAGAATAATTTGATCTGGCTGGATGCCACTTTTGCTTTCTATTTGATTACATGCACCATGAACATGCTTTTACACATGAATGCAATCCACATATCTAGCTTATGATGCAAACTTTTGTTCAAACAGATACATATTTTGAAACTAATTTCAGTTTTTTAAATTCGGCAGTGTATCAGATTTGCTGGACTACATTAATCCAAGTCGTGATGCCAAGGGGAGAGATGTTGTGGCTGGGAAGAGAAAGAGCTATATCACAAAGGTATCTGGATATTCCTGTTTGATTAAAACAACTCTTAACTCATCACCCATGCCAATGATGTTGGGGAAAAATTATCAGTTTCTGTCCATGACATGATATTTTTTTCCTGTTAGACTGTAGCAATCCAGAATGAAATTTTTGTTGCCGTTTTCCTTCTCTTTTTGGGACTTGGGAATTTCCAAGATTTGGTTTCATGTTTTTTCAAGTTATCATCACATTTGGGGTTTGTCTGAAAGCCGAATTGTGCAACCTTGTTCTGGACTGAAAAGGAATAAATGATCACTTGTTAAGTCAACATTTGAGAGGAGCCATACTGGAACATTTGGAATACTTAGAAACAGTTCTTCCTGTATGAACTGACACTATCCTTTTGTAGGCTCAGGAAACCAGTTGTCTCTGTTATGAAGTAGAAGGACAAGAAAACAGGGCAAAATGTAGGATAGTTATGATTTTTCCTTTGACATTTTGCTTCTTTAATCTTTGTTAATATTGAAGACCTCTCACTTTTCTTGTTGTAAAAGAAGTAATGGAAAAATATGAAATGAAGAACCACTAAGCTGATATCAACCATTTCACCTAGATATATCCAGAAAATACAACTGTTTTATATGAGGTAACTTCTAAAATTTTCCTTATTACAACTTGCTTTTGCAATTTTGCTTTTCAGTTAAAGGAAAAAACCCAACCAAATGTTGCTATGACAAGTTCTGATGAATCTCCAAAAAATACTCCTAAAGAGGGTTTGGATGTGGAGATACACGTGCCCGGATACGATGCTTCCCAGGAGACCAGCTCTGTCCAAGTTGAATTCCAGACGCCCATTATGGAAGAGACTGTAGAAAACAAATCAAGCATCGTGGCTGAAGCCTTGTCCGAAACTCATGCTTTAGGAGATGATGGATGGCAACCAGTTCAAAGGCCAAGGTCAGCTGGCTCTTATGGGCGACGACTAAAGCAGCGGCGTGGGATTGTTGGCAAAGTTTATAGTTATCACAAAAAGATTGTGGATCCTGACTTGGATTACACTCATGTCAAGAATGCTAATCAGACTAGTAGGTATAACCTTTTAAAGAAACGAACACCATCTCATGGAAGTTATGGAGACCACCAAACTACCAATCCCCCTCAGGGAACCAGATCTGGGAGGAGAATAGTTAAAGCTGTAACCTACAGGGTCAAGCCTGTTCCTTCATCTAATAAAACTGCTACAGAGAATCCCAGAATTGGCAGCACTGCTCTTACTTCCTCAGAATCTGCTCCAATTTCCCCCCATAATGACATTGGTCCATTAAAGAATTCAATAGTGAGTCTTGGAAAATCCCCTTCATATAAGGAAGTAGCATTGGCCCCACCAGGGACCATTGCTAAGTTGCAGGTCTGGTTTCCCCAAAACAATGCTTCAGATAACCAGGATATTGGTGATGGAAGACTTGAGGAGACAAATGAAGTTAAAGAAATTGGTGGTCCTGTTGTAATGAGCATGGGAGATAGCAGTGTGGAGAAGGATGAGAATTCTGAATCAGATCATACAGATGATATGAAGAAGGAAACAGGTGTTGCTCTGAAAATGGAAGAACACCACTCAACTCATGTACTGGAAGAAAATTCCTCTCCGAGTATGCAAGGACCTGAATCTGGTGATATTGAGGTTCATGGAATCATACAGAATGGAATGTTGATTGACCAGATGCAAAACTCAATTGATTCTCTTCCGAAGGAACCACATGAGAAGGATTCATCTATTGGATTGGAACCACTAGTTGATCCCAACTCCACCTTGCCTGTAGTAGAGGATTTGAAGGACAAACCACTGATTTTGAATTCAGGTGATTCTCGGGGATTGCCAAATAAGAAATTGTCTGCTTCTGCCGCACCATTCAACCCATCGACATCGATTGGATGCTCTTCACCAGTTGCCATCAACATCCCTCTTCCTTCTTCTCCTGGTGGTGTACCGGCTGTTGCACCCTGGCATGTAAACATGACTCTTCACCCTGGACCTGCAACTCTCATACCCCCCCTCAATCCAATGTCCTCTCCACACCATCCATACCCATCACCACCTCCATCCCCAAACTTGATACACCCATTGCCCTACATGTATCCTCCTTACAGTCAAGCAGTGCCAACCAGTACATTTCCTGTTACTAGCAGTGCCTTCCACCCTAATTATTTCTCATGGCAATGCAATGTGCGCCCCAATGTGTCAGAGTTTATTCCTAGCACAGTATGGCCTGGCTGTCACGCAGTGGAGTTCTCTGTCCCGCCACCTGTTGTTGAGCCAATTGCTGATCCTGTATTGGAGCCTGAACTACAATTTGAAAATTCTGGAAGCCCAAGTCCACCTCCATCTCAGCCAGTGGACATTGACAATGTAGGATTAACTAATGAAGAAATGAACCTTCAAGCATCAGACAGAAAGGATAGCATGAAGGAATTAACTGGAGTTGGCTTGGAAAATATCAAGGAAAATGATCACTCAAATCCGTCTGAAGTTGAAGTTTATAGGAATGATTCAAGTCAGAAAAAAAGCCCAAAAGAAAATGGCACTAGCAGTGTTGATCAGCAGATCCATGGGGATAAAACCTTCAGCATTTTGTTAAGAGGAAGGAGAAATCGGAAGCAGAATCTGAGAATGCCAATAAGTTTGCTTAGTCGACCATATGACTCACAGTCTTTTAAAGTTATATATAACAGAGTGGTAAGAGGCAGCGAATCTCCAAAATCTACAAGCTTCACACCTAATGAAGGTTGCACAGCTAGTGCTACATGATCCTAGGTTCTTCTCTTCTCTCCAATCAAGTGATTCGGATTGTTTGGGGAAAGCTAGAGGATAGTATTTTGATTTGATTATATGCACAATGGACACTAGTATCTAGAGTATTTTCTGGCTTTCATGGTCATAGCACCTTCTGGGAAATTTACAGGTTTGTTCTCTATAGTCAAGGCACTTGTTTTCTTGATTAACAAAAGCAGATAACTTTCTGTTGAACCCAAGTATATTTGCTTGCCATGAATTGCTTCATTGAATCTTCTATATTCTTATATAAGTACATATATGTAAACATTGCTCTCCACAAGCTCTTTCTGGACCTCCAAATCACAACAACATGCAAGTTGACCTATCTCTCTGTCTATGGATAAAATTTGGTGTAAATGTATGTAAGATTTTTTTTGTGAATTTTATATTTATATTTTCTGATAAATGTGCAGTTCTCCATTTGACTTGGTTTGTTCCTGTGCAATGGATAGTGGAGATACGGGAACAGATGCTTCCATTTTGTTCAGGTATTCCTGTGACTCTTTTTATCTCTTCTTTTTGTCATTTCCAGAAGACGAAGGTGTCATCAAGCTGGAGATTAGTAGGCAAGTGGTTGAAAGGTTCCAGTCTGTTATATTGAGCCACATTTTTTGTTTTGCTTGATGTGCAGGTTTACAGTAGGAAGTCTGCCGTTGGGACCTTCAACATGTGTTTCGTCAAGTAGACAATTTTAGCTTAAAATGTAGCTAGAAAATTTTGATATCTTGGATCACAGCATCGAAATGCATTCAGTACTTCTGGTTTCCCATAGCTTTGACTTTGAAATATTAATTTGATTGAATTGTAAAAGAGGGGATCATATTTCCTCGTTCTCCGATAAATGCCTCTCTCATGAAAATCAAAATATTTTTATCTTCTGAAATTCTTTCGGAAGATGAAATGTTTTTATTGTAACGGTAACAGTGCATTTACTCATAATTTCTGTAGACAAACAGCCGAAAAAGATAGGAGAAATTCAACTTCATCAGAAATAAAAATTAAAAAAAAACCTTGGTTCCTGACACTTCTTTTTGTCAATACTTCTCATTTCATTTTCTTTTTTGAAATTGAAAAATCTTCCATTTTTGCAAAAATTAAATTGCCAAACACCATAATTTTAAAAAGAGGGAAAAATCTTCCCATTTTAATTAAAAAAAAAAATTCATGATATGAACATGGGATTGAAATGGTAAAAGCACATAATTGATAACAGAAACTAAAACTATATTTATTTAAAAAAAAACAATAGAGACAATAAAAGCATTTAACTAAAAAAATAATAATGGTTTGAATGTTATGCATTAATCCTTGAAACCTATGACTCAAGTCAATTGTGCTCAATGATTTTCATAATGAGTTTGAAAAGTTTTCAATCTTTATCCTTGAAAAAGATTGTGTAAAGTTATTTAATCTTTAGCTTGTAAAAAGACTATGCAATAGGCTTGATCTTAAACCTATATAAGAAATGATTTTGATATTTAGCAGGTAAAAAGTTTAGGTTTAATCTTGAGCTCAAAAAATTATTGGAATAAGTTTGATTCATATCTTAAAAAAAGACTAGGTTTAATTTTAAGCTTGAAATTTTTTTTATGTAATCATCTGGTCTCGCAAGTGAAGAAGACCATGTGTGATAGTAAATACTTGAATATAGGTTTAAGAAGTGAAGTAGATAATTATATGAACCACTATAAAAATTGATGATTTTCTATTCTTTATCTCTTTACTCATTGATATTGCCTTTGTTTCAACTATCTTGGCTTATTAAGAGATTATTTTTGCATCTTAGTATTAATTGTTAGATTTTGGTATAGTCAAAGAAATTAGACTTAATTATTTTTATACTCATGACTAAACAAAATCTGGGGTAAAACTAGTTCATTCGAGGTCAATCATTATACCCAAATACACTATCTTTAGTCAATCTTGGTTTATTAGCCACCAATCATCAGGACAAAATAACCACATTTTAAATGAGAACACACTCTTTAAGAGTGTTCCTTAGATAATTGTCATGATATTATCATCAATAATACACAACTATGGAAACCCAGAGCTAGAGTAGCCTTTACAGTGACTTGTTGTCATTCTAGAATATTATCCCTAATTAATCCAAAACCATAAATGACAAACAATGATCATGCCATGTACATATTCATGTGAAATTACAACTATATAAATAGTTTTTTTTTCCCCTAAAAACAGACTATCTTTTTCCTCGAATTTTTTTTATAACTAAACAGACATACACAACTCACAAAACTCTCATCTCCTAATTAAATTGACTTAGACAATGGGGGATCCCAAACCTTTTAGGAGACTTGCTTTGCAAATATCCCAGTTACCCAACCTTGACCTTCTTTATCTTCCAACCTATAATTGCCTTGGAGAGACTGTTACCATAATGCTTAAAAGTCTTTTAGTAACTCATCACCATTGATAGAAAGAAAAAGAAAACTATCACTCAAAGATAAAAAAAAATTGACTATATAATATAAGAAGAAAAAAATTGGCTATAGTAAAAGCACAAAGCGGTCATTCAAAAAGTGCACGAGCTAAGAAAGACGTGGCATAAGGCTATCAACGTACTAGGAATTAGTCATAAATCAAAGAATCGGAAATCCAACAATTAAATCCCATGTTTGAATAAAGGGAAATGAGCTATTATCCCCATGTAACTGCATCAATGTCTGCTTGGGCACTTCTGTACAACTCCAATCTCTTTCCAAGTGAAGTACGGCGCTGCATCACCGCTGGATCCTCATCCAACAAGGAAGACAACTGTCTTGTCTGAATGAATAGAAGGGTAATTAGCACCGCTTAGCAACTTATATCTGACTGACTTTGATGAAATAGGTCAAGGAGAAAGGATAGAAATCCGTACCTCCTTCTTACCCAATTCCGCAAAGAAATAATCAAGTAAACTGCGCTTGGCCTCACGTACTTGACAGTAGACAACAGACTTTGGAATGGAGTTCCTCAAACTTGCACAAACCATATTGACATAGGCCAAGACATTGCTTCCTGAGTTTTGAAAAGAAAATAAATAGAGAACAGATTTTTAATTATAATCATTATGAAAAGAGGTATGTACTGATTTTTCAACCTGGAACTGTGAAGAAATTTTATTTTATTTCCAAGTAAAAAGATGAAACAGTGTCATTTCTTTTCTTTTTCTTTCTTTAACAAACAGAGAGGGCCCTGACAACAAAGATTCAAACGTGACGCCCTCAAGGCACCGACATAGAAGAAGAAATCATTTAAGGTAATCTAGTGTGAGGTAATCTCTCGAGTTCAGGTCTTAACTACAAAACATGTCTTTCCAAAACTTTAAACAGGTCAAATGCTGCGAAAGACTGCATAGGGAGGTACCTCTAGATACTTACCAATTCGCCTGAGATATGAATCATTATATCTGTCAAATATCGAATGTGTAGGATTCCCACCCTTCTCAGCATCTTGAGGAAGCTTCCGGAAAAATTCAACAGTCAAGTAACTGGACTCCATATCAACTAGCTGTAAAGTTGCTTTCTTGCTTTCTTCCTTCATTCTATCCAGTGAGTCAACAGCAGCAGCGCTAACTTCCACTCTCAAAGTGGGATATTGTTTTAGTTCCTACACGCAATAGAGAGAGCAACCACTTAAAACTAATAGGCAGGACAGAAGAAACACACACAATATTGGTTTTATAGGAACAGGATGAAGCTGATATGTGCAGCAAAGAAAGAGATATTTCTTCATTTTCAAAGCAAAGTTCAAGAGATAGTCATAATTTTGAGCATATTGGACAAAATCTACCTGTTAATATCTTAAAAGCAATGCATCATTTCATTGAAAACACACATACTACTCCAATTAAGTAAATCAATGTGTGAGTGGAATGAAAATTTATGAATGAACTTCAATGGATTCATTATAAAGAATCACAGAGACTTACTATTGTCTCACTGATAGACTTATGAACCAGATCCTTCAGTATAGCATGAACCTGAAATCATGGCAAAAATAAGAAATCGGATTAATTGGCCCACGTTTTATGGAAACTGCAGTAACAAAACATGAAATCCGGAGGGTTTACTTTTTCCCTTTCCTTTTTTTTCTTCTGGCATGGAAAACAGCAGTCTTGAGATGAAAACATCAATAACAATGCATGCCAGATACAGACCAAAATCCCATACAATTTCTATAGAAAAAAGCATGTTTGACAGAATTTATATGCGAAAGATAGATATACATTTAGCCTTCGGAAAAGACGGAGAAAAATAGAACTAGAAAGAAGTCTCCAAGATCAAAGCAATAAGAACATATAGTTAATTTCAATCTACAAGCTGAAGGTGGAAACAAAAGAACAGAGGAAAGAAGTGGCAGTGCAAGCTCAAGTTCACATGCAACTTGTATATAATTCAGGTAGCCCAAAATAAGGATTGAAATTCTGACCAAATCACATAGAAATATTATTAACTACACTCCCCTTAACCAAAACATTTCCTGAGTTCACCGACAGTTACGTTTCCTGGCACACAATTACAGTGAATACATATGCATACCGCATCAACAGCTGACTCTGCAGGACCTCTGATAGTCACCAAAGTAGATTCAATAAGACGGCGATAACCTTGTTCAGGAGCTATTAAATGTGGCTGATATCCATCAGCTTCAGTTATCAGCTTTCGTACATTGTCCATTGAAAGGTGTTTGTCAAATTGCAACCTTTTCAGAGCAGCAGGTAACTGATTATCAAACACGCTGTAGATTTTATCACCACCAGAACGTCTGTAGAAAACAAGTTCCATTAATCCCACGGTTGAAATGCAAACCACCATGTGAACAATATTGCATTCCAGATAATTCAAAAATGCAAATACATACGTGCCATCAAGATGTTCTTTAAAAATTTGATCAAAAGAACGACAGATTTCCATTATCATATACAACTTTCCCTGCAATGAAAATAAACAGTAGTCAATCAACGATATTTGACAAGGAAAGAACAATGCATACTGTCACTGTAGATAAACATCACAGATAGCAAAATTAACATTGCTAAATGATTGGGCCACCCTACTCAGTCGGAAGGCTGTAATAAAAAAAATGAAAAAGGAACTGTAAGATTAATCGAACCAAAGATAAAATGGAATACTTACTCCAGCATCAGTAGCAACTGGCCTCCCAAGACGACTTAATTCTGTCTCTAGTTCATTTATGGTTTTGCTAATAAGAGACTGAAGGCCAGGGATTCGAGACTTGATGACTTGTTCCAAATGCTGAATTTTTTTACCACATTCATCATCAGTACGAAATTAATAGAACAACATAAATGGTTTATAAATGGTCAACAAGGAAACGAGAAATCAAGTAAAAGATGAGACAAGTGATTTCTTTTTTCCCAACAAAAACTTGCTACCATAAGAAGGTTATACAATATAGGACATTTCCATTTATACAAGTTAATTGCTGCGAATGAATTCTTTTATACAAATCTTGGATGCGTGTCTATGCTCGCAAGCGCTCTAGAAGTCATCCGTGAGCATCTGTGAATCTATGCATGCATGTAAATTCCCACCAACATCTCAGCATACCTTAGAAAGCAATTTTCCTAAATGTTCAGAACCCATCCTGCTGGCAAGATGCCCGTATTCAGGGCTATTTTGAAAATACTCCCGCTCTCTGTGCCGAGCAGCAATCATGTCCACACTTTTGTTAATATCAGCTTGAGAGCGATTCACAACACCAATCCAAGGAAACTGTAGCTTGTATGATTTTCCTTCCAGGATCTGATAAGGAAAAAATATCAGCAGAAATTTATTGGAATGAAACTTAGACACTTCATGTTAGTAATAACATTACAACAAATGCAGGAAGAAGTAACATTAAGCTTTTAGAACATCTTTAACCACTCTTCCAAACAATTTTCCGTCTACTTAACTAAAATCAGCATTGCTACATCCAATAACAAACATTGCCTTAGCATTGCAATGATGAAAGGCAAACGATAATGTTTCCTGATTCGATAACACGTACATATGATAACTTCCAAAGATGATTTAAATAAAAAACACCCAGTAGATCACTAAATTCCACTGTATCATACGTTAGTGTATCTTTTGTGAAGAAAAGGACCATGTGAAAGTGCAGGGCTACATGAACCCAACAGAAAACTGAAACTCTACTGTCTAATAAAAGTTTGAGACTTAATTGCGAACTTCAAATATGAAACTCACATCAACTGCATCAGTACCCTTGTCCATTAGATCAATCTTTGTTAAAACTCCGAATGTCCTCTCCCCTGAAATTTGATCATCAAACAAAAGGGTAAAACACGCCTGTCTACAGTAATCATTATGTTAAATAAAAAAAGAATGAGATATAAAATTCTAAAATTCAAAATTTAACATTTGACTGATGAGTATAGTAAATTTTGTTCAGTGAACACAATGAACACACCGCTGAGGACAAATGAGTGTCAAAATGAAAGTTCATCATTTAAGATAAAGGGAAAAAAGAAAAAGGAACAGAGAAAGAGATGAAAATAGGTTGTTAAACTCATTAATCTACCCTGGATCCACTGAATTACTAGCTAAGTCATCTTTATAACATGTCCCCTTGTACATTTTGAGGTAAACATGTTCCTCCACATAGCTGAAAAATAGAATTTTACCTCTTTTTCCTTTTTTTTACATATCAAGTTTGCACTAATTTTCAAATATTGGTCTGATTATTCTTTTGTATTCAGTGATGTTGTAGCAAAGATGACATGCTCTGTCCAAACAATGAAGGAAAATGAATCCATCAAGTTCATTTTTGCACCAGGTGAATATGTACAGTTGTCTGAAATCTTACCTCTAGGGTCAACTTCACGGGAGATCTTAATTGCATCGCTTGTCGCGAGATCTTGATTTGCGGGAGAAATTGCCAGAATAATACAGTTTGGCTGAAAGAACAGGGTTGATTTAATACTGCACCCCAGAAAAATTCACAAAAACTGGACTAAAAGGCATATTTTATGCATGTGGTAGAACATTTTGAAAATGATTTGTACCATCAAACATTATAAACATTCACTATGAACATAATTATGATATAATAAATACAATCAAAATGCTCTCAGAAGCTCTAATTGGAGTCATTTTCCATTGAGTTAAACTTTTGGTACCATATAGTATGAAACATTTGAGGAAAATTACCTTCTCAATGTATGACCGGACCATGTTCTCGATGTCATGCACGATACTTTCAGGTTGACCCTCTATGATGACCCCATTAACAGAATGGCCATTAGTCACTCTCGTGGCAAACAGGTAAAATATGTAAGAATATTAACAGAAAAGACTTGTCATATTAACTCACCAACAGCTACTTTAGTAAGTCCAGGAAGATCAACCAATGTCAAATTCACAACTGGAAAGTACAAAAAAATCACAAGAGACTTTCAGAGTGTTTTGTACAAAATAGTGTCGAATAAAAGGCAATTACTAACAGCAGAAATTCAGAGTGTTCTAAATAAAATGCAAGCCATACACCTGACAGAAAACTGGAGTCAAATTATTTGAAAAGCATAAAGATGAAACGACATTTAGAAATTTAGTTGAATTCAAGTTCAATCTCAAAAGCAAAGAATGATAGAATGATCAGCACATTGTAACATGCCAGATTAATACGACTGGCTGATTGTGGTCCCTCTGATTCTCTGCTCATCCAATCAAATAATATAAATGACATGTCCATATAATGCTGGTTAATAGTCACTCACTCAGAATGAACTAAAGCTTAAACCACATGCATCTAAGTAAAAATCGTGTAATGAGCATCGCAGTCTCACCATTAGGAGAAAAAATGCTTAGATGGATTGGAACACTAGAAATTTGTTTGCTGCGACCTGTCTCTCGGTCAGTCTCGTCCGCAATCTCTTTCCTCACAGCAGCTATACATAATAGAAGTATGGTTAGCCACTGAGATAGCCAACAAAACATAAATGCATACAGATAGATAATTGGCAAGACTAAGTTAACCAAACGATAATGAAACAGAGACTAGCTGTCCTCAATATATCCACCACTTGGCATATATTGCAACTACTAACTAACAGTCATCAAAAAGCAGCAAAAAGAGGAAAAATACAAGGCCATAGATCATTACCGAAATCAGTAAATTTCTTTCTCGGGAGGTGCATAAACTCTGCGTATTCTCTTCCTTCATCAATCTTATGAAGCTGCAGGACAAGAGGACGCCGTGTAACAATCCCTGAAAAATACTCGCATTACTTTAGGCCATAAAAAAAAATCACCAATAAATACATAATCTCTGCGTGCAAATATTGCGAGCATGAAAGGTATCACAGCTTAAATACCTGCCCCACGAGGTAAGAAGTCCTTTCCAACAATGCTCTCCAGCACGGAAGATTTCCCGGAACTCTATAAGCCATTAATACGTTTAGACGATTAGATAATGATTACTCCAAGGGGTAGAAATTCCGACTAAATGGTTGAAATGATTTTGTGGAAGCATTGTGCATATAAATTGATCAAATAAAAAAAACAATATATTAAATAAATGAGCACTTAAAAAAATGCCATTAAATTACAGGTTTCGTGTGATTTGTATTCAATGAAAAAAAAAATCTAGGTGTAAAGCTAATGTTTCAAAATAACCAAAAACAAATAAAAATAAATGATCACGGTAGAATTAAAAATAATTCTTTTGATTGATATATTACTTGAATAGGAAACTAGAACGCAAAGCAATCAAGCCAAATCGGAGAAATAAACAATAACGTGATTCAAAAATTATTTTTTTTTTAAAAAAAAGGAAAATCAAACAACCACCAATATGATCACAAGAAAAAAAAACCCGATGAATGATCCGATTTAGAATATAAACAAGAAAGCGGTGTCTGGATTCATTGAAATAAAAGCTGCAATTGCTATTAGTAGGTAGTAGTAGCTAGAATAGATTGGATTAGAGTTTAGAGATGATACCTGGCCACCAACGACGGCAATGGAAGGCAAGGCTTCCCAGAGAGTAGGCAAGGCGTTGTCTTCACCATGATCACCGAGTGCCGTACACGCTCTCTGTATCTTGTTCACCAATGAAATCAAAGTCTCCATTGCAAGGCGAAATGCTGAGTTAATGAGTCGGTATTGATCGGCAGGCGAGGAAGGTCCGAGTTGGTGAGCTGGTGAGTAGTTCGGTGCGCGAAAGACAGATTAGTTCCCGTGATCTATTTAATATTCTTTTTTTCCTTTTTTTTTCTCCTTTTCTTGTTGTTGAATAACGAGGACGAAGGAGGAGGAGGTTGACGAAGGAACCGGGAAAATGGAATGTATGGAAGAAGAGAGCGGAGAGACCGTTGAACTTTCGTCATGGCGTTCTTTTTTTCCAGTTTATATTACCATATTACCCCTGATTATTTGAATGGGGAAATAATTATTCGATTTCCTCTTCCAATAAGTTATTGCCTGCTATAAAATGTTTTTTTGAAAAATATTTTCTGATTTTTATATTTAATTACATCGTAAAAATTGTTTATGGAATTCAATGTTTAAACAAATAAAAACCTAGACTTTCGATAGAGAAAAATATTTTCTAGTTTAAAAAATTTAAAAACAGTTTTCATAACGTACCATAAAACTAAAGTGTACAATATTTTATTATTTTATATATATAATATATAAAAATAATATATTATGATGTATTAAAATATAATATAGAAGTGTATTAATTTTATATATTAGGTTATATAATACTTTAATTTAGATAATATTGTTAGAAAATACATTCAATAACCTTACAATTTAAATCTTGATATGAAATTAGAATACCATGGAAAATAAACTTTAATGTTCTTTAATCACAGAAAACGGTTATATGCCTATAATTTTATATTTAAAATATATGTATAGTTAGATTTTTAAAATAAACTATATGATATAAAAAATTATTTCTTTTCACCATTACACTTTTTGTATCTCATCCGTTTCTTGCAAGTGGTCAAATAACTATATTTAATGTTCTATATATGTTTGAAGAGATTAAAAAAGAAAAAAAATAAATAATTACAAAAAAAACCTCATTTATCTTATAAATTATAGGTTTTCTCCAGAACTTTATGCACATGTTAATACTTAACACCTTTAAAAAAAGGAAATAAAAAAATCTAATTATTTACAAGTTTGTCATTGTATTCATTAAATAACTAGAAAGTCCATGGAGCGATAAAATTGCAAAATTGCCATCACGATTTATAATTACAATAATTTTATCCATAAACGAATACTTACGCTGAATTTAAAAAAAAAAAATCCCTAATCCAATGATGAAGGCTAGCTCAATCTTCTTGTTGTATAAATAATTTTATTCATTTAGTGAATGATGTTTTTTATTAATTTTATTTCATATTTTTTTCATTTAATCCAACATATTTAAAGCAATGACATATGTATTTGTATATCTACAAAAAAGTGCAACAAGTAAGATGAGATTTTCACTTTTTATAGCTTGAGTGATGAAAAATAATCATCAATAATAATAATAATAATAATAAGGCACGGGAAAGAAAAAAATGGAGTAAAATAAATAGATGAAGTTAGGACCTGTTTGTCATTGTGTTTCTATTTTTGAAAAAAAATATTTTTATATTTTATTTTTTTCACTTTAAATTAAAAAAATATATTTTTAGATTATTTTGATGTGTTGATATAAAAAATAATTTTTAAAATATAAAAAAAATATTATTATGATATTTTTTTTAAACAAAAAACGGTTTCAATCATACTCCTAAACAGACTCTATACGAGGTTATAAGTGATAAATTAAACTCAACAAAGAGGCAAAACCCATGAATTTATTATACAACATAAGTAAAATATATTAGTACTTCCTTATATATACAATGTGAAGCCTTTCACATTTCATTGTTCATTTACGTAACTTTTCCTTTTAACCCTTAAATCTTTCTGTCCTAGGCATTGAACTTGTTTTTATTTTATTTTTAAATTCATACTTGCAAATTGGCATGGTTTTATGGGATGGAATTTGTTTATACTTGTATGCCCTTCCATTTTTTATGTGTCACTGAATATTCCAAAGTTAAGATACAACTTGATTTTATGAAATAGAAGTTTAGGCCATTGCCAAGGCTCTTCATTGGAAAAACATGGAGCCAAAGTTTCCTGGGATAAACTCTGTTACCCTTTGAAAGAGGGAGGTTTAGGCATCAAACGCATGCAGGATTGGAACAATGCAGCTCTGCTCAAGCATATCTGGTGTATTCTCACCAACAGGGGCTCTAACTTATGATTTTTTTATATTCAGGTATGACACTTTATATTCTTTCCCGTCTTCTGGCTTCAACTGGTCTAGGGTGGAACGCCAAGGTCAAAGACGATACTCTTGGACTCTTTGGCTGGCTTCAATGGGGAAGCTGTCAACAATGGACAGACTGATAATGGGAAATTTTAATGGAACAAGAACGTGTGTGCTCTGTGACTTAGAAACTGAGTCCCATGACCATTTATTTTTCAAATGTTAGATTCGTTGGTCCTGTGCCCACTACCAGACCCTCCATCGTCTTGGTAATGAGGAAGGGGTGGAAAGGCCTTCTGCTGGCTTTGTTTAGTTTTGGACTCTTGTGATAGGGCTTTGTTTTCAGCCCTTTGTTTTGCTTTGTTATTGATTTTTTTTTTCATCCTTTAATATGTTATGTTAGTTTGATTTCATATCTTATAATTTATTTTGATTTGTATACTTTATAGTAATAGAGGATTTATAAAATATATCATTATCAAATTAACGATTGATAGTACAAAATAAAATTTTAGATTACAAATAAAAAATTAAAACAAAAAGGACCAATATTAACAAAAACAAAACATAACCATTTTCATTTTTATTATTAGAAGGGCATGGAAAACTTTAGTTTTGTCCATGATTTTTTTTTATTATTATCATCATCAAAATTTTCCTTTATTTTTTAACATTAAAATTTATTTTTATTATTTTTTAGTCTTTATATATCAAAGAATGAGAAAGAAAACCGAAACAAGAGAAACAAGAAAGATAAATTGTTTAGCTAGTCATTTTCTAGCCACCAAAAAGTTTTTATCTTTGTGCCGATTGTTTCATTTCAAAGAGAAATTCCAATGCATGTGATTTTTTCTTTAATTTTATCAAAAACAAAATCAATACTCATGAGTTTTTTTTAATTTTATTTTATTTATGATTTTTAGGATCATTAAATGGTGTTTTAAGGAAGAAATTGGCTTTAGAGGGCTTCCAAGGTATTTTTTTTTAAGTGTTGTTTAGTAATATCAATTATTTTTTTAATGTGAGGTATATATAAATCTTACTTATTAATATTAATTGAAAATAAACTATCTATTCTTTTTTTAATGTAAATATTTTATATATTTTTCTTGTATTAACCATTCTTACATCTTTTTAAACATGAGTAAAAAAACCTTATTTTTTTTTCACAATCATAATAACTTTTTATTTAATTAGAAAAAATACTTGCATAAAAAATTACATATATAATGAAATTTTTTTATATTTTTATTTTAAACCATTAAATTGTTTACAATATTTTTTTTTACTAGCACTATAAAAATTAAAAAGTGACAATGTAAATGCTCATTTTACTAGCACTTTTCTTTCGGTTTGATAGCAAAAGACATTCCAGTCCTGGAGCTTCCTTCCTTGAAATTTCTTTCCCTCCATTGGCGACTGAAGTGGTCCATCTGTCAAGCGTCTGCATTTCTTTAAGCATAAACCATTTAAACCACTGGCATATTCGATGCCAGTCAAGAGACACAATGGCATCTTTGTTATAATAAGATAAACCAGGCCCCTTTCTCCACCATCTGTATATCAAGAGGCATATTTTCAAACAGGCCATCCATCTATTATGTAAATTCCATTTGAACCCTCCGATTAGAGATTCAAGCAATATTATCAATAGTAATGACTTTTATATCATGACCGTTAAGGATGTGACTATAATTACATTTTAAAAATCTATATTTTTATGATTTCTTTCACAATCAATATTTTTATATTACTTAATTTATACAACAATCATTCTTCTTGTTTAGATTAAATTTTGTTCTTGATTTATCAGTTATATTATGTTATTAATAAATATTTCTGGGTATTAAGCTTTAACAAGTTTTTCAGTGATATAATCATGGAAATTAAAAAATACTTGCGCTTAATTGCTTACATTGAAAGTAGAGGATGGAATTGAAGGTTCTAATTATTCGGGGACTATTTTGGACGTTATCCTGAAATACGATGACTGTTTTCACTATTCAACCACTCATCAATACTATTTGCGAGATGCAAGAGTCTCGAAGTTCAATTATAGTGAGAGTGTAATAATAGTTCTAAAAAATAATTAAAAAAAAGGAAAAAAATTCAAATCACGTCCAAGGGCAATCCCGAACACCCCTCAGCCTCTCATTCCCTCTCTCTAGACGTTTCTCTCCTTAAACGCATACTGAACTCAACAACTCAGTCATAGAATAGAATGATAGAAGACTTCCTCTCATGGATTCTCTAACACTTAACAAACCCATCTTTAACTCTTTCTACTTATCTCCCACAAATCCAAGAACCAGACTTTGGTATTCTAGCCACCTTTCATTTTTCAAGCTCACTCACCTTACCAAATTCAAAACCTCTCCAATTTGTTTTTCTTATAAAACCCCTTCAAATCATCAAAACCCAAAACCAAGAAACAACAATAACAGAACTTTCTTATCAAACCCTTTGCGGGCTTTGGTCCCCATATTGGAACACATCAAAGTCTTAGCTTCTTCACAAACAAGAAAATGGGCTTCACAGCTACAAGCATACAGTGATGATTCAGAAAAGGTGGTGAGTGAACACAACGGGAATTGTATGCTAAATGGAGCGTTTGGATTGGCTTTATTGAGTATAACATCGCATGCGAAAGTAAAAATCAGTCCTTTTGTGGCGACATTAGCTGCAAACCCAACTTTTATATCGGGTTTGTTTGCTTGGTTTATTGCACAGTCAATGAAAGTGTTTTTGAATTTTTTTGTGGAGAGGAAATGGGATTTGAGAATACTGTTTGCCTCTGGAGGGATGCCGTCTTCCCACTCTGCTTTGTGTACTGCTTTGACAACATCGGTTGCGTTTTGTCATGGCGTGGCTGATTCGTTATTTCCTGTTTGTTTGGGGTTTAGTCTTATAGTTATGTATGATGCAATTGGTGTCAGGCGTCATGCTGGGATGCAAGCTGAGGTAAGGAGTGGTTTAGTTTGGTTTATTCATCATGTTTGCTTTGTTGAACACAAAGTATTTGTTTTGTTGGTGAAATTTAGTATTTTTATCTACTGCTGCTTTGCTGACGAAGTAATTTTCTTGATGGTGAAATTTCGCATTTTTATGCATGATCTTCTCATTTTATATTGCTTTAGTTGTCATAATTGTGGTGGTTGCTCCCCAAACGCTGGCCGGTTAACTCTGTTATGCTTCTTGACAAAATAGCTATTGTTTTTTTTTGAGATGCTCCTAAATTGGATAGTTGATTTGACCTGAAGCTTTGTACAAGCTCAATGAGATTGATTTTCTGTGGTGCTTCCCTTCATGGTCAATTTGTATCATGATTCGCATTATTCGCTTGAGAAAAATGAGTAAATTTCAGAATCCAATAAGAGCAGCGGCCCCCCTGCTAGTTGAGCTTCTTGATATGGCTGGGGTTGGAAATAGGATGTGTGGGTAGGCTATGGGATTTAAAGGAAAAAAGATTGATGATTATTTGTGTTCAAAGGTCTGAATGCACTGTATTGTGCATTCCATTGCCTAATCATCACCATTATTTTGTTTGGAGACGTTATTAAGTACTTCAGGAGCATTTCTGTCTTATACTCAAACTTCATTCTCGAAGGTGGGATTGAGTTTGGGGGGAGGTCTTCCTCTTCTTCAAGAATTGATGACGCAGCGGAGTAATTTGCTTTGGATGTGTGCTATTAATTAGACATAAGCCATGACAAATGCTTTTCCTTACAGTGCTGCACTTGAACTGAGTATAGCACAAATATCAGGAAGGATTGTATTCTAATATGAGGTAGGGTAGAATGCTAAGTGTTATTGGATGCTTGATCAGACTTGTAAAGCTGGTAAATTAACGCTTGGTGTGTTTGAGAAGGATTTTCAACAGATTGTTTGAAGCTCTTAAAAACTGAACTAAGCTAAGTTAGAGACAAGTATTAATCCATTCAAAGCTATTCTAAGATAAGTTTTGAAAGGTGCAGTTCACAGACTTAATTTTCATCTCCGCTAGCTGGATAGTTTCCTGAGTTTGTAGAATGTACCTGTAGCTAGATCAAAAGCTACTCATTTGTATGATTTAGAGTCGTTTGTGCTTAAGCAGAAGAGATACTGCAATAAATGTCCAGTCAGCTGTGTTGATCTGATTATATGCATCATGTTTGTAATTTTGCTACTTAAGCTCACTGTTTTAGCTTATGTCATGATTATAGGTTTTAACTTTGTGTTTGGCATTTTGGTAGCTTTTACCTTTGTGGTTTTTTTAAAAAATAAGTTTAAGAAAAACACTTTTAGTTCTAGTTTTAAAAAAATAGATCTTAGAAAATGTGTTAGTTAAACTACTTTGAGATGGATTTTTGCATGCAAAATAAATGAAAAGTAGGTATATATGATAAATTATTTTAGCTTGTATATAAACAAGGTTTGAAGTTCAATTGTATGTGGGGCTTAGTACACAAAGCAGAAGGTATTTGTCTAATCTAACAATTTTTCCTCATTCATAGGCAAAAAACATACGTTATCACAATACCAACGGTCTTGTGACTTTAGAAATGAGCACAGCTGCATCAACTAAACTGTTGAGTTGAATTTGTGAGAAATTTTGTTCAAGTGATAGCTAGTTTTCGTAGTAAAGAATGCGAAGCCAGCTGCCATTGTTATATGCCTGGCACTCGGATGACACAGTTTATACTTAAGTCCTTCTGTTAGACATACACAACCAACCATTTTCTTTCCTCAAACTTATTATAGCTAGCCTACAACTGATAGCCAGTCTCTCCCTCGCTCGCTTTTTTCAAAGAATGATTTAGTCCTTCATCGTCATGGAACTAACACGTACATTTTCTGCCAAACATAGGTTCTTAATATGATCGTTGAGGACCTGTTTCAAGGGCATCCTATCAGTCAAAGAAAGCTCAAGGAACTTCTTGGACATAACCCATCACAAGTTCTTGCTGGAGCCTTGCTTGGCATCATGGTAGCATGTGTATGCTGCCAAGGTTGCTTAGTGGTAACCTAAAAGTCAGTTTCTGCAGGCAATTTTGATTAGCTCCTTGTCAATGACACTGCAACTCCCATGTTTAACTTCCCTGATTCATTTGTATATGGCCTGCTGAATTCAATGTATCTTTACTACTATTTTTTTTCCAGGATCAGGACATTAGGACTTTGAGAACTGGATGGATTGTTTGAGAAGTTTTTATTCTTTAATCACGAAATTAACTGTCAATTAAAATCATCATTTTGATGATAATTCGTCTCTCATTGTCCGTTTATTTTTATGACCATAGAGCACCGGACAGGTTCAAAGCGTGACTGTCGGATTAATATGTATATTGTTGTTAAAATCATGAGGTTACTTGTAAAATTATATGATTTTGTGAGTTAAAATAACAAAACTGGTTAAATCGGATTTGTTAAAATCAAATAAAAACTATAAAAATTGATCTGGATTGATTCTATGATTCCATAAATTTTATCAATTGTGAATTGCCTGTATCCTGCTGTCCCTTCCACCGTCCCCTTAAAGCCTAGGTGCTTTGTTGTGCTTTGTTGTTTGATTTCTCTCTCCTCTCTCTCTATGCTCAGGTTTGCCCCTAGGCTAACCCCCTCCTCTCTCTCCTGGATTAAAAATCAGTATATTTGCTATATTTTTAAGTTATTGATTCTCATGTATTGTATTTGTCTTGTAATTGTAATGTATTTTTAAATTATTTTAAACCATGTACCTTAACTAATGAAATTTTATGGTCATAATTATAATGTATTGTATTTGAAAATATTTTATCTATAATTTTATGATTTTTTCACCTACATAATTTTAATTGTAATTTTATAATTTTTATACAATAAAATTTCACATATAAATTTAGAAATTATTTCTGTTTTAGATCAAAATAACGATTTTGATAAGTATGTAAATCATCTTCCTTCAAAGTTGCAAGTTGAAAATAAAATTAAAGCTAACGTTGCTCGTTCTGAGCCCAACATTTGAATAACCATGGGCCTATCCTTCTTTTGGGCCAAGCCCCATTTTGTTGTCCATTGAGACCAATTTACATTAATTTGGAGTATTTATTGAATTTATGTGCTGCCAGCTGAACCCTCCTCCCTCCCTCCCTTCCATTCATTTATTTTTTTGGGTACAGGTCAGCCCCCCTTTTTTTTTTTTTTCACATCTCCTCATCCTCATAATAATTACATGCTTAGTAAGAGGGTAATGAAGAGAGAGAGAGGGAAAAAAAAATTCTAAATGTAAATAAAAAATTTATACAAACATCTAATAATTAAATGAATTAATAATAATTTGGACATGCAATATTGTATATTAGTCAATACTCCCATGCCTCGTTAGAGGTGACATCATATTTTTTTAACACAAAAAATATTAAATATGTGATATTTTTTATTATAATATAAATTTAGGTTAAATAATAAATCTATGTAGAATTCTTGTTAAGATTAAAAAAGCAATTTATTTTTACAAAACAAATAATAAAAAATAATCACTAAAATTATTATTATTATTATTATGGCATAAACAATACAATTATTTGATCTGCAAAATAAATAAAAATAACATAAAATAAAAAAAAAAACAAATGAAAAGAGAGCAATATTTAAAAATGATCACCAATGTAAATTAAAATTTTAGAACTAAACCAAATAAAAATAAATCCCTAATAAAAATTAAAATGAAAAAAAATTAAAAACAACAATTAAAAGCATAGATGCATAAATATAAATAAAAAAAATAAACGATGTCCAAAAATGACAGAAAAAACCAAAGAAATTAATAGAAAATAAAATATTCAAACAATAAGGACCCAAATGAAAAATAAAATATATAATTAATTCCAATAGAACAATAAAATTGAAACAAATAAAAATATTAAGACCAAAATAAATAAATATATTTTTTAAAAAAAATTGCAGCGTAATTTTGTTAAGAAAAATTAAAAAATAAGGATTGAAATAAAAAGTAGCATACATGACTAATTTCAATTGGAGGACACAATTAAAAAAAAAGAAACAAACTATATAATTAATTTCAATTGAAAGATAAGATTGAAATAAATAAAACCTTGGGACCAAAATAAATAAAGATATTTTACAAAAATTGTAATGTTTTTACAAAATTAAAAGAATACTAACCGAAATGAAAGATAAAATATATTATAAATTTCAATTGAAGGACCCAATCAGAACCAATTAAAACCTGCTTACCGAAATAATTAAAATAACCAAAAGCAAACCAAAAACCAAAAGAATTAAATAATATACTAGAAGAGGATCTGACATCATGGGTGAGTTACTGTGCATTGTGAGACAAATCACTGTGGATTATAAAAGTATTGCTTAATTTTTCAGGTCTGTTCAGGTCGCCGATTCAGTGGTTTTTTTGTACAGTAAATAACGGTTTTGTCCCTAAAAAAAGACAAAAAATAAGCTATGGGTGGAGGAGCTCCGTGGTAATTGCATAATTTTAGTCTAGTCCGGTCTGCCACACCTTTTTTTTTTATTTTTTTGAAAAAAAATAAATACGTATATAGCCCCTAATAAGATAAAATTAATGACATAGACATAGGGATAGATCGGTAATTGAAAATTTTTAATTGTTTTTGAAATACTATCGGCGCGTACAGAACACGCGGCCGACAACATTCCGCCTCACGCCCTATTAAGGTGACGCGTGAGTGATGATTCAGTAGATGAAAATGGTCTACCTAAGTCTCCATCGATACGCCTCCGCGTGGTCTTCCTTGTGGCTTAGCATGTTTTGTCAACCGATGGTCATGGCGGTGGCCTGTTAAAAATGTTTTTGCTGTTTTCTCTCTCCTACATGCAAAAGTACAGGAGAGGCCCCCGATTTTGTTGCCTTTTCATTTCGGTCCCTATATTTTTAATTTTGTGTATGGTCCTAATTTCTGTTATATAAGTTTTGATTTAGTTCGACTGAGTCATTCGATTGAAATTAATTAAATGTTAATGTTTCACTTCAGTCCTCATTTTAATTTCTTGACTGAGTTTAAATAGCTTAATATATTCGGTACAAAATTTTTAATTTTTTTAATTTTTCCCTTTGATTAAAATTGATAATATATTTTATTTTCATTTCGGCCGTTATACTTTTAATTTTTTATTTTAATCCCTTTATATTTGATTTTCATTTCGGCCGTTATACTTTTAATTTTTTATTTTAATCCTTTTATTTTTTTTATATTTATGGAATAATCCCTACTTTTATCCATGTATATATAAGTGTGCTCTCAGCTTTGATTTTTAATTTTTGTTATTTTCTTATTTCTTGAGATAATATTTTTTTTGAAAAAAATTAGCTCTTAAATTTTATTTTGTATCTATTATCATTTGAAAATTGATATTTTTTTTTCTCTCCCTCTGTTCTTTTTTTTAGTTTTTTATTATTATTTTCATGTCAAATGATTTTTTTTTAAGTTAATAATTTTTATTTTTGTTTGATCATTTTTTTTTATTTGCTTTCTATTATTTTTTTCTTGTTTTTTTTTTTTTATTATTTTCAAGTCAAATGAATTTTTTTACCTAATATTTTTTTTGTTTGTTTGATCTTTTGTTAAAGTTATTAGGAATTTTTTAGTCTTTCATTTATTTTTGTTTTTTCATTATTAACACAATAATAATAATAATAATAATAATTTTAGTTATTTTTCTTTCTTACTCTTTTATTAATATTTTTGAGTTTTTTTTCTCCCAGGATAATTTGATAATTTTTATTGTTTTGACAATAATAACGATGATAGTTTTAAATGTTAAGACTTCGATGTTGCTAGTTTTATAATAGGGTGTGGTTATCTATTTTATTATATTAAATTTTGCATATATAAATATTATATTTTAATTTTGGACCAGCAAATCCTATTAATTTATTTAATCCCAATAATTATAAAAATTGTTTGATCAGCCCTCAACTTAGTGCGGTCAATTTTTTTTTAATTTTCAAATCAAATGATTTTTTTTTCATATAATAATTTTTATTTTTATTTTATCATTTTTTTTTATTTTTTTATTTTCTCTTTTGTTAATGTTCTTAGGCTTTTTTTAGTCTTTGATTTAATTTTATTTTTTCCCATTATTAAAGCAATAATAATATTAATATTACTACTAGTAATAATAATTTTAGTTTTTATTTTGACTTTTTTTTTGTTAATTTTTTTGTGCTTTTTTTTCGGGTTAGTTTAATAGTGATGATAATTTTAAAAATTAAGATTTCGATGTTATTGTTATTATGATAGGGTATGTTGATCTGTTTTATTATATTAAACTTGTTAAAATATTATATTTTAATCTCAACAATTGAAAAATTATTTGCTCCACCCGCAACGTAGTGCGGGCAATTAACTAGTAAAAACTAAATTGAAACCCAACATATATAATTAGTTTCAACTGAAGGGTACAATTACAACAAATCAAAAACTATATTGAAAAAAGCAGCTATAAAAGAAAAATATGAAAACCAAGGACCAAAATAAACATTTCACAAATATCAAGGACCTACATGTATTTCTGAGCGGAAGGAGTGAGAAAAGGGGGACAAAACTTAAAATCATCCACTGGAGCTTCATCGACTAACGTAACCAGACACGCGCCGTACCGGAGGAAGAGGACATGTTGGCACCCCATGTGACACGATGGAAGTCAGGTTTTGACCACTGTACTGAGGCGCATGCGTCGCCTGAATGACAAATCCATTTTGGGGGCTATTTGTGTTATTTTACTGTGCAATAAATCTGTAAATACCATCCATGTCCCTTGAAAAATTCAAAAATACCCCTAGTCCCTAGGGTTAAAATTTTTCGGTCATGGGGGCAAAAGCATCATTTCACAATGAATCGTTTCTAGATGAACAGTAAAATTCTACAATGAAAGGGCCATGACTATTAGATTATAGTAATATATGCATCAACTTTTTAATTTATAGTTAAGATTTTTTCTTGGTATCAAAAAACATTTTAACAATACCTTTACACTCATTTTTCTACATATATGTTTTCACTACTCCAACCGCAATGGAAGCATTATAAAAAAAGACCAGTGTAGATCATAACATGAGATGTAAAATATGATATAATTAAAATAAATAAAGTGACTATTTGGGAGAGAGGTTATAGTTGTTTTTAATATTTTTTTTAAGAAATATATCAAAACAATATTTTTTTTATATCAGCACATTAAAATAATTTAAAAACATCCAAAAATATTAATTTTAAAGTAAACTATAAATATATAAAAAAATTCAAATTGTTTCAAAAATATTTTTGAAATGTACTACCAAACACCTTAAAATAGGGAAACGGTGAGCACTTGTAATAAAAAAGAAACCAATTTAATAAGTTAACACCATGGTCAATCCTCATGAATTCCATCTTGGAATCTAGTTGAATGAAAGAAAGGAGTCCATTGCAAGTTACACAAGACTTAAAACTCCATCTACAAAATAGTATTACATAAATATTACATAATGAAAGTATTACTACTGTGAATTGCTACAATATTTTTCCCATGCCATTTATATTATAAGTAACTAGCCAATACCCCTGTGCCTCGTCGCAGGCGGCATAGTATTTTTTCAACGCAAAAAAATATTAATTGTGTGAGATTTTTTTTATAATATAAATTTAGCAAAATACTAAATCTGTGCAGAAATCCTATGAAGTGCAAATTTATAATAAAATATATAAATTTTCAATTGATATAAATTTACTTGTTTAGTAGGTTTCAACAAAATAACCAGTATGAAATTATTATTATCATTAAAAAAATAAGAAGATTTGGATATCTGAATTATTGAATTTACTATATTGATATTATTTCATTTTATAATTTAATTTAAATTACACAAAAAAAAAATTATGAAAACAAATGCAATAATTAAATAAAAAAATAAAAATTTAATTTTCATTATCCAAAAAAAATATATAAATTAAAAATTCATCATTACGTTACCGTTGTTATAATTGCTATAATAGCTAAAATTATTATCAATATCACTGCCCAAACAATTAAAATCATTAAATTGGCCTGAAGAATTAAAAAAAAATCTTTTTACAAAAAAAAAAATAATAACCACTAAAATTATCATTATCATTGTGCAAACAATAAAATTATAAAATCATTTGATCCAAAAAATAGATAAAAATAAAAGAAAACACAAAAAAAATGAACAAAGAGAAAAAACAAGGAGCAATATTAATTTTAAAAGATCACCAACATAAATAAAAATTTCAAAACTTAACCGAATAAAAATAAAACTTCAATTAAAAATAAAATAATAAAAATTAAAAACAAAGACTAAAAGTAGAAATGAATAAATATGGATAAAAAATAAACAAAAAGGATTGAAAAAACCAAAGGAATCAATACTAAATAAAAAATTAAAAGAATAAGTGCCAAAATGAAAAAAAAACATTATATATATATATATATATATATATATATATATATATATATATATATATATATATATATATATATATATATAATTCAAATGATGAGAACAGAAAATCAACTTAGCAAAACCGGACAAATAATAAAAGAACTTTTAAAAATAAAATGCAGTGTAACCAACATAAATTAAAATTTCAGAACGGTACCTAATAAAAATAAAACCCCGACAAAAATGAAACAATAAAAAATAAAAATAAAATCTAAAAGCATAAATAAATAAATACAGACAAAAAATGAACATTGTTCAAGAATGACCGCAAAAAAAGAATCAATAAATAAAAAAGTAAAAGAAAAAGAGGCATAATGAAAAATAAAATATATAATTAATTCTAATTGAATGATAAAATTGTAACAAATCAAAACCTTGAGAACGAAAAACAATAAAGAGATTTTTTAAAAAAATTTTAGTGTAATCAATATAAATTAAAATTTCATAATGGAACCAAATAAAAAAAACCCAACAAAAAATAAAACAATAAAAATTAAAAATAAAAACTAAAAGCATAAATGTATGAATATGGATAAAAAAAATAAATACTATCCAAGAAGAACAAAAAAACCAAAGGAATTAATACAAAAAAATAAATTAAAAGAGTAAGTGCCAAAATAAAAAAAAAAACAAAAAGTGTGATTAATACCAATTGAAAGATAAAAATAACCAAAACTTCAGGACCGCAAAAAAATAAAGAGATTTTAAAAAATTAATACAGTGCAATTGTTGAACAAATTAAAAGAATAAGGACCAAAATAAAAAGTAGCATACATGAACAATTTCAATTAGAGGATAAAATTAGAACAAATTAAAAATTACATACCAAAATTATTAAAGAAACAAAAAATAAAAAGATGAAGGACCAAAATGAAACTTACCGTATATAATAAATTTTAATTGAAGGGTATAATTGAAAATAATCAACATGTTCATTAAAAAATCAGTAAGCAAAACGAAATCAAAACCTTAGGGACTAAAATGAAACTACCATAAATATGAGTGACTTGACCACACTTTTTGTAAGTAAGGGAGCGAAAAGAAAAATCAACACTCAGGGAGGAAGAGGATATGGAGGCACACACAAGGTGACATGATAAAAGACCAGTTTTAACAATCGTATGACACTACATGCACCTCCCGAAAGGAGCGTGCAGACAAAACACTATTGGCACCACACGCTTGCAATGTTCTATAAAAAAATAATTAAAAATTGGTCAATTACCCATACACCCCTGAACCGAGTGATATCTATGAAAAAACTGGGGGTGCAAGTACTGGAATACCCCCAGTTCTAGACAACGGTTTTTGTCATTTAGGGGGGCTAAATTCATTATTTCACCACGCAATAAATTCAAAAATATCATTTATGTCCCCTGAAAAATTCAAAAATACCCCCGATCCCGAGGGTTAAAAATTTTCAGACCTAGGGGTAAAATGGTAATTTTAGTGTTCGAATCCATAGTAATCTGTGTTTGTGTGAACAGTAAAATAATGAACAGAAAAAGAGGATTACGTTTTATATATATTTATAATAATATGCATTGCATGGCTTCTCCACCGCCCATAACTCTCATTGAAATAGAATTACCTTCATTTCATCGTTGATTTCATTTTCTTTGATGACAATAAATTAGATATTTCTTACTGGACCAAAAAATGGTCTTGATTCTTTTGTGACATTTCAAAGTATTCCTTTTAAACTGCTATTGCAATTGCCATGCAACATCTCTCTCAGTTCTAGCTCTTTTCTTTCCTTTAGTTTTTTTCATGGATTGATGATTTTCGTCAACTTGTAAATATTATTTTTGTATAGAGTTAGGAGGTGCTGCAAGCTTGTCTTATCGTTTTTCTATTCTGCTAACCTACTTTTTTTTCTCTCTTAAAAAAGCATATTCAAAAGATGAAATCCTTTTTCCTAGAAAATTGTACTCCTTAGAATCATTTTGATAAAGAAGAAGCTTGGAGATCAAGCTGTCCACTAGAGGTGGTGCACATAGACTTGTGTGGACCTATGCAAAATGTGTCAAATGGAGGCAACAAGTATTTTATCACATTCATAGATGACTACTCTAGAATATGTTGGGTGTATTTTCTAAGAAACAAGTCAAATGCATTTATAATGTTTAAGAAATTTAAAGCACTTGTTGAATTCCAGTGTGGGCACAAGCTGAAGAAGTTAAGAAGTGATATAGGGGGAGAATTTACCTAATGAGAGTTTAAAGATTCATTTGTTGAGATTGGAATTGAAAAGCAACTGATAATAGCCTATTCTCCGCAGCAAAATGGAGTGATTGAGAGAAAAAACAAAACAGTAATTGAAATGGAAAGATCGATGTTGACAGAAAAGGGTTTACCTTTAAGTTTCTAGGCCGAGGTTGTCAACATAACCATATACTTGCAAAAAAGGTGCTACACATCTTCAATATCAAACAAGTCTCTATTTGAAGCTTTTACATAAAAAAAAACCAGGCATCAAACACTTAAAAGTGTTTGGATGTATATGTTATCTTCATATTCGAGCACACCTAAGGCAGAAGCTAGATGGCAAAGCTGAGAAGGAAATTTCATATGGTATGGTAGTTGTGAGAAGGGGTCTAGAGTTTATGTGATACAATCCTAGAAGATTGTATTATCAAGGAGTGTGATTTTTGATGAAGATAAATTATTTAATTAGGAAGCAAAGCCACAAGAAATTATTGTTACAAACATTATGTTTTAAGGCCTAGGACAGGAATGCCATACCAGTGAAGATGAGCCAATTCAGTATGAAGATGGTGAAAGCTCTCTAGTTGAACAGTAAGCTGGACAGTCAAGTGAAGATCACAACCAATCTTCCACACCAAGCTCACCTTCAATTAAATTGAGATCTCTTGAAGATTTATATGCAAGGTGTCACATGAGTATTGCGGAACCTAAAAATTACAAGGAAGTAGCTGGTGATATAGCTTGGGAAGAAGCCGTAATTGCAAAACTAGAAATGATTGAGAGGAACAACACTTGGGAGCTGGTGAATAGGCCTGCTAATAAACTGGTCATTGGGGTCCAGTGGGTGTTTAAGACAAAGCTGAGCCTAGATGGAACATTCACAGACACAAGGCAAGGCTTGTAGCAAACGGTTATGCTTAGAAACTAGGGATTGATTACAATGAAATCTTTGCTCCGGTAGCAAGGTTAGATACAGTTCGAACCCTAACTGCACTAGCAAGTCAAAAGAATTGAAATTGTTTCAGCTTGATGTTAAATCATCATTCCTAAATGGGGTGCTTGAAGAAGAAGTTTATGTTGAGCAATCTGAGGGCTTTATGGTTAAGAATGCAGAAAATAAGGTGTATAAACTAAAAAAAAACCCTTTATGGACTTAAACAAGCCCTTAGGGCTTGGTATAGTGAGATTGATGCATATCTCATTATGTGCAAGTTTAAAAGGAGTGTAAGTGAGGCTACCCTCTGTACAAAGGCTAACAATGAAGGGAAGCAGATTATTGTGTCTATTTATATGGATGACATAGTATACATAGGTAGAGTAGTGAGGCATTAATGAATGAATTTAAAAGAGAAATGATGCAAAGGTAGGTGACTGACCTTGGCCTTCTCCATCACTTTCTAAGAATGGGAGTGCTACAAACCAGTTGAGGGATCTCAATTCATCAAAGCAAGTATGCCAAATCCTTACTCAAAAAATTTGTCCTTGAAGACTATAGATTAGTCTCAATTCCACTACCTACTGGAGAGAAATTGAAGAAGGTAGATGGGAGTGAGTCGGCTGATAAATGCACTTACATAAAGATAGTAGGGAGTCTATTTTACTTGACAACAACAAGACCTGACTTAATGTATGTTGCTAGCCTACTGCCAAGGTTCATGAACCAACCAACAAAGAAGCATATGGGGGTTGCAAAAAGAGTTCTAAGATATGTTCAAGAAACTCTATATTATGGAATTGAATATGCCCAAAATCAATCAACAACACTGGTTGAATTTTGTGATGCAGACTAGGTAGGGAGTGAAGATGAGAACACAAGCACTTTAGGCTATGCATTTAGCTTTGGAAGTGGAGTTTTTTCATGGGCTTCTGTGAAACAAAACACAGTAGCACTATCTATAGCAGAAGCTGAGTATGTCTCAGCTTCTAAAGCAACAACTCAAGCTATTTGGTTGAGGTTTGTTCTTGATGATTTTAGGGAGATGCAAATAGAGGCAACACCTCTGTTTTGTGATAACATGTTTGTCATTTCCATGGCAAAGAACCCAATCTTTCATCAAAAGACTAGACACATAAATAGAAGATATCACTTTATAAGGGAAGCATTGTAAGAGGGGAAGATTAGTGTGAAGTTTTGCAGCAGTGAGGATCAACTTGCAGACATTTTTACTATGACATTGCCTAAGGAAAGATTCAACCAATTACGATTGAAGCTTGGGGTGAAGCTAGTAAGGAGCTTAAGAGAGGTTGTTGAATACTAAACTCACTGAAGGATATAAGCTTACAGAAGACAAGCATGCAAGTTATTACTCAAAGAAGAATAAGAGGCGGTGCATGCAGTGGCTGGGCTGTCATTAGTTGTTTGTTAATTCACTTGTAACAAACTAAAAAAAGAAGTTAAAATTGACTTGTCTAAAAAGTTAGCTACAAAGCATGTGAAATGTATGATTGCTCAAGCTATATAAATGAACATTGCATCAAACATATTGAAATACATATTCTTATCTCCTCTCTGTAATTTTTAAAGTCCCAACTTTACAAAGATTTTCATCTCTCACAAACAATTAACCTATAAACAGCACAAATTAAATCAGCAAACAATCAAATAAAGTTCAACAAGAAGGACAAAGCTATCACTTGTCTACACTCTGCACTTGTAGATCACATCTTCACCAAAATTATGGACCTTGAAACTCCAAAGCTTGTATGATATAAGCTACAAGGTGAATTTAAAGGGATTAGTAGAGTCAAAATTATTCGACTACTTGCCTTAAAAGAGAATTTGAATTGATGAAGATGAAGGATGGTGAATCAATCAAAAATTATTCTGACAAATTAATAGATGTTGTGAATCAAATGATGTTTCTTGGCAAGGCATTTACAAATCATAAAGTGGTAGAAAAAAATATGGTTTCTTTACCTTGGAAGTTTGAAGCAAAAATTTTTGCAACTGAAGAGTCTTGTGATTTGAACAATCTCTCAATTATAGAATTAACAAGCAACTTCATGTTCAAGAATAAAGGGTACAAATGAGAGTTGAAGAGGGTATCGAAGGTGCTTTCCAAGCCATCACTAAGGAATTTTTTTTTGGAAACATACAGAGAAAAAAGCATTTCAAATCCACCAAATTGAAAACTTAAATGACTGCAGGAAAACAAATTCACCTAACCTGTTCTCATTACAAAAGAACAAATCATGCTGAGAAGGTGGTACAACAATAAACCTTCCTTCAAATGTTCCTTCTACAATAATCTTGGTCACAACGAGAAGTATTACAAAGCAAACAAGAGACAACCTCAGCAGCTTATTCAATAACAAGCAAATGTGTTTGAGGAAGAAAAAGAGGATGATAAGCATTTGTTTATGGCTTCACAAGTTGTCAACGCACATGGGATGAATGTTTGGCTCATTGACAATGGTTGTAATAGTCACATGACCACACACTTGGTCATTTTTTCTTCAATTGATACCTCAATTCAACCAATAATCAAATTGGTAAATGGTGATGTAGTGTTGTCAACACAAATAAAGGTATTAAGTTCATCAACAATGTTCTTTATATTCTAGAACTAGACCAAAATCTGCTTAGTGTTGCATAAATGTTGAGAAATGGTTATGAAGTTTCTTTGCCTTATTAGTAATATACATGGATCAAAAATAACAAAACTTCAAATGAATGGTGATAGTTTTTGTTTAAAACTAAATGTAATTGAAAGACATGTTTTTTGTGTTATGGTTGATGAGAGAATTATATGGCATAAAAAATATGGTCACTTTAACATTAATTTGTTAAAGTTCATACATGAGAATGGTATGGTTGATGATATGCCTGAAATACATGTTGACATTCCAACATGTAAGAGCTATGCACTAGGAAGCAACATCAGCAGCCATTCCCTCAAGGGATGGTAAGAAGGGCAGCTCATAAGCTAAAGCTAATCCACTCTAACATCTGTGGACCAATGAGTACGACATCATTAAGCAATAATTTGTCTATTATGTCGTTTATTGATGATTTTAGCAAGATGACTTGGGTGCACTTTTTGAAGAACAAATCACAAGCAATGTCCATATTCAAAGATTTCAAAAATATTGTTGAAACTCAGCGTGAACAAAAGATAAAGAGACTCAGAATTGACAATGGGGGAGAATACACATCGAAGGAGTTCAATATCTTCTGTCAAATGGCTAGAATCATTCACTAGTTAACAGTACCAAACTCACCCCAGTAGAATGGTGTTATAAAGAGGAACAACACCGTGCTGGAGATGACCAGGTGTATCTTATTTGAGAAGAAGCTACCCAAAGTTCTTATGGGCTGAAGCAGTAAATACTTCAGTGTATTTACTCAACAGATTGATAATAAAGGCTGTGAATAACAAAACAGCATTAGAGGCTTGGACTAGTGTCAAGCCTACTGTGATACACTTAAAAAGTGTTTGAATCATTATGCTACTTCAAAGTGCCAGCTGCAAGAAGAAGCAAACTTGATGAGAAAGCTAAGAAGGGATTTTTTTTGTAGGATATGCTACAAATTCCAAAGGCTTTAACAAAAATTCAAATTAGCATGAATGTTCAATTCGATGAAAAAACCTATTGGAATTGGGAATTGAAGGAAATTGATCATTTAATTACAATAACTCAACAATTAACAATGGAGAAGGTTGAAGGTAAGGCTGATGTTGAGTGAACTTCAGACACTGCAGTTCTAAAGACAAAATCAATGGCTGATATATATATATATATATATATATATATATATATATATATATATATAATTTGGTGCATGTTGAGCCAACAAATTACACTAAAGCTGCAAGCTCTCAATCATGAATTGATGCTATGAAGGCTGAGATTGATGCCATTGAAAGAAATGGAACTTGAAAATTGATAGATCTTTCACAAAACAAAAGGGAAATTGGTGTGATATGGGTCCTTAGAACAAAGTTTAATCATGATGGCTTAATTTTTAAACACAAGGCTAGGCTGGTTGTAAAGGGTTTTACTCAGATAGCAAGAGTGGATTATGGTGATGTATTTGCACTAGTGGCTAGACGTGACAATTTGATTATTACTGACATTGGCAGGGCAAAAAGGATGGAAAATGTTTCATCTTGATGTCAAATCTGCCTTTCTAAATGGGATACTTGATGAAAACATTTACATCAAGCAACTAAAAGGTTCTGTTGTTGCTAGTAATGAACATAAAGTGTATAAGTTGTATAAGACCCTCTATGGCTTGAAACAAGCACCTAGGGCCTGGTATAGCAGGATTAATACTCATCTTATCAAGTTGGGTTTCAATAGAAGTCAAAATGAAGCTACCTTGTACTTGAAATAATATGAGCTGGTAGTGTCACTATATGTAGATGATATGCTTGTGACTAGGAGCAACACAAGTTTAATGACAGAATTTAAAAGGAAAATGCATGACATATTTGATATGTCTGATCTCAGCATAATGAACTATTTTCATGGGATGGAAATATAACAATGCAGTAGAGGTATTTTTATTTCTCAAAGAAAATATGCAATTGATATACTTAAGAAGTTTAAGCTTGAGTCATGTAAGGCATTAGTAACTCCATTGGCACTATATGAAAAGATTTCAAAGAATGATGGTGATAATCTTGAGAAACCTGTTGTATACAAAAGCTTAGTAGGTAGTTTACTATATTTAATAGCAGCAAGGCCTGATTCGATGTTCCTAGCTGGATTGTTGTCAAGATTCACGAGCTCACCTATAAGTGTTCATATGAGAGTTGCTAAGAGGGTGCTGAAGTATATCAGAGAGACATCTGACCTTGGAATTTGGTACACGAAGATGAGGAGTGAAATTGAATGGATAGAAAGATAGTAATTGGGAAATAAGTGTAGATGATATGAAGAGCACCTTAGGGTATGTTTTTTCAGTTGGTTCTGAAGCAATTTGTTGGAATGCAAAGAAGCAATTGGTAGCACAATCGACAACTAAAACAAAATATATCTCTTTAGCAGCTACAGCAAACCAAGCTATATGGTTGAAGAAATTACTGCCTGACCTAGGCCAAGAACATAATTCACCTGTTGATCTTTTCTGTGACAACAAATCTGCTATTACCATTGCCCAAAATATTGGAATGCAAAGAAGCAATTGGTAGCACAATCGACAACTAAAGCAAAATATCTCTTTAGCAGTTGCAGCAAACCAAGCTATATGATTGAAGAAATTACTGCCTGATCTAGGCCAAGAACATAATTCACCTATTGATCTTTTCTGTGACAACAAATCTGCTATTGCCATTGCCCAAAATCCAATTTAAAACAAGAGGACCAAACATATAAATGTGAAGTTCCATTCCATAAGAGAAGCCGAGAAGAATTTGCTCATTAAGGTTCTACTAAAATTCAACTTGTAGATAAATGAAAAAGGCTCTCCCTCCAACAAGGCTAGATTTTTTGAAAATAGAATTAAGTTTGTTCATAGCAAATCTTAAGGAGGATTGTTAGAATTATCTATGAGTTTTGCCTTGAAGATATATGATAAGATTAAATCAATTGTTTGAAATTTGATTTTTAAATTATTGTTCATAATAGATTATACTGCAAAATTATTACATATTTTGTTTTCAATAAATCTCTCAATTTGTTGAGAGTTTATTTTTTTCCTTTCCGTTCAATTTCAATTGTTGTAACCCTTTAAATAGGTGTTTTAAATCAATAAGAATTGTTATCTCTTTCAATTCAATTTAGTGTTTATTTTTTTTGTTCTTCAATTCAAACAATAACTATTTAAAACAATTATTGTCTAAATCGATCAATTTAACAGTTTAAAACAAATACTGTTCAGATTGTAGCAATTTTAACAAAAACAACTTCTCCAACCTGCTAAACAAAACAAAATCAATCCATTTTCCATTTCCTATTTCTTTCCTATAAAACTCCGATTCATCAACATCAAACCCATTACCTAAAGCGCTCTCTTTTACACTGTTGCAGGCTTGATGGTGGACACATGGCGCAACATAACATGGGATGACAGACATGTGGCAATCACAGGGAAATGGGTCAGCAGTTTGATGAGTGACACGTGGCAAACAATGGAAAATAGGTCAGCAGCTGGATGGGTGATGCGTGACAACCATAGTTACTTTATTAACCATCCACAGTTTAAGTATTTTAATTCAGTACTTTGGTTATGTATTTCAATATGTTATGTATGTTAGTTAATTAGAGCTAGTATTAGTAATGGGAAGTTAAGAGAGGTTATGGCCATGATTTGGGGAGCAATTACTTTTCTTAACTTGTAGTTAAATTATCATCGGGTTGAATGAAAGGCTAGCTAGACAATTAATCCTAAATACTACCATGTACAAAAGAGGTCACTAGATCCTTGAAATTCCAGAACTAGTTCTGTTAACTTTTATTTACAATTCACAATAAGAAAACTCAAAAGTACAATTCAAATAAGCTAAAAATGTAACAAGTGGTACCAAAACAAGCGTTCCTGACATGGCTAAGGGTACTCGTTCAGCTCAATTAGCTGAAGTCATCTCTTTTATACATGGTGAGACAAATTCCTCAAGGGAAGAACAAGGTAGACAAGGAGCTCTCATGGAGCAGGTGTTACAACAATTACATCACTTGGCATCAAATTATGATAATATGTTACAATTATCAGGCAGGCAAAATACAAGTGAAGGAACTTTGAAAAATATTAGTGGAAACACTAAACCATTATTGGAAGGACCTACCGGAATTTAGGCGAGGACTATGAGATTGGATTTGCTTTATTTTGATGAAGGTGAATCCCATGATTAGATCCTAAAGGCGCAACAATTTTTTATGTACTTTTAGACAGCAAAAGATCAAAAGCTCCAGATTGCTTCTTTTTATATGGAGGGCAAAGCATTGTCGTGGTATTAATGGTTGATGGACTCAAGTCCAATAGCCAATTGGGAGGAATTCCTGGTAGCTCTTCAGACCAGGTTTGGGCCTTCAGCTTATGAAGAACCTATGGGCGCATTCATAAAATTGAGACAAACCGAGAGTGTAGAGGAGTGCCAAACAACCTTTGAAGTCTTGTCAAACAAAATTACAAGAGTAAATGAAGAATTTCATATTAGTACTTTTCTTAGTGGATTAAGAGATGAGTTAAGGATAATTGTTACCATGTCTATACCAACCACCCTCTCTACTGCCTTTGGGTTAGCCTGATTGCAGGAGGAAAACATAGGCAAGAGACATCACCCTCTTTGAAATCCAAACACAAACCACCACCACAACAACTATCTTTCAGCTTACCCCGAACAAGCCCCACTTAGATTACCCGCACCAAATCCCATAATCCCTAAATTTCCAGCCCTACTAAATTTACCCTAGTATAATCAAACAGGAAAAGAGGGATAAAGGGTCGTGCTATAATTGTGATGAGAAATACCACCTGGGACACATGTGCAATAGACCTAAATTGAACCTGTTAGAGGGAGTGGAAATAGGAGGAGAATTGGATGAGGTAGAGGAAAGAATTGAGGAATTAGACTAGGAAATTCAAACTGCAAAATTATTGGTCATCTCTTTGCATGCACTAGCAGGAGTGCCCTCTCCTAAGACCATAAGGTTGGAGGGAACAATTGGAAGATATTTGGTTATCATCCCTATTGATACTAGCAGCACACATAGTTTTCTGGATGAGAATGTAGCAAAGAAAATGAAACTACTAGTGGAAGCTAGCCACTTGGCAGTGCAGGTTGCCAATGACACCACTTTTCCTTGGCAAGGTTGCTGTAAGGTAGTGTTGCTTTAAATGCAGGGATGTTATGTGATAGCCAATTTATATCTATTGACCTTGGGGAGATGTGATGTGGTATTGGGGGTTAATTGGCTGAGGAGTCTAGGGATAATTTAGTGGAATTTGGAGGAATTGAACATGAAATTTACACTCAATGGGAAGCAACTAGCATTGCAAGGCTTAAGGCCCCCTATTAACTCACTAGAAGAAAAGCCGAAGCTGAATAAATCTACATTGGTAAAGGGCAGAGGGCTTTGGTTGCAACTCATAGAAGTAAAGGAGACTGACATTCCAAGAGTATGTGGTTATACATCAGGTTTTAGGACAATTCCAAAGCGTATTTGAGGAGCCTAAGGGAATACCTCTTACTAGGGGACATGATCATTAAATTAGGTTACATGAAGCAGTCACCCCCACGTGTGTGAGACCTTACATATACCCCTATTATTAGAAGGAGGAGATTGAGAAGTTGGTTAAGAAAATGTTACAGGTTAGGATCATTCAAACTAGCCAAAGCCCCTATTCTTCACTAGTTCTGCTAGTGAGAAATGCAGATGGGAGTTGATGCATGTGTATTGACTATCGGGCTCTTAACAAAGGTACTATTAAAGATAAATTTCCTATGCCTAACATAGATGAATTGGTAGATGAATTGCATAGGGCTGAACTATTTTCTAAGCTTAGGCTAGGCTACCACCAAATCAGGATGAATCCTGAGGATATGCCTAAAACTGCCTTTGAACCCATGAAGGACATTATGAGTTTCTTGTCATACCCTTTTAGCTTGCTAATGCATCTTCTATATTTCAAGGGCTAATGAATGAGATATTAAGGTCTCATTTGAGGAAGTTTGTGTTGGTTTTTTTATGACATATTAATCTACAATATGTCATTAAAAGATCATATGTTGCACTTACACATTGTGTTAGACATTATAAGGCAACATCAGTTGTATGCCAAAATTTCAAAATTTCAAAATGTATTTTTGGTTGTCGGGAAGTGGAATAATTAGGATATGTGATTTCTAAGTAGGGTGTCAGGGCTGAACCCAGGAAAATTTCAGCAATGGTTTAATGGCCGACACCTACCAATCCTAAGGCCTTGAGGGATTTCTCGGTATCATAGGGTACTACAGGAAATTCATGAAGGGATATGAGGGCATTATTGCTCCCTTAACTGTATTATTAAAAAAGAACTCTTTTTCTTGGTTAAGGGAAGCCACTCAGGCTTTTGAAGACTTGAAGAAAGTCATGGTAACTCCTCCTGTTTTAGGGTTGCCAAACTTTAATAAACTTTTTTGTAGTTGAATGTGATGCTTCAGGGGGAGGGATTGGTGCTGTTTTAAAGCAAGAAGACATTTGGCTTATTTAAGCCAAGCTTTAAAGGGTAATAACTTGCTCTTATCAACCTATGAGGTATTATTTGTTGGAACACCAATATAAAGTGCGAACAGAGCAACAGACATTAAAATACCTACTGAAACAAAGAGAGAGAACACCCTTTCAATAAAAATGGGTTCTAAACTACTAGGGTTAGATTTCACTATTGAATATAGGTGTGGGAAAGAAAATAGAGCTGCTAATGCTTTGTCACAATGACTCATTGAGGAGTCCAGTCCAAACATTGAAGAGGTCATACCAGCAGAAAGGGAATTACAAGCCCTTAGTGTTGTCCAATCTAATTGGTGGGGAGGGCTACTACATGCTTACACAAGATCACCAATTACAGCAACTCATTAGTCGCAGCTAGTAGGGGGATCTTGATCCCCACAAATACAAATTTCAGGGCAATTTATTATTTTACAAAAAAAAAAAGGTTACATTTGAGGTCTCTAACATACTATTAGGGTTTGATATTGCAGCATTACCATGAGAGTCCTGTGGAGGGACATGCAGGTACCCAAAAGACTCATGCTAAAATTAAAAGAAAGTTTTATTGGAATAGAATGCATAAAGATATCAGCACATACATAAAAGAGTGCGATGTATGTCAATGCAATAAGTCCGAGAACCTTAAACCATTAGGGTTACTACAACCCTTACCAATACAAAAGGAAGCATGGATTGACATCAGCATAGATTTTATAAACAGTTTACCCATATCAAGGGGATACAATGTGATCATGGTGATTATTGATAGGTTCAACAAGTATAGTCATTTCATTTCTCTTTCATACCCATACATAGTAGTCAACGTAGCATAACAATTTATGGAATGTATATTTAAAATGGCATTCCACAAAGCATAGTAAGTGATAGAGATGCAGTGTTTACCAGTTTGTTTTGGAAAGATATTTTTTGTTTGAGTGGCACACAACTACTAATGAGCTTAACCTACCACCCACAAACAGACGATCAGACTAAAGCTATGAACAAGTGGTTAGAAGGTTACCTAAGATGCTTCACAGGGGACCGACCGAGAGATTAGGTCAGATGGTTGGCTCTAGCTGAGTGGTCATATAACACATCTATTCATTCTTCCACGGGTCTCAATCCTTTTGAGTTGGTGCATGGAAAATCCCCACCACACCTACAGCCTTTTGAACCAGGATTAACGGCTATCTAAGCAGTAGAAGATGAGATGAGAAGCTGAGATTTCATCCAAAAACTAGCCTGAGAGAACCTGCAAGAAACACAAACTCACATGAAGCATTTTACTGATAAAAACAGAACAGATAAAGAGTATATGGTCGGAGATTGGGTGTACCTGAGACTAAGACCCTATCGACAGATTCCAGTAGCACTGCGAAGGAATCTGAAATTCTCGGCCAAATATTTTGGTCCTTTTTAGATAACTCAGAGGCTGGGGATGGTGGCTTACAAGCTCAATTTGCCTAAAAACTCTAAGATCTACCCGATTTTTCACATTTTATGCCTCAAGAAGAAGATCGGAGCACGATTTCTCCCAAGCCCTAGCTTACCCACTCTAATGGCAGATGGAACCCTAGTTCCTAAGCTCCAGAAGGCGCTAGACAAAAGAATGAAGAAGAAAGGGAACCACACAAGAACTGAGCTTTTAGTTTAGTGGGAAGGGACGAACGAAGAAGATGCTTTGTGGGTAGATGTGGACGAGCTTCATAAACAATGTCCAGAACTCGAGGGCGAGTTCTTTTGAAGAGAGAAGCATTTGTTACAGGCCTGATGGTGGACGCGTGGTAGCAACATAACACAGATGATAGACGCATGGCAACCACAGGGAAATGGGTAAGCAATTTGATGAGTGACATGTGGTAAACACTGGGAAATGGGTCAGCAGCTGGATGGACGATGCGTGGCGACCATAATTATTTTATTAACTAGCCATAGTTTAAGTATTTTAATTCAGTATTTCAATACGTTATTTATGTCAATTAATTAGAGTCAGTATTAGTAATGGGAAGTTAAGAGAGGTTATGGCCATGACCCGAGAAGCAGTTACTTTTCTTAACTTGTAATTAAATTATCATCTGGTTGAATGAAAGGTTGGTTAGATAATTAATCCTAAATATTACTGTGTGCAAAGGAGTTCAGTAGATCCTTGAAACTAGTTTTGTTAATTTTTATTTACAATTCACAATAGAAAACCCAAAAACACAGTTCAAATAAGCTAAAAACGTAACATACGCTGACACAATCAAAATCCCATTTGAGAATCATTATTTCTGTAATCAAAACTGTATTCTGGGTCCAAAATCATGGCTTGAATTTTGAAAAGTCGGAATGTTTTCACGCACCAATGAACTCTTTCCTTGGCAAGTTTCTACGACCAATAGCGGGTTGGCCAAAATGAGCCGAGACATGAAAGGGCCTTCTGCTGGTAGAGAAAGGTAGAAGGAATGGAATTAAGGGATTTGCGGGTGATTTGGTGTTGCAGAGCTTTTAAAGGAGAATTATGAGAGAAGATGGAAGCAGCGCAGAAAACAAAAGTTGTGCATTTGGAAGTGGAGGATTTGAGAGAGTGAGCGAGAGAGAGGTTTTCTAGGTTTTAGAGATCAAATTCTATCTGGTTTTATAACGATAAAGTGAAAAGAGGATAGCGTGGATTAAAATTAAAGGTGTTGGTTGCCAATTGACAAGTTCTGGTATTTTGTATAGAAAGGAGTACAATAATAACACTTTTGTGGAATAAAAATTAGAGCAGCAATGGATTTCTGGTCTTTTATTTTGCCCAATGAATTTGATTTTTCTTTTTAATTATTATTACTATCTTTCGGCTGGTCAGCTGGTCTTGTCATTTAGCACATCACTTGCCGCCTAACGAGAATAATATAACTTTCACGATTACCTTATCCCCTATCAGATGCACTTAAATTGCCATCTCATCCCTTGTTATAGCGACTTAAGCCAAAATCCAATTCGAGGAAGGACACTGAAAAAGCACGCTGTCGAACAGGGAGGCTAACGATGGAAAATGCCGCAGCTGGTAAAACCATTGATCAGCGACATTGCCGGGACAATTTCTTCAGGAAGTTTATTAACAATTTATAAAACTTAGGCCCCCAGTAGCATACATAAGGATTCTTAAAATGATCCGCAGTATCGTAAGAAATAGAGCACACAGTAGAAAGAAAAAAAGTGATGATCAGCCTAGCTACAAAGGTTGGGAATGCATGCCCCACCTTCCGGGTTCTGCTGTTCTTTCCATATCCGTCCTGTAACTCGCAGCTTTAACTCCTTCCTATCTCCTCCTGAGAAGAAAAGTGCCATGTTACGTTGTATAATAAGTCCATCATGGCTGTCCCTAACCTTCCTGTGACTATCTCTTATACTCCGTGGTGTGCCTTCCCAAATTAGTTTCCGACCATTTCCCCCAACCTCCAGGCTGTAGCTGTAATTCCTGGCCTCAGCCTCATCACCCATGAATCTGAGGAATGCCATATAAACAGGAGCCATCCCAAGTTGGAAAGCTTCAAAATGGAGGCAGAAATACTGGCCAAAACAGTGGAAAACCTAAAGCAAAGTGATTGAAAAGCGAGTTCAGTGTTGGCCAAAGTAAGAAAATGCATTATGCATGCAAAGAATGATATGTCATAACACCCTATGAAGCATAAATGAAACATATTGATGGTTCCTGAACTAAATTTGTCTCTAACATGACACGATAGAGTCTTGTCTACGTCAGGACCAGTGAAGGCATCAACCAATAGAATGCAGGCAAAACACAAGCACGAAATTAAACACCTGAATTCACATATCATCCACATTTCAATTTAGTCTGAACTAACATTTATAATATTTCATCCATGTCATAAAAACTGTATTTACTTGGAAGGATGAGAGTTAATATATTCAAATCAGTCAAAAAAAAACATTGATCAGAACACACATAATAAAGGGGAACCGCTTGGTATTTTATCGAATAATGAAGTAGCCTGAAGTCTTTGACCACCAGACAAGTTTCTCACTATGGACAATCTCTTACCCTGAAACAAACCAGATAATGACCAGACAAATACTAGGAACGGCTGAGAAAAGTTTGTGGTGGAGATCAAAATCAGATAAAGACTTCATGAGGCCAGAATCCATGATGACTTACCACTCGACTAATCCCTTGGGCTTAAAGTGCTTATTTTACTGCTAGGTTATCATGGCTATTACAATCTGTTGCACACATACAAGCAATGTGAGGAGATCATGGGGTGAAGAGGTTCCTTGTATAAATAGCACAAGTGCTTCATTGTTGGCAAGAAATGACCATATCACTTTTCACGCTTCGCCATAATCCAAGTTTGGTTACCATAACTTAGCATGATCAAAGAACAAAAAGAAGCATGTCATGTTCCAGTGTTGTATTGGAATTTGTTCCTATTCCAAGCATCCACCCCCCAACCCAACAAAGAAGCATGTAAAGTGCATTAAATAAGATAGAAACATTCTTACAGTTAGCATCCATGTTGCATTTTCTACTTCACGAGGATTAGACTTGACATAGCGATGGTTGAAAGTACACCCAGAATGCATGTCAACCTTGTGATCATCTCTTAGATGAGCGACAAGGAATGGGATATCCCCGACAATAGCACACTCTGATCCAGCATATGGACAGCTGTATGGCCTAAAATTGCACAGGGTCTCGTGTTTCAGTTTACTGTAGTATGGAAAAATCTCTGGGCATCCAAGCGACATGTATTTGCAAGGCAGCTCAAGTGATTCAGCTACTTTTTCCAATGCTAGACATCTAATGTCACCGAGCTCCTGTCTACAAGTGGGGCACCGATTTTGTACTCGTGTTTTACAGGTTGAACAGAGTGTATGGCCATTGTGGCACTGCAGAGACAACAATTTGTTAACATCAGCCTACATCATCTAGGAAGCATAAGAAATCAGGAGTTCTAGCAAAAAGCATCAGCATTTAAAGCACAAGTTTTCCTCCCATTGCATGGAAACAGTGAGATGACTGCTGTCTACAGGCAACCCCCGCATCCAACTATAAGAAGTCACCAGACAGTTATTGATGGCCCAGTAACTAACTAGAATCCACACAGCCCTTTAGATATCACAATTTAATGTTTTTAACCAAAAAGTCCCATCCATATTTTTAGCAGGTGCTGCAAAATACAAATAGAATTGAGGTCACCACAAACATGAATGGTCATATTTTTTCAAATCATGTTATGTAGCCATCTCTATTTAGTTGTTCAGGTTTTGCAAAGTTAAATTGCAGTTACATCTCAAAATCTCACACCACTAGCACCCAAATATCAACATAATGCCCCAGCAAATGCTCTAGCACTTATCTAATTCTCGTCACAGTATGTGCAGTGCTGAGCACGAGACCCAAACGATTGGGCCCGTTGACGCCTCGCAGTCAATGTAGAGGGTACATGTATTTGTGAAATCCTACAGACTAAGTAGGTTCACATACCAAAACCAGCAGAAAACCTAAATTCTACAAAAGTCGATAAATCAAATATCTTCCAACCCCATGAATTCCTAAATTCACCTAGCTTTGACAGATGGAAGCCACTCGGATCTCCACAATCCAACCACTTAAACCAAGAGACACGAATCCTTACAAAATCAAGTCTACGATTTCCGCAGTTCAAAGGCCCTAGCTATATTTTTATCATCAGCAACACACCAAATCCGCATCCATAATTCAACAATTAAAAACCCGAAAAGAAAAGGCAAAACCACATGCTTAATCATGTTAAACAAGAAAAAAGAGAGGCCAAACCTGATGAATAGGAGGGTACATAGAATTGGTACAAACTGGGCATTCAAGGAGCTCATGAACACTGGTAGTGTGTACAGCTGAAGCCACGGTATTACTATTGTTGTTGCTGTTGTTATTGTTGCTGTTGGTGGTGGTGGTGGGGTGTGGCTTTGAAACAGAAGAAAAATGACGGAGAAGGTCGGGAAGGAGGTGGATCTCCTCGGAATCTATCATTTCGTAGGATTGCACACATTCAACTCTTCCCAATTCCATTCCTACACCACAAGAACAGCAACTTTCCAATCAAATATATATATATAGCAGCTGCTTCAACTCTCTTCTGGGCCCCCCTCTCTTTATTTCCTACGAAAGCTGATTTATCAGATTAGAGAAACGGGGAGAGATTGAATTGAAGCAGCAGCAAGATCTGTACGTGATATGTAAAAAAAAGGTGCTTTTCTTGATCGGTGAGAGTCACCGTCGAAATTGTGGGAGGCATCGGATCAACATCAAAGGGTTTCTTTCAGGCGAGAGAGAGAGAGAGAGAGAGACAGAGGTAATGTAAAAAAAAGGTTTCCGGAGGAGATTAGATTAGGTGGAATCATGAAACAGGGCTAAACTAAACTATCATTATTAGATTCATTAAGTTTAAATAATGAGAGGCTAATTTTATTTACCTCACTGTCGTCGTTTTTGGTGGTTAATGGAAAGCAAGTAGGGCCTGGACTAGGGCAGGGGAGGCACGTTGAGATGGCTCATGGATCCATCATCACTAGGTGTATTAAAAATATTTTTAAATTTTTTATTTTAAATTAAAAAAATTATTTTTTTTAAATCAATTTAATTTATTGATGTCAAAAATAATTTAAAAACATATTAATCTCATACCTATTTGAATAAAAATATTCTAAAAAATAATGTTAATCACACTCTCAAGCATACCTAAATAGAGTAGCAGACAAGTATTTCAATGTATTTCTATATTTTAAAAATATTTTTAAAAACATAATTAATTTAAATTTATTTTTGTATATTTTTAAATTATTTTAATATATTCATATCAAAATTAAATTTTAAAAACTAAAAAATATATTATTTTAATATATTTCAAAAAAATACTTTAAAAATCAACTATTAATGTAATATCAAATAATGTCAATATTTTCAAGTTGGTAACTCATCATCCTACGAGTTCAAAAGGCTATATTTATAATTTTAAAATATGACATGATATGATCATTGAAAATAAATAATATTATGTTTAGCACGATTTATATATATATCTAAAACAAAATTTTAATTTTGAATCATAATTTAAAACATGGTTTTATATATAATTTATGATAAAAACAAGTCAAAATAGCTTTGAATTAGGAATACATTTCATAAAAATGACTAAAATTTATTAATTTTTAAATAAATAAAAAAATTGTATATGATATAATTCATGAATTGAAAGATACAATTTTTTTTTAATTTTGATTAAATTAAAATTCCAGCTCAATTTCTTAACAGTTTCTTATTTAAATTAAAAGGTTTTTTTAATAAATATACTTATTATTTTTTAAAAGAAAAAACATACCAAATGTAAAACTAAACCGAGACGACTCTCTACCTTATTTTAAAATTATTGTTAGGCTATAATTATCTTCGTTATATGTTGATGCCAAATCTCGTGAGTGGGTGGGGGATTACTACGAAGACCTGATTCATCCAGTGATTTTAACTAAACTTGGTGTAGCAAAGAAGAGGATGATGATGCAAGTCCAAGCACAATCAGCAGAACAATAGAAAAAAGAAAACAAATTAAATACTTAAATAAAATACAACATAAAAAATCTAATTTATAATTTTATTGCTGTAAATAAAACTATATTATTATGTATTTTTAAAAATATCTATAATTGTTTAAATAAATGTAAAAAATAGTCTAAAAAATAGAAATCCAAAGGGAAAAAAAGAAATAAAAACCATACACAAACTAGGAAAAATAAACTTACTAATCTTTAAATTTAATTTTCTAAAAAAGCACCCAAAAAATATATTTTTTCCAAACTAGGTAAAAAACATCAATAATTAAAAATAATAATTTATCTTGAAAATAATCTTGCATCCTATACGTGAGGGTTTAGGCCACTTTCCATTCGATTCAACTTATAATCTCAACTCCCGAAGTTCGCACACTTGCATTGACCGAGACCAATTCAAATTGGTAGACTGATTGTCAATAGCATTTGACCACTTGTACCATGGGTATTAAAAGTAGTGTTTTCATTATATTATACTTCAGTATTTTATTAAAATTTTAAATTGAATTAAAATGTCTTTAAAAGCAAGAGTTTTAAACCTGTGTCGAAGAGTATTTTTTTTATTTTCACAATTATTTTTTGTTATTATCAAGTGGGGCAATTTGATATTTAATTAAATATATATATATATATAAACATAATAAAAAAATTAATATAATTAGAAACAAAAGGTAATAATTAAAACGTGTCTCAAAGAGTTTTTTTTTGTGTTATCATAATAGTTTTTATTATTATTATTATTATTATTATTATTATGTCAATTAAAGAGTAATTTTGTAATTACATAAAATTGGTTGCGCTAATATGCGGAGGTGTTCGCTCTCAATGTGTGTGGTCTTTTTTTCTCCCATCCCCTTGAAATCCATTTATCGGCGGTCTCTAACGTATGTTTTAAATTTTCCAAGCGAATAAGAACCTTGCAGGGTCTCCATTGAAGCGTGGCATAACAATAAAGAATGAGTTGGAGTTAAGATGTATAATATTTATAAAAATCTAAAATAGTTAGAGTTTTTTTCCGTTAATTTCAACCCATAAAATATATTTTTTGAAAATAATATTTTCTCAAATAAAAAAAAAAAAAAAAAAAAAACTTGAAGGGTGCACTGCCACCTTGATATCGCAAAAGGCATGCATGAAAGTGGGCAACAGCGAACAAATTGCCAAAGATTATTCCGAGCATTTAGATTTCATGATTAATACAGATCGTTCAAAGCATCACCATCATTATTCATTGGCAGCCAGAATCATATCAGTGGTCTCTGAAAAGCGGACAGATTGTCATCAATGTTACAGAGACGATTTAGAATGATAACGGGCATAAAAAGATGGCTTGGTTTCAACGATACTTCAAGATGAAAGAACCATCAAGTGCACAAAGATTTTCAGTTCTCCTTTTTTGTCTGTCTCAATAAAGAATGGAGGTAGCCAACTAATTTAACGGTTTTGAATCTCCATTTCTCAGTAGTAGTTGCCTGAAAATGGGTTTAGTATTGTTAAAAATATCAACTTGGTGCCTTTTTTTATCCTGTAGTCCTTTCAAACTTCAACCGCGTTGTCAAATGCAATACCAAACACATATTAGTGACTCTTGCGGTTAATTTCTGAGGTGAAGCTCGTTGCTTCAAGTGTTAAACCTGTTAATGTTCACTCTATCCTCCAGTTAACCACGCTACGGGTCATTGCATGGCAAGACAGACCGGACAACTAATTCCTGCCATCTGAAACCCATGGAATCTGCAGAAACAGATCATTACATTTCCTGCTGGCAACTAAATTGCTGTCCTGTGATGCAAATATGACACAACAATGTTTGTGGGAATAAATTAAAAAACATATAATTACAAAATTTTCCAATCAAAGCATGTAATTACAAAGGTTCTCGTCTTTCTCCAAAATCACAGAATGTGCACAGCAAAATTCTTCTGCTTCAACATGCAACTGAAAGTCTGAAATTGTTTATCCGCCAGTATCGATGGCACTATTGGGGCCAATTAACAGCACGGTTATCTTCAGATGCTCGGTCTTCTAAGAAAGCGCAGCATTTCAACTATGGAATATCCATATTCTACCAATGATTTGGAACGGCTTCCCTGCAATTAGCATCTTCACCCAGTGTAAGCTTGCCATCGTATTCAAGAGTCTCCGAGACAACCTATCTTTGGTGGTTACTTTCTTGTGCAACATTGATGCGAGAGTTTCTTTTTTGTTTCTAGTTTTAGCCAACAAACTGGCCCTCCTCCTGGACGTCTTGACATCATCACCAATAACTGAAGATCCGGAAGTTGAAGCCACTGCAGCAACCCTCAGAACAGCTTCATTATGTTCTCGTATCTTTGCAAGCTTAGATCGTTGCTATGACTGTTTGTCCATTTTTCTTTTCCTGTGCTTCCTCATTATCTCTGTCCTCACATTCTTCACAGCTTGTTTGGCTAATTGCTCTACTAAATCGGTCCCTAAACCAAGAGTCAAGTCACTGGTTGAAGTGTCCTGATTGATAGGATTTCCTTCATCAACACGGGGAAAGACGGGTTCATGAAAGGGGCAAGCTCTCAAATCTCATCTAGGACAGTGTCCACCCTTCCGTAATGGAGCTCGACATGGCTGGATTTCAACTTGGTCTTTTTTGTAAAGAGTTGCCTGAAGGTTCAATTCAGCATTTTTCTTTGCTGGAATAACTGCATCATGGTCCACCCTACACCCAGTGACTTTCAAGCTCCAAGCCCGTGGTTGGCTAAAACATCCCTGTTTGAACCCCAAGTGTCCAAAAAAGAGCCCCACTTTATCAATGGAGCTTCAGCCATGAGCTTACTTCGAAGAGAGCTGGAATCAGTTCCACCACCTTCGCAACCTAGAGATTCATCTCGTTTCAGCTTGTCTGTACTGCATTCAGAAGGTTCGTTTTTCACCTCTCCAGAAGTGATGGTGCAGAAAAAATTTCAGATCGCTTATCGGGTTCGCTAAAACACCCAAGGCCAGTTGATTCAACCTTACCCTCCTCCCAAAAATCTTCTTCCACATCTTTGCCATGCTTTTAAATGTCTGGAAGAACACAACCCGATTCAACATATTTCTTCTTCATTGATTAAAGGTGATTACGGATGTCAATGAACTCCTTGAGCATAGAATCTCTTAATCTCGAATCTTCCACTTCAACCCTGATTAGAATAGAGATTCCTTCTTGGACCGAAACCAAATGCTTTGTCACTAAGAGCTTGTACAACTCCCTCTAAATCTCTAAAAAAAATCAGACTAATATTTGAGTCACAAACTAGTACTCTACAATCAAATTTATTATTTTCATCCATTTTTATTTTTCAAATTCATAACATTTGTGAAAATATATTTTAGAGATTTTTCATAATTTTTCCACTATTTTCAAATAAATAAAAAACATTGTTCATGTTTTTTCTATCATACATATGCATTTTTAGCAATATAAAATATTAAATTAATTTCTTATATTTTTATATTTAGTTAATGTCATAAATTTAATTTTAATTATAAATATATTTGTTATGATAATTTTTAATTTAAAAGAAATACAATTAATATTTTAAAATTATATTATCATAAGTGTTTTCCGTGTGTGACATTATAACGATCATTCTCCTAAGATGAGATTTAGCGCGGGAGGGTGTGGATGGAATGAACAACTTTTGTTCTTTATCAATGAAATCAAGAAAATAAGAGTCATAACCTAGTAGTATGGTCACTATAAAATCTATTGGTGTGTGAAAGTCTAGATAAGAAGACATGTTATGAATAGAGAGAACATATCTCCCCGAAAACACATTACCTAGGGTAAGTTGCGTTATTATTTGTCTCGACTAAACTAAGGTGATGTATGTTTTCTAATCTTTGGGCTGTCTAGAGTTCAAGAAAAATATTTTTTGGTAATGAAGTTTTATCTTATCAAGTTAAATTAAAGGTAAGCCAAAAATCTAAAAAAATGATTAAACCGAGATAACTAAAAAATATAATTGAGAAAAAACAAACCATTAAAAAAATCCAAATAAACCGATTAAAATTTTTTATACTTCCGGTTTGTTTTTGGTTTTTTAAGGAAAAAACAGTAAATCAAAACCGAACTAAACTTGTTCAAATTAAAAATAAATATGCTATATTTTTATTTTATTTTGTTTCAATTCAAATTTTTTTTATCTACTTCCATTTTGGTTAAATGAGAGATGGAAAAACTTGGTTAAAGTAAAAAAAAAAAATATATTAAAAGAAAAACTATTTTATGATTTTTTAGTTAAGAAACTTAATCAAACCTAAACCAAAAATGATCAATTTAAACCAGATCCGTTTTGGTTTTTTTTCGGTTTGGTTGTTTTTATTGATAAAAACCAAACAAAAAATGTCCACCCCTAGGTTAAAACTTAATAAAAATCAAACTATAAAAAAAATATTTTTTATTCAATATCAGGAATACATCTAACTTATAAGTTCATAATCTCTTATATTAAACAAAATATTTTTTTGCTATAAATGTTAGAGCTAACTATGGATATCATTGAAATCGATACTAGATAATTTACAAGGTAAAATTAACACTTCAATGTTGGATAATCATAAGTGGAGACATAAGAGTAACTATACTAATAATTAAAATAACTAGTTTTTGTCTTCAAAATACATCCTACATTGCAAGAGAAGACTTGAGAATTTTAAGGCAAAATGGGTCAAAGCATGATTATATAAAGAAAGGTAGTTATTTGATTTTGAATATTGATAAGATGTTCGACAAAGATAGATTATTTTTTCAATTATGCATATTGGCTTACAGAAGCAATGTAATAGTATGAGTTGATACTTAGACATAAAGAATTCAATGTATGCAAGGATATGATAAGACTAATGACAATGATGTTGACAATTAAGCAATTGATTTATGAGAAGTCAACCTAGGTAGTTATAGTTATTTAGGGTAGTTATTGGCATTTTTATTATATGGAAAAGAATTAGCTAAAGGTAGTTGTAATGATTTTTATAAGAAACTTAGGAAGTAATTTATACATGTAACTTATTTTATATATATATATATATATATATATATATATATATATATATATATAGGTTGAAAATTGTACAGCATGCAAGTCATACGATCAAACAGAACAATGTGCATAGCTCCCATGCACATAGACATCTATTCCTTTAATATAAAGTTAATAGAAATCAACATGATATTATATGTATATATTTTTTTTTTTCTTGTTGATAATATAGAAAAGTGTGAGGGAAACTTCTTAGTGAGGAGAAACACTCAGTTATTAGACAAACACGAGTGGATTGACAAAGAGAAGGCTACGTCTAGTGGAGTTTGAGCTACCGCATAGGGTTTGAATTTTACACGAGAAATTGACACTATGAAAAATGGAGGTATCAAAGTGGAGGATGTTCTAGCTAAAATGAAGTACAGTACTATAGGCAAGACAAACAAACAATTTTATTGGGAAAAAAACTAGCTGGAGCATGTAAAAATCTTATTTGGGTATAAATGAAAAGGAATGTAATGGTATGTGAAACAATGTGACATGTGTTAGAGAAATATATTGGAGAATATTAGACCCTTGAGACTCTAAAATTGATTCAACAACTCGAAAAAAATTAGTTTACATCATCATAAATTTTATAAAGAGTTTTCTCTCATCCAATAAATATCTAACTATAATGGTACTTATAGACATGTTGTCTATATTTACACATTACATTCTAATTAAGCACATATTTGCCTACAATGTTCTCAAATTACATGGTATACCTAGGGTGAATATCACTATCAAAGGAGTTGTATTTACAAACAAGTTTTGATATGAGTTGCTTAGGTTATAAAGGGTCGTTTCATATTATACATTAACATGCAATCCTTCATCATATGGCTAAACAATAAAAGGTTTTTTAATCTATAAAAGTGGATGAAGTGGCATGTAATGGTGGAATAATGGTAAAATATTAATTATCATGCATCTACCAAGACTACATCTTTTAAAATAGTATATGGTTATCCATCATAAATGCTAACTTAACATATATCTAGTACCACTCAAGTTCAAGTCACAAATGATGAAAAATTTAAGGAATGATCTATTATAAGCTAAGGAATTATAAAGGCTTAATATAATCCAAAGAACAAATTAGTGAAGCAATGATAAAGAAGACTAGATTTAAATATGACTCAAACCATATCGCTAGTTAAGTATATCTTGTAAAAAAACCATAAGTTAGTACCTAGATAGTGTGGATGATATAAGGCAATAAAATAAAATAGTACTTCCTACTATTTAGACTTGCTAAAAAAAAGTAAAAAATACACCTTATCTTTCATGTATCATTGTCAGATAAAAAGATTAGTGTACTTGTAAGTTTATCATCAACTTTACCATGAAAAGCTACATATCCTCACCTTAAGAGCAAGTTAAAGAAAAATCATAAGTTGAATTGAAATACAAATTGTAAGAGCAAGAACATGAAAGGGATAAACTCAAACCAACAAGATTAGGTGATGAAAAGATACGAAAAGTCAGAACTTGAAGTAAACCCGGGGGAGGAAATTCCAAATTCCCCATTTCTTTATTTATTTCAGCTTCAATTTATTAGTATAAATAACGATAATTGGATGTGGTAGGATCATTTGAGGAAGTTCTAAGTATGTCCTCGTATAAGGAGCTTGGCTATCTCAAATTAGCCAGCTTGTTCTTCTTGAATTTAGTATTCAAATGCCAGCAACAATTTCCTTAAATCCCAGCAGCAACTTCATTCAATTCTCGACAAATCCATTAAATTTTCCCCTTCCAGCCCACGAGAATCCAAGAAATTGTGGAATCCAGTACTGCAATTGCTGGACGGACGGTCTAAGAGAAAATAATACTCGATCCCAGAGCCCAAGAACTTCAGTTCAGTAATGCGAATCGATGGAGAGATGGACGCAGTGTCCTTTCGGATTCTTTTAGGCAAGCACGCACCGAAAGGCTCGTGGAATCTTGTCGCGTAGTGAGATGTGGTGAGGGGTCCACGAAACACGGAATCATCCATTACCTATCCAAGCGTTCGTTTCCCTCGCGCCATGATCCCCATGTGCAATGTCCTCATTGACCATTGCCCCGTGATATTTTCTGGCCCGAATTTCCCACCCGCCACCGTTCACCGTAATCTGCTTTTGTTTTTGTGTTTTTTCCACGTGCATACAAAAAGAACTCCTAACAATCCCATCAATCTCGCCAGATGGATCGCTAGTGCCCGACGACTCCTGCCAAGAAAAATGTGAAAAGGCCAAAAATCCACACCATGCTTTCAGTGGGCAAAAATGCTGAGCTGATTGGACACGTTGGCATTCCAAGGATCCATCCATTCTATAGCATCTGCAACGAGAAAAAAAATATAGCTTTTATTTTTTATTTTCATAAATATAAAAAAATATAAATTGAAAAATTAATTAGCTAAATATTTGTTTGATATGTTTTTATGAAAATTTTTTTTTATTAAAACTGTATTTATAAATAGTTATATATATGTTGAAATAATATTGATTTTTCAAAACGATTTTCCATTGAAGTGTGTATAAAAAAATATTGTATTTATATGATTCAAAAAATCATATTATTGGATTTGGAATGACTTTTCTAAATTGTTTTGTTCATTGAAGATGCTCTGAACAATCCTTTGTGCATTAATATTGTTTTTAAAATTTTATTTTTTATATAAATATATTAAAATAATTTGTCAAATTTCTTTAATGAAGGGGTAGAAATGATTTTCGAGGCATTGTAGGATGGCTGCAATTGACTCTTTTAAATGCAACTAGAAATTGGCAGCATTATGCGGTTCTCCATAGGTTTGTTAATTTTATTTTGTTTTATTAATAAAATCAAGATAAAATAATATTATTTTTATTTTAGTTTTAATTCTAGTCTGTTCTAGAAATTCTGGCTAAATTCCAGCCGGAACATCTCAGTTCTGTTCCGGGTGTGCCGTTCCGGCCTTGAAATCTTCTTTATTTTGATTAATTTTTTTTTTTCTAATTTTGATATTATATTTGTTTGATTTTGTATTTGTATTATATAATTTAAAATTAATTTATCTTAAATTTTAATTATGTTTGCTAAATTAATATTTTAATTTTTTCATATATATATAATTAATTATATATAAACAATACAATCCTAAAACAACATGTCAAAATACTCCAAAACCAAAATATTTCATACCAATAAAAAAATTAAAATAACAATCATTCACAACCTTGCTTATCAATGAAATGGCGTCCTTCAAAACTTGCAATGAGTCGTGGATGTCATTCATATCCATCGAGGGTCGAATCAAGCTAGCTGCTAGCATCTCTGTCCAGAAAAACATTTATAAGAGGTAGATTATAGATCTAATTTTTTAAATACAATAAATATGGCTCTTTTATTTTATGCGCGAACAAATTATCTTAGCAATTTATTTATGTTTTAATATGTTTAATATTAATATTCTAGTTCCTTAGAAAAACTATTGAAAAAAGAATTGACTTTTTAAATAAATTATTTTAACTCTTTTAATAGATATATAGAAATTATTTTTCTTTAACTGAAAAGTCATTTTTTCCATTTATTTATAGTAAAAAAAACATCTTCAAGATATATAATATAACAGAAAAAAACTTGCAATTTATATATTAAATCTTAAATTCATGCATTCCCTATAAAAAATTAGAACAATTAAAATTTTAATTATTCATTTAAATTTATAAAATATATTTTTTAAAGAGTATTCCTCGAATTTAATAAGATTAAAAAAAACTATAATTTCTTGATATTTTATTTCTGAATAAAAATAACTTTAAAAAATAATTATAATATCAATCTCATTTCTATAAAAAAAATTATTTATTTCTAAATAAAAATTACTTTAAAAAAAACTAAAAAAATCATTTATTTTTAAATAAAAATTACTTAAAAAAACTCAAAATATCTTATTTCCAAACGAAAATCATTTATTTATATAATATCATTTTTATCACGAGATTTATCTGAACAAGATTTGTTCACTTGTGCTAGTGTCATTAAAGTTTCAATGTGCTTTCTTGTCACTTTCATTCATTCATTGTTTTTCTCAAACAAACTAGACAGAAAATTTATGGCCAGAGGGTGCAAGCAAATGAGCCAACAAAGATAGTTAAAAAATAAAAGATACTTTGTAACCACATCAAGTACAATTCTGCATTTGAATTCCAAAGAAGTTATTTTTCAACCGAATTCAAGCTAAAGCTTGAGCTCATATGAAACATTCTGCTCTGCTGATCAGAGTGGCTGCATGGTTGAGTAACGAGAAATAGCCAAACCACCACCCAATTACAACACGCTCATCATCCCAAATTCTGCCTCCATTAATTTATCTCCTCTCTCTCTCTCCTCGGATTAAAAATCCAGGAAAAGATGACTCTCTTTTACGCCATGATTTAGAGAGAGACGGAGAGAAGAAAAAGAAATAAAAGTGGTAGGAAAGAGCTTCATCCCTTACCACAACGGAAAGTAATAAATAGTAGTAAATACCGTAGTGCACGCAACACAAATCTCAAGCACATCCACGGGGAGTGAATCCTACCCGTGAGGCCGCCAAGTCATATACAACCCGGAAACCTTGTTGTTGGATATTCCCGATTATCGACAATCCACTCATTGTACCGGCAAACGCGAAGCAGAAACTCCCGCTACTGTCCACTGGTATCAAATAGTTCGACGCCGGTAATGATATGTCAGCACCTCTAAAATGTAAAACCACCGTTGGGACCTTCACCTCTGTCTTCCCGGACAGATCAAAGCACGTGTCAAACAATGAGAATTCCGGTGCCCGTTTCAAATTGGATGCCCCGACCCGGAAAGCATCGCGTAGAGCCACATAAGCAGGCCGGGTCAGCCGGGTAACTGACGTGCCCGAATCAATTATAACTCCACCATTCCCTGTGGTGTCAAGTTTGAATAAAGAGGCTGTGATCCCAGGGACACGCGTCCCACCGACACTGATCCCAAGAAGCTCCACATAGTAAAAGGTATCTAATTTCGGGTTAGACAACAATGGAGTGAACCGGGCGGTTCTTGAAATAGCCGAGTCTCCAAAAACCATAGAAGACGGTTTAGAAGAAGCAGACCGGTCCACCAAGCAATAAGAAAATTTCCGGTTGAACCGGCGACCAATTTGGGAAGGAAATGATAATCTACCCCTGCCGAGTCCCAACAACCCAGCAGCACCAACGAAAAGCCCCTCATTATCATGCCCACAACCAAGCGCCACGCGTCCAACTCTATTGCCCCGAAACGTCAGCGTTTCGGTTGAGAACTCACCGTAAGTGAATGACCCGTCGCCGTAAGAGACTTGATAGACACAAACCCGTTTCTTCGTGTTGCAACCTGGAGAATCAAGTCTCCTACACAAGGGTGACCCGCAGGGAATGTTAGCGAAGGATCTGGATTTAGTGGGGTCAAAAACCGGGTCGGTCTGAGAGTAACATTTTTTGCACGGAGCACATTGGATCCAAACGACGTCGCTTCCAGTGTCGAGCACCATGAAAACATATCTCGCTGGGGTCCCTACACCGAGGCGCGTGAAATACTCACCACTCCCTTGCGCGAGTCCTGAGATTACAGAACTACTGAACCCAGGGCCGCGCGCGCGAGTCCCATTTGTCCTGCCAACGGCTGCAGCAAGAGAAGTCAAGGACCTGACACGTGAGGCATCACGTATGAGTCTCGAGTTGAACAGATCCTGTGGGGTTTTGTCGGAAGACAAGGCATCTAAGTGGTGTAGCTGTACGGAAAGGGAAGTGGTGGCGGAGGCTTCTGATGAAGTTGTGTCGGTGAGGGTTTGAGTCTCAGATTCGGTTTCGGTGTCGGCCCATGAGAGAGTGGGCTTGTCCGGGAGAGAGTTTATGGTTAGGGTTTGGAACTGCTGTGAAGTCGAGAGAGTAGGGGTGGAGAGGGAAAGGAAAATACAGGTGAAGGAAAGGAAAAGGAGAGCAGGGGCATTTCTTGCTTTTCCTTCCATTGAAGACGAGAAAGTGAGGAGGGACACGATGAGATGCTGGCAGAAGTGCTGTATAAATAATTGAAATTTGAAAAGGTGTATGCAAAAGGCCGTTCTTGTGTTAGTGGTTTTTTTGTCTGGGACTTAGCATTTTCTTCCTTTCTGAATGTTTTCTAATTTCTATTTTCCTCACAAAAATTATAAACGGTGATTTCTAATATCAATTTTACGGCGGGGACTCTTGATATTTACCCATGTACTTTTTTTTAATAATATTTATTTATAATTATCTTGAATAAAAATTAAAATTAAAAAATTTACTCTCATGTAATTTTAAATTTAAATTTTATAATTACTAATACGATAACTATAAAGGTTTAAATAATCATTAATTTTAGAGTTTATGTGCAAACTGATCCGAATACTTTGTTAATAAAAATAAAATAATATTTATTTATATTAAAAAATATTATAAATTCAAATGGATCACCCATATACTAATAAATAAAATAGCAAAAGAGTAGGAATATTCAAATTATAAAACTAAAATAAAAGTTGAAAAATGAGTTGCAATCATGTGTGACAAAACTAAATTGAAAAACAATATCTTAATTTTTTCAAGTATTTAGTTTGTAAACATACCGAATATGAAAAGTTTAGTTAAAAACTATATAAGAAATGGAGGAAAGAGAACTGCGTTGTAAATTGTAAATTAGAAGGATAATGAATTAAAAAAAAACATAAATTAAAAGGCTTATACATGTATTTAATTAAAGTAATTAATTATTATTTATAAAAATTAATAAGATAAAAATCATTAACAATTATAAAAAAAAAACTAGAGAAAAATATATGTATATTAAGATATTTTAATATGCAACACAAATAATCTTCTATTATTTTTGTGACTTTAATTATTAATTGCAACTCAAAATAACGATAGAGAATTAAGTGCAGGAATACCATGTTTTGTATTGTATTTCAAATGTATTTTGGAAACAAATAAAAAAGTATTTATTTATTATTTTAAATTAAATATTTTAATATTTTTAAATTATTTTCACAAGATAATATCACAAATAATTTTTAAAAAAATAAAAATATTTTTTTCGATATAATTTTAAACAAAAATTATTTGAACAAACAATGTAAACAAGACTCCCACACACTCATTAATGAAACATTGTTCTAATTCTGAAGGCCCCATCGTCCCTGGTCTCGCGCCAGTGATTATGATAATGAGGTATTTGATTATATATTTTAAAAATAATATTTTAAAAATATAAAAAAAAAAATATTTATTTTAAATTAATTATTTTAAATTTTTATATTATTTTAATATATTTTTAAATAAAACATATTTTTAAAAACAACAATAACTCTCAATATCTATAATGTTCAAACAGTCACTATAATGTTCAGTATCGTTGTACTGCCACTGATAAGTATTACTTTATGTTGTTTTCAGTTATGGATACAAGTCTTGTCGCTGAGAATTGAAATTATTGATGTTATTTTTTAAAATATTTTTTATATTTTTAAAATAATTTTGATATTAATATATCAAAATAATTAAAAAAATAAAAATATTTTTTTAAAAAAAGTTTTTAAAATATTAATATCAAAATAATTTAAAAATAAAATAAAAATTCAAAAATGTTTTTAAAATAAAACAGTCACTTCATAAACTTGTAAATTAAAATAATTATTTTAATATATTTTTAAACAAAATAATATTAACATATTAACAGAGGTCACTAATTGCCACTGGAGCGCTTGATTTGAGTGAGAAAGAAATATCTTAAAGATCGTTTGCTTTTGTTGGGTGAAAGTTGGGGCGGCAAGTAGTTAATGGCGATTAATGGTATACAGGTGGGACAGCATCACTCAACACTCGAGAATTGATATCGACACTTGGGCCTGGCGGTCAACCGTATTTATTTATCCTTCCGCCGCCCCTCTCACGTTACGTTTTTAAGCAAAGTTAGTGTTTGCATCTATCGCAATTGTCAGTCTCGTTCCGGGTTACTGTTTATGTTTTATATATATTATTTTTGTTAAAATAATAATAATAATAATAATGAAAATAATAATTATTTTCAATATTATTATTAATATTGATATTTTATATTTTTTAGAAATCTTGAATGATACTAGATCCTAAGTCAAAAATAAATAAATAATTTTTGTTTTTTAAATGATAGGATGCATACCGATTATTTCGGTCGAAATATGATGGAATTGATAATCTTCGTTGAAAGCTTGGATTCTTGCTACTACTTTTGATTCTATAGTAGTTTAACACTTTTTATTTTTATTAATTTGAATATTTTATTTTTAAAATCACCTTTATTTTTAAAAATATTCTTAACTCATTTTGTTAATTATGTCATATAATAATACATGCATTTGATGTTGTTGCATTTGATGTTGTTTAAATAAATAACTAATTTGATGCCACCATAACATTGCATGATGAATTTATTTTATATCTCAATGCTGGAAAAAGGTATGGGTATTGCTAATTGCTTCATTTTTTATCATCAACGAGATTTTAACTACATACTAAAATGTTTATATAATCATTCAATAAAATAAATTGATAATTATATATGTTAATAAATGATAACAAATTTGTTCATTGTAACCAAAGATTGAGTATGAGATAGAAAAAAATTATTTCTTAAAAAATAAAAGATTAAATGTTTGTTTTACTTAAATATTAGAACTCTAAAGTTCTTATTGGTACGAAACAATATCAGTGAAATTGAGCATTTAATAAACATCAAAACCTATTTTAGAATCTTCAGAATTCATTAAATAGCCAATAAAAATAACAAGTCAAGCTCAATCTCAAGTCGACTTAAAGTAAAGGAGAAAATTAAAAATTAAAAATTCAAATGATAAAAAAATATATATCAAGAACATTATGGTTATTTATTGCATTCGTCAATGGATTGTGTTATATATATATATATATATATATATATATATATATATATATATATATATATATATTCTCATTTTGCATTGTATCACATGTTAATGAGTTCAAACATTGTTTTATAATTTACTCAAGGTCAATTTTGCAAAATCAAACTATAATGAAAAAATAAGAAGAAAAAGAACCTAATAAAAAAAGATATTAATAAAAAGAAATTTTGAAGGACCCAATAGAAAAAAATATAAATGAAAAAAAAAAACTTGAGGCAATCAATAATGTTTTCCCTCCATGATTTTTGAATGTAAAGTATAATAGTTATATTTCCATTATTTCAAGACAAGAAACATTAGATTACAAATCAAGCAATAAAATGAATAGATGATTGAATTAAATTACGAGTCATTGTTTAAAGGATAATTTCATAATTTCCCAAAAATTATACATGTTATCATTGATCACAACAATGAATATTGACCTAACTAAATCCAAGTTAGCATAATAGACATGTAATTTAAATAATAAGAGGTTAACTGACTTAAGTGAACCTGTTATATTTATGATCAGGTCATAAGTTTAAGATAATCCAATAAAAAATAAATTGAAGAAAACAACAAAGCTATTTTTCTATTACAAATATTGAATCATAAGATAAAAAAAACAAGAAAGCATAACAAAACAAATAAGATGTCAGTTTATGCTATTTTTTCAAATTCATGGCTTAAGTTATCATATCAGAAACATCATACATGAAATAATCTCAAAGTCTAATGTTATTAAATCAAGTATTGAATGATGAAATAAGAGAAACAAATTGTTATACAAAGGTTTCAAAACTAAAAATATCAATTAAAAGAATGGGAATAAAAAAAAAAACAAACTACGAGGCAATTCTAAAATCTCTGCTAATGGGTAAATTTTTTTAAAAATAATAACTTCAACAAAAAGATAAAAAAAATCAAGAATATGAACCAAATTAAAACCATATATATATATATATAAAACAAATTAGGATTAAAAAATAAATTAAAATCAAATAAAAATTTTACAAAAGAAACAAACAAAAATTAGAAATTAAAAGAATAAAAATTAAAGTAGAAGGATCAGCAACAAAAAAGAGGACCAATTTAATTTATATTAAAATACCAAATTAACCTTGATTAAATTGGCAATAACAAACGAACAAAAATAATAAGATATTTGGACGCAAGGTATAATTCTTTTGCTGTAAATAGTAAAGTTGTGATTTTACTGTATTTTAAATTAAAAAAAAAAAAAAGAAGGGTCCTTGTTTGTTAGTTCTAAAAATTTATAACGAAAAACAATTTAATTATTTTATTGGAATTAAAAAAAATAAAAAGACAACCCTATTCTCAATCAATTCTTTAATGACCAATGAGTCATGCAAAAAAAATCTATATATCCTTAAGGCAATTGATTTTTGAAATTTATAAAATAATAATTATATGGTGAATAATAACATGAGTTTATTTTTATAATCATTTTCCCTTTCTCTTCAGTTTTTTATTTATTCAAATCCTTCACTATGCAATTTTTTTCATAATAAAATATATATGAAATGCCTTCTATCTTATATTTTATTTTGACTGTATATTTTTCTGAATTATTTTGATATATTAATATTAAAAATATTTTTTAAAATAATAATAAAATAATTTTTTGACGTATCTTTTAATTAATTCCAAACTTCATTCGTTCTTTTGCATTTTAGCATATCGCGTACGAAAAATATGCTCTCCCGAAACACAAGCCATTCTCCCTTTGTCTTGTTGGATCCCTCTAAAAGAAAAACAAATGAAAGAGCATATTTGTCCTGCAGTCATCACGTCCAGTTCACCCAATCGAACTCGAAGTTTTGTCCGAACTCATACGAGAGTGACACTCCCATGTTCTCCTTGATCATAATACAGAGGCGCCCAAAAACATTCAAGGCATCACTGGCGAGATTCTCACGTGTTCACGCATTTCATGCTCCTCCTAAAGCTCACTAATTCCCTCTCAACTTTTTTTTTAGATTTTAGAAAATTCTATCTATTGTAAATATTTTTTATCGATTTAAATTAGACAAATAAATTCTTATCTCTTGCAAGATAAACACATTCTATTACCTCTCTTTTTTCTATATTCTTATCATCAATTTTTTTTTAATAACCGGGATATCCGGACTAATTTACACACACTATAATTAATCTACAGATTCACTGAATATCATACAAGCCCAATAAACATGTAAAATACCATGAGAATATCAAACACAAAAAAAACTCGAAGTCCTAACATCAAAAACAAAAAAAAAAATCATTTTCTCCGCTGCGCAAGGTCCTCCCGAGCTCTTATCATCAATTCTACTTGCCTTTTATTTAGGTCCTCTATGGATTTCATGTGCACTCACCATGTTTTGCCAAGTGGACAGGCCTTAAACAGGTTTAAATTCAAGATTTTTGGAAAAATATTGTATTTTTTTTCAACTCTACTTAGTCTATTTGTAAGTTTATTGATATTTATGTCGTGTGATTCCATTGATATAATTTTATTATCTATCCAACCCACGAATACAGTAAAATCATAACCCTATAATACCATATATGCTCATAATAATAGCATCACACCCATGAATGTTCCATTTGTATCGGCAACAATCCATTGTAAAGGACCAACCAGAAAATATTACATTGAAGTCAAACCCATGCCCCTACCGGTTGCGATGCCCTTTTTTTTTTAATGAAAATCTTAAGTTCGTTGGATACCATGTAAATGAGGTGTGTGGGGCGATGAAAAAACATAATGAATCTTCGGTTAGGTCTTAGCCATGGCCCCATAGTAAGAAGTAGTGGGTCTGGTAGCTGTGATATAGATGCACAATGACAGGCTCACCAACCATGGCCCTCTTTCTTTACCCAGCTAGAACCTGGTGGAATTCAACGAGAGAAAAGAACCTCGCAATAGCATCCTTTCATTTTTCCTCACCTAGAGGTAAAAATGAAGAGAGGGAGGGGGGAGGCATAAAAGATGGGTAAAACCCATTGCCTGAAACAGGGCTCCACTGGAAGGTGGCTTAACATAAAAGCCGAGCCGAAATGAGCGACAAGTATATCCCACGCGTAATCCGCAATCAAGGCTTGTTAAAATTAAACTAACCCCAGGAAGCGTGAGAGAAAAGGTTGAGGGAGAGAAGAATCATAACCTGGAAAGAGCGTTAAAGTTAGTGTTGAATCTGTTAAAGCACTAGTGATATCGATCTAACTGGGGCAAATGAAAACAAAGATAAAACCTAAATGATGCTAGCTTTTGGATCAAGTTAAAACCTTTGGATCAAGATGTCACTAAGATCATGATTAAAGTCAGTCAAGGCCCTTGTAGCTTAACAATGGAATCTTCCTCTTCAAAGTTCAAACAGCAGTGCATAGACGCACGGAATAAAGGGGCAGAATATATACCGTTATCCGGCTGACGTACGAACTACTTTCTCAGAGGGAGAGGGCTAAAGATGACAAGAAAACCGCGTGCCCACGCATTGTGGAACCCAATCGAAGTGATCCAGAAAACACGTCGGAATAAATGTCGTCATCACCGGAATTATCACAAAGGACCCTGTTAAAGAAATCAAGTTAAGAGAAAACTACAAGTAAAGATATGATTTTGAAGCTATCGTAAAGCAAGTCCAAATCATTAATCAGAGCAAGGTATTTAACTTCGAAGAATAATGCTGACACTGAACGTGAAAAAGGCCATCAATAGACCGGCTCGCTTCTAAGAGCTAAAGAATCTATCCTCTAAGTATTCCATTTCTTCCTGCTGTTGATTTGATCCACTTTAACTGTTTATTTTTTTTCTTTGCTTGACCTTAAAAATTAAAAATTTGTAATAACCAATTACCTAATCTTGGCACGAGTCATAATTTTCCAGTCAGTAGTATCCTAGGGGGTATCAGTTCTTCCATGGCCTCTCAGATTCAGAGTTTCGAAAGGATATAGCCAAACTCAAGTTTGGTTTGGTGTACACGGATTGACAGCCATGCCTGCCGTGGTGTCTACGGCTGAAATCTATAATTTCCGTGAGCTGCCTCGTCAATTTTGGCACTCATTTCTATCTCCTTTTCTAGTTGCTTAATGAATGACAATATCTTTTAGACAGTAGGTCAGCTTCTTTATAAAAAGGAGGCCGTACACGCATGCCAAAACATTTTTCATTGAATAAAGTTGGTGAATAAGATTGTGTTAGATATTGTTATTTAAAATAAATTAAAATATTATTATTAACGTTAATATATCAAAAAATATATATATTTTCAATATTAAATATATTTTATTGTTATAATATTAAATTAATCGAGGTTAATGAACTAAATCAAGTTAATAACCTGGATTAGATTTTTCTTGCTTCTTAAAAAATAAATTGCATTACTTGAACAGTATGTTATTTAAAAATAAACAAATAAATTTATATAATGAATAATAAATATGAAACTTCTTTTTATTGTCGTTGGAAATTTTTATAACGCGATGAAAGTAAATCCCAGCAAAGGAGTTGACCAGGTAATTGACCAACACTTAACATAGAACACATTTTTAGCTCAAGAGACTAATTAATTCTGAACGAGAGGAGTCGAGCAAACTCGAGGATCATTTTTATGGCAGGTTATCTGGTGTTAACCGTTTTAAGTGTTCGTAATTTTTCATATCACCATAAAAAGGTTACTCCACGTAGATAACATCGTCATGTAGTGCAATAACAACAATAACAATAATAATAATAAAAGGACAGATAATTCTAAACTTTAAAGCCATATCACACCGCAATGGCATGTAAATCTTCAATCAGCGGTACACATGCTCTGCTAAGCGTGGCCTAGCCATAGCCAACAAGGGCTTAGCCTTGGGCATGGTCATGCCATAAATCTCAGATGTATCAATATCTTCAGGGCTTAACCCCCCCGGCGGGGTCCAATCAAAACAATGAAAGAGCCGAGCCAGAGCCATGAGTACCAGAGTCACACCAAGCGGCGCGCCAGGGCATCTCCTTTTACCTGCACTGAATGGCAGGATCTTAAAATCAGCTCCGTGGCTTATCTCCACTCTGCTCCCATCAGCCAGCCAATGTCTCTCGGGACGAAACTCCTCAACATCATCCCAGATCTTAGTATTTCGGCCCAGCCCATGAGTGTTGATAAAGACCCGGGTTTTGTCAGGGATGTGGTAGCCATTGATTGTGGTGGCACGCAGGGACTCATGCGGGATAAGCAAAGGCCCAGCTGGGTGCATGCGGAATGTTTCTCGTACAACGCAGCGTAGGTAGTTGAGGTGGGCCAAGTCAGATTCCGTGACCATTCGATTGGGACCCACGACTGAATCAAGCTCCTGCTGTATTTTCGAAAGGACACGTGGATGCTTGATCACCTCTGCCATTGCCCATTCATTGGTCACAGCTGAAGTGTCTGTAGCAGCAGCTATCATATCCTAGTGCACCACAAACCACAGTGCTCCTTGATGTTAGAAGGAAATTGATGAAAAATCATATAAATAAAAACCCATTAAAATGAACATCTTGAGAGATGCGAGCATCACCTGAATGAGTGCTTTGATTTCTACATCATCCATGTGTTCTTTCCCATTCTCACCAGGCAATGAAAGCAGAACATCAACGAAGTCCATGTCTTTATCTTCCCCCCCGGCGGTTTCCTTTCCTTTTGTCTTCCTATGTTCTTCAATAATTTTATTGTGAAAATCATCCACTCTTTTCTCCACTTCCCTCATTTGCTTTTCACAGCCATGGGGGTCGATCCACCTCCAAAATGGCAAGTAATCACCAAGGTATATCACCCCCAAAAGCCGAAACAGCTCGTGGGTTACGTGCAAGAACTCCATGGCCTCTTGTGGGCCTGCTGAGTCTGCACCCAAGAATTGCTTACCAAGCAACATCCTAGTCACATTGTTCATGGAAAATGCACCGAGCACTTCCCTCAAGTTCACAGGCTTTTCTGTTTGGGCCTGGGACCAGACATCCAGGACTAGATGGCGAGCTTCATCGGCACGGTGCTTTGCAAAAGACTCGAGCCTCTTCGTCGTTAGTAATTGCTCCATGCAAATCCTCCTCATTCTCTTCCATCGTGGGCCTAACGGGGCCAAGGCCACATCTGCACACCCGTAAGCTAGATGGACGGCCGCGAGAGTTCTCGGCCGGGATGCGAAAACTTCATCTTGGCGGACAAGTAGTTCACGTATGATTTCAGGATCGTTAGTGGTGATGGCATCCACGTTGCCGAGTCGGAGGTAGACTAGTGGCCCATATTTATCACACAAGGAAGCTAGGTCCCGGTGAGGCTGCTGGCCAAGCTGTAGAAGGTTGCCGAAAACAGGCAATCTTGGTGGGCCTGGAGGCAGCCTTTTGGATTTATGCTGCGACTTCAAATTTCCCCATCGTAGTATGAAGTTGGCAACTACAACCGCAAAGAGGAGGAATGAACACAAGGTGGCAGTCAGCTCCATGAGCAGCCTCATATGCTGACTTAATTTCCTCAAGATTATTCCTATGAGTACACGAGGTAACTACCAAAGGCCCATTAAGATTTCAGAGGCCTCTATACATAAGATAGAAAACATGGAAGCTCGGACCTCTACGAGCTTGCTCAATAGAGATTTAAAAGTGTTCTACGGCTCCTCGTTTTATTTATACCCAGTGTTGATTAGATTTATATATTCGAGCATTTAATTTTTCAAGATAGGCATGGCATGCATGATGATCTTGACGGCATCCTACCTCAAGGAAATAGAATTTGCATGGTCCTCCAATTTAAAACTTTGAAACCATTAACAGCAGACTGGATAGCATGAGCCCCCTGATTAGGCAAAGAAGTCGGACTCATTTAGATCAAAATTAGTTAATCTATCAAACCAGCCCAATGGCTCAGCCGATTCGTGAGCCTCTTCTTTTTGCCGAGATTTTAGTCGTAGCTGGCCCATCCTAGCCGTCACCAATAATCTAAGTCCCGCGAATCCGGTCCAAAAGAGCCGTTCTTCACCCCTATTTCATGTTCCATCCCTGACCCAGCCGACAGATAACGTTAGCTCGAACCCGCTTTGGTTCATTAAGATTGTTGACCCAAACCTATAACTGGTCCCGGTGCGGTTGCGTAATGGAGACTAGTGGCACTCGATGGGCAAGTTCGGAACCGACGTTTATGATGTGAAGAAAGACACAAAGCAGAGATAAGGCTTATACATACATTATTTTTCTGCAAGCTGCGAGGGGGGGGATTGGGCAGCCGGATTGAACTGATTAGGCAAAGCAAAAAAGAAGAAAATGCCATTGACATTGAGTCAATAGTGAGTAAGAAAGCCAAATAGCCTAAATAGCACATAGTTGGCTGCTTCTAGTTGAAAACTAGGCTTTGAGGGAGGAAAGGGAGCATATTCATCTGCCTCTAGATCTGTAAACTAGCCAATGCCCGAAGGCGGTATTATATTTCTTTTTTTCATTGTAAAAATTTATTAATTATATGAAGTTTTTTTTATTGTAATATAAATTTGGATAAAATAATAAATATATACAAAAATCATGTTAAGTGCAAGTTTTTTATAAAATATATAAATTTTAAAATACCGGGTTAAAATTTTTTGATCTTAAAGACAAAATAAAAAATTTTCCATAACAATTCACAATGAATTGTTTTTAGATATACATAGGCAAAATGCATGGTAAAACGTCGTCGAAATTTATATTTTAGTTAATTTGCATTTCTATTCTAAAATTATTATTGCTATTACTGCCAAAACGATTAGAATTATCAAATTATTCTGAGAGAAAAAACACTCAAAAATATTAACAAAAGAGTAAGCAAGAAAAATAATTAAATTTATTATTATTATTATTATTATTATTATTAATGTGTTGATAATGAATAAAAAAACAGAAACATAAAAATCACTGTTCAAATAAATAAATAAATAAATGAAATGAAATGAAAAAAAAACGAAGAAAAAAAAAACAATATTGAAGTCTACAGTGTTTTCACTCACAATATACAGTGAATTCCTAAAAGAAGTCTAAAAACATTAACAGAAGAGCAAATAAAAAAATGAAAGATAAAACAAAAATAAAAATTATTACCTGAAAAAAATCATTTCACTTGAAAATAATAAAAATTATCAAACTATACCAAGAAAAAAAACATCATCATCATTATTATTATAAAAGAATAAATAAATAAGTGAAAGATTAAAAAAATCATATAAACTTCAACAAAAGATTTTATCAAATTATCCCGAGATGAAAAAAATATAAAAAACATTAACAAAAGAGTGAGCAAGAAAAAAAATATTAAATTATTATTATTATTATGTTAATAATAAAAAACAATAAAATATTAAAAAAACCATAAAAATAACTGTTAAAAAAACCATAAAAATCATGGTTTAAAAAACCATAAAAAAATTTGCATTTCTATTCCCGATGCAAATGATGGGCAATTGACTGTTTGCACGAGTAGGCTGTTAGAACGCCCTGTTTGGAAGGGGAAGGTTTTACATATCCAGATTAAAAAAAAACAATAGAGAAATTACAGTCTGGAGTGCGCAAAACGAGGCGGTTTCACATATTTGTATCTATTGGGAACTCCTGGTGAGCGAAAATGGTTCCTTGGTCTAGTGGTCAGGACATTGGACTCTGAATCCAGTAACCCGAGTTCAAATCTCGGTGGAACCTTTCTATCCTTTAAAGGTTTTCTCTCAATCATCCCTGATACTAAATGGTATGCTATGACTTAATTCAAAATTTTTCAAAAGTGAAAAAAAATATTAAGGGGATGATAATTTCAGAATATACAATTTGAGATATAATAATATATAAAAAAGAAAAAGAAAAAAATATAGTGAAAAACTTGATAAAATATGACTCTCATAATAATTGAAGAGAAAAATTAAAATCAACCCAATCAATTTGACCAATTAACTACCCATGATATGTGGCCATGATTAAAAAAAAAAAAAACTCTCTAGGATCTCGCACCAAAGCTCAATAAGAAAATAAAATAAAATAATAAGTTAACTTGGATCAATACTGGGGATAATTTCACAAAAACATAAAACAAAGGAAAATATCAAGGAGCAACAGTGTAATTCTAAATTATATATATTTTTAAAAAGATAATTTCATCAAAAATAAAATAATGAAAAAGGAAAGTCAAATCAGGTTAATCCAACCAAATCTATCATCCACAATAAGAAATCATAATAAAAAGATCAGATTTTTCATAAGAATTATCATGTAGTAAGACAGACATGCATATAAAAAAATAAAATTTTCAATCACATTTTTTTAAAAAAAATCAAAACAAAGCAAACCAAATCTAATATAAAAATTCAATGAAAAAATAGTTAGGGAGTAAATTGAATAAATAAATAAATTAGAGAAATGATTAAAAAATAATAATTAAAAGAACGAAAATTAAATTTGAATAAAAAAACTAAATAAAACAAGATATTGAGGGGAAAAAAATAACAGAATATAATAATAACCAAAAGAATGAAGATCAAAATTAAATAAAAATAAATTCAATAAAATGACAAATTATGCAATTAAAAAACTCATAAATTAAGAATAGATTGGAACAAAAAAAAAGAAAAAGAAAAAAAAAGAGGTATAGTTTGGATACATAAACTAAATTAAATAAAAAAATTAATGATAGAATTGAAAATAATTTAAAAAATTTTAAAAATATTAAAAGAAAAAAACAATAATAGTAAAAAGAATAAAAATAGAAATTGTATATATATATTTGAAAGAGCAATCCTGTTATTTTATCGTTTAATCGTATTGAAAAGACAAAGAAGCCTCTTCGTGCAAGGTTTTCATTACAAACTTTGTCAATTTAAACAAAGAGCAAAAACGTCATTTAACTATTCACACTACATTAATTTGTGTCTTGAACGCTAGCGAATGACTGCTGACTTTTATTCTTTTTAAAATAAATTTAATTCGCTTCTAAATTTATAATACCGTAAACCCAAAACGATAGAGAAATAAATTCTCTAACTCCCTTCCATCTCTAACTTTATTTTTGTCCCACCCAAAAATATGGACCCAGAGCTGCAACGGAAAATCCAGGAAACAGTAATCGACATACTAAGACACGCTAACATGGACGAAATCACTGAATTCAAAGTTCGAGCCACCGCCACTGAGCGGCTCCACTTCGATATGTCCCATATCGAGCACAGGAAATTTATAAGAGGTGTTGTGGAGTCCTTTTTGCTCACTACCACGGACGAGGAAGGTAAACAAGCCAATGGAAACGTAGGAGAAAACACTAAGGAAGCACTGCAAGAAGAGCACGAGGAAGTGCTGACTAAGAAGGAGGTCGGTACTGATAGTAATCGCGTTATTTGTAAGGTAAAAACCCTAATTTTCTGTCTGGCATCTGAGAAATGGGAGAAACCTGTTTGTTCTATTGAAAATTTTGAAGTGTCTTACGTGGACTTATTATTTCGATTTAGCTATCAGAGAGAAGGAGCGTGACGATTCAAGAATTTAAGGGGAAATCATTCTTGTCGATAAGGGACTTTTATCAGAAAGATGGAAACCTGCTTCCTTCTAAAATAGGTGATCGAATTAACTCATATCAGTAAAATTTTATTTATTTGCTATTATTTTAGGTTTTCCGTAACTGTGTGTGATGCTGGCTTAACCATGCAATGAACATGCTTTTGGTTTCTCATGAGATTTTAATTCACGTCGTTCGTCCATCTTATGCTATGACTGGCACTGCGAGGTTTTGTGTTTTCGAGGATGTTAGTCTCTGTAAGAGAAAAGGAACTGTGGTGTATGGATCAAGGTTTTGTGAGCCTGATATACCCTGTCAATCCCGTTCCTGATATAGGACCCTTTGTATGATATTCTTTTTGAGATCAATAATTACACGTTCATAGGTGCATATGTTTTCAAGTTTTTAATCAATTTACTGTTGATTTTGCTTTGATTTGCATTTGTGCCGACAGTGTTTGTCTCTGCTGCCATATTTTTCAGGAATTTGCTTGACATCTGAACAGTGGGCAGCCATCAAGCAAAATGTGCCTGCAATAGAGGAAGCCATTATGAAGATGCAATCAATGTTAAGGTGAGAGGAGTGTTATAATATTGACCTCTGTCAGTTGTCACTGGTGTTGTGACATCTTTTATATGCTTAATATAGTAATACAATTGTTTGGTAAAGAATACATATGGCATGATTCTATGAATTTGATTGCCAAGTGGAATAAAGTGGTCTGCACTTCTCTATATTTTAGTTTTTAACTTTTTGTGTACTGTGCCTAGCTGAATCCTCAAACATGATGCTTAGTCAGAAAGCATGAGGCCGAACAATGTATTGAAATTACTTTTATTCTGAGCCTTTTTTTCCCACCATATTCAGCTCTGGCCCTGATGTTGAACAAAATGGACAAATCTCTAAGCCAGCAGCTGATTCTACTTCTCAAGAACTTCCCCTAGAGATTGCTCGTTTTGAGGTCAGCCGTTTTGATGGGAAGAATTATCAGTTCTGGGCGCCACAGATGGAATTTTTCTTGAAGCAATTAAAGATTGGATATGTGCTTACTGTTCCTCGCCCTGTCACTGCTACAAGCCCACCAGTCAGTGCTGAAGAAATTGCTCAAGCCAAAGCTACTGAGCAGAAGTGGTGTGATGATGACTCTCTGTGTCGCCTCAACATTTTGAATTCTCTATCTGATTCTATCTATTACAAGTATGCAAAGAAGATTGAGACTGCTAAGGAACTATGGGAAGAGCTAAAATTGGTTTATCTTTATGAGGAGTTTGGTACAAAGAGATCTCAAGTTAAAAAGTACATTGAATTTCAAATGGTTGATGAAAAATCAATATTTGACCAACTTCAGGAACTTAATGGCATTGCAGATGCAATTGTTGCAGCAGGAATGTTTATTGATGAGAACTTTCATGTTAGCACTGTCATTTCAAAGCTTCCTCCATCTTGGAAGGACTTCTGCATGAAGTTGATGCATGAGGAGTATCTTCCTTTCTGGATATTAATGGACCGTGTAAGGGCCGAGGAAGAGTCTCGCAATCAAGATAAGCCAGGGGAGCCCTCCAATCATGTACATTCACATCATCCCAAGTATCTTGGACCTAGGATCAGAGATATGAAGAAGCCAGGATTGCATTGGAAGAGACGAGATATAGATGTAGATAACAACAAGTCCTTGATATGCTACTTTTGCGGGAAAAAGGGACACATTCTTAAACACTGTCCTGATAAAAAGTTTGACAGGGGAGCTAGTGAGAAGCATGACAAGGAGAACTCATCTACACCTGCAGTTACAGAGGTGAACATAGAGCAATGCAGTAACTAATTCTTGTGGATTTTGATAATTTAATTGTTGATAGGTAGATTTGTTTCCAACTCTGGCACAGAAGGAATTATGCCTCTGCAAGGCTGATTTTATGTTGGGGGGGTCCTGGATAGTTTTTTTCCGGTGCTCACACTATAGGTCCTGCATCCCGTTGGAAATACTTCTCGTTATTTCCCTGCAACAGTAGAACTTGGTAGTAGGTGATCTGTATCAACACTCCTCTTCGCTTCCCTGCCAACAACCCATCTTTATAGAACCGAAGCTGGATTTCAGCACACTAATTGTCAAGCTAATAGAATTATAGAGATTTTTGTAGGCTCTAACTTGATTTGCTCTTCTACATAAAATTTTCTGGGCATAATGTAATTTTAGTAGTCCTTGAAGAAATGCACATTGACCTTTATTAGTTCCTCACTCAAACGAGGGGCATCTGACTCTCTAGTTAAACGAGCTCATTGATGAAAAGGTACTTATCCAGTAATTGATTTGGATGATTAATAAATATATATGAACCATGACCCAGACACCAGTCACTTGCATGAATGAACAGTGCAGTTTTGGCAAGAGGGTGATGAAATTTGCCCGTCTTTTGCCTGTCCATAGCTAGAGTGGAGAGGCTGCCTTCGACTGAGTCTGCGGGTTGCTGAGCAACCGGGGGAAAAATGCACGGGATCTCAAGCTTGTAGCTTGTCACAGGGCAAGCCTGCTAAAAGCTTGACAAACTGAGTATTTATTCGGAGTCACTGATGGAATCCGTACGCGTTCCCTAAAAGACTCCTAGAGTTGAGAAAATGTTTGGACGTTTTTTTTCTAATATATAACAGAAAAGGGATCCTAATAGAAGCTTCAAGCTTCAGAGAGATGCATTCATATCGGTCCCCTTTGCAGTAAAGGGCCGTCATTCATTTTCTTTCATATCGTTTTAGGAAAACTCTGCGTTTAATTGTACTCTCCATGGTCAAACCCTGCTTGTGATAAACTCCCAGTAGTGTTTCTTCAACTAACCACAAAACAACAATTTACATTTTCGTGCTGACAAAAGCACAAGTTGAAGTAACACCTCCCGCAGCCCCTCTGACTTGAACATTCTCTAAAGCATCGGAAGAAAATTCATCTGCTTGTGCTCTCAATTTGTCCTGCATACATCTGAAAGCCAATTTGAAAGGTAACCAGGTATTCATTACGATAAGCAGTTTCAAATGCATCTGATTAGCACATTCAGAACTAAGAACCTGGACAGCTAATTCGACAAATAAAATTTTTTTCATCAACCAGCGGCCTTCAAACGGATATTGTGACAAAATGAAAGTGAAGGAACGATAACAGCTAGTCTGTGACATGCTCGAGAACAAGCACTCAGATTCAACTTCGTTTTTTTGCATTTAGATGACTGTAAAAATAAAAAAACAAACAACAAATCCAGTACGAAATATGAATAATAACAATGCAGCAGTCGTGCCCTTTGCATGAATACCAGTGGTTAAGGCATACAAAAATTTCTACGAGACCATACCTGAGTTTTAAGAGCTTGGCTTTCTGTTGGAGAATGCCTCCTATCCGTGGCCTGCCCGAAGAGGCAGCCGTAGCTTTACCCAACAACCGCTGTTCTCTTACCATATCCTGCTCAATATTATGCTGTTCCCATCTTAATTTCCTGATCCTAGCTTCAATTTGACTATAATTCGAAAACAAACCAGATCTCCCGGTGATCAATGGGAATTTCACCTAAAAATTTCCCTGGAAACGAATGGTTTTGACAGGAAGGTAAACAGGATCGGAAAGTAATAGTGAAAGGGCCATTACGAATTAACAACTCCTCGAGTGCGTCAACTATCATAATAAGCCCAATCTCAAACACACACACACACATGGAAAAACAAAAAAAAAAGATCTCCTTCACAACTGAATTGATAGGTAATCCACACTTAACCGATGCCGAGTAAAAAGAGACCATTTTGTGTGATCATCCCACTATCTAAAGACAGGGCTCCATGAGTTATGCATGGGCGAGAGCAGAAAGCATGTCAGCTCTAGTCTTGTATACTTGCAGGTGAGAAAATAGGTTATAGAGTAATGTCTCTCTAAGACCATGTCCACCAGCAGTAACAGAAAACAAGTTCCGATCATCCAAATTGACCATGTTCACCAAAAAGTCAAGAAATCCAGAAATTTGGTAACTGTGGGGTCATCATTTCCATAAGCAATAAATTCTACAGAAACATTACCAATGAAGAAAAATAAGTTCTTTAGGAACAAAGAAAACAAGTGGGCTTGTGCCTCAAATCTTCAAGGCAAATGGCAGTAAATCGATCATCAATTTTCCTCCCAATTGAAGATCCGAGACCATGCAGACTGGCTATGCCTTTTATTTTGCCATCTCCATCATACTTCTCTAAAGCCTTAATGCCATCGAATGCTTGCAGACCATTCCCAGCATAGTCTCCAACCCCAAGTATACTGAGAGAAGCCTGGTTAAGGGCATATGAGGAGAAATTTCAGAAAAAAGAAGTCTTAAACACATGGTAATTTTTATAAACCACTACATTAGTTAGCAATATAATTGGGAACTGGGATATTTATTTATTTTGAGGAAGAGAAACCACCAAAATGGTTGCCTTATAGCTCATATATCAGCAGAAACCCCATTTTCATCAAATTCAGATGTAATTAAGATTGCAAATAATGACTTTGCTTGTTTGAGAGTTATATTTGTGGTATCTCATCATTTAATAAGCAGAAATGAAGACACAACAAAGTCCCACGATGATCCTAAGCATCACTGGGAGCACATCAATGTAAGTGATGGGCTTGAGACATTTTATAAAATATAGACAAAATGAAGGGTGCATTTCTAGTCATTCTATTTCTAGGCCAAAAGGAAAATGGGTGAGTTTGGAAAGGTACTAACCTACTAAGAGTATCATTATTAACTCTGGCAAGAGTAGCCACAATACCCAGTGCATCCTTGATCAATGACAAATTCGATGCCCGAATTCCATGATAAGATTTTACCTTGCACAATATACCATCTGCAGATTGCTCTTAGTGTAATATCTGCTGCGTTGATTCTTCCTCAGGGTGAAGGTCACTGTTTTCATTTGTTGCATCCGTGGAATGATACTTTCCAAGCCTTGCTGAAAAATTATGTTAGTGAGGGAATGGATCAGCAGTGTCATCAATGAAATACATTAAAAAATGAAGAAATTCCTGTTACACGAGTTTTATATATGTATATATATATAAACACATTCTATACACCACCCATGGGTGGGCGGCCACTCCTAAGAGCCAAACCACGAGGGAGAGTCTTTCAACTCAAGGTTCTAGTTGATCGCACACTAATATGTGAGTTGAGAAATGCAAGTAGTACGATTCAAACCATAAATGTCCTCTCTTTCTAGTTGACTCCTTTACCGCTTTACTATTGCGAGTCGAGCTTGTAGCTCCACTGCCATTACATGAGCTATCACTTCAGTACAAGATTTCACAAATTTGGCTGAATAAAAAGGTTTAGATAAAAAAGCCAGGTGTGTCATAAAAACTGAATTTAGCAAATCTCCTTGATCAAGTCTGGTTTCCATTCATATGGTACAAAGAAAAAAGGGTACCTTGCAGATCAAGTATAGATTTATCTAAATGATTTGCTTGTGATTTCAAAAATTTTAGGTTGTGTTCATGCCTTCTGATATCTTTTATCGGGCTCTCAAAATTATCCTGAAGATCATTAAAACAAACAAATTGATAAGGCTTGGACAGCAAGTGACTGCTGCTCGACCCATTCAGACAGAGTGCAATGGCATATGCTTGATAAGGTTTGAGCAAGAAAAATGAAAAGGGCTCTGCATTAGTAGACATGGAACCGTTAACCTTCCAAGAAAGTGTTAGTTATTAAACTTATTTATCAAGATTAGTATTGAAGAGTCGCAACTATTAATGTCTATATATATTGTATGAATCTCATAATGACAAAGTGTGAGAGTACCATTTTCATATGTATTGTATTCTACCAAATTAGAGAGTGTGCAGCCTAAACCTTTTTTCTTTTCTATTCTCTATTTCTACCAAATTTCCAACAAAACTGGTATCAGAGCCCGAGAGACAACATGACTTCCAACAACAACAATTCACAATTTCATATTCCCCGCCTTACCAAACAAAACTATGATTTGTGGTGCATCCAATACAAAGCACTACTTAGATCACAAGAGTTATGGGAGCTGGTTGAAGATGGTTATACTGAACCAAAAGAAGATACTGTGATGAGCAATGCAGAGAGACAAGCACTGAGAGAATCAAGAAAGAAAGATAACAAGGCGTTATTCACAATTTATCAAGGGCTTGATGAAGCAACCCTTGAGATGGTGGCACCAGCAAAGACATCAAAGGAAACATGGGAAATGCTTAGCAAAACTTATAGTGGAGTTGAAAAAACAAAAAGAGTTCGGCTACAATCTCAGAGAAGAGATTTTGAGAAGCTGAACAAAAAAGGCAATGAGACAATCTCAGATTACTTTACAAAAGTAATCACTTTGGTTCACCAGATGAGAAGGAATGGTGAAAATATTGATGATGTTCGTGTGATGGAGAAAATTTTGAGATCACTGGATTCAAAGTTTAACCATGTGGTTGTAGCAATTGAAGAATCAAAAGATTTAAAAGAATTGACAGTAGAAGAGTTAATGGGATCACTGCAAGCCCATGAGCAGAAAATTGACAGAAGAGGAGAAGGAAGAACACTTGAACATGCTTTGTAAACACAGCTAACTTTGAAGAATTCCAATGAATCCAACAAAGGAGCATTTCAGAGAGGCAGATTTTTGCATAGAAGAGGAAGAGGAGGAAGATCATATAGAAATCAAGAATTTCATGGTGCACGAAATCAGAATTTCAATGGCAGAGGCAGAGGCAAATTCAGAGGAAGAAGTCGTGGAGGATACTCAAACTGGAGAAATAACAATGCAGGCGTGCAATGTTATAATTGCAAGGAATATGGTCATTTCACCTCTGACTGTTCACAATACAGATTTGAAGACAAAATTGTTAATTTTGCTGAGAAGGTAAGTGATTCAGAAGAACCTGCACTGCTGCTGGCATGTGGAAAATTTGATGATAGCAGATCTAGTACCTGGTATCTAGACACAGGAGCATCAAATCATATGTGTGGCATGAAGGAAGCATTTGCAGATATTGATGAGAATTACAAAGGAAAAATCACTTTTGGAGATCTTTCTCAAATACCTGTTGAAGGAAGAGGCCGAATTCTTATACAACTCAAGAATGGTGAGCAGAAATTCATAACAGAAGTATTTTACGTTCCAGACATGAAGAGTAACATCTTAAGTCTGGGAAAGTTTCTGGAGCAAGATTTTGAAGTTCAGATGAAGAATAAGAACTTGAAGATTTTTGATGAATCTGGAGCTTTAATTGCCTCAGTCAAGATGACCAAAAACAGGATGTTTCCTCTTGACATAAATGTGTGTATGTCAAACTGTTTCAAGGTAGAAAGTTCAAATCTGACGAACTTGTGGCATTTGCAATATGGACATCTGAATTGTGGATCATTAATGATGATGGAGAAACACATGATGGTTCTAGGAATACCACAGCTCGAACACACAAACGATTTGTGTGAAGTGTGTGTGATGGGAAAGTAGCACCGAAAATCCTTCCCAAAGAAGAGTTCTAGAGCATCTCAGCCTCTGGAATTGGTGTATTCAGATGTGTGTGGGCCAATTACACCTACAACAATAGGGGGAAACAGGTATTTCCTTACATTCACTGATGATTTTAGTGGAAAAACATGGGTATATGTGTTGAAAGAAAAAAAAGAAGTGCTGAGCAAGTTTAAGGAATTTAAAAATCTAGTAGAAAAGCAAAGTGAATGCAAGCTGAAAAATCTGAGAACTGATAGGGGAGGAGAGTATGTGTCTCATGCTTTTGATTATTATTGTAAAGAGAATGATATAGCACATCAGCTCATAATGCCACAGACTCCACAACAAAATGGAGTATCAGAGAGGGAAAATAGGACTATTATGAACATGGTTAGATGTATGTTAAAAGAAAAGAATTGTCCTAAAGAGTTTTGGGGAGATGCAGTTGTGTGTGCTGTGTATTTGTTGAACAGATTTACAACAAAGAGGTTGCATATGCTTACACCAGAAGAAGCCTAGAGCGTGAAGAAACCGAGAGTTGATCACTTGAGGATTTTTGGCAGCATAGCTTATGCCAAAATTCAAGATGAAAAACGAATCAAGCTTGAAGATAAAAGTCAGAAATGCATACTGCTAGGATATAGAGAAAATTCATATGGTTACAAATTGTTCAATCCAGTAACAAAAAAGGTGATCATGTCAAGAGATGTGAGATTTGATGAAGAGCAAGAATGAAACTGGAGTACTGAGGAACAACTGCAGAAATTGGTTGTAGAAGAAGAACAAATGCAGAATGATGAAGAAGAAATCATAATCAATCCAGCCCCATCAACTAACATCCCTGCTAGTCCTTCAAGTTCAGCAAGAAAAACAAATAGCATACAAGAAATCTATGACGCGACAGAGAGAATGAACCTTGATGATGTTAACATGTTGTGTTTGTTTTTAGGAAATGATCCCATAACATTTGAAGAAGCATATCAGGAAGACAAGTGGAAGAAAGCAATGAAGGAGGAGATCAATTCCATTCAGAAGAACAATACATGGGAACTGACAACACTTCCTAAAGGTCACAATGCAATCGGTGTAAAATGGATTTTCAAGACAAAGAAGAATGCTGAAGGAGAAATTGAAAAACATAAAGCCAGATTAGTTGCAAAAGGGTACAAGCAACGATATGGAGTAGATTATGAAGATGTTTTTGCTCCAGTAGCAAGAATGGAAACCGTGAGATTGGTGATTTCATTGGCTACTCAGAAACAATGGAAGATATTTCAGATGGACGTAAAATCAGCATTCTTGAATGGCAATCTTAAAGAGGAAGTATATGTTGAGCAACCAACTGGTTTTGTAGTAAAAGGAGAAGAAGAAAAGGTGTGCAGATTAAAGAAAGCTCTTTACGGGCTTAAACAAGCACCAAGAGCATGGAACTCAAGAATTGATGGCTATCTTTCTCAGAAGGGATTTACAAAATGCCCGTATGAATATGCATTATATGTGAAGAAAAATTTGCATGGTAGAATAATGTTTGTTTGTTTATACGTGGATGATATTCTGTTCACAGGGGATGATCCTACAATGATTCAAGATTTCAAGCAATCCATGGTAAAGGAATTTGAGATGACAGACTTAGGTCTTCTAGCATATTTTCTGGGATTAGAAGTGAAGCAATGCAGTAATGGAATTTTCGTTTCTCAAGCCATGTATGCAACAGAAGTGTTAAAGAAATTTGCTATGGAAGATTGTGATCCAACAGACAATCCAGTTGAGTATGGAACGAGGTTAACTAAAGAAGAAGAAGGAGATTTAGTTGATCCTACATGTTACAAAAGTATTGTGGGGTGTTTGCGTTATCTAACCTGTACCAGACCAGACATTTTGTTTGGAGTTGGTTTGGTTAGCAGATACATGGAGAGACCAAGGAGTTCACATTTGAAGGCAGCAAAGAGGATCCTTCGGTTTATTAAAGGAACATTAAACTATGGATTATGTTATTCATCATCACAGAATTTCAAAATCACAGGTTATAGTGATAGTGATTGGGCAGGAAGCTTGGAAGACAGGAAAAGCACAACTGGATTCATATTTTTCATGGGAGAAACAGCATTCACATGGACATCCAAGAAACAATCTATTGTTGCATTATCCACATGTGAAGCAGAATACATTGCTGCTGCATCATGTGTGTGTCATGCAATATGGCTAAGGAAATTGATGGAAGATCTGCAACAGAAACAGAGTGAAGCCACAAGAATTTTCGTTGATAACAAGTCTGCTATAGCTCTTGCAAAGAATCCAGTGCATCATGAACGTTCAAAGCATATTGATACTCGATTTTATTTTATTAGAGAGCACATAAAAGAAGGCAATGTGGAGTTAGTTCATGTCAACACTCATAAACAAATTGCTGATATTTTTACAAAGCCATTGAAGACTGAAGTTTTTTGTTATCTGTAGAAGAAGCTTGGAATCGTGAAGATTGATGAAACAAGTTTAAGAGGGGTGAATGTTAGTTATTAAACTTATTTATCAAGATTAGTATTGAAGAGTCGCAACTATTAGTATTGAAGAGTCGCAACTATTAATGTCTATATATATTGTATGAATCTCATAATGACAAAGTGTGAGAGTACCATTTTCATATGTATTGTATTCTACCAAATTAGAGAGTGTGCAGCCTAAACCTTTTTTCTTTTCTATTCTCTATTTCTGCCAAATTTCCAACAGAAAGTCCATCTTGTGACCTATGAAGCAGATTACAAAACAGTGTCTCTCTTGCATGCTTATTTCAACAGTGATTTTCTATGTCTGTTACAGAACAAAGTAAATAGTATATTTGACACAAAAAAGGCACTAATTTTGGTATAGAAAAAGGCAAGTGGAGGGAGGTAAAGCAAATTCGGATGGCTTCTTTCTCAAGGAATTCCAGTTAATCCTTTTTTGTTATGAAATGAAACACGCTTGTTTCATCCTAAAGAGTTTTCTTACAACCATACAAACCTAAAGTTTCACGCAACAAGGTATCAGCAATAGAATCAAAAGCAAACCAGGTTGAACTAAAGTGGACTCAACACATTAACTTGCTAGTTCAAATCCATTCATTAACCAACAAACTAGGTCCGGTTTTTCAAAAAAGAGCTTGGAAACAAAGTATATGCTTTGATTATAAATACTTTAAAATAGAGTATAAACAATTTCCTGAATAATCATAAAATCTGGTTAAAATTACGAACATTTTGTTTATCAAGGTGGAAATTAGGAAACATGGATATCTTCAGAGGGATGAGATAATTGCTCATCTTATTGGTCAGTATAAATCTGGGAAAATATCCTGTAACCTGGTCGGGATTACAGTATTTGTCACAAAAAAAGAAAAGAGATTCTGTGGAGTCCAATGTAGGCCTCTCCTTATATTTGATGGAAGACTTACCATTCAACAGAACGTAACGGAAACTTCGCTATTTTTGAGCGTTGAAAGTTCGAATCCAATCTATTTTGTTCAACATCACAGCCTAAACTCCCCGGCGTGGGACATCGGAAAGACTCCTCCATCGTTGCGAGCCTTACTAGCCCAAACTTAGACTACAACTAGAGCCTGAAGATATCGTAAAGAGCACAACAGGACCCCATATCGCTTCATTTTTATTTTATTGTAATGGACAGAACACGACACGGCCAAAAAATCATGATGACAACATGGGGAATCAGGAAGCCTCAATGTCTCATCCTCCTCAGCAGGTATGGTGTTCGAATTTGACAGCTCTCAAGTTTAGCTCTAAACAAACTGAAATATTCGTCGATTGCTACCCTAGTAGTAAGCAATGGAAAATGTTGCGAATAACAAAACTGAGAGGTAAGAACATAACGTGCTGGGAGAAGGCAGCGCTGTGTCTCTCTCTGTCACTGTCTGCAATGAATTTACCCCCAAAAATTGATCTTTTATCGAACACCAAATCTTAGAAGCTCGACATAGTGGCACTTCAAAAGGCAATGGTGATGGGGTGATTTTAACAGCCATGCATGGTGGGTCTTAGATATTGATGTTTTTTACATCGTCCTTGTAGTTATGCAATTCTTTCAAATATGACTTCAGAGATTCAAAATAATAGATTGCTCCCTCCAAAATATTTATAAAATAAAAAACTGGAAGAGCCCACATAAAGCGTCATGCGAAGTGCCTTGTGACGCTAGATTCTGTATTGAAACCTCTGTAAGGGCCTCTGCTAATCTTCCATTTCCTATTAGGTTTCGGCCTTTTCTTTCCTCCTCCTTTCATGTCACCTTCTTCCGTATGTTCTTTTGGACTTGAACGGGAAATCCCTTACCAGCCCACAAAGAAAAGGCCGAATATCTAAGGCATTTTTGGCAAATGGACAGCAAAATTTAGTAACAAGTTTCGAGTTTAAATTATTACCTCATTTTTAAAAAAAAATTAAAAATATTAAAATTTAATTTATTCATTTAAACTTATAAAATATAATTTCTAAAAAATAAAATTTCTAAAAAGTAAATCCATTTTAATGTAGAAAGTGAAGCCCTTGTCAGTCCAGTAGATGATTCTCAAAAATTCCATAAAACACTGAATTTCTTAAAATAATATATATATATAAAAACTTTTGAATCTTCAACATTAGATCATTAGAGAAATTAAGACGCCATTTGTTTTGATATCGAGCTTTTTGCTTCCTTATAGAGAAAAAGTCATTTGGTTAGCAAACAGTTTTTTTATTGTATCTCACTTTTTGAATTTTAGTTTTATAGAGTTTAAAATAATATCTTTAAATTCATCTCACATTAACTTTAATTAAAAATATATATTTTAGAAACTACAATTATTTATAAAAAAAAAAAAGGGCAACCGAAAAAACTACCCTAATGGTAGATTGTGAGCTACATTTCACCCTCTCGCTGGGCAGCATGCCTGTGAATACACCCTGATAGAGCTGCTTATAAATTTTGCAACTACAAGCATAGGTGAGAAAGAAGAAGAGTTTATCGAAGATTATTTGACAAAAAAACGAATAGAAAAAAAACTTGCTGGTGCATGTAATTCGGATAATAATGGGCTGATCCCAAGTTGGGCCGTCCCTTTCTTGCTAGTTGATAATTGTCACAGGGGTGTGGAGGCTGTCATGAACAGATAATCTCTTTTTTCGTAGGTGCGTTGCTGTCGGAAGGGGATAAACTGATAGTACCAATTCCGAACAGTACAGTCCTCCGAGCAAAGCTAGAAGGAATCCGGCCAGAAATGGTGGCACTCTGGTGAAAAGCGCAATGCAATATAATAAGAAGATGGGCATGGTCCCCGAGTCCAGATATACTGAGCCTGGTGGTTCCCATCTTGATGGTGGTTCGAAAGGTTGGTCACCCCTTTCTACGCCTTTCCATTCCAATTTCAACCGGACAAACTTCAGCAACACCATCTGATGGAGTTCGGAAGACCCCAAATTACTTGTTAAGCACGTTTTATTTTTCTCGGAGAATAAAGGGTCCACAATATATTAAAATCATTGTTTTCATGTAGTAGTTTATACGATTCTTCTGAAAGCTTTTCCAGTTTGACCATCACATGGCATGTTTTTTTCCCGTCTTTGCGTTTCAGAAAACCTCGTGCCATATATATATATATATATATTAATTTGTTTCCAACCTTCTTTCTAATGCTAATGTTTATATAGTGAATCATTATATGGGTAATAACTAATAAATAATGGTATGCTTATGTGTATAAAGTTAGGCCTAGAAAAAAAAACGCTCTTATTGCCACTTAAATTATACTAAATTTAAATATAATCAAAATTCCCAGATCAACTGTCACGCTGAACGGGGTATGATGATACTCAAGGGTCAATTTTAAAAAAAAAATGTGAGGAAAATAAGGACCCGGTGAATGAAGAGTCATGAAACTTTAAAGGGTAATCACAGGCGTGGACTTGGGGCCCTTTGTTTGGCCATACGTTGTAGGCCTTTACCAACCTTTAACATTCCCTTTCTTTCCAATCGTCCTTTGTGTATTCCATCTATACCTAACTATATATTAGTATCTCTTTTGCTGGAAATATAACTGAAATTATTTTTTAAAAATTATTTTTATATTATAAAAATAATCTAAATTTTATTTTCAAATAAAAAAAATAAAAAAATATATTTTTTTTAAAATACTTTTAAAACACAATACCAATCTTTTTAAAACACAATACCAATCTTCTTGATAGCCCTCTTTTTTCCCTCGGCCTGTGGAGGAAAGCCCGAGGTGCAGTGTTTTTCGCCCTCATTTTATGACATGGGGAAGTGTGGGTTGAATTACGGTGAAAACAAAACCTATCTCATCATCATTAATTAAGTAATGTGAAGAAAACAAAATAATGGTAAAAGGACTTTCTTTCCTTCTTCGTGGCTCTTTGCGGGTCAACACGAATTCGACACGGGCTCTGGGTGTAGTCATCTACCCTGTTATTGTGCCTCCATTATTTCGAAGTAATAACTTGTTTTTTAGGGCACACACACACCACCTGGTTCTTGTCATTACTCCTCTATTGGCTGAAGCTGCTAGCAACCCAGATGCCATTGTATCGTAAATCTTGCTCTCTTTTGCTCAACAACTCTGATGGTGTCGCTTGTTGCTTCATCAGAACCGCGATTCTGGTGGTGTCGCCACGCTAGCCATGAACACTTGTTTTTTTGCCCGAGTTGTTTGGGGTCAATGTTGGAAAGACTTTACAGAAGAGAGATAGATTGATAAAGGGTCCCCATGGATTTCAGAACAGGATTCGTCTCTTTTCATGCGCATCTAAAGAAGCTTCACTTGATTTCTAGGACAACAAGGAAAAGTGAGAAGAATATTCGCCCAGGAATCTCTTTAAAGATGTCGATAGAATATATATATATATATATATATATATATATATATATATATATATATATATAGTGATATTGTTTATATATATATATATATATAAGCACTTTTAGCAACGCAAAATATCAGAATTATTATATATTCATATTTATTTATTTAGTGTCGCAAGTTTAAATTTTATTATAAATCTAATATAAAGACTCTTTTCTAGTCAATAATATAACTTTTAGATTGCCTGAAATAAAAATAATATTATATAAATAGGTTATTATGAACAAAAAAAATATAAAATGAGTTTTGGTTTTTCTATGAAAAATAGTTAAGATTTTAATGTTATTTTTCTCAATGAAAAAACTCATCTTCATTCTTAATTAATGAATACGATTTTCAATTTTTTTTTATTGAAATGGAGGTTGAAATAAAAAAAAATAAAAAAATAGTAATATTTCTATTTATTAACAGACACTTGCGGTTTCCAACTTTCCAGTGCATGATGTGTTTTTCACGAAGAATAAGGAAGGCAATACTTCAACAGGATGTTCAAGTACAGGAACACAGCAAATGCCCCCACACTTGTTTGATTAGACATTAGGAGATTTATTTATAGAAATGGTCCTCACCTGTGCCCCTTTGTAATCATGTGCAGTTTATTTTTTAAAATGTTTTTTATTTTAAAATATATTAAAATAATATTTTATTTAAAAAAATGACATGAAAATAATATCAAAATTTTTAATTTAAAATAAATTTTTTTAAAAATAATTTTAAAAAACATTACCAAACAAAACCGATAATATCCCTTGCAACCTGGGGATTTCTGTGTTGGCTGCTATCCTGTTGTTCCAATAATTGTATGTCATGTTTGATATAAGAGAATTGATTGAAACATTTGCCTCAAAACAATAATCACACGCGGAACATGTGAAAATCCCCAGCTTATATCAGTCGTTGATCACAAACCTACCACCAAACTAAGTTGAACGAGAGCCAGGGCAACCAAATGAATTGCCTCGGAGAAGACGACTTTAAGGCAGCAGAACCTGTTTAGCATCTCCTACTGCAAGTCTTCATTGCAACAGTTCGTTTGAGTTCATCTGAAAGAGCACCGGTCAGGCGGTAGCAAAACTATACATCAACCATGACAACGCTCATGACATGGAAACAAACAAAAAACTACAAATAGTAATTAAACAGAATAAAAAACAATTCTCAAAAAAAAAAAACACCCGAACATATCAGAGCTAAATATCCAGCAATGATACAATTGTTAAAACTTACAAAAGTAATTCATCTGGAAAGAATACTTCCTTATGACAAAACATGTATACTATAAACAATCACGGAAAATTTGCTGCCCTACCAGGTCAATAGGTAGTCATTTTTCTACTTCTAACCAGCTCCTTTTAAGATCCATTGCAGTATATCAAAACCTCTGAAGAAGCTTTTAAAAGGGTTCTTCACTACTACATATACGCCTATGGACTAAATGTCAGACTCAATTCTCAAACTACCCAGTTGATGATAATGACTGTAATGAGCTGGATTCGCAGGAAAATGCCGCCATCAGCTTGTCCTTCGTTAGTTGCTCGGATCCTTCAGACTTGATGACAAACGTATGGAGCACATTGTCATTTGCAGCAGAGAGTTTCGACTCAATGACAGTGACCTGTGCTTCTTTCAGTGCTTGAATCACTCTTGATGCAGGATGTGAATCCAATGGACAACTCACTCTTACCGTCACCTCATCATGGGAAGCTTGAATATCAACGTTTGGAGCTTGTTTATGACTTTCTCCCTTTGTGCTAACATCCAATGTATCTCTCCCGATGCACTCCAATTTTCCCCTTTCAGCTTCCATTTTCTTGAGCTTTGCTTGAAGCTCATTGATGTAAGAAATAGCATCTCCTAACAATGAGGCCTTGTCCATCTTGGAAATATTGGGCACAACAGCTCTTAGTGCATAGAATCGCTGGTTGAGCTTCTCTCGCCGCTGCCTCTCTGCCTCAACATGATTAAGGGGTTCTTCTCTTCCATTTGCCGGCTTCCTGCCCCGTTTACGAGGCCTTCTGTCATCTGCTGCACCTGGCCTTTCTTCCTTGCATGAAGCTTCAACATCTGAATGCTCAGATTCTGCATTAAGTGGTCTGCCAATCACAGAAGTCCCGGAAGTGGCTCCTGAAAAATCAATTTGCACTTGCACCTGCTTTTGACCTTGGTAGTGATTAAGCCTGAAATCCTCCCTGACACCATTGACCAACTCTTGTAGATTATTTGATGTAGCTTGTGAGCCATAAACCTCACCTGGTTTCCCTTGTTTAAAACCAAAACTCTGTGCCCAGCCAGAGCCGTGCACGCGGTTTCGAGCACCAGGAAATGGAAGCCTACTACCATTCTGGTAAGCATTCCATGATGGTCTCTCTTCCATCTTTCTGATGGTCAGTTTCTCCCTAAAACCGTGACCATGATTTGAGATGTTCAAATCCTGACCAAAAATCTTCGGAGCTCCTTCAACTCTCTCTACAATCCCAAAATTTGAAAACGGGGAGTTCTCATCTTTCTTTTCACTCACCACAGGCATGGCTGCTGCTGCAGCAGCCATTGGCTTGGTTCTGAGACTTGAACTCCGAGCGGAAAACCATGACCTTATTGATTGAACCATCTCAATACTTTCAGGAACAGATCTCACAGAACCTAATTCAACAACTCCAACATCGGTAGCCACCAACACAATAGTCTGAAATCCTGCAGACTTTGCAAGAAATGATCTCACACAATAATCAGGCCCTGATTTCAATGCATCAGAGATCCAGACATGCTTCCCGGAGGCATAACAATTTCCCGGACCACCTTCTCCACGAGGAAAGGAGAAATACATAGATGCCAAATAGAACATCTCAGTATCAGTGACCCGGTCCAATCCCAAGGCATAGTTATCCTCATCTGATTCGCCAAACAAAGTCTGCAGCTTCTGAATAACTCTCTTTCTCATCCTCTGTTGAGTTTCATCCTCGAGGCGTAAATTAAGAATTCTAGTGACTTCAGATTCTTCACCTTCTTTAGGCTCCCTGCAGGACCCATCTCCCCAGCCAAGAACCCAATCACCAGACTTAGAACATGAAATCTGCCAAAATATGGCATAGTTCCAGCTAAAATCCGAGGCGTTGGGGCAGTCCACAAGATCGGAGAGCTTATTTTGCAAATTCTCATCGCCGCACATAGCCATTAATAAATTCTGATTAGCTACTGAATTTGATAGCAAGTAATTAAAAGCTTTTGAGCCTAAAACAGCATCAACCATAGACTTATCTTCATCATTCCAAGCCCCGCCTCCCATTCCCGCCTCAATCTTCATTTCTAAAACCCCAAAATTGAAACTTTAAACTACCCACTAAACTAAAAAGCTTCAAACTTTATTGTCCGGGATCAAATCTCAGTACTGAAACCCCTAGTTTCTATGACAGCTAGAGAATAAAATCTAATGCATTTATCAAAATAAAACAAGCCCACATGGTCTCTCTTCTACAACACTGTATTTATAAATCCAGATCTCAAGAACTCAAAAAATTTGAAAATAAAATCTATGTTACTAAGAAAACCCAGAAAAAGTGAACATGAATTATTGTAAATAAGAAATAAATTGAAAGAACACAAACCGGTTGAGTCAACCAGGTTAGGATAATGAGACAACAATTGAGGTAAGTAGCAGAATGGTATTTATTCTCAGGTTCTATATATTTTCCAGGGAAAGTGACAGGTTTAAAAAACAATTCCCAGAAAGCAAACAGAAAATTGGTTAGATATATCAGAAACAATAGGGAATGGGAAAAAGGAAGGCTTTTCTCTCTTTAGAACCAAAGCGCAGGCAATGAGAGAGGGGGCAGGGGGGGGAATGGGTTTTTGCTTTGCAGTTTGGTGTTTTGCTCTCTTACACCTTAACTGCATAAGTATACCATAGTTAGCCCTATCAAAATCCTAACCATGGTTGAAGGCGTGATTAAATTAAAAGAAAATTGGAATTTAGTATTTTGTAAGAGGAAAAAATAAAACTGTTGGAGGTTGAGAAGTAGTCGGCAACGATTTTGTGTAGTTTGTTTGCTGGTTTAATAATAAATAAATAAATAATGTAACAAAAAAAAACAGTAGACACGCGCCTCTGCTACTTTTTAAACGGTTGTTTACACACAACATCGTTTTTTTCATGCGACTTTTTAACAGCAGTTTCGTTAACAAAGTTTGTAGTCACGATTAAGACATCAAAATTACGAGCTTCCCTTATTCGCTCAATTTTCCTTGTGACGCCCGGTAACTTTCTTGAGGCTTGTGCTCGTACACATGCTATCACTTCAATGATGCATCCCTATTAAGGGGGATTATAGACATATTTAGTAGTTTTTTGAAGTATGTTTTGATAACGTTTTTTTTTTAAAATATAAATATTAAAATAATCGATGTTTTTAAATTATAATTTAATATGCAGATATCAAAAATAATTTTTAAAAAATATTATTTTAATATATTTTAAAAAATAATAATTTTAAAAATAATCTCAATCACATTCTCAATTTGCACACCAGCCGGGTCAAATTCTCAAAGGACTAAAGAAAAGTTGAGATTCAAGTTTAATTAATTTAATAATATAAATAAAAAATAAATTACAATAAAAAATCTAAAAGAACCAATTACTAATAAAAAAAAGTATTTAAAAAGAACACTCTAAATTTTTTTAAACATTTCAACGATCTTATTTAATAAAAAAATAAATTGAAATTTTATTGTGCTTTATATTCGAATGAAAAAGTTTTAGTACTTGCTTATTATCTATTGAAATTAAAAATGATTAAGTGCTTATTATCTATTTCAGTGAATATAAGGGATGAACACTGTAAGATTAAGGGGATGATTGGAAGTGTGAATGAAAAGTATTTTTAAAAAAAAAATTAAAAAAATTATTTTTAATTTTTATTTTAAATTAAAAAATAGTATTTTTATATCATTTTGATGTACTAATATTAAAAATAATTTTTAAAAAATAAAAAAAATATTATTTTGATATATTTCTTAACAAAAAAATATTTTAAAAAACAATTTCAATAGCATTCCCAAATAAGCACTGAAATCATTAGATACTTCAAATAGTGATACTAAGCCCAAGAAATTGTTCGGGAGCATAATTGAGATTGTTATTCAAAATGATTTTGTTTAGAAATACATCAAAATGATATTTTTTATTTTTTAAAAATTATTTTGACAACAACATATGAAATGATCTAAAAAAATAAAAAATGATAATTTATTTTTTTCACCAAAATTATTTTTAAAACACGGTACGAAATGATATCATAATCTTAATCCCTGGTTTCCGTGGCCATGTAGGTAAAAAAACTCATTTATTTTTCATCTTGATTTATAACTGTATAGGATTATAATTGAAATTGTTTTTTAAAAGTTTTTTAACTTATAAATATATCAAAATAATATTTTTTTTTAATTTTTAATATTAATAGAACAAAATAATTTTTAAAAAATAATAATTTTTTAAAAAATATTTATAAAGCACAGTTTCAAACATTCACGATCAAATCATCATCGAGAAAGCAAACAGAGGGAGGCGACTCGGTGGGTCCTATCGTTCAAGTGCCGGGTTAACAAAAACAAACAAAACCGATTCATCTGTGCTGATCAGCAGCAGATATTTTCGTGAAAGAAAGCGAACCAATCGCTTAGGTTGCGGCCATCAATTAACAATGACGCTGAAAGCTAACCACAAAGGAACCCTAGGAGGCCAACAAATGTTGATAAGTTTGAGGTTCTGGAGCTAAAGAGTGACGCTGTATATTATGCGAGACAACACCAGTCTCGCCCCCAAAATTGAGTAGAATTTAAGGCAAATTAAAGTTGAAAGCGATACAGAGCCAAAATTCTAATCGTGGGCTCGTTTATTTTTCAGCGTGTAAAATATTCACGGGCACTTAATTATTGCCGTCACGTTTTGGATACGAGGCCAATCTAAAGCAACGAGGACTCTGCAGGTATATATTTCTTTGACAACCGAGCAACCATGGATGGCATATGCAGAGATTGATGGCTTGGAAATTAGCGATATATTTATCTCCTTTCAATGGTGACAAGAAGAAGCTTGTGACGGGCCACAGTCCCACACCAGCCACTCAAATAATATTTATTTTCTCGTGAAATTGTGGATCGATCCGAATGGAACATGTAGGGAAAAGATTAAATTATTGAAGAAGATATTGGACTGTGGTGGGGTTTGTGTTTTTAATTTCATATGATGATCAAAATGTTCATTGTACTTTCCGGCCATTCTAATCTCCGATGATAAATTTTCACTCGGCCAGAAACAGCTGGAACGGGGACATGTATGCTAGATAGCTGCATATCTAAAAGTAGGACGTGGAAGATCATTCTGGTTTGATTTGGTTTTTATTTATAAAAATAATTAAATTAAAATTATGAAGAAAAAAATAGTTAAAATTGAATTTTGGTTCAGTTTTTTTTTATGTAAAAAACAAAAAAAAATAGTTTTTTTAATCAAATCTATTTTCTTTAATTGGTTTAGTTTATCAGTTTTAGCCAAAATAAAATCAGATAAAAAAAATTGAACATGACCGGAAAAATATAATTTTTTTATAATATATATATATATATATATATATATATATATATATATATAATTTGAATTGGTTTAGTTTATCAGTTTTAGCTTTGAAAATCCAAAATCAAACCAATTGGAAATTTTAAAAAATATTATAATCGATTTAATTGGTTTTTTAATAATTCAATTTTTCTCAAGTAACTTTTTTTTGGTTAAATCAGTTTTTTTTTTCTCAGACCTAATAAGTCTTACTAATCAAAATTTCAATCATATCAATATTTTATATTAAGGTAGAATAGGATAAGAAAATTAAGATAATGGAAGCAAATTTCTATGTGTTTGTTGCAATTGACAGTGCATAAATTTATTTATTTTTGTCTACATCTCTGATCTCTAACCAATGTGTTTCTGTCTTCTTTTTTATGTTTGTTGTTTTTTTCTAGAACACTAACAAAATATAATCTATGATTTTTTGTATTTTTAGACTTTTACTAGCTGTATCCTATTATAAAAGTCTGTTTTCTAGCCTCCAGAGATCTCTTGTAACTGTACTTGATTTTGTTTTAGCGCCAGACGTATTAAAAATATGCCATTTTAGGCAGGAGTTTTCAATAAATTGATTTATTCATGAAAGATTATTCTTTTCTGTAACTTCTAAGATTAAAATTCTACATTAACAATACATTTTTATTTAGAAAAAAAAATATTCTTCAATTATTAGAAAAAATAATAATTAAAAACTGCAAGTGCTAGCAAATACTGACACGAAAATTCATGTAAAACCACTATTCAGATTGTATATATTAGTTTAAAATTAAATAATAAATATAATAGAAATATTAAAAAATCACAACCAATAAATAATGAGAAAAAATAAAATGAGAAGTCGGTGTGTGAAATGTGAATAACCATTTCCTTAGGTAGTTTACAACCAGGTAATCACATGGGATGCTCGTGCACGTACTAGTGTGAGTAATAAATATATCCCTTCTCCGTCCTGCTCATCGCCAAATTATTATTATTATTATTATCAACGGAGCAGTGAGTACTACGACCAAACTCTCGGATTCTAACATCCTGTGTTCCACATGCTGATGGTAACGTAAACATGTTTTCCTTAACAAATAAAAAAAGAGAGAGAAACTTCAACCTGACAATTCTACAGGTCCCCGAGATTCTAACTTCACATATCACGCCACGGCAACAACGCCTTTATCACGCGTTTTGGGTGTCTTCGTAAAATCGTACACATTCACGCGTACATGCCTTCCATGTGCTACTCATGGTGGGCCATATGACCGCGTGGCACATTATCCTCTAGCCTCGATTCTTCCCGGGAACCGATCGGACGTGCCATGCACAAGCGCTGAGCTAACTACAAGTCTACAGCTCTCTTTCCGACCGATTTTTAGACGTTAGTAAACGAGTCTCCAAACGTCCAGACTAATTTTTACTCCAACTCCTTGGAGTCTAGCATTGCCATCTCCCTCATCACTTCCTATTGTTGTACATAAAATAAAAAATAAAAAAAAATAGAAAATTAGGATGGGTTTTAATTTTAAATAAAATAAATTTATTGAGTATAACTTAAAAAATATTAAATCTATAGTTAAATGTTTTTTAAGAATATATATTTTTTCAAAGTTTTATTTTTTTTATTTAAATGTTAGTCCTATTTAGTTTATTGATTTATTTCTCTTTTTGATAATTACTTGAATTTAAAACCTCATTTATTTTACTCAATGATAAAATAGGTCGAGTAATTTATGCTATCACCCCATGAGATCTCACTAAAGAGACACGAAATAAACCTATGAATTTTGAGTTTGAATTATAACTGGGCATTCATTGAATGAGAATGTGAGATATAAATTAAATTATATATATTACAAAATTTGAGGACTCATTTGAAATCAATATTTGAGTAAGTAAATAGTAATTTTAATTCCAATTGAGACAGTGTTTATGCTTCAACCGCAAGGTTATGTTCATCCTCAGCATCCCCACCATGTTTGTAAACTCCACAAGTCACTTTATGGCTTACGCCAAGCACCTCGCTCATGGTTTTACAAACTGTCCACACAGCTATTGTCTATGGCTGAAGAAAACTTATTTTAAAACAACTCTCATAAGCTAGCTAGTAATTATTCCATTTATAAAGCAATTACGGACTTGAAATTGAAACTGGAATTGGGTTTTCAAATATTTTGGACTGATGTGGCAATTGACCAAGTCTTCTTTAAGAACACTGGTCCTTACTTGAATTTAAAACCTCATTTATTTTACTCAATGATAAAATAGGTCGAGTAATTTATGCTATCACCCCATGAGATCTCACTAAAGAGACACGAAATAAACCTATGAATTTTGAGTTTGAATTATAACTGGGCATTCATTGAATGAGAATGTGAATATTAGAAATTAATATAAAAAACTAAATTTGAATTACAAAGGATCCATCATCTTATTTGTTGTTTTTTATAATATTTTAATTTAAAAAATTTAAAAACATCAAAATATTTTTTTTATTTATTAAAAATTATTTTTGATATAGTAAATCAAAATAATTTAAAGAGAAGTAATTTAAAGTAAAATAATATATTAAAAATAAAAAATTTCTTATTTTAACCATGCAAGACGTTTGTTGAGTCAGCTGTCTTCAGCTCCCACTGTCTTCCCCGAGCAATCTGTTCCTCGTTCAAAAAATACAAAAAAGAGAGAGAAAGAGAAAGTGAACTGAAAAGTCAAGTTTTCTTTCTGAATCAGATTCTTTCATGGATCTATTCCCCATGTTTTTCATTTTATTTCAAAAATATTTTTAAAAGATTTTTTATTTTAATTTATTTTTTATTTTTATATTATTTTCATGTATTGCTATTAAAAATAATTTTTAAAAATAAAAAAATATTATTTTAATATATTTATAAATAAAAAAAACACTTAAAAAACGAGCACATTTCCAAACCATCAAAATAGAGCTGGAAATTCTTCAAATAGACATTGAGAAAATATAATAAATAAAACATTTAATTTTTTTATTTCATATTACCGTTTCCTTGAGAGAGAAAACCAACTCTGCGAAACAAAAATTAAAGTTAACTTAATAGCGTAAAAAATATAATTTTTTTATCTCGTTAGTAAATCAAATAGCAAGATTAAGCTTTCTTTTTTTAATCATATCCTCCGAAATGCAAATTTATTAACGGAACTGACTTTGACAATTTCAATTTTATGGGTTGAAACTGACTAAGGTGTGGACTTGATATGAAGATAGAAAGTTTGACAACTGGTTTTCTGGTAAATATATATATATATATATATAGGGACTGATTTGTAGTTATCCGTAAAGGTCAAACACCGAAAGAAATAAAAAGTAAACAAGCTTGTGAAGAGCACCTGACCGCTATCTGACGTGAATGAGGAGGGATGGTGCATGAGAAGAACCTGACACGCTTTGTACACCACCGGCCATTACCAAGCTTCTGAATTGGTCAAGTCAAAGTAAAGAATGCGCTCTTAGAATTACTCCAAAAACAGAACCTAGTTTCCATTAATGTTTAAATTAATTAAAAATACTCTTTATTATGAATATTTGTTATTTAAGTTTAATATATATTACATGCTCATAGACATACCACTTCTCTATTCTCGTATTAACGCAAGTAAATAAAGATTTATCAAAATCAAATAACAGTCATATTTAATTAAATATTTATCAATTTGGGGGGGCGAAAACTAATATATTCAAATCATATATCCATATTTTGTAATAATTGTTATATTTAAAATTGAAAATCACTTAAAAATAGATTCATAGATATAAACCCAATTGTTTTAAAGTCCCAAAAAAAAAAGAGAGAAAGCTTCAATGTTAAAGAAGACAAAAACCGAGATATGTAAATATATAAAAACAATTTTTTTTTTAAGCTTGAAGACTAATGAAGATGAGAATTTATTAATCTTTTTCAAGATTTAAATTAAAAGACAAATATAAATTAAAAGATTTGACTTTGCAATATAACTCATTTATTTAGTATTTTATAATTCTAAAAGTATAAGGAATATTATAATATTTCTTTTAGAGTTTAAAATAATCACTTATTTTCTCTATTTTTTTATCCTTGTCTTTTAATATCACCTTTTACTAGCAAATTAAAATGAATTTGCAAACAATTTTGTCTTGTGAAGAGGGAAAAAACACTTAGTGAGTCCATAATGTTTACGAGGAAATCCACAATTTATTTTTGTACAGTGAATTCGCCGTATGTTTTAGATTTTTTATATATTTTATTTTAATTTCATTTAATATGTATTATAATATTTTTTATTATTATATCCTCTCTTTCTATATTTATCTATGATGAACCGTGTTAAAAAATTATATATTTTTTATAAAGACGTGTGGGCCAAATTAATATCATACAATAATATAAAAAATAATAAAAACATGTCACATGTAGAATTCAAATATGATCATAAGACCCCTAGTATAATTTAAAATGTATGGCATAATCAAATAATTTATGTATTTTACTTTTTAAATTAGCATTGTAACTGTTATTTTATTTTATTTATATATATATGAGTTTTCTTGACCTAAAAGTCCGGACTTGCATGTGTGGCTTTAAATAAGAATAATTTGGGAGAAAGTGGGCCATAACCAGCCCTACTTGACATAAAAGGCCAGACTTGCATGTGTCCCGGGCCCATTAGTGAGAGGTCAAAACGCACTATGTGAAGCACATCAGCTTATAAGATTCCGCATCGTTCTTTTAATAGATATCAGGGCTGCTCCCTTCATCGTCAAGTTTTTGAATAAGAAAAATAAAAGCTATAAATTGAACTTAATTGGAAATTATGATCAAGATTGGTCTCACACATCTGATAATTTAATAAATATGATCTCAATATGATGGTTATTTTATTTAATAAATAATAAATACAAATTAAATATTATCTAACTCGAACTCATCCAACCCTAACCTAGAGAATATATTTAAATTATGTAAATATATTCATATTACAGGGTCCTAAAGAAAGCTGCCATGGATCCCTACGGAGTCCTGTTTGTAAGAAGATTGAAGCCACGAAAACTCTCACCTCTCTAATATTCAGCGCCAGGAGCAAACGTGATTTTAAAAAATGGAATGAATTGGTTGGACCGAACTCTCTGTAAGACTTTTTATAATAGTTATTTTTTAAAATATTTTGTATTAATAAATATATTGAAATAATATTTTTTAAAATTCTAATTTTTATATCATCACATCAAAATAATTTAAAAATACATAAAAAATAATAATTTGACAAAGAATAATTTTAAAATATAAAACAAAATATTTTTTAATAACTCAAATTAAGCTCAAGAACCTATCCCAAAAGCTATTGAGCATTTCAGGAGTTTGCATTCAATAATTGAATGCTACCGAAATCTTTGTTATTGTAATTTAAAAATGTTTTTGGGAAAAAAAATTATTTTATATATTTTAAATAATAATTTTTGATATATTTAAATTATTTTTAAATAATTTTTTGGAATAATTTTTTAAATAATTGAATGCTATTGATATATTTTAAATAATAATTTTTTATATATTTAAATTATTTTTATATGTTATATTAAAAATAAAAATATATTATTTTAATAAAAAAAACTTTCAAAATCAATGAAAACAGAAACGTTGCTATGACCTTAATAATCACACCAACACCCAGTCCAGAGCCCCAATTCCCCCCGATTTTCAATTTTCCATTTCTCCCCCAATTTCCCTTAACCTATACTCAAAGTATCCGCACAAATATCTCGTTTTCGAGTCATCATCCCGTCCTGCCTCACAAGCTCAATTTGTAACTCAAAAATCCCCAAATCTCGAAATACACATTTGAGGAACCAAATCCTTTAATTTATTGAAAAATTAAAACTGTCGAAAATGCATGAATGTGAATGGAGAAATAAATTTTCTATTTTGCTCTAAAAATGCATAAATGTGAATTTATTGTAGAGCAAGACTGGGTGTATAGGTTGAGAAAATCCTAATTCTGGGATTATGGGATTATGGGAATGTGGGATTGATGTTGTTGATGCTTTATAATGAATGCTTGATGTTGTTGATGCTTGATGGGTGTATGCTTAGAAACCCCCTTTCAAGTTTTTGATAGATTGAATATGAATCTCTTAAGGCTTTTACTGTTATCCCTATTTTTCCTTTCTGCCAATGGCTGCCCTTCTTCTTGGAATGGCATTGTCTGCAATGTTGAAAATGTTGCTGGGGTTGTTCTTGATAACCTGGGTCTCTCGGCTGATGTAGATTTGAGTGTGTTTGCAAATCTTACATTGCTTGTCAAACTCTCCATGGCAAACAACTCTATAACCGGCAAGATTCCAGATAATGTAGGTGACTTTAATAATTTACTTATTGGGATTGATTTTTATTTTTATTTTGTTGGCTTAGTAAGTGAGTATGTCAAAAGAACAAGGTCCTGTTGGGGGAATAGGCAAAGAGGCCATTGTAGTACCCGTTATTGTGACCACTGTGAGACCTTTTGGTTGCTTCTCCAGATATGAAACTAGTCTGAGAAGTTTGCAGGATAGAAGTGGATTAATTCAGGAGTTTAATATAGATGCTACTTTATATATCAAGATTTCTTCTTGACTATGCTTAAAAAATTATTGGGATTAAGATATCAGTTATGACTTGATCACATTGTGGGAAAGGTGAACTGAGTAGGGTCATATATATTGAATACAATCTACTAAAACAAGATATTTTGCTTGCAGATGCTCTTCAGTTTTATTAATAACCTTTTACGTTTGGATCTAGACGATGTCATTTTCTCATAAGACAATTATCAGAAGCATTAACAGACTTGAAGAAAACTATAATCATAATATAGAAGGTTTAGATCTGGAAATAGAAAATCCAGATCAATAAGGAATTCAGCATGCAGAACAGTACAAATCAGCTCATCAGATTCATAAGGCTTTTATGCAAGGTCAAATAGAAGTTTGTGATAAAATAATAGCCAGTTTAGTGGTTCCAGAACAGATAACATCATCAGATCATAAGAAAAACAATTCTGTTTTTCCAAAGTTGTAAAATTATCAATATTATCAATTATTTTAATCACTTCAAATTATCAGTATCAGATTATTTATCACTTCAATATTATCACTTCTGTTTATTTACTTCAATTCTGTTTATTATTAGTTCTTGCTCGGCTCTTCTGGCATAACCTTTATCCCAATTCTGTTTATTTTACTTTCATAATATTTTTGAATTTTAGAGATGTTTCTAATTTTGAGATTATATTTTTTTGACTTTGTGTTTGTATTGTATAATTTAAAGTTAATTTATGTTGAATTTAAATTATACTTGTTAAATTAATATTATTTTTTTCATATATATATATATATATATATATATGAACAGTACGAAACGAATGAGTGCTGTTGTGACTTGTGAGTTTTGTCTGTGAGGCATGGCTGCTTGCCGGGGGGCTGCGGGCTCTATGAAGATAGGGGAGAAGTGGCTAGGGGGAATGGCTATGTGGGGCTGGGGAGAATGAGGGAGAAGTGGAGTTCGGGAGAATGAGGGACGGCACGAGGAGAAGTTAGATGTAGGGATTTCTTTGAGATGAAGATGGGGAAGGGAATTAAACGAGGGGTTTTAATTAGAAAAATTAGAAATTAATTAAAATATTTATTTTTTTCCATGTAATAAATAGAAATTTAGAAATTAAGACATAGGGTTTTAATTTGATCAAATTATTTGTAATGGAATGTATTTTAATTAATTTTGTTTAAACTTATTGGTTACTTGAAATATATTATTTAGTGTGTTAATTTTAGTAATTGATAATTATTTATTTAATTTGTGGGTTTTTTTTTTATTTTAAATTCATTTTTTAAAAATATAATAAAAAATAATAATTTTATTATTTAAGGGTTTTTTAAAAGCAATTATTTAATTATATAACTTACTCCTATTAATTATACAATTAAACTATATACAAAATAATTAAATTTTATTTTAAAAAAAAAACTCTCCAAAATAACTCTTATCATTAAATAGCATATCAACTCAAAATTCATTTATACATTATTTAAAAAATTATTTTTATAATTTAACTCTTCAAAATAATTTTTACCTTCAGAGCTTAATCGGTCAGTGTTGGAGGACCCATCGCCCCCCTCCATCGCCATGAACAGGGTTCCTCAACTCTGTGACACCCTAACTTTTCAGGGATATATGTCAGGAGGCCCTCCTAGTTGGTCAACAGTTCTTTTATTGGGAGGTAGCTAGCACGTAGCATCTCATTAGGTAGACGCACGTGTTGATAGTGTCTACAGTGACTTCGATTCTAAACCAGCGATAATTTCTTTTTAAAATATTCTTTATTTAAAAATAATATATTTTCAAAAACAAGTGCGAGTTCAAGTTCAAAGCAGTTGTTTTATTATTCAGGCTTCGGGCCGAGCCTGGCCGGGCCGAGGTAAAATAAGAAGGGAAAGAGGATATATTGATGAAACTGCAAACGATCTTTCCATCTCCTGTCACTGTTGGCACTTCTCAAGATGCGACGTCGTCTAAAAATACATATTCCGATTTGGTATACATAGATGGTGATTCCGAGGAGCGAGATGGGGACTGGGTATCAGATTGAGAAAGACAGTCCAATGCAAGGCCCATCGATTTTTCAAGTTCTTTGGGTATCAAATCTGTGATGGGTTCTCTTCTGCGTGATTTTTGTTTCGACGAGAATATAGTCCTGGATTATTTTATTTTTAATTTTTTGTGTCTGTCATATTCTTCATATTTAAATTTGAGCTATGTAATTTTTCTCTCAAAAAATAAATAGAATTTGATGGGGAAAAATAAAACTCTTGAGAAAACATTATCGCTCCACGCTCATCTCATTTTAACACTTTAATGAACTTCTTCACCAAAAAAAAACCTGACACTAGCCATAAAAAAGTATTAAAATCTCTTTATATAATTTATTTAATATTACCAAATTGCCTAGGGACAAACATTCTTTTTTTTTTTCCGGTCTATTTTTCTATTTCAGTGCATCTACGAAAATGCCTTTGAAAAACTAAGCATGGAGGGGTGTTTATGTATTTTCATAATTTTGAGTTATTATAATTTTAGCCGGGGGATTGCTTGGTATTTGATCAATATAAAATTAATAAACAATTAAGATGCAGCAATAAAACTATAAAAATATCTTTATAGAAGGAGATAAAAGAACTAGTCAACAAGGTTTTTGATATTTCCACAGTGATTTATTTAAAATTATCAAGTAATTTAAAAGATAATTTGATATTTAATTAAATAAAAAAAATAAACATGTAAAGTGCACCTGTAGAAACTAGGAAGACGTCCACACTTTTTGAATGACTCGTGTTGTATATTTTAGTGTAAAAAAAACTTTTATACTATGTTGTTAATTACCATAATCATATATTTGTCATGCTAGAGTTAATTAAAACTACTTTTTTTTATATATTTCTATCCTGATTAAACACAAAAGAAATTTTTTTTTTTACATAAAAAATAGTCTAGCTCCCATGAGGAAGCACGGATACTGAGGCCGAGGCTAGTTCAACTACTACTAGCATTAAAATTCTTGGTTCTATTTAGATTTTATTTATGCGGTTTTAAATAATAACAAAGAATAAAATATCTTATGTTTATATTTATCAAAAATATAATTCAAATAAAAAAGTTAAAATGGCTGCTCCGTTGGAGTTGATTTTTTTTGATAAAAAGAGCTAAAGGACATAATTTTAGCTTTTGCCTCCCTGAAATACTCACGGTTGGACTTGCCCTAAGGCCGAGGCTAGTTCAACTACTACTAGCATTAAAATTCTTGGTTCTCTTATGTTTATATTTATCAAAAATATAATTCAAATAATTTATGAATTATATAAGAATTGGATTTAATTTAATAGATAATTTTAGAATCCGTAAAAGTAATCGAAGTGCAAATAAATAAGCTGAATCGGAAAAAAATACTCTATAAGTCAAGGGGATGTATTTCTCCAGCACCTTTAATTTAATCAAACGTTTCAGTATTGTTCAAACCTTCCAAGCCATTACTCAGCACATAACCCAACTGGTTTGAACCGAACATTTCAATATCCGACCCCCCCTCTGTGAAGCAAAGAAAAAGGAAGGGAGAAGCCACCACCGAACACGCGAGGACTAGCCATGTAGCAGCCATACAGACCAGGCGTAGAAAGGCACAGAGGCTCTACTTGTCCACATAGGCCTTCGAAGCTGCTCTAAGATGGTTATTTGGATCAGCCTGTAATAGGAAACGTTATAGTAAGCTGTATTCTTTGGGCCTTTGAGCAAAAAAAATTGGAAGGCATATTTAAAAAAATGATTTTATTTTGTGAAAATAAGGAGTGTATATTAAAAACGATATCTATATATTATATCTAGGGTCTATTATGTCTAGTGGTGATTATTTTTTATTTGGTATTTATCTATAAAAAAATAAAAAAATCAAAATTAAACTGAAATCGGTTTTTATGCTTGGTTTTTTCATATAAAAAAACTAAAAAAACATGTTGTGTTTTAGTTTTTTTGGACTTTAATCAAGTATTTTCCTTATTTCATTTCACCAAATTAAAATAAAACAAAAAAAATTGAACTGAACTAGAGGAATAATTTTTTTTTTGTTATAATATATATATTTTTTAATATGAATTGATTCAGTTTCGGTTTATTGGATTTAACTTTAAGAAACCGAATTGGACCATAAATTATAAAAATATTTTAATCGCTTTAACTGTGTTTTTTAATGAATCAATTTTTCTTGATTTTTCAGTGTTTTTGCTTATGTTTAATTATATCGATGGGTGTTATTATATAAAAAAATTGAGATGTTTCTCTGAAATTTGTTTGTGGCTCCCATTGACCGGTGGCCAAGCCCATGTTGATTTTAAAAATGAGTCCCAGTGAAGGGTCATTTTTCCCATGGTAAATTCAAAAGGGAGGGCTATGGACGGGGTTGCCTTGCTCATGGAGATTTTGAAAGTGAGGCCTGTTGACCGGCGGCCTTGCCCGCGGTGACTTTTTAAAACAAGGCTTGGTGAAGGGTGCTTGCCCATTATGATTTTTGAATCGAGGCTCAAAACTGAGGCCTGTTAACGAGTGCCGTGCACATTGTGATTCTGCGACTGGATGAGTTTTTGGGGGTGTCTGGGAAGTCACCCAAAAATGTTTTTGGGTGTTTTTGGTTCTTTTTTTTTTTTTTGAATTTTAAAAACATACGGTTAGTGTTTTTAGATCATTTTGATGTGTTGATATCAAAAATAATTTTTAAAAAATAAAAAAAATATTATTTTAATATATTTCGGCACGAAACACACTTTCAAAAGCTACAGCAACAGCTCTCCCAAACACCCTCTTTGTGAACTTCGCCGGTTTCTCACAAGTCATTTTGAAATATTGAAGCCCAAACCATAATTTATTAAATAATAATATATATTATATTTTAAATTTTATTTCATAGTTTAAATTTATAAATGATACATTTCTTTGATATGATATCAGAATTTTATTGATCTATCAGTTATGAATTTGAATCTCACCACTCTTATTCAATTTGATAAAAATCAAACACAAATTAATATAAACATGGGTGCAAGTTTTAAACTTGAAAAACATGTGACCTTAAATATAATTAATTTAATATTTTTTAAGTGAATAAGAATTTTAAAAAACATTTTGAAAACCAAGTTGTGATGCAAAAACAAACATTCACTTTAATCTTTTAAAAAATAATAATAATAATAATAATAATAATAATAATGATTTAGAACGTTTTGGTTAAATTATGGGTCATGGAACATAAAATTATAATTATCAAGAAATGATTTAGTTGTTTATAATATATAGGATTATCCATGATGCTTGCCCTTCCATTTCCCCCTTCTATTGGAACTTAACCAAATAATTTCTACAATTTAAATTTATGAAACAAGCAAAATATTGTTTGAAAAACCATTTATCCGTCTCGCGATTTTTCCTTCTCTTTTTATAATGTGAACCCAATGCTACGTCTAGATTTAGAATTGAGAGTCTAAATTACAGTAGCCTCTGGATTATCAACAATATATCCACAACAAAAAACCTCCTGGTCGGTGACATCAATTAATGATCTCGATAACTACGAGGAATGGCAAAGATTGAATGAGTTTTAAGTGAGGTAAATCTTTCTGTTATTTTATTTTCTTGGTATTTTTTATGATTTCTTGACACTGTATTTTATAAATATTTTTTTTGAAAAAACTATTTAGTTATTATTTTTATTTTTCATTTTCAATAAAAAAAATTTTTGGCGTTGTTGTTATATTAATTTAATGTACTGATATTAAAAATAATTTTTTAAAATAAAATTTATTATATAAATACATTTTTGAATAAAAAAAACTTTGAAAAATAACATAACTATACTCTTAAAAAGATTATTCTTCTTGATTACAAACAAATTAGTATTAGCAAAAGTCTAAACCTACAAATAGCAACTATAAATGATAAATTTGGGATCATAGAAGCATTGAAATGTAATTATCAAATGAGTTTGAATGAAAAACTTGAAATTATTTAATTTTTTTATATAGGATTATCCATAATGATTCCCCTTCCCCCTTCTACTTGAACTTAACCAAAGAATTTCTAAGAGTGAAATTCATGAACAAAATGACGTTCGAGATTATTTTCTTATAGCTTTCTGGCGGGTGGTGTCCACTGATGATTCAATGACCCTTAACTCTTAGGGATGGCAAAGATTGAATGGCTTTCAGCAAGGCCACGTGTTCCGTTTTGCTTAAGACACCTTCCCTTCCAACAGATTAACAGGGTAGTTGCAAGTGTTAAAATATTTGTTTTTTTTTTATATTTTATTAAAGTGATATATATATTTTTATTTTTTCTAAAATATTTCAAACAATCTAGTAATATGTTTTTTTCCAGAAAAACCGCAGGTATGTTGGTGTTGTTGTCAAGCTTGTACCTGAATTCATGGCAATTTTTCATTTGGTTTTTAAGGTGTTTTTTTTAATTTTAAATTATTATTATTAAATTATTGATATTAAAAATAATTTTTAAAATAAATTAAAAATATTATTATAATATGTTTTTAAAATTAAAATCACGTTGGAAAAAATCTAACACAATTCCAAACTTGACCGAAAACAGTGGGATGGGTTGGGCACGGAAGGAGAGAAATGACCCCTGAAAAGACTGAGGAAATTAAAGATAACGCCCCCCCACAAACCTTGTAAACCAGAGGCTAATTTATGCTCGGTTGGTGAGCGACAAGGATGACGATACTTTGTTGACATTGGATGGCTATGGTGCACAGTCTTCCGTCACCAGCTACGAGAAGAAAGAACTAGGTCGCCGGAGCGAGCATTAGCATGATTTGGAGAATCTGCTAAAAATCGGAGCATGGAGGCTGTGAGTGACTGACTGACGGAAAGATAAACAGCAGATCAGCAAATTGAATTGCGGTCTTGCTCTGACATGGGAAGGAAGACAACAAGCACCAAGTTATTTGCCGTTTCAATCCGGTGAAGCGTCGCTGCCACGGACCACACCCTTTTTGGTGTATGCGAGCTCTCTATCCAGACGTTTTGGATTTTTGGGGCATTAATCTGATAAAATCAAAACTGTCGTCAAAAAGAATTATACCTTTTTTTTTCTTTTTTAATTTTTGATGTGCGTGCGTGTGGATATTGCCTTAGAATTATTGCGTTGGCTGTACTCGCGAAAATACATGGTTCAGGAATGCCCGGTTAGCTAGCTAGCTACCTTATTGCGTTTACCCCTTTCCAATCTTGTTGTCATGGTTTAATTTTTAGCAAGCTATTTTACCGCTCAAGTGCTCCATTTAGGGTGTATTTTGGCACCACAATTCAACCATTTTTTCATCAAAGTTTGAATTTTATTTTGTTTATAATTAATACTTTTTTATTTTTTAATCATCAGATTAATTTCTGATCCAAAAAAACATGATTTTTGCAATTTAAATTACTCATTTCTTGATTAATATATGTTTAAAATTACAGGCAAAAAGCTAATTATGATGAAAACACCAAAAGTGATTTAGTAATTCCTGTTATAAAATGATATAAATCATATTTTAGAGTTTTATCTAATAACTTAAGTTTTTAGATGAGAAGATTCCTTGATACGGTATCAAATCCTTGTTGACTCAGCGATCATGAATTCAAATCTCACTACCCTATATCTATTTGATAGAAAACTAAATACAAGGTATTGTAAGTTTGTGTAAACTTCAAGGCTAAGAAATTTTTACTTGAGAGAATGTGTTGGAGAATAATATAAATTATAATATAAGATCTCATGTGATAATTTAAATTTTTGGATGATATAATTCTATATCAATTTTCATTGGTTTAAGAGAACATAGTTACCCATTATCTTACGAGTTGCTCAGTAATACAAGTAGAAATTATTCTTCTCTAAATATTATTCTTAGTTTCTATTTGGGAAAACAGTGTTTTCAATATTTAGAAAAACTATTGAAGAAGGAAAAAAAGTTTAAGGCCGACACAGGATTCAGAGACTTAGATATTATTAATTCCTCCAAAAATATCATAAAATTTGTCGCAATGAATTTTTTTATTTATTGTAGAGATGATATTGTTAAGTTTTTTCTCTCTCGAAAGACCTAATGTTTTCTCCACCACCTTCTTCTATTAAGTGCACGTTCCAAAAAAAGCAATGTAATTGCCTTTTGGTTACACACAAAAACAACTGCACAATCCCATGGGCCCACCAATAAATACGTTCCAGCCTCCGTTTTATGCAAAACAGATAATAACTGCTTTTAATTCTCCACACCACAGCAAACCACGCAAACCTAAATTTCTCAGAGGGACAACAATATTACCATTAACAATGTTTCCCAAATAAACCCTCACCAAACTCCCCTTCAACTTCATCCAATAAACCCATTGAACAAATTTCTAATCTTCACCAAATAAAACCATTGAGTCCATACCAGTGATGTACTGTGTTGGCTTACGAGAGGGGAGTGGGGCTGACCAGAGAGAGAAGCAGAGGAGAGGGAAGAGGGGTCTCGAGGAGGAAAGGAATAGGGAGAGAATTGGGTCTTTGATGAAAGAGTCTAAAGGGGAAGGTGATGGGTTTGTGGTGGAGGAGGAGAGGATGAAAAAGGTGTTTTGAAAGTGGAGAGACATTGAAGGGCGGAAGAAGATGAAGAATGAGAAGGAAAAGCAACGGTGGTTATGGAGGGGAGTTGAGATCGTTGGTGATGCTATTTTTTGGGTGTGTTAGATTAGATTTAGATTCTTTTCGGTTTGGAATGATTTAGATTTAATTTATGTGATAGTAATAATATATTAAAATAAATAAATAATGTAAAACAAATGATATTAAAAGATGCCGATAAATAAATAAATAAATCCCTTACCATTTTCTCGCAAAACTTAATATAAATAAATATTAAAAGATATTTAATTAAAATCTAAAAATAATGTAAAAATATAAAAACTTAATTAAAACATAAATAAATATATTAAAATATATCACAATATAATTTTTATCTTGCAATTTTAATTTTATTTCGGATTATATTTTACCAGATATTGTTATTCGATCAAATAATCAAGAATCACAAAGACTTTCATATATAGATATAGTTCATGATTTAATTACAAATAATTTTACTTATTATTCTTCTTGTTCTTTCGCTGTGTATTGATTATCCCACATTGTACGTATTCGTCAAGTTGCGTGCTAGGTCATATGTGAAATGTCCAGAGTCACAGAAGAATTATCTAGCTTTTGGCCTCTTGGGAAAGTATCGGGTGGTTTCTATAATTATTGGATGCTCTTCCTTTTGAAGCACCAAAATATCATCCGTACAGTGAGCGAGCATATGATTCAGGCTTTTTTGTTTGAAAACTAGCATGGTTGTTTTTAAAATATTGGCAGAATAATATTCTTTATTTAAAAAATGAAATAACACGATTTTTATATATTGCCATTAAAAAACAAGACATTCAAACATGTTATTATCAGTGATATATATATTTTTTTAAATGAAATAGACTCATATGAAAAAGAAAGGAGAAAGATAAGATGAGAGAGATAGAAAAAGACCTATAAGTATATTGAAGTTTCAATTACAATATTTTTAGTACTATATAATAAAAAAAAGTCATCAACAATGACTCAAGTGTATGATTTTTATTTATTCTTCAAATTAAAAAATATTTTCTATCCTGCTGATATTTTTTTATTTTGCCTCCAATTATAATAATAACAATAAAAATAATAATTCAAATAATCTTTCATTTGATATTATATTAGCCAAATAATTAAAACATACCCAAGTTTATTAGTTTGCTGGAGAAAACAAGTAAATTATCTTTAGTTAATTTTATCAATTACAATTTTATTATTTACCGATTAAATATTAGGTCAAATAATTAAAACAAACCCAACAATCAATCAGTTTGTTATAGAAAACTAATGACTCATTTTTAATGAATTTTATTAATTGTCTGCTCATAAACCTTCCAGTGCATTTGTCTTTAATTTTTTATTCTATTTATATAAAATTGTATTACTTCACGTTAATATTAAACACAAAAAATTATCTTATAAAATAGCTTCATTAGTATTACTTAAAAAAAAAAAAAACTGTACACGTTAATTATTTTAACTAAATATATAACATTATTTAAAATAACTCACACTATTAATGTATATTTTTTAAATTTTGAAAGAGTTAATTTTATTTGCGGCTAAGCCCAAGTAAATTCCCCGTACCACTGATGCTGTATAAGCAACGGTATTTACTTTTCTTCTAGATTATCTATGTATTTCTTGCACTCCTTTAAGAAATCAACCCATGGTTGTTACAAGCAAGGTTATTAATTCTGTTCTGTTCTGGCCGAAATGGCCGGAACATTTTGTACCATTAAAAAAACCGAGATAAAATGGCGTCGTTTTCGTCTCGGTTTAAATTCCGGCTCATTCCAGAAATTCCGGCCGGAACGTTCCGGTACCGTTCCGGGTGTGCCATTCCGGCCTCAAAATCCTTTTTTTTTTTTTATAAAGATTATGTTTAAAATTATTTTGATTAACCTATTGTCGTGTTTCTAATTTTGAGATTAAGTTTGTTTGATTTTATATTTGTATTGTATAATTTAAAGTTAATTTATCTTGAATAAAATTATACTTGATAAATTAAATTTATATTTATATATATCTATATATATATATATATATATATATATATATATATATATATATATATATATAAACAGTATAATCCCGAAACGGCACGCCAAAACACTCCGAAACTGAAACGTTTTGTACCAATAAAAAAACCGGAACGGCAAATAGAACGGTATTGACAATTTGATTACAAGCATCGTAGCTCTATATTTTATTTAAGAGTACTGCCACCTTTTCACTGCGATAATACGAAGAAGAAGATGAGAATGGCAATTATTTTTCTTACTTCTTAAAAGCAATTAAGAAAAAGATTTTATAATGATTGATAGAGCACGTGTAAAAACCAAATTATTGCAATTTGATTAAATGTTTTTGGAATAGAAAGAGATAATTATATGTTTGTCAATTCGTAGGAATTTGTACGGTGAAACTCGTTTATTTTTTAGACAAAGCTATTTAGCGGCCGCAACAAATATAAATATTAATAATGTCCTGACGTCCTAAGCCAAACGGCTATTAACGTGAATGGAGCCACTACCATACACTGAAGATGACCCGACTACGAATCCAGAGGCAGCCACCGCGCTAGCCCACAAAATTTCAGACTCTACCCGGGGAAGCGGCACCCGACATCCCGTCTATCGCGGTGTCCGAAAACGGAGGTGGGGGAAATGGGTGTCTGAAATTAGAGAGCCTCGCAAGAAATCACGTATTTGGCTAGGCTCATTTCCCGTGCCAGAAATGGCAGCCAAGGCATACGATGTGGCAGCGTATTGTCTTAGAGGTCGCACGGCGCAACTTAATTTTCCTGACGAAGTCGATGAGCTGCCTAGACCATCGTCGTGTACGGCCAGGGATATTCAAGCTGCAGCAGCTAGGGCTGCACATTTGGTGCTGATTCCAATGGAAAAGAGCAACGAAAAGAATATTGATGGTGGTAGCGACGGTGAAGTTGCTGCTGATGATTTCTGGGGCGAGATTGAGTTGCCGGAATTGCTGCTGAGTAATAGCGGGTACAGTTGGGATTGTTGTGGATGGAGTACTACTCTTGCAAGTGATAATTCAACGTGGCAGCCGGACGGAGAGGGTCTACAACCATCCACGGCACGTCTTTAATGTGCCTTGATTCTATAGGCCAGTAGCAAATCTTCATGTGTTTTTTAATGTGGCTGTGTTAATCCTCTATCAGACGGGGTGCTGTGAAATTAATTTGCTCTAATAAACTGAAGTGCCCCCAATAATTGTGAGTTTACCTTTTTACACACCTTATTTTCCTCGAATTGAGATCTTTTTCTCTATCGTGCAGTCATCATATTCTCGGAGCAATAGTTTTCTTTGTTTCGAATTCTTAAGAGCAATTTTGTACATTGAAACAAGCCCTTCTCCACACCGAAATATTTATGAAAGCTACTGTGTCATACGTGTTTTTTTTCCCCAGGTTTAAAACTTAACATAACACCAGAACAACAAGCATCTACGAAATATGATAATTAATTTAAATGGTTGTTTTTTTTTTAAATTAATTGAGCTTGTATTAACATACCAGGCTCTAACCTGTACTGCAGAGGATCATGAGAGGGGTAAATTAACTCCCTGATACTTTAAATTCATGATGTCAAATGCAAACTATTGATGCAGAAATCTTTGGTCCCAGCCGGGAGGTTAGGAGTCACCTCACAATAAACACACCGCAATTTTATCTCTAGAGACATGTGGATGAATTATCTTCCTTTTGCCTTTTCAGTTTAGGGCAAGAAGTCAAAACGACATGTTTTCCCTGCAGGTGCAGTGGCGATCCCGTACGTTTTGTAAGATTCCAGGTCCTAGAAAACAAAACCTCACAGCACACAAAAATATTCCCAGATCTCGTTCTGTAATTTATTTTAAAAGAAACGACATTTTTTTTTAAAAAATATATTTAAATTATTTTGATGTGATAATATTCAAATTAATCTTTTTTTTTTAAATCATTTTATTGTGTTTTCATGCAAAAAAACACAATAAAAAAATCATTCTTTATTCTTCAAGAGATCGAATTTGTTTATCTGGGACTATTTTAAAGAACTTATCTTACTTGGTATTCTGATTCGTAGAATTTGTCGAAGTATTTTCTATCGCTCTGAATTTTGCACGTACACTGGATTCTTTTTAATTTTAAACTCACAAAGAAGATAAAAACGTGGGAATAGACCTGCCATACTTGTCACAACAAGGCTATCCTCTCTGATACAAGGCCAGTCCCAGTTACTTTGCGATTGTAGTATAGTGACAAAAAAAAAAGGAGTACGGGACAAGGGCAGCGCTATAATCTTGTGGGATTGCAAGACTTTTGTGGTCTCAACTGCACAGTGAATCTGCAGAAGAAAGAGATCGCTATCGGTGCTTTCGTTTCCTCAGCGTCATTCTTGCGCTGTCGATTTTGTGGTGTGCTCTGCCACGAATGACAAAACTGAAATGTCATGGAATACCATCCATCCATCACTTGCTCATTTTTCTGTGATTGGGGTGGAAAATTGCTTTTGAAAAAATTATAATTTTATAATTTTAATTTTATTTTTATTTTTGATTTTTTATATTATTTAATTTATTAATATAAAAAACAATATATTTCTAAATAAAAATCAATTTTAAATATAATCCCAACCATATTTTTCAACATTACATTAATATAGCTGTCCATCTTCCAGGACTTGGGAAATAATCAGGTACATTATTAATTACGCGTAATTTGATGCAAGCATATTATTTTTTAATCTAAGAAGCTGTTCGTTCCACAGTATTATTGTTGAGTAAAATAGAAATAAAGTTGAGAAAAATGATTTGGTTTGACATTGAATTATTATTAAAAAAAACCGATTAGAATATTTTAAATTTTTTAGATTCGTTTTGGTTTTGATTTTTTAAGATTATAAAACTAGTAAACCGAACCAATTTAAATAAAAAAAACTATAAAAACTTTATATTTTACTGGTTCAGCTAATTTTTTTAGTCTGATTCTATTTTGGTAAAATAGAAGGAGAGAAAAACCGGATAAAATTATAAAAAATAAAAATTATCTCTTGTTTTTTATATAAAAACCTAACCGAAACCAATCAATGTAAACCTGTTTTTATTCGGTTTTATTTTTTTTTTGTAATTTTAATTTGGTTGTTTTTTAAATAAAAAATGAAAGAACCGAAAATGATGTTACCGTTACCTCATCTATGCATATGCATGAACATTTTAAATGCATTTGTCTTTTACGCTGACTGTACTATTTCTCTTCGCTCTCAATTCTCTATCATGGAAGTCTTTGAAGTTTCGCATTGGCATGCATCGACACTGGGTTTCTGATCATCATTATTGCAGTTTTCTTATAATAAAGTATATCACAGGATGGTGACAGGACAGACAATTTCCTTTAACTCAAAAGGAGAAACAGACCCACAAGGGAGCCTCGATCTCGTTTAGTCTCCAGGATTTCAGTAACTTGGGAAACAGTGGCTTCGTCCACGGTCGGCCGAACGCCTCGTTTTCTATTCTGTAATCCATGGATGTGTTATTTGGATGAGCACCAGCAGTTCTTCAGTGATCGAATTTCTATTCTTTGACAAAGACGAGGCAGTCGAAATCATTGGACATGAAAACTCCCCGAATACATGCAAATGGTTTCCTTTCAGGAACAAGAGCTGAATAGCTAAAATTTGGATACAAGTCTGTCGAGGGGATTCAAGCACAAAACTGTTGCACCCAACAATGCTGAAAATCGAACCTGAAATATGGGTATAATCACAGTTTGAGCAAGCGTAGACTCGACTAACCCAGTCAGGTTTAAAGGGGTGGTCAATTTATGCTAGTTACAAATAAGTGCTCTTTTTTTCATGTCCATATTCCAGGTTCGCAGCTCACCGTTCCCTCTCGTGTGACCTGTGGATTCAGCTTCTCAAAGCTCTGATTCATCCACAATGACTGGATAATTTGAGTTAATTGTGACCAGAAGGTAAAGAGGTCAAAAATTTAAGGAGAATTCATCTTGACAGTAAGAGGCCCTGTCCTCCTGGCGTGCTGCTAATCAATGTGCTACAGGATTAATAAAATCTCGTTTTTAGGGAGAATATTCATTGAACGGTAGTAAATCTCTATCTTGAGGGGTAATGTTGAACAGTATCCGGTGAGGTGGAAATAGAATCAATTAAAGAGCAGATACGGATCCGCAGGTATACTAATAAAACCCTGACTTTTAGGTTGGCGAATCAGTGGAGTGGTAGATGGGGTTTTGAAAGATGGACCACCCTCGGACGGCCTGCAAGCGGCTATAGAGAAACACGCTTTAAATAATTTTTTTAAAAAAAGAAAATTGTTTTAAGTAATTTTTATTTGTTTTAATATGCTGATGATAAAGGTATTTTTTTAAAAGTAAATAAATAAATTATATTAATATATTTTAAAAAAAACATCTTAAAAAATAATTGTTGCTATATCCCAAATGGCATCTAAAACATATTCTTCATGAAAAAAAAGAAATGGATGATGATTTCTTCTTGCAATAGATTGCCCATGAAACTTAATAATTTTTTAATTAAGGACAAGATATCTAGGTATCTCAAATCATATTCATTGTGCTATAAAACCATTTTTTCACACAATTTTACAATCAATATTGCGAATATAAATATGATCAATTTATTAAGAAATAACACCTTATATTGTCATCTAGCATTAATTTTAAAATGAAAAATCAAAAAATTGATCATATACAATGTAAGTTAATGTTTGGTTAAAACGATTGGTTTTATGGACAAGTATGGAAATAACAAGGGAAATGTGTTGGTGAGTGTATTTATAATTTGATAGGTTATCAAGGTTGTCCATCATACATTGAAACTATAAAATCAATGAATTTTACACATGATGAAATTTAGATAGAAAATAAAGAGAGACAAAAGAAGACCTTTATCATGTTAGAGTTTCTTGCTATGAGTCAATATTCTATTATCTTGTGTAAAATACCTCTTAGACAGATAACCTATAAGTCGAAGGATACATATAATTGTAATTGTTTATCCTTCATTTATTTTTGGTATTGTGAATCTTTTTTACTAACTAAATCATTAAATGATGCATTTCATGGTAAACTTTACAGAATTTGAGTGTAATAACTAGGTTGAAAGGTGAAAGATAAAAAAACTACAATGAATTGGAAACAAATATCTAAAACAAGTTTTTTTTATTAGACTCAAAGTAACTAAACTATGTGATAATTGTAGTTTGGAAGTTTTCATGTTGTATGTAGTATAATTCATCAATGAAGATTATATGAAGATTTTGAAAGTGAAATGTAAATCCCTTTCATGGAGATTTACATATATTTTTCACACACATACACACATAAATCACATTAAATTGTATAGAGAAAAAGAGTATTTACGAAGAAAAACATTGCATGATCTACTTTAAAGGCAATTATTTGAGATAACAACTTCTAATTATTGGTGGTACACTATTGAAAGAGAAAGGATGGCACACTAATCCTTTATTTATGTTTGTAATAGAAAATCTATAACCAGGGCTTTCTAGTTTTAGGCTTATATTCAAACTTAAATATCTAATCAACACATTATACCTTTGTCATATTAACCCTTTTTGACATTCTAATGTCAAGGTCATGTTGAAATGAAATTTCATGTTTTAAGAAGCATATAATTAACATTCTTATTGCTTCCAAATTTTTTTGTGTGATTCATTGATATACATATCTTTTAGTATATGTTTTGACAGTACATTAAAGATCAAGTCATTATCAATGAGTATTTTGCCTATTAAGCAATGTTTGCATATGATAGTTATGCACATGCGTTTGTTGTATCCATTCCCCCCGACACTTAACTTGTTATGTGAAACACAAGTAACTGGTTGTATGGATTCTCCCTGCCAAATGTTTCATAGTTTTTGACTAAATATCTTGAGGTATACAAGACTCAACCAACACTTTTTTTAAGTATTTTGATGCAGTCCAAAGTTAAGTATCACTGATATAAGAGAGATTTTGGTTGAGAGTTTTTTTATTTTTCTATCATGTAGAATTCACTATACTTTATCAACTTCAAGAATTTATTTAACCTTTCCTCAATGACAGTTTTGTTAACCTCAAGTTCCTTGTTAATATCTAACAATTCCTTACCCTTGCTTTTCTTAGCTCTTCAAGTTAGAAGCAATAACCATGTTAGATCAACTTACTAGTTTCTCTTCAGAATAAAGAAATAAAAATGTTAGTGTTGGAGATACAACTATAATTATAAAACATCCGACTATGATATCTTTTATTTCCACAAGTCATAGCCTATAAAAATAAGTGAAGGATCTCAATAAATGGTTCAAGTTACATATATTTGAAAAACTAATATACAAAAAGAAAAACAAAACAAAACTATTCATTACCAATAAAAACTAGTAATTTAAATACACAATTTATTTGACAAACTAACCACAAAATCATGCATATAATTCAACAATTTAAATAATAAACAACTTCATATTAAGATATCCACCCTTTTTTGTGTTGTTAAAAAGTGTTTTCCTAAAAAATATTTTTATAATTTTTTCATGTTTGGCTACATGGTGAAATTATAGTCAACAAAATTTATTTTCCATCAAAGAAAAACATAAACTTCAGATGTAGTAAAATGTTTTCAGATTAAAAGAATGGAAAATATTTTCCATGAAGGATAAAAAAAAATAGTACAATATTTTATTATTCATATGTGTGTATAATACTTTAAAATATAATATTATTACTAATATATTAATATGTAAGATAATATATTAAGATGTATTAATATCCAATATAAAACATATCAAATTGATATATTAGTGAATATAATACGTTAATTTAAATAATATGACTAGAAAATACATTTGAACACAAAACATGCTATATTATACAATAGTCACGCATTTTAAATCATATAAACTGTGTTTTAAAATTATTATATCATAGAAAATAAATTTACTTTAATTCTCTACTAGCACCAAAAACTGATTATATATCTATAATATTATATTTAAATATTTATATCATATGTAGAGTTACATTTTACAAAATAATAATAATAATAATAATAATAATAATAATAATAATAATAATTTAATCATAAAATTTTTTATACATCATTCTCTTCTTATAGGTGATTAAATAATTACATTTAATGTTATATATATATGTTAGATAAACATGAAGAAAAAAGTAAAAATATTCAGTAAGTGATTTCCAGCTTATTTTTCATGATCTAGCCTAATACTAAATTAATATTTTTTTAATTTATTTTTCATGATAACTTAAAACAATATAAAATAATTTAATTTACATAAAACCAATTTAAAAAAGCTACTTTGCAGCATACAAAGGGGTGATAAATTATGATAAACAAATCATGGATCTAACAATAAGAGCTTGGGCTCGATTATTTCGCTTCGGGCCTGAATTGCTGGCCCAAGTAAACTTGCCTCTCTCTTCAGCGAGCTCTCTCCTTGAATCCCACGAAACTGAACCATCCATCATCCTCCAGAATAAAGCCCAGACTGTCTTACCATACTGTCTGTCACTCACGGTCCGAAACCCTCCAAAATTCTTCAAAAATTCCCTTACTTTTCCCTCCCTAGCCATTTCACTCTCTCTCACACGCTCTAATTTTCGTATTACAATTTCTCAGAACCCTAGAGTTGCAGAGTTTTTACTTTCTTCACAGACTCCCTAGCTGCCTACATTCACGAACCCTAAAAATACTCCCAACCAAATGATGGAATACAATCCAGAGCTCCTCTCTCAATGTTTCATTCACACACTCTCTCCACAGCCCGAACCTCGCCGCGCCGCCGAATCCAAACTCACCGAACTTGCCGACCACCCTAACTACGCCCTTGCCGTCCTCCGCCTCGTAGCCGAACAATCAATCGACGAACAGATCCGCCACGCCGCCTCCGTCAACTTCAAAAACCACCTCCGCTCCCGGTGGGCACCATCTCCTGATTCCTCCTTCACTCCAATCCTCGACTCTGAAAAGGACCAAATCAAAATCCTTATTGTCAATCTCATGCTCAACTCTACTCCTCGAATCCAATCTCAGCTCAGCGAATCGCTCTCTCTTATTGGACAACATGATTTCCCGAAATCCTGGCCCACTTTGCTGCCGGAACTCGTGTCAAACCTTCGAGCCGCTTCGCAATCCGATAATTATCCTTCAATTAATGGTATTCTCGGTACTGCTAATTCCATTTTCAAGAAGTTTCGTTATCAGTACAAAACGAACGATCTCTTAGTTGATTTAAAGTATTGTTTGGATAATTTCTGCGCTCCATTGCTAGAAATGTTCCTTAGGACAGCGGCTTTGATAGATTCCATGGTTGGTTCAGGTGGAGGTTCCCCGGTCACTCTAAAGCCGTTGTTTGAGTCACAGAGATTGTGCTGTAGAATATTTTATTCATTGAATTTTCAAGAGTTGCCTGAGTTTTTTGAGGATCATATGAAAGAGTGGATGACTGAATTTAAGAAGTATTTAGCGAATAACTATACTGTGCTGGAGAGTAGTGCGGAAGGATTAGGTCTGGTTGATGAACTTAGGGCCGCGGTATGTGAGAATATTAGTCTTTATATGGAGAAAAATGAGGAGGAATTTAAGGATTATTTGAATGATTTTGCGCAAGCAGTCTGGACTTTGTTAGGGAATGTGTCTCAGTCTTCTAGTCGTGATAGTTTAGCTGTTATGGCTATTAAGTTTTTGACTACGGTGAGTACTAGTGTTCATCATACTTTGTTTGCTGTTGATGGGGTTATACCACAGATTTGCCAAAGTATCGTGATTCCTAATGTGAGGTTGAGGGATGAGGATGAAGAACTGTTTGAGATGAATTATATTGAGTTTATTAGGAGGGATATGGAAGGAAGTGATATAGATACCAGGAGAAGGATTGCCTGTGAGTTACTTAAGGGGATCGCAACAAATTATAAGCAGCAGGTGATCAGCATAGTTTCTGTTCAGATTCAGAATTTGTTGACTTCGTATGCTGCAAACCCAGCTGCAAACTGGAAGGACAAGGATTGTGCAGTGTATTTGGTTGTTTCCCTTTCAACTAAGAAGGCTGGAGGCCATTCTGTTTCAACCGATCTTGTTGATGTTCAGAGCTTTTTTGGGTCGGTAATTGTGCCTGAGTTGCAGAGTCAGGATGTAAATGCTTTTCTGATGCTCAAGGCTGGTGCTCTTAAATTCCTTACAATGTTTAGGAACCAGATACCAAAGGGTCTTGCACTTCAGCTTTTTCCATATTTGATTCAATTCCTAGGTTCAGAGTCAAACGTTGTTCATTCTTATGCTGCAAGTTGTATAGAGAAACTCTTGTTGGTCAAGGATGAGGGGGGAAGATCAAGGTATACTTCGGCAGATGTAGCTCCAAATCTGCTAGTGCTGATAAATAACCTCTTTACTGCCTTTAGGTTTCCAGAGTCTGAGGAAAATCAATACATAATGAAGAGTATCATGCGGGTTTTAGGGGTTGCAGAAATAACTCCTGAGATCGCAGGACCTTGCATTGCTGGATTGACTTCTATTCTGGCTGAAGTTTGCAAGAATCCGAAGAATCCGATTTTCAATCACTATCTCTTTGAGTCAGTGGCTGTTCTTGTGAGGCGGGCCTGTGAGAGAGATATCTCTCTGATACCATCTTTTGAAACAAGCCTGTTTCCTATACTCCAGGAGATCTTGGGAAATGATGTGACTGAGTTTTTGCCTTATACATTCCAGCTTTTGGCTCAACTTGTTGAGTTGAATAGACCACCCATCTCGGATATTTACATGGAAATTTTTAAACTACTCCTGTCTCCTGATTCATGGACTAGAAATTCAAATGTCCCAGCCCTTGTGCGTCTCCTTCAGGCTTTCCTTGAGAAGGCACCTGAAAAGCTCAACCAAGAGGAGAGACTAGCCCAGGTGCTTGGCATATTTAACAGGCTTGTGTCAGTCCCTAGCACTGATGAACAAGGCTTCTTTGTGCTGAACACTGTTATTGAGAATCTTGACTATGGAGCCATTTCCCCCTATGTTGGTCACATATGGAATGCCCTATTCACACGCTTGCAAAGCAAACGCACTGTTAAGTATATCAAGTCTCTTTTGATCTTCATGTCACTCTTTTTGGTCAAGCATGGCTTTGCAAACCTTGAGGACTCTATGAATTCAGTGCAAGCCGGTATATTTTTGGTGATTTTGGAGCAGTTCTGGATACCTAATCTCAAGCTCATAACTGGGCCCATTGAGGTTAAATTAGTATCGGTTGCCTCAACCCGGCTTATCTGTGAATTTCTTACCCTTTCAGATGCTGGGGCTGCTAGGAACTGGGGGAAAATGCTGGACAGTATTGTAACTCTCCTCTCACGACCAGAGGAGGATAGAGTTGGAGATGAACCAGAAATGCCAGATATTACTGAAAATACAGGTTATACTGTTGCATTTGTCAATCTCTACAATGCTGGAAAGAAAGAGGAGGATCCTCTGAAGGACATAAAAGATCCTAGGGAATTTTTAGCTACTTCATTAGCGAAGCTTTCTGCTCTTTCTCCTGGGAGATTTCCCCAGATCATCAGTGAAAATCTTGATCCAGCAAATCAAGCAGCATTGCATCAGATTTGCAGTGCTTACAAGTGCCCAGTTGTTTGAGTGAGTAGCTATATTAGCTTACATTTATGATCTCATATTCTTTGTTTATTATTGTTTTGCTTCTGTTTTTGTTCAGTTGTCTTTTTTTTTTTTTTTGTGTGCGTGTGTGTGTGGTTTGGACAATATCAGTAACATTGCTTGTGTATCAGACAAAATAAAATAAAAATAATGCCAATCATAGTGAGTCTTTTGGATGAATTCCATAGTGAGTCTTTTGGATGAATTCAATTGCTTTCACTTTTTCAGAGAATGCTTATCTAACCATTCTTATTGACTTGTATTTATGTAATTGGTTATCTTCATCAAACATTTGCAACTGGTAATAATGATATAATCAGCATGAGTTTTATATGGTGTTACAATCATGGTACTGTAACATGTTTTCATTTGTGATTTTTAATTTTTTTTAACAGACATGATTGTTCTGCTCTCTTGAATAATTCTGTAGTACTAATGAATGCATGTTTCATTGTGTACTATGCAAGAGAGGGAGAGGCCTACTGAAAGTCTGCAAGTTTCTAGGGTGTAGCTGCATCTGCTTTGTTTTCTCTTACAAAGTATGAAGTGTAGATACTTAGCCTCTTGATTGTCATGTGTTTTATATCACGCATTTGTCATATTTTCTTGTGTTTGTAGCCAACAAGACCCATTCAATGCAGGGCTTCTTATAATTTTCTTAACGGCATTCAGTCATTATTTCATCTTGAATCTCAATTTATTCTTTAATGAAAATGCTTGTCACTGGGGTTTTTAGGTAGCACAAAAGTTAACCAAGTAATTTCATTTTCTTCATGAGAATTTGTGAATTATTATGGCTCCCCCCTACATAACTATATTCTTCTATAGCTCATGTATTGAGAGTTGGGCATTCTGCATTCATCCCAGGATGTTGTAGCTAGGTGACATATTTAAAGCGAGAAAACAGCTATGGCCTTGTAAACTGAAACTGTGAATTTAAAGCCTGTGCTAGCTGAATGTTAAAAATTTACTTGATTCAAAAGGGAAGGGTGTTGTAAATTTCCAAACCGATTGGCTTAGCTCTGACAGTAGAGAACATATATGGTAAATTGCAGAGTTTTATAACCAGGGCAATGTTTTTGTAGCTGAAGGCGATTAACATTATTCTATTAAGTTGTGGTGCAGTGCAGGAACCATCACGCTAACATTTCTGATAGCTCAAAATCTTCCATGGATGATTATTCTTCTCTAAAACTAGAAATTTGTACTTTGCCCATCAGATTCTTACTTTGCTTTGTTTATTACAATCTTCCTTGAAATCTATTGTTAAGGCCTCAGGGGATCTCATTTTATGGAGTTGTAGCTGCCCTGTACTTTTTAAATATACATGCAACTACAGGAGAGATCTTACAATTTTGCTGTTCTCCTTTTCAGAATCTCATGTGGGAATTGAGCTCTGTTTTGTGGTCAGAATTTCAACAAGGTTTTTCATCACATTACAACAGGACAGTACTCTTTTCATGGCGGTCAAGTGGTTTTACCAAGTTATAAACTTGCTTGCAAGTTCCTATAATATTGCAGTAATGACTTGATTTTGTGGCCACAGCCTGGCAGTGATTTTCCTGAAGAGTTAATGATAGTTCCAGAAGGTGCTTTATGGGGTCTGGTGTAACAAGCCCTGTTCGAGCTTTGTTGCAGAGAGTTTTTTTAGTCTTGTCCAGCTGCATCTGTTAATAATAATATACTTTGGTCAATTGAGTGTAGTTTGTGTACTATACATGTATGCATTGCTGTTAGTGGGCTTATGAAAAAAAAAATATATATATAATACCAGTTTTTGAAGGAATTATTTCGGTCACTGTGCAGGTGAATTTTGGTTGATTTGCTGTTGTAAGGCTTCACAACTACTGCTCGCATGTTCTCTTGAGGTAGATTTGATTTTACGTGCGATTTATTCCTGTAGACTGATGATGGTTCAAATAGAGATGAAGACTACTATATGATAGTGGCAGAAATTTCGTTAGCACCTCAAGAGAAAAAGCTGTTCCAGCTTGATACCGTCAATAGTCCCCTCATTTTGTGGGATGGTTCAATGACATGGAGCTGCAAATTAGATGTTTTGGGTGCCGAAGCAGTGTATAAATCCAGGACATCCCATTTTTATTGGAGCTTTTGGGCCTGGCTTGCGTCGTGGTTGGACTGTTCTTTCACTTTTTTTTTTTTTTAATTTTGTTTTTTCAAAGTATTATTTTTTATTGGTTTTAGATTAACGTGCTAATATTAAAAATAAATCTAAAAAAAATAGAAAAATTATTTTGATATATTTTTATGTAAAAAAACGTTGTAAAATACTTTATTTTCAAACCTGTCTCTAGCCACTAAAAATAGCGTTTCGTCTCTTCAATTGCAGGGCTTCTTATGCTTTGATTTGTGATATTATGAAAGTAAAATGTTCTAAAATAAAAGAAAAATACATCAAACATCTTCTACATATTATTATTATAATTAATAACTATTATTATATAATAATAATAATAATTATAATATAATAATACTTACTATAAAAAGTAAAAACCCACCCACCCCGTTTTTGGGCCTGTTTGGTATTGCTTTTGCTTTTGTGGTTGAGATTTGAAAAAAACAGTTTAAAAAAAAGTACTTTTGCTGCGGTTCTGCTAAAAATAGCGTTTCGTCTCTTCAATTGCAGGGCTTCTTATGCTTTGATTTGTGTAGCAGGATCTGGACCATGAAAGGGTCACAACGGCCCTGATTTATTCTTTCAGGAGAGGATTATCAGATTTAATCTATTTTTATATGGATAAATATAAATATTTTGAATTCCATGGATCATATGTAGAGTATAGGTATTGTTAAACCAACCTACAATTGGTATGAACCTAAACCAAAAAATATATGTATTTATATTTTTAGTATAATATTATATTTATACATTCCTCAGTATTACATAGAGCACACACACACACACACACAAAACTATATTATTGATTAATAAAGAATAGAGATAATGAATATATATTTGATACCCAAAACTTGATGAATAATTTATGAATATTTAAGATTTTTTACCTAGTAAATAATAAATAAAATGTGAATATAAAGAAATTCAACTCGTATCATCTCTAATCAGATTGTACAATGAATTAGGGGGGAATTTGGAGTAAATTGGTAGTCTTGAAATCTGAGAGGTAAGAACTGGTGATTTAATAATAATAACAATAAGAAGAAGAAGAACAGCAACATTTTTTTTGTGGCTCCTGTTCAAATTTCTTACAAGGCAGAAATGTAAAGAAGCATTTATAAAATTGCCAGGAGAAATATTCAATATGCTCATCAAACCCTCACAAAAGCACTCACTACATCCCACCACCAATTATCAATTAGTAACCCGAGCTATCATTTTTAATAGAAATGATTCTTTTCAATATATATTAGCGCATATAATTGTCGGGGTTTTTATTAAATGAAAGCATCATATTTTTTATTATCAACTAAAATTTCTTTTAATATTAGAAAAACATTTACAACACCTTGTAGAATTTTGAGGATCTTCGATATCGTGACTAGTTTTCCTGCAATATCTAAAATTATTTGGTAAAATTTAAATATGATTATAATAAACTTAAAATCATAGCTATTTTTATAACGTTTCATGCATTTGATTTTTCTTATCTGTTTTATCTTGTTTATTTAATTTAAGACAATAGATTCCGCATCACTCATTCTCTCAAATTATGTTTTAAAATTAAATATATGATAATTTTATCATAGGTATGTACAAATTTTGAGTTGAATAAGTTTATTATAGAATAATATAAAATCATTTTCAAAACCTTATTCAAGAAAAGATTTAATATGAAATAACGATGAATTGCATTCATTAATTTTTCTACACCGTTCCTAAGCTATTGATTCAGCATGATTACGTTAATAAATGTTCGAAATAGAAATCGTTTTTGAATTCCGACACCCCTTGTATCCCCTTGTACATATAGTTGTTAATTTTGTTATCTTTCGGTTAAAATTATTTAAATGTTCTCTATTAATTAAAAAATGAGATAAAATAATACTGTTTTTATCTTAGTTTAAATTCCAGTTTGTTTTGGATTTTTCGGCTAAATACCGGCCGAAACATACCGGTTTTGTTTTGTCCATTCTGTTTTAGTCAAATAGTGTTCTTTTTAAATAATGAATAATTTTACAATATCAATCATATTTCTTAATCTGACCGTTAGATTATGATAAAATTTTACAAAAGTCTCTTCTTATATATATATATATATATATATATATATATATATATATTATGTTAAAATTTCAAATCAATCATAAAATGCAATGACCTTGAGAGATTGATTATGGTGTTCTCGTAATATTATATATGTTCATAATTTTGTTTAAAAAATTCATTTTATTATGTCTTTTTTAGATTAAAGTGCATAATTTTAAATAATTTTATTTTTAGATTTGAACTATTTTTTTAAACAATACACACACACACATAAATAATATACTTTGAAACGGCACATTGAAACATTCTGAAATTAAAATATTTTATTCCGATTGAAAAAAATAAAGCACCAACAAAAAAGATATAAAGATATTGACAACTTTGCTTGCATGTTATTAAAGGCACTATTGTCTGAATTTACGGCACACACTCACACATTACCATCGCCTCAACGACATCTCTTATTTCGGGTGTTCACAATCATTCAAAATGTGTTTTTCTGGAAAAAAATAATTTTGTTTTATTTTAAATGAATTTTTTTAATAATTTTATATTATTTTAATATAATGATATCAAAAATAATTTTTTAAAAATATAAATAATATTATTTTAATACATTTCTAAATAAAAAATACTTAAAAAAAACAACCTCAATCACGTATTAAAATAGCCTTATCACTCATTCTCCATCAAACTCTCTTTAAACGGCTGCGTCCTGGAAAACTCAATTTCTTCCTCTCTTGAATATTCAGAATCTCACTGGGTATATGGACGGTAAGAATCCTGAACCACCACAAGAAATTCTCAGTCCTACCACTCATGTCCCCGAACCTAATTCTACATTTGATGACTGATTCAAGCATGATTAGACATCCTGTCCTGGCTACTTTCTTCTCTTTCTGAAGAGATCTTTCCTTGTGCATGGGCATTTTCTTCATTCCAGGTATGAAAGGCTTTACAACAAGCCTTTTGGCTCTCTTCCTTGTAATCTGCAGGTTAACTTCGTGTTCGGTTATAAAATTACTGTTTCTCTATATCTTTGCATGATGAAGCCTCTTGCAAACGAACTTGCTACTTCTGGCAGGCCATTAGCTCCTACCTAGTTTAATGCCATTATCTTTCACCAACTGCCTGGCGAGTTTCAAAGCTTCTGTTTCAGCACGACTGGAACCAGTCTCCTTTGATTACAAGAATGTTGAAAAGTTATTAGTTGATAATCCTGCCAATTTTTCTTCTACTGACTGTGATTTTGTCTAAGCAATAGTTTGCATGTACCTGATGTTACTAAATTCTTAACATCAGTTCACTAGAGAAAATTCACGTTTCTTTGAATTCCATGCCCTCGATTGTTTTGTGAAGGACCAGATTACCAGGACGATACTTCTGCAAGGCAAGAGTGAAGATGATCTCTACTACCTCCATCTACTGTACAAAATCTCTCTTCGTTTTACAAATTACATAAAATGCATCCAGATTCCTGTTTTCTCAAGACATTTGACTGTGCAGCTTATCACTCCCTAACTCGTTTGAGCAAGGCCGACGCCCCGAATGGATTGGATCGTTGCAACCCTGTGTTTCCATATCTTTCAGCGTATCACCATTCTCCTGGAACCCTCTACCAAGACCATGCAACCAGCATAAATTTTCTTTCAGAAGCAAGGAGTGTGTTTTACTGGGTTATTCAGTGAACATCTTGGCTATCAATGTCTAGATTCCTCCACAGGAAAGATTTTCGATTCCAGACACGTTGAATTGGACGAAGATCGGTTTCCTTTTGCATCAACACGGTTGTCCTCAATCTGGTTCTGTTCCCGTTCACTCAGAGTGCACATCTTGGCTACCATGGCTCACAGTACCTCTTCTAGTACCACAATCCCAAACAAATTAAAATATTTTTGCAATGAGTTGGTAACTAATCATATATTCTATTGGACACAACAAATGAGTAAATATCTCATTTTGCAAAATCAAATATTTTGGTCTACATCCACCTCTAATATTATTTTATTTTTTCTTTTGGTTATTGTTAACAAATGTTTTTTGTTTATTTACATAAATGATTATGGTTTATTTTATCATATGCTTTTGCATGAATATTTTGATTTAGACTTTGAATTTTTTAGAAAATAACTTGTATCCCTATATTTTTTTAATAAAAAAAAATTATCACTCCAACATACGTGGGTTTAATTACTTTTTTTTTTCATCATGATTTTACCTTTTTATAAAAAGAATTATTAAGATGATTTCACTATTCTAAGCATCTTGTTTTAAAACTTGTTTACTCTTTGTAATGAAATTAGAGTTCGTAACTTATAAAATTCTCTAAATATTAAAGATATGAGCTTGACATTATATAAAAGAAGAACTTACAATAACGTCAAAATACTATAATACCCTTTATGGACTTGATAATCACAAAAAAAAAACCATCTTGAAAGTACAAAATATCCGTAGACGCATGCCTTAATCTCTATCTTTTCTAAGAGTTTGATAATATTTCTATTGTATTCTAAAATATAAAAAATAAAAAATATTCTAGGTCAACAACTCTTTTTTTTTTACCTCTATATTAAATAAATATTCAAATTCTTTCAAAGTTTTTTTTATAAAAGACTTAATCATCATTGGTCAATAGTTCAAGAAATTATCAAGTAAAGGTGAAATCATATTTTAACTTTGCAGATAAATTAGAAAATATGAATATACACCCAAATAATTTTTTAATGACCAATAAACAACTAAAAAAACCAAATAACTCTTATCACAAAAGCATTTTTTTTATCCTTTCAGAAAAAAAAAGTAATTTCTCAATAACAATTCACAATAAATTGTGTTTTATACTAAAAACAAAACCAACTTGCTATAGATTTCTACTTAGAGTATGATTACAGTTGTTTTGGAAAATTTTTTATGTATATAGATATATTAAAATAATATTTTTTTTTAATTTTTAAAAATAAATTTTGATATCAACAAATAAAAATATTAAAATAATTAATTTAAAATATATTATTTTTTTATTTTTTTCAAAAATATTTTTAAAACATAACGATTATTTTAGACCCTTGGTTTTGCAGGGGCAAAGCTGGGATCCTGGAGGCCCAAAAAATATAAACAGTCCTTGAACTGTAGCAGGAACTTTGAAGAGGCTCTTCACTTTTGCACATAATGATCCATCAACATAAAAGCTTATGCTTTAACCCTCCAACTTTCAACTTTTGAATCCACCGTTTTCACAACGATCATTTCAAATCAACCAACAAAACATAATAATATTTCATGTAATTCTAACTCCACTAATTTACGGGTATTTTTAAAAAAAGAAAGTGGAGCTTTTAGCTTTTGAATGGAGGAACCCTAATACAGAAAAGGTAAGACAATTTGAGGTTGTTTAATATAATGGTTGTCGAATGTTCTTTTTATCTCTCTCGGGGAATATTTTGAATATAAAAAATTATTTAGATTGTGGGAATTTTTTAATAGTATTATTAAATCTCATCTAAAAAATATTAATTTTGAAATTTGTTGACTCAACTTTTGCTTTCTTTTAACTTCAAATTAAATTATATGAGATTTTTGTTGATGTGATCCTAGTTCACTTGATAAATTTAAAAATAATTTTGATGATCGGTAAAAACATTGTTTGGTTTTTAAAAAAAATTCAAAATGATATCTTTTTTTACCTAAACACTGAAACAATAATCTATTAAATTAACCTAACTTATCATGTCAAACCTACAGCTCGAGTCATGAGCTACGCTAGATTTAATAACTTTATTATTTTATAAAACTATTTTTTATTTGATTATATGATAAAAAAATAGATTCTTTTAAAATAGATCACCAAATTAATATTAGAATGTTTGTTTGAAACCAAAATAACTATATATAAAGCAAACCGAAACAAATTATAAAATAAAATTCTTAATAAACTCAATATTGAATAATAAAATTAAATAAAAAAAAATTAGATTAACAAAAAATAATCATTGCTAATCCTCCAAATTATGGATTTAGTTGGATTTAATAACTTTGTATTTATTGATAAAAAAATAGACACTTGCGAAGTTAAAGACTAGCCCAATGCTAGAATGCTTTGTAATTATGAAGCACTATCTTCTAATAAAAAATATGTTAATGAGGCTTATTTTTGTATATGATTAAATAAAAAAATGACTAAAGAATTTTAAAATATAACATTGAAACACGGTCTAGGTATTTTGTACATGATTAAAGAAAAAAAAATGATAAATGTAATAAAATTATATAAGAATTTATTAAATACATTGAAAAAAACATAGATTTTATGTTGATGGGATATTCATGAGTTTTTTTCCTTCTTCATATTAGGTACAGAATAAAATGAAAAGAAACTAGCATTTCTATAAAAACCTATAACATTATATTAAAGAAATTAAAATATTAAGTAATAATTAAAATATAATAATATTTTTATTGTGCATTTAATTATACGATAGAAATACAAAAGGGTCAAGGCTTACAAGGGCAAATGACATGACATGTCATCCTATTGTGCATTTAGAACTTTGGTTTTTATTTTTCTTTAAGAAAATCAATTTTCTCACATTTTTTAATCCAAAACATCTAATAAATATCCTTAAAACCTTTAAAAAAATCAATTTGCACCCTTAAATTATTTTATAAATACAAAATCAAACTAAAAAAATTCACTCCCGGCCTCAATCTTTTTTCTAAAGTAAGTTGAAGGTCTAAAAACACCTCATTGGAAATTCTATTGTGGAATGAATTCCCTTGACACCATAATTTATACACACACACACCTTGGAGTATAATTTGTAATTACTAAGTCGTATGCTCAGAACTTAACAATGATTGCAGGTTACCCAAAAGCAAAGGGTGGGCGTGAGGAGGAAAACCATGCTATTAGTGGGCAAAAGCTTTGCAAATCGTGGGCACTTTTCGAGGTTTAGGGTAGGCAAGGAACACAAACTGGATTGGTCTCCACACGGGGTGGGCATTGAAAGTCAACAGTCCCCACCAGTCATGAATTTTGCCAATATCTTATGTTGCAAAAGCAGAACACACTGTCTTGTAGACAGAGGTCAACGCCCATTTCTTAGTCACCTACTTAACTAAAGCATGGCCCGGCGATTATAAATATTTTATTAACAGCAGCAGCCCCTGGTAATGCTAACAATTCAGAAGATCCTGTCAATATTCTTTCAAGTTTTTAAACCTCCCCGAAACTTTTTTTTTTATTTTAAATTATTATATTTAATATTAGCATATAAAAATAATGTAAAAAAAATATTAATTTAAAGTAAAAATATATATTTTAAAAATACTTAACAAACTTGACCCTAACCCTCTTGTTTTTTAACAATTTAAAAAGGATCTAATCTCTAAATCCAAATGTAAACGGCATATACGATCTGATATGATAGAATTATAAGATTAGTTTACTTTATATTTTTTATTACTTCTTTAGAAATACTGTTAATTTTTTTCAAGGTATTTATTATACTTTTATCTTTTAAAAAAATTTAATTAATATTTTTTGCGTGTTGATGAAAAAATTTAAAAAATAAACTGAAAAAACACTTTGATAATTTTTAAATAAAAAAATATTATGTACTATAATATTAAACAAATACACGTACCTCAATGGAACTGGTTTCGCTCTCCTTCAGAACATGAAAACGGTGGTCTGATTGTCTACCCCGGTGTTTCAAAACAAAAAGTTGTCTTCGCTTACGGTCATGGGTAGAAACCATAATGCATCCGTACAAGGAATTTTAATTTCTTAGATCACTTGATTAGGAAATTGAAACAAATGTTTCAAGGTTTCTTCTTCTTCTTATAGTGCTTGGAAGGAAATTTGAACTTGATTTCATATAAAAATATATTGCTTTTAATGGGATTGTTTGTGAGTATAATATTGATTGTTTTTTTTAACATAATTTTTATATAAAAATATTTAAAAAATATTAATAAATAATTTATATTATTATCTAACAATAATTTTTATATTCATAATAATAATAATAATATTAATAAAATATATTATTAAATTATGCTAAGTTGTGTTTCCTTCCAAGTTTTGATAAAAAAGAAGAAGAAGAATAAATTGTGTCATTTCTTATACGTGTGTTTATAATGGATTTGCTTTTTCTAGGAAACAAATTTCCTTTTATATATATATATATATATATATATATATATATATAAGAAGAAATAACCTATAGCCCTAATTGAGATGTAATAGCAATGTTTTTAGTTTTTTCTTCTACTTAGGTTTTAGGATTATTCAGTATTTCAGCAACTTCATTCACATGAGGAGGAGGAAAGAATATAGGTGATTCATTTAAGTATTTAGGGTTAGAGATAGATGGGGAAAAAACCCAAAGTCATTGTATTCTCGAAGGACAACATGATCAATGGGATTTTCCATTCTCGTTATTAGTCAAAAGAGTTGCTTAGATTTGAAAATTAAGATGCCGAAGGGATAAAATATGGGCTGTGGCTTTTAAGTAAAGTTTTGGTTCTTGTTAAGGAAGGAACTCTTTCTGCTTTCCTTCAGCTAATCAACTGTTAAGCGTCGTATCAACCATGATTCGTATATAGCTCATAAAATACGCTATTATATATATATATATATATATATATATATATATATATATATATATATATATATATATATATATAATTTGCCTGATGGATTGAATCATGCATGGTGTTGATCATGAATTTGTTCAGACGATCAAGTGTAAGCCAAACTGGGATTTTTTGGTCGAGTTTTACACGGATTTCTTAGTTTTATGATCCTGTTTACGTAAAACCAATGGTTTTTGAAAAAAAAATCTTAAAAATTCAAATCTAAACAAAAACACAGAGAAAATCTATTCAAACATATACGTAGATGTTATTAAGAAACTATCTCATCTAAAAATTTAATTTTATAGGTGAAATTCCATAATATGATTTATATTATTTTTTTACACATCTCTCCAAGTGAAAGTCCTTAGAGCTTGAAATTTACACAAACCTATACTACCTCGTACTTGAATTTTATAAAATAGAATAGAGGAGGTGAATTCAAACTCGTGATCACTAGGTCAATAAAGCTCTAACATCATATTAAGGAATTATTTTATCTAAGAGCTTGAGCTTGTAGGTGAGGTTATACAATATAATTTATATTAATATTTAACACATCCCTTCCAATGAAAGTTTTATGGACTTGAAACTTGAACATAGTCACGCTACCTTACTTATGCTTGATTATTTTATCAAATAGAACGGGGATAATGAGATTCAAACTCGTGTTTGCTGGGTCAATAAGACTCTAATATCATATTAAAAAATTATCTTATCTAAAAATTTAAACTATTAAATGAGACTGTAAAATATAATTTATATTATTTATATATGAGTGTTTGATGAATCCACATGTAAACCCTACCTTTTACCCCGAAAGAAAATTGAATTATGCTTCATGACTACACTCTCAATTGAAAAGGGGATTATGATATTCGCCAGAAAAAAGAAAGTGAAAGGATTATGAATAAAAGAAGCAGCTCGACCATTAAATATTGAAAAGAAAAGCTGCAGGTGGCCATATTTATTAAATAATTGCCAGGGGTCATCGACCCAGTTTAACGTAACAGTGATTAATATAATTGAGTATGATTTGGATTCCAAGAACCCACCGCCAAGCTTTTCTTAATATGCAAAAATATTCTCATCCGTGCGCTCCCCAATTAATCTGAGAATAATTGTATTTGATTGTTTGAAAGGAACGGTCTTTACAGCTCTTGGAATTAACTTTTATATATTACTTGAAATATAAAAGACATGGCCGATTCACTGTATACACAGACACATATTATTATAGATTCAAATGGTACAATTGTCATTTTACTTTACAAGTCAAAAAATTTAACCCTCGAAATATTTTGGACATTTCTAGGATATATGTATAGTATTTTCAAATTGTTTGGATATTTTGGTATTTTTCGTTGTAAATTGCACAGCGATACCGAGCTGACAAAAATACACGGAATAGGGGGGGCTGTTTTCAGTTTTCACATATTAGTGCACAGTGAACTACGCAAATACCTCCTGAAAAGATAAAAACAAAGACTTGGATATGGGGGCATTGTGGTACTTTCCTCCCTGATTTTTTCTTGGTTATTATTGGGTCCAATAGTGCATTGGTAATTTGATATTTTTTTTATTTCTTTTCAGAAACATTGTAAGGACATTATACGGATACACAAGTAATGTTTCCCGCTCACCGCTCTGTAGGCGGCATTGTATGGCGGTGAAAATTGCCCTTGCACTGTTTCACCTAGTGCATTGCCATGTCTTTTACCTCTTGTTGTGGCTCGTGTCTTGTTACGATGGTCAAGGAATCGCCAGTACATGGTTTTAGCTTTTTGTTCATTTTTGTCTCTTTTGCAGTTGGAAAATATCAGTACAAATTATATTTATAAAAAAAAATAGATTGAAAAGTTCATTCAAACATATAATTAAATAAATCAAGAAATATGTATGTTAATAAATAAAGAAAAAAAGTCATTAATGAACTAAAAGTATAATTAAAAAGAATAAAAATACATGTATAGTTCAAGATATTTAGTCTCACAAAATGGAATATTTAATATGAAAAAGAATGTTAGGGTGATAATAGAGTTTTTAAAAATGCATAAAAAAACTTTGATACTAGGGTCATTAACTTGATTATAAGATTAGATAATCTAATAACTTAATTTAAAAAGTACATCATAACAACAACATTAGCAACATTAAATAGATCATAAAAATATATTTGAAAATAATTAACTGTAAAAAAATAAACCTCCAATACAATAAACTCATAAACTTTGATGAGGAGATTTAACTATGACCCCTACAATATGATATCTAGAGAACTTGGTGGTGAAATTTATGATTCATGCTATTGAAGTTGATAGGTTTTAGAGGAAGCGAATACTACATTTTTACTTCTTATATGTAATGTAACATAGATCAATAAGGAAGTTGGTTTATTCAATAAAAACTAGAAATTGTTTTAATTGAAGACAAAAACAAGAAATTCCTTGAGATTATTCCTCATGCTCATACAATGATGATTTTTGTGTTTAAATAATATATGTTTTTTTTTACTTATAATTTTAATAGCTAACTATATCTTGTATGATTCCTTGTTTTTTGTTTGATTTTCATCATTAGCATGAAATGGGTGGCTTTGTTATGCATTTAATTGGCTTGTTTATCTATTGCTTTATTTTAATTGATTTAAAAGTTTTTTTTATTGAGAAGTTTTATGTATTTTTTTAACAATAGAGGCAGTGTGTAAAATATAGTAAATTACAAGATTCTTGGATTAATTTCTCTTAAATTATTTTAAATAAAAAATAATAATAAAAAGCAAAAACCGAATCAAAATGAAAGAAAATTAAAGATAAGGTTTGAAAGCTTGGAAGGAAAGGTGTAAAAATCTAAGAGAAAAAAAATAAAAGAGAAAAAAAATAAAGCTTTATTGATTACATGTTCCTTTAGTTCATAGAGGGACCTCCAGGATAGATTAAATAACATCTAAGAACCATATTTTTTACCACAAGAATCATATATGTTCATTCAAAAATAGTAGAGCAATTGACACATGTTATCTATTTTTATGAAAAAAAAATAATGTTTTTTATTTATTAAAAACACCACATTATCCCTAACTAAACTCGATAATAATAAAAATAATTGATTTTATATTTATTTACTTGTTAATTGGTTTGAGATTATAAGGTTGTTTCGATAATAAATTAATATCAAAGTTTGCCAAATTATCTATTGGCTTTCCCGATGACTATAAAAGTAACATCAATAATGAAGTATGATGTAGAGAAATCTAATGGTATAAACGACTTCAATATATGATATATTAAGATACATACATTATTAGTTCAAAAAGATTTATATAAAACAATGAAAAGTGTAGACAATTTACCGAAAGGAATGAATGTTAAAGAGAAACAATATCTCATGGAATAGGCATATAATGCTACTCATTTTTATTTGTCTAATGAAGTTCTGATAGAGATTGTCGAGGAGACTAATTATTGGATTGTGGACAAAGTTGAAAACTCTTTACATAACCAAATCAATATGAACCAATTTTATTTGAAACATCAATGGCATACTTTATAGATGAAAAAAACTATACTTATGAAAAACTATTTTGATGAAATTAATATGGTAATTTTAAATTTCTAAAATATTTTAAGATTGAAAATAAGGATCAAACTTTGATTTCATTTTGTTTGTTACCTTATCTTATGATAGTTTTATTGGTACTTCATTATATAGAATGGATAGTTTTAGTTTAGAAGATTTCACAATTTTCTTAAACTCTATGGAGTTATAAAAAAAAGTATCAAGAAGAATAAAACCTATGAAGTTGTAAATGATGATGAAGGGGAGATGTCTAATGATGCTAAAAGTGTTTTTTTTTTTTTTTATCTCAAGTGATTGATGTATTCTTTATTTCCTTTACACATTATATATTTGTCCTAATAGAAGCTTGTTTAATACTTATTAAATTATTAATGATATTGTTTTATTATAAGACAATAAAGCAATTTTTATTGTTGGATTGAGTACAATTCAAATTAGTATATATGATAGTATTGTTAGGACACTAATACTCTAAAATGTTTGAATGATGAAGAAAAATAATAATTTTTTTGGGTCTTGTTGATTTTGTTATGATTATTTTGCTAAATGTGGAGTTTTAAAGGATTGTAAAGGTGCTCTTGTTCTGTGAAAATAAAGTCGGTCAATAGTCTACCATTTTCAAGGTTTAATGACTATTGATACTACTAATGTATCATCTATGGTCAATTTGAATAATATCTCAAATTCGTTATGACATATATGGATAAGACATATAAGTGAAAGGAGAATAATAAATTTAAGTAAATAAGATTTGTTATGTGTTCAGAAAATAGATAAATTGAGTTTTATGAACATTATATTTATGGTAAACAATGTAGAGTGAAATTCAATATGGCTATTCATTATACCAATGGTATTATGGATATTCATTCCAGTCTTTAGAGCTCTTCTACTGTTTTGTTAAAAAGGTGAGGTATAATATTTATTAATGATTACTTTGTAAAGTTTTGGGTATGTTTTTTTGAGAGAAAGAATAATGGGTTTTTCACCTTGAAGAAATGGAAAAACTTGATTAAGAAGTAGACTGGTAAGAAGATTAAATGCTTAAGAACTAAAAATGGTTTATAATTCTTCACAAGTGAGTTTGATAAGTGTTATAATAATAAAATAATTGCTAGAAATCATACCATTATGAATACACCATAATAAAATAGGGTTATAAAACATATGAATCTGACACTCTTGAAAAAAACATGTTGCATGCTTTTATATGTTAGATTGTTAAAAGACTTTTAGGCTAATTAATATGACTTGCTATTTAATAAATAGATCTTCATAAAAAATAAATAGAATTAAAGACTATATACGAGGTATGATATGGATCTCATATTGATTACTCTAAACTAAGATTATTTGATTGTCATGCTTATACTCATGTTAAGAAAGATGAACTTGAGTAAAAAATAATAAAATGCATATTCCTAGAATATGCATCTAGTACGAAGAGATATCGATTGTGGTGTGTTAATCCAAGTCATTTAAGTTTATTACTAATATGGATGTGACTTTTGATGAGTAAGCTATGTTTTATAAGAAAAAGAAATTAATTGGTATTGTTAATGACATAGACTAAAGTACTAGCAAATAAACAAAGCCTAGAATTAGAGCTTCAAAGACAATGTAACAAGATGCTTCAGTTAAACCTCTTAAAGAAGCGGTACAAGATATTATCATTAAAAATACACTTGAAGAACAACCTTATAAGATTACTATAAAAATACAAATAAAATAGATAAAAACACCAATTAAATATAATTGTGATGATCTAATTAATTTCACTTTGAGTTTTGTAGAGAGTTTTGATAATTATGAGCATTATTATTTGAAAAAAAAAGTAATAATTTTTTTACAAGGAATGTTTTTAGTGGATGTTCATTATAAATAAAGAGATTGGGTCTCTTTATAATAACTAGATATAAGAGTTTGTTAAACCACCAAATGGCTAAAATATTATTCGGTGCAAATAGATTTATATAGGACAAAATAAAATCTTATAGGTTAAGGATGCAACGTTTAAATCACATCTAGTTGCCTAGGACTTTATACAAATAAAAGATGTTGACTTCAATAAAATGTTCTTTAATAATGATGTAGAGTTTCACTACGGCATCATCCATGGATTTTGTTGCTTAAGTTAAAAATAATTACATGTGCTTATCAAAATGTCATTATAAGGCTTAAAACAATCACTGATGTCGTGATATAAAAAGTTTGATACTTTTATACTTAGACATCATTATTTTAGGAGTGACTATGATAGTGACATGTATTTTAGGAAGCTCTCAAATGTTTTATTTATTTATTTTTTTGTTAGGTGTTGATGACATGTTGATTGCCTCCAAGAACATATTTAAAATTAACAATTTAAAGAAATAATTGATTTATGAGTTTAACATGAAGGATTTAAGAGCAATTAAAAAGATTTGAAGTATAAATATACACATAGATCAAAATGTTGATAAGTTATACTTGTTATGTGAAAGAACTAAGTTTATCATTAACAAAAACATAAAAGGTGTGGCAATTTCATTATGCCAGGATTATGAAATTTGAGGGGAGATATAAATGATTGTAATAATACTTTGCTATTTATATTTTCAGCCATGAATTCTTTTCTTGTTGTTTCATCTCTTTTGTATTGTGTTAATTTAGAATTAAGTTTTGTAATTTATTTTTGTTTACTTTCTATACACTTAAGAAAAATCTCTATATGGGGTTGATGCTTCATTTTATAAGAATAAATGGTTTTGGTGCTTGTAAAAATATTACAATTTGGTAATCATATTTGAGATCGAGGGGGAAATAATTCTTTTTCATTAGACATTCATTATGAACTATCCTTTTAAACAAAGTTTTGAAATTTTATTTGTGGTCCTTTTAGTTTGACATATTTTTATTCTTGTCCAAAATTTTGTTTTGTTCAATTTTCACTCTTTAGGCATGAGAGGAAAATGAGAAACTTAGGCCCCGTTTGTTTCCCGGAATTCACTTTACGGGAAACCATTTTCCAAACTTTCTTGTGTTTGTTTGTCTTCTGGAAAGTTGGTCAACGGAAAACACTTTCCGGAAGTTGTAAAAAATTTAGAAATGTCATTATTTGCTGATTATATCAAATTTGATCCTCAAACTTTTGATTGCTATATATAATTTGTTTTGAATATTTATTTTTCAATTCCATCTCTTAAAATTTAATTTTTATATTAATTTTGGTTCTTATTTTTATAATTGCTATTTTTTTTTCTTATCATTTTTTTATTGAAATTTTTTATCTAATCAAATTTGGTCCTCATTTTTTTTATTGTTACTTATTTTATTTGAAATAATTTATGAAATGTTAATTATTATTATTATTTTAATTTATTCACCTTTTATTTTTTAAAAAATTTTTTAGATTTGATCTCTATTATTTTGATTATTATTTATTTTATTTGAGATAATTTATGAAATTATATTTTTTTTCAATTTCATTCTCATTCAACTTTTTAATTTGTAAGATTTGTTCCTCATTATTTTAATAAACTTGAAAAAAAATTAATTTATTAATAAATTATTTTCCAGATCATTTTCCATAACATAAACAGACACTGGAAAGTGTTTTCCAGTTCATTTTCCATAACACACTTTCCAAGAATTCATTTTCCCCGGAATTCACTTTCCAAAAGGAAACCATTTTCCAGCAAACAAACGGGGCCTTAATGAAAACACCAAAGGAGAGAGAAATCATTGGTTGATAATATTTTAACAATAAAAAAGTTGTTATTGATGCAATGAGTTTCATTTGACAAAAAAGTTTCATGTATTTTTTTACCTTTTATCTTTATAAAAAAGTTTCGATTAAGAAATAATTGTTGTGGATTAATTTTGTGTCATTAGACCAATTTTAGGATGCTTTGAATTGATATATTGGTCCATTAAGGTTGTAAGTGTGTTTGTCATGTGTTTTTAAATAAAATAAGTTGATAAATAGTTTTTTGGGTTCAAAAAATCCAATTCCAATTTTCTAACCATCTCTTTATGGTTGAAAACATGGTACAAAGACGACACCTCATTTGTATTTTTTATAAAAGAGAAAAAAACAAATGATGTAAATAAAAAAAACAAAAAAAAATGTGAAGGGCCTAACCTTTTTATATATATATATGAGGGAAACACCTAGCCTACCTTGGTTTAGGTGTCTAGATATATTTTATCATTAATTTTTAATTTTTCAATTTAATTTTAATTTCATGAAAATAAATAAATTAAAAGAATATTCTAGGTATTATTTCATTACATACAATACATTTATTTTTCTTAGTTTTTATGTGGTCAATTTCTTGCCAATGTATATTTTTAGCTTTTTATAGTTAGATAAATATATGTATTCTTACAAATAATTTTTTAATTCAACTAAATTCATAATTCATATCATGGTTTTTTGAATTAATCTATGTTTAACTTGTTTAACTCAAAATATCATCGTTTCAATATTTTTTAAAAATGTTAAACATCATGTTTTTCTTTCTATTTAAATTAAAATTATTAAACTAAATTAATTAGATATATGTTTGAGATATTTTATGTAACTCTTCTAAATTTAATTTTAACAATCGCAATCACATTTACAAATAACGTCTCAATCTTTAGTGGCGTGTGAGCATACGATACGATGTCTTTTATCCGTATATATAGGGAACCTCTGGCGTATCTGTATTAAAATTGGATCTTAATGGAATGTCAATTTGTCACCAACTAGGGAGTGGGTGGCAGAGCACAATCGGAGGATGTGTTTGTTTCTGAAAATGGACCGTGAAAATAATGGATCGAGGAGAAGGATGTAAAATAAAGAATCAGTCGTTTGCTCCTTTTTTCCCCTATAATAAAGACAAAAATTAAAAAAATATTAAATTAATTATTTTATTTTTCTTATTTGTAATTTCCAATCAATTCTTTATGATTTAAATATATTGTACTATTATTAGCCGAACAACGAGGATATCAAAAGAAATTTTTGAAAAAGATCCATAGTCATTGTTTTTTCTTAACCGGGTAAGTTAACTATTCATGAAATTGAGATTTAAAATGGATACCCAAACAAATCTAGAATGACCGGTAAATTTAATGAAATTGCTTCTTTACCCCTGAAGACCAATTCTTTGTTTTATAGTAAAGATCAAAATCATAATTTAACCATTACAATTGACGGTAAACAAAGATAAATGTACAATACCTTCTCACATGAAATACGATTTTTCAATTTATTTATGTCAGCAATGGTATACTTTGTCTCAATCATAAATTAAAATTTATTTAATTAATAAATAAATAATAATTTTTATCTCTAAATTATAACCACAAAAGCTAAAGCGCATCGACCTATCGATACGCTACCAAGCCAGGTTAGAAAAAGTCTGCACGAATCAACCTATTGGGGGTCGACACATTTACCAGGGGAACTTACTTTAAGTGAGAACACGTGGATGGAGTGAGGACAAGATGCGACCTTTGTTTAATTAATTTTCTGTACCCTGAAAACATGAGAAGTTTCACCGTGTTTAAGAAAACGGAGACAGAAGTCCTGCAGTGAACATAGAAGACAAGTCAGATTAAACCACGTGGCCAGGGTTAATGAGGTTGTCATTCTGACGAGTACTAGGGACCACCTTACAGATTACTTTGAAACTTTACTCGGACCCACACTTTATTCTACGAGGTGGAGATCAAATCCCAATCCAGTCCCTGTCTCCCGTCTGCTGTAAATTTCTGCGCGTGTAACTACCTGAAATGAAAGGAGAGTGGGTTTTATTCAAAACGGAACCGAAACGTCAAAAGCCAACGCTCTTACCGTGCTCTTCTGTGGGACCTATTGAGACGGTAAATCGTGTAAATTACCACTTGTTTTCTCTAGTGCCGAAAAAACAAAATACCATAAATTCCCCAGAAATTAAAATTAAAAGAAAAAAAAGGGGTCTGCCTGCCGGGTTTACACGAGCCAACACCTCTGCCTGCCACGATGTAGACAAAGAAAGAGACGGCAAATAAATAGTAACGGCGGCCGAGATAACGGAGCGGAGAGGAGCGGAGAGCGGTCACCTTCTCGTGGTGCAGTATGATGATGTGACATGCAAGTCCTTGTTTGAGTCCTGCCGCCTTTATCGGACGGGTTTCCTTTCCAACAGCGTGCCGTGCAGCAAGTCCCGTGATCTCTCTATTCACCTCGGTGACCGCAGTCAGGTTAAGGTTCCGTTTGCCATTGATATGATCCTTTGCTCTAATCACATTGCCATTGTATTGATTTTTTTAATTATAAAATATGTTATGAAGTTTGTCCGGGTGAATTGTAATTTGTGTGTATTATTGGGTTAGTTCTTTATCACATAGAATTACGAGCATGAAAAAAACTACTCCGGCCATTTTCCCTGGAGAGTTACGAGCCATGCATACCATTTACGAGTCACATATTTGGAATGCAACTCACGAGTCACAAATGAGACTTGAATTAATGAATATATAATATTTCTAGAAATATTTTCCAGATTTTAATATTTATAAAAATTAAAAAAATCTTAAAAAAAATTCCAATACCTAAACTGGCCAATACTTGAAACAATCATGTTCTAATTTTTTATCATTAACTTGAATGTTCATGTCAACTTGCATGTATTTTAACTAATTTTATGGGTTTTAAAATTATCAATTATATAATTATGCACTACTTTATGTATTGACTTAAGTTTATTTTTGTGCTTCAGAGTGTATTATAAAATAGTTTTTTTGAGTTAAGAAATATCAATTTCATATTTTTGTAAGTATTTTTTTATGTGATTTTAATGTTAATATTAAAAAATAATATTTTAATGTATTTTTTAATAAAAAAATTATCCTTAAAAAGTATTGTACAAAAAACGCTTGTTTATTTCTCTCGATATCTTTTAATGGTGGGAAGATTTTTATTTGCTTGTTAAGATAGTTTTGCACGTGATTACAGGTTGGGAAATGAAGCCACAATACCTTAAAAGGTTAGGAATAAAGAAAGGAGAGGAGGGAGGGAGAGTTATGATTATAATTATAAATTTAAAAAGAAACTAAAACATTATTATTTTAAATAAATCACTCCGGTTAATTCTAAATTAATATTTTCTTAGACCCGACGGGATGAATCCTGTCCCGAATTTTCTGGGGTGTTCCATTATGAACCGTGCTGTAAGCAACCCTTGGGAGCAGGTAATTAAAATCCATTATTGACACAAAATAATTAATATTAAATTAAGGAAAAGTGTTTGCGTCACCGAGTAATGTGCTTAAGTCAAGGCAAAATACACATATTAAGGCAACCGTTTGCTGGACGCCCCGGCAAATGAGTTTCATGTGATGTCGTCGACAATTACATGGGTTGTGTATTGCATTTGTCCAATTTTAATTTCTAAACACAACCTTTCTTGAAGAGTATAGGAGTGCTAATTATACCGTTATATGCTTTGTTTACTGGCTTGATGGATTTTTCAAACTGTTTTTTTTTTAATATATATTAAAATAATATATATATTTAATATTAATATATCAAAATAATTTAAAAATAAATTCAAGTTAAAAAAAATCATTTTTGTTTTTCAAAAATACAATTCAAACGCAATAATAATCATCCTTTTAATAATTTGGACAGATAAGAGACTAGCATCAGTAATTTGGACAAGTATTCATCTCTTATTTTTATCTTTATTCCTTTGTAATTTGTGTTTCATTTACATTTGTTTTTTGAAAAATTATTATACAAAGACCAAAGAAAATATGTTTTATTGTAGCAATAATAACATTGTCTCATTTTTCAACTACATTAAAAATTAGTTTAATATCTTACATGTTTTTATTAACAGATATAATCTTAATTATATTTTATTATATATAAGCATCAAATTTTTTAATTTATAGTTATGTTTCATACTAATAACACTTACATATCAATAATTTTACTCCAGGAAAAGATTATTCGATTTGCAGCTAGCAAGTTGAATAAATATGCTAACATTATTTAAAAATATATTTATTAGCATAAATGGTTTTTAATTTACTTAATTAAATATATGCATGTTGTTTTTAATTTGCCATTAGATTTTCTTTATATAAAATATATATTTGAAATGATTATATATTAAAAATTATCACACCTATCTCAAAACAACGGTTAAATAACTATAAGAGATGTTAGGAAAGCATTTAAAAAATATTTTTTTAAACAATTTGTTTAATATTTTTAAATCATTTTATGTATTAATATTAATAATATTTTTATAAATAAAAATCATTTTAAAAAACAACCCATTAAGACAACGTCAACGTATACTCTAGTCGTATAGATTGGTGCCTAGCTATTAAAATGTAGTGGTAAATAGGAACCAGCGGAAAGGAAGAAGGAAAGGAAAAATCACAAACAAGGTGTATGGCAAGCTAAAAGGAGTAGAGATCAGAAGGAGAGTAGAGGAAACTAGAGCAACTAAAACTGGATAGAGAGAGAGAGAGACTCGCACCATCACGAGCAGCCAGGGAGAGCTCTTCAAGTTTCCGGGGTTTAGGTAAAAATATCGATAACGTTGATTTTAAGTCTCTGTAGACAGAGAAAGATCACAACAAGAAGTCAGCAGTACCAGCAACAACAATAGAACACTCCCCTCTTTTGTGTGTTGTCAAAAAAACAGCGGTTTTTGTGTGAATGAGAAGACTATAAAGCAGGAGCGGATTCGTCACTGAAACAGGAAGGAGAGAGAGAGACAGTGAGACAGAGCCTAGGCCACTTTCCTTTGCCTGCTTGCTATGCTCTTTAATTATGAAAGTAAAATGACTTCTTACATAACCGTCCTGTCTACTTAGCTTTTATATGGTTTTTGGCTCATTTAATGGGGTAGTCCTTTACTGCCTGAAAGACCTTCTCTTTCTTTAACCTCCTCCAGCTTCCATCTTTTTAGTGGATTCCCTCTTTCTTTACTCTTCCGTTTTCTCTCTACTTCTCCGATACCACCTTGCTTGACTGGTTCTTTTGATGGCTCATGCTGAAAGAGGTGAGTGTTGATTTGGTGACCAAGAAAATGAACGGGCTCTTGCTGCTTTGTTTGGTTGATGAGAATGAAGAAAGTCAAAATAAATGGGGCTTTGAGCTGCACTAACAATTAATTTTGATAGAGTGGAGGTTTTTCCTTTGAAGGGACGAAAATTTTGCCATATTTATGTTCCTTAATCTGCTGTTCGCTTTTCTTTTCTTGGGTTTTCTCAGCAACCAAACAGAGTTTTAAACCCACTTAATCACTATTCAAAAACTTTCGTTATTTTGTGTGTTTTAATTTGATTTTTGATGGATGCAGGATGTGATGATCTGTATACAGAGCTATGGAAGGCATGTGCAGGGCCATTGGTGGATGTTCCAAAGGCTGGAGAGAGAGTTTTTTACTTCCCTCAAGGTCACATGGAACAAGTGTGTAGCTTTTTTAATTTTTCTTTTTCTTTTCCGGGGAAAAAAATAACTTCATTGCTCTACTTTCATTGTTTTAAAGCACTTAGATCGAAATCTAAGTCCCTACCTTAGTGTTTTTTGGCTAATGGATTCTTTATGCAGTTAGAAGCATCAACAAATCAAGAACTGAATCAGCAAATCCCCCGGTTCAATCTTCCACCTAAGATCCTCTGTCGTGTTATAAACATTCAACTGCTGGTAATTCTAATACTCTTGCTCTTGTTTCCTATTTGTTTTTTCTTTGAAGTGTTTTTATTATTTTCTTCTATAAACTTTTGTTTTCTTTAAATTTTTAGGCTGAACAAGACACGGATGAGGTTTATGCTCAGATTACTCTGCACCCAGAAGCAGATGTGAGTAAATGATTTTCCTTTTCGGTCTTGTTGTTTCATTTGGTTGCTGAATAAATTTTCTTGCTCTACAATTCAATTACAGCAAACCGAACCTACAAGTCCTGACCCTTGTCCACCTGAGCCGGAAAAGCAAACAATTCATTCCTTTTGCAAGATTTTAACAGCTTCTGATACTAGTACCCATGGAGGCTTCTCTGTTCTCAGAAAGCATGCTACTGAATGCTTGCCTCCTTTGGTAATTATTCTTCAATGGTGTTTAGATGTAGTAGACGTTGTTCATTGAAACTTCTGTTTTTTATCACTACTATTTCATATTCATTAGGACATGAGCCAAGCAACACCAACTCAGGAACTGGTTGCCAGAGATCTTCATGGATTTGAGTGGCGGTTCAAGCATATATTTAGAGGTAATGTTCCATATCAATTTTGCTTTGTGCGATGTTGCTGTTTCTGATTTACCGAATTGGAGAAACGCTTAAGAAGCTGGAGTTTAGACTTTTTGATAAACAGGATCACAACCTGTCGTATTACTCTATCTTGTAGTTTACATGTTTTTCTTTTAACTTATTTAAATAGGTCAGCCGCGGAGGCATTTGCTTACAACCGGATGGAGCACATTTGTCACTTCCAAAAGACTGGTTGCTGGAGATGCTTTTGTGTTTCTTAGGTAGTTGGACCTAGTTGATCTGATTTATTATTCAATTCAGTTCTCTGTTTCTGCTTACAATTATATCGTATATGCCGTGTAGAGGTGATAATGGGGAATTGCGAGTTGGGGCTCGGTGTCTTGCTCGGCAGCAAAGCTCCATTCCATCATCGGTGATATCCAGCCAAAGCATGCACTTAGGAGTGCTTGCTACTGCCTCTCATGCTGTTTTAACACAGACTCTCTTTGTTGTGTACTACAAGCCAAGGTTTGATCATTGCCTTCATCACTGTAAACCTATGCGGTGCTTCTTAATTGGTCATCCTTTCCTGTTTATCTAAAGTTTACTTTCCATACCCTTCTGTAGGACAAACCAGTATATCATCGGGCTGAACAAATATCTGGAGGCTGTTAAGAATGGATTTGCTCTCGGTATGCGCTTCAAGATGAGATTTGAGGGAGAGGATTCTCCTGAGAGAAGGTATGTCTGTCATATATTTGTTTGCTGGGTTTCATGGTTGTTTTAAGATGTTCCCTAATTCCTGTGGCAACTGCTTGATCAGGTTCACAGGAACAATAGTTGGAGTTGGAGATATTTCACCAGAGTGGTCTGGCTCTATATGGCGGTCATTGAAGGTTGATAGCATTTGTGGAATTCTTATGTGAATGCTAACTTATTGTCTTGTTCTTTATGCTTGTTTACCATTTATTTATCCCCACAGATTCAATGGGATGAACCAACAAATATTCAAAGGCCAGAGAGAGTTTCTCCATGGGACATCGAGCCTTTTGCAGCCCCTGCTTCTCCAAATCTTACTCAGCAGGTGGCGAAGAGCAAAAGACCTCGACCTACGGATATTCCTACATCTGGTATGTGGAATTATTATTTTGCATTCTCTATGTAAATTATATAATCTATACTTTTGTGAACTTTATGCACTAATTGGAGTGTAGTGATTGCTCTGAATTCAGCTGCTTCGTCTTTCTGGTATCATGGATCAACCCAATCTCATGAGTTAGCCCAACTAGGGTGCAGTCCTGAAGTCCAAAGCTCTGAAAGCCATGTCTGGTCTACGAGGCAGAAGGAAACTGATAGCAATCTCCTCAATAATAGCAGCTACACAAGGGCTCGACCAGAAGGAATCTGGCCGCCTTCACCTCACATGAATGTCTCTCTCAACTTTTTTCCAGATTCAGCGGGGGACAATAATTTTTCAACAACACGGTCTATTATCTCTGGCTTTCCCTCTCCTATGTCATCAAGGCAAAGCAATTGCCTGACAAATGAGCAGGTGGAGAATGGGAGAAAGTATGAGAACTCTGTAGGTTGCCGGTTGTTTGGAATTGATCTGACAAGTAACTCTGGTAGTTCTGCTCCTCCAGAGAAAGAGCCTGCATATCCAATTGTTGATTCTAATGGCACCAAAGGACTTGTTACAGCTGCAAGTGAGGCTGAGAGGGCCCAAACCATGGACGTATCAATGTACTCGAAAGAACAGAAGCAAGTTTTGTCAGAGACGTTGCTAAAGGAGTCACAAAGCAAGCAAGGCTCCACAACCTCCACGAGAACTTGTACCAAGGTAAAATTTGAAGTTCTGTCCTCCATACTTTTTTCCTTTCTGTCTAAGCTTCTGACGAGAAAGATTTTCTTTGATTCTGGAAAGGTGCAAATGCAAGGGATTGCTGTTGGCCGTGCTCTTGATTTAACTGTGTTGAAAGGATACAGGGATCTTATAAATGAGCTGGAGAAGATGTTTGAAATCGAAGGAGAGCTGTCCACGCCCAAAAAATGGGCTGTTGTGTTTACAGATGACGAGGGCGATATGATGCTTTTGGGTGATGATCCATGGCTGTAAGTGATTTAGAAACTTGTATATCACTTGACTGTTTCTTTTCCATTAAATTGTTAACTGGATTGTTGAAATCAATTTCATTAAATGCAGGGAGTTCTGTAAGATGGTGAAGAAGATATTCATCTATTCAAGTGATGGAGTGAAGAAGACGGGCACAAGATGCAAGCTTTCAGCATCTTCTGAGGGTGAAGGGACTGTTGTAAGCATGGACTCAGAGCATAGGTCTGATGCATGAAATTCAGAAGTCATTTTGCTCTATACTGTTTTGTTTTACTTAGTTCGGGTAAAAATGGAGGAAACGTGGTGCGTACCTTTGCTCAGTTTTTTTGGGAGCTTGCACTTGTTTGGTAGGAGTCGTCAAAGGTGGATGTCGTTTGAGTCTAGGTAGCTGCATTAGGGATTACATGTTAAAAAACATTAGGAACTTAAATTAAATCAGGATTAGAACTGGAATTTGTGTATACCTTGATTGTGGGGTTGGTTTAATCAGCCTGTAAAAAATATATGAATACTTGCTTGTGTTTTGGTTGGCATGGATTCTTGCTTTCACTATTTAACATTTTGCGTGCCTAACTCAGAAAAAGCCTCCAGAGAAGATGCCTTCATTTTCTTTCCTCAAGCTCTCCCCTTTTACTGATTTAATATCCGGGACCATTACATTACAATGTGTCAGCATGTATGAGAGGCCCTAGAGAGTTCAGTGCAGTCAATAAATTTTTCAGGCTGTGATAATTGTCCATGCTGCTGGTCCCAGGCTATTCTAGACAGGACGTTTCTCTGATATGGACTTCTCAAAGCTGATCAATATCGTGTCTGGTCCTAGAAACTTGTTATATGAAACGCATGGTCTGGCTCTACTGTAATCGGATGTGGGAGCGCTTCTTACCATTTAATTTATCATGGTAATTGCGAACAAGTCTCAGCTAGCTCATATATATAGTTATCACAGCTGGAATTTTTTTTAACACAAAAATATTAATTGAATGAATTTTTTTTATAATATAAATTTGGGTAAAATAATAAATTTATGTAAAATTAATGTGAAGTGCAAGTTTTGTATTATATGAATTTTAAATTTTAAATTTTAAATTCATATAAATTTATTTGTTTGGTATGTTTTAGTGAAATCATTAGCATAAAATTATTATTTTCATTAAAAAAAAAGAAAGAACATTCATTTACTTAAATATTGAATTCACTGTATTAGGATTAATTTATTTTATAATCTAATTTAAATTAAATACAATAAATAAAATATAAATTTTAAAAATACTTGTAACAATAAAATAATAAAAATAAATAGTTAATTTTTCATCTATAAAAAGAGGAAAACATAATTGAAATTCATCCATATGTTATTGTCATTATCATGACTATAACAATTAAAATTATTATTAATATTATTGCCCAAACAGTTATAATTATTAAATTGCTTCAAAGAATAAAAAAAATACAAAATATTTTTATAAGAAAACAATGAAAAAATAATCACTAAGATTATCATTATTATTGTCCAAAAAATAAAATCATAAAATCATTTGATCTGAAGAATAGATAAAAATAACATAAAATACACAAAAAAAAAGAACAAAAGGGAAAAAAGAGAAATATTAATTTTAAAAACCTTCAGACTGAAATAAATAAAGACAATTGTAAAAAACATTGCAGTGTACTTTGTTAAAAAAATAAAAGAATAAGGACAAAAATAAAAAGTAGCACATATGACCAATTTCAATTGAAGGATAAAATTAAAACAAATTAAAACTCGCATACCGAAAAAAATAAATGAACCAAAAAAAAAAAGGACTGAAATGAAAACCAATATATATAATTAGTTTCAACTGAAGGGCACGATTGAAAACAATCAAAATTTTCATTGAATAAATTAATAATTAAAAAGAAATAAAAAGAATAGAGACTAAAAATAATCGCAAACATAAAGGACTTGCATGTATTTTTTGACGGTAGAAGATAGAGAAGGGAGAAAAAACTAAAAATCATCCACCAATGATTCATCAACTACTTTCACACGACATGTGCTGCACAGGAAGGTAGAGAACATGGTGGTGCACCAGGTGACAAGACGATTAAACAGTTTTCACAGCCAAATGACATTGCACGCGATGCTTTAAAGGCGCGTGTGCGTGAAACATTACTAGTGTATCCGTACTATAATGGAATGAAAATACCACAATGCTCCCATCTATAAGCCTTTGTGTTTTATCTTTTCTAGAGGTATTTGTGTAGCTTCATTATGCACGAATATATGAAAAAAACAAAAATACCCCCCACTGTTCCACGTCTTTTTATCAGCTCTTAGGGGTAAAATGTTAGTTTTATTGTGCAATTTAAAATAGAAAAAACCATAAAACCCCAAAGAATTTAAAAATATCATACATGTCTCCTGAAAATGTCCAAAATAACTCTAGTTTCGAGAGTTAAATATTTGTGAAATGATAATTTTATTATAGAAATCTCTAATGATTTGTGTCTAAGTATACGGTGAAATGGCCATGCCTTTAAATTATATAGACACAAAATTTAAAGACTGGGTGATTTATTGTTTGGGCTGTAACATAATTGTTAAATTATTTGGTCTGACAACTAAATCAGTCACTAACTAAATCTGATATCCAAGCTCTTTAGTCACATAATTGGTCTCGACCTAGCCACTAAATTGGTTAGCCCAACTAAACAATCACCATTAAACTAGATAGTCAAGCTGTTTAGTCACATGAGTTAGATTCCAATGCAACCTTGGTCAAACTCCCTACGAGCTTGCACACCATAACATAGAGTTATGAACCTTTAACAAAGTATGGTGTTGTGTTTTCCTATGCTCATGTATACAGGATTGGCACTATACTTATTTTCTCATCAATGATTCTTCCCTAGCTTATTGCTAATAACTATTCATAATCTATTTCTTTAAAAGATGTCAACCTTTTATACCACTCACTCTTAAGTGATAACTTTTTCATTAATGGTACAACAAAGCACAACAACCAATTACTCAACTTCTCATGTTACAATGAAAAAAAAATTATAATTATTTCACTTCAACTAGGGAAGTTTACTTGACCTGGTGTAAATAATTTCATTCAAGAACATCATACAAAAACTTCATAAACCACAAACACTTTTTTCATTCTTCATCCCTTTCTTGTACATTATTTATCAGCCTACATTCACTAACTTAAGCATTAAAAAGTTTTCTGTTTTGATATAGAACTTGTTTATATGATTTTATAAAGATACAGAGTATTTTAAACATTGATTATTGATCTACTTTGAGCCCAAAAAAAAAAAATATAATATTAACAAGTTAGTGGTAAATGTAGCGAAAAGGCATCACTTTTAATGGTTACAAACAATAATAAAATAGGCAAATTGATGGCTAAAACTCAAGGACTAGTTGTTTCTAATATGAGAAGATTGATATATCAGTTTTCATTTCCTAACATGTAGTTTTATGTTAATAGACATATTGTGATTAAACCATTGGATTAAGATGGAATTTTTGTAATAGATACCAAAGGTCTTATTTTCTTTAGAGTTATAATTTTATACCAATTAGAGATCATGAAAAGTTTTTGATATTGCATATAAGTTATTATTCAAGATTCACCACATTCTCTAGTTAGTCTAGGGATCTTTTTCTTATTTTTTTAAATATTTTATTATTTTTCTAGATTTATTTAATACATTATTAATAGTATAACAAAGTTTTTTAACTTGTATATCAGTACACTATTTGAAGAGAAAAAATCTCGTAATAAAATCTTGAATTAAAGTTTTTATGTGATTCATTTTTATTATAATTTTATTTTTTATAATTTTTCTTTATTTTGTTGCTTCCATGATATGAACTCCATCAATAATTATGATGAAACCCAATAGCAATGATGGTTTAGAACCCCAAGACCGTGTAGACAAGATTGCTTGAGCCTTGACCCAATACCTAACAAGATGAAAACCAAGATTACGAAGGATTGAAACGTCACACCTAGAAAACATGAGAATTTCTCAACAAGGATATGCCCATTCCAGCTCCTTGGTTCATTCCATATGTTTCATTTCTATTACAAATAGTATTTAAAAGGATATGCCCATCCTTAATAGGTAGGAGTTATGATAAATGAGATACAAATATTTGAAAGAAACAACAAACCTAAATATGACGCTTTTACCTAATGGGAAAAAAATCATTGGCTATTAATGAGTGTTTTTTTTATTAAACATAAGCTAAATGGTATGGTTGGCAAGTATAAAGCAAATTTAGTTTTATGTGGATTCACTAAAACCTATGACATTTACTGTCAAGATATATTTAAGGCTATAACCAATGTTAACAATGTTGAAGTTTTATTATCACACATTGTAAATTTAGATTGACCATTGCAATAATACAATAAGAAAAATACTTTCTTGAATGATGAATTACAAGGAGATGTATAAATGAGTATTCCACTAAGATATGATATTTTTGATACTATTGGGTTAATTTAAAAGTTGAATAAGATGATTTATGATCTTAAACAGACATTGTGAGCTTGGTTTGACAAGTTTTTACCTACTATAAAGAATTTGGATGTGAGCATAACAATAATGGTTATACATAATTTGCACCAGTAAGGGTGTTAATGAAATGGAGTAATCATTTAGATTTTGAATTTAATAGGATGACCTTGGAAGGTTTAAAAGCAAGGTATTTTATTGTTAAAAAAATACATTTTGAATATGTTAAAACAAAACAATGTGCTAGGTGTCAACCTTTGAGTACATGAATTGAATAAAACCATGTCTTTTTAGTTCATTTCATGAGCAATTTCTAGTTGTTCCAGTCCAAATCTCATTTATCAAGGTAAAAATCTCATTATTATCAAAACTTCTCTTGATATAGTTTCTTTATATAAATATATATTTGCTTGGACTTAACTAAGACTAATAAGTATATGATTGCACTGCAATAAAGGATGAATTATTTGCCTTTAGTGTATTTTAAAGAGAAAATAATAAAAACCATGGAAAAATATCAGGTGGTAGTTATGAACTTTGACTAATTAAAATAATATAATACCATATCCTAATTCAACCAACACAATATAATTCCATATGTGTAGTTTCTTTCTATAAAATCTCAGCTTAATTCAATGTATGGTTTGAGAGATATGTTTAATCTCACAAAATTAATTAAAAGACATTTTAAATCATAATTCAAAGCTAACATGATTTGTATCACCACTTCTCTTCTAAAAAATATCAGGGGTTCTTCTTTAGTCTTTGTAACTGCTCATGCAACATTACCATTTAAAAAACATCTCTAAAATACATATATGGACCATATCACTTTTACATTTATTTCGAATTATTGCATTATTTCTCTTTGTAGGCAATATAAATAAATTATACTCTCTAAATTATTCTCTCTTGTTTAAATATTGGAAAATATTTAGTATAAGCATAGTTGTTAAAATCGCGAGTTGACTCGCAAAATCGTACGATTTTGCGAGTTAACTCATCAAAACTTGTTAAATCGGGAAGCACACACACACACACACACACACACACACACACATATATATATATATATATATATATATATAATATTATCTCTCTCTGTCTCTTTATATAATATATATTTATATGTGTGTATATATATGTGTGTGTGTATAATTATCTTTCTGTCTATCTCTCTTGTATATATTATGGAATTATTATTGAAAATTAGCAAAATAACTTTAAAATTTATACTTAAAATTTTTGAAAAAAATAATTTTTTTTTATGTTTTTAAATCATTTTCATATCCTCATGTCGAAATAATTTGTTGGAGTTGGAGATAGTACTGACAATATCGGTGTTGATACCGGTATTAGTACTGATAATCCTTTCAATAATAATCCTTTTGATGAATGTATTAAAAATAACAAGGAAAATAACGGTCATGAGACTGGTTTGAATTTATGTAGCACATCAATAAAATAATTATTTTAAATTTGTTAGTTTTTACCTAATGAAATTCTATGGACATAATTGTTTTGTAATGTATTTTTAAGTTATTTTGAATCATGTATGAACCTTAACTAATGAAGTTTTATGACCATAATTATATTGTGATGTATTCGGAAATATTTCACTTACGATTTTACAATTTTTCTACCCACTCGATTTTAGCTATGATTTTACGATTTTTGTACGGAAAAATTCAAGTACGATTTTATGATTTTACGATCCGATCTTACGATCCGATTTTTTGAAGCCCCTTCCGTGTCGTGTCAAAATCAGGATTTTGACAACCATGAATTTAAGAAATATCATTCTAGAAAATTAAATATCCATAAGCATAGCCATAGAAACATTCATCTTTAATTTAAACCTCTTACATGGTAATAATCTGAACTCAAAAGCTACCTTGTTTGAAAAAATTTCAAGCTTCATCTTTTCTCCTTCTTTTAACCTTCTCTTTAATTATTATTTTTCAAATTCCTGAACACTTTTTATCCTCGCTCTTATTTTTAAGAATTTCTAAGGAAATGAAAATAAATAAAGAAAGAAAGAACCCCCTTAAATTTCCTTGATTTTTTTATTACTTCATTGTACTTTTTAAATATTTTTGGCTAATTATAATTTTACCCCTCATTTATTCTAGGTGAATCAATCGACTCTTTACTTAGTCTCTAGTAATTAATTTTTCTTTAAATCATATAAATTTAATCTTTAAAAAAACTTCGAGGTTTATAGTTGGTTTCCTTCTGATTTGGTTAACTCAAATGGCTGGAGATTCTCACAAAAAATCTAGCCTAGACCCAATGTTGACCTATCTAACATATCCTAAATGCATGTTTTTCTATGTTATTTTTTTTTAGTTATCGTGAGTTGTTCATGCAAACTTTTCAATACATATAATTTTTCTATGTATATAGAGACTCTCTTTATAAAGAGCAACATTACTATTTTCTATGCTAATAGTAAATCATAGCTAAAAACATTTTATAAATAACATGCATGACACAAGAACTATGGTATGAGGATCAACCAAGAGCCATGATGACTAACCATACCAAACAACATTAATGATGTGATATTTTAAGACCCTATGTATACATTAACTCAGCAAGAAACTGAGTACAAGTAGTCTTACGTGATAAAAGCATTTTCTAGTAAGAGAATCTTAATCAAAGTCATCAAAACCATAAAAGCTAGTCAAAGTCATAGAAGTGAGGCCAAAACATTGAAAGATAGACAGAGACAAGCTAGTCCATATGTTTTTTTTATGCCAGAACACATTTTCTTACCTTAACTTTGTTTTTTTCTCTTTGCACATCATTTTTTTTTATCTTTACGAATAGAATATATTAACTTAAGTATTTAAGAATTTTTTGTTCCTAATAGAATATTTTTTCAGGCAAATAACAGCTATCAATTCAGCCCATCAACCTAACCATAAGAAAATTAATTCAATTTCCGTTTAAATTGTTCTCACAATTTCATCAATAACTAGGTTTTCTTATCCGTTGCGGTCGTTGGTTCATAAAAAAAAGAAGTAAAGTGTACAGCGTTATGGGCTTCAGCAAGATTGATACAGGCCTAACAAGGCCTCTTAAGCAGCCCAGACGTTAGGCCCTAAACTAATCAATGGGCTTGGTCTACGTATTTCTGCATTCCTGCACACCTGATTAATCTTTTATGTGGTCGATGCATAACGCTTGAATTATTGGGCTCTCCACTTTTTGTACCTGGATAATGATTGGCTACCATCTTAAGCTGATTATATTTTCTATATATTATTTATTTATTTATTGTAGATGAGACGCGCAAATGATGTCGCTCTGATCTCTGCCCACCTGGTTTTCGGATAACAGAACCAATAAATAGTTCATGGAAGACCCATTTGGGCTGCGCCTCTGGGGATGCTTAGCTTCTATGACTGAAATACTTGCTTTATTTCATTTTTGACTTTTGCGTGGGGCGGGTAGCTAGGGCTGGTTCATTCCCTCTTTTGTTCTCATCTTTCCTTCCTTAATTAAGTCTGATATTTTCTGAATCGGACCTTTTATCAGGTATTTGAATTTTATTTTTTTTATGCGAGGAGATTTTTGTTTTGGGAAAATTAGCATATATTTAATACGTTCTATCCAATCAATATAACAACAACTGAAAATTCTCAACAGTAAGATACGAATTTATATCAAATTTAACCAAAAACAAATAACGTGGATGCTTCACTGTATCCTCGGATACGAATTTCAACAATAAAATTATATTTTTACCCTTCATTCTACCAAAAAGATTAATTTTTAGTGTTATGGGTATGTGCTATTTGTAGATTGTTTAAGGGTATTTTAGATTTTTTTATTTTTATTTGTACAACGAAACTATTTATTTGCCTGCAAGTGCCTATAAAAAGATGAAGGCTGGTTGGGGATATTTTATTTTTTTATCTGATCTTGAACATTAAAATAAGAACTTTGACCTTAGATAGGACACAAACAGAAAGGCTTGAGCCTGAGGGTATTTTAGATTTTTCATGTTTTATACATAGTAAAACTACTTAAATATCCTCAGAAATAATAAAAACAAAGGCTTGTCGCTATGGGGCAGGATGATGCTTCATGCCCTTTTTTTGTTGTCATCGCTATGTATTGGGGTTAGGTAATCCTATATATATATATATATATATATATATATATATATATATATATATATATATATATATATATTTTTTTTAGGTAATTGCAGGCATTCTTTGGATGTGTTCTTAGTTTTCTAGTTGGCACATACAGTTTCGGGTGATGGTTGAAAATGTCTGGCCATTGTGTTTTCGAGATGCCACCATGTCCTTTTCTCATGGTAGTGTGTGTTGTTGTCCGATGGGTGAAAGTTCATCATTAATTGATTTTTCTTCTCCTTTTCTCTCTCTTACTGTAGTAAAATGCTTGCCGGTTCTCTTTGTTTTGGGTGTTTTGTTTTAGTCCCTTGGTTTTTATTTTCTTTTTTCTTTTTGATTTTTTCAATAGAAATTGATTATATATGTTATTTTTCATTTTAGTCCTTATTGTTTTTATTTTTAGTTTATTTTTAATTCCCATATTTTTTTGGTATACAAGTTTTAATTTGTTTCAATTTTGTCCTCCAATTGAAATTGGTCATATATGTTACTTTTCATTTTACTACTTATTGTTTTGATTTCTTTTTTTTTAAATCTCTTTATTTTTTTAGTCTCAAGCTTTTGATTTGTTGTAGTTTTTGTCCTTTGATTTAAATTAATTATTTGTTTTCTCTTTTGTTAATTGTTTTTTATTTTTTGAGATAATTTTATGATTTTCATTGTCTATGCAATAATAATTATAATTTTAGTGATTTTGTTTTATTATTTTCTTGCTTGCTTTTCTAAAAAATATATTTTGTTTTTTTTTTTAATCTTCGTACAATTTAATGATTTTCATTGTTTTGGCAGTAATAATGATGATAATATTAATTGTTATAGTTATGATAATAATAGTAACATAGCAATGAATTTTCATTGATGATTACTTCTTTTTATTGGTAGAAAATCAATTATTTATTTTTGTTGTTTAGTTATTGTATGTGTTTCCATAAATTATATTTTATTATTATATTTAATTTAAATTAGATTATAAAATAAATTAATCCTGATACAGTGAATTCGATAATTCAAGTATATGAATCTTCTTGTTTTTTTAATGAGAATGATAATTTAATAATGGTAGTTTTGTTAAAATATGTTAAATAAATAAATTTATATCGATTTAAAATTCATATATTTTATTGAAAACCCGGGCTACACAATAATTTCATATACATTTATTATTTCCCCCAAATTTATAGTATTATATATAAAAAAATCTCACACTCTTAATATTTTTTTTATTGAAAAAAATATGATTCCGACAGCGGCAAAACACAGCTAAATAACTAGTAAACTATATAGATGATGTAGGTTTTTATTTTTAAGAAAATAAATAGAATAGAATTAGATCTATTTTTTTTTATCACATCAACATGATAGAGTAAAAAATATTGTTTTTGATATATTATTGTCAAATTTTTCTAGAAGATTTTCGAGACGTAATTTAGACGGCATCATTATTTATAATTAGCAAAGCTTTATAAGATACTTGTCATCTTGTAGCAGTAAATTTTTTATTTTTCATTTGTTTTTTTATTTTTATTTTTATTTTTTTGCTTAGAAATTTTTTATTTTATTAGCTTGAGAAGATTGGTTTTTAATGTATTTAAGAAGTTATATATCTTTTCAATACATATATTAAATTGAATTTTTATTAGAGACTAAAATTTATAAAATTATAGTTCATATTTACAATCCTTTACGTAAAGATATGTTTAAGTTTGCTCACAATTTAAAATAAAGAGGGACAGTAGTAATAATTAAACTATAATTTAAATGGGGGTAGAAAATTAACTTTGGAACTCTTCAACGTGTCGTGTTGTCAATTAACAGTGACGGCAACGTCTAGCTGCCAGCCTAGTAAACGGAAGTGAGCTTTCGCTTATACAGGCGGCGCGACAGCAGCTTAAGTAAAAATATATTATATTTTTATTTTTATTTTAAAATCTATTTTGAATATATATATCTTTTCTCCAGAGATAAAATTTGAATGTAATAAAATATGCAGCAAAAATAAATGTAGAACTTGTGTATTTACAATCATTATACGAGTCGGTCCAACGTGTATTTTTTTAAATGTATTAAATTGCTATGTTAAGCATAATGTGTTTCATGGATTTTTAAACAAATATATTTAAATTTTCTAGATCTTCGTACATTTGTATATAATTGCTTGACTTCTTATTCTCCTTGTACAAGAGAGAAGTTATTACTATCAATTCATCGGTCTGATGTGTATATATCACCTATCATAAATGCGGGATGGATTTTGTATAAAATGCCTAGACCTCTCCCCATCCCATCTAACATCACAAGTAATTAGTTTAATTATTATTTTATTAAAAGATTATATTTATAATGTGTTAAAAATTATTATTATTATTATTATTTTGCTCCAATTGATAGTCACCTTTCCATAATCCAATCGTATCTAACATCTTGTTTCTCCAAATATTTGGATAAGTGGTGTGGAGATGCTTCCAAGACCCTAGCTACATATTCATAATTTAAAATATTAGCAAATATTTAAAACAATAATATATTTATGAAGTATAATATCATATTGTAAATTTAAGAATAATAAATATTTGTGTCTAATATCCATGTGTGACATAATCAACAATATAAATAGATAATTATAGTTGAGTCACAACTATAATTATAAATGATATCAGAGTCTAAGAGAGATAAAAAGTAACATGACATTGCATTGCTGATTAAATATGTGAAAATCATAGCCCTGAACACATGTATCATATATGCTCTAGCATCAAGAGTCTTAAAATTCTCTTTCAACCATGCAAACATAACATGATTCCTTTTAGATATTTTAAAAGGACACATTCATTCTAATAAATGATGATATACTTTATTTTTGATAAAAACAGTACAGCCTGTAATTAGAGCTCCATCAATTGGAAGGCTTACTAGCATGACAATGTCCGGTAGAGTCAAGGTCAACATACTTGCATTTGAGAATTTGGCCAGGGGGAAGAGACTTATTTATTTTCCTTACACCCGGGTTTGATCTTTTCTGTACATGTTTGTAATCCCCGTGGTGTTTTACTTGTCCAATGAGCTTGTAAAGTATTTAGTGGATCTAGAGATTAGTTGTGATGCAATAAACTAACCTGAACATCTCTGTTATAAAAAAAATATAATCTCACCTATCATGAAAGTGAAATGTGTGGGTATCTTGCCTGCACAATTCTATTAATGATGGAATCAAATTATGGTTGATATTTATATCTTTTGGATGAATGATCTTGAAAAACCCAACATCTATGATATAAGGACTAACATGCTTATATGTATGATATTGAGGTTTAACCAACCACCTTAAATTTTGTCCAATCACTTTTAAGTATAATTATTAAAAAGACTAAGATTATTGCATGTGAATATGTCATATAAAAATAAAATTTAAATTACTCTTTGAACCCAAATATCATCATTAGAACAATATTTATACTGCATTGCAAAATTAAAAAAATCATCAAAATTTAGATAGAATGAATCATGAAGAAGATCCATTGACAAGTGCAAAATATACATGTATTTGTATTCCTTTTACATTATGCTTTTTAACATCTTTCAAACTTATTTTAACATATTGAAAGTTATTTTATGGGTATGATATGTTAAAGAGACTTTATGATTTACTTGTTATAAAATAGGAAATTCTGTGCTTTATATTTTTAACCTTTGTTGCATGTTTAAAGTTTTAATTCCTAAAGAGAAGTTTTAGAATTGGAATTATAGCTATCAAGCTTGTTGGAAAAGTATTGTGGCAGAAAATTCAATGCAAATTTGGGCATCCAATTGGAACAACAACGTCAACCTTGACTCTGTTCGCGCACCAACACAAAAATAGGCATAACTGGAGCATAAGATGTCGAAAGCAAATGATTAAAAAGCCCAAATTCATATACAAATTTAGGGCTACAACTTTCATGAAGAGATCAAAGTGAGGAAAAATCATTTGCAGAACAAAAAACCTGGTGCAAGCTGGATGACGGGATAAGATTCTTAATCTGTCAAAGATTAGAGAGATTTTCTCTACAACACTTATCTCCTATTTTTTTAGCTTGAGTAACAACATTAGGGTTAGGACTCTTCCAGAATAAAAGGGAAGATACATGCAAGCAAGAGACTTTTCACTCTTTCTCCATTAATTTTTCAGATTCGGCAACAAACAAAAAGACATGAGCAGCTGATTCACTTTTTTGGTTCAAAAGGGATAGCATCCATCTTCATTATTGGTTGTGAGAAGTAGCATTTCCATTGTAATCCTTACAATTTCAAGTATCTATTTATCTTTGTCCATAATTTAAGCTATTGATTTCGGATTCATGCTTATGAAATTGGTTTGATATGGTTTATGTGCTTTCTATATTTCTTTCAATCCATAATTGTTGTGGGGAACAAGAATAAGAAGCAAGTAAATTAATTTGATTGTCTTATCTATCACATTAATTTATTTAGGATGAATAGGAGAAGTAGATGTTCAAGCTTTTGAATGTTAGCTAGGAAAAAATTGCATAGATCTTGATCTTAAAGCTATCGTTGAGTGAAGAAAGATTACTTCTCAATACTTAATTCGCTTGACGATAAGGAACTAATTAGAAGTTTATTCGGATTAGTTCAACATGCCTCTAGATTTCCCTTAGCTTTGATGAAAACCTAATTTATTTGCTTGATGTGAAAGGATATTAATTTAACTTCTATGGTCAACCGATTTGTAAGAATGGAGGAATCACCTCTTTGAATCGAGTTGCCAACATCTTGATTAACCTTTGTTAAAATTTTAGCACTTTTATTTATTTAATTCTTTTTTATTCAAACCACCCCCTTCTTTTGAATTTGGTATTTGTAGGAAAATAAATCAATTTCCCTTGGGTTCGATCTGGTCTCTACCACCATACTACTAAAATTATCGTTTCGGTGATAGTAAAATTAGAATTAATTTATGGAGGTTTCGACAACCGTCATCCATCTTTTCTAGTTTGTGCCGTGATGTGTACACGTGGAAAAATACTGTTAATATTATAATAAGTTCAAACATAAACTTATATTGATTAGTAGATAAAAATACATAGTAGAACATAGAGAAATGAAAAAAAAATCATCTTATGTTGTTTATTTTTGCATGTATCATGATATTTTTCACCGCATAACTCTCTTTTATTAAACATATCCTCCTCTCTAATACTTACCTTGTTATGCAGCAACTATTGTATGAAAAACACAACAAATAAAGTATTAATTTAGAAAATTCATCATTTTTCTTGCGAGATATTGCAATTTAGAAAAATAATGATTAATTTTATACCTAATCAAATTCAATTATAATTAATTTAAATAAGATTAAGACAAAACCTAAACTAAACCTTAAAGTCCTACGGCACTCACAAATTACCCCAACAAATATCATATTAATAGAGAGTAAATGTGACTTAAATAGAGCTTTTATGATTGGTGGTTGAAAAACAATTGTCACATGTGGAATGTTTTTTTTTAATAGTATTTGAAATTATTTTTCATTTAAAAAAATATTAAAAAAATATTTTTTTATTTTTTAAAATTATTTTAAAATAAACACATGAAAAATGATTTAAAAAAATATTTATTTTAAAATAAAATAAATTAATTTTTTTAACACACAACATCAAATACTTTCACATTTAGATATATTAGTGGAGAGAGAGAGTCAATGCTTTTCACATCGAATGGAGAGGGGAGAAATCTACTCTGAGATCTAGGCTGCATGCAGCGCCGGGAGGAGGGAAAGTGGAAAGAGTTTTGAGTTTCCAATTCAGGCAATCATGAACCATGGATGTTCATGCATGTACTGGTATTGAAAAATACTTTTTCCAACCCCGTACTCGGTGTGGATCTCAGAGTAGGTATTTCCTAAGAGAGTTGGCCCAGCAGTGGAAGAGCTGTCTGCATCAAATTATGAGTTAGTTAAAAGAAATAAATCATATGATTAATTATTTATGAAAATAGTTATACATTGCTTTTCAATAGTCATCTCATCATCGTTATGGGGCGGCCGAGTCATCTTCGCTGACTCACAAGGTAAGACTGAAACCCAATGCTTAATTACTACCCCTAAAGATCCATCTTCATTTTCGATGCTGGTCGCTGTCTTTCGCAAGCATTCCTCTGCCTTTTCTTTATTTTTAGTAAATGAAGCTTTCTCAGATGCCCTGCACTCGAAAATCTTAAGCGCCAATATTGACTCCCTCGAGGAAGGGTAGATGAGGGTGTTGATGGATCGACCCGGTCAAGACTCGGTGTGCTCTCATGCACTGAGATCCAGACTCCTAAAAAGTGCTGAAATAATTCAAATATGTGCTCCCGTTTGTAACATTTCTTTATTTTGAAAAAGAAAAGGTTCATATTCTCAAATCAGGCTGTTTTAAACCTTATAATAAAAGAGGTAAAATATTTTCTGCTTTTGTGGTTCCTTTTTCTTCTTTTATTTCAATTTAAAATGAGAGGAGGGCAGATCTTGTTTCAGGAATAGCGTTAGATAATGCACATACAATTAACCATCAGGATGTCTTTCCTCTCCTTTGCTTTTCTCTTTCTCCTATACGTTGGCCAACCCTAATAAGATGTATTTTAAAGCAATCAAAATCGGTAAGTAATAATTGCTTTAGTGCCTGTTCAAAAAAGTATGTTTGCGGTTGTTTTTTAAAGTATTTTTCGATTATTTTTTAAAGTATTTTTTGTATAGAAAAATATCAAAATAATGTTTGTTTATTTTATTTTTTAAAATTTATTTTTGATATCAACATATAAAAATGATCCATGTATTTATATTTATGACAACTCAAACCATAGTATATAACAAACGGACGGAGAATAAATTTACCCAACCTAATTAGCATTACGAGGAGGGTAAGCAGACATTAAACAACAAATGTAAATTCAGAAATGCTCCTGTGCTAACTTTTGTGTTCAATGAAGAGAGAGCTAGGCCTTTTATCACCACAAGGACCTTGTTTCTTTCCCCGTTGTCTTCCTAGTACAAAAGCCACATCCCTTAAAGCACAGACAACTTCTCCATGCAGTACAAACTCACTAGATATAGAGACATTTCGTGGGACGGTAGAGTGCACAAAAGAGAAATGTCATCCGAGGCAGAAGACGAGCCATTCTTTACACCACCAAGGCTACTGCTGATGCAAAAACCACGTGGACATATACGGTCACCAGAGAGGTCAGGGACACTAACCCCACCACTCCACACTTCAGCCTCTGTCCCATTTCGGTGGGAGGAAGAGCCTGGCAAACCCAGGGAGTGCACCGCCCTGATCCCCAGGCCCATCAACTTCCCACAAAAGTGCCTGGAGCTACCTCCAAGGCTGTTAGTTGACACCAATATAACCAAACTACCTTCACCCACCACAGTCTTGGAGGGTCCTTACACGGGCAAGTCACCAAGATTTCAGTCTTCATCGTTCAGAATAATCAGATCAAGGGAATGCTATGGGTCCTTTCGCAGCTGTAGTCCTGAGAGGGGTCAGTTTGACACCCCAGTTCCTAGCAAGAAGAGAGTCAAAGAGAAGGGCGGGTTTTTGGGTTCATGGAGTTGGGGGAGGAGGGGTTTGAAGGGTAAGAGGGAGTCTGGTGGGGGTAGTTATGTCTTTCCATCATCAGTGGATAGAGAACCTGCCGATCATGGCATCAATGAAGAGGAAGAGATGATCAGTAGCAGCGACAACGTCAAGATGACAAGGTCGGGGAGTCTCTCTGCTGTCTCTAATGCCAGGGCACAATTCTGGGTTAGTTCTCGTCTTAACTCTTCCTAAATTTCCCATCATTCTTACTTATGTGTGATTCTTGAGTGAATTACTAGGAATCCCTTTTCCTCTTGTAAAGAAAAGAATTTTCGCACTCTTCGAGCAAAAAATAATCGATTCTGATTCTTATGCAGTTAGGAACTAGCATTTTTCCTCTTGTAATCTCTTCATTAGTCACGAAACATGAATTTATTTTTTGGCATTCTAAAACTAGCTTTTCACTTCTTTAAATTTTAATAGATGAGTTTGTGACAACAAAACAGCTAAATTATACAGCCATAAAAGGCCATGAGTGAACAACCTCAATTCTGCTGACAATTTGAACAAATAATTCAAGAGAGGTCCCATTTCACCTGCAGATGACAACGTGCAAAAATGTTAACCTTTGCTTGGTGTAGGTTGTTTGGGTGGGTTCCAAGAGCGTGGCTAGTATAATTTCAGTGCGCACGGTAGCAATTCCAGTTTCGATTACTATAAGGAAATAACCGTGTTGACATTTTGCAGGCGAATATTTACGAGGGATTGAAGCAGGTGGTGCCTTGGAGGAGCAAAGAGCTGAAGAAAAACCACGGGCTAGTGATTTGACAATATCTTGAGGTCACCGCAGGATAGATAAATTCCAATTAATTATCTGTACACCGCTAGGGATGGTCCTATACTCTTATCGACCTTTGAAATTTCTCTTTCAATGAAAATGACGTTTCTATTGTGGCATTTCCCACCGCTCCTTGCTTGTTCTCCTGCTATGCTGTCATCTGCACCGTTTCTGGAAGGACCTTCACCTGCAACCTTCATCTGAGCTGTCAAAAAGGAATTTACAGGACCTTTTTGTCAAGTGGCTGGCGATGGCAGCGATTTGATGGTGTTATCAGATGCATTAGCAGTACAAGCTTTTCCTTTCTTTTTTGATGAATAGTTTTGCAGGTGTCCAAAGAAAAAATTAGAGGAGATATTACCGCTTAAAACCGCAGGCCCCCATTATCGATCTCAGGTGAAGCTTAGTTATCAAATGTTTACAAACCAAACTTCTAATGAATGAAGTTCATTATATGAACAACAATTAGAATCTTCTTTCGGTGAGTGGAATTAATCATTTTAGAGCATTATCCTTGAAATCCTGCTAGTACACTCACCCTCCACTATTAACATTTTGCATAAGAAATTAGAAGAGATTACCAGTCGATCAGGTTTGCCTCAGCAGGGCTTGCCAACTCCAATATGCTGGTAACAATTTGATTTTCTGCCTCCATGGTAATTTGATCAGTTGAATCACAGAAACAATTTAAAATTTAGTTATTCATCATTACCATTAGCTACAGTGGTCTGCAGCCCATCATACTATGGTACTTGTTTGGTATTAATATTAATACAGATATCACGAAATCCTTTCTCCTACGGATTCATTTTCAGCTGATAAAAATGAGTCTTGGCGGAGAATGAAGCTAGCTTTGCTTGAAGTGCAATCAACTTGACAAGAAAACATTCATACGCTTACACAGAACAGGTTGATGTCCAACAATTCAATATAATCAGGGTTCCGTCATGTAAAAATGTAAGACTTATTTGACGCAGCTAGGAACCGGAAAAAAGAGTGTAACAACAAAAGGGGCTGGGGAAACGTTTGAAACTCTGCCACTTGCTTCAACAAAAGATTCATCCCTGCCTTTTCCCTGTCATACCTGCAAGCACCTGCAAAAAATGCGAGACATCAATACTCAAAAACGGAAAAAGGATCAATAGCATAGTTGGAAATTCTCATGCTGATGGTTCGAGGATGTTAAATGCCCTTTCACTGTCACAAACTTAGCTTAGCTCTTTGATGCCCAATTAAGTACAGCACCTAACCATGCAACACATCTCCACAAACCTCTGAGGCTTCGACAATTTGACCATGTGGTTTCAACAGGTTTATGCATTCCCGTCTAAATATAATCATAAACTTACAAAAACATGACAAATGACGGGAAATTGAAAATGCATAGCCATGCAAACTTTTGATAAAATATGCAAACAACCAAATAGCGATAATATGATATGAACCAAGTTAGGTCTAAATTTTGCTTTAGAATACCTACAAATCAGTTTTGCGAGATCAAGCATATCTCTTAAACTATCTATTGGATTGAGCTGAATTTTATTGGAAAATACGAGACACATTGAACTATATTATGGTAAAATTTCAGGTAAATCAAAGTTCAAGAACATAATATATAAATTGGTTGAAGCTGTTACTGTTTTGGTAGATTTGTTGAGAAAATATTCTTTCTTGGCTATTTTCAGCTCAATCAGTCCAAACCTATAATGAATTAATTTTGGACAACAAAGAGATTAAATGAGGCTTATTTAAGCTTTAAACTTATGCATGGGCTTGGGCTGCAAGGGTTCCTAATGTTGCTCGGATTCTTCGATTAATTGAAGTCCATATTTTGCAAGGATTCCAAGTCCTAGATGGACTTGATGAGGCGGCATCTATGAGGATCTTTCTCTTGGGTTTCATTTCTAAATTTTGTAGATATCCTAGCACATCAAGGAGACCAGAAGAAGACAATATAAGGAGAAAAAAACATAAGTTTTCTTCACTAAAAGTTTCGGCCAAAACATCACCCAAGATAGCTTGGAGATTTTTGCTACATCGAGAAATTCTAATATGAAAACTTTGTTTTATCATCCTATTTTAATTATATGATATTGACGATTATTTTAATTTGAGTTTGTTTCGTCCTATTAAGCGTTGTTTAGGAGTTTATTTCATTATTGGATTTGTGTTTTTATTATCCTATTTTATTTATTTGATATTATTTTTTAAAGAATTTGTGTTTATTTTGTCCCATTAGATATTGATTAAGAGTTTATTTCATTATTAGACTTATATTAATTGATTCCTAGTTTAGCTCCACCGACTTGCAATCCAAAAGATGTCCATTAGGTTTATTTAGAAGATACTATACGATATTTTTGGAACTATGAATTTCAATATGGAGATAATAAGCATGAGTTTTTCTTTTGATTGTTTGTTGTAAAACATCATTTCTTTGCAGAAACAAAGATCGTACATCCAACTTATCAAAAATTAATTACCTTCGTGACATCACTCACAACTATTGGTTCTTAGTTCCAGAGTTATCTTTAGATCCAAGTTTATTTCAGGATCTTTGGTTTTTAGATACATAGTTACCACAAGGTCAGAGTTCTATTAAACTTAGTTTTCAGCTTTCTGGATTGTATTTCAACTTCTTTGGAGGTTATTTGATCACATAATTAAGAAATTGCGCATCATTACCCAATCAGACCTAGCAAGAGTTGTTTCCTCTCATAATTAATCCAAATGCCATGACTGGACAGAATATTCCTATTTGTATCAATGTGTACGAGCAAGTTGGGACACCACGAGGAACCAAAGAAACAATACTTATAGCAAGGCTCCTCATATATTCAGAACAAGGATCATTACTGAATGAATAATATGCCATGATCAAGAAACGGATGATGGTGATCATGATTGTGAGTACTAATTCCTAAAACTATCCAGGTTCTAAGGGGTTACCGCATAAAATAGGAGCTCAGTTATGCGTACCAGTACAAAACACAATCCACCCAAAGTAGAAAATGGACTAAATATTTGTTACAGTGGTTTGGATTGGAACAAATATAACGAGCTATAAAAGTAAATACTCACATCACTAATGGAGGGGTGCCTTTCAGGGACGTGCTTGCTTCCTTCTAAGGAATCCAGAATGGGCCTCACAACAGCTGGAAGGAAGAGACCTGAAATTTTGACAAAGTTTAAAGAAAGCACTAGGGATTTTATCCAATTTTAAGCCTCTATCGAGTACAATAAAGTAGGATGTTGTCGTTGCATAAGGTGTCTCCAACAAGAACACCACATGGATCGGTAGAATATTTACAGTTTTACTGCAAATTTAGAATTTTGCAATTCAAGTTATATTCATTCAGAACGTGATCATCAGCTCGGCATCAGCTTTATCGGGTATAGTTTTACTGTGAATTTCAATCAAACCCTAAACATTCATTTACCAGTTCAATTAAAATAAATTTAAAAAATTGAAATTGAAAATTGAAATGCGAAACCCAAATCCCCTAGTACTGTTTCGGTACAGTTCACATGGAAAGCCCACCAACATGAAATTGATTGTTAAGCATTTTTATTCACTAATTTATCTTATCTAATCTTAACGAACCATAGTCTCATCAATTAAAAATTAATTTTAAGACAGAGTTGAAGAGCAAATTGACGAAGAAAACCTACCGATACCACCAATAAGGCAAGAAGCAGCCACCACTGGCTCTTGCGCTATAAACATCCTCAGCTTTTCCATCACCGGCATTTTTGTCTCTGTCTCTCTCCAAATTTCTGATGCAGTTGGGGGATCTTTGAAGACGATGGGTACTCGCACGGATCCAGGTCATCTTTAAAGCCGGAAGGAGCCTGGAGTGTTCAGGCCGGGCCAGTGTTGGTGGTAAAATTGAGTTGGTTGGCCTTTTATACAAGGGCTAGTGTCCCATAAGCCCAGAACCAAACTCCACTAAAACAAGAAAAATGGTGATCCAGTGATAAAAAAATTAAGATATAGATGTTTGCTCTTGATTGCATCATACCACCACCCAGATCATTTTCATTCCATTTTATTTTTATCAATAAAAATAATCAAATTAAAATTATAAAAAAATAAAACCGAGCTGAAGTAGTTTAAACCTAACCTACCGGTTTTGAACCGTTTCAGTTTTTTATGTAAAAAATCAAAAAATTTATTACTTTAACCATGTTTATCTTTTCTTCAATTTCATCAAAATAGAATCATACCAAAAAATTTAAACCATACCAGAAGAATAGAAAGTTTTTTTTATATTATATATATTTTTTTTAATTTAAACTAGTCTTGTTTACTGGTTTTAACCTTAAAAAAACAAAACAAAACCAGAATAAAAGTTTTTTAAAAATATTATAATGAATTTTTTTAATAATTTTTTTTTTCAATTTAATTGGTTTTTTATCACCTCTATTATCATCTATTAGCATAGTACTAGCGAGCATGTCTGTATCGTAAAGTTGAGAGTTTTTCAAAAATATTTCTTTTTAGCATATTAAAACCATCCAAAATTACTAAAAAATATATCAACTTGGTGTTTCCCATGACAAAAACAATTTTAAAGCACACTCAAACAAAGTTTAAAACACAAACAAACAGCCTAGCCACCACTACGACAATGGAGAGGGGGGGGAGAGATAGCAACACTAATACTAGATCGATACTAAAGTTCAATCAAATATACAGATGATCACCAAAAGAGATAATTGATAAGATCTTCTGGGGCCGGAACATCTGGTGCCAGAACACAATCAACCCTACATATACACATGAGCAGCTCCTCGCATCATCTACACAGAGGTAACATCAGGAGAAAAAATAGAAATAAAAATAAAATACATACATATGGAAACAAATGTTTCGTTGTAAATCAATTTTCACAAGCGGGAAATTTGGCTGATGCTCTAGAAAGGCAGCACCCAACCCAATGTCCATCCCAGTAGCAACCCAGCACCAACAAGACTCAACCCTAATGCAAAAGCAACAGCATACTTGCCAATGTCATGCTTTGGATGACATCCCTTGCCTCGTTTACCCTTTGATGACTTTTGCCAGCTCTTGCGAAGTTTCCTACCTTTATGAGGAATCCATGGAAGAACTACAGGGAAGATATTGGATATTGGCTGATCGCTGTTTTTCATCTGGTAGCAAAGGGTTTCGAGCTGCAGCAGTTGGAACCACTGCTTATAGGCAAAGAGTTGCGAGGCTTGTTTGAAGAAGAGTTTGACAATATGCTCCTTCTCAGCACATGCTTGCTTTGCTACCTGCTCAGCTTCTCTTGCACGTGTCTGAGAATGACGGAGTGCTTCCAGTAGTTGAGCCTTGGAGGGATCACTCTCAGAAACTTGTCCAATTTCTGCAGCTTCCTTAATGGTTGTTGCGTAACTACATTTCAGGTTGCGGGTAAGAAATTTGACCATCATGGATGAGTAAGCATACATGAACATAGAAGTATTTGCGTGTTAATAAACTGCTACAATAGCCTTTTTTACAGCACAATAGCAGAGAAGTAATGCAGGAAAATAACAGGACAAGTGTTGAAATATTCGGCAAATAAATTGGTGCATTTACATATTAGGCAAACCTATTCAAGAACATATGCAAGAAAATTAAACACAATGGATGAGTAGCGTGACTTTGATCTCTTTTTTTTAATCCAGATGCACATAATGTGACGCGATGGGTTGGTTATAATTCTATATTTATACTTAAGAATTCATTAGTTCATAGCATGCATTGGTCTTTTTTTTTCATGACCTTTGAAAAACCAACGAATCACACACCAAGCATAGCATGTTAAATAATCATTTGAATTTTTTATTTACTGGCCTTTTAGAATTTGAATTCTTTCATTTTTTTTGGAGTCAAATAACTTGACTGTCATGGATGAGTAGCATCCATGCACAGAGAAATTTAACAGTCATAATAGATTTTTTGACAGCATAATAGCTGAGAAGTAGCGCAGCTAAATAATAGGACAAGTGTAGAAATATTTGGCCAATAAATTGATGCCTTTCCATATCAGGCAGGCCTATTCAAGAACAAATATAAGAAATTTGAACACCATGGATGATACACGCATATAGAAGTAATTGTGTGTTAATAAACAGTTATAAAAGGCTATTAGCTTCTTCTTTTTTTTTGTTCTTTACAAAATAATAGCAGTGAAGTAGTGCAGCAAAATAATAGGAGAAAGTGTTGCAATATTTAGCCAATAAACATCACAAAAAGATATAAGCTCAGAGAAAACGGATGACTGGTGAGAACCATGTTGTGTTTGCACAATAGATTGACGCTTTAATATATTGTAGAGAACTAATGGAGAGCAAATACAAACAGAAGACATGGTCCAAGAAATACCTGCATGACTTGTCAGAACCACTTTGTGATTGCCCTTCAGTTGAAGCTCTTTGTTTTCCAAGCATGCCTTCGGATTTGGGACAGCCCTGCACACGACCAGTTGCAGAGGAGATGCAACCAATTTGTGCCTTCCAATCCAAAGATGATGCTGGTGTATTATCATGGTGAAAAGATCCAGAATGAGCACATGGGTATTTCCTGCTGTGAACCTTTTGAGGTGGGGGAAGGTCACAATTCCCAATATAATCAAGTGACTTTTGTGCTACCAGGGAGGCCAAATCATCTTTATCTGTTGTGCGCCACCATGGCATATTCTTTTCACTCCCAATCCAAGATGATTCTGAATCAAAACCATACTCATTGTCCTTCTTTGATTCGGGCCATCCAGTCAGATCCATCTCCAACTTGGAGTTCTTCCTTGCATCCTTAAGCTCATTGAATTCTTGAAAATCCTTCTCATATAAAGCCTTTAGCTCTCGTCTCTTAACATCACAATCTTTCTTCATAAAATCAGCAGCGATCATACAACATGAATCAAGAGATGACTCGCTATTCTTGCTGCCATCCGAAGACATAGTGTGTGTGTCATCTTGTTGACAAATCTCTTTTTTAGAGGGTGACTCTACAATGTTACCTCCCATGCTTTCCAATTCAGTTTCCAAAGCTTTCAACTGCTCGCGTGTTAAACATTTTTGGTACCCATAGCTAGGATGCAGTTGAAGCCACCAACTTGTTTCAGGGCGTAGATTGTAATATGAGGGAGTCCTTTTGGCAGGCATGAAACCTGCAGAAGATTGATCTGACATATCTGCTGAACTTGTTGGTCCTCCATCCAATTGCTTAGACGATGAAGATGATGATTGACAGCAAGCTAGCTTGGGAGCTCTTTTCGCATCTTCTTGAACAAAACAGCGATTAGCTGTTCTTTGCCATACAGCCCTCGCTTCTGCTGCTGCCATCCCTCTCTTTTATTTCACACATCAGCAATGCATAAGAAACTTTGATTACAATTCACCTACATCAGAGTTCAAGTTTTTTTATGAGCTCTAAAGCCAGTGGAGGCTCCAAATGGAGGGGACGTAACAGTTAAAACGCAAAAGAGAATCTCTCTCTCTCTCTCTCTCTCTATATATATATATATATTTATATATATAGATTAACCTGGAACCAGATAAGTTCAATACAAATTTAAAGCAAATGCGAGATTATACTCAGGTACCCATAAATACAGCAACCGAGATTTTGGTACACGTAACCACTGCTTATCGAAAACATTGAACTTGAAAACCTCCACAATGTTAGGAGAAGCTTGTGTAGGATTCCAAAGTAGTCGAGGAAGTTTTCATCGTATAGAATAACAGCTGAGCTTGAGAAATACCGCATAGATTATGCAGGAGCTTTCGCACATAAAACCAGAGCATACAGCTAAAATAACAAAGAAGACGGTAGAGGATCATGGAGAGCAAATGAGAGCAACAAATGTTGAGCCGTAAGCAAATAAAAAGCATGTAATCACAAGAGATCCATCCACAAACAAAGGCTTATATGATGCACAAGCTTACTTTCAAAATCACCGAGAGAGTTCCAGGAATTACGCAAGGAATGATTATTGCCTAGGTAGGTGCCAACTGCTAAGAGGCTTGCAAAAAGCATGTCTGGATGCAAGCGAATTTCATAAATGCCAAGAAAATGACATCTCTCTCTCGCTCTCTCACACAATCACCAAAGCCTTAAAGCACGCACGGACGCACTCAGCGCCTCTTTTGCAAAATCATACACTGCCAACTACCACAACGTGGCGTGGATTTAAAGGAAATTTATCTTACATGTAGAAATAGCAAAATCACGATCCATAAAATTTAAAGCATAAACACAAAACTCTTCTCGGTAAAACAGCAACTAGTAAATCCGCCATCACTTTAGTATCTAAGAAGCAATGAACATGTCCGATTAAAGCAAACAAATAAATTAAGAGGGAGAAGAAGAAGATTACAAACCAGAGCAAAGCAGGGGGGGGGGGGGCTGTGGAGGTTGAATCAGTCAGAAAAATTGGATATGATCAAGTGGAGGATGACTCTAGTTGTGGGTATATAATATCATTCCTAATTCGCAGAAATACACATCTGATTGAGTTTAATTCAATCCAATGTGAGCCAGTATTAGACGCCGCATCAGCGGCATGATATTGGGTGATTCGTACATGCTACGTTGTAATATCATGTAATTCAATCAAATCGTTTTTTTTTATAAAAATTCCAATAATATGTTTTCTAATAAAAAATCAATTGTGATTTATTTATATAATTCATAATTAATAACAAGAAATCAAGATAAACTCATAAAAATAAATAAATAAATTATAAAACACAATTTTCAATTAATTTAATATTAAAAAAAATCAAATCAATCAAAACTATTATTCTAAACTCGCAACCCAGATTATAAGACCAATATAATTGTAAAAAAAAAAAACAAAAAATTACTCTTGAGCTTGGATTAGTGAAAGAATACAATACTCAAGTATAGTTTGATATTTAGAAAGTGGATATTGGCTTGATGAACCACATTAAAATGAATTTTCAAATTCTCTTACTTAACTCTTTATTTCAAGTATTTTTAATTATATTATTAATTATTTTATTTACTGAAAGTAATTTTTTATAATTATAAAATTTAGTAACACATCTAATTCACTCTTTAGGAGTTAAGTTATTTTAATCATTAAACAACAATTGGTGTCAAAAAATGGTCTTTATATATAAAGATGTTTAAACTTAAAATATAATTACAACCATTAGTTATAATCTCTAAAATGAAGGATCATCTATCTTTACACCATTTTTTTCTTATGGTAATCATTTTGCATATTGAAAAGCTAGAATAGTGATTTCTCTTGATAATAATAACAATAAAATGAAAAATAGCCTAATAGTTTTATATAAAAAACATATCAATAAACCGAATGAATCACGTAAAGAGCTCAATTTGTAAGTCCAAGGAGCAAAGTTAAAAGTCAAGATTTATAATAATTGTTCATTTTAATGTTTAAATGTAAGTTTTTATATCTTACTTGATATTATAATTAAAATGAACCAACACACTTCACTTTAAACTCCTTAAATTATTGATAATAATAAAATAAAATCTAGGTTAGACAATTCTAAAAATTCACTTGTGTTAAACTATTAAATTTGGAATTCTGCATGAATTGGACAATTATTTAGGGTTATTAAATGAATTAATCGATCACTTATTCATTAATGATGAACATCTGAGAATTCTGCAAGAATTAGTCAATTAATTAACTCGACCAACTTGAACTAATCAATTGTTTTAGTTGTTAATGGGATTGTGATGACTATAAACTACTAGTTTTTCTCATAAACATGTATATAAATTGTCTAATTGCAAAATTAAAAAAGAATCCAAACATATATTATATACAAACTATTATAAAAGTAAAACAACATCAAAATTATCAATCCTATATCATAATTAGTTTATGCTATTACACCTTTATATTTAGCATAAAGAGTATTTGATCTTATTATCATTGCACGTAAACATCATATTTTATAAGTGCTATCCAATGAGGTGTAATGATATTAAAACTTTAAATTGTAATATTCACTCTTGGTATAGGTGAAAACTTTAAACTATAATGAGGTGAAAACAAAAATATTATTTTAAACCTTTGAGAATTTGGTAAAAGTCTTGGTATAGGTGAAAGAATTATGCCAAAAAAATGGAAAAAATTCTAAAAAAAGATTTTTTTTCAAGTGGTGTAAAAATCTTAGTATGAATTCATTAATTGGAGTTGTATTACTAATATTGGACTAGTGAAGGAACACAATATTCAAGTATGATATGATACTTGAGGTGTGAATGTAAACCTGTCAAAACATGCTAAGAAAAAGCTTGTAAATTCTTTTACTTTATTATCGACTTTAAGTAATTTAATTGTATTTACTTAAGTTAATTTGTCTTAATTATAAAATTTAGTAATACATCTAATTCATCCCCTTTTAAGTATTGAGTTACTTTAATCCATGAACATCACTCATGATCTAGGTTGTATATTTAAATAATTTAACTTGGATTGATCCAAATCGACTCAATATATTGTCATCTCAATATATTTATTATAATTTTTTAATCAAATTATTTTTTTTTTAATTATTCGAGTTGTTATTGAAATCAATAAATCATTTGAATCACATTAAGTTAACTCCTGCATGGTAACTTGTTTTTACTAGAAAAAATGTTAGTTATGCCTAGATGTTTTTTTTTTTATTAAAATAATTGATCTAACCTGCACTACATCACAAACTCATATCATATAGTTAATAAATATAAATGTTTAGAATTATATTTAGATACTTGATATTAATTATATTTGAAATCTGAAATGCATAACTTCAAGTTAAATTATCTCTAAATTAGAATTATATATTTTGAATTGTATATAGAATTAAAAATAAAAGTAAAATCTGAAACATAAATACTGATGAATCAAAATGCATTGGTCAAATTAAAAATTATAACTCCAATTAAAATAAAATTAACAACCTTTGCTTGAATGAAAAGATTGCTTGATTTAACATTATATATATATATATATATATAAGTACGGGAATGCTCAGGAATTAAGATGCATTATTCCAATTAAAAAAAAAATAACCCCAATCAAAATGAAAAAGGTTTGGGTTTTTTTTCATGGTTATACAACTAATACAAGGCAAGCGGGTACACGTGTCAGTTGATTGAGACGGCAATAGCACGGCCGAGGGATTCTGGGTCCACCCCCTTATTTTCAAGATAAGATCTCCCACCTTTGATAATGACACGCGGGAAAAATCCCAGGTCCCCCATCCAACCCATCTACACTTTCGGCTTCTCGGAGGTCAAAAAATATAAAAATCCACTAGCCAACATCAACCACCAAATTTGCCTGCCTTGTAGCTTTTGTTCATGTCTCAAAAATGATAGATAAGTAAGTAAATAAATAAATTAGTATCCTTTGTTTCTCTTTATAATCAGACTTTTCTTTCTTGAATATGAACGGGTTTATTCTTGGATATGAAATGGCAAGGAAGATTTAATTGAGGGAATTGGTTGTGTTTTAAAAGTTTTTATTTTTAATTTTTTTAATTTTTAAATTATTTTAATATATTTATAAAAAATAAATACATTTAGAAACATCCCACTCCCAGATCAGAACTAGCAGCGAGTGCACATTGTTTTCGAGCTTGGTCCAAGGTTTCATTGAGTGACAATGGCGTCAGAAGGCAGCTTTTCAGCTAGAAATTTATGTGATTGATAAAAAGGAGAGAAATTCAAGACTCAGGTAGGTAAAGCATATCAGAGACGGAGCTCTAAAGATTTGGAGCAGTTATGGTGATTAGAGAGAAATCCACCGTCATTATATTTACAATATGCTTTGAGCTTTCATGGCTGTTTGTTAGGTGGGCAGTTGGCACTCGTCATCATGCAAAGATGCTGCTACAGTCGAACCGGGGCGAGAGATGCTATAAATCGCATTCTTCCACTCGTGCACCCCCCCACAGCAGCAAACTCCCTCCTCTCCCCTTCTTATATTAATTTATTTTTTCTTTCTTTATTTATTAGCTCTTACTTAATTAATTTTAAATATACAACGTAGGAGATCCCAAGAATCTAGATATAAAATAAGTATACCGCGCTGCAGGGCTGACATAGTTTCTTTAATATATAAAAAGAAAACTAAGGGGATGTGTCCTCTTTTTTAAGTCAGATTTTAATTATTGACTTGATTGACTAATTTAACCACACAAATCCAGTTAATAAAGTTAAAAAAAAAATTAAAAAATTGATTTAAGTCCATCAAGGTTACCACATTAAATACACGACATGACCATGATTTTATGGGTACGCCTGCTAAAAACAAATTAATTCGAATATCTTAAGAAAAGACAATATTACTGTGTCTTCATATAAATGCCTTGATAGGGAATCCCTAATGCCTTGGCTTTTGTTTTGAGGAAAGAGAAACCAAGAGTATACTAAGATATTTTAGAAATTAAATAAATATCCATGTTAAATTGCAAAATCCAACAATGAACCTTCCGTATAATTTAGCCTTTTAATAACTCATTGCATGTTTTTATAAACCAATTCAAACATGGCATCCTTGTCTCCTTCCTTCCGATAATTGGAGGCTCACCTTGTAACCTTAAAAAAAAAAAATTAAAAATATAATACATATTGTGGACCAGAAGTTCATCCATTGAAAATGACATCATCCACCCTTGAGCACTTTGCGAAATTGATTACATGGCAATATTCGCCGATCACTTGAAAACACATGAAAAAGGAAATCCTGAGAAGACTGAAAATGTCGGTTGACTAATTCTCATGAAGGGCTTTCATTGTTTGCAATGTCAAGTGGACATTGTATCTGTATAAAAAACAATAAAAATAATTAAAAAAAAAAGAGAGAGAGAGAAGAAACTACGATGCAGCGATGCTTCCACAAGTTCAACAGGAAGCTCTGAATGTACAAATTTGTTCCCTATTCACACGCGCGTGCGCGCATTAACACGCGCATAAAGTTGTTAAAAAAATTTTGTACCACGATTACCCCAAACATTCACTACAATTTGGATACCTCAGAAACGCCGTTCCAGCAGGGCTCCGAAAAAAACTTAAATGAGCATTGGCAACGCCAGTGAAAACCGATTGACATCAGTCCAGACATCAACACCAGTGGTCAATCTGATTGGTTTAATTGACCCCTTTCTGGACTTTATAATGAGATGAGTAGCTCCAAGTTAGCTTTCTGGGTTTCATTTCTATTGTGTTAGTCCAGACTGACTTTCATGCGACCAGCAAAAATTTGTTCATCAAGGATCAATGGAAAAGAACGTTGTTCTCCAATGCGAATTAAATTGTGTGTGTTTACGTTGGATGAACATATAGCAGCCTGACAGGAAACGACACAACTTCCACCAAGAATCAGTTCCATCAATTTCAAAGTTTTCTGGTTTTCATATCTACCCAAGAACAGCTCCTGATCTACTCAACCTGTCCTACGTTGCTTATCTTTGAGCTGAACAAACTTTACAATGCCATCTCCACCACAGGAGAGAAAACCATGAGAAACAACCTGTATGTCTGTTACTGCAGCCTGCAAAATTCAGATGTATCTATTTAGCAAAGCACACTGACAAAGTAAATTCTACTTCTAAACAAAACCAAATCCTCCGACACAAAGGTCAATTGCAACCAGTTACCCTGGCAACTCCACCAAAACCCCGTGAGCTTGGTTGCAAAAAACTGCGCCTTTCATGCAATTTTGGCCAATGGCAAACCAATTTGGCTGCTTTGGCGTCCCAAAGTTTAACGTCTCCATCTTTGCTTCCAGTCAAGAACAAACTGGTATGGGGGATTGTGGATATTTTGGTGACACTTCCTTCACTCAGATTAAAAACTTGAATTCAGATTCAGAAACCAGAAATCAATATGTAAGCTTATTTTTCATTAAAAAGAAGCTTCCATACCTAAATGAGCCTTTGGCATGTACCACAGCATCCCGTTTGGATTCTGCCCTCCCAACTGGTGACCAACTCCTGTCTGCATGTCAATATTAGAAGGGGAATTGTTGTTCATGTTGTGCCTTTTAGTCCTTCCAGTTGCTATGTACCGGAAGTCATGAAGTCCAACATCACCACCTTTACCACCAGTTACGATAAGAGGAGAAATAGAACCACTTCCAATGTCATTATCAAACACAGAAATGGAGCGGGCACCACCTTCACAGAGTCATGCACACACAGGGTTGGTACCAGTGTAGATGAAACAATATCTGGTAACTAAATGCACGGTGCATGAGATGATAAAACAAATATACTCTGTGTTTCATCAGATATATTTCTTTTGGGACCAGAAAGATAAATTTCAACTTAGATTCTTTGGTCATTGTAAATCATGCATTCCTTGTCAATCTTAAGTGTGAGGATAAATAATTGGCCAGCCACCTTAGCTTACAGTGGTCTGCTGCTTATTTTGTCAATGGCCATGCAATGAAATGTAGAAGACAACGTAAAATCATGCATACAATCAACATAAAACAGTTACAAAATTAGAATAAGAAAACCTTCATGACAAACAATGGAAGCTCGTGAGGTGGTGGGTGGAGCCAATGTATCCCAGATAACCACATTAGCACCGTTAGAGCTATATCCAGTTGCGGCAATAACCGATCCACTTGATGTAATGTATGTGACATCCCTGCAAGTTAATATTATATTAATAACCATGTTAAAACATGGGTAGAACTTCTTTAGCATCAAAGAAGATTAATCATGTATACTGGCCAAGTATCTTAACCAACCACGGATGCACTGGAAACAAACACTGGTTAAAAGGTTAACACTGGACGGGCATTCTTCGGTCTTCATATATTACTACAGAAGAAATAAGAGGAAACTTCCAGAAAAAGTTTGAGGAAATTTATTTCATTGTTATGGAGAAGGGATGACCAAGTACAATTGAAATATATTCCTTGGACCATTTCAACAGTAACCAGAAACCCAGTACGGAATTAGTGTAGCCTTGCAAAGTAGAAAGAATGGTATACATACGATGCATGGCCGTGCAAGCAGAGACACGATTCTGTTGGATGGATGTTGCTCCTTCCCCCAACCTCCAGCTGCCATGTGCAGACAGTTCCATCTAATGCAGCAGTAGCAAATCTATGTCCATAGTGATCAAACTGCACAGCTGATATTGATGCAAGAGCATATGGTGGGGGAACATTTGCAGCAGGGAGCACCCCATAAGTCGCAGTAGCTTTTTCCTTACCGAACTGCAAAGTATTGCATTGCACATTATCAATGTGTACCATACAGTGACAAAATGCAAGAAAAAAATTTCAAGAAAACCTTCTGGTGGGAAAAAAAACATCAAATCTTCAATGACTTTCCATTTGAAGAGCCTTTTGTGATTTTCTCCCCAGCACTGATTCCGTGCTGTATGTAGTGCATGATGTATAATTAAATGATCATTTAAAAACAACAGTGGAAGTTGGGGAAAATAAGAGAGCAGCTCTGCCCTATGATTTTTATTTCAACTGTATCATCAGTCCTTTTTTAAAAAAAAAAACTTGTCCATAATTTGCAAGAAACTTAACAATATAAGAAGCAAGAAGATCAGAAATGCCTCATAAGATAATAGCAAGTCTTATCCTCCCTTTTTTCCCGTCTTTTATTGTATTTGATGCATAGCTGATATCAACAATACCATCTATCAATGGAAGCCAAGAAAAAACACAAAAAACATTGTAATAACACCATGCGGTGGGAACATGTCCTGCATAATTTACAAAAGACAGACATTTGAAGAAAGTGGGAACAAAAAAAGAAGGAAAAAGCACTACATGTAAATAAATTGTATAGAAATTTTTTATAAAATGAAGCGGGATGTGATTTATGGTGCCATTACTAGCCATAAGTAGTATGATTTCATATAATGACATCATTGTATTAAATGCGATCTCTATTTGTAAGATTTTTCCATATGATTTTCTTGTTTGCAAGCCTTATTCAAAAGGAAAATTCCTAAAAGGGAAAGACTGACCAGTGCAACAGATGCATTCGTCATTAGAAGTGTTACACGCATGGATAAAATAGGATTTATCGACAATTGATTATTAAAGATATCCAACAGTTTTTAGGGATTCTATTACTCGGTAGTCAGCAGCTTATTAGAAATCTTGTTCCATTTATTTCCGATCATAGTTGGTTCACCCATTTAATGACTAGCCCTAGTTGTTCAAGGTCTTCAACTGTTAATTAGCACTCAGTGTTCTTGTTTTTATTTGGTTTTGTGCCTATTAGCACCATCATTAGACATGCCAGACAGGCAATTAATATTATAGTTAATTCATTAAAAAAAAAATGTTTAACAAATATTCTACTTGTGTTTGTTTCTTCATATCTTGGTTTTTGTCAGGGGGTCATTATAGAAGTAAAATCCATATTTCTTGATCATAGTTCCATACCTCCCATAGGTAAATATGTGTATTGCTGGAACCAGCCAAAAAGAAAGGCCTTGAGGGATGACTGGAGAAAGCTCTTGTACTTATATTTTCCACAGTAGCTAGTGGATCAACAAACTCCTCAAAATCCTCTTGAACCTCCCAACCCAAGCCTGAGGCACCAATACCAGCATAACCTGGAACGCCAAAAGCTCCATTGCCTGTCAAATTTCTCTTTTGTCTCGCTAAAGCACCCACACCAATAGTTGCCCCACCCAACCCAAGGTGTGCCCCTTTCTTGCTCCCAAGACCAACACCAGGAGAGACGTATGTAGGAATTGGGGTTGATTCAGCACCTGCCCAGCCATTTGGAGGCCAATCAGCATCTGACCATATGTATTCTGACTGATCTCCAAAAGGTATCCCATCTTCCCAGGAACAGAAAACTATTCCCTGAAACAGGTAGAATTCAATGTTAGATATTGACTGTATATTGAAGACATAAATATGTAAAAGCAACAAACAGAAAAGGAATAGGAGGGAAGCAACTTCCAACATGCACTGTGACAGCAATCTCAATAAAATTTTATTTTCCACTTTATTGCTGCCTAGCTCATGGAAAGAACCTACTTGACATTTTTTCCCCAGAACAATTAGTTTTTTTTTTTTCTCAACAAAACAAAAATTGCCACTGTCATACTTCTTTTTTAAAGTTCACCTCTGACTCTTCAATATTCCACATGAATCTTCAACACTGTCATGAGAATTTCAGCAATAGCACTCATAATCTGTATCAGATGATTATTTACTAATTTAATAAAGACTAAAAATGAGGAAGTTGGTTTGCTGAAAAAAGGGAGATAAAAAACTTAATGAGAGGCATCTGTATCATGAGGCATTAAGATCATCATGTTTATACAATTTTGGTCCTAACACATCATGTTCACACAATTTTGGTCCTACTTAGACATCCAAGCGACATATAAACATACAGATCCTTCAATATTCAAACTAAGTTATCAAATCTAGTAATCACAATGTCATCAAGACTCAAATCAACAATACCTTACCTGCTACCATGAAGTACCATTCCTGGTTTATTTTATTTGCATGCATGCCAAACTACAGGAAACTCCATGATATAAAAAAATGAGAATTGGGAATTCCCTTTCTTCTTTAGCTAGACACATGCTGCCCGTCCCCAGATTAACTTTATTTAGAAGCAGCTTTGTTTTGCTATTAGGGATGGTGTCTTATTCTCCTATTGTGTGTTATTTTTCCATCTTTCTAACAAAAATTTCTTTTGTTCTTTTTTTATTTCATAACCAAATCCATATTCTGCACAAATGAAACAATTAATGCAACCATTTGACAGTTAAAATCCAATGTACATATATCATTTGCGTAATTGCAATGTCCTTGAGGGCCAAAACTAGAGGATGTAAACTGATCTCGAAGTACTAGTTGTTATTCTAAGAATCTTCAGGCACAGAAGATGACAGATGTTAGAGATCATCACGATTCCCCTTGAAATAGCTTGGCACGTGCATGATGGGACTAAACATGACCAAGCATCAGTATTGTGGTCAAATAACCTCTGATACTTTTTAGATATTAAAACTCTCTTTCAGGGGGTGAGGACACCCATAAAATTTTATTCTTCAGAACAAAAGAAGTAATATGTGTGCAAAACTAACCTTCCGGTTGCTAGCCAGAGCAGCTTGCCTTTCATCAATGGAGTTGATACACAGTGCCTGTGCAGAATTGAATAGAGAACCATAAAAAAATAATGGAAACTCGAGATATTATTCACTTTTCAAACTGATTGACTAGTGACACCAAGTTAATGCCAGAGCCTTGGATTATGGTTAGGATAAAAGATGTAATAAAAATTACCTCCAAAAGCTCTCCATCTCTCTTATGTACTACTTTAGCATTTTGGAAATGAGAAACCTCCTTCATCGTAACTGCATCCTTCTGCCAGGAACTTAGAAAAGAACGGCCATTCCTGAACAGACCAATAGAAGGTGATCCAATTTCATCGCTAGAAGGGCAATTGCTAAGTTTTAATTCATGTTCACAAGTGTCCTTGGTTTCAAGCTCTCCAGTGATGCTCATGTATTCATCACTCCATCCATATGATTTATGATTGAAAAACAGCGATAAATTTATTTTTTCTTGCGCAAAACCTTCAGATATTATGCGAGGGTCAGCACAGGCATCCCACAATACATCAAAAGATGATAATTCATCTTTGCTATTCATCATGTCTGCACTGACATCCTGATAGAGAGCTTTCGCTTGAGAAAGACTGGATTCTTTCATCCATACTAGAGTTGGTAATTCTAACTTATTCTCTACTTCCTGCTGCAGGAATAACCCAAGTAGTTTTACATGATAAGATGACACATGTACAAGTGTGGTCCTTAGTAACTTGGCCAATATCAACGAGCAAAACCCAATTTCTTCCTTTCTGCTGTTGCTATCAGATCTAAAAATTGTCGAACTAGATGCCAATGAAGAAACTTTGCCATGTGAAACCCCAGAAAAGCAATCATCTTCAAGCTTAATGGACAACAAATGCAATTGGTGTTTCATGAATCTAGACATGTGTATCCACAAACAAGCCCCAATGATGTGCCATTTTTCATCTTCTGAAAATGAGAGCATTTTTTGTCCATTTTGTTCAAGCAACGGACATTTAAAAACCTCACACCCTGACCCTGCATCATCAACCGACAAACTGAACGGCAACTCTGCAATTTGGTGGAGAATGCTCCTGAGATTCCCAATATCAACTTCATAAGGAGTGTGTCCCCTAGTCAAAGTTATGAAGAGGGGTTGTGCCATCAACAATAGACCTTTTGAGTTTCGCTGAAGCCATGCCAACGCAAAATATATATAATACTCAAATAAATCAAGAATAACAAGGGATCTTGTGACATCTTCAGAGATGGAAAAAATTCTCAAAGCAGCTCTTAAACTCCACAATGTCTGAATGATACCCTGGAAATAAAACCCATGCACGTCTGACCAGATGGATTTAACTTCAACAGACATAGTTCCTTCAATATAAAACGGTTGAGGTTTAAAGCATGTTACGCTGCACAAAGTAACAAATCTTGAAAGTAAAAGGGAAGCATCTTCCATAGACTTCAAACATGGCTCATGCAGAAGTGGATATAAGGTGAGATTTCCAACACTATTGCTCTTATCTTGTGAGTGGTTTCGAGAAGTGAAGTCAACTATGATATCATGCCCAATAAATGGTAATCCATTACTGCATGACCAGACTAAAATCTGTAAAGCAGAGCTAAAACAAATTAACCACCATCGGACAGCAAAAGACAAGGGGAGAATTAGTCAAATGACTTGATGATAAGGTACAGGTATTAGAACTGCAAACTACATACCATTTTGATCACGCAAGAAGGAACCACCAAAAACTTCTGCTCAAACAATGAAAGTCCCGTATATAATTTTTCTCGAAATTCTTTTACTAATTTCTCATGTTGGTGAATTTCACAATCCTTGGAGGATGTACTAGGTTGAACGGATCCTACTATGGTGTTAAGCCAACTAGGATGCTCACCCATCAATTTTGAAAAATACTGAAGAGCCAAATCTAATTTACCATGGGACTGCAGACATAAAGCCACATCAACTGACAGCCAGTTACAGGATTCACTAGCAAACGGATTCAAAATGCCAGGTAAAATTTGAGACTGGTCAACATCTGATATGCTTCCTGGATCAATACCCCCAAGAATGTTCAAAGAAGATGAAAGGCACTCCAGAGCTTCAAGCTGATAATAAAAGATATTCATCAAATTACCATTATAAATACAAGAAAATAAATTCACAAGTGTGCAAGCACAAATAAAAAAAATAATGACAAATAAAAGAATATTCAAGTACATGCAAAAACATCATGGAACAGACATAAAGGCTCCCCAAAGCTTCAATCCTACAATCAAGAATAAAAATTGCAAAAATCAATCAAACACAATACTACACAGATGCACGCAACAAGCTACAACAAAGTACTGAATTGTTCAGTCTGCAGGTTGATGTTGTTAAACTCGTACCAACTTCAAATAATGTAGAATAGCTTAGGATACTCTAAATGGACTTCCTCGTTGTAAATTCCCTTGCAAAAAGCTAAGGATTGTTCGGTGCATCTACTACACTATGTTTCGAGAGAATGAAAAGATGGGGTTAAAACCACAAACCCTTGTTCGGTTCTCACGTCTACTAGAGGGAAGGGTAGAGTTTTGGAGGGTTGTGCACCCTTTAGATCATAAAAACTCTTAACCTTGTCAAAGGTTTAGAGGGGTTAAAATTATTGAATGACAAAAGTATCCTTAATTTAAAATTAAAAAGTATCATCAAGCTTTTAATGTGGCTCAACAATTGAACCTTTTTTTCTCTCTCGTTGTTAACCCCTCAATTTCCTTCCCTATCAAAACAAGAAAGGTTTTAACCCTATCATTCCCTTCCTTTACTTACCTTTAACAACCTTTTGCATAGTCTAAATATAAATGAAAAGGAAGCCTTCATAAATAATAACACCCAAAAAGTGAATAATGCGCATATCAAGATATTGTGAAGACAAAGTGTACAGAGTATGAGTTTTTGTTTCTGGGTGGGAAAAAACCATAAGAAGTTGACAACTAGAAAGAGATTCGAATATCAGCCTTTAAACCAACAGATGCATATCGAATATATGCAGCAGAAGTTAAAAATGAAAAAAATAGAAATTTTCCCTGACAAGTTTTCCTTTAGCTGGGATTTGCAAAGTTGATGACTTTAAGGTTTAGAGTTTAAGAAGAAAGGCTCTAGCATTTGTATATTCAATGGACAATTGAATAGGTGAGGTTAAAGGGTGACAAGTTGTCATGTTATAGCTGGAAATATGAGAATACAGCAGGGTTGCTAGAATTTCATGGCAGCAACAAATTGTCAATGGTTGGATTTGATTGGAATAATCAACAGGTAAGACTGAGAAAATAATCTGGTGGGTTTTGCAGCAGTTAGGTAATGGGGTAAGAGTTCAAGTTGAATAACAAGAAAAGAATAGAGCTAGCATGCTTGAATGGGCTCCATGAACAGAAACAGGAGTTCTTGCAAAATGGGAGAGAAAAAAGTAGAAAGAAAATACGTTTGTGTGCAAGAATCTGTGGAGATATGAAAAGATAAATAGAAGAGAATGACACCTGCCTTCAGATACAGAGCCAAGATTAAATAGGCATTAGTAGCGACTATAGACTTCTTGTCCTACTAGAATTTGATGTCCTAATAAAACTAACCAAATGAGAAAAATCTCAAGACAATGAAATTCACATAGGACATCAAGCATAATTAAATTATTATCAGCTATAAAAAATAAGTAATGTGAAAAATATGCTTCTTTGCCCCAGCATCCCAAAAATTCACACAACCGGTAAAATAGAAATCACGAAATCATCAAGTAACATACTTTTTCATGCCTGAATGGGAAGTGATAGGAGGAGCAAAAACATTGATAGTAAAATGGCAAAACGCACTAGCAGTTATAGAAAAATCAAATATCTATACATGAAAGACTCGGCAGTATATGGAATAAAAGTGAACTTACAGGAAGTCCATGTCTGTTGAAGGCAGTAGCTGCCATAATTGTGGCCCACCTACCAAGTATTGCAGCATTTTGCTCCCCAGCAGCATTCCTCGTGCTATTTTTGGATGCTAATGAAAGGCAATGTAGACCAATGTGGGGATCCATAAAAGCAGCATTATTTGATGAAAGAGCAGACTTGTCAGTCATGGAACTTTCTTGGAGACCAAGCATGCTCAGAAAAGACTGAGAATAATTGCCCAATTCCCACTGCAAACAAATAGCAAAATAAAAAAACTGGGGACATGTCATGCATACAGCTGTATAGAAGTCTCTCTAAAGTCTAAAGAGGCCCAAAAATAAGATGTAAAAGACAAGGTTGATATTCACAATCCAGAAACCTCTAGCAGGCTTGTAAGCCAGTAGTCGCCTCTCTCACTTGCAGATGGAAGTATAAACTTTGTAATTAAATGATGTTCCAGTGGTCCACCACGACCCTCAATAAGCCGACATATTACTAAGGCAAGCTGCTCATCTCCAAAATTCTTCGCACATATGGTGATAGCAGAATAAGTGTCACCTCCTAGCAGAAAGAAAGCAATGGCCAACTCCAGCTGATGTCTTCCCATTAAGACATATGCATTTTTCAAAGCAGCTGCTTTATTTTTTTCCTCCTGCAACAATGATTAAAAGGACATAAAAAGACTGCAGATATTATTTCCCCTCTTTTCGGGGAGGCATGTTGCATTCCAATAATACAAGTTTATGGAAACTAAAAACAATCGAGTAAAAACATGAAACTCCCTAAAAAAAAAACTTTAGCTGACAGAACATAGATGAGCATTTATGTGGAGTAATTATGCATCTATACAACATTTTTATTGGGGAAATGTAACTGAATGTCCATTTTAATGGTCAAGCAATGGCAAGAAAGAAGATGTTGCATGCTGGTGGCATAGATGAGTCTCTTTGAGGAAACCCTTTTGATATTTTCTCTGGATTTTCACAATCTTTTTTTTTTTACTGGAGAGAAACTCTGGCCTCACAACCTCTTCTGAACTATATCAGCAACTATGTTACAAATTGAGGAATCCATGGAATGGCACATACCTGAAAATTGCGGGAGAGAAATGCAACCAAAGGTTTGTCCTTTTCATCTTTACTGATTTTAAAAAGACCAGACAATACTGGAAGTCTATTCAACACAATGTACAAAAGAGCAGAATCTTTAGGATCTTTCTTTCTCAAATATTGTAATCTTGCTAATTTCTCCATCTGCAGTACAATAACAGAATGAATAACAAAAAAACATATACAAAAAGAGGTGTCCAGACATAGACACAAGCACGTGGCAAGAGATGAGGTTGGAAAAACTAATTTAGAACCCGTTTGTTTTGAATTTCGAAGGTGCTTTTAAAAAAAGCAAAACATTTTTTTTCCTTCTGCTTCAAATTGATTGAGTTTTCAGATCATTTTAATATACTAATGTAAAAAATAATTTTTTTTTTTTTTTTAAAATACATTATTTCAATGTTTTCCAAACGGGCTTATAATGTAATTTATAGAAAAACCACAAAACAAAGCTGGAAAAAAAATCAGTTTGAATACAACGATCAAAATGTATTAGGAGTTGTTGATTATTTGCAATCAATATGACCAATTGCAACAATATTTGTTCATCAGCACAGTCCTCAAATGTACTTTTTAAATATGCAGCTCATTGACACAAGAAATCCCTGACACAACTGCAGTTGCTACACAGATTGACAAATTGCATAATAGAAAAGACATCAGCCACAGCGAAATAATCATCTCCAGTGCAGATAGATTTACTGCAAATACTTTCTGAATTAGAAATCCTATTGCAAGCAGACTGACTTCAAATTTGCATCAAAGTCAACCATCACCTTGCAAATCCTGGTCTGGACAGCCTACATAGGAACTACCATTCCTCATGCCAGGGAGCTGGTCCATCCCTTGGTAAAAAGTCAGCATTTCTGGCGTTTCAGCAATTTGTTACTCAACTGCTAACAGTTTCAGTAATTGACATGAAGTCTCAATGGCACACATACTAGTAAAACTAATGCCAATCAACATAATCAATACTATGGCCCAAATTATGTTGCATAAAGATATGGAACAGAACTCTCTTACAGAGTTATAGTTGAAAGGTAAGAGAGGCTTCTTTCATAATATAGAGAATAAAGAAACAATATCCAAAAGTGTTACCCTTGTGCGCAGTTGTGCAACATTGGTGAACCAGAATCCAACCCCAAGAGTTTGCATTTCTTTCCATGATGGTTCATTAGGAAGAAAATAACTCAATAAATTTTCTTGACAGTCAGAATGGAAGGCCCAGCTCATCAGCCTAGAGTCACCAACCAACTCTTCCACAGAAGGAGATCTACCAAAGCTTCGAAAAAAATGTAACTGCTGAAACCTTAATGAGACCCAGAACCTAGAAAGCAACATGAAAATAAAATCAATACTTGCAGGCACTCAGGAAAGAAATGCATGATTCAGTATTGCACTATTAAAAACAAACATGGAACAGGTACCATAACTGAAAAATTAATCTCAGAAATTCTATTTTTTCATAAACATCTTATTTTCATCTATTTTTTTTGGCTAATCAGCTTCCATATGTATTTCAAGTAATTTCTATTGTACAGTAAACAGTACATTATCAGTAGTATTTCACACCAACTATGTATCTTGATCTGGCCAGATTTTTTATTCTCTTCCATTCCAAGCATCGGTATCTTACTGATACCACAAAAGCTGAAATGCATTATTCCAATGCATTTCCTTGCCTAATGGATTAACCAACATTATGCTATCCCTTCATGATATTCAAACATAAATACAAATCTTGCTAGACAAGATTCAAACCAGGATTTGGATCAACCATACTAAAATGGGCATGATAAACAATCATTAGATACATACATCTCAAGAGGAAATATTGTATAAACTAGGCAATCAACAAAACTCAGAAATACCTTCGCCCAGGTTCATCAAGATTTGCATAGGCACAAGCAGAGTGCTGAACATCGCTGAGAAGATCTATAACTGCAAGCATTTCTGACTTATCTATATTGGTTAGAGACTCAAAATCATATTTCTCCAAAGTTTCAGCGAAAGCACTAAGTTCAGATTTCGTTGAAGATGCAGCAAACACATTATTAGAAGCATCAGGGGTGAAATTATAGGCAAAAAACTGTGAAGATGAAGTTGGCAATCTTGCATCAGCATTCCACTGAAATCCCTTATTAGTTGAACCAGAATCTTTCAAGAGAAATCCCTCAAAATAATTTGACAAAAGGATCTGTGGAACAATTTTGCTATGATCTGCAGAGTTGTATCTCTTCTCAGCAGCACAGCCAGAAGCAAGATATTCAACAAGATGCCTCACGGACACATAAGCACGTTTCCAGTTTCCTAAACACATCAGAGATTACTTGTATCAAGTGTCAGGTCATCAGCTAAATGAAGTAAAAGAAGCCAGCTTAGAGTCTCACACAGCTTTCCAAATAATATTTAATTAACAAGGTGATCGTGACTGAAATTTCAATAATTCATGCAATACCTCAGTGGCGCATTCAAATTTCTGAATTATGAGAATTCAAAATAGATTATGATGATATAAATAGCTATCCTTAAGTACCTGAATATATGTTCATAATAAGTGCCTCGGGGTGATAAACAACTAAAGTTCCCCTTAACTTCTCTGCTAGTTCTACCAGACTCCAAAACCCTCGCACGGCATTTGAATGATGTTTGAGTTGAGCAGTGGCTACAACCAAACTGCTTGAAGAGCAATCATTTTTTGGATCAAGTTTTTCATGAATTGGAGATTTGTATCCTCTACTACTACCTTCAATTAATGTTTCTTTGAGATCAATTTCACCATCTGTGAATATGAAAGAAAGGATTTCCTTGTCTTTTCCACCTTCATAACCCTCCCTTGTAATGTTTAGAGGACATTTGCCTTGTTGCTTATCACCTTCAAGAAATAACCATTGACTTAGTAGACTAATGTACCTATCATGGACAACAATAGCTGTCGCATTGGGCCCCCAAAGGAAGTCACGGATAGCAGGGAAAGTATGAGAAACAGCAATGCAAGACCAGCTGTTGACATTCAAAGATTGAGGGCTCAACAAAGTCTGGCCACCATGATGCTTTTGAGCATATACCTGCAACTCATTATGCATGCAAATCCCAAGAAATAACTGACCATTGCCTAATGTTAACCAATTTAAGGAAATGACATCTCTTCCAACAGCTAACCTATCTTCTAATATAAAACTCCCAGCCCCTATAACATGTACAGCTTCCCATACGTGAAGAATGCTGGTATCATCTGGTTGAGTACCTGCAGAAATGGTTGCAATCTTCCGACCACAAGCAGTCAAACATATAGCACTTACCGGGCCTTGATGTGCAACAAACTTACCCACAAGCTCCCACGGTATTTGCGGAGTTAATTGTTTAGAAGAGTTACTTCTCCAAAGTTTCATACTACCATCAGAGCAGCCTGTTGCCATGACATATGCAGGAACACCAATGCATAGATCTTTATTGGAACCTAAGCTTTCTGGCATGGAAATGAAATCTCCTGGGCACACCACAGAAAAACTTGTAATCTGGTCATAACAGTATGGCTCTGGTAACTGTGATGAGCATGGATCGACACCAGCACAATATCTTCTATCAGCAAAAGTATTTTCAAAGTTCAGTACAGAAGTATTTTTATCGTCAAACTTACAGTCACAACATCTTCCTGATAAGTCAAAGGAATGTAAAGTAACTTCCCATGAAATTGGTTGAAAACCCTTCAACCATATAGCCAAAAGCAAAAATCTATTGTATCTGAATGTCTTGTTGCAAGAAGAGGGTAGGGGAACTGCAAAGATATTAGTGGGACCATCCTCATATGGACCATGACCAGTTAGAGGTATGGTGCCTATGTAGTGGCATATTATGCCTTCTTTACAAATTTGAGAAATCTTAACTATAAAGCAATCGATTCCGCCAGCATGTCCCACTAGAAGAACATGGTCTTCACCCAATGTTGAAGGTGCCCACCTCAAGCTTGTATATTTAGAACAAGAGTCGTAAGTTGCAAGTTTTCCAGAAAGTTTCCATCTAGGTATCAGTTTTGCAGGACCCAAACTGCAGTTTGAAATGGTAGAAACTATCCAAAATAGCAGCAGTCCATCAGAATCCAAAGAAACAGCCAGTTCCACATCATAAATATGAGGATGCATTGCAACCTGCAGTATTTTTCCTGTATGACCTCCATTTAAAAGACCAGCAGATGAACATGATGAGTATTTATCTATCTTGGATTTATTAAAAGATTCATCCTCTATATTACTAGATATTTGGGAATACAACAAAGACGTAACCATGAAATTACATGGTGACAGGTGCATCAAACAGCATATATTTGGCGGGCCAGACAAGCAGTTCCTGAAGACAACAACCTTATCCAGAAGTAACCAGGAATTGAAATTTGCAAAACCAGCACCATGAAGATGTCCTGCTTCAAGGTCCTTTAGTTCCTGTGTCTTCCATAGTGTAACACGAGGAAATCTTATGGGTGAGATATCATCAAGACAGTGAATGGCCCAAAAAGTAATTCCTCTGCCTGGACCAAACCCAATTAACCACTCACATCTGCCAACCCTGTCATGTTCATTGCCTTCAACTGAAAATGTTTGGCCAATACCTTCTCCAATTCTATATATACCCCCAATTTCTGTTGCCCAACTAAAGAACACATCCATACCCAGAGTCCCCTTCAGGACCTGTTTTATCTCAATTACAGCAGCAATGCAAAAAGACTTTCTCACTGTTTTGTGATCATGATTGTCCTTGCCTAACTTTCTTACCTTTCCACTGTCTACCTCAGTCCATAGCCTTAGCGTCCCATCTAAGCAGCATGTTAGTAGCACATGTCTACGCAAATGTTTCTTATCTCGCCATGCTTGTTGTCCTGCTGATGGCCTCCACTGAATCTTTGAGACAGGCTGAGGGTGATGCAACTCAGTTTTCACATACTCAGATGTTCCATTACCATAACATACCAGCACACAATTGCTTGTCTGATCAGATCCTTTAACATCTACTTTACTCGGATAAGCTGCACTAGCTGAAGGTCCCTCAATTGACCAAGTGGCGGAAACCAGATTTTGAGGCTGGTCTCTTTTAAACTTCCACGCTATTTCCCAAGACATGTTCCTCCTCCTCCACAAAACCACATCAATACCACCGGAAACTATCCCATCCCCCGAACCTGTCCATGTGATTGCTCCCACCTTTGTAGATTGTACAAGCAATGCATTCTGACTCCAACAAAAAGAACCTGAATATGAGTAAGACATTTTAATTCATATTTACAGCATCAGACTGCCAAAAGATTTTAATTCATATTTACCACATCAAATAATTAAAAGTTGCAGACACCGTCCATTCTCTGAGAGCAATGACAGAGTTCAATGCAATTAGTAAAATTAAAAATCATAATGATGAGGCCATCAAATCATTTTTCCCATTTTTCCCTCATAAAAGACAACAAATCAGTTTAATTAAACCTCTAAAATTCATCCGCCAGCATTTATCTCAAGTTCTCCAGTAATATCGATCGGAAGTATAGTCTAATCAAATTATAATCAAACTTTGCTTTCTATACTGCCCAAAATGGACACAGATTAACCTTCCTACAACAGTTCAATTCATTCCTTTTGCTCCATTTTTCTCAGCAACCACACAGAATATTAAATTTCAACTTCGCAACTTACCTCTGGAGCTCGCTGAATCATGCGAGAGCACGGAAATACAGTTATCTGACGCGGCCGCAAGTTCACCAATAGACGGAGTCACCGGAGACCAGGAAACGGCATTGACAAGGGATGATTCGTCTCCGGAGAGCTCGAAGACTTGCCGGAGAATGGGACCGATGGCAGTTTCTTCGGGAGAGAGTGGAGAGGGTAAGTGAGAGATCACCAATAGAGAGGAGGCTCCATATGCAACCCATGAGTAACCGGAAAAGTCAGGTAACCAGTCGATGGTGGAAGCGGATCGGGTCGGGGCGGGTGGAATGGTGTCGGATCTGAAGAGAGAGAGTGGGAGGTGGTCGGTGGGGTTAATTGGTGCTCGAGTAGGAGAGGCAGTGCTTGTTTCTGGCATTTTGGCTTCGCCTGCGACGCGAGGAGAGAGTTAGTTATTGTGAGACAGACGTGATGTATCTGTGTATGTATAATCGCTGGTTTGATGGTTTACCGTTTTTGTCTTCGATAAGGAAGAATTATGAATAGGTCCTCACTTGTACTATTGTGTTAACAATAGATTTTTTCAGTTAAAATAGTTAAAAAAAGGCTCAGCATGCAAATGAAATGATGAGAGGATCTTAACTTCAAATCATCAACAAGTTGCTTGAGCTTTTATTTATTAAACATCTTATAGCGCAATTAATATTATGATAAAGTATTTTTATTTAAAAACATATTTTAAACATTAGTCAATCTAGATATATAAAAAAATATTTAATATTTTAAAAAAATATTCTTGAAACAAATCAGTTTTGATATTTTGCTGCTTGGAATGACGCAAGAGATGAAAGATACGCTCAAGCGTAAACTTTACTTGTATCTCGAACACTTCGAATGGAGTCACAGAGGCCAGAGCAGAAAGAAAAACAAAAACCCTCGTGTGTTATTAGTTGCAGCATCACAGTAAAGGATGATCATGGAGTACCTTAGATGGAGGCTCAAAAAGGTGATCGACAATAAAAGGTCACCTAAAGCATAACAGAGTAAAGATCAATCTAGTATTGAATGACATGCATATCCTGGAATCGACAGATATCTGTTTCATGAAGCAAATCACAGCATCCGGAAGTATGACGGGCAAATGTTAAACTTGTTATTTCAAATACATCTGAGATTACATTTTATAGCTAGTTCTTGAAGGACAAAATATTCAAATATAAAGGAAAATTATCAAGGAGACAAATTGTTAGAGGAACCACGATAAACACGAGGAATCCTTTAAATATGTTTCATGGTGTCATGATCTTTCTAAATCACAAACAGTCAACTTTCTCGAGAAAGAAGTGCGGGTGAGATTTCAAGTAAGTTCTAAAACCAAATCCAGACCATCTCTTTGAAGCCTCCTCCTTCATCCTCTACGAGCTGGATACAGGAGATTTACAAGGGAGTTGCCTTTCCTGATCCTAGCCCTCCCTGCTTCTTTCAATAGCACGGCTAGCCTTTTCTTCTCATCAGCAACTTCCGGATTTGCTGTTCCAAGTTTTTCTTCTCTTAACTTGAGTATGTACTCCAATATCACAGTTGCATCTTCGACCCTGTAAAGTTTACCACAATTCTCCACTCATTTCATCACCTCCAACAGCATAGGAACCACACAACTTTTCCTTTCAAAAATAATCACAAGAATTGAATGCTTAATGTGACCAACAAGTCCAACTAGCTAACCCACCGAAACTTACATCAAGAACTTGCTGGACTTTATGCAAAGCATTATGCCAAAAATATTTGAGTACATACACGATGGCTTCAAAGATCATCCAGCATGTAAGATGGGGGAATAGATGGTCCAAACCAAAAACATGCCATGGCAAAATATCATAATCATAAATAGGTCCCAAATAAGCGGGCTGAGGATTTTTCCAATCAGAAAACAGGGACTTCATGACAAATGATGAGCATCTAGAGTAGATATTGTGAAAAAGGTGATTGTTATTCCTGGTAGACGCCTTCTGTGAATCAATAGTAAGGGTGAGTGTTATCCCATTTTAGAGAATATGCAAGTCATTCGTCAAGACCATCATACCCAAAATGATTACCATGGCATGTAGAGAATAAAGAGTTCTGTCTGGTTCTGATAAAATGACATTATGATAAAACCAAACAAGTGACAGCAATACATATCAACAAGAAGCTGCATGTTTATAACACGTAATGAGGTAAGAAAGATCATGGGGATGAATACAAAAGAATTCTCACCTTCCCAAAGCATCATAAGTTGCTGCAAGATTGCTATTCACTCCAAGGGTATCCGAGTGACATGAACCACATTCCTGCTCTAAAATCTCTCTTGCTTCCTCGAATAATTCAACTGCCTCTTCTATCCTGTACAGTTGCACACTGGCCAGTCCCATATGGTTCAACAAAATCCCAAAGAAGACTGATTTAGCATCCCCACTGGCCCGGAGCTTTTCTACAGCATTTTCAAAGGAACTTCGAGCCTCCCCATACTTTCCAACCTTGTAAAACATCAGCCCCAATTGTGCTTCAATTCCTGCAATCATGCTGTGTTGTCCTGGTGTGTCCTTCACCAACTTCATGGCCATGTGCAGGAGCTTCAAAGCCTCCCCGTGTTCATTTAAAGCTTCGTAGATGGCTGAGATTTCAGTCAAACCGCTAGCAATTTCCTCGGTAGCAGTTCCGGTCACTGGCTTTGAAAATATTCTCAGCGCATTGTCACAGTATGATTTGGACTCTCTTAGCTTGCCTGTTTTATAATACACATCTGCCAAGCGATTATAGACCAACGCAACAGCAGAGTGGTCATCTCCCCTTGTAGATTTAAAGACTGTTAGGGCTTTTTGGTAGGAAAAAATGGCTTCATCAAAGCGACAGAGCGACATATAAATATTGCCAATGCTAACATCAATAGCAGCTACTTCATTTTCCTGGCCGGCAGCAATCATCACCATACTAGCAAGTACAAGTTCTTCAAGAGCAGATTCATACTCCTCCTTCGCTTCATAAATAAGAGCCATAAGCCGGCGATCACCTGCCTCTTCAATTGATGCTGGTGCGTTATGCTCCCTGTGAATTTCAAGGCTCTGTCGGCATAGTTTTTCTGCCTCATCAAACCTCATTGCTTGGACATAAGCCTCGGCTAAATACCTGCATTTTCACTATCAAAACAAGTTTCACAGCAAGCATCTTATAATACTATAATTATAATTATAAGAAATATTAAATGAAAATGGTGTTTTACTGTTCCCAAGACTCAAACACACTACATACGTCAAGGAATGTAGCTGAGATTGTATTTTAAAATATTTTTTATTGAAAAATATATTAAAATAATATTTTATTTTATAACAATTATTTATGATATTAATATATATAAAAATAAAATTTTTAATTTTTTTAAAAAATATTTTTAAAACACGCGCCCAAAGTCCGGAAGATGCATGCCGTTGTTCATTTTTTTTATAAAAAAAAATGACTATTCCTGCCCCCGCGCCCCTGCTGCTGGCGCAAGCCCCCTTGATTTTTTTAATAAATTTCCTATAAATAAAACCATTAAGATGATATTTAAAATTATCCTTATTTAATTTTATAATAATATTAACAATTTGTGTAGGGTTATATAAATAATTTTATTTTTTTCACAATAAATGTTTTGCCCCTACACTAAAAAATAGTCTTTTCATAGGGTTTTATGATCTAGTCAATTTTTAAAAAACTAATTAAATTATTTCATTACCTTTGAAAACAAAATAAAAACAACTCTATCACATTTATTTTTTTTTGTTATTTTACATAGATCTTATTATTAATTTGAAGGTTACTCGAAGTTAATAATGTAATTGACCATATATTAAATTTTAATAAAAAATATGATGGCTTGTGTGAGTGTTCAACCCTCGTGTTCTTTGGGCAACACATATAAGGTTTGCCCGACAATCAAACATCGACTTCTGCAATAACATTTGAAAGTTTTTAGTGCCCCTTCCATGATAGGGTGGTGAGTGCACAAAACACGTTCCTAGTTTGATGTTGGCATCCATTTGTTCCTTTCTCTCTCTCTTTCTTGCTTGAATTCTGCACTTGTCCTTGCAATTTGTTTTTTATATATTTGATCTATGTTTTTTTTATTATTATTATTTTAATTTCAAATAATCTATTAAATCTTAAATGTTGTTGTATTCCACCTTCTACAATTTTTTAGTCTTTCGAATTTGATTCATTTTTTTTATTGTTATTTTTTATCTAGGACCTTTTTTAAAATTATTTTTTTGTTACAATTTTCATTCTAGTTGGGTTTTTTCTCTTGTCAAATTTGATAATTATTCAATTTTTTGCTATCATTTGCATAGACAAGTTTTTTTATTTTTTATTTTCCACAAATTCATCATTCAAAACTAAATTGATTCGAGTTAAGTTTTTATATTAAACCCGAGTTCAGGATTTCACGGTGAGTTTAAAGATTAGATTGAGTTTAGAAAAATTGCTTGGGTTTGCCTGGGCTTTTTTCTTTTTTAAAAATTATGTTTTCTTATTTTTTATTCCTTTATTATAGAGTTTTACTTTGTTATTTTTTACTAATTGTCTTCTATGAGATAGTCTCATGTTGATGTTGATGATAGAGTCATTAATTTTTTAAAGCTTAACAAGTTGACTTTTCATCTCTTTTTTTAAATTGATTTATTTCTATTTTAATTTTCAATATTTTATATATTAAAAATTAGTTTTTATACTTTTTTATCAGGTTATTTCAATTTTGTGCTCTTTATTATAAGAATAACAAATTAACCTGAATTGATTGATATTTTTATATTACTTTTTTCATTATTACATTTCAATAATAGATTGTTTAATGATTAAAATTTATAATTTTATTTAGTTTGCTTTTCAAAGCAATTATCCTAGTATCACAACCACGTGCATCTTGACAGGCATAATTGGGCTAGTATAGAGTTTTTTCAACTTTGTTTAGTTATATACTTTTTTTTTTTTTTTTTACTTTGTATTAAGTCATCATATTCTCATTTGATTTATTAGGAATTGTTTTTTGAATATTTTTTGGCTTTTTTTTATAAAATTATTCTAATCTTATGCTCATGATGGAGTTTTTTAGTTAACTTTATTTTATTGGTTTTTTTTGTTTGTTTTTTAAATTATTTTTCTCTTACTTTCCTTTTTCAACATTAGTTTTTTTTTTTTAAATACTAAGTATGGGCTTTAGTTAGGTTTTTTTTACTATTTTTTCATTGTTATATTTTTTTTATTTATATTATTTAAATTACCAATTGAACCAATAACTCGGAGCTTAGATTAATTTTTTTATGTTTTTTTTACATTGAAAAAACCACAAATCTAGTTTTAACTAAGATCCTATTTAATATTGTGATTATGGTTGTTTTTTAACGTAATTTTTATTTTAAAATATATCAAAATAATTTTTATTTTATTTTTTACATCAGCATATTAAAATTATTTGGAAATGTAAAAGTGTTGAAGCAAAGAAAAAAAAAATATCATCTTTTTCAAAAACAAACAAGCTCTAAATAAAAATATTTTTTTATACAATTTAAATCATTGAAATTCTTTTTTATTTTCATTTTAATAGTTTAAAAATAAATTTTAAAATGCAGGTACAAAAGAATATTTAATAACTACTGCAAGTAACAAATTTACTTTTATCTTTGAAATTGGATGGCTGGATTTTAATTGAATTAGGTGGTATTGAGCAGTGTGGCATATTTTATATAAATATATTAAAATAATTTTTTTATTTTTAAAAATAATATCTTTTACGTAACACATCAAAGCATACATAAAAAACTCAAACAAAAAAAATCAAATTTTTACCCAACAGCATTTCCAAACGCTACCATATTTTGGTGCGTTTCATAGGTGGACTTGTTAAAAAGTGGCCCATTTTGTCAGGGTATTATCATCCCAGCGTGCACTCATATGAATGATAGCGCAAGTTAGCAAACCACAATGAAAAGGACTAAAATGAGCAGAAAACTAAAAAGGGAGGATCCAAAGACCGTTCCTTACCTGCAAGACTCAGCAACTCTTGGATCCAAATCCCCGAGAGTCTCAATTTGGATCTTCAAACCGGACTCGTAAGACGATATGGATCGGTCCACCCGGCCCAGCATAGAATACGTGTCACCGAGCTGCATGAACCCGGAAAACTTCGCCATCGCATGATCCGACCCGCTTTTAAGATCCAAAGTTTCTATAGACCGTTCAAGAACCGGAATTGCGTTCTCCAATCGGCCCAGGCTGCAATAAATTGCAGCTTCCACTTGCAAGCTCATAGCCAGGTCCAGACCCGAACCAGAGGATTTCTCAAACGATATTGACGCTCGGGTCGCATAATCTAAGGCCTTGTTCTGGTTATCACCAGAAGCAACGGTGTCTATGGCAAGCTTTAATAAAAAAGGACCCAGATCCGGGTTATCAAGAGATGACTCATCTATGCGTTGTTCTTGCAGTGTCTTTTTGGAAGGTTTGATTTTTGGTTTGGAGAAGGAGGGTGATGGGGTTCGCTTTAGAAGCGGAGATGGAGTTTTACTTCCGTTTTTATGGATTTGATTGTCGTTTTGAGTTAAGGAAATGTGCAAAGGGGTGGCATTGGGTGTGGTTTTTGCAGAGGCTAGGCCCAACATAGTTACAATATAAAGCAAGAATCCACGTACAGTTTAGTTTCTACGGTTCAATGGAGAGATGAAAGTGGCTACGTCTTGATTCACATTGCATGATTTTGGATGAATTGAGAAGCAAAATTAATGGGTTTTTCTTTTCTGATACAAAGGGTTTATTTATTAACGGTGGTGGTGAATGATGGTGGCGGTGGTGGCGAATGATGGTGGCTTGGAAGAGAATTCTTATGATGAAGCAGTTCAACGAAAAAAGGGAGAAAACAAAGACCCAAAACCCATCTACTATACTACCACACGCTCTATAGGAACAGGATGCTTTGCTTCAATTTTCAGCGATCCCTGCTTCAGGGTAGTACCGGTCCTAGTTGTGTCTGCTTGTCAGTAAAAAGTAAAGAGCCCGTCTGTGCTCTTCAGTCTTTAAATTTAAATTCACGTGTTCGCCTCTTTTGTGTAACCACACGGTGACAGTAAATAGCACTCACTTTTATGTGTTGCCGTAAACGTTATCAACTACGTTTTGGTTTTCATTTTTTGTTTTTTAATAGAAACGGAATGATTTGGTTTTAAATTATTTTAGTGAGTTGTTTCAAGAATAAGAATATATATATTAAAAAAAAAAAGTTTAAATCCAAAATAAAATTATTTAAAATTATATAATTTAATTTAAAAATTTTACAATAAAATGATTTTTTTAACAAAATTATGAATATATATAATATTATAAGAATATCATCATCAATGTTACAAGATCATTATATTCATGTTTGCTCTAAAATTTTAATATAATATATATATATATATATATATATATATATATATATATATATCAAGAGACTCCTCGTAAAATTTCATCTCAATTTAACAGTCAGATTAAGAGATGTTATTAATATTGTAAAATTATTTACTATTAAAAAAATACTATTTGGGTAATACAAAATGGGTAGAACAAAACCGAAACATTCTAGCTAAAATTTAAGCGGAATTTATGGAACGAGCTAAAATTTTAAGCAAAGTAAAAATTGTTATGCTTTTATCTTGTTTTTTTAATTTGTACAAAATGTTTTGGCTATTTTAGCCGAAACAAAATAAAATTAATAACATTGGTTTTTGTGTGTTTCTAGAAAGGAAAAAAAAACATTTTTCTTTGTTTTATTTTTTTTATTAATATTCTCTTTAATATATATTTATTTTTATTTAATTATTTCATTTTCACTTCACAAATTATGGATTTGGCTTGTTAATACACTTGATTATGATTATAGTTTTTTAAAAAATATTTTCAATATTAGGTTAATTAGTAATTAAACTCATTATCCATTTTTTTTATTATGGATTTGGCTTGTTAATACACTTGATTATGATTATAGTTTTTTAAATTATTTTTTAATATTAGGTTAAGTAGTAATTAAACTCATTATCCATTATTTTTTTTATTATTATGTTATTATGATCTTATAATCCAATAATAGTGTTTAACATGTTAAACCGAGTTTGACTCAAGTTGGTTTTTGTGTTTTTTTTAATTGAAATTTTCCCATTTTATCTTTTAAAAAAAATACTAGTTTTTTTATGTGTTTTTTTTTATTATCTTTTTACTTTTATAATTATTTATGTTTTTTCTATTAAATTATTATAATCTAATGACTTAAATTCCAAGTTTGATGACTTAACTTGGGTTGACTTGCCTTTATTCATAGATTTATATGTTTGTCACGTTAACAAAAAAAAAAAAAAATTACCCAATTCTATCCTTTTGAATTTATGGGCTAAAAATTAACCCAATTCTTTGTTTGCAAAAAAAACCCACAAGTTTTCGTTATCACTTTTTTGTTTTAATTTTACCTATTTGCCATTACCAATTTTTATATCACTGGATTAAAATAAAACTAATTTTTTTGACTTTGTTTAGTTTATAACTCAAATCATAAGTTTTTTAAATTATTTTACATGGAGAAAAAAAGAAGAAGTACGGCATAACTACGGTACACAACCAGTGATTTTTAAATTGGGTTTATATATTTTGAATTGAAAAAAAGTTAAAAAGGAAGAATTAGTTACTGGCCAAAATATCTTTGTGATGTTAGAGGGTTGTTCTAGGATTACGATAACTATAACACTTATGAGAGGAGGGTGAATTAAGTATATAATTAATATTGACAAATAACATAATTCAAATGTACAAATAATCAATAATATAATTAAAATATCTAAAATAACTAGGTAAGAAAGAGAATTTATAAATTTAATTTTTTAACGTAGTTTAACAAGTCTATATCCATACCTAAAAAACCTCTTACTTGTTCAAGTTGTAGAGTATAATATCCACTTAATAAATTTATACTGGGATCTTTGCACCACTTTAATATTTAATAAATTCACACTAAGAGTTTCTACTTAATTCTCAAAGGTTTATAAAAATAATTTTATTATCATAATTAACTATCTTGATAGAATAAATAATATAATTAGAAGCTCTAATATTTATACATCTGACAAGATAACATTTAAAAATTTTGAACGTGTTTAAGTGTAGTGAAAATAAAATTCAATATTTTTATGTTAAATTATGAAAGTTTAACAGCATCAATTAGAGTATAATCGAGAATTGATTAATTTATAGTGTTTTTCCATGTATAATAGCAAGCTTGTATATTATATAAATTTGGATTCCTTTCCTAATTTTACAATTAGAGAAACTATATATATATATTTATAACAAAAATTAGTAGTTTATAGCCCATAGTCTCGCTAATGACTAAAATGGCTGACCATTTCAAATTGGTTATTTAAATAAGAACTTAAAACAATTAAAGTGAATATATGTGAGAATTAAAATAAAATAAAAAAATGTATTTATTTAGTAAACTTCTTTTTCTTCATTAATTTGAATCTTTTTTCTTATATTGATGAAAATATATCTTTTTATTCAAAGCATGGTATTTCAAGTAAAAACATATCTGTAAAGTAATTTTCAATCAAAAAATAAAAAATAACTAATTAAAGAAAATTAAATAATAAATTGAAATTATAAAAAATTATATTTTGTAATAATTGAATATTAATGAGAAAATTTGTTGTAAACTTGTGCATATTAGTTTCATATATAATTATTCAAAGAATGACAAATAATGCATTAAAAGCTACAATAATATCTTAAAAACATGGCATAAATGAGTATTTTCCTAAATATCTTTGCAAATAATACATTTCTAAACACTTTTTACATTCTATTTTGTGACCTTTTCAATATAGTGATTCAACAACACATAATAATTAATTAATAAAAATTAGTGAAATCTAATATATATCTCTTTTGATCACCAACCAAAACCACAAGAAATTATTGGGTTTTGATACGAACTAACGCAAATAGAAGTGAAGAATAAAAAAATTTGTTACAAATTAAATCCCTCAAATATTAAAACCATTTAAGTTATCAAGAGACACCTAGAATATTTAATTTCATTTATTCAAGTCTTATTTCTGGAAAAAAAAAAACTATAGCAAAAACTAGATAAAACTAGTAAATTGAATAGGAAAAACAAACTAGTAAAACTAATCCCTTTAACTAAAAAAAAACTAGAAAAACATAATAAAAATAAAAATATTAAAATAAAATAAAACTAACAAAAAAAATTCATTTTCCCTAGAAAAGCTCATGTATCACTAACAATGTGAATCCACATAACTTTTAACGTTTCCTTGTAATGTCCGCTGCCTTTTCAACTTGTTTTTGTGTGGATTGATGCATATAATTCACTTATTGAAAACTTGATTTTGAGAGCTTCTTTTAAGGGGCTATTTGAGAAATTATTTTATTTTTTTTAGAAAAAATTGATTTTTTTAAATTTTTTGCTTCAAATTAATTTTTTTGTGTTCTCATATTATTTTTATTTTGATTTATTGATGTAAAAAATATTTTTAAAAATAAAAAATATATTTCTAAATAAAAATTCTTTAAAAAACAATATCAACCACTTTCTTAAACACGCTCTTAGTCTTTTTTTTTAAATTAAATGTTATATGTTTAAGCATCATAGAAAGTAACATCTCAAATCATAGATTTTTTTTGGGTCTTTTTTCATTTTTTTCCCCCCAAAAAATATTAATAATAACAAGGAATTTAACATATCAAGATTTATTTTTAAAAAATTAAAAGGTATAATTTTAATATATTTTAAAATAAAATATAACTTTTACGGACCTACTAACAATTTTTTAATTTAATATATTTTTGAAAAGCTTCACCTGTGAGAATGTGTGGTATAAAAAACTGCAGGAAAATTCGAAGCCATATAGCCCACCTGACTGAAGCACGCCAGCATCAACAAGCATTCCACATCTCCCGCCTCAAAATCAAAGCATCATTTTTCCTAAGACACCCCTACTTATATGCCGTAATATCTAACCTATCCTCTTCCACAATTATTACTCAATAATGCGAAATCCTCAATGGCCTATTTGTAATATATACAAAAAACAAGCCTTGGAATGGTGATCGTTCCTCTTATTGAATTCTCCATCTAACCGCCAAAAACAAAACAGTACAAGTCTTCCCGTTCACCTGAGGTCACCTCTCACATGCCATCCAAGAACTCCCTCTAATCTCTATAAATATACTCACCCAGTCCTCCCTCTCTCCTCTCGGTGGCGTGATCGAATTTTCCACATTTTATCTCTCTAGACCGTTACATTTTCTCTCTCTCTCTACCTAGCAATCACCAAAGCACTGTGGAGGAAGGTCTCTCTTCTCTTTCTTGTGCTTTTCTCTCTGTACAACACATTAATTCTCTCTGATTTCTTCTGATCCTTTAATTTCTTTTTTAATAGAATGTCTACCACATTGAGAGATCTTCTGGTCGCCGAGAGGGAAAGCGAGGCTTCTTCCCTTTCCGGAGATATATCTGATAAAGAAGATTCGACAACGACTTCGCCGCTTTTCTCGTCCGAGGAAGAGCAATCACCAGAAAACTTGAAGAAAGACACTGCACCTACAGCTTTTTTACTGGACCTTAAACTGAACGAGAATCTTGACAAAGAAGAATTGACGAAATCATCGGAGTTTATAACTCTTGAGCCTGCAACGATTGTTGATAACTCTTTTGAAGAAAACGATCCTTCGTATTCTTCAGTGAAGGAAGTTCTTAAAACGGCAGAGGAATCTCCATTTTCTAGTGAACTAAAATGTAAAAAATTAAGCAAGATTTCTTCAGATTTAAAAATCGAGTTAGTAACTCTAACTGATTTGACTAAGGAGCCTTCAAATTCTTTGGAAAAAGTAATTGCTAAGTCTGTTGAGAATTGTGAAGCGAAAGGAGAGGCAACTGTGTCAGAGGAGTCGACTGTGATTACTTCGCGGGAGGTGGTGGGAGGTCGGACTACGGAGAAGGATGAAGCGACGGTGACTGAGCATATCAATGAGTGTGTATCTGATAACGCCAAGTCAACGGCGTTAACGTTAAAACCGTGTCCTAGCGTGGGTGTGAAGTTAGACGTCTTGGATTTGAACATATTTCAAAGATTGAACGGTGGAGGGCTTCTGCTGAGTCCAGAAAGTTGCACGATGGTGGATGAAGCATGGGAGAGGCTGAGCAAGTCATACGTGTACTTTAAAGGAAAGCCTGTTGGGACTCTAGCCGCTATGGATACTAGTGCTGATGCGTTGAATTACAACCAGGTATCTAATTCATTTTTTTTGTGATTTTGAAGTACTGGTATTGTGTTTTCAATTTTTTCCATATCCATTTCATACTGTTTCTGTTATTTGAGAAAACATTGAAATGCCTTTTCTATTTTCAGAGTACATAATATTACAGTGAGTGATTTTAAAGCATTGGTTCTTGTGAATTCTTGATTCCATTCTCTCTATGTAATTTTGTGATATATGAACACTATTCTATTTGGTTCTCTCCTGAATTCTTCTGGCAATTGCACGGTGTGATCTTCACTTCAGCTATGTGTGTGTCTAAGGTTGGTATGTATAGAGAAAATAATTCATTATTTCTTTATCTCAGAGTTTTAATCCCTAGCTCCATGGCTGTACTTGTGCACTTTGACATTTCTTGAATTTAACATGAACGGCGTACTAGGTATCAGGGGGGGGGTGGCTTGCAAATAAGATGAACTCTAATTTTCAATGTAGTCCTTTGCGAATGTAAAAATGTAATGACTTAATTACGTTGCTTTAGTGTCTTGACTGCAATTGGAATTTCTCTGTCTTTAACTATGTGGAATTAGTCTTTAATTTTTTGAGATTCCTCCATAGATTTTTATAATTAGTTAGAGAAATTGACAACACATTTTGCACAAATCAACTTCGGAGGCTTAGCGTGTGCCACTCATACTCTTCTTGATTTAGGTGCAATGGTTTCCCATTAAACTTTTATTCTTCGGTTGCTGATCTAAGAATGCCCTGGTATTTCAGAAATGTTAAATGAAAGGGTGTTTTAACTTGTGACTTACTTAGCAGCAGAATCTGATCAGAAAATTCCAGAAAATTTTTGCTAGTATGAAGTCTGCTTATTTAGAATACTTTGCAGAGTGATTGAAGTTCCAGAAGGATAGAAAGTTCGATCTGTGTATTGTGTACTAAATGTATCAATTGGATTCCCTGAAGACTCCTCAGGTTCAAATCCATCTTTAATGCTGTCTAGATAAATGGCCCTCTGATCATAGTGCACATAACGTGGAAAATAGCAAGTTGTTGATATTGCAGCTTTCCAAATATGTTTGAAATTGCTTCTCATCTGACCTCTTATTGATGAGCCACCCACTCTGCACTTTTGAAAGATAATTTCATTTCCTTCGATACGGAACTCGGTGCTTGCAATGTGCCTTGTTCAGTTTTCTAATCTAATAGGAACTTCCATACCATTACTTTGGATTATTTCAGGTCATAGTGCAAATGCTATAAAGCTGTGATGCTTATATCATGTAACTTTAATTGTTCCAGACTGCCCCCTGCTGCTTCTTTTCTTTTCAGTGATTTTTAGTTTTATTTCCCCTCATTTTACTTTCAGGTTTTTGTGAGAGATTTTGTTCCTAGCGGCTTAGCATGTCTAATGAAGGAGCCTCCAGAACCTGAAATCGTGAGGAATTTTCTGCTGAAGACCCTCCACCTCCAGGGTTTAGAAAAAAGGGTTGATAACTTCACTCTTGGAGAAGGTGTCTTGCCTGCAAGTTTTAAGGTCCTCTATGATTCTGATCAGGAAAAGGAAACCTTGCTTGTGGATTTTGGTGCCAGTGCAATCGGCAGAGTGGCACCTGTTGATTCAGGTTTCTGGTGGATAATTCTTCTTAGGTCCTATATCAAACGCACTCGTGATTATGCCCTATTAGATCGCCCGGAGGTGCAGAAAGGAATGAAGCTGATACTTAAACTTTGTCTTTCGGATGGATTTGACACTTTCCCAACACTTTTATGTGCAGATGGGTGTAGCATGATTGACCGGAGGATGGTGAGTTTTCTCTTCATCATCATCCACAATCTTGATAAAATATGGGAAACTATACATCATTCCAACTAGATAATTCTGAACACAATTCTAGAGTACTACTGATCTGTTCATTGAGTCATTCACTTTAAGCCAACGTAAATTTAGGTTTCCCCTATAACTTCCCTCCCTTCTCAGTGAAATTTATACAGAGAGCTTTCAGTTGAAATTAAAATAACAGCCCATTCAGTTCATTATCTTTTTTATTTTTTATTTTTTTGGAAAGCACGACTATGATAGTAATGGACATTCTGGCTGGCAACTAGCATCAATGAAGAGGTTCCGAATGGAGATTATTGAAGTTGGTGTCCGTGTGCATTCTAATCTTGGTTGCCAGACTGTCTGGAAAATTAAATAGTAATTGCTTCATGAAATGTAATTTGTAGTTTAACTTCTATTTGTTTTTGGAGCAGGGAATATACGGGTATCCAATTGAAATACAGGCACTTTTCTATTTCGCACTAAGGTGTGCAAAGCAGATGTTAAAACCAGAGCGCGATGGCAAGGAATTTATTGAGCGAATTGAGAAGCGCATTACAGCTCTCAGCTACCACATTCAGACATACTATTGGCTGGATTTCACGCAGCTAAATAACATATACCGCTACAAAACGGAGGAGTACTCCCACACTGCTGTCAATAAATTCAATGTCATCCCAGAGTCCATTCCAGATTGGGTTTTTGATTTTATGCCTTTGCGAGGAGGTTACCTGATAGGCAATGTCAGCCCAGCTCGCATGGATTTTCGTTGGTTCTTGGTTGGGAACTGCATTGCCATTTTGAGCTCCCTGGTTACACCTGCACAGGCGACAGCCATTATGGATTTGGTCGAGGAGCGGTGGGAAGACTTGATTGGAGAGATGCCTTTGAAGATCACATATCCAGCACTGGAGGGACATGAATGGCGGATAGTCACTGGGTTTGATCCTAAAAACACAAGGTGGAGTTACCACAATGGCGGATCATGGCCAGGTGAGTTTCATAGCCTCCATGCATGACAATGCATGGGCATATTAATCACGCGAACTTCAACGTGAACAAAAACAAATATCTGTTCTTAAATTTATTTTTTTTTGGTCTGCAACAAAGTTTAAACCGTGCTTTTGACTTGCTGAACTGTGCTCTTCGTAGTGCTTCTATGGTTACTTTCAGCAGCGTGCATTAAGGTTGGAAGGCCACAGATTGCAAAACGAGCAATAGAGCTGGCGGAGCAGCGGATGTCGAAAGATGGGTGGCCAGAGTATTATGATGGTAAGACTGGAAGATATGTTGGGAAGCAAGCAAGGAAATATCAGACCTGGAGTATTGCTGGCTATTTGGTTGCTAAAATGATGGTAGAAAATCCTTCCAATCTTCTACTGATATCTCTTGAAGAGGACAAGAAAATTGCCAAGTCAAGGATCGTCCGCTCTAACTCATCTTCCTTTTAGATACATACCTCCACTTCTTTAGAATGATGGCAAAAAGAAATCCAGTTATTTTGCGGTGATTGATTGCTACAATCCTGTGAGATATGATGGCTACATCCTATTATTTTCAGACTGTAATCACTTAGGACTTGTGGATTTGGATGATAATCAATTTAGGCAAGTCCATCAGGAACGCCATCGGTGTAGCCAAAGTCAAAATTTTGAAATTTTGGTTTTTTTTTGTTAAATATCTGTCTCCAACACAAAGAGCAAAATGAAGAGCCAAAATGGCTTCTTCATCTTCGAGAGCCATTCCTACATGTGTATCCTGCAGAGGAAAAAAAAATGACCGTTGAAATCTTACCGTTATTGCTATTGTACAAATTAAAACACACAACAACCAGTCAACATAGGCAATCCAAACAAGAAAACAACACAACCGAGCAAAATGGAGGGGGGCAACGAAGAAGAGGAGGAGGAGGAAAATAGGAGAAATGGGTGTGGGGACGGCTGGAGGAGAGTGAACGGCTGTGTGGGGGGCGGCTGGGGAGGAGTGGACAATGGGTGGTATAGCGGCTGGGGTGGGGGGCGGCCAGAAGAGAAAAAGATAGGGTTTTTTAAGGTTTGAAATGCAAATGAAAGAGATAGACGGGTGAGTGGAAGATAGGGCTTTTTAAGATTGAATTAAAAATGAAATAGATAAACGGGTGAGTGGGGTTTTTATAGTAAGTATTATTATATAATAATAATTATTAATTATAATAATAATTATTAATTATTATTATTAATAATAATTATTATAATAATAGTTAATTATTAATTATAATAATAATTAATTGTTATTATTATTATTATTATTAATTATTATAATAATAGTTAACATAAAAAAAATAAGTGTATTACTTTGTAATTAATTTGATTGAATTATTTGTAATGGAATATATTTTAATTAATTATGTTTGAACTTATTGATAATAATATTTAGTAAAAATAATAAATAATAATAGTTAGGAAAAAAATTACGAATATTAATAATATTTAGTGAAATTAATAATTATGCGAAATTGATAAATTACGAATTTTTTGATCAATTAGTTTAATTACATGTTTTAAATTTATTGTTAGATATAAAAACTGTGTAAATTTTGTGTATTGAACTGTTGTGGAGGTAATTAATAATAATAATTAGGAAACAAATTACGAATATTAACAATATTTAGTGAAAATAATAATTATGCAAAATTGATAAATTACGAATTTTTTGATAAATTAGTTTAATTACATGTTTTAAATTTATTGTTAGATATAAAAACTATGTAAAAAATAATTTTATGAGTAAATTCATTTTTTTATTAAAAAAATAATTTTATTGTTGCCGGGTTTCTCAAAAATAATTATTTAATTTATTCATATTAATTGTATAATGAATTATATAATTATACTATATACATAATACTTGAATTTTATTTAAAATAAAATTAAAATAAATGATTATTAAAAATAACTCTTACTATTAGAGACCACATTAATTCAAAATCCATTTATATACCATTTAAAGAATTATTTTTATCATTTAACTCTTAAAAATAATTTTCGTTGGACTTGCCCTTTCACAGCACGGCAATGACTTGAACTCAATGGTCACTGTTTGTATATTTGGTTTATGCAATGCAAGATCTCCGTGGAATTGGATGGTAATCAACTTATATCTGATTTAGATGGCGCAGCGATGACTCCAATTCTCATGTTCAATGTTCCATCTTGCTTAATGTAAAGGTGGGATTGAGCAGGCAGTCCCGACCAAGAAGTTTGAATTGATGTTGCTTTGCATATCGTACAAGGATAAGTTGTGTCCGGACCCCGGTCAGCACCGAGGGGGTACTATTAACACAAACTAGTAATATAGGGTATAGGGCTGGGAAAACATTGTTCGCACATGGTGAAAATAATGTTCAAAAATCTTAATAATTGCTATTACTATTAGAAATTTTTTCACAAGATATATTAGCTATTACTAAATTAATCGAGGCAAATAAGTATTTTTACATTTCAAGAAATGGTCATGATAACTTTAAAATCCAAAATTATAAAACAAGAAGCTTTTTAGTATTTTTAAATAATTTTTTCATTAATATCCTTTCAAGTAAGAGGTAATTTGACATTTGAATAAATATAAAAAAAAACACTATAAAATGACTAAAATGCTTTTTGAACCTCACAAAATTCTAATTGATCACAAAGAGCTTTTTTTTTTCTTTTCATGATATTGATATATATATATATATATATATATATATATATATATATATATATATATATATATATATATATATATTATTTTTTATGAGTTTACTATATATATTTTTAATATATATAAATATATTTTATATATATTTATCTTTTTATATTAAAAAAACTAACTAGTTAGTCACTAAGATCATACAAATTTTCTATGTTCGTTCTTGTATTAATACTACGAGATTCATAAATTCAAATTTATTTAAGTAGCCTGAGTAAATGAAGCGCGCATTAAGGATTGATTGAGAGCACCATTAACATTTTTGTTAACTGGCCATGAGAGCACCATTAACAATAAAATATAAATAGTGAAAATATCTTCAATAACTAAAAAATATAAATAAATTTTTGATTTTTTTATTTATAAAAAAATATAATTAAAGATCCATTGCTAAGTTACCATCATTATCATGACTATAATAACTAAATTTATTATCATCATTACTTTCAAAACAATTAAAATTATTATGAAGAATAAAAAAATATATTTTTATAAAAAAATAAGCAAGAAAACAATAAAACAAAAACAATCATGAAAATTATTATTTTTATTGAACAAACAATGAAATCATAAGAGTATCTCAAAAATTAAAAAAAAATTAATAAAAGAACAAGCAAAAAAAAGAAAATACTAAAATAAATATTATGAGCATAAAAAATCTTATGACCTGAAAAACAAATAAAAATAATAGAAAACACTAAAAAAGGAACAAAGGAAAAAATAAAGAAACATTGATTTTAAAATGATTACCAGCATAAATTAAAATTTTAGAATTGAACCGAATAAAAATAAAATGACAAAAATAAAAAATAAAAACTAAAAGCATAGATGCATAAATATGGATAAAAAAAAACATTGTCAAAGAAAAATAAAAAAAAAACCAAAGGAATGAATATAAAATTAAAAGATTAAGTGACAAAATGAAATACAAAATATATAATCAATTTCATTTAAAGGACAAAATTGTAACAAATCAAAACCTTGAGATAAAAAAAATAAAAAGAAAAAAATCAATGTTATTGTTTAAAAAAATTAAAAGAATAAAAACCGAAATGAAATGTATCATATATGACCAATTTCATTCGGAAGATAAAATTAAAATAAATTAAAACCTATGGACCAAAACAATAAAGGAGCAAAAAATAAACAAAAAATCAAAAGATTAAGGACTAAAATAAAACATACTATATATGATCAATTTTAATTGAAGAGCATAATTAAAAATAATCAAGATTTCCATTGAACAAATTAGTAAGAAAAATAAAATCAAAAGAATAGAGACTGAAATAAAACAATAAAAAATAAAGGACCATCATGGATTTTTTGATTTTAAGAGAGAGAAAACGGGGGAAAGAAAAACTGTTCACCAGCGATCCCACGTCTACCTTCACATGGCACGTGCCTTACCGGGAGGAAAAGGACATGATGGCGAACCAAATGACATAATGTGATTAGACATCTTACACCACCTACAGACGCTACATGAGTCATCTAAGAGACATGTGCACATGAAAAATCGATTGCTCATCATTACGACACACCTGTAGTGAATTAAAAAAAAAACAAAATTACCATTAACCATAATCCTAACGACAACCATGAAAAACTCAGGCATGAAAGTACCACCATGCCCCCAACTACAGACCTTTGTTTTTGTCTTTTTAGAGTATATTAGTGATTGTATTGTGCACAAATATTGAAAAGACCATGGCACCCCTGATATTGAGGGTTAAGTTTTGACGATTTTAGGGGCAAAATAGTAATTTCACTATTAAAATTCATAATTAACATATACAGTGAAACCTCGATTTGTTATATATATATATATATATATATATATATATATATATATATAACAAAAAGGGTATCGAGGTGCTGTTTTTGCATTTCAAGGAAATAAAAAAAATAAAATGACTCATATTATAATAATAATTGATTTTATTTCAATAAGATGATAAGAAACTATCAGTGATAGTAAATGAATAATAAATTGTGTTTTTTCTTTCAAAATGAATAGATAACTTGGGGGGATACATTTTAAAGTATGTAATTAGATTAAAAAAAAAAAGTTGGTTAGAGTGAACTTAAGATTGGGTTATAACATATGTAACCTAAATAATAAAAAGTGAGACAACTTGCAAAATTTATGGTCTATATAATAAGATTGAAATAACCCAACCTAACCTTGATATAAGGGCTAAGAAAAAAATAAAAATTAAATTGAAAAAATATTATAAATGAGAAATTAGGATTGGTGGTTAAATTTAAAATAAATAAAACTTTAACAAAAGGACCAAATAAAAACCAAAATGATAAGGGTTGAATTTCAGATACTAAGAACAAAAAGACCAAATTGTATTTTTAGGTAGGAGAGAAAAAAGAAATAAAAGAAAGGTTGATTAACGAGTAACTGTCAAACATTCATCTATACACGTCGTCTTATAAGGAAGAAAAAACAACAAAACATCCAACAACATAATGAAATGATATTTTATGCCACTATGAGACGTTGTTTACGCAACTTAAATGTATGAGTGCCTCCCACATATAAGTATTATTTAATTAATACAAAAAATATATTTTTTCCCTTGATTAACCATTAATTACCAAAAAAGCAATGTAAAATACTCTACGTTTTAATTTCTTTAACCTTAAAAGCAAACTTGTTAATTAATTGTACATCAACAAACAAAAAGAGTTATTTACCCCTCCTCACAAGTTTATAATATTTTATTTTTAGGGTAATTATGCCATTTAAATATACAAAAAAATAAAAAAGACAACTACACCTCCAAATAATTTTTTAATGACTAATTTGCTATGCAAGAAGACCAAAATACTCTTAGAATAATGACATGTGGAATTTTTCAGCAAGGACAGAATCACCATTACAATCTTGGGGTATTTTGGCTTTAAAAACTAATTTCTCAACTCATTTTAGCCCAAAAATACATTGAAAATATTATTAGAAAATTCAAAAACTTAAAACACTTTTAAATTTAAAAGCACAATCAAACCAAAATATTTTCTCTCCACACCAATCTATTTTTTTTAGGCAAGATAAAGGTCTAGAAACACTTTAACAAACTTCTCTTGTTATGTAAAACCCATTAAAATCAAGATCAAACTCTTTCGTTATCATAATAAAATCAAGATCAACTTGTGACATTTCTTTTTTTTATTGTTTTCTAGTGAATTTTTTTGTTCTCTTCAAACCTAGATATTAAAAATAAAACATTATGAACTTTTAGACTAAAATTAAAATTAAAAAAACTAAAAATATTATAGAAGAAAAAAGAAAATTTGACGGATCAAAAAAGAATTTCTTATGGATTTGAGATTACCAGTGTTCTTACTTTTACATATTAGTTCTCTTTTAATGAATTTTATCCTTGGTTATCAATTTCTAAAAAATCATTAATTAATTTTATCAGATAAAAATGCATTTTTATTTATTGAGGACAAAGATGCAAAAAAATGAAAATATAATTTACAATAGTAAAAGACTTAAATGTTTTATATATTTTATAATATGAGTTAAGATCTATTTAAATAGTTTGTTTTACATTAACTTATACTTCATCAATACATGATAAGAAACTAAATTTAAGTTCGGGTGTACATACTAATGTATATAATAATATTGTTAATAAAAAGTATACAATATATTTAGAATTATTTCAATGTCAATGATTTTCTTAAAATTATTGAGTTAACTTTTGGATAAGATTTCAAGTTAGTTTATAATTACTTTGTCGATAAAATTTCAACTTATTAATAACACAAGAAAAGAAGCCATCATTGTCATGGATATGTTTTTTAGTATTGTAATTTATATATATATATATATATATATATATATATATATATATATATATATATATATATATACTTATTAATCTATTTGATTAAATATAAACATTATCTTTATGTTTTTAAATTAAGAAAAAATATATTGCCAAAAACATATCAATAATATTAGCAACCTCTTCTATCTTATAAATTAACAAAGTAAGACGGGTTAGTAATCTAACCATTTATAATTTTTTGATTAACATTGACATAATTCTAATTGTAGGCATATTGTATAAATTTTCTTAAAACGACTACTATATACCCGACGTCAATATTAATTTGTAACACTACCCCCATCTCTAATTTTTTTTTTCATATTATATATATATATATATATATATATATATATATATATATATATAAAATACTAATTAAATAAAATGATAAATTAATATTTCTAGTAAAAAAAATTAAATACATGCAGATATTTTACTCTAGATATCCTTTTCATTTTATGAATTTTCATTTATTTATCTTAGAGGTTATATATAGATGCTAAGAATAAAAAATATTTTTTTTATAAATGCGTCATTCAAAAACAGCTTATTTGCAAAAACGAATAAGAGGAAATAATTTCAATATAACTTATAATAATCTTTCAAAGTATTATGAAATTAAAGAAAATAATTAAAAATATTAATTACTACTATTTTTTTAAACTACATTAAATAATTAAAAAAATAAGTCAATGAATATCAATTAGTATTTAAGTAAAAAAATTAATGAAAAAAAAATAAAGATGGTCACTCACTTAGCCATCTTCATAGACTTCTATCTATTTTTTTTTATACGGTTAAAGGACAATACCATCTTCATTGAACTCTTCTAGTAAAGATGAATCCATTGACAATAAGATCAATTTTTTTATGGTTAGAATATGGTTAATCAAAGACTTTCCCTCCCCCAATATTTTTCGATGATTTTCTGTCCCCTCGCTCTCAACCTCTAAGAATTGAAATGTGAAGAAAATAAATTTTAGGACTAAAATGTAAAAAGTTAAAACAAAAAAGAACTAATTAGTATAGAAATTGAAACTTAAAAGAATAAATTAAAATTTTTCATGCTAAAAAAGAGAAAATGGCTTTTATTTTTTTGTGCTAAACTTGGTCATTATGTTTCAATTTCTTGTATCTATAACATTAGATTATATTTTGTAACATCAATATTTGATATATTGTTAAAATATTCTTCAATACTTAAGAGTATGTAAAATGAAAAATAGTAACATATAAAACTATTATAATATGATATATCATGATGAAAGTGAAAAAATAGTTTAATAACTTAGATGAGAAATAAATCACTATACACGTAAAATGAATATCCTAGCTGTTTAAGTTTTTTTTTTTTTTTTTTGTGTGATAATTTATAATTTTAATGTAAGTTCAAAACAAGCAAGGGCCTAACCATCTTCAAACATAAAAGTAGGTGTAATACCACACTTGAATGATAAGACTCTCATTTTCATTGACCAACATCATTCATCAACATAATCCTTAAAATTTAGATTTTCATTACCCCCATCAACCTCCTAGTTGTATTTCAACCAAAGAGTGATACACGAGCCAAATCAATTTCTTTTGGATAGTGCATATTCCCTCTCATAACTTATTAGGCTTTTTATGTAAGTTTATAATTTTATATATGTTAAAAATTATACCATACCTTTCATTTTTGTAATTGTAGTATCTATATCAGTTTATGTATATAGTCTTGAAATTAATAATTAAATAAATCTTTAGTGATCCAAAAAAGACTCAAATTACTTATACAATAGTTCTTTTATAGTGAAAAACATGCATTAACATTTTATCATTCTTGCAAATGACATGATGTTATCTTATGTAATATCATTATGTTTTCTATCATCTTATATTGTGGAACCTGATAAAAAAAACTCTCAATTAAAGAGAAAGTTAAATCATATTGCTAAAGCACTGTTCATCCACATTTATTTAAATGTGGATTGAAACAATTCTTTTTAATTGTTTGGCACACTTTGTTTTCATCTTTTTGCAGGTAGATGAGTATTGCTATTTATTTTTTGGGAAGCGGTTGATTAACACCATTTCCCCTGTTTTTTGCTTGCCTTTCAATAGGTTAATGGGAATTATTATCTTTTGCTGGGGTAGCAATTAATTAGCATACTCTTTCATTGCAAAATCATCTATCGATGTTCATGATAATCTCACAACTCAAATAATGCTTTATTGTAGCTGTTAATTAATGCTCTATTGCTTTCATGGTTCAATAGTTGTTTGATATGTTCATTGTCGTTGATTATATTTTGGGATAATAGTTAATTAATGGATGTCTTGGGATAACAATTCAAATATGCATAAATTGGGTAGTTCATTAATGCATATTTTCATGCTCCCATTCAAGGAATTGAGCTGTGAAAAATCAAAACATCCCCTTGTATGATGCTCATATGAAAAATGTATTGAGGATGAATTTAGCAACAGAGTTAAAAATATCCTCTGCATTGTTTCCTTCTTTTACACGCATTTGTTAGGGAAACCATGAGAGGAATGAGGCATCTTTTTTTGGTGTTGTTTAGTGATGAAACCAACGATGCATTGCCTTGGATAGGAGGATTGCTGTTGTGTACTTCGTTGCTTCAAATAAGCTTTAGATAGGGAGGAAGGCTAAAAGGAACACAAGTAACCCGTTGTCATGATATTTGGCCAGACAAGAAAGAATGTGCCCTTTCATCTTTTTCTTTCATCCATTGCCTAGCCATTAGAGTTCTTGTTCCATCTATTCCTTTCATTTAAACAAGCAATTCCCACCTTCTTTATTTGTTATCCTATCGATTTTGGTGTTTGATCTTTATTTAGTTTGGGCGTGAGCGTTCAGGTTTGGTCTGTTGTGTTTACTTTGTTGCCTTTTTTTTTTTTTTTGCTTTGATTTTTTTTATATCAATTCTGTAGTGTGTTCTATTATGCAGATGTTCTTCAGCTTTGGGTGATGTGGAGGGATTTTATGATTTTCACAGGTTTTTTTCTTCTTCTAAAATCAGAGTTCAATTTGTAACTAACTTTGTTTTTATCCGAGGAGACTAGTTACTTGCCAACTATCGACCCTATCACTTTTCATATAGGCATTACCAAACCTAGTGTAGGATTCACTGATTGCACTGAAGCAGAGCACCTAATTTTAGGGAAATCCCTTTATTTGATTAAACTAAGTGTTAGGTTAGTCAATCCTACTCACCATGTTGACAACTTTATTATAGGAATGGAGACCTCAATAAAGCTTAGGCAACCTGATCAAAGCAAAGTTGTCAATACTGTTTCGATTGGTATTTTATTTTTTTAATTGGAATAAAATGGTTTGATTTTGAAGCATTTCGATGTGTTATTTCAGGGTTGTACTGTTTATATATATATATATTAATTCAAAAAAAAAATACTTCAAATCCAAAATAAAATTATTTATAATTAGGCAATTTAATATAAAAAAGACACAGTAAAATGATTTTTATGAATAAAATTATGAACATGTAAAATATTACTGAAATGTCATCATTAATCTCGCAAGGTCATTATATTTTTTGATTGCTCTAAAATTTCAATATAATATAAATATAATATATATAAATATGTCAAGAAACTTCTCATAAATTTTCATCTTAATCTAACGGTTGAATTAAGAGAAATGATTGATTTTATAAAATTATTCATTATTTATAAAAATATTATTTGGCTAAAATAGAACAGAAGAATCGAAATTAGTATGTTTCAGATGATATTGGGTTAAAAATTCAGAATAAACTATAATTTAAATGAGATAAAAATAAAATTATTTTATTTTATTTTTTTAATTGATATAAAATATTTTACCTGTTTCGTTTGAAACAAAATGGAATAAATAAATATTGAACAAAAAGAAAGATGCACGGCCTACTAAGTGCAAATAAATAAATGCAACACAGCAAAATGCCTCTCCTGCATCAGACCCCCCCTCGTGTAATGATTGTATAAATCATACATGTAGATGGGCCCTCTATTGTGACTGGTATATCATAAAAAAAGAAGCCATTCGCAGTAAGGACGCTACACTTTCCCTTGACTGGATGTTTTCCTCTCCAAGTCAAGTATTGATGTCCTGTGAAGAGTGGAGCTGGTCCAGCTGGATATACAAGGGAAGCTCAAGCAAAAGCAAGAAAACCCGGCTCCATCATCTGCCCAAGCTGTCAGCTAGGCCAGTGGGTAGCACTCCATGTAGATTCAATATTAAGGGTATGTTTAGGAGTGTAGTTGCGATAGTTTTTGAAAGTATTTTTTATGGTGAAATATATTAAAATAATATTTTTTTATTTTTTAAAAATTAGTTTTGACATCAGCACATCAAAATAATTTAAAAACACTAAACCGTTAGTTTTTAAAATGAAAAAAAATAAAAAATATAAAAAAAAACAAATTGGATCACAATACCAAACAAGGCCTAAATACTAACAATACCTTTTTACCATAATCGGGTCCATAAAATGACGTTAAGTCTATGTCTTCCCTCTAGGAGATGACCCCTTCGACCCCATCATTTCTCACTTAGTGTCTATTTTTAGATGTAATTGAGGATGTTTTAAAAATATATATTTTTATTTTTAAATTATTTTTGATATAAGTATATAAAAAAATTTAAAAACATAAAAAATAAATATAAAATATAAAATAAAAAAAATCATAATTTTTTAAAAATATTTATGAAATTCAGTGGATTAATAATGTATCAACAACTACCCAGTGCTATTATGTACTAGCCACTACTACACTTGGATGCGCCATCCCTCGGGTAACCTCTCCATCAACTCTCCATGTATTTGATAATCAACATTAAATGCTAGCGTGACCTTCTTAGCATGACTGGAGAGGGGCTGTGACTATGACTCGTGGGTGTCTTAATTAAGATTCGTTTTTAAAAAAATTATCTTCAAATTAATATTTTTTTAATGTTCTTTTTATCATTTTGATGATAAATATATTTTTATTTTAAATATATTATTTTGATATATTTCTAATTAAAAAATAAATTTAGATTCAAGCATGCAATATAACATACAATTATCTTTTTTCTCTAACTACTAACCTGGTTATGCAATATCAACTTGTTTTTCACTTGAAAATATATTAAAAAAAATATTATTTAATATAAAAATAATTTAATAATAAAAATAAAAAAATTAAAGTAAGAAAATATAAAATTTATAATTAAAAAAAAACAAAAAAAAAATTATGCGGTTTGTAAAAGAAGTATGCAAAGGACATTAATACTGGGCCTATCCAGGTGGTGATTAATAATAATCGGTAAGCTAAAGCACACAGCTGGGCCTTAGGAATCACCGCTAAAAATAAATTGAAGGACAAATAACAACGGCCTTAATAAAAAGCAGCCGAAAGTAAAGAGCCATACCGTTGATGACACGTCTCTTCTCTCTCCTTTTCCTTCTCTTAAATTCGTGCAATCTCAAAAATTCAGTCATCGTTGTCAACAACTCAATAGAAAGAAAGAGATAAATAAATCAGAGATGGAGACCACCACCACGACCACCACAACCACCGATTCTAGTAACAACAATTGCAATTTCATGTCATGTGAGAAGCTGGATCGGGTAGCCAGTTGGGTTGGGGTCAACGTGGCATCTGCTTTCTTTGCTTCTCTTGAAAGATGCTCTTGCATCAACCTTAATACCACCGATCTTGAAGACGAAGAAGAGGCCAAAGACCGTCCTCTCATGCTCACCAATCCTTCGCTCCACGACCACCACCTCGATGCCCAGCCCACCATCAACAGCGATGCCCCTAAGCTCACCGTCTGATCATCATGATGAACAAGATGATAATTACCATCTTTTTTAGGTTTTGCTTCATTTCTTTAGCATCTGGACAAAATAGCTCTATATAATAATAATAATAATAATAATAATAATAATACCCGCTGCTCATGCTGTTCTTTTCTTTTGTGCTTAGTATTGTAGTTCGATGTTATATCAATCAAGCAAGATGTTTCTTTTTCTTTTGTTAATATTGCAATGATTAAGATGTTCTTTGCTGTAATTGTGTGTTATTACAAAATTGAGCTTTATTTTTACTGATTGCGGTGGAGTTTTTATGATATTCTCTCGGCTAGAACTCTCGAACCATGTTCTTTATTCGTTATGATCTTCTTAATTCATTATCTAAATAAAGCTATTCGTGGATTGTGAATTGAAATTGTAAGTGATTGCATTCGGAGATTCTTTCAATTCGAACGAATCATATAAGGGAACCTTCAACGTTGTATTCTTCTCATCTCGCCTCAATCCTTTCAGTTTTGAATGCAAGAATCAGATTGACGCCTGGCCTTTCTCTCTCTCTCGGAATTGATAGGTGCTTGATGGGGCGGGCATTGTTAAATCTGACATGAACATGCTCCAAGATGTCTCGAGTTCTGATAATTAGAAGGAAATTATAGGGGTCAGTGTACATGAAATCAAATTAGAAGCTTTGAAGACCCTGAAAATGCTGGGGAGCTGTAGCAATATCATCACCATGACTGCAACATTTGGTAAATCTACCAAAGACGAGAAAATGATTTATTAGATGCCATGGATGACGGGTTATAGAGATACCATTTCGTTTTTATGGCTCTATTATGCTTTCCTTGTGCCCATTTGGTGTTAGAGGTTGCTTCATGGATGGGTTTCAACTTCTTAAAGGCCACAGTTTCTGCCCCTCAGCTAATAGTTGCGCCCATTGTTTGTGATTGCAATGGGGTCCTGAAGCACAAGAAGAAGTCAGCCATGTTGCACCGCTATCATATAAGGCTATAGCTGTTGAAGGGTACAAGTGCATGTTAATCCTCATTTCTGATTATTTTTCTCCAGCAATTACTGGCGGTTTGTTTCCAGGACAGGTTTAGACTTTAGATTTCTGGTGCCTTTTGTTTTCGCTCGGTAGGCAGGCTGGTATTCCATTACTTTCATGCAGGTTATTGCTTATTGCGAAGTAATTTCGGTGAATCCTAAATTGGTTCCGCGCTCTGTTCATATTACTTGTTAATTAAAGAATAGATTTAAGAATCATTTAAAAAAAAACATAAAAAAGTATTAATGAAATTGTTTTTTGTACCCCATTGTTTACTCAACAGTTCAGAGATTATAGATATTGCCTCTAGAGAGAGCAATTAGAGATTTCTATTTTGCTCATCTCAGATTTTGCTTTTGCTCAGCTCAATCTTATATATACTTATATGCACGAGCCCGCTATATTTTTAATGATGGTTACTATTTCATCGTAAGATTTATTATATAATAAAACACTTTATGAAAGTTTTAATCATCGGTCTTTGTTACCGTATACAACAAAAGCTATAAACTTATCATCGGTCAATATTCAGTTTTTCTCTTATTGATATGCATTGGATCCCTGGTCAAACACCAGGTTCTTTATATCAGTCCAACAGTATCAGCACACAAATATATATGGAGTGATGCGACTGTCGGTATCAGCCAGGAAGACCATCCATTATGGTGGGCACCGGATCATTTGTTTTGTGATCGAGAATTCTGTGTAATTGTATGCATTTGTTAGGGAATGGTCAACCAGAAAAGGAAAAAAACATGAAAGAAAAAGTTGCAGCATCGTTGAACAGCTTATTTAATACCGCAAGGGTGGCTGAAGTTTGGATTGTTTGCAATATGCAGCACCAGAGATCAAACACGAATGGGTAGTCTGATAAAGGTATCTAAAGGTAATATATAGCCTCGCTCGCTTCTCTGTCAGACTCTTGCTTGGAAACTGAACGGCCTTCGTCTTCTGAGGGAAAAAGCTCGGCATGGCCCTGTCTCTGTTGCCCTGTAACAAAGTAGATAAGCTAAGAACAAATGGAAAAAAAGTTTCATCAACAAAGTCCCTCAGCTTTTAATAAAATCAAAGAAAACATCAGATGGACTTTTAATACCCTATATTAACCATGAACAAATATTTTGATTTGGCTAAAAACTTAAAATATAAATAAAAAAGTATTAAGTTTGACATGCTTTTCAAGAATAGAAACCACCCCTAGTAAAATGATTTCCAATGAATTTCTATTTCCTTCAACAACTAGCAGGGATTGAAATGAAAATAAAATAAAATTTCAGGACTGAAATATAATAGTTAAAAAAAGGATTAAATATACAAAATATGAAAATTGAGGGATCAAGTTAAATATTTTCATTTCTTTTGGAAAGTTTAAGCAGGAAGGGTGTTTTGATATATTTAAATGTAAGTTATGGTCATTGAGCTTTGAATTATTTTTATGAACTACCAAAAATTCAAGTGTGAAAATCAGCCCTTAGCTTAATGCAGAATATCCTATTCTGATGACATATATGCTGTGCGATAGCATGTAAATTAAAATAGTTTCCAAGACATGGAACCATGTTTACAAAATTTACAGGGATGAGATTGAAATAAAATATAGAATAGAGACCGAATGGTGAGCGAATATTTCAAACTTAGCAGCAACTGGAAAACATACATGGAAATAGAAACAACTGGAAAACATAGATAGAAATACAAACTTCCCATCCAATATGGAGCATTGGAAAGCGCATGGGAAACATTATATATATATATATATATATATATATATATATACTCTGACCCACCTCTCCAGGATTTAAAATATATATATATATATATATATATATATATATTTTAAATCCTGGAGATATATATATATTTTAAATCCTGGAGAGGTGGGTCAGAGAGCTCGAACTCAAGACCTAGAAGTACTGAACACTTTCTACAGTTGGGCAAAGGAAGCTTAAACATTACAGGTCAAAGTCAGGAAACATGTTTCTCAGCTTGCAGTCGACAGAATCTTCATCACAGAGAAATTGCAGACCCGGAAAGTGTTTCCATGTCTGGTGAACCACCTCTCATGCCCAGGGCTAATGCAATCGCTTCTCATGCACATATCGTTGAGGCTGTCGAAACTCAACTACGGGGAAATAGTTGAAGTGCAACAGTAGGAATACAAACATATCTACAAAGACATTCGTAATAAAATGTGATTTAATGTAAGGAGCAGAACCTGAAGCTTTTCCGGACTGGGATTGAACCCATCCATAACTTCAACTCTTCCATTGATCCGGAATTGCTCCCAGGAGTCAGAAAAATACCAGCATATCTACAACAAGTCAAGTCAAGTTGCACCCAAGTAGTTCCTATCGAAGATTGTGAAGTAAGAAAAGGCTGAATTCAAAAGAGTCATATTTTATTATTACCTCTGCAAATGGACAATGATTAAGTTCTTCAACCTGCATATCGAGGTTTTTTTTTTAAGGGAAAAAAATTCAAATAGCAGAATAATTAATGTTGATACTAGGGGGGGCTAAAAAGCCATTTTAGTTATCCATATAGTTATTGCGTTGAAAACATATAAAGTAAATATAATAGGTAAAAAGATAATTATTTAGCTTTGCTAACGAAAATGACTTCTGCGTTGTAGTGGCTCTTATTCATATGTATAGAGCAAAGCCAAAAGTTAAAAAAAATAAATACACATAGAATAGACCTTGTGCAAGTGTTCTGCTGGGAAGTTCTAATTTTTATAATTTAGTGTTTCTAAGTACTTGCACAGGAAAACAAGATTGAAAAAAAATGTTTTGATAATTATATACAAGAAAAAAATAATTATTTATATATCATATTTAGTAATCATAAGCAAATCATGATAAAATCTTAATCAATTTATTTTATTTTTAATATATATTATTATAAAACTTTTATATTTAAAAAATAATTAGATATTTTAAAATATTGGTGAGTTTTTTTTTTTTCAAATTTGATTTTTTATTAAATAAAATTAAAAATTTAATAATTATAATGTTGAAGGGTTTTTTAAAAGCAATTGTTTAATTATATAACTTACTCATATTAACTGTATTATTAATTGCATAATTATATTATATACAAAATAATTTCACTGTATTTAAACTGATATATAAAAAATGGCTCTTCTAAATAACTTTTATTATTAGAATACACATAAATAAAAAAAACTATATTTACCCTATTAAAAAAACTATTTTATCAATTTAGCTTTTTAAAATAGTTTTTACCATTAGAATTCCTTTTATTTTCGAGTTTCCAGAGAGAGAAATCTATATATAGGAAAGACGTTTTGGGCTTACATTGCCAAGTGATGTATTGGTATTTCATGGGCCATATGTTGTGCCAAGTCTACAAACCAACATACAATGTTAAGGCCCATACTTCTTATTCCAATAATTTCATTTTGGGTGGTACTGAAACTTGGAACAGAATACCCCTTCATAAAAACAATAAGCATTTGCTTTCACTTTATTTCTCTTTGAGAAAATTAAAAGTTATTTTTTTTTCTTTGCTTTCACCTAATTATTTTTTGGTGTTTTTAGATTATTTTCATGTGTTAATGTTAAAAATATTTTTTATATAAAAAATATTATTTTGATATATTTTTAAATAAAAAAACAGTTTAATTTATAATTATTACCACACTCTCAAATACCCAGCAGTGATTCCAAGTATATATGAGCTTGATAAACAGTTGGACCTAATATCACCAGGCTTAGCCACATGCTGATCCCACACACATATGAGTTTGACAAGCAGCTAGAGCCAATATAATTAAATTCAACCACGTGCTGAGTCTATATATCAGACCTAACATCTCTAAGCTCAACCACACATTGAGCCATATATCATAAGTCTAATAGGTTATTATACCCAATATTCTTGGGCTTAGCAACTCGCCAAACCTAGATAAATGTATACCTAATGATTTTTGTAGGCTTTTTATTGGGTAATAAGACTCCATTTTCTTTTCTTTAAAACACTTAACATAAAAAGTTAAGGTGAAATATACTTCTTTTTTTTTTAACCTTAAGTGTATAAAAATCTTCAAAATTACCTGTTATTTTTTTTTATAAATAATATGTAAGGGATATTTATTCCTATTTAATGTTATCCGGGTAAGATGACACTTTAACCCCTTCCTTTGATAAAAAAAAAACCCAGGTTTAGGTATTATAATTCTTTCAAATAATTTATGTTCACAATCTCTATTTTAGATTGTATTTTATTTTCATTATCTCTCTTAAAAGCAAAATTGCATTTTCTTCTTCTAAACAAATACTTAAACATCTAAAAGTCCCAAAGTCTAAGAAAAAAAATGACTTTTACAATTAATTTGGCTTACCAAGCACTCGACACTAGGCACCAACCATCTTGAATATAAATAAATATATTAGATTGTTTGAACCAAAATATTAGCTAATTATTCGACATATAAGTCTTGGTCTTCTTCAGCTATTTGGATTCTAAGATATCATCAAATACCATCAAATTATCAACATATTACTCATTACAGAAGAGCTTGTAATTTCAGCCATCATCCCATATAGCAACATAAAACCTCAACATATACATCAAACAATTAACAAAATAAGGAAACTACATAAATAAATAAGAATTGCATATTAAATTACCAATAACACACCTTAAGCTTGTTTTCTACCAAGATTTTTAAACCTGAGACATAACAAAAGGAGGGAGAAAATATGAATGTTAGGTGTTTTGTGAGAGAAAAAAGTAAGTTAGGGTTATTTTTGGTTCAATTTGGAGAAATGGAGTTAATTATAGTAGTATTTATAATCCATCAAAACTTGTAATCAATTTAAAATCACTAGTTTACATGATTTTATAATTTTCCAAGTTTTTAGTCTAATGTGCATCCTAAAAATAAATTGATTGATAAAATCATATAATTTTATCAATCAATTCTTGATTTTGATAACCTTAGTCAAAAATAATTTTTGTTCTGAGATCTAATGAAACATCTAAGATAACACAATGGCTAATGGATTTGTTGTATCCTTGTCTTAAAGGTTTATAAGTTGTTGATGTGTAGTTTCTCGAAGATGCATGAACTCTTTTCTTGATAGATTTAATATAAATTATCTTTTAAGGGTAATGATAGAATCTAAAAAAACAAACACATACAAGAAGTTAAGGGATACATGGATAAATATAAACATTAATTACCGATAGCATTCATGAAAAAAAAAGACTAAATGATTGTAGTGGATTTTAACTTAAAGCTTTATCTCGTATAAAATGAGATGCACACTCCTTCCAACATCACCTTTCTCTTTAATACTTGGTGAACTTGTTATGAAATCATGATCTAAACCATTTAAATTCCATTTCACTAATATATGTTCTTAGAGAAATAACTAGAAAAAAAAACATCATAATTTTTAAATTCAAATGATCTCAAAGTTAACTTTAATATGATACGCAACCATATGAAAAAAAAAAACACAAACAAAAAAAAGAAGCAAAATCCACTTTGATGAATTTTATAAGGCCTAGAGGTTTATATGTAAAAAATAAAGAAAAACAAATCCTTAAGAACATTTTAAAACTTGTGATGCAAATAAAAAAAACAATTGAAGAAGATTGATTTTAACATGCTAAAGACAAATTAAATGATAAACAAATAACATTTCTAATTTCTTACCTTATAGGACATTCTACATGCATAACTAGTCTAATATATTATGTTTATAAGATAACATATTAGTCTTTAAACCATATATTATACAAATACAAAGGAATTATGATCATATTACTTCCATGGATCAACATAAACTAAGATCATATTATTTCATGAAATTAAGCAAAAAGCTCCATATGACAACGGATATCAACACAATTATTGATAAAATTATCATCCCACAGCTCTCTTCCACCAACTAAGATACAATAAACAATAAAATGATAACAATAAAACTATTGAATAACCTTTGGTTTAACATACAATGAGAGGAAAAAAGTATAAAATATATACCATATCAAAGAAAAGGCCAAAAGGATAATATATTAATGTGTCAAGTAACATCATCAGAAAACATGACAAAATATTTCACCTTATATGACCTATACACCAGTATTGTTAAAACCACATAAAAACAAATAAAAAAGTTTGTAATATAATTAAAGGCAAAAAAGAATCCAAACAATAAAAAACCTACAATATATTGCTCTAGTGTAGCCTAACATGAGTATGCTTATAATCATTAAATTTAATTAGCCCTACAATAAAGGTCATATATGATAACAAAGAAGCAATATCTTTTAATATTCTATAAGCATAAAATGTTAGGATAACATTGATTGTATTATGAAAGATAACACCTTGTAATAAATAAAACCATGATGAAAATATTTTTCATTAAAATTTGCCAACATAAAATTATTAACAGCATAGAAACTTATATAAGTATAACTAGACTATTGAGTGTAATGAAGGAATTTAGCCTCAAGAAAATAAAGGACACAAATTTCTACTACTTTATTTTTAAAAAAAACCATGAGCTTATTCATTTAAAAACAAATCAAAATAGTTTGTTAAGATATGAAATAATCATAGAAGAACTAATTTATTTCCAAACACTTAAAAATAAATGGGTATGATTAAAATTAAATCATTACTTATAAGTTGAAAATGTCATATATAATAATTTCTTTTTAGTCTTAAACGTTTTTTTTTCACTTAACTCTAAAATTTGATTTATATGTTATTCCTTTCTATGTATTTTTATCCTCTTCATCAGTGCCTAGTAAAATATTATCAAATAATATGTAATCCTACAAGGTTTAATCTTAACACTAATTATAACAATGAACTTAAAAACCAAGTTTCTTAAGCTCAAAATAATTAGGGTTTTGAATATTTAAGATTTTTCATATACCTTTATAATCTACGTTATCAATTAGAAGAAAGTGAGATCTTCCCCCTCAAGTAGGATTTATCTCTATTAATTTTCTTTAGTCATCAATTAGAAGAAAATGAGATCTTCCCCTATAAGTAGGACTTATCTTTATCGATTTTTTTTTAATCATAGTGAAGGTAATCAATTTCCCTAACCTCATCATCCAACCATTAAATCCACATAGTAACTAATCAAACTAAGATATAGAAGAATAAGAAAAGGAAAACATAGCCATCAACGAGATTAACTAGGGTTTGGAACAAAACAAATTCATAATTTAAATATAAAACAATAGGCGGAGAGCGAATAAACAAAAGTTTGATTTTCTAAAGCAATAAATAAGAAAATATTCATAATTTTGTTGATCTTGTTTTACTTATTAGTTAACTCTCTCATCTCTAACTTTTTTTTTTCTTTACTTTTGCCCCAATCTAAAACAACATCCCTTCTTGCCCTTTTATGTTTGTTTGATTGTACTTTTTTATATTTATATAAAAAGAGGAAAAAAAGAAATAAAAGTAAAAGGGATTAAACATGAGGGTTGTCTTTTTTCGGTGCTTCCTATTCACCACCACCACCACTATCATTTAGTCTTCATTTCTCACATTCTTTATTTTTCTTATTGAGAGATTGAAAATCATTAATCCTTTTTCCCAAGTCTCTTTATTTCTTTTTAGGTATAAAAGAATATAAATCTCTATTGAGGTATAAACTTCACTCTTTCCTTTTTTGCATTTATATAAAAAATTTGATTAACTAAAATATGGTGTCTATTCATCCATGTCTCAGGCACTAATAGAAAGAAAGAAAGTGTGTGAAAACATGTCCCTATAAAAAAAACCAAAACACCTTTTTTAAACTACTCATTAATTTCTATATAGAAAATGACAAAATTATTATTGAACTATCAAGATCTATAATGAAAAGAATCACAATCTATTATACACATAACTCTTTAGTTTTTGATAATACTAAATGGGTGGCCCATGGCATGTTATGTACAGATAAGTTTTTTTTCCATCCTAAAAGGAAGCTAAGATGATGTAAGTTGTTTCAAATGAGAAAACAATTGAGACTCTAATAATTGGCTTGAACTAAGTCATTTAGCGTATATAATTTTGATGATAAGAAAAACAAACAAAGAAAAATAAGCTAAAGAAACTATTCAAATCCATCCAAGTTAGAATATAAACTCTATGACTAGGTTGTGACAGCGGGATAACACTGTAAAAAACAAATTGATAGCTCAGTTATAAAATAATCCAATGTTTAATGGAGAAACTAAAAAAATAATTAAAAAAAACACAATCAAACCCAACTAAGTTGTTAACCTCACGACCATGAACATCAGATTAAGATATTCCTAAAGAAATAAATAAAGATCAATTCTCATTAACTTAAACGTTGAAGGATGAAATTAAAATAAAAATCAATAGAGAACATAAAAAATATTGAGGTCAATCCATGAAAATATTTAAAAGCTCGTAACCCTAATCATGGGCTTGGGAATAACCCCAATGAAGGTAAACCAAATAAAATAATGAATTCTTAGTCTTGGAATAGTGAGGGATGAGATTTAAAAAAAAAAAGTAATAAAAAGCGAGCAAAAGCAAAACAAAAATAAGTAAATAGAAAGCGAATAAAATTTAACAAAAAAATAAATCAAAATAAAATGTTGAATGTGAATGAAAATGAGCACATGCATGTCTAGGTTAAGTAATATCTATGTCTTACTCACTCTCCACTAAAAAAATATAGATATTCATAAACTATCAATTGGATTTTAAGTATTCTCATACACATAGATGACCGTTTGGGTTGGAATTTATCAAGTCTAAATAAAATTATTATCCTTAATATTAATGGATAAAAATATTTATATTTTTTGTTTTTTAAAATATAGAATAGTAATTCAATTGCACAATAAAAATATAAAGAAATAAATTAACCTAAACAAACTAGTAATACCTTTTAAACTAAGTGAAAATATCATTTTATCTTCCGAAACTCAACCATTTCCTTTTAATTATGAAGGGAAAAATCACCGATTCATGATGCACTAAATCTTGATACATAATTAAAGAAAAAAAAATTAAGAGAACATCACATCTTACACACACACACTAGCCATATTGTCAGGACGTTGTTGACATACTTGTGTATATAATTTTACATCATTAAATTCATAATGGTAAATTTATATTATATAATTAACAAAAAGATTAAGAAAGCACAAAAGCATGCACCAGCGTTGCAACAATAATGCTATCTGTAAATTTTTTTTTGTCAACCACGTGAATAAAATCATTCGCATAAAAACCAAAAGAAAGAAGCTTTCCAATAAAAAAAAACTGTCAACAACCCCACAAAATATTAGCCTTGAACAAACAGTAGTTGTGGTTTATTCCCACATAACAAACCATGCTAAAACAACACACACACACACACACACACACACACACACACACACATATAATGGTTGATCCCAACAACACAATAAATCAAGCACAGTGTGCTAAATAAATCATATGCTCGACTTTTGCATTAGGGAGAGCTTTAGAGAGAAACCAATTGGTGTGCTAAATCGTTGCACCAAGCACACAACAATGACCAAAATAGAATTTAATAATCCAGACCACACACCCATCCATTATCACTCCAAACCTCACCATTCACTAACCTCCCATCTTTCCACCCTATATATTTTATAATCCTAGAATTTGAATGAGTTGTTTTGAAATATGCCCACAATAAGAACACATAAACTCACCTACATAAGGGTTGATCCTCATAAAATATGCCCACACTCCCTTCTAGTAATTGTCCCAGCCCTAGTAATTCAAACGACTCTCCTGCAACCAAAAAAACTGGAAAAAACGCAAGAAAAAAGAAAACAATGAAAAACCATGAAAACCCCAAACCAAAACCATGCAGACTTGAATTCATTAAGGGTAAAATCAGTAATATATTGTCATAATCCACTGTAAAATTATCTCTAAAGCCATAATATTTCAAACAGCAAAACCCTAACACCTTATATATATATATATATATATATATATATATGCAGACTTGAATTCATTAAGGGTAAAATCAGTAATATATTGTCATAATCCACTGTAAAATTATCTCTAAAGCCATAATATTTCAAACAGCAAAACCCTAACACCTTATATATATATATATATATATATATATATATATATATATAGACATGCACACATGAGCCATTTGCTCGGCGCTCTGTTGCAATCAAAATTTTTAAAATGTAAAAAACAAATAGCAAGAGTTTTTCTAATAATGTTGTACATTTTTCCAAAATAATTAGCTTGGACATAATTTCTATGAAGTAATATTAAAAAAAATTATTTATCAGACAAGTTTTTATGTTTAATAATAATGTAAAGTAATTTTTTTTACAAAAATAAGATAAAAAAATCAACGACAACTACATTAACAAATTTATGAGTAGATAATGGATAAAATCCATTAAAGATGAGTTATTTGTTTTCTGCAGCAAACTTAGTTATTGTTGGGTCTGCTTTAATTGTTTTGCTAAATATTTAATTGGCAGATAATAAAATATACTAAAGATGAATTATTTGCTTTCTGAAGCAAACTGATTCATTATTGTAAATTTCTAAATCCAATTTTCTTATTTTTATTATTATGATTCAAGGCAAAACTAAAAAAATATTAGCAACCTAAAAAAAAATCAGTATTAATATGATTTGAATGTGTTAATATAAAACAAATATCAAAATATATACTTAATTTAACATATTTTTAAGATGGAAATAGGTTAAAATAATTGTTATAATTATTTCAACACCTTGTCCATAATAAAATTAATATATAAAAAAGTAAATAATTGAGAGGATTTAAAAAAAATAAGGGTCAAAATGAATAACACAATATATGAGTAATTTCAATCAAATAATAAAATTGAAACAATTAAAACCTCAACACCAAAAAAATAAAAATAAAAATCAGAAGAGTAAAGGCCAAAATGAAACATAACAACTGGTTTTTTAAAGGAGTTATGGTGTTTGTGAAGTTTTAAATTGAAATTATAAAGTTTTTTTTTTATTTTTTTTATATTATATTAATGTGTTAATGTTAAACAAATTTCAAAATATATAATTAATTTAACATATTTTTTAGGGAAAAATACTGTAAAAATAATTGCTATCATTATTTTCAACACCTTATCTATAATAAAATTAATATATAAAAATCTAAATAATACAAAGAATTAAAAAAAAAGAATAAGGGCCCAAATGAATAACACAATATGATCAATTTCAATTGAAACATTAAATTTTTAAAATGTATATTCTCTTAGTCTTTAAAAATATCATTTAAATTAATAAAAATTATTCTAAAGAAAAAATATAAAATATATCAAGTATTTAAAAACAAAAAAAATTAAATCATGTTAATATCCTCTAAAATTATTTTTTTAGAAAACCAATTTACTTGAATAATTTGTCTCATATTTAAAAATACTTTATGTTAAAAAAAAAAACAACATTTAGATGGGGTGTTAATTAAAGCATTCATTAAAAAAAAAGAAAACTTTTGAAAATGATATGTTAAAAGGTCTTTAAGTAAATTTTTTTTTCTCCAAAACTAAGAATATATACATATAAACATGGACAAAAAATAGAGATTATTTTAGAAGGATACAAAAATATCAAGGGAAGTAAAATGAAATAAAAAAATTAAAAGAATAAGAGCTGAAATGAAAAGCAAAAATATACGATCAATTTCAATTGAACGATAAAATCGTAAGAAATCAAAACTTTTATACTGAATAAATTAAGGATTTTGAAACCAAACCTAAAAATTAAAAAAATAAGGATAAAAATGAAAATAAATGTATGATCAATTTCAATTGAAAAACTAAATTGAAACAAATCAAAATTTATATAGCAGAAATTAGGATGAAAAAACATAATAAAAAACCCATGGACTGAAATGTTAAACCCTTAAACCAAGAAGACTGATATGTAAGTTATCTTGCAGAAGGAGAGAGAAAAGTAAAAAAATAAATTTGATCATGAACTCTTCTTCGACTACCAAGTGACAACACACACATCACAAATTGGAAGGGGACACAACGGTGTACCAGTGAGATGATAGACGGACATTAGCGGCCATCACAGGACACTACACTAGCCACCTTCAAGATACAGTTGAAAGAGAATTGTTAGCGTGGTGGTGAGACACACCTGCAACTTTTTATTTATAAAAGAATAAAATGAATGCGAAAATATGCATAAACACCAGAGTTAATTTTTCTATTTTATCATTTGAGAGAGTATATCCGTGGTTTTACTGTGCATCGAGTGATAAAGAACCTAAAATACCATCACCCTGTACAATAAAATTTTATCTTATTTAAAGATATAACAATTATTTTGCTCGTCATTTGCAGACAAATAAAATTTTTTTACCCACTCAACATTGTTTGGCCTTGTAGTAGGGGTAAAATAATAATTTCAATGTATATAAATTAATAAAAAACACAAATACCAAGTAGAAAATACCTTCCAGTAACTTAGACAAGGTGAGAACATAACCGAGGCCAAGAGTTACGTTTCAACGTATAAAGGGGCGAACCTGTAATTATATCATTATAATTTTTAATAATATAGTGCTATATAACATTTTTTTTAAAAAGGATCCTTCGTACGATTATTAATTTAAGGAAAGCAGAATGATGGGTGACATCAGATATATCATCATGGGTACCATAATAGCGATGAAACAACTATTCAAAAAGTGGAGGAATCATTTTTAATCCAAATTAACGTGCATTGATTGCATGCCAGTTAAAACAGAGAAACTATTGGCATCCCTATCGGACACCCATCGCATCGTACGTTATCTTTAACGAGCCAACAACTTCGCATAATATTTTTATATTTATTTGGTATTATGGTGTAATATATCTTTTAGAAATATATTAAAAATAATTTTTAATACACAAATATTTTAAATTATCATAAAATATTAATTTAATCTATTTTCAAGCTAAATGTATTTTTTAAATTACACATTTTAAATGTACAAACAAACCCTGCCACGAGAAAACATTTTAATTAGATCATATTTTAGTTTTAATTTGACATGATATTCAATGAGATAGAAATTTTTGAGTGTTGGGCTTAAAGCATGTCAATAATAAAAAACTATTTAGAAAAATCAAGTTGCTGATATGATTTTTTTTAATAGTATAAATATAATTTTTTTTAATGTTATTTCAATAAAAAAAATCATTTTAACAACTCATTCGCTTTTAATATTTATATTTTTTGTTTCTTTAAGTAGATCAAAAAAACATTTTTAAATAATTTGTTTTGATATATATAGAAGAGCTACTTTGATTTATTATTTGATTATTTTTTTAGAATAGTAAAATTAAAAATATTTTAAAAAAAATAGTTTCAGGCTATTATTTTACCTCTTTCACTGGTCATTATTTTACCTCTTTCACTGGTCATCAGTTATTAATAATCACCAGCAATCATGAATTGAAATTCGTGATGATCTTTGCCACTTGCAGATCGTGGAAAAATGTTGAAGCAGCCATCACGCTACATGCATTTTAGCAGATTTGCTTTGCTCGTCGTTTTCTCTATTTTTTACTCTTCAGTCTTTTATTCAGGTAAAGTAATCATCACACTAGACCCTTGAGAGGGAGACTATTTGGTGTATTTGCATCTTCGCAGTTATTTCAAATATTGTTTTTTAAAGTTTTTTTATTTAAAAATATATTAAAATATAATTTTTATATATAATCAAATTCACTGATAGAAACCTTTGCCAGACTTGCTGGGGCTCACAAATGTCCATTTCAGGAAGTTTCACCTACCACCGAATTGGGAACAGAAGCTGATCACGAGCTCATCTAACCTCCAGCACAGACTGGTGCTGAAAAATACTTTGAAATGAAACTACGCCAAGTAATTATAATTCATCCCTGTAATTGTCTGTGAGCTCTATTTTCAATGCACCGCAGGGTGACGCTTCCCTTGTTATTTGTCTGCAAGTTCTATTTTCAACCTTTGAATTTCTGCCAGCTAAAATCAGCAAAATTAAACGTGGAAGATGCCAAAAATGATATTATGGTTACAGAATTGAACAGGGAGTTAAATAAATGCCTTCTGTCAACCAGGTAGGAAAATCCTTGTTTTTACTCTCTTGTCTAGCTTGCCCTTGAACTCCAGTCTCATAAATCAGAAGAATAGCTTATTATTATACCAGAAGGTGGATCTGGAATCTAAGGACAGAGTCAATGAATTCAGGATTAATACGGTGTGAAGTTTTTCTTTATTGACAAGGAATAGCCCACCAATTATTTTTGGTTTGAAGCAATAGACAGAAACATTCATATTTGGATAAAAATCTTACACTTGCTGTTCAAGATAAGACATTAAAGGAAGCTTGGAGTAGACGAAGACCGGTGGAAGATCATTTGATGATTTCAGGTGCATTGCTATGGTTTTTTTTAGATGAAAAGGAAGAAAAAAGCTAATGACAAAAGAGAAAAATGCATTTTTCTTGGTATTAGAGATTATTCAAAAGATTATAAATGATGTAACCCTAACACCAAGAAACTTATTATTACTTGTAACACCAATGATGGTGTCAAACAAAATATTCCAAAGGGTCTAGATTGTGAGAATAATAAAAAAAGAAGAGAAAAACATAAGAAGGAAGAACCATAACCAGTATATGATCAACACACATATAATATTCATTAATCACAATGTATTAGTAAACATCCTATATGGATGGATGATTATGAGGTGACTAGAATTGATCAATATTATCATACATTATCTCGTTTTTATCTATTATCATATTGTGATCCTGTTACTTTTAAAGATGACGCAAAAGAAGCAAACAACTATAATAATGAAATTGATGGTATTGACAAAAACAACACTTTGAGAGTTAATAGAGCTTCTAAAATTAAAAAAAAAAAAAGACCATCGATGTCAAATGAGCATACAAGAAAGATTTTTTTTAAAAGAGTGGGGAATTTTAAAAATATAAAGCATGATTGGTAGATAAATTGTACAAGCAAAAATACAATATAAATAATAAAGAAGCTTTTACTCTTGTTGCAAGGGATGATATAATTAAATTTATTATTGGTTTGACAACTCAAATTTCATGGCCTATATTGGAAGTAAAAGTAGTGTTTCTATATAAAGACCATGGTTAAAAGAGAGTTTATCATTGCTTGATTGAATGTTTAGAAACATAAGCTTAAGGAAAGGACTGTTAGATATGAGTTGAAATTATAGTCCAATTAAGAATCCTTGATATAAAAAAAAGGCTTCGTCTTTAGTATTCTTATTTAAATGATTAGATAGATTAAAATTCTTAAAGTTTTTAATCTCTCTATAAATATAATAGCCGATGAATTCAAAATTTTCAAACACTTATATGTTTAATTTTTTATATATATAAAGAATAGAGAAAAAGAGACAACAAGAAAAAAGAAAAGCCACTAATTTAAGGTGGACTCATGAATATAACAGTGTTTCCATAACAATGATCCTATACTAGCTATGACAAAGGAGAGATTAAGAATGGGTGGTTGAGTTTTAGATTTAGACTAGATTAGTGACTCATATGATTTTATAACTTAGGCTAAAAAAAGTTTTACCTTAAATGTTAATGAGCCAACTATGTTTTTAAAAAAGATAAGGAATTATATGACTTAGTTAAATTATGGTTAATTTAATAATATGAAAATATTACATTAAACAAATTAGACTAACAAGTGAAAATCATGACCTGGCAATGATATCGTGGTAACCTTATAAAAGATTATACCATCCAAACTGAATTATAAAAAATGACCTTAATTTTATTCCATTAACTTATGTTATGATGTGGGTTAGAGTAAAAAAAAATTTTAAGAGCCAAAAAGTCTAGGTATTCTTTACGCATTTTTTAGAATAAAAAATATATTCTAACAATGAGTTTCAAATCAATTGTAACATCAATTATATTTTTTATAATATTGAAATGGAAATATATTGGATTTACTTGGATCAACCTGAGTTAACATATAGAATTTATAGGCTTAATCTTGAGAAAAACAAATTGGAAGGCAATATCTTTAATTAAATCAATGTTCAAGAACAAAACTAGTAAAAACAACACTTATTTAAAAAAAACATGTGAATTTAGGTGAACTAACTAAACTTACGATGAAATTTATGCGTGTAGTTGAAGTCAATATATTTTTACCCAATATATTATTATTCATTTAATAAATTTGTAAGAAAATAAAGTGTTTGTCATTTTTTTTTGCATATAATATTTTTTAAAAGGAAAAAAAATCATGACAAGCACATGAGACTGAGATAGTAAGAAATATTATCATTAATAACAAATGATGAAATTATTTTTTTTAGTTTTAAGTTAAATAAGAAAAATAGTTCATTGATAACAAAGGGAGAAATATCATTTTTTTTTTAAATAGAGGGACAAGCAAATGCATTCGAAAGGAAAATAAATAATAGTTTGGGCAATATGGCTTTAAATTCAATTATACTAATGCATAATAAATAATTTCTTTATCTATTCAGAGGGACAAACTACCAATTTATGATTCTATTAAATTCATTTCTACTTAATGCACAATACAAAATATTTATAGCTTTAACATCTATAAAAAGCAAAAAACTTTTTATCATGATCCATATATGCACTTCTAGACATAAGAATTGTAACACCATCTTTAATTTTAATGGGCTTTTAAGATACATAATCAATGGATAACCATTAATTATAATCATTGGATTGAAGATCCATAATCATCCTAGCTTTCTAATAGGTATAGTCATTTACTTCAGAAAAATATGGCTTAGAGGTTAATGATCCTTCATTTTGTACATTACAATTACAAGTTATCATTCTACTTAAGGTGTAGACAAACTTTTATAAATAAGAACGAAGCTCTAATACCAACAATAATATCTAAAAAGGGAGTGAGTGAGTTAGGTTTTACATTAATATTAATGATTTTTTAGTTGATTCAAACAACAAAGTAAACGTTAATTTTCAACAATATAATCAAATTGCTTAAAGTAAAAGGATAAGAAAGATAGATTGCAAAATTGATTTTTAACATAGTTTGGCAAGTCTATATACTTCAAATACCAAACTATTATTCTTTAATAATCCAAGTTTAAGAGTACAATCCTTTGATGAATTCATATCAAGTTTTGTTTTCACCATTTGAAGAGTAAACTTTTTTCAAGATTTTCACTTTAATGATATCCCTCACCAATGACTAAGAATTTCTCACTTAAACTCTCAAAGGTTTATAATCTTATGATTGGTAATAACACTCTCTCAAGAATTAGATAATAAAATTGAATCTATGATATATATAACTCACTCATTAACACTTTGAATGTATAAAAATGTTTAAGTACAGTGAATGTAAGAATTTATACTCTTATGCTAGTATATTAAGGTTCAATTTAGCATAACCTTAGAGTATGTCATGGTTAATGATTTCTAGAAAGTTTTGCTTTTGAAATATTCTTAATATATTGTATATTTGGAATCCTCTTGTATTTTTGAAAAAATAAAAGTTATTTATAAGTTTGTAAAAGAAACTGGCAATTTCTAGCCATTAATATCCTATTGACAACTTAAATGGTTGTTTGGTTCCAACAAATTCCTTTATGTTCATACTTAATGAACAAGTGATCGACTGCTTTATTTGATATTAGTAAATAGTTGATTGATTCATAATAATTTCAATTTTAATAATATTAAACCTGGTGAATTCTTAGAATTATTTTATCAATAATCCTATTAAATATATGTACAGTGAAATATATGCATTCATTTTAATTAAGTTATCAAGTAATATATAAGGAATTATACATCTATCACTAAAATAAATACTTAAAAATTAATTCTTCATTTTTTATCTTGGATTTATTGATTGATTTTTTCATTCAATTCTTCAAGCTTGTTAATTTGATCTTCATATAAACATGTTTCAGCTTATTCTAAACAAACCCCCTTGAAATTGTGATTCAAGTCATTAACTTAGTTGAGTTTAATATTTTTTTATATAAATTTATTTCTAAACCAAATATTTTTTAAAATAGATAAGTCTAAAAAGAAGCTTACTAACTTAACCCAAATGCCCATTGCCCTAGGCCTTTAAAAGAAAAAGAAAAAGAAAACCTTGGCACGTAGGCCTTCAAGCTTAGACACACATGTTTAGACTCATTAATTTTTTATTTGTTTAAAAAGGAAGATGATTTTTTTTGGAAAAAAATAAAGAATAAGCAAAGGACATGTTGCTCGCTATGACAGACAATGTGTCATATGATAGTCCATATTTCAGCTACCATTATGGTAATTGAAAAATCAGGGCTATGAGGTGTTTTTACCCTAAAATTTTATTTTCAACCCATTTTTTTTTTTAAAAAAAACCTATAAAAACTCTTAGAACACCAAGAAACCAACTTATTAACCTAATAAACCTAAAAACGATCCAAACAAAAAAATCAAACTAGAGAAAATCTCTCATCCTCAACTTAAATATGGTTTTTAAAGCTATATTAAGGTTTAAAACAACCATCATAAGATCTTCTCACCTAGTGGAACCCACTTGTACAAATTTTTAACCATTTTAGTGCTTGGGAAAAGTATAAACAAGATGATTTTTTTTGAAAAAAATAAAGAATAAGCAAAGGAAACGTTGCTCACTATGGAAGACAACGTGTCATATGACAATCAATTTTTTGGCCACTATTATGGTGATTGAAAAATCAAGGTTATTACCCTAAAATTATGTTTTCAACCCATTTTGTTTTTTATAAAACCTACAAACACTCTTAGTACACCAAGAAACCAACTTATCAACCTAATAAACCTAAAAACAATCCAAACCACAAAATCAAACTAGAGAAAATCTCTCATCCTCAACTTAAATATGGTTTTTAAAGCTATATTAAGTTTTAAAGCAACCATTACAAGATCCTCTCACCTAGTGGAACCTGTTTATATAAAGTTGTAACAATTTTAGTGCTTAAGAAAAGTATAAGCAATAAGCTTTGTCTTTATATCAAAATTCAGTGAGTTGTGTCTTTCCTCTCACAAGAAAATGATTGAAAAATACTAAAAATATAATTTGATATCAAATTTGAATTTAAGAAAACCTAAAGGGCTAATCACCTATAAAATTAAAAGAAAATAGGGTTAATAATTAAAGCTAGAATTTGCCACCTAATTTTACCTTATTTTTTCACTTTGATTTTCTTTTTTTCAATTTTATCATCTCTTTGAAAATAAACTAATTGATTATTAGTTTGAGCTTAAAAGGTTCAATTGAGCAAAATAAAAGAAATGAAAATAAAAAAATTATTGTTGAGAGTGAACAATTAACTAAAATATAAATCTTGTGTCCCTTTTACTGTGTAAAATTCTACTGCTCACCCAGACTGAGTTCACTATTCATTGTTATAGTAAAATGATCATTTGACCCCCAGGATTGAAAATTTTTAGCCTCCAAGACCAGGGACATTTTTGAATTTTTCACGGGACACGGATGACATTTCCATATTTGTTGCACAGTAAAATGACTCCCCTAACCCCTCTACACGACAAAACAAGCCACGTGGAACCGGGGGTAGTGAAGTACTTTCACCCCCAGTTTTTTCATAAATACTTATGGGTTTAAAGGTGTATGGGTAATTGACTATTTCTTTATTATTTCTTTTTTCAGTACACTGCAGGCGTGTCGTCTGGAGGTGCCTGCAGTGTTTCGTCCTCACGCACCTTTTAAACGGCTCGTGCGGTGTCCTCCATCCATCAAATCTATGCTTTCACCGTTTTATATGGTTCGCCTCTATGTCCTACGACTGCACAGGCGGCGCGTGTCAACAAAACATGATCGTGTGATCTCTAGTGGACAGTTTTTTTTCTACCCCTCTTTTCTCTCTCCAACTACCGCTTAAGTACACAATAGTCCCTCATATTTGTTTTAAATTCATTTCGGTCCTTTAAGTTCTGATTTCATTTTTATTACCGATTTTTCAATGAAATTTTCAATTGTCTTCAATTATACCCTTTAATTGAAATTGATTATATACAGTAAGTTTCATTTCGGTCATTCATCTTTTGATTTTCGGTTTATTTTTGTTTTCTTTAATAATTTTGGCATGCAAGTTTGAATTGTTTCTAATTTTGTCTCTTAACTGAAATTGGTCTTATATGCTACTTTTCATTCCAGTCCTTATTCTTTTAATTTGTTCAACAATTGCACTTTATTGATTTTTGAAAATTCTTTTATTGTTTTTTGGTCCCAAAATTTTGATTTGTCTCATTTTTATCCTTCAATTATAATTAATTACACATATTTTTTTCATTTGGCATTTATTCTTTTATTTTATTTTTGTATTGATTCCTTTGGTATTTTTGTCCTTCTTAGACAATGCTTATTTTTTGTCTATATTTATGCATTTATGCTTTTATATTTTATTTATGTCCATATTTAACTATTATAGTAATGATAATAACAGTAACGTGGGGATGAATTTTCAACTTATGTTTTCTTCTTTTTAGAGATAGAAAATTAACTACTTATTTTTGTTAGTTGATTAATGCAAGTTCTTTCATAATTTATATTTTTTTTGTTGTGTTTAATTTAAATTGAATTAGAAAATAAATAATATTAATACAATGTATTCAATAATTCAGATATCCAAATCTTCTTGTCTTTTTTAATGATAATGATAATTTTATACTGGTTATTTGATTGAAACTTATTAAAAAGATAAATTTATATCAATTTAAAATTTATATATTTTATAAAAAACTTGCACTTTACAGGATTTCTATACAGATTTATTATTTTGCCCAAATTTATATTATAATAAAAAATTATATATAATTAATATTTTTTAATATTAAAAAAAATATAGTTCCGACCACGACAATACACGGGTTCCATGGCTAGTAAATAGATAAATAAGCACACCCTTGTAGATTCTTTTAATTTATTGCCGAGTGCGTGCATTTTGGGTCGCAAAGGATGAAAACAAACAAACTGTGAAACTATGTAGTTTGTGCTTGGGTATTTGGAAGCATGTATGCGACAGAAGAGCCTTCCGTTGCAAATTCGGGAATAGAAGTATAAAATTGTAAAATTTAAATCTCAATGATTGATAAATATATATAGTTTTGATTTTATCAACATGATGTACGGTACAGATTGAACTTATTTGACCACAACTCAATCCCATATTATACTTATTATTGATTACAGAGTTGATTTATTATATATCCCCGGCATGGTCGGCAACATTACAGCACACACAAGATCAACTCCGTCGCATACGCTGTCATACATATTATTATCATCTGATCACAAAGCCATTAAACATAGAATTTAGACCCTCGAACTCCATCTCGATCGGTTTGCACCGGTCAATCAAGCTCATCATCCACGAAACTTGAAAATATATGACGTCACATTCAAGCACAATAGACTACTCTTTCTTTGATTTTATTCTCATACCAGCAGTGACTCAGCGAAGGAGTTCAATTCTACGTGATCAAGATGATCATTTGTGTTCAGGACCTGAAGATACTCCTCATATAGGTTCTCTAAGGTGCTTGTCGTGGGGACAAGAGATTGGCATTCAAGATCTGAACCATTGACAAGACCATGATCAACATCTCCAACAAAAAAGCTAAACCCATGGTCACTATCCTTAAGATTACTCCAAAACACATCTACTGCAACTTCTGAACGGAAGCAGCACCCTGGATCCCTTCCTTGGCTTGGAGACAGGCTAGTAATTGTACTGCTTCCAAAACTGTCATTTCTCGGTAAGGATAAAGAAGCAAACCTTACAGCCTTCGGGAGGTGGACCTTATGCTTTTCAGCCGGCACTAGTTCAGCCTTGCTTTTCATCTGTTTCTTGTCGCTGGTGATTTTATTGTCGTTACTGCTTGCCCTTCTTCTTACTTCATGTTTTACTGCTTCTGGTAACTTTCTGTGGGTGTTGGGGTCTGTTCCTTGGCTTCTAAGTCTCTTGCTGAGATGGGTGTTCCAGTGATTCTTGATCTCGTTATCGGTTCGACCTGGAAGTCTTCCAGCAATGAGAGACCAACGGTTACCGAGTAAGGAATGCATCCTAATAATGAGATCATCCTCGTCAGGAGTTATATTCCCTCTCTTGATGTCTGGTCGTAAATAATTCATCCATCTTAGCCTACAGCTTTTTCCACATCTGAGGAGACCTTCATTTCGTTTTGGAAATACAAGGGAGTGAAAGATAGGTGATCAGATGATGCATCTCGTTTCAATTTCTTCTTATTATAAACAGTATGGACTCAAAAGTTATATGCACGACGAAGAGAGAATAAAAAAAAGGTACGGCACGTGACTAGACATCACACCACCAAATTCACACACGATACTGTAATAAGAGAGCGAAAGAAAGGGTACCGACCATATAAGAAAGAGATTGTGCAGTGAAAGTTCTTTCTTTCCTTTTTCAAAGTTGTTATTCAGAGCTCGAACCTGATCAGTTGCTTAAAAAGTGGGGGGAAAGCTGAAGGAAATGATCGGATGAATGCTTTGTTTTGACTCAGGAAATTAAGGGAAATTCCGTCAAAGTAAAAGAAAATCGTCAAGAAAGCTCTCTCCAAATTCCACAGAAAAAAGTCTCAACCCACAATTTTATACGTGTTATTTCTGCTTTGGAACAGCAACATTTTCAAGTGCTCGAGCAGATACAGAGGACCTTTATATTGATCAATAAAGCTTCATAATTTGTAGAGAAAGGAGAACTCTCTCTCTCTCTCTCTCTCACACACACACACACAAAAACACAATAAGGAAAAGAAAAGATCAAAACGAAAGGAATATGAATGAAGAAGAGCAAAACATGTACAATCACTTCCCACAAATAATTACCAGATTTTTTAGGCAAAGACCTCCAATGGCCCTCGCCGTGTTCCTGAATATACTTGGTAAGCAATGCATCTTCTCTGGGAGTCCATGGCCCTCTATGCAACCCCACCTTAGAGCAACAAGGAGCCCTTCCCATTTCCTTGCTTTTTTGAATTTTTTCCCCTCTCTCAAGTATCGAATATGGAAGAGAAAAATAGTGAGAGAGAGGTCGCAAGCTAGAAAATAGCCGAGAAGGGACTAGTGCTCAAATATCTACAGATTTGTTGCCCCTTTTAAACCATTGGCAAATGAATTAATGAATTATAATCCTTCTTGCCTTCCAAAACTAAGCAATTTCTAGAAGCAAAAACATGTGGACTTTTAGATGATCCTTTTTGTAATCAATATGCACGTAACTCAACGGCCCTTCTTCCCATCTGCCCTTCTCCTTCCAATTTTTGCCTTGCTCTCTTGTGCGCAAATCATCATCAGTACCGTGGTCGCTCAATTGGGACCGTTCATTGTGTTGAAAGCCTATTATTATTACAATCACAGCCTTATAAAATACCTTTTTTTTCTTCAGAGTTTTTTTTTATCTTTTAAAATTTATTTAATTAATAATTATATTTTATTTAAAATTATCATTGTCTCGTGACTAAATGGACCCAATCAATTTAATATATTTTTGTTTCACTATTTGAAATATATATATATATGAAATTATTTGAAATTAAATAATATTTTATTGATTATTCAATAACTCATCAAGTAAAAATAAATATCACCTTCATGTCAAAGATTTTTATACTATAAAAATATTATTTATATTAAAAAAAAAGTAATTTAACGCCCAGTCTAGCACATGAATCAACCAAGATTATCAATACCGTTCTGCTCGTCGTTCTGGTTTTCTATTGGTACGGAATGTTTCGATTTCAGATCATTTTGACGTGCCATTTCAGGGTTGTACTGTTCATATATAATTAATTAATTATATATATATATATATATAAAATAAAATATTAATTTAATAAGAAAAATTAAAATTCAAGATAAATTAACTTTAAATTATACAATACAAACACAAAATCAAACAAACATAATCTCAAAATTAAAAAAAAATCACAAGTTAATCAAAATAAAGAGGATTTTTAAGGCCAGAATGATACCAAGACATTCCTGCCAGAATTTTCAAAATGGACCGAAATTAAAATAGAGACAAAAATAATATCATTTTATCTAATTTTTTAATAGAACAAAATAATATTAACAACTCTATAATCAACTCCTAAGTATACCAGTAATTTTACTGTTCATGTTAACAAGTCGTTATCGTTGTCGTTGTCTTTAAGTTAAAGTAGTATAAATAAATCAATGTGAGTTTGTGGCCAAAAAGAAAAGGGTAATAACAAATAAATAAATTATGATGACGCATGTCTCATCGCTGCAGGAATCCCATGTTTTAAATAATAGCGAATTACATTAATGATTTTCTTAGTTAATTTTTGGGTTTTGGAAATGATAAATTAATTCACAGATTTGACAGTGAACTCTCTCTTAATTAATAAAACTCGAGTAATTTTCTATTCTCATTTCTCTGGCAAAACTCTACTCCAAAAGGAAAATGCTTAGGATGGTCGAAACGTGGCCTTTCATTTGGTATATATATAACACGTGTTGGGGTTTTCCTGTTTTCTGCACTGTAGCATTGGAGGTGATCCCGAGTAATTTTGTTATGGACTGTGGCCGTTTATTACCGGTTTTGCCATTAACGAGTTTAAGTCAGCATGGTGTTGGGTGAGAGTTTTGATGGTTTTTCATTACTTTCTTTCTTTCTGCGTGTTGTTTTGGTTTTTTGATTGCTTTCATTGGAGGGGCATGAAAGCATCTATGGAGCGCGTTTGAATTTCGTAGGCTTGGGAAAGTTGCTACGAGAAAGTGTGGGGATTGTTTGGCTCCGTGTAAGGATTAGAACCCGGACTGAAGGTAAGTTTATGTGTTCTTATTGTGGGCATATTTCTAAATAGTTAGTTCAAATTCTGAGATTATTTAAATTGCATGGGCTTGACAAAGCCACTCCGAGAAAGTGTTGGAATTGTTTGGCTCCTTGTAAGGATGAGAACCCGGGTGCAGGTAAGTTTATGTGTTCTTATTGTTTGTGTATTTCAGAAAGGTCCGTACAGATTTTGAGATTATAGATTTAGAGTGTATTTGGTATTGTGGTTGCTGATATGGTTGAGATTTAAAAAAAATAATTTCATGAAAAACATTTTTTACATGCGGTTTATCATTGAAATTATAGTGTTTTGTTAAAACTATGGTTGGGTTTTAGGTTTAATGAAAAACAGTTTTGTATGTTGGGTTATCATGCTTTTATATTGCTGTCAACTTGTTGAATTACTTTAAAGGACACACACACACATATATGTATTGTATTTAAAATATTGTAGATTTAATAATCATAATAATAAAATGTAATTAATAATTCAAGTAAATTAGACACTTGTTTTTATTCTCCCATCAAACTACTTGCAATTACATTACGAACTAAATTCATACGTGAAGGCCTCTGTGATCCCGTGTTATTTGACAGATGAACAATATTTGGTGTTATATTATCAGGAACAATATCTGCGATCCATACCGAGTTTCATATTCTCTATCTACATGCTATAGAAATATAATTTCAATGTCAAATCCAATTGCAAGTTTGTGGAGTAATCAGTTGAAATATAATCAATTGAAAAGCAACCGGGTTGTGGAGTAAAATGAAATTACACATCTTTCCCTTTCATCAAGGTTGATCTCTATTTACACATTTTTTTATTTTTGAAAAAATATATTTTATAATTTTTTTTTAAAAAAATCAAATTGGATGTGACACAGCTAAATAGGTCGGCCTAACCAAGAGGCTCAACTCTATTGGACTTAGGCTGGGCCGAGAGCAAATCCAACTCAAAAGGTAAAAAACAGTGAAACGGTGCGCTCTACTCTTCATGCCTTGAGTGAAATGATGCAGAGTGAATTAATTCACTCACGCATTATTCACATAGCATGTGAATAATAGTAAGGTTCGATGGTGACGAGAGGCTCACTTGCCAATGCCAACGGGTAGAGGAGGCTGAAGTGGTTTTTCTTATGGTGTTGGCGTTGGAAATAGTGGCCGAGAGAAATGTTGGAAGGTTATTGTTGCTGTTGCTTGACGCTGGAGTTATAAGAGAAGATTGGAATGCTACAGGTACTGCCAGTGAAGAGAAGAGATTGTCGTTGTCGAAAAAGGAGTTGTTGGTGCTCTTCAGTGACTACTGTTGTTTGAGGAGAGAAAGGCTTTCATCCATAGATGTTTTTGAGAGAGAAACCTGCGATCGGGAGAGAGGGAGCTACTGGTGATCTGCCAGCGCCAAGGGTGGTAGGGCGGTCAGTGGTTATACTATAAAATTTTACATTGTGTCATCATCTTCTTCATCTTTGTGATGTTATTTTTTTTCCAAAATCATTGTCTTCTTCTTCACTTCCTCTTTGTTAAAAGTGGTTAATGTGTGCACTCTTTGTGACAGTGTGTGCTTTGAGTGAAAAACATCTAAATGATGTTTTTTGGTTACCAAATGATTTGCTTCAGTGGTGAGCCTCAACCACAGAGCCAAACACCCACTTAGTGGGGAAAGGTGGGAAGTTACTGAATATCAAGACTTAAAATGATAATAGATGAATATATGGTCAGGAATTGTTAGATAATAATGGTTAGGCTTGTGTGTGTGTAATCAGCGTCCTAGTTTTGCTGCCAATATTTTCAGTATGTATTAGACACAAATTACTGTGAATTGTAAGAGTAAAATTACCATTTTATCCAAGGATAAAAAATTTAACTCCAGGAACCAGGGTCATTTTCGATATTTCTAGGAACATGAATGATATTTTTGAATTCTTTGCATAGTAAAACTACCATCTTACCTCTCGATGTTGACACAAGGATGCAGAACAGTAAGGAGTGTTTTTGTTTTTTCACAAATTCACGCTTAGTGAAACTATGAAAATAACCACCTAAAAAGAAAAAAAAAGCCCTAAAGTCGGGGGTATTGTGATACTTTCGCCCCAGTTTTTTCTTGGTTATCACTGGGTATATCGGTGTATAGATAATTTGGTATTTTTTTTGAATTATTTTTTAAAACACTGTAGGCGCGTTGTACGAACACATTAGTACTGTTTCCCGCTCAAACGCCTTTAAAACGGCGCGTGCGGCATCTCTTAGTGATAGAGACTGCCCATCTGCTGTGTCACTTGGTGAGCCTCCATGTACTCTATCTCCCGGTGTAGCACATGTTGGTGTCTGGTGGTCAGGGAATTGCTGATGAATAATTTTTGGTTTTTTCTTCCTTTACTCTCTCCTACCGCCGGAAATTATAAGTAAGTCATTCATGTTTGTCGCACCCCAAAAATGATTCTGGTTTGCGGCGTCGTGGCGACGTTCCCTGCGTGCGCGGGGAAAATTCAGTTGTCGGGGGTCTAATCTTTATTTTCGTGAAAAAAGGGAGTCGCCACCTAGTATTATGGTTACTAGGAAACCTAAAACTGGTCTTTCAGAGATTCTAGGGTAAGGGACTGGTTGCGTAAAGGGAAGGTTTTAGCACCCCTAGTACGCCCTACCTAAGGTAAGCTGCTTGACGTTTGGTTTGCTTATGATTTGTTAAGACTCAAAAACATATGTTAATTAAATGGCAAATGGGATATTACTCCGCCGAATATTTTGGATATTAACCCCTTAGGATTTAATTATCCAAACACCGACAGTGAATAATATCATATTATTCCCGCCGAATATTTTGGATATTAACCCCTTTAGGATTTATTTATCCAGATACCGACAGTGAATAATAGCGTATCATTCCTGTCGAATATTTTGGATATTAACCCCTTAGGATTTATTTATCCAAATACCGACGGTGAATAATAAATTACCCAAAAAATAAGATTTTATATTTTTTGAAATATTGGCCAATACCCTTTGGATTTTACAAACATGTTGTAAAATCTCGAAATGCAAGAAATGATTTTTTTCTTTGCGAAATCCATGCTAAAACTCATTTTTCTTCAAAATCCAAAATAATATATATTCTTTTTCGAGGAAAATAATTTTTAAAATATGCTAGTGTATTGGCCGTATGCAAGAAAATAATACATTTTTTTTAAAGTATTTTTTTTTCTAAAAAATAAATTTTTTTATATTTTATATATATATCCCGTTACTGTTCACGTATAGTGAACAGTAACCGGGACAAAACAGATTTTTAGGAAGACGATGAACAGTACGTTGATTTTTCGAGTATGACGAAATGCTTACCTGTTAACACCTTTGTGTAGAGGAGATAGAGGTGGTTCTTCTGGTCATTGTCTCGTCGGAAATGGAGGCCTGAGGTGGCCGTAAGGGTCGTCGGAAAACCTGCTGTCACGTTGCAGGGGCTGCTGCTGCCTCGGCTATCTTCGTCTCTTCCTTCTCCTGAGGTGCTGAATGAGTTGCTACGGTTGGGGGGTGGCTTATGTTGATGATAAGGAGTGATATGGGTGGTCGACGGTGGTGATGCTTGGCTTGGCCGAGAATGAGAGAGAAACAGCGGTCTGGTTTTTTTTAGAGAGAGAGAGAGGCAAAAAAACGAGATAAAAAACGATGGGGGGAGCAGGAAGCAAATTGACTCAAAATTTTTAGGTAAGTGATTCTGCCCTCTTCTCTATTTTCTGCATCCTTAATACTATATTTCTTACTCACGTAAATCTCTTCTTTCCTTCCCCTGTTCCTGCGTTTTTTTCTTGACTCCCATCCTCTGCCTGTTCGTTCCCTTTCTTTCCCCTCTCTGTTTCTATTTTTCGTCAACCTGGCTCCTTCCCCTCTTTTTTTTTTCCCTGCAACTCCCTGGTGATTTTTCTCTTCTTTCTGCGTTCAAAATCCTCCTCTGTTTCCCTTTTTTTTTCTATTGTCCTCTCTCTACATAAACTCCTCTCTCTTTTTCTCTCTGCACAAACTGCTATTTATAGCAGAGAAGACCCGAAGATTGATTAGGAAAAAGAATCATGGTTGATCTATTTTGCCGAAGTCATGGGATTGAGCTGTTATAAAATCTGCTGCTGCATTGCTGTTGATTTTCTATTTTTATTCCAATTGATTTCCTTGATTCCATTTGATTGCTGCTGCATTGATCTGCTCCAATTAAATTGTTGCTGTGCTGCTATTTATCAGAGAAAACCCGAATGCTGAGGAAGGTAATTAGAGGAGAATCAAGGAGAAAGGGAGAGAATCAGGAAGAAGATTGATGGAGATAAATCAGGCAAGGTCACATGAAGCATTGATCTGCTTTTGCCGTGGTTAATGATAATTATGCACGCCTGAAAATTCGCTGGAACAGTGCTTGCTTATGCAGATTTCAAAATTTCTTAAGAAGGAAATTGAATTATGATCACGCGAAGATCAATGTGCATACCATTTAATGCAGATTTCAAAACAAATTTAGAAGGTAAAAATCTGATTTGGTCTTTTAACTTCTTTAATTGCACCCAATTGGATTTATACTTGATTTTATGCAATTATATCCATCAAAAATTCAATCTCAACCTTAGCTTTGCACGATTTTTTTTATTTTGGTCCTTGGTTCTTTGATTTTCGCGATTTAATCCTCTATCGACCATTAAACTCTTAATTTATTCAATTCGGCCCCCGATTTCGCATAATTGACTTGAAAAAATCAAATTGGTCTTCAAAAATTTCAATTTCATCAATTGAACCCAAATTAAATTTAAGAACTTGATTTCTTATTAACGAAACCCTTAGTAAAATTAATTCGACCAATTTAAAGTATAGTTCAATCCTTCAACTGGACCCAAAATTAGTTCTGAAAATACAATTATTATTTAAAACCAACAATTAGATCGAATTGACCCGTAAAATATAATTATATTTTTTTTTATTAGTTTTTACGTAGATTTATCTGATAATAAATTATTTCGACCTTTAATCTGCGATTTTCTTTATTTTCGGGTGCAAAAGGGATACAATCAAGCTCTCGAAAACATCCAATATTTCACCTCGATTGACTTGCTGACATCAGATCCCTTTATTTTATTTTTTTGTTATTTTCGGGTAGTTTTGGGGAGTGACCCAAAATTGGGTTACGACAATGTTTCTACTAGTTTTAGTTTAGTCCATGTTCTTTTGATTTTGATTTTATTTTATTCTTGATTTTTCTAATGAAAAATTTGATTTTTATCAATTATGTCATTCAATTGAAACTAGTTATATATTTTAGTTTTCATTTTAGTCTTTATTCTATTTGATTTTTTTATTTTTTTTTGTTTTTTTAATGTTTTTGTTACACTGATTTTAATTTGTTTTAATTTTATCCTTTAATTGATATTGGTCATATATGCTTACTTTTTATTTCAGTCCTTATTCTTTTAATTTCTTAATAAAATTACATTGCAATTTCCTTTAAAAATGCCTTTATATGTTCCGGTTCCAAGGTTTTTATTTATTTCAATTTTTTTCTTCGATTAGAATTAATTAAATATTTTATTTTTTATTTCGACCCTTATTCTTTTAATTTTTTATTTGATATTAATTCCTTTTAATTTTTTTTGGTCTTTCTTTGATGATGTTTATTTTTTACTATATTTATTCACCTGTGCTTTTAGTTTTTGTTTTTAATTTTTGTCATTTTATTTTTTATTGAGGTTTTATTTTTATTCGGTTTAGTCCTGAAATTTAATTTATATTATTGATCATTTTAAAATTAATATTTTTTTTTTGTATTTTCTGTTATTTTATTTGTTTTTTGAGTTAGATGATTTTATGATTTCATTATTTACACAATAATAATGATAATTTTAGTGATTATATATTTTTTTTGTAAACATGTTTTGCCTATTTTTATTCATTGTGGCAATTTAATGATTTTAATTGTTTAGGCAAAAATATCGATAATAATTTTAATTGTTATAGTCATTATAATGACAATAATTTTAAATGATTTTTTTTATAGATAATTAACTACATATTTTTACTATTTGATTATTGCACTTGTTTTCACAAATTATAATTTATTTATTATGTTTAATTAAAATTGAATTATAAATTTATATCGATTTAAAATTCATATATTTTATAGAAAGTTTATACTTTACAAGAATTATGTATAAATTTATTATTTTACCGAAATTTATATTATAATAAATTTTTTTATATATAATTAATATTTTTTTATATTGAAATGGTTCAGGCTGCAACAAAATATGGATAAATAGTTAATGTGTGTGTGTATTTTTCGTAGATGAATATTTCGTTTGAAAATATTTACAGAAGGGTAAAATAATTTGATGTTGAAGGGCTAGTTCGTGACGCAGTTTATTAAGAGAATTTTCATGTACAATCTACGGAAGATTTGTTTTTTGAAATAAAACCAGTTGAAAAGATTTGAAAAAAGTTAATATCAAGGACCTCATGCTTCGTCCCATGTGGATGAACGTGGGGGAGTTGAATTTGGGGCCTTAAGCTTAAGATTTGTAGCTAGTTGTTCGATTAAGTAGTTGTTTCTTGTAAATGTCCAACGGCTCTGGTGCTCTTCTCACAAGAACTGGAAATTCTTTCCCGTGGCCAACATGGGTGATATTTCATAAGCTTTTTATTTCCGACGAGCAATCTTCATCGCTCAAATTAAACTGCTGCCTCGAAGACGCTGATGAAGAAGCCGCAGCACAAGTACGTGAAGAACATTTTCTCGTAGATTGATGCGGCAGTTAATCTAATTTCAAACACGAACTAGCACCAATATATTCTTGTCTTGCCGTTCAATAACATCACCCGTCTTTCTCAGTCAACAGATCTTGGCAGCATTAATATCTTTCCGATTAGCTGTCCCCCCCTAAAATGTTTCCAGTGCTCTGGCTGCTCACGAGGAGCCCAATTGTCATGTGTGAGATTAGTCGGAGACACCGACATGTACGAGGAAAAAAAAAAGTTTTTTTTTTCGTAGTTTCAAAGAAATACATAGCGAAATTTATGGCAAGCATCAAATGCTGGCCCCAAACTGCGCAGATGGATTGGACACTACTGTTTTAAAATATTTTTTTTAACTTCGAATTATATTATTATTTTGAATTTTTAGACTTGTTGATGTTAAAAATATATTTTAAAAAATAAATAATATTATTTGGATGTATTTACAAGTAAAAACAATTTGAAAAACATTATATGTAACTTTTGCAATCCACCATGAATTGCTTATATTTCCATTTTCTTTCTAAGAAATTACTCTATCATTGTTTTTCATGATTCCAAATACATCAAATTGTTAGTGTATGAAAATGATCTAATAACATCATATTTTTTTAATTTAAAATAACAATAAAATAAAAATTTCAAACACCCCTGTAGCTATACCACTGCAACTATTATAGCTATCAAGAGGTTACTTGCCCGGGTGTTGTGCTAAACATTTTTCTATGTATAAAACTAATTGATTTTGTGAGTGTTGTAATTGTTAACCTTAATATTTAATTAGTAAAATTATAATCGATAAAATTTGTTAAAAATGATTTTTTCCTTGCCTAAAAGTTATTGAATGTTGCTATTTTATCGGTAGATAGATTGTACAATTGAAATCAATAAAATTCATTGAAAATAAGTTTTGTGCTTTGTGTGATACATTGTTTGATTGTTGCATATGTTTTATTTGTTTGATTAATTATTTTGTTAGCAAATAGTAAAATTACAATCGATGAATTTTAACATAGTTGAGTTATTTATTTTATACATCAAACAATTTGATTGGTGATTTTGTTTTAACTACTTGGGTGGTAATTTAATTGGTAGATAACAAAATTACAATTGATCAAATTGACTAAAGATAAGCTATTTATTGGCTGCAAATAACAAATTAACAAACTAATGAATAATTTATTTGATAGATAGCAAAAATATAACCACCAAAATTTATTAAAGATTAGTTTTTCAGAATTTTTTTCATATAATTATTTGAAAAGTATTTTAAATCACTGAAATTAAATTAATGTGAAATCTATATAGAAAAGTTAGTTCATTATTTTTAAATATATTTTAAGATGTTAATATCAAAAAAATATCACAATATATAATTAGTTTCACCTATTTTTCAAGGAAAAAGTCCAAAGAATAATTATTATCATTACTGTAAATTTCTTATCTATAGTAAAAAAAAAATACATATAAAAACTACATGATTTTAAATTTTTTAAGTTGATTATTTAACTTAGATGTATAGCATTATAAAAAAGAAAAAATATAAGACCATTAATAATTTTGTTACATGTGAAAAATTTGGTGTTGGCTGCGGCAAAATGCATGGTATTTTTTTTATTATTATTGTAGATAATTTAACATAATTTTTCTACATGTCTTGTCTACATGTGACTTCGTATATTTTTTTCACGTGATATAAGATCTAAAATTTCATAAATATAAAAAAGCTATAGTAGTTATTTTTTAACAAAAATAATATCAACCTACGAATTATTTTGATTATTACTCTTATTGTTACTGTTATGATTTTTAAATTGTCATAATTATTGTGACTATTATCACAATAATCATCACGATAATCAACACCTTTATTTTTATTAATATAATCAAAATTGTAATTATTATTATTATTATAAAAAAATTCATCACTGATATTTTTTTATATTATTTTATGCGTTATTGTTATTTTTATCATCAAAACCATAATTATTAACACCATGAGTACAATAATCGTTATAATAAATTGCAATTTCTATCATTAATATGTTTAATAATGTCATTATTTTATGATGACTATAATATATAAAATTATCAATATTATCAATGAAAAAAAATCAAATTATTTTGAGGAATATAAAAAACTATAAAATTTTAACAAAAAAGTAAGAAAGAAAAAAAAACTATTTTTATTGCTGTATAAATAATTGAAAGAACTAAATTACATCAAAGAATAAAAAAATAAAATGACAAAAGAGCAAACAAAAAAAGTGAAAGAAATCATAAAAAAGGAATTATTAGCTTAATTATTTTTTCACTTGAAGAAAAAAAACATATAAATTAAAAACTAACAAAATGAACAAAAAAAAAAAGAAATATCAAATTTCAATTATTATAGCTATTATTATAATAATTATTGTAAATAATTAATATTATAATCATTATTGACAATATTGTCATTGTCACTATCATTATCATTATAAAACAAAATCAATTATATTTGAAGTCTTTCAGAACACTAAGATTAAATTAATTTGAGATTATTTTAAAACAACTTAGTTTATTTTATATATTTATTTTAAGGTGTTAATATTAAAAAAATATCAAAATATATAATTATTTTTAAGAGAAAATAATCATTATCATTATTTTAAAAGTATTTTGCATAATAAAATTAATATATAAAAATCTAATATACATTAATTATTATGATTATTATTGTGAATAATTTGGCTATAGTAAGAATCTAAATTTTTGTAGGATAATTATTTTGCACATATATATAGTGTTATAAAAAAAAATCTAAGACTATTAATATCTTTTTTACATGTTAAAAAATTTATTTATGACTATAGCAAAGGGGAGGGCAACTGACTCATATATATATGTTTTCATTATCTATAATTTGCTCTAATTTTTTCACATGTTTTGTCTATATATAACTTTTTGTATTTTTATATTTTTGTGATATTAGATATTAAATATCATTAAAAACCCTCGTAAAAGTCAATCTTTAAAAAAAATAACATCAACTGATTAATTATTTTAATTATTATTTTCACTGTTATTATCATGTTTATTAAATCATCACAATTATTATAACTATCATATAAATATTATTATAAATAATTAATATTCAAATTAATATTGGTCATACTATCTATGACATCATAATTATTACTAGAAAAAATTAAATTATGTTTTTATTTTATAAGATTTATTCTTCATATTATTATATTAAATATATTTCAAAATACTGATATTAAATTATTATTTATTTTAAAAAAAACCTAGGTGTTATATATATATATATATATATATATATATATATATATATATCTATATATATATATATATATTAAGACGTTAATATTATTTAAATATCAAAATATATAATTAGTTTCACATATTTATAAGAAAAACACACATCCAAATAATTATTATTATTATTTTGAATGTCTTGTCTATAATAATTAGAAATTTTAACACCTAAAAATATTAATAAAAAGCAATTAAAACACAAAATAAATGATAAAAAAATATCATTACATTTTAAAAACTTATTTGACTTGAAGAATAAACAAAAAAAATATAAAAGGAAAAAATAATAAATATCAATTGTCAAATGATCACCAGCACAAATTAAAATTAAAACATTAAATAAAAAACAAAAAACCTTAATAGCAAAGGAAATAATAAAAATTAAAAACAAAAACTAAGAGCATGTACATATAAGCATAGACACAAATAGCAACCATCTCATAAATATATGTAAAAAAGTAAAAGAATAAAAATAAAATTAAAGATTAAAAGTATAAGGGTCGAAATAAAAAATAAATAGATAATAAATCTGATTTAAAGGACAAATTTGAAACAACTCTAAACTTTGATACTGAAAAAATTAAAGGATTTCACACTATACCGGAAATGAAAAGCCTAAGGACCGAAATAAACCTATAATATATAATCAATTTTCATTGAAGAATAAAATTGAAACATATCAAAATTTCTATAACAGAAATAAAAAAAATAGGGACTGAAATGAAAACACCAACAACATTAGGGACTGCCGAGTACTTTCACTTGCTGGAGAGAGAAAAGTGGAAAAAAACTTCGACCATCATTCAACAAGTTTTCGGCCACCATGGGATGCAATGCGCTCCATCATAAGGTGGAGGACATGGAGGCGCAATCGTTGACACATTGGATGAATATTTTTTTATTGTTTGAATTGCTCGCACGCACCACCCGAAAGGGGTGTGAGGCCAAAAATTGTTGGCGTGTCTGACGGATACTTCTATAGTATGTAGCAGAAAATATTATTTAAAAATAATAAATTACTTGAACACTCCTACAATCAGTTATTGAATTTTGTCTTTTATGGTGGCATATAAGCACTTACACATTAATATCACCATTCATTATGAAATAAATTAATATTTAAAAATGGTAATTCACCTAAACACCCCTATAACCAAATCTTATATTTTATCTTTTTTAGAGGTGTATCAATATTTACACATCTATGTCATTTTTCATCAAAAATATGAAAGTACCATGGTACTCGATCAAGGAAAAACTTGGTTTTCCTCTTATTAGAGAATATAATAGTTATTTTTAGAGAATATAATAATTATTTTACTGAATAAAAAAATATAAAACATAAAAAAATCCCCGGACTCAGGATAAAATCACTGTATACAAAGAGATAAAATATTAATTTCACAGTTATATTAGACAATGATTTTCAAATTAAAAAAAAGGTATGATATTTTACTGTAAATTACTATTTAAAACTGTAATATCATTTAGCTTTTAGTATAATAATATAATATAAAAGAAAACCCATAGCGTTGTTACTAATTAGAATCATTTAGCTTTTAGTATAATAATATAATATAAAAGAAAACCCATAGCGTTGTTACTAATTAGAAGCCTTGTTAGTCTAGCTTTTGTGAAAAATGTTCGCTATATATAGCAAGCATTTCTCTAAATTTGTAACGGGAGCAGGAAGGGATTTACGAGAAAAGGAAAGAGAAGGGCTTCAAAAAGCTACAGGTTCATGGAAAGAAAAAGAAGGATTTGGAATGGAGATGGAAAAAGGGTTGCAGAGAGAGAAGGTTTGTAGAGAGAGAGTTGGTTGCCAATAACACAAAAGGAGATGCGCTTTATAGTCTTCTCCAAGTGTTTTTATCATTATTATTTGCAAAAGTCATTGGGCAGAATCGAGAAGAAACTACAATGGGTTCAAGAATCTTATTGTAGCTTATCGACAATAACATAGAGGTAAGAAAAAAATGGTTCTTAGGTTTGGGTTTCTTAGTTTCTTTTCCGGGTTTTGTTTCTTTTTGTGTCTCGCTTTATTTTTTTGAAGTTCAAATGGTTTTTTTGTATGATAATTTGTTTATTTTAGGATAAAATTTACTTCAAATATCCTTGTAATGCATTTGCAAAATGGGTTTTGATTCCTATTTCTCTTTTGAGTGTTATTTTCATTCTTTACTTTTTTTGTTTGATTATTTTGAAAATTAAAGGATCTCTTTAGAGGTTTGAAAGAATATAAGGGCAGTTACTTTTAGATTCATGTATCAAATTTGCATATTTGATTTCTAGTTATCTTGATTTTATGATTAATAATTATTATTTCACATATATGTTCTGATATTGGGATTATGGCTAGATCATTGGTTTCATGAATGTTTGTCACTCATTTCTTTTCCTCATTAATGTATCGTTTTTATTTTTATATTCTATATGGTTTGATGAATCTGGAAAGAGTGAACTTATTATTGCTGCATTGTTTTTAATGATTTTGGAAACTTTTAGTTCCATGTTTGTGCATTACCAAAAACATCTTGAGGGCTAGCTACCAGCATTGAAAGTTTCACTCTACCTTAATGAATATGATGGTTTCTAGTAGTTTTGTAATAAGGGTTACTTAGGCTTTAAGCATGATAGCATTTTATGAAGAAGATTGTCATTGTGTTAAATGAGATTGAGGTTCCATCCGAGGATATCACATTGTTCTAGTTTTTAATGTTGCAATGGACCTTTTTTTTTCTTTTTTCTAGAGGTTGTTGTGAGCCCTCCATTTTGTGTTTTCTCTTGTGGTAAAAGGTTTATTGCAACTTGATTTCCAAGTAACCGTCTAAAATTGTTGGGTTTGTAAATATGGTGCTTTTGCTATGGAGATTAGGCATGCATTATGCTCATTTAATTTGTATTTGGATCAAACTATAAAGGTGTTGATTCTAGTCTCGAGAGTAAACATTTCATGTAAAAATGCTAAAGATAACCACTATCTCCAAGTCTCCCTTCTTAGTACCTATTTTATTAGTATCGTGACCACTAATTGCCATACTTTTATGGGCTAATATACAATATCATCTTAACAATATTTTTATGAATCCAAATTAGTTGACATAGTGACTGCTAGTTTGTTGTGTTTGGATGGGAAAGAAGAATCCCAATTGGTTGACATGTGATTGTTATAAGATATGATATAACAATGTTGTATGAGCAAGTTAAATTTTAAGACCATATTTAGCTAGAGAGGGACATGTTTTTTTTTTTTTTTGGATTGAATATTTGTTCCCGAGATCTTTCTAGTTTCTCTAGATATTAAAGATTTCCTGAACTTCCTTGTATTGTAAATGGTTGGTGGAAACTGCTGTCCTTGAAGTTTCAAAGTTTCCCAATGGAATTTCCTATTTCCTTAAGCAAATTGAACTTTTCTTTGAATTTCCTTCCTTTTGCCCCTGAAGATTGTTGCATTATAACAATAGATGTAGAATAGAGAGTATTCATATGAATCATCCTAAAACCTTTCCTTTTATGCCTGTCAGCAGCTAACTATCACATCCAAAATTTTCAGTAATGCATCTATAATGTACAACATTATATTGTGTGTCAAATGCTATGTTCTAGTCTGTATAAATTGTTCCATATCATTAACAATTTAGAAGCAATTTGACCTTGACAACTTAATTTTCGATTTGAAACATGTGATTAGGTGTGCTTGAACTTGTTCGATCAGTGATTATTTTGCCACTTCTTTCCATGATGAATATTTCACTAACCATCAATTAATCACATTTTTCATTGGATAAACTTGAATGCTTATACAAATTGTATGGAATTTTAAAACCTTTCATTTCAAGCAATTCTTTGCCATATTCATGACTCTCTATTATAGATAGCATGAATGTGATTAAATTGTCTTTTTACTGTTTTATCTAAAATTTTACTAGAATATAGAGAGCGGGGGTGAGTGTGGATGCGCAAAGGCTATTTTCCAGCAGCTCCCGATCAAGGAATCCTCTCAAACCTAAGGCTCTTTACTTGGGTCGATCAGATATCCAAACTTGGCGCTACCATGGAAAGAGACTGATGAACGCATTTGAGGTTAAATCAATCCCCAGCAAAATTCAGGGGCCCAACAGAAAGGTGCCGAAAGGTTTAATGCTCCACTAGGCAGGCAAACAAGCCGGTTATTCGAACACCCAGCAAATCATAAAAAGGCAAGAATCCCCACCAGGAATTCATAAATCCCAGCCAATAATGCTACTCACTTTAGAAAAAGAAACTCCAAAAACACCAACAAAGCCTTTCTTAATTATTAACCCATTTCATAACTTGACACCACTCTACAGTTGGCGTGAGCGGTAATGGGGCTGCTAAATAAATAAATTAAGGAATGATATATACTCTGGGAAGCAAATCTTGTACATCTGAGTAACGTTGACAGCTATTGAGATTAGACTCAACTGTCATATACCGATAAATATTTGATAACCAACCAAACAACCGAGGTTTTGCTATCACATCTCCGGGCGGCATGCCAAGTTCATGAGCTTCAGAACATCATTTAAACCAGTTCTGTTCTGTCAAATACCTCAGGTGTCAAGGCTGCGTACAATCACATGTAGTCCTATGTTTTGCCGAAGTTAGCTGCAAACTCAGCCAATGTTTTTTGGATGAGAATGCGTTGAACCTCTCAATTGAAATGGTAATCCGTAATTCTGGAATGATCTGATTCGTCCATCCCATCCAGCTGTTACAATCACCAAACCCCATGCATGAGGAGAGCCATGCATGCTCTGGCGTGACATCTTCAAAAACTTGTACTGCGATTTACACAGCGCAGATGATACAACCAATGAGCTTGCAGGGAGATTTTCCACAGGCCATGTTGCAGAACCCCTAGACAAAGAGTGAGGGAAAAAACCGTGGCTTAGTGATAAATTTTCTGTGGAAGCAAATGGCAATTTCCATTGTGAACTCTCAACCAACTCAGATTGCAGCAACACACTTTTTTCACTACACAACTCTGAGTTAGAAGAGGATGGGGATTTTCCAGTGACATTTGAGGAACTACAATTCATATAAGTCATCCCACACCAGGGTATAGCCACTGACACGTTGTTTGAGAAAAAATGTTCGCAAGACCATTTGCTTTTCACCTGAGCCACAGACCCATTTTGGCTAACAGAATTCCAGATATAGACATTAGAATCCTCACTTGCTGAAACAATATGCATCCCATCTGACGTGAATGATGCAGATATTTGGCTTCCTGCATTACGGAGGCCTGCACACAAGACCACTAGAATTGAGGGAAGAAATAGCTATTTCTAAAAACTGAATGTATTGTTACCGTAATTACCAACACCACACAAAAAAAAAAGTTGTGCGCACCTCGATATTTGCATATCACATCAACTCCATGGAGTATTCGAACTTGGGAATCAGCAGAAGTGACCATTAACCTAGTAGGCTCACTTGGAGAAAACTGTGGACAAGAAAAGCTAACATTATACGTTTAGCATAAGAAAGAAGCCAAACGACATCCAATAAGATGGAAAGAAAACTTAGAAGATATAAAAATCATCACCTGAAATCCAGTTATCCTCTTGGATGGTGACTTCTTCTTGCCCTGCAAGCATATCTGTGCATACAGTTGCAGACGATTACCTGATCCATGCAAAATACACCAGTTAGCACAAAGCAACCCTCCAGCATCATAGTATGGAATAGATATCAAATTTGAAATGTGAATCTATGACGGGTTTCACAGATGTCAACCGGGGTCTGGAAGTCGACAATGGAACTAATTTTCATCCCTGGGTTAAGTACCACAAACTCCAGCACTTTTTGCGAGGGAAGAAATACAAATATATATGATTACTGATCAAAAATATATGTATATATATTACAGAGGAAAATAAAACTATCCTATGTTCCTTTACTAATACAATGAGCATCAATAGATTAACAAACATTGTCTCTTGCAAAGGACATCCATATCAGACCAAAAAGCAAGTGGAGGAAAGCAGTACTGGTGAAGCATGATGGCGTCCTAATATGCAAGACAGAATGAAAATACGAGGAAATACCTAAAACCTATTCAAAGTATAAGTCTTTGTACTGAACTCAGGAAGTGCATCAAGCATGACAGTGTGAAAAGTTCATAATGCTAAGCCACAGAAGTTAAATTGATACATTCAATTGAATTCTTTCTATCTCCTAAAAGTGAAAGGCAAACCAATTACCCAACCAAAAAATCGAGCAGGATATTTTTAACAAGATTCTTTATCAGTGTAGAAAAAGAAAACCTATTCATGACTCACATATGCAAGAGAAGCAAACCACAGCACAGTACTCCTGCACGACGACAATGACTGCAAGATATTCCAATTCTTTTCTGTGTAACTTATATTGGAATAAGAAAAAAACCTGGTGCATCATAAAAGCGGCAATTGCCATTCATGGAGCCAACGATTCCACCCTGCACAAAAAAGAGAGTGCTCTAAGAATTCCACATGTGAAATCATATTTGGGAGCAGAAAAAAGGAGGTCATTCACATACCTTTCCATCAGGACAATAACACACAGCCGTGACAATTTCAGTTATATCAGTCCAGTCAACAACTTCACAACCAGGAATTGCCCAGATGCGTACTTTCCCATCTATGGAACCACTGATGAAGTAATTTTCATCCACGGGATTAAATTGGACGCAGGTAACTTTATTACATGTAGGAAAGAGACAAAGCAATTAGAATATAAACGAATCAAAAGTGCCTTAATTGATCCACCAACATTAACTACTCATAACAATTATCAAGACAGTTTATTGGAGAAAGACCAGCATGCAGAAGAGCACACCATAATCATTATGGAAGAAAACTTGTTGGCATTTGTTGCATCCCACTTTCCACAAGCGAACAGTTTTATCAACTGAGGATGAAAGGAGATACTGCAGAGGTAATGGGACAATTAGAAACATAATTTATTTGTCCAACAAGAAAAATTAAACTGCTGTTGAGTAATTACTTACCTTGTCCTTTGACCATGAGAGGTCCAAGACCTCTCCACAGTGACCAAAAAACTCATGGATTGGTTTATCCGATATTTGAAATACTCTCTGAGGAAAAATGACACAAGCTGAGTCTGTTGTTCGCATACTCTTGAATTGACCTTTTTTCTTTCTATCCACCTTAAGGGGAGCAACAGAAGGATCATTGATCGTGAAGTGGGCATGGGAAGAATGAATATCAAGGGTGCCAAACTCATCTGATCTCTCTTTTTCCATCACCTGCCATACACGCACAACTCCATCTTCACCTGCACTCGCAAGGTACTGACCATCAGGACTGAACTTCATGGTCAATATTGAACCCTCGTGAGCTGGAATATCTTGTCTCATGTAAAGGGCAGAGAATTCCTTGGACCGCTTCTTGTAAGATTTAACCCTAACTATCTGATTCCTAGCCCCTGCAACAGGATAAGAATCACGACCACCAACTTCCACTTGCCTGTCAACGATGCAAGCGACAGCACCTAATCTCCTCAACCATCCCATCTTTACCTGTTTTCTTGCCAGCCCCAAATTGGGCACATCTTCAACTTCTCTTCGCATCACTTGCTGAACCAGATGGGAGGACCCAAGACTCCTCTCAAACTCAGCAACATTAAGTAGCCGATTTGAACCAACTTCTCGAACTCTCCCTGACTTGTCATCCAGCCGAAGTTCATCCGGAATAAACTCTGTCCCGTTATCCAAATTCCCAATCCTACACACAAAGTTCTCTTCCATTGCCCCATCTAACAGCTCTTGGGCATCATTGGACCAACTCGACATGGAAGACTGGCTCGATGAGGGTCCATCATCTAAACTGTATGATCTCAGAACTGCATCGCTGTGTTCCATAATCCTATCTGTCTCAACTTCCACTTCATTGGAAGACGTATAGCCAGGATCACCCTTCCCCGCATGATCCACATCCAAACCCATCCATTTGAAAAATTTATAACGCCTTTCACGAATACAGCCTGGATTCTTGATCCACACCTCATAACCAATAATACCAGGCAAGGAACCAATAACCCCAAAATCAGGTTCCAAATTGTCAGGGGACTCAGAGCCTGAATCCGATACAGAGGGACAGTCCTCACGAGTGTCGAAGAATTGATCCTCTTCTTCACTCAAAATCTCCATTTTAGCACCAACTCTTAACTCAACACCAAACAGTTACCATCTCTCAAAAACCTCCTGGCAATATCCTAAATTCCACCCAAGGATAACATGCCAAAAAATAAAATAAAATAATATTAGAAAGCAAACCCCAAATCTCAAAACAAAACCCAACGAAACTCAAAAATATAGCAAGCAATGGAGCAGGTGCTGTTGCACTGAGAACAGCACAAAGAAAAATTTGCGAAGGAAGAGGAAACAAAGACAGGTGGAAATGAGGAGATAAACTAGGGAGGTGTGGAATATTATAAGAATACAAGGAATAGGATAAGCGAAAAGGAAATAAACAAAAGAAGTGATTTAGCCTGTTTGGCACTGCGGCCAAGCGTTTGGCTGCTTTTGTTTAGTTTTTATTATTATTATTATTATTTTAAATAAATATGTTTGGATGTTTTTAAATTTTTTTAATGTGTTAATGTTAAAAATAATTTTAAAAAATTAAAAAATATTATTTTAATATATTTTTATATAAAAAATATTTTAAAAAATAACAACAATCAAACTATATTCACGGGTTCAGTCTCTTACAGAGGGCACGCACCTTTATTCGGAAGTAGATTTAGATGTTTTTTCAAAATATTTTATAATATATATTATTTTATTTTGATATAAAATATATTTTTAAAACATAAAAACAGATATTCCCTTCGCATCTCTTATGAGCCTGTGAAACCTGAGAAGAAAACACTAAGTGCCTTTTTCCTTTGATATATTAGAAAATGCATTTTAAAAAATAAAAATAAAAATTTTGATTTTGATTTTTTATTTTTTATTTTAAATTAAATAAATTTAGTAATTTTAGATTATTTTTATATACTAATATCAAAATAATTTTTAAAAAATAAAAAATATATATTATCCTAATATATTTATAAAAAAATACTTTAAATCAACTTTAACCACCCTCTAAATAGATATTTAGATTCATCATGAGCTGCTTTGTATCCTATGCCCCTTTGTTTTCCGGTGCATAAATATTTTTAAAAATTATTATTTTATAAATAATTATATATTTTAGTTTTTTAATATATTAATATAAGAAACTTAAAAATAAAAAATATTATTTTAAAAAATAACCATTGTACAATAATATTTTAATATCATCAATCTCTATTTTTAGAGTTTATTTGATATAGTAATAATGGTTACTTTTATAATATTTTTTTTTATATGAAAATATATTAAATATTTTTTTAAATTAATTAACTTAAAATAAAAAATATTTTTCTCTTAAAAATAATCTTAAAACAAAAAAGAATAATTAATTATTAAATGTTCTGGAAAGGCAGGTAATATTAACTGCACTGCAGCGCGTCGTCAGTAGAAGTAACTATTTGTTTTGTTTTTTCCATGCAGCCAATGCGTTGCTTTATGCGGTGAATGAGTGATGGGAAGGGGTCCAAAGTTCAGGTAGATTCTCTGCTTATAGTATCTTAAATTCTTTTCTAATCATATTTAAATTGAGATTCCTTTCACATCCCCTCTCTTCTTTTGACTTGTCAACGATTAATTATGATTTTAATAGGGGTCAAATAGATAATCTATTTTTTTCGGTCAATCACGTTGAAGTTTCTTTTTGCAATTTTATTAATTTCGAAGAAATTGAAATATAATTCTCACTTGAATTTGAAAACAAAATTTTAATTTTAATTAGGCACGTATTTATAATAAAATTAGGGGATTTGATTTTCTTATACTTTTCGTGGTGACTTCGTGGTCATTTATTTTTGTATTGTTTGAATTGAAATATCGTTAAATATATATTTTTTTTTAAATAATTATTTTCTTCAAGAAGCTGAAGAAATTACTTAAGAAATCAATGGTTTCTTTGATAAAAAAAACATTAAATATATAAGAAATAAGGATCAAAAGATAATAATAAATAAAACTTGTAATAATTTAATGATGATTATTTTGAAATGTCTTGACTTTTAAATATAATTATTAAGACTGAGTTTGTAAATATTGTGTATATAGATTTTTCAAAAGTGTTTTTTAATTGAAAATATATCAAGATAATTTTATTTTTTAGATTTTTTTTTATATTCAACACCAAGAAATTAAAATCATCAAAAAACATTTAAAAGACTCTTTTAATATATTTTTTCCAAGTAAAAGATGGTTAGAAAAACAAGTTTAACCAAAAAAACAAACAAGATTGGCCTAGATTTTCTTTTGAACTAGTTTGAATTGTCTTCATTTTTTGAAACACAAAAATATTATAAATTAAAATTGATGTCGTTGGCAATCAAAGGTAACAAAATTGTACTTGGATATATCTATGTAGGAAATTGCCCTCCCTATGCGGAGAATGAATTTAATTGGGGAAATAATGTATTCTTCTTAATTAAACGAACTAGCAAGTGGTGCTATCAAGAAAATAATGTTGACCATCGTTTGGAGATTTGGAAAATTATTGATATATTTAATTTATATAGAATAATAATAATAAAATCAGCTGCTTCTATCTCAAAAAGTATTACTTTGTATGTTTATTTAAATAAAAACTAATATATCTTTGATATGCTTCTATAAAAATTATTCCTTGATAATTTTAAAATCCTTTTTAAACTTTTTTTTATGACATTTTCAATTGTTTTGATTTAAAGCAAAGCAGCGAAAACTAAAAAATAAAGGATTAATTATAGCCTCTAAATGATTTTAACTAAAAAATAAAGGATTAATTATTGCCTCTAGATGATTTTTCTCGCAATATAACATAAGAAAATATCATATATTTAATCTCGTGGCATCGGAAGGATAGGATGGTATGGGGAAAAATAACCCTCTAGATGGATCTCTACTTTTCCACGTAAGTTGAAGGAGGAGATCCGTGAGCTCCACGCCAAATCATAAGGCTGCATTAATTACAAAAAAAGAAGAATCAGTCAAAGCAGGCAATCACGACTTCCAAACAATATGAAAAATTCAACCGGTTGAAACGTATGCCAGTTCTCCAATGAAAGAAAGAAAGATAAAGATGATGAGAGCAGCGATTGGATGGTATCATGAATTTTTATCTACTGTAAGAAATTGATTCCACTATATATATATATATATATATATATATTAATCTTTTATATCCTATTAATTTTAATGCCATCTGTATATAAAATAAGATATTGTTTAGGATTTTCTATGGTTTCTTTTTTAGATTGAGTGTGTTTTTAATATGATGAACCAGAATAAAAAACTCTAAACAAAAAATTTATTAACTATGTTGCCTCAACTCTATTTTGTGAGTATAATTTTTTTAAGAAAAATCGTTTTCATGAAATATTTTTAGTTAAATAGTGAATTATTTAGTAATGTTTGATGGTGTAATGAAAATTGAGTTAGAAAATATTTCCCTGTGTTTAACTACAATATGAAAAATAAGTTGAAAAATTAGTTTTTTTTTTCAAATAAATTAAATGAGTGAGAATAGAAAATGAGAAATAAAATGAGTTGAAGGAGGATTAGATTGAAAAAGAATTCAAAATCCATAAATTATTTCAAATAAGAAAAATAACAATAAGAACCAAATCTAACATATAAAAAATCAGAGGTCAACTTGAAACAATTTTAAAAGAATAAGGACCAAATCTAAAAAATTAATAGGTTGAAATTGAAAAAAAAAATTATTTGATAATTTATTTGAAATAAAATAAATAGCAATGAAAAAAATGAGAATGAAAATGATAGATAAAAAAGTCCAATTAAGAAAAGGATAAGAGAAAAGAAATAACAGTAAAAGGAATGAGGATTCGAGTTCATATATAAAAAAATCAAATCAAATTAAATTTTAAAGAATAAAATTTTAAAATAATTAAAAAAATATATAGCAATCAAAAGATTGATGATCAAATTTGATATATTTGATAAATATAAGGATATTTTTTATTTTTCTTGCACCTTCAAGAAAGTGAATTCCACCTAAAATAAAATGAAAATAGTTTCATAAAAAAAAAAACAAGTCAAAGTCTCCTCTTTCCAGAAAGTGTTTTTTCATTGATCAATTTTTTTAATGGTCACCCATACTAGAAAGTTTGAAAAATAGTTTCTAGAAAACCACTTTGAAAAATGAAAATGGGTTATATGGATTTTTCTAGCAATTGTAATTAATTGTGCAGGAATAAAAGAACAAATAGAGGTGAGAAGAGTTTTCTGTATTATTATCTGCATAAAAACAAAACAACCTATTGGCTATATTTTATAGCCCACTAAAATTGGAAAAGTAAATAACATAGATAAAGATATGAACTAACAATAAAGAAATATCCACCCACTATACTAGCACCCGTCAACAAGACCATCATGCCTCCATGCATGAATTACTACGCTTTGCACTTCCCAGTACGTGTCTTATTACATACAAGAATTCATGCACCCTTCTGCTCTTGACCTGTCCCACTACTTGCACAAACCACGTCCTCATCCCCTTATGTTTCCTTGTCCACAAGGAAATACAGGATAAAACTTGATTAAGTGTCGTTCATCTTCCCAAGTGGCGTCATCTGGCGAGGTGCCTTTCCATTGGATTAGTATTTTGACTTTGAGACAATATTTTCCCCGCTGTATGACTCGACGATCAAGGACCGTCTCTGGTTAAGGAAGAATAACAACATTACTGGTTACAGGAGGAAGCTGGGCAGAGACGGTAGTAATAAGACCCACATGCTTCATCAACATGCTAACATGGAAGACGTTGTGAATTAAAGACCCCAAGGGCAGAGCCAACCGATAGGCCACATGCCCAACCTTGCCAGTGATTTTGTATGGACCAAAATACCTGGGTGACAGTTTGACAGAATTATGGAATGCCATCGAGGACTTCCGATATTGTTGCAACCGTAGGTATACAAAGTCGCCTACCTCAAAGGTGACCTCACTATGTCGTTGATCTACTTGACATTTCATTCGGGCTTGGGAGAATTGAGAGATTCCTTCATAACTCATATAGAATGGCATCGTGATTACACAAATAGCCATCAATAGCTTATACATTGGTAGTTCTTGGATCGTACATCAGTAAATTTAGAGGAGGAATTCCATACACTGCTTCAAAAGGTGTCATTTTGATAGATGAGTGGACTGAAGTGTTATAGTTGTATTCTGCCTATGGAACCCAATCAGTCCATTTTCGTTGTTGGTCCCCTGCAAAGTACCACAAGTATTGCTTTAAAACATGATTAATCACCTCTGTTTACCCATCGGTTTGGGTGTCGTACCTGGAACTTATGCACAACTTAGTCCCTTGGAGCTAGAACAGAGTCTGCCAAAAAGAATTGAGAAACACCTGGTCCCTGTCATTGACAATGGAGACTGGTATTCCATGGAGCCGAATGATGTTTAAGACGAAAGCTTGGGCAACCACAGCAGCTGTAAATGGATGTTTCATAGGAATAAAATGTGCATATTTGGATAAACGATCAACAATGACCATAACCACTATATGACCATTAGAAGGTAGTAACCCTTCGACAAAATCCATGGATATGTCAGTTTAAATCCTATAAGGGATAGGTAAGGGCTGAAGTAACCCTACAGACTGCATGGAGTCTATCTTATACTGTTGGCAAACATCATAACTTCTTAAAAATTCTTTGATTGTTCCATGTATTTAGGGCCAATAAAAACTTTGATGAAGTCTTGAGAGCGTCTTCTGATAACCAAAATGTCCTCCCGTAGGAGAGGAATGACAATCCTGAATAACATCCTGAATTAAAGAGGATGTGGGGATCAAATAAATCTTCCCTTTTCTGAACCAAACTCCATCTCGGTATATAAAAGTTGCAGCAATAGCTATCTCACTAGCCAAGTTCTTAAAAAAAAGGATCATTTGCTACTTCAGTATGGAGTTTCTACCACCAATTAGCATGCGGAGTAGAAATTGACATAAATTGGAATTCAACTACCCGTGAGAGGGAATCCGCTGCTTGGTTGTCAACTCCCTTCTTGTACTTAATAATGTATTCATATCCCATAATTTTTGGAAGCCAACGAGTCTGAGCTGGTGTGGTAATGCATTGCTCTAACAAATATTTGAGACTTTGTTGGTCCGTACGCACAATAAAGGGTTTCCCAAGCAAGTAGGGTCTTCACTTCTTAATGGATGTCACAATCGCTAGCATCTCTTTTTCATAAGTTGAGAGAGATAGAGCTGAACCTTTTAGAGCTTCACTGAAGTAAGCTATGAGATGATTATTCTAAGAAAGGACTGGACCTAGGCCAACTTCGAAAGAATCGCATTCGACGACAAATGGTTGTGTGAATTCAGGTAGAGCTAAAACGGGTGGGGAGGTCAAAGCTTTCATTAATTCATTGAACGCCTTGTCAGCCACGTCATTCCACTTGAACCCATCTTTTGACAACAACTGGTTGAGAGGAGCAGCAATGCTACTAAAATTTTAGATAAATTTTTAGTAGTATCCAACCAAACCCAAAAATCCACGGACTCCTTTAGTTGTAGTGGGAGTTGTCCATTCTAGAATGGCTATTATTTTGGATGGGTCGACGAAAACTTCTTGCTCTGATATGACATGATCCAAATACTCCACATATGTAACTCCAAACCTGCATTTAAATTCTTTGGCAAATAGACTATTAGTAGACAAGATCGTCAAAACAGTGTGGAGATGGCTTAGATGGTTCTCCCAAGTTTTAGAATACACCAAGATGTCATCGAAGAAGAATAGAATGAATTTTCTTAAGTGAGGACGGAATATATCATTCATAAGGCCTTGGAAGGTTGCAGGTGTGTTGGTGAATCCAAAGGCATTACCATAAATTCATAGTAGCCTTCATGTGTCCTGAATGCCGTCTTCGGAATGTCCTCTTCATATACTTTGATTTGATGATAGCCAACCCGTAGATCAAGCTTAGAAAAGAATTTTGCTCTATGTAATTCATCGAGGAGTTCATTGATGATAGGAATAGGATATTTATCCTTGATGGTGAGATCGTTCAAAGCTTGATAATCAATGCAGAAACGCCAATCTCCATCTGCTTTTTTGACCAACAAGATAGGTGAAGAGAATGGGCTACGACTATGTCAGATGAATCCGGCATGCAAGAGTTCCTTCACCATTCGTTCAATCTTTTTTTTTTTGATAATATGGATATCTGTAGGGTCATACACTCACTGGTTGGGTGTTTAGTTATAACATAATATGGTGGTCATGACATCGTTGAGGTGGTAAGGATGTGGGAGAATTAAAAACATGAGAGAAGTTGGATAAGAGTTTGGCGATTTCTGGTGGATATGTATCTAGAAGGTGAAGGGGTTCCACAGGAAGTATCGCAAAGAACTGGTTAGTGCTGTACAATGCATTAAACTCTTTTTCTATCAATTCTTGTAACCTTACCTTCTTCAACCCCTGAAAACACATAAATTCCATCTCTTTTGAAAGACATGGTGAGTCTTTTGTAATCTGTCTCCACTAGACCCAATGTCACTAGCCACTGCACCCCCAACACCACTGGACATGCTGACATAGGAAGAATAAAATAGTATGCTGTAACAACTTCCCCTTGTATGATGATTGTGAGTGATGAGCATAACCCCTTGCACTCTATTCTTCCTAGTTTGCTACTGTCACTTGCAACTTTTTGTTAGGCACTACTGGCAGTCCGTGATTGTGGACTATGGACTGGTCGATAAAATTATACATGCTCCCTCCGTCTATCAGCACCATGACCTCCTTTCTCCTCAATCTGTCCATCACCCAAAGGGTTTGAGGATGAGTTGTACCTGTAATTGCATGGAAGGAAATCTCTAAAATAACTTCTTGGTCCTCAAATGCTGATAGTATCTCTGGCTGTTCATCCAAGAGTTGCTCATTTGTTTCCCCAATGATGAATAATTGGGGTTGTTGACAGCGATGTCCAGGAATGAACTTCTCATCATAGTAATAACATAAGCCCTTTTCTCGTCTCTCTCGTTCTTCCTGGGTGGAAAGTCGTCTGACATTTGGGGCTGAATTCATGTTTGGTCGCGGATTTGGTGGAGGTCCTAATATTCCCACAGTAGTACCCATGTTTGATTTTATAGTGTTGCAGGGTTTCAGTGAGGATATACTGCTTTTCACTAGAGAAGATTGTGTTCTCCAATCAACATGGCAACTCCCATGGCTTCAGACAATGTGGTTGGATGTTTGATCTTGATGTCCAAGCAGATGTCATCCTTTAGACTTGCAATAAAACAACCAATAAAGAAGGGCTTCGCTAGGCCATCGACTTGATGAGAGAGTTTTTCACTGTAAGGCAATCCCTTTAAGATGGAAGAAAGCCAGTGGCACCCATTAGACAAGGGAGACATTGTTGTATTCAAAGTACTACTTGGACTTGTAAATCCACCCCATTGGATCTTCCCCGCAGCAGAACCTTGGGAAATTCAAATTTAGTGTGGAATGGTGGGTTCCTGAGTTGGGGCCTGATGGTTCTACAGGCGCAAATGGGTTCGACTTGGGTTGGTTCCTTCTTGGACTTCTTGAGATGCACAAAGTTTGTAACTCGGTCAAGATACTCTGGAGAGTGTCATGCACTTGATCGAAATTGGACTAGTGTCTAGCCAAGGCTTCATTGACTTCAGTGAGGAACTCAACGTTAGACTTCCCTCTAGTGTCCATGGTGAAACTTGGCTCTGATACCACTTGATATGGATTTTTCTAGCAATTGTAATTAATTGCAATTGGGGTGAAAAGAAGAGACAGAGGTGAGAAGAGTTTTTTGTATTATTATCTGCATAAAAACAAAACAACTTATTGGCTATATTTTATAGCCCACTAAACTTGGGAAAGTAAATAACATGAGTAACAGTATGAACTAACAATAAGGAAATAAACACCCATTATACTAGCACCCGTCAACAAAACCATCGTGCCTCCATGCATGAACTACTCCACTCTGCACTTCCCAGTACGTGTTTCATTACAAACAAGAATTCCTGCACTCCTCTGCTCTTGCTGTGTCCCGCTACCTGCACAAACCACATCCCCATCCCTCATGCACAATCACGTATCAGTGGGTTGCCTTGGGAAGTTTAAAGTTCTTCGCACTAATAAAGATCAAATATCTTTATTAATCAAGTACAATTATCATATTAATTCAAGAAACTATATGAAAAAAGATAAACAAATTCAATTGACAATTCCTTACTCTTTATAACAAAATAGTGTTATAGAGAGAAATAATCATACATTTTTAGATAAGGTTAGGTCTATGATGACATAAGTTAACCTTTCATTTAGTTGTTTATGGATGCATTTTTTACTGTTACCTATATACTTAATCAAGTACCCTCAAAGTCTATTCATTCCATTTTTTATGAATTATAAAATGGTCAAAACTTTGATTTTGAAGGCTTATATATGGTGATTAACAAGATATTTTCATAATTCTTTTTATAAATATAGAAAATTAGATTATAAAGTGAGTAAACAAATTTTTATTAGATACTCTAATTAGTGAACATCATGATGAAAGAATGATTGAGGTGGAGTATTGTGATGAAAATTTACTAGAAGATAATTTTTCAAATATATATATAAAGTTAAAAATACCTTTAAATTTATAAGTTAAAGGAACCTTAAGAAGGCTTTATGCCATATTATAACTAAAATGAGATTTTAAAACCTTATCCTATTACTGTAATAGATATTTGGGGTGATCTTTTGCTCAATCAAAGTATACAATTAGAGGTAAAATTTCAAAGTTTACATATACATAAAAGTACACATGAAACTGATATTTGTTGTTGTTTGGAGATTAAAAAAAAGTCTTTCATATGTGTTTATTTGAATCAATACGAGAAATCTTTCTATAAGGAAACCATAACTTCATTTACATATGAATAAAAGATGACAAGGGAAAAGTTCAATGGTTGAGAATAATATATCAAAGTTAATTGATATTTCACTTAGGCGTATTTATAAGTAATAAATGAGTTAATATTAAACACAAGATAAATGGATCAATAGACAAGTAGAGGGCTCATTTGATGAAAATAGGCTTTACATGGAAAAAAAAAAGAATAACTTACAAGGAGACATTCTCCTCTATAGTGATCTCGTTAAAGATATACAAGCTTTATAGGGTTTGAAAGAAAATTGGGCTAGTTCACTGCATCCTAATGATAGTCAAATTTTATGGGTTGGTTTGAACCATTAACCATGTTAATATATTTTCTTTGAAAAATTCTTTTTCTTGTTTTTATTTTATTTTTAATGAGTTTTTATTTGATTTTATATTTTGGGTCATGTCTCTTTTCTTTCTAATCTTATAGTTTTTTTTTAATATCCTTTAATATGATATTTTTATTTAATCTTGTCTTTTAATTTTAAATTGATGATAAATTTATCACAATTCCAAAAAATAGGTAAATGACTTAGTTCTGTAAGCATAAATAAGGCCCGTCATTGTCAGAAGTAAGATGAACAATGATAATTGATTATCTAACTAATAATCCTCATTATGCATACTATAGGATCATGTTAACATGGTTTACTAATAAAAAAAGTTTAGTTAAACATACCAAAAATGACATAACAATATGTTTTTAAAAAGTTACTTATAGGATTAAAAAATGTAAATTGTATGGACTAAAAAAAATGAAAGAATGAAAATACAATTGTAATTAGATAATCAATGTCTTGACAATATAATTTAAAACATCATATATTTTTTCTATTTTAAAAAAATAAATAGGAACCAAAGGTAAAAAAAAAAAAAAAAAAAAACAAGTTTATATGAGGGGTATGAGTTATGTCTACAAATTATATACCTTTGTTGGTTTGTAACAACATTGAATGCTAGCTTGCTTGTTTATAAATGACATCCAACATTGGTTCCATATAAATTACCTGTTTGAGAGTGTGATTTATTTCTATTTTTATGTGTTTAGCTTGAAAATGCATCAAATATTTTATCCCTAATTTGTGTTTTATTTTTTTTATATCAACACATTAAAATAATAGAAAAGAACTAAGAAAATCAATTTAATGCCATTTCAAGCCAAATGCACCTAAACATAAACTGACAACAATGTCAAATAATCACAAAAGGTAATAAATTGTTATAATGTTTAATCATATAACGTGTATCATGGTTTTAGGTTATATCATTTTTTTATACGAGGAAATTTCATTCCCCGGAAAACGCATTTTGTGGGTTTAGATAAACGATTAAAACCCTGGTTATCCCAGGCTCTTATAAAAAATATACACCCTAATTCGAACTCGAGACCTGCTGTGCAGATCACAAGCCCTCACCCATCATTTCACGTCCCTTTAAGTTATATCATGCAATTGATGAAATATATAAAAAACACAAGAGCTTCACAAACATGCTTGATAATGCATACACCAACTTGTGTGGTTATAATAAGTTTAAGAAAAAGAAAGAGTGACAAGGAAGAAATATGAGGGAAGTAGGGAAGGACATGGGTTGTTGATCATAGCAAACAAAAAAAATAAAGGTACAAAGTTCGTATAAAACTTGAAAGTTAAAATAAGAAGTGAAATGGTTTAAAACATGACATTAAAATCAAGGACAACATGCTTATCTTTTAGATATAAAAAATGAGAACACATAATGAGCTCATTTTTTTTTCTAAAAAATAACAAGCAAGAAAAACATAATAGTTAATAAAAATGAGGTTATTAAAAAGTTTCCTTTGAGCATAATAGTCGATCAAAAAAAAAATAGCAACATTAACCTAAAAGTAATATGCCTTTATAGAAGACATCTTATTCTAGTGATTAATTTTAAAATAAATAAAAGAATAACAATAAACCTAATGAGATAACCAAATCTCAACAATCAAAAGAAGCAAACAAACTTTTCTATTTTTTAAGTCAAATGTAAGATAAAAAAAAAAAAAACGAATATCTGGTCAAACAAATTAAGAAAAAAGATAGGTGAATCATAACAAATCATGGGACTAACTAGGAGTGTATGAAGAAACAAACTTAAGAATGATTGTAATAACACCAAATGAAAGGGAAAAAAACATACAAAATATTAATCCAAAAAAATATATTTACATAAAAATACCTAAGAAAAAAGAGTAAAGCTTAATACCCTTGTCTATATACATAGCAATATTCCAAACAATTACATCCTCTAAGAATGAATGAATGATTTCATAACCACTACAAAACATGAAAACATTAAAAAAAAACTAAGACAAATCACACATTCTAAAAGAAAACAAGAACCAATAAAATAAACTAAGTACGGAATGGTAACATAAACAACAAATAACTCATAAATTAATGCTCCTCTTTGTATATGTTTCATAAGTAAAATTGAGCTTAAACATATAACCAATGATTCATCCATCTTTATATACTCACAAGTCACATGAATTTGAATGGCTGTGAGATACAAATGATATTCAAATTGAATGGTATTGAATGAATTTTTTTTTTTAATTATTTTGGATATAGTTTTGATTATTAAAAACTTGAATTAATATATAAGAAAAAAATAAAGGATATAAAAAAGAGGATGGACACCTCACCTAATAAAGGAGGCTTAGGAACCGTGGATATACAATGCTAGGCTCAAGCGCTTAGCCTTTTTTATTTTATTTAATAAAATGCTTTAGTTTTTAAAAAATATCATAATAGATAGCATGTCATGTACTCGGAAAGATTTTAGTTATTAGAGATTGTTGGAATATGAGGATCCAGATTTTTAGATAAAAAGTCATTTCAATCATTATTTTCACTTGAAAAAACCTAAGAAATACCCTAATTACCTTATTAAACCAACTTGTAACATAAAAAAAAACCTTGACTAAATAAATAAAAACTCAAAATAAAATTAAATAAAAAAATGTCAAGCCCTTATATATTTTTCTGACAAGATGAAAGTTCAAAAAATATTCAGTAGCACTCCTCTCATTAAGAAGAACCCAAAGACACCATGATCATTTTTTTTCTTTATATATAGCTTAAATGTTTTCAACTAATCATTTTTTTTCTCTTCTTTCAATTTTCTGTAACTTTCTCTCTCATATTTTTCAAATCTAATGGAATTTTATAAAACTGAAGGGAGAAAAAACCAGTGCATGTATAATTTTTAGACAAATATGAACTCCCATTCATGAATTTTAAAAAATATATTCTTATATTTTTTTCTGTTTTCTTTTAATTTTTTTATACAACAAATTTAAATCTTATTTTATCAAACTAGCCTCTAACTCAATCACGAAATCTTGTAAAAAAATTTAAGTAAGAATAGTAGAAAATTATATTTTTCATGTAAAAAACATGTAAAAAAAAGAGAAAATATTAAAACTTAACATCAAATAGAATGATAAAATTAAAAAAAAAATAAATGATAAAAATAGCATTGTTCATTGATCAGTGTCATCCAAAGCATGGTAACAAATAGAAAAATCATATTCTTTTTTTTTATATTTATTTTCTATTATCACACTTGAAAAAGGTAATTTGAATTTAAAATTTCAATTTAATGAAAAGAAAACGTTTCTATTGTCAACGTAAATTCACGAGGTTGGAAACTTGCGTTGAGAGAAGCAGTGATATAATAATAAACAAAAAGTCATGGCTTCGGGAATTAAGATTATTTCTATCCTCTTTTTTCTCTTAAATAAAATAATTAAATTATGTACGAGTTATCTCAATATAATCCAATCAAATTAAAAACAATTCAAATGATTGATAAAAAATATTGTTTGATTTTAAAAAAAAAACCTTAAGATAATTTTTTTAATATTAAAACAATGAAATATTAAAATAACTTAACGGCTTAACCAACAAGATTTATTTCTAGTCAATTATTGTTGTGCAATCATACAAAACATTCTATGAAGAGCATATGATTTTTTTCTTACAAATGATTATTTTTTTCCAACGATAATTACCAATATTTTCACCAATCAATTATTGTGTAAGTCACTATGTTTCATGATTTGATAAATAAGAGCAAGAAGAAAAATGCCTCCAGCAAGAGATTGTCAGCTACGCATGCAAGAGCATCACCATAACCATGCTCTCAAGAACAGGTCAAAATAGTTGCCACGGAAAGACAAGAACTCGCCAATAGCACTTCCATCTCCCAATCCACGTAAATAGTACTACCGACGCCTAGCCCTACTTATGAACATGTATTAGTGATATACAACCGTTGACAATTGACAAAAAAATTAAAACTGTGCTGTATAGTAGCAGTAGCAAGTCTCGGTTTCACCAGAGCATAGATATATCTTATATATTTAAGTTGACAATGCCATGAGAGGGATAGGAGGATGGGATCTATAATGTTTTTTTTCCTACTGTGAGGAGCTGCAGCTATTTATTTATTCACCTATGGCTGGCTCATGGTCAGAGAGTATGGATCTACTCTGCAAATTTTGAAGGAAAGATTCAGCAATCCCTTCTGAATACATAAGCTAGCACGATCATACGTGTGTCACTGATGACCTGTGTTTGTTGAAGCATGGAGTAGCGCATGACCATGGTCTGTGTGCGACGAAACCATGAACCTTGATATGTAGTTTAGAATAGCTCAAATTAAGGATGCGCCCGCTGCTAGAAAAGAAATGAAACCTTGATAGCTACAGAACTGAATTGCATTTCCAGATCTCCCATGGATTTGCAATGAGAGGAGCGTGTTGTTCATTGACCTTGATGGTGGATATAAGTTTGTCGGTGGGAGAGACATTATTCTTTACCTAAATCATAGTCGTTTAATGACAGCATTTAATCTTTTTTTATTGGGATTTCATCTCTTAAGCAAGGTTATCAATACCGTTTCAGTTATCGTTTCGGTTTTTCTATTGGTACGAAACGTTTTGGTTTTGGAGCATTTCAGTGTGCCGTTTTGGGGTTGTACTATTCATATATAATTAATTAAATATATATATGAAAAAATTTAAAAAGAAAAAAAAATATAATTTTATTTTTTTATAAAATCAAAATTGATAACAAATTTATTTTTTTATAATATATATTTTTTAATTTTTATTATTTTAATTTTTACATTTTCAATACATCTCAAACAATACACACACACACACACACACACACACACACACATATATATATATATATATATATATATATATATATATATATATATATATATATATAATTATATATTATTATATTATATATATATAGAGAGAGCAGAGCAGATTGAAGAAGCGAGGGAACAGTGACCGAAACAGAACACCCGGTGTGATTCCGGGGTGTTTCGGCCGGTATTTCCGGTACCAACCGGTATTTAAAACGAGACAAAAATAACATTGTTTTATCTCGTTTTTGCACCCGGTATGAGACGTTTCGGCCATTTCGGCCAAAACAGAACGAATTCAATAACCTTGCTCTTAAGTCCATGGAAATATCACCCAATCAATGGATACGACTAACTAGGTTTTATGATCATAGTTTACTATATAGAAGAAAGAATGGAAGGAGAGAAGTGGGGAAGATGGCGTTTCACGATATTTTATTGGTATTTTTTGCTGTTTTTAGACTTTACAACTCTTAAGTTATTATTTCAAAGACAATTGTGCAAATAATTACATATTTTTATTGACTTTATTCGGTCACCAACTACTAAGAAAGTGCATATTATTTTCCCTCAAATCAAGACTATAAAGTATAATATTTTAAAATTTGGTTGCAAAGTGAAAACAAAGACCAAACAATAGGATGTTTAGATTAATTTTTCCATTATTATTCTATCTTTTGGTTTTGTTTCAGAAAATACTACTTATAAGTGCCTTTTTTTGTTTAAAATTTAGGTTAATTCTGATTTTAAAATTTGTTGGATATTACTGTCAAACATAAGCTCTTTAACATAATTAAAAAAAAAATATAAAGTTATAGAACCATGAGTTGACATGTTGCTAAAAAACTCAAAACCCTTTATTAACTTCATTCTATATATGAAAAAAAAAAACATGCCTTTTTTGTTTATATAGATCAAATGTGAGAAGTTAAAATTAAACTAAAGCAACCAAGTTTTTAGAGGAGAGAGATACTAAACAAAATAGGCTTTAGGGTTAAACCTACACTAGTGCAACTTATTATATATAGATGATTTTTTGTCAATTTAATTTAGGCTTGGGTTTGGCCCATAAAGAATTATTTTTGCCAACTCATTTTTTTTCTTATACATCTGTAAGATTTGATGAGTTTTTTTTTTCTTATAAAACAACTTCTTCATAATTTTAATGGTTTATAAAGCTAAAAACATCAAATTCAAATCCAAAAATTTTAGGTTTAATTTTGGTTTTAGAAAGGGTAATTAAAGTTGATAATGGAGGAAATTGTTTTTAGTACCAAAATCAATTATATATTAATTTTGGTTCTAAAATCATTTATAAAATAGGGTTAAATAAGAGTTTTTATGATTCTTCTTTTGCCTAGCATTCTTATATATTCCTTTTAGTTTTTAGCTTATTTTGTCTCATTGTCTTCCTCTTAATCTAGAGCATAGATTCAATAATAACAAAGTGGTTTTATTGGAATCTTGAGATACTTTATTAAAATTAGTTCTTATATAGCAGACAATAAAGTTTTAAGAACAAAAAAATTATACTCTAAAACAACATAATTTTTATTGTGATCAAATTCTAAAAGCTTCAACAAATAAGTATTCTGCATGCTTTTAGTTTAAGCACATTTTCAACATAAACTTCAATATGCATCACATAAGTTAATCTCAATATCTTTTACATGATTTAGTATTTGCCTAGTATGCATGTTGTTGTTTTGTTATGATTGCATATGTACAATGATATTTTGTATTGCATGCATTAACACACACACACACACACAATAATATTTTATATTGCATGCATTAACATATGTATGTATGTATGTATGTATGTATTCTTATTGGATCATTTAATTTTTGCACAACAATCTTTATTCCATATTGTCGTAACCCAATTTTGGGTCACTCCCCAAAACTACCCGAAAATAACAAAAATAAAATAAAGGGGTCTGATGTCAGCAAGTCAATCGAGTTGAAATATTGGATGTTTTCGAAAACTCGATCGTATCCCTTTTTGCACCCGAAAATAAAGAAAATCGCAGATTAAAGGTCGAAATAATTTATTATCAGATAAATCTGCGTAAAAACTAAGCAAAAAAAAGTATAATTATATTTTACGGGCCAATTCGATCTAATTGTTGGTTTTAAATTATAATTGTATTTTCAGAACTAATTTTGGGTCTAGTTGAAGAATTGAACTATACTTTAAATTGGTCGAATTAATTTTACTAAGGGTTTCGTTAATAAGAAATCAAGTTCTTAAATTTAATTTGGGTTCAATTGATGAAATTGAAATTTTTGAAGACCAATTTGATTTTTTCAAGTCAATTATGCGAAATCGGGGGCCGAATTGAATAAATTGAGAGTTTAATGGTCGATAGAGGATTAAATCACGAAAATCAAAGAACCAAGGACCAAAATAAAAAAAAAAATCGCGCAAAGCTAAGGTTGAGATTGAATTTTTGATGGATATAATTGCATAAAATCAAGTTTAAATCCAATTGGGTGCAATTAAAGAAGTTAAAGGACCAAATCAGATTTTTACCTTCTAAATTTGTTTTGAAATCTGCATTAAATGGTATGCACATTGATCTTCGCGTGATCATAATTCAATTTCCTTCTTAAGAAATTTTGAAATCTGCATAAGCAAGCACTGTTCCAGCAAATTTTCAGGCGTGCATAATTATCATTAACCACGGCAAAAGCAGATCAATGCTTCATGTGACCTTGCCTGATTTATCTCCATCAATCTTCTTCCTGATTCTCTCCCTTTCTCCTTGATTCTCCTCTAATTACCTTCCTCAGCATTCAGGTTTTCTCTGATAAATAGCAGCACAACAACAATTTAATTGGAGCAGATCAATGCAGCAGCATTCAAATGGAATCAAGGAAATCAATTGGAATAAAAATAGAAAATCAACAGCAATGCAGCAGCAGATTTTATAACAGCTCAATCCCATGACTTCGGCAAAATAGATCAACCATGATTCTTTTTCCTAATCAATCTTCGGGTCTTCTCTGCTATAAATAGCAGTTTGTGCAGAGAGAAAAAGGGAGAGGAGTTTATGTAGAGAGAGGACAGTAGAAAAAAAAAGGGAAACAGAGGAGGATTTTGAACGCAGAAAGAAGAGAAAAATCACGAGGGAGTTGCAGGGAAAAAAAAAGAGGGGAAGGAGCCAGGTTGACGAAAAATAGAAACAGAGAGGGGAAAGAAAGGGAACGAACAGGCAGAGGAAGAGAGCAAGAAAAAAACGCAGAAACAGAAGAAAAAAAACGAGAAACAGAGAGTAACGAAGACAGTGGAGTGAAAAAGAAACCACGGGAAAAAAAACAAGCATTTTGTTTCAATCAGCCCCGGCATCAACAACTCTCTTTCCTTTTTCTTTTTCTTCTTTTTTTTTCCTCCCTCCCAGTCGTTCGACCGTCTTCTCTCTCTAAAACTAGAGAGCGTCTTCTCTCTCTCTCTCGGTGCAGCACTTCCAACCTTGACTCCGGCCACCTTGTGCCACCACTTCATCACCATCATTTCAATCTTCACTCCAGCATCACAACCACCATCTCAGGCGAAGGCAGAGGCAACATCCATCGTCGTCTGCAACGTGACAGCAACGCCACCCGTCACCTTCCGACGTCCACTCCGACCACCACAGGCCTCCATTTCCGACGATACAACGACCAGAAGAACCACCTCGATCTCCTCTACACGAAGGTATTAACAAGTAAGCCATTCGTCACACTCGAAAATCCCCATTTTTACTGTTCATCGTCTTCATGCAAAGTGTCCCGGTTACTGTTCATAAACAAAAGGAAAAAAAGAAAAAAAAATAAAAATAGGGAAAATATATAAAAAATATATAAAAATATAATTTTTTTTGGGAAATATCTATAACAAAAAATGTGGTTTTATGCATACGGCCAATACACTAGCATTTTTTAAAAAAGGAAATCGTTTTTGTTTCAAAAAAATATATATATATTATCTTGGGTTTTAAAGAGAAAAATGTGTTTTAGCATTGATTTTACAAAGAAAAAATCATTTCTTGCATTTTTTGGATTTTACAACATGTTTGTAAAATCCAAAGGGTATTGGCCAATATTCAAAAAAATATAAAAACTTTTTTTGGTGATTTGTATTATTCACTATCGGTATTTGGATAAATAAATCCTAAGGGTTTAATATCCAAAATATTCGGCGGGAATGATATACTATTATTCACTGTCGGTATTTGGATAAATAAATCCTAAGGGGTTTAATATCCAAAATATTCGGCGGGAATGATAATTTATTATTCACTATCGGTATTTGGATAAATAAATCCTAAGTGATTAATATCCAAAATATTCGGCGGGAATGATATATTATTATTCACTGTTGGTATTTGGATAAATAAATCCTAAGGGTTGATATCCAAAATATTCGGCGGGAATGATATCCCATTCGTCATTTAACCAACATTGTTTTGAGAGATCAAAATCATAACAAATCATAGCCAAACAAAAATACCAAGCAGCTTACCTTAGGTAGGGCGTACTAGGGGTGCTAAAACCTTCCCTTTACACAACCAGTCCCTTACCCTAGAATCTCTGAAAGACTAGTTTAGGTTTCCTAGTAACCATAATACTAGGTGGCGACTCCCTTTTTCACAAAAATAAAGATTAGACCCCCGACATGAATTTTCCCCGCGCGCTAGGGAAAGTCGCCACGACGCCGCAAAGCAAATCATTTTTGGGGTGCGATAGAATGGCAACTCCGCTGGGGACTTTGGACTAAGCTTGATAATTTTGTTTGTTTATGATATTTTATTGTTTTCATAATTGCTATATGGATGGTTTATATTTTTAGAAGCTTTAGCATGCATCTTTACCTCCTGTCATCATAATATGCCTTGTCATGCATCACTTTTATTATTTTGAGAGCACACACTAAACTTTAAGTTAAGTGGGGGACTAGCAGCTTACCTATGACTTGAGTCAAGGTTGAAGTTTGTGTAAACCCCAACTCTTTGCTGAGTGTTTAGACTGGAAGTGATTGGTATCTGCTAAACCCCCATATCACCTTTACGAGGGTGATCACTGGGACAGCAAGAGACCCTCTTTAGAGACCAAGTAGTAAACCTACCTATGTCTCACGTAAAGGAACTAGGACCTATCGTTAGGATGTATGCTCCATAATAATTTTTACATAAACGAAAAACCCTAAAAAACATTTTTGCCTAACAGGTCTTGTGAACGAAATGGCCACCACTACTAAACTTTCCATCATGGAATATGGGAGAAGTTCTGAATTGTCACAATTGACTGAAGGAGACTGCCTTAAAGGCAATGCTATGAGACTATCACCAATCAAGAATCTGGATTGCATTATAAATGAGGTGAACAGGTTAACGACTCATTTTCAAGATATGGATAAGGACACATTTTTTAGGAAATACGGACGTCTGATGGAGATTGCGAAGATAGACGTTTTAAGCCCAACGGTGCAAGCTCTAGTTCATTTTTGGGATCCCGACCACCGTTGCTTTTCTTTTGGTAGCATAGACCTATGTCCTACTATGGAAGAATACGGGATGTTGACTGAGTTCCCAAATAATTTATACAGAATTTATTTCCCTTTGAGAAGTGACAAAATCATTCCTGAACTGTTGAAGCTGCTCGGGATCCCCAACTTGGAAAGGTTTTTAGAAAAGAAGGCTGCTGGTCTGAGATGGAAGACGCTGGAGTTGGAACTAGAACAAAAGTCTGGATCAGCGAAAGAAAGATTAATTGCCTTAGGCATATTTGGCCTTGTGTTATTCCCAAGTCGGTCAGGTATAGTAAGCTTGGAAGCTGCTACTGCTTATGTGGAATTTGAGAATGCACAAATCAACCCAGTGGCTTCTATTTTGGCTAAAACCATCATAACGCTTAACCATTGTCGAAGAAACGGTAAAGGAGCGGTGAGATGTTGCACACAGTTGCTATATATCTGGATGGTTAGCCACATTGAAACAAAAAAACCTGTTTTTAATAATTTTTGGTGGTTCAATCGAAAACCATTAAAGATAGTGGAAGAAGAAGAATGGGGAGATCTAGACAACCAAGGTTGGCTAGAAAAACTAAAAGCTCTACCTAGCAGTGGTTTCAAATGGAAAGCTCCTTGGGTCAAGGCAGTGAATGTTTTAATGAGTTGCGGGCAAAGATGTTGGGTTCCGTTGATAGGGATTACAGGCTATGTGAGTTATGCTCCTGCTCTTGTGGTAAGACAACATGGGGGCATGCAATTCATTCCAAGGACCAAGGGAATTGCTCAATTCTTTGGTTTGTTTAAGGAGCCCGTTGCACAAGAAGTCGTGAAGGCCATCAAACAAGATTGGAAACATCTAGTTTTGGCGGAAATAAAAGGTTTAGGAGATCCCAGTGCAAGTGAAGGGTATGCAAATTGGAGAGACTTAGTTGCCTCAGCCGCGACCAATGAAGAAGGCAAGTCTCCCCAAACTGAAGAAAAGTCTGCTAAGAGGAAAAGAGTCGACAATAAAGAGGAATTGAGGAAACAAATCGAAAAGCTTCAGATGGAATTGAGCAAAACTCGAAGAGACAAGTTGATAATGGAAGAAATGGTGTTGGAAGGTGATAAAAGAAGAGCATTTTTAGATGAGTAATTGCAGTCTAGAGATGCAAAAATAACCAAGCTCGAGCTGAAGATGGTTGAGGAGGAGAATGTTAGGATGGGAATTGAGAGAGAACTAACGGAGATGAATCTGAAGTGGATGCAAAGTTGCTCTGAACTCGGTGCATTGAAGATCGAACATAAGGAATGCCAGGAGAGCATAGAATATTACCAGGAGAAATTTGCAGAGGTCCAGTGTGAGTTGATGGATAGAATTGAAAAGTATGAAGAATTGCATAAGAAGTATGTAATGTCAGAAAGTCATTTGGCGGAGTCTGTGGAAGATAAAGCTGTTGAAGCAGAATTGACAATTAAGGAAAACGAGATAGGAACTTTGAGGACGAAGCTCGACAAAGAGAGAGAAAAGTTGAAACATCTGGATGAGAAACTAGCATTGATAGAAAAACATAAGGATCAAATCGATGCTAATAATACCTCATTGAACAGAACCAACATGTTGCTCATTGAAAAAATATCCAAGATGGATGAACAGATGGAAGAAGTTGCGGCGCACACTCGGGTCATTAGAACCAATGCAAGAAATGTAGGGAGAGACATCATCCGTTACCGGCGAAGTCTAGTTGAGACCAATGCCTTCTTGGAGACAATCGAGAACCGCGGATTCGTTTTTCTACCCTTGGCTAAAGAGATGGCAGAGGAAGAATATTAATTTGTTTTTGTGTTTTCAAAAAAATATAGCAAGTTTATCCAATATAAATAAAAAGAGCGTTGACCCATCTCTTATGCAAATTCTTTTCTTTTGGTGAATATGACTTAAGCAAATGACCCGAAAAGCAGTACTCCCAGCGGCAATGTGACAAGAAACCCATATTCTATGAAGTGTTGGCCATTAATAGTTCACAAGCGAAAAATGCACTCATGCATTACTTAAAACATATTCATCATAACATATGCATTTATCATACATTCTTATACATTTATGCACACAGCTCAACTACGAAACATAGGTCCCCCTGCGAAAATCCACAACACTCGTTTGAGAAAAAGAATGGAAAACGAAGGAAGGATAGAGCCAGAGTCCCCATACCAAAAAGAGCTTGAAGCTGTCAGAAATGACGTGGCACGTTTAACCAGCCTACTCGAGAAAGCATTAAGAACAAGAGATGGAGAGGGAACGTCAGCTCAGACGGATGAAGCACCACCGGCGGTTCAAAGCCCGGGGGCACCTCATATTCTAGGGACAAGCTCACCAAAGAAGCAGCCTGAATCCACTCGGCCCATCCCAATTCCTATTACTTTGGATTTAACGGATGAGGAACCGCAAGACGCTAGATTCTCTGACCACGCAAGATATGACAAGTGGTCCGCACTAGAAGAAAGGATAAGAGCAGTTGAAGGGAATGATCTATCTGATCCAGTTAGGGCAGCCGAAGCATGTTTGGTGCCTAACATCGTGATACCGCGGAAGTTCAGGGTTCCGGAATTTATCAAGTATACGGGGATAGAGTGCCCAAAGACTCATCTTTGTTCCTACTACAACAAGATGGCGGAGGTCATACACGATGATAAATTGTTGATATATTTCTTCCAGGACAGCTTGACAGGGTCGGCCCTTAGCTGGTATATGAGGTTAGATAACATCAGGATCAGAAAGTGGGCAGACTTGGCAGATGCTTTCTTAAAGCAATACAAGTTTAATATGGAGATTGCTCCTGATAGGACTAGCTTGATGACCATGGAGAAAGGAGCTCAGGAGTCCGTAAGGACTTATGCTCAAAGATGGAGGGACCAAGCTGTGAATGTACAACCTCCATTAATAGAGACAAAAATGGTGACTCTATTTGCCAATACATTTAGGGCCCCATACTACGAGCACCTGATGGGAAGCTCCGCCCAGCATTTTAACGATGCAGTACGAGTCACTAAGAGGATTGAGCAAGGAATCCGGAGCGGGAGAATTATGGAACCCATAGAGAAGAGGGGTTTTGTCGGGAAAAGAAAAGAAGTTGAGGTGAATAATCTGGATGATAGATACAAGGGGAAAGACAAAATTTACAAAAGCTATCAAACACCTGCACCCCAAACCACCAACGTCAACTTTTCCAAACCCTCCAATACAAACCAGCCTTTTCACACAAAATTCCCCACACATAACCAAAATAATTTTCAAAGGAGAGATTATCAATCGGAAGAACAACTACCACCTTTGCCCATGACCTTAAAAGAGTTATACGCACAGTTGCTAAACATCGGACATATTGCTCCCCTACCACTACCCCCTTTGAAACCACCTTTCCCTGCTTGGCATAACCCTAATTTGACTTGCGAATACCATGCTGGTAATGCAGGTCATAGCATCGAGACCTGTGTAGTTTTTAAGAGGAAGGTATTACAATTGATCAAGATCGGATGGGTCACCATTGAGGATCCACCCAATGTGAACCTGAATCCCTTGCCCAAGCATGCTGCAGGAAGTAATGGGGTAAATGCAGTGGAAGCTGATAACGAAGAAAGGGTTCTAAAGGTGACCATGACCAGATTATACAGTATGTTGGTACAATCTGGACATTTGACGGGATCAACCAAGCATGACATGGGCAAAAACAACTTTTGCCCGTTCCATAACGAAAAAGGGCATCACATTGATGAATGTACTGAGTTTCATCAAAAGGTCACGAGGATGTTGACTTTAGGGGAGCTAAGGATCGAGAATATAAAAGGTAGTGGAGAGATAGCAGGGATAGAGAAGTGTAGGATCCAATCAATAACTAGTGGGATCTCGAGGTTGGTACTATACAAGCCATCATATGCAAAGGAGACAGACTATAGGGCAGCGCCAGGAAATTATGTTGCTACCTCAAATGATGAAGTTTTTTTCCAAACCGAGATAAGTGGTTTGACCCGAAGCGGTTGTTGTTTCACACCCGAGGAGCTAGAAAGGCAAAGAAAGGCTAAGGGTAAAGAGGTAATAGGTTTTGAAAAAGAGTTGGAGGTAAACAAACCTGTGACAGAAGAAGAAACGAACGAGTTCCTGAAGCTGATGAAGCATAGTGAGTACTGTGTGGTGGACCAGTTGAAAAAGACCCCTGCCAAGATCTCCATCATGTCTTTAATACTCAGTTCTAAGCCGCATCGTAATGCCTTACAGAAGGTACTAAATGAGGCTTACGTACCTCAAGATATTGAACAAAAGACTATGGAGCATTTAGTAGGGAGAATTCATGCTTCAAATTACTTGTATTTCACTGAAGATGAACTCGATGTTGAAGGAACTGGACACAACAAACCTCTAGATATCACAGTCCGATGCAAGGATTGCCTCATTGGTAAAGTTCTCATTGATAATGGCTCAGCCCTTAATGTGTTGCCAAGACACATGTTGAATGAGATGCCAGTAGATCCCTCCCATATGCAGCCAAGTGTGATAATGGCTAGAGCATATGATGGTTCACCAAGGCAAGTGTTAGGGTCGATCGAAGTTGAACTAGCCGTGGGTCCACAAGTCTTTTTGGTAACCCTTCAGGTGATGGACATCCACCCTTTCTATAGCATGCTGTTAGGAAGACCATGGATACATGCTGCAGGAGCGGTTGCCTCCTCGTTGCATCAATGTTTGAAGTACATCGCCAATGGTGTCCTGGTTACCGTTAAGGCCGAGGAAACCATATCGATGATGAAAAATATGGCGGTCCCTTTCATTGAAGCTGAAGATTGTGTGGATGGAAACCTGCATGCGTTCAAGGTTGTGAATACTGAGTGGGTGCCTGAGAATACTATAAGAAGGAAACCAGGGATCTCAGAGGCCACTAAAATGGCCGCTAAGAACCTTTTAAAGCACAAAATACCTGCCCAATTTGGCGCAAGAAAAAGGAAGGTCGAGTGGATTGGTATAACAAAATTGAAGGCCACAGAGCAAAGATTTGGTCTGGGGTATAAGCCTAGAAAGGAGGATTACCAGCGGGCTGCTGTTGCAAGAAGGGAGAAGAGAATGGCAAGGATTGAAGGAAGGAAGCCTGAAGAAGAAAATTTAGTCATTCCTCCAATCAGGGTCTCATTCCCAAAAGCTGCTTATGTGATACAACCTGACCCAAGACATGAAAGCTCTCTTCAGAAGTTCTCATCCATGAGCATAAACACGATGGAAAAGGAGGAAGTTGCTGGCATTGCCAGGAAGATTCAATCTGAAAGAAGGGATGAAGAGCTACCGCAGTTAACCATCTATGCTTTAGAGGAAGCTACGACCTCTACCTGTATCCGGAAGCTAGCTAAGGGAGAGAAGTTCCAGAATTGGGTGACCCAAGAAGCTCCATTAGTTTTCAGAATGTAATGAGTAGTGTTTGTTTGTTTTTGTTTTTAATTAAAGGCTTAACAAGCCCATCGAATTTTATCTTTGTTTTTTTTGTTGTGAACCAATTTTTTTTTATAAGATCATGCATTTTTAGTTCATCTCTCTTTTTGTTTATTTTATTTTGTGCATTTACACTCATTTTCCACTTTCAGGAACCCTGAAAGCAGAACTTCCACAACACCACCCGCACTTTACACTGAGAATGAATGGCCGAATTTTAAAGAACACATAATAGCTGTAGAAGAGGAAGAAGGGGATGAAAATAGCATTAGGGAATTCACAAAATTAATAGAACAACACGAACAAGTTTGGAAACCCGCTAAGGAGGAACTTGAAACCATAAATGTGGGTACTGAAGAAAGCCGGAGAGAGCTCAAGATAGGAACTTTGGTCACACATAAGGAAAGAGAAGACTTGATTACACTGCTTCGAGATTATGTGGATGTTTTTGCTTGGTCTTATGAGGATATGCCCGGATTAAATACGAATATCGTAGTACATAGGTTACCATTGGAAGAAGGTTGCAGACCGATTAAGCAAAAGCTAAGAAGAACGCATCCAGAAGTTTTGATCAAAGTAAAGGCGGAAATTGAAAAACAATGGAACGCGGGTTTCTTAGAGGTGGTCAAGTATCCGCAATTGGTGTCTAACATAGTAGTGGTACCCAAAAAAGAGGGCAAGATCCGAGTCTGTGTGGATTTTAGGGATTTAAATCGTGCTAGCCCTAAAAATAATTTTCCTCTACCACACATAGACATGTTAGTTGACAATGCAGCTCGTAGCTCCACATATTCCTTTATGGACGGATTTTCAGGCTATAATCAGATAAAAATGGCGCATGAAGATAAGGAGAAGACAACCTTTGTGACACCATGAGGGACTTTCTGCTATAAAGTCATGCCATTTGGGTTAAAGAATGCTGGTGCCACTTATCAAAGGGCTATGGTAACTTTATTTCATGATATGATGCACAAGGAGATTGAAGTATACGTGGACGATATGATCGCTAAATCTGGAGAAGGAGAGAATCATGTCCAGATATTGAAAAAATTATTTGAAAGGTTAAGGAAATATAAGTTGAGACTTAACCCTGCAAAGTGTTCATTTGGGGTGAAATCTGGGAAGTTGTTAGGATTTGTGGTGAGTGACAAAAGAATAGAAGTGGATCCTGAAAAAGTAAAGGCTATTCGGGCCATGCCAGCTCCGAAGACTGAAAGAGAAGTAAGAGGTTTTTTAGGAAGGTTAAATTACATTGCTCGATTCATATCCCAATTAACTACAACCTGTGACCCAATCTTTCGTTTGCTAAGAAAGAAAAATCCTGGGATTTGGAATGCAGAATGCGAAGAGGCTTTTGAAAAAATCAAGCAGTACTTGCTTAAACCACCTCTACTTGTCCCTCCTGTACCAAAGAGGCCGTTGATATTATACTTAACAGTGACGGAAACAGTGATGGGATGTGTGCTTGGACAACATGATGAATCCGGAAGAAAGGAAAGGGCCATTTATTACCTAAGCAAGAAGTTCATGGAGTATGAGTCTAGGTATACGATGATTGAGAAGTTATGTTGTGCGCTAGCATGGGCTGCAAAAAGGTTGCGACAATATATGTTGTACCATACCACATGGTTAATTGCTAAATTAGACCCGTTGAAGTATATTTGTGAAAAGCCCTACTTATCCAGCCGAATTGCCAGGTGGCAAGTTCTGCTATCCGAGTATGACATAGTGTACATGACAAGGAAAGCTGTAAGAGGGAGTGTTATTGCTGATCACCTGGCAGATTATGCTATGGAAGATTATGAGCCGTTAGACTTTGACTTTCCTGATGAAGATGTGCTTTCAGTCGAGGAAGGAAAACTAGAACGGTGGACTATGTACTTTGATGGTGCTGTAAATGTATGTGGTAACAGAGCAAGGGCAGTGATAATATCTCCTGACAAGAAACAATATCCAGTGTCAACTAAATTGCAATTCGGTTGCACTAACAACACAGCCGAATATGAGGCATGTATTCTTGGTTTAGAGACGGCGTTGGATTTGAACGTAAAGAAGATAGATGTGTATGGGGATTCAATGCTAATTATTTGTCAGGTAAAAGGGGAATGACAAACCAAAGAAGAAAAGCTAATACCCTACCAAGAATACCTATCTAAACTGGCCGAAGAATTTGAGGAAATCGAGTTCACACATCTGGGAAGGGAAGGGAATCAGTTTGCAGATGCCTTAGCCACACTAGCTTCTATGGCTAGAATAGACTTCGGGCGAAACTTACAGCCAATACACATTGACATCAGAAATAACCCAGCTCATTGTTGCTCAGTTGAAGAAGAAATAGATGGAAACCCTTGGTACTACGATATCAAGAATTTCATCCAAAAACAGGCTTATCCCATGGGGGCATCTAACATCGAAAAGAAGACTTTGAGGAGACTGGCAATGGATTTTTATCTTGATGGAGAAGTTTTGTACAAGAGGTCATCAGACGGGATTTTGTTGAGATGTTTAGATGGAGTTGAAGCCAGAAACGCGTTGCGAGAAGTCCATAAAGGGATCTACTCGACCCATGCTAGTGGACATATGATGGCCAGGAAAATACAAAGAGCTGGTTACTTTTGGATGACATTAGAAAAGGATTGCATTGACTATGTCCGCAAATGTCATAAGTGTCAGATCTACAGTGACAAAATGAATGCCCCTCCGACCCCTCTATTTAACTTGTTATCTCCCTGGCCTTTTGCGATGTGGGGAATCGATGTGATTGGACCTATCAACCCAAAAGCCAGCAATGGTCATAGGTTCATTCTCGTGGCAATCGATTACTTTACAAAATGGGTAGAGGCCGGGTCATTTGCTCATGTAACGCAAAAAGTGGTAAAGAAGTTTGTTGAGAGAGATTTGATATGTCGTTATGGACCACCAGAAAAGATTATAACTGATAATGCACAGAACTTCAATGGGAAGTTAATAACAGAACTCTGTGCTAAATGGAAGATCAAGCATTCAAATTCCTCTCCTTATAGACCAAAGATGAATGGTGCTGTAGAAGCAGCTAATAAGAATGTCAAGAAGATTGTTCAGAAAATGGTAGTCACCTATAAGGACTGGCATGAAATGTTGCCATTTGCTCTTCATGCATACCGTACCGCAGTTCGGACCTCAACAGGAGCCACTCCGTACATGTTGGTGTATGGGATGGAGGCAGTAATGCCTTTAGAGGTAGAAATCCCATCATTAAGAGTATTGATAGACTCTGAACTAGATGAAGCAGAATGGGCAAAGGTCAGATATGAACAATTGAATTTGATCAGCGAAAAGAGGTTAACTGCAATCTGTCATCATCAACTATACCAAAGAAGGATGGCCAAATCATATGATAAAAAAGTCCGGCCTCGAAAATTCCAAGAAGGCGATCTGGTATTGAAGAAAATATTATTTTGCCAGGGCAAGATCAGAGTAAATGGGCCCCAAACTATGAAGGTCCTTATGTGGTGAAGAAGTCATTCTCGGGAGGAGCGTTGCTATTATCTAGAATGGATGGAGGGGATCTAGTTAGGCCTGTGAATTCTGACTCTGTAAAGAAGTATTATGCCTGATATTTTGTAACCTCCCCAATCAATAAGATAAAATTCGGCCATGAATTCTCATTGCAAGGAATTTTTCCACAAAGCACATGATTTTATAATATTTATTTATTTTGTGTCAGTTATTTTATTTGAATTTGACATACCACACCGGTGGAAAAAAAAAATTGTGATTTGCATTTAAAAATATCTATTTTGCATAAACAAAACCATGTTTAGAATTTGTATTTTAAATATATATCGGTTTGAGCTTTTTAAACATCGAAAGGAAACTTCAATGGAGCTAGAAAGGGCCCCATGAGGAACGGCAAAATCTCTTCACCAATCGTGAAAATACACCAAGCAGGAAGCACATCCTATGAAAGAAGACTACAACGAACAGGGGGGACCTATGTTTCTAAAGAGGTAACAAAAACATGCATATTATTGTCATAGCACTAACCTGACAGGAAAGGCATGACAAAAGCTGATGTCATTTCAAAGTTTTGGAAAGTATGGAGAAACAGAATTTCAGGACAACAAGATCGCGGAGGATGAATTGAAGATCGTTGCTACTTCGCTCCGCTTGAGTAGGTCACCCGAAAAATGAGACCATGCTAACCGTAGGTCACCCGTAAAAATGAGACCATTCTAACCGTAGGTCACCCCGAAAAATGAGACCAAGCTAACCGGGTCACCCAGAAAAATGAGGCCATACTAACCGGTAGGTCACCCGAAAAAATGAGACCAAACTAACTGTAGGTCACCCAGAAAAATGAGGCCATCCTAACCGGGTAGGTCACCCAAAATGAGACCAGGCTAACCGGGTAGGTCACCCAGAAAAATGAGGCCATCCTAACCGGGTAGGTCACCCAGAAAAATGAGACCAGGATAACGGGGTAGGTCACCCGGAAAAATGAGGCCATTCTAACCGGTAGGTCACCCAAAAAATGAGACCATGCTAACCGGTAGGTCACCCGAAAAATGAGGCCATTCTAACGGGTAGGTCACCCTGAAAAATGAGACCCAGATGGGTACGTCACCCAGAAAAATGAGACCAGTCTAACTGGGTAGGTCACCCGTCAAAATGAGACCAACTTCATTTTTTTCTTTACAACACTTACTAGTTAAAGCCTTTTACAAAGACTCTAGTCGTAAGTATTGTAAAGAAGGGGGCAACTGTCGTAACCCAATTTTGGGTCACTCCCCAAAACTACCCGAAAATAACAAAAATAAAATAAAGGGGTCTGATGTCAGCAAGTCAATCGAGTTGAAATATTGGATGTTTTCGAAAACTCGATCGTATCCCTTTTTGCACCCGAAAATAAAGAAAATCGCAGATTAAAGGTCGAAATAATTTATTATTAGATAAATCTACGTAAAAACTAAGCAAAAAAAAGTATAATTATATTTTACGGGCCAATTCGATCTAATTGTTGGTTTTAAATTATAATTGTATTTTCAGAACTAATTTTGGGTCTAGTTGAAGAATTGAACTATACTTTAAATTGGTCGAATTAATTTTACTAAGGGTTTCGTTAATAAGAAATCAAGTTCTTAAATTTAATTTGGGTTCAATTGATGAAATTGAAATTTTTGAAGACCAATTTGATTTTTTCAAGTCAATTATGCGAAATCGGGGGCCGAATTGAATAAATTGAGAGTTTAATGGTCGATAGAGGATTAAATCGCGAAAATCAAAGAACCAAGGACCAAAATAAAAAAAAAAATCGCGCAAAGCTAAGGTTGAGATTGAATTTTTGATGGATATAATTGCATAAAATCAAGTTTAAATCCAAATGGGTGCAATTAAAGAAGTTAAAGGACCAAATCAGATTTTTACCTTCTAAATTTGTTTTGAAATCTGCATTAAATGGTATGCACATTGATCTTCGCGTGATCATAATTCAATTTCCTTCTTAAGAAATTTTGAAATCTGCATAAGCAAGCACTGTTCCAGTGAATTTTCAGGCGTGCATAATTATCATTAACCACGGCAAAAGCAGATCAATGCTTCAAGTGACCTTGCCTGATTTATCTCCATCAATCTTCTTCCTGATTCTCTCCCTTTCTCCTTGATTCTCCTCTAATTACCTTCCTCAGCATTCGGGTTTTCTCTGATAAATAGCAGCACAGCAACAATTTAATTGGAGCAGATCAATGCAGCAGCATTCAAATGGAATCAAGGAAATCAATTGGAATAAAAATAGAAAATCAACAGCAATGCAGCAGCAGATTTTATAACAGCTCAATCCCATGACTTCGGCAAAATAGATCAACCATGATTCTTTTTCCTAATCAATCTTCGGGTCTTCTCTGCTATAAATAGCAGTTTGTGCAGAGAGAAAAAGGGAGAGGAGTTTATGTAGAGAGAGGACAGTAGAAAAAAAAAGGGAAACAGAGGAGGATTTTGAACGCAGAAAGAAGAGAAAAATCACGAGGGAGTTGTAGGGAAAAAAAAAGAGGGGAAGGAGCCAGGTTGACGAAAAATAGAAACAGAGAGGGGAAAGAAAGGGAACGAACAGGCAGAGGAAGAGAGCAAGAAAAAAACGCAGAAACAAAAGAAAAAAAACGAGAAACAGAGAGTAACGAAGACAGTGGAGTGAAAAAGAAACCACGGGAAAAAAAACAAGCATTTTGTTTTAATCAGCCCCAGCATCAACAGCTCTCTTTCCTTTTTCTTTTTCTTCTTTTTTTTTCCTCCCTCCCGGTCGTTCGACCGTCTTCTCTCTCTAAAACCAGAGAGCGTCTTCTCTCTCTCTCTCGGTGCAGCACTTCCAACCTTGACTCCGGCCACCTTGTGCCACCACTTCATCACCATCATTTCAGTCTTCACTCCAGCATCACAACCACCATCTCAGGGAAAGGCAGAGGCAACATCCATTGTCGTCTGCAACGTGACAGCAACGCCACCCGTCACCTTCCGACGTCCACTCCGGCCACCACAGGCCTCCATTTCCGACGAGACAACGACCAGAAGAACCACCTCGATCTCCTCTACACGAAGGTATTAACAGGTAAGCCATTCGTCACACTCGAAAATCCCCATTTTTACTGTTCATCGTCTTCATGCAAAGTGTCCCGGTTACTGTTCATAAACAGTAACCGGGACGGGAAAAGAAAAAAAGAAAAATAGGGAAAATATATAAAAAATATATATAAATATAATTTTTTTTGGGAAATATCTATAACAAAAAATGTGGTTTTATGCATACGGCCAATACACTAGCATTTTTTAAAAAAGGAAATCGTTTTTGTTTCAAAAAAAATATATATATTATCTTGGGTTTTGAAGAGAAAAATGTGTTTTAGCATTGATTTTACAAAGAAAAAATCATTTCTTGCATTTTTTGGATTTTACAACATGTTTGTAAAATCCAAAGGGTATTGGCCAATATTCAAAAAAATATAAAAACTTTTTTTGGTGATTTGTATTATTCACTATCGGTATTTGGATAAATAAATCCTAAGGGTTTAATATCCAAAATATTCGGCGGGAATGATATACTATTATTCACTGTCGGTATTTGGATAAATAAATCCTAAGGGGTTTAATATCCAAAATATTCGGCGGGAATGATAATTTATTATTCACTATCGGTATTTGGATAAATAAATCCTAAGTGATTAATATCCAAAATATTCGGCGGGAATGATATATTATTATTCACTGTTGGTATTTGGATAAATAAATCCTAAGGGTTGATATCCAAAATATTCGGCGGGAATGATATCCCATTCGTCATTTAACCAACATTGTTTTGAGAGATCAAAATCATAACAAATCATAGCCAAACAAAAATACCAAGCAGCTTACCTTAGGTAGGGCGTACTAGGGGTGCTAAAACCTTCCCTTTACGCAACCAGTCCCTTACTCTAGAATCTCTGAAAGACCAGTTTAGGTTTCCTAGTAACCATAATACTAGGTGGCGACTCCCTTTTTCACGAAAATAAAGATTAGACCCCGACAACTAAATTTTCCCCGCGCACGCGGGGAACGTCGCCACGACGCCGCAAACCAGAATCATTTTTGGGGTGCGACACATATGTTTTATTAGTATTTTTTTAGTTTATAATTTTTAGTGAAAACTAGATTAATTAATATAAAGGATATTAGAAACTTTAATTTGAAGTTAAGTTTAACTCTTTTTCTAGTTTGTTATTTTTATACATACCATATATTTTAACCTAAGAGAACTATTGAGGCTAGCTCAAGTGGTTGGCATTAATAAAAAGATGATGACTTGAGCTTAGAAAATCCAACAAGACAAAAGCAACCAATAGTAAAAAAGAATCTATTATGTTTATTTATACATGGTTATTAGCAAAATAGGATTCATTAGGAATAATCATACTTAGTTAAAAAATGAATCTCTAATCTATTCTAAATCAATGTCTTTTCTTGAAACATTTTATTAACATTGAATGACCTCATCTAAACCAAGATTATTTTAGAGGGAGAGTGATTGTAACACCTAAGAACATTACTGCTTTTGAGATAAATGATTTTATCATTAATATAACACATGGTGATTAACAAATTTATCTTATCACTAATTTTGTTAAGATAATTATCTAGTGAGAGCGGCAATATAAACTTATTAGATCTAACTAATTTTATTACCAATTTGACTTCAATGATGCTTTTCTCACACTCTCACTTTAAAACACTAATATTATTATTTTGAAATCTTAATCTATCAACTAGTCTATACAATACGACTAGACTCATCATTATACAACTAAATGAATGAGTTATTGAAGCTTAAATAATTATTGTCTCTAACATTAGAAATTAAATTTTTATTCCAAAAATTGTTTTCAAGGTAAATGATGGAAAATTCATGTTCATAATCAAACAAAGGCAATTTTTCATAAGGGTATACTATATAATGATATGATAATTAAAAGCCAAGGATGATAATTGAAAATAATCAATTTTTTGTTTTAAAAGAAAGTTTTGTAAATGGTTAATTATATATTGCTCTCTTATGAGGTCAATCATTTAAAGTTTTAAAAACCATAAACGAAATACATATTTTTTATAAACCGAACTAAACTCATAACATAAATTCTCATTCTCTCTTTCTTATTCAAACTCTAGCCGTCAGTATGAGCCTGTCACCACTCTCATGCACCAAGCATAGCAGCCCTTCACCTTCCAATCCAGTTCTTCCCCACCACCATTAGGGTACACGAACCTTCTCATCCAAAAGCTCAATGGGCCCAGCAGTCACATTCTAAATTTGAAGGAAGGCACCTTCAGAATGACATGAGGATGACAATTCAAGAATGAGTCGACTGGCGCCTTCTATTTGCAAATTACGAAAGCCTACACAAAGCTACAAAAGCAGTCAGAGCCGATCGATATGATGGGTGGAAATTCAGTGGGGACTTGCTTTTTTGGACACAGGGTTGAATAAATTGTTTTTTTGGAGATAGGGTCGGGATTTAGAAAAGGTGTCTAAAAAATTATTTTAAAGAGTTATTTTTATAAAATATAATAAAATAATATTTTTTAATTTTTAAAAATTATTTTAATATTATGAAATTATCTAAAATTATTAAAAAATTATAATTTAAAATAAAAATAAAATAAAATTTTATTTTTTCAAAAACGCTTTTAAAACTCAATGTTAAACAACACTGAAGTCTGTCTAGTTTTTTCTTTTAATTTAATGGAAAAGCTATCAAGTTTAATTTAAAGGTTATTTAATAATTAAATAAAAGTAATGATATTTATGTAAATAATTATTTTTGTTGTCGATCACTTTTAGAAAGTCTATTATGTGTTAATAATATGTTTTTTTTTTGGATTCGGGGGAAACCCCACATCCCGGAAAGTGCACTTTGTGGGCCCAGAGTGTGGGTAAACCCCGGCTGTCCCAGACTCTTACGAGGGGAGTTGAATAGGCAGGGCTCGAACCTGGGCATTGCCTTTGGCAACCCCAGGCCTTACCGCTGCACCCCACCCTCGGGGACTGTTAATAATATGTTTATAAAGCTTATAGTGTAAATCAAGGTTGTCAATTCCATTCTGTTCCATCTATAATGATCGATACGTTTCGTTTCAATTCAAAAACGAAACAAACTGAAGCAACATTTTATCTCGCTCAAAAACTTAGTCTATTCCAAAAATTACGCTTAAAACATTTTAGTTTTGTTCCGCCCGTTTTGGCCAAATAGTGTCTTTATTAAAATAATGAATAGTTTTACAATATCAATCATATCTCTTAATTAGACTGTTGAATTGAGATAAAATTTTACGATGAGTATCCTGACATATTTATATGTATCATGTTAAATTTTAGAGCAATTAGAGAATGTAACGACTTTGCGAGATTGATGATGACATTCTCATAATATTGTACAAATTCATAATTTTGTTCAGAAAATTTATTTTATTATTTTTTTTTTAGATTATTTTTTTCTCAATTTAATTATTCAACAATGAGTTTATTACGGATTGAACTTTATAATTTGATTTTATTTGATTTACTTAAGGTTATCATGGTCTTATAACGCAGATCACACATTTGAAAGGATAACTAGGTTAACCCGAATTGATTTAATGTATCGTTGTTTTAATATTTTTAAGATATCAAATTGATTTTTTTTAGTTAAATTATATTTTGATCAATTTTTCATGTTATATTTAAACTCGTTAAGTTAATTGAGTTATATCAGTTCAACTCTTAATTGCACAATTCTAAATAATTTTATTTTTGGATTTGAACTAATTTTTTTTGTTGAATTAATATATATAAATATAAACATTACAACCCCAAAACGGAGCGATGAAATGTTTTGAAATTAAAACATTCCGTTCTAATTGAAAAAATAAAATACCAACCAAAACAAAATTATGTTTTTATAATTAACTATAATTAATACAATTTTGATAGATAAATTTAACTTTGATTAAATTGTAGAATGCTAGGTCTAATTTTCGTGTTATTTTTATTTATTTTAAACTCCTGTGTTTACTTTTTATGATTTCTATCTTACACTTTTATTAAACGATTAAAGGTTTAAATTTTATTTTAGTAGATATCTTTGGTGTAATTATTATTTCATTCTTTCATTTTTTTTTTAAATATTTATTTATTAAAATACATTAGAAAACAAGCTAAATTGTGCTATGACAGTATAAGAACATATTTATAAATATAATATAGTACATATTTATCACATAGACCCTATTTGACATTGTTTCAAAAACAATTTTGAAAAAAATGAGAATATTTTATTTTTATTTTTATATTTTATTTTAAATTAAAAAGTTTTGGTGTTTTTAGATTATTTTCATGTAGTGATATTAAAAATGATTTTTTAAAAATAATAAAAAAATTATTTTGATGTATTTCTGAACAAAAAATATTTTTAAAAACAACATAAACCATGTTCTCAAATAGTCATATACATAACTAAACAAATCATAGTTGAGAAATGCAGTTTGTTGAAAACACACTTCCCATGTGCAATTTTGTTTTTCCAACTTGAAAAACTTATTTGTGAAAAAAAAGGCATTTCTCATATGTGGATTTTCAATTTTATTACACATGTAAAACATACATGTTTTAATAAACTATGTATTATAAATTTATATTTATGTGTATTGAATGTCCATGACTCTCTTGAGTTTAGTCTTTTGAATTTTTATAGCCTTTGAGTTCATTTTCTACTTCTATAAATACACTACTTGTTTTCTAATCTTTATACTTCTGGAAAAGTAGAAGAATTCATAATAAAAAAAAAAATATTTCTCTCTTGTCTCTCTTAATTATATTTTAAATATTTATGTTCTTCTATGTTAATTATTTCTTCTTTTTACAACATGTTACCAACACGATCATTATATGACTTATATCAATTTTAACATATTCGCTTTTTATTATTATAATTTATTAGTGACAAATTTTCTTTCACTTTTATGCAGTTCCTAAACAAATAACAGTCTTAAATGATTGATTTTTCTTCTTCTTTTATTTTTATGATTTTATTTAATAATTTATTTCTTATTTTTATAGATAAATATAATATCAAATATGATGACACTTTAATTTATTGCTCTTTATATCATTAGAAATAATTATTTGTTATGAAACATTGACACCGAGATTTATCTAGAAGCTATGAATCTTTTAGAGATCATTAAACAAGAAAATAATATGTGGTAAAATTTAAATAAAAGTTATGACTATCAAAGTTTATCATAATTTCTCATTCTCATTATGATTGGTTGCACCTAAAGGTGAAAAATTTTAAATCGATTAGTGAATATAATTCTACTCCTTTTAAAATTACCTCAGAGCTAAAATTATGTGATAAGGATATCATAGAAGATCAAATATTAGATAAAACATTCTTTACTTTTCATACCTTCAACATTGTCCTTCAACAACAATATAAAATGTATAATTTCAAAAGATTTTAAACTATTCCCTGAAGTGAATGATTTTTTGTCCAGAAGGCAAGAAAGAATTGATGATATAGGTATGGAAGAAATAAATAAAAAAAGAGAAAAGATAATCCTATAAGTAACTCATCATACCACCAAAAGTGGAGACATAATAAATAGTTGTATGATTTTTCATGATAGAGATTTATGTCTGGCAGATAGTGCAACAATGTACACAATTCTTAATAAAATAAATATTTTAAGTATTTGATATTAATCAAAGCTAATGTCACTACAATATCAAATACAACAAACATGATTAAAGGCTCTGGAAAAGCTAATATTGTTTTACCAAATAACACAAGACTGAACATAAAAAATGCATTATATTCACCTAAGTCCAAAAAAAAATTAAATCAGTTATAAAGATATAAGTGCTAATGGTTATCATATTGAAAAAATAGATGAAGATAGAAAAAATATCTTTATATTACTACATGTATTTCAAGTCAGAAGCTTGTACTTGAAAAACTACATGTTTTCTCTTTTGGAGTTTATTATATGATCATGAAATCTATTGAATTAAATGTTGTGAGATATCAAAAGTGTTTTGACCCAAAATAATGTATGCTTTGTTATGATCAAACCTTTGACAAAATAATGTATGCTTTATTCTGAACCTTTGACAAAATAATGTATGCTTTGTTCTGAACCTTTGACTAGTGATATTGTTAAGACATGTTCTAAAGACAACTATTTTTATGAGAACATTTTCCCATCATTAGGGAAAGCAAATTCAGTGCCTGAAACACAACAAGAAATTACTTGAAATAACCCAAAGTTATCAAATTCAATTCCTGAAACACGTCATAAATTATTTAGAATAACCATAAGTTATCAAATTCAGTACCTGAAGCATGACAAGAAATTATTTGGAATAACACGAAGTTATCTCATTTTGATCCAATGAAAAATCAATATGAACTTGAAGTTCAAAAGATAATTCATTTACAAAATATAGCAATTCAATTACCGGATGTTTTCACTAGTAGTGAAAAATAAGCTAAATCTCATATTTCTGCTGCAAATGCTCCATTTAGCATTGAAATTTCTAAAGAAAAAAAGTTAACATAGCAACAAATGAATTTATACTACCCTTGAAGCACTAAAGACTTATTGGTGTAAAAGACACAAATTCTAGAAAATAAAAACTTCATTAAATAGATAATTATACTCTTGAAAAAATCTAACCTACAAAACAAATATCATAATTGTGTCCAAATCATCTAATACTAGTCCTCCTGAAAAGAACTTGGTAAATAATGAGATCTCTATAAACTATATTTATACAAGAGAGATTTTAAAACGAGATAAAATTATGATAGATGATATATTTCCATTGAAGGTTGCTTTTTGCATCACCAAAAGTGATGATGAATTTGAACCATAAACTATTGAAGATTGTCGATATAGAAATGATTGACCAATGTGGAAAGAAGCAATCCAAACAAAGTTAAATTCACTTACAAAGTGTGAAATATTTGGATTCATAGTCCATACACCTAAAGGTGTATACCCATTGGATATAAGTGGGTTTTTGTTAGAAAACAAAATGAGAACAATGAAATTATACAATACAAGGCACCATTTGTTGTACAAGATTTCTAACAAAGACCCAATGTTGATTGTGAGGAAACTTATTCTCCAATTATGGATGCAATTACTTTTAGATTTTTAAATGGTTTAGTGGTCTAAGAAATATTAGAAATGCGTTTAATGAATGTAGATATGGATTATTAGATAAAAAAAATCCATATGAAAATTCTTGAAAGATTTACAATGTTTGAAGCCTTTGGTAATGAACCTAGAAGTGTTTAAACTACAAAAATCATTATACGACTTGAAGTAATCTGGTTGGATGTAGTATAATTGTTTTAATGAATACCTCTTGCAAAGGGATTTTATAATGATGAGATTTGTTCATGCATTTTTATTAAGAAAATAATATCCGGATTTGCTATTATTGTAGTATATATTTATGATTTAAATATTATTGGTCCTCCTAAAGAGCTCACAAAAACTACAACTTATTTGAAATGAATTTGAGATGAAAGATCTTGAAAAGATAAAATTTTGTCTAGGTTTATAGATCAAATATTTTTTAAATGGAATATTTGTACATCAATCAATGTACACAAGAAAAGTCCTAAATCATTTTTATATGGATAATGCTCATCCTTTGAGTACACTCAAGTTTGTTTGATCACTTGTTGTGAAAAAGGACCTTTTTTTGACCTCCAGAAAAGGATGAAGAAATTATTTGTCCCATATCTTAGTGCTATTGGAGCAATTATGTATCTTGTAAATTATACAAGACCAGATATAGCTTTTGCAGTAAATTTATTGGCACGATATAGTTCTACAATTACAAAAAGACATTAGAATGAGGTCAAATATATATTTCGCTATCTCTATAAACAACCAAAATTGAGTTAGTTTTTTGTGAATCAAATTCACAATTGATTGAATATGTAGATGCAGGTTATCTATCTAATCCCCACAAACAGAGATCACAACAGACTATCTATTTATCTATGATGATGTTGTAATTTCCTAGAGATCTTTCATATAAATATTAGTGGTTATTTCATCAAATCATTTAGATATTATTATGATATATCAAACAAGTCAAGAATGTATATGGATAAAATTAATTATCCAATACATAAAGAAAATATATGAATTGTCAGCCATTGAAAATAGTCTCACAATATTATTTAAAGATAATGTTGTCTGCATCACTTAATTAAAAAAATTATTTGCCTGGCCCGCAATGTACTGCCGACAATTAATTAGTAAAAACTATTTATAATGATGAGAGACATAATGTTTTAAGTAATATTAAATTCAAAAACAAGAAAATAAATACCATGTAATCCAAGTATCAGGTTGCAGATTGTGAAAGGTTTCTCATCACTCGGCTCATCCATTTAAGACATGTTTGATAGTCTGATTAATATAATTTTTTTAATTTTGTTTTTCAAAAATATATTAAAATAATATATGTATTCTTAAAAACTAATTTTCATTTTAACACATTAAAATAATCTCAAAATATATAAAAATAAAATCAAAAAATAATTTTCTTAAAAAAAACTTTTAAACCACGTAGAAAATAGTTAAATAGACAGCAAAGAAGTTAAATGTTATACTTTTTCTCCTTTCACAACTATTATTATATAGACGGAGCGATAGTTCTCTGGACCCATCAGCCCTTATCTGCTCTATCCGCACTCAGCATAGGAGGCTTTATATTGGGCTATTTTCGGGTCTTGGAAGAGGAAGCAACTTTTCTTTTGTTGGCCCAATATCAAATGCTGGCCCATAAACTCGTGGACAAGAATGCCGGAACGTGTATGAATATCCACCGTTCGAGGTCCTAATATATTCACATTATTAGGTAAGAAATTTAGATTTTTTTTTTAAATCAAGATCTCGCGTGTCTATTATCATAACACTATATATTACACGATCAACTAGAAGTTGAAAACCTCATCATTTTTTGTCCTATATATTTATTTTATTGGCAAATCTACGGGCGTGATTGCAACATAAGAAGAACAAAATGCAGCCTTGCTTTGTAGTATGCGCGAGGCAATGACGTGTTATCTACCAGCTCCATGCTTTTCACGTTGTCAATCACCCCATCGCTCTTCACCTATGTACTAATCAAATATATATTTTAAAAAAATCTTTAACAATAAAATAAAAATAAAAAGATAATAATTAGGAGTAAAATATAATAAAGAAATTCAAAGATTTATTTGAAATTAAAAAATATTTTTATGTGTGGAGACGGGTTAATTTATTATGGACGAAAATTGAATTTTCACAATTTAGTCCCTATTCAAAGAAGAATGAAATTTCGGTCATTCTTGTTCATTACAAGTTCAGCTACAACAATCATTTCATATTTGAAAAGAAAGATGTTGATCATCATATATATGATTTAATTATGCTTCGTTGACCATCAATTCTCCTTTTTAATTCTGTAAAATTATGATGTTAAATTGGGCGTTAATAAACTGTCAAAGAAAATACTTCAATTAAATAGTCACTTCGAAGAATACTACGTACGAAAATCAAATGACACTGCTGATGGTGTAAGAGTAAAGCAATCCCGATGGACATAAATTTTAAAATGACCTAAATTGGATTCAAGGTGGCATGAGTAATACCATGATCAAAATAAGCTATTGACATTTCGGGTAGAAATAATATATTGGGCTGGTCTGAAATATTATTATTGTAATTATTTTAAAAAATAAAAATTCCCATCAAAGAATTTATTGTTGCCCGCCAACGTGTGAGGTATCTTGACCCATGGGGCTTCGCCCATGCTATGTTCAAGATCTTTTTGGATGGTGTTTGACCCATTTTAATGATTTTTCTCTCCTAGTACGTACAAGACTTGTTATTGGAGAGTCAATGACGTGGATAAACCAGTGCTGTTAGTTTTATTTTATTTAGATTGAAATAGCAGAAATATTTTGTATAAAACCATTAAAATATTGTGTACTAGTTATTTTTATATATATATTGTAATTTTTATATTGTTTAAAATTTTAGTTTGTTATGGAAATTTCATCTAAATTTCTGTCAGAACATTCTAGTTTTGTCTTCGCGTTCCGGTGAAATAATATTTATTTAAATAATAAATAATTTTATAATATTAATCATATTTTTTAAATCGATTATTAGATTGAAATAAAAATTTACGAGCTCTCCTAATATATATATATATATTATATTAAAATATCATACCAATAAAAAATATAATAACCTTGTAAGATTAATTATGACATTCTTATAATATTATACATGTTCATATTTTTTTTTAAAAAATTATTGTATTGTGTCTTTTTAAATTAAATTGCATAATTCTTTTAAAATATTTTTGAATTCCAACTATTTTTTTGAATTAATATATATATATATATATATATATATATATATATATAAACATCAACCAAAATGGAATAGATAACATTGGCCTAGACAAAAAAACCTAATGTTCCTGCGATCACCCGCCCCCCCCGGCTCCATAGCTGATGATCGAACCAGCGCAACAGATCGCAAGGTGCATGTAATTGTGCCAATCTTAGATGATGACGATGATGTTCATTGATCAACGCATTTTATGGTGTACGTTGGGTGGAAAATATTAATATCATGGTATGGTGATACCATTCAGGCTATGCACGCAGCTTCTTAAATTGGAGAAGGCAACGTACAGCATACGGGAACAAGCGCAATCAATAATCCAACTGAAACTGCGAGTAAGATTCGGTTCCTTGGCTATTTCGAAGAATTCGAAGCCATAGCTGTCAGCATCCCTAAAACACACATCCCGCAAAGGAATTTCCCTTCCATCCTACCGCGCATTATTTGGGCCCCCCCCATTTTGCTTTTGTCGGCTCCCCTCACTCCCCATGAACTTTCCAATTTCATTTCTGAATGTATTGCTTTCCTTGCAATCCGGCCCCTTGATATAAACTAATCTGTTGCATTAACATAGAAATACAGGTGAGGATGGTAAGCAAGCAAGTTGATCCTTGATTCAGTACAAGGTATGAAGATTTTGACCCCGCGACGCGTAGTACCTAAGCAGTCTTAAAATTCTTCTCACGGAAATGGTCCTGTTAACTCATGGTGGCGTTAGAGAAAATCCCATTAATAGATTTTGATGACAGAATGAGGACGCTTCCTTCATTCCGTACATTGATTTTCAATACTCTAGATTAATATCTGGAAAAATGCTAAACAATCTTATGATCATTTAAGCAACATAATAAGCTACATGCACTTCATTAATGGATTTTGTTTCTGAAAGGATTGAGTTGAAGCACTTGCAACAAAATTAACCAACATCAATGAAAGAGCTGTGCCGTTGTTAAACCTATTTAAATGGAGCTTGATGTAAATGAAGATTTGAGTTTTGATCAATGGATGTGAAGATGGAAGTAATTGTGCCAAAATTCAAGCTGGTTCGTTATTACTATTAATTCTTGCTTTATGTGGGTTGAAAATAGATAAATAAATATTACAATTTAGAAGATTAGTTTGCAGCATTTACCAGATCGATCGGTATGAGGTAGGTTAATTAATCTGCAAGCAAAGAATATTAATATATATAGGGTGAATAGGAAGTTGCCTCCGAAAGCATGGAAAAGTTGCCAATCTGTGAGAAAGGATCTTTTGACAAAATGCAAGAGAGGCTGTTAAAGTAATCGACAATCCTATCTTTTTGATGAACCAAACAGAACCCAGCCTTTGTTCATGAGTGGTCCAAAAGAAAACATGCACTAAAAGGAAAACAACAGGGGAGGGTAACGAGAGATTGATTAAGAATCAAAGGACTTGTCCATTATAAGGTCAAAAAGTTGAACCCACCCACAGTACATACACTCATAATTCCACCCACGATGAATAAACAAATGGACAATCCACTATTGAGTGAAAATCTGACAATAAAAAACAAAAAAAAACTCACATAAGATTGAACCAGCGCTGCCAACTTTAGAAAAATGTGAGGAATAATCCCTTCCCTCTGCTAGTCTACTCTAATATTGCAATATTATGTGTGGTGTACTAAAAACAAACATCTTGTCACAAGAAATATGATGATTAAATATTAACGATGTATATAACAAATTTTGTATTCAAATCGTATATAATAAATCTTGTATTCGAATTGTATCTTCATTAGAATATGAAACAATCATAGTTGTTTTTCGTATGTATAAATCCACAAATTCCTCATATTAAAAAAAAAAGTATAGTCAAAACAAACACACCAATCTTTTGTTTTTTTCCCCTCTTTCCATCTTCATAAAGTGAACGGGCACATAAAGGCAGCATACAAACAATCTAAAACATTCTTTCAAGCACTAAGAACAGCTGCAGACAAAGGAGGTGAACACGATCCTTCTTTCCCTTTCCCTTTCTCTCTCTCCCTCTCTCTCTGAAGTCATCAGTTGCTTTTCTTTCCCCTTTTCTTCTGAGTTTATGGATGCTGCTTCATGGCCACGGGTGGGTACATATTTGTTTTGCCAAGTATTATATAAAACTTTCTCTGTACAGCCATGAGTTTCTCTGGTTAAGGGATTTTATTTAAAGTTATATATGATCGAACATGTTCCAGTAGCTTGTTTTGAGAGATCAAATATTAATTGTTGTTTGTCCTTTTGTTTGTTTTTGAGATCATCTTCATGCAAAGTGCAGGTCCCTTCTATTTGAATTTTCATTATGGAAAGGTAAAGTTTAATTTGTTCTTTGGACCATGCATGGAACCATTGAACTTTTTTCTTTCTTTACTTTTTTGCTTATGTGAGAGCTTATAAACGAAAGGGAAAAGGTATAATTTGTTATTATCATTTGTACGTTTTTTTAGGGTTTTTGTTTATTTCTTTTCATTTCTGCTGTTCCTTAATGGAGTTTATTAGTTTCCTCTTTCATGTAATTCTTCAGACAAGAAAAAACCTTGTACGTTTTTATTTTGTTTGATCTACTAATTGCTCTCTCACCAGCAATCTTTTAATAATTTTTGAAGATTGCATGGTCTGATTACTTCGTACAATATGGTTATGGATCTCCTTCATTATCTCAGTACTCTAGGGTTTGCAGGATATTAAACTGGCAAAACCCATGGAAGAGATGACATCAAATACATGCGGAAGGCCTGTGTTGGAGAGAAAAACAAGGCCTCAAGAGCAGTTGAACTGTCCAAGATGTAACTCAACCAACACCAAGTTTTGTTACTATAACAACTACAGTCTCACTCAACCAAGATATTTTTGCAAGACGTGCAGAAGGTACTGGACTGAAGGAGGATCTCTTAGAAACGTTCCTGTTGGAGGAGGTTCAAGAAAGAACAAGAGATCTGCATCATCATCAGTAGCAGCATCTGCAGCTTCGTCGAAGCTCCCTGATCTCAGCCCACCAAACCTCTCACATTTCTCTTCTCATAACCCTACTAAGAGTGCCCACGAAGGTCAAGATCTTAATCTGGCGTTCCCAGCTATGCAGGATAGTCAAGGTATATCTCATTATACTGAAGTGGCCAAAACTGAAAACAACAACCACAATCAACATAACCCCTATTCCTCTCCCTATACTTCATCTCCTATTTCAGCTCTGGAGCTACTAAGGAGTGGAATTGCTTCGAGGGATTTGAATTCTTTTATCCCAACACCGATGCCGGACTCAAATACACTCTATTCTTCTGGTGGATTCCCTTTGCAAGAGTTGAAACCAACTCTGAGTTTTTCTCTTGATGGGCTTGGAAGTAGATATGGAGTTCAAGAACATAATGGAAGGCTTTTATTTCCTTTTGGTGAGCATAAACAGCTTTCAAGCACAGCTGAAGCTCATCAAAACAAGGGACAAGGGACTTCAAATAATGGATACTGGAACGGGATGTTTGGTGGAGGATCATGGTAAGAGAAAGAAGAAAGAGACAGAGCCCCAGAAACTACCATATCATTCTTTCTTTTCACATGGTACTGGGTCACATGTTGAAAGCTGTTCATGACTAACACATAGAGGACACATATGGTTTCTTTTTTGCTTTGCTTTATATTCTTCTCTTTACTCTTTGGAGCAGTGTAAAAATTTTGAAGCTCATTTGGTTTTTGGCTTCAAAAAGGGTTCTTACTCATATAACGTTTTGAAGATGGAAGAAGATTGGAATACGAGTCTGGGTTTTCTCATGGCAACTTGTATTCATAAAGTGTTCTATCAGAATTTGCACCTGCAGTGTTATTGTATTGAGTGTCCAGAGTTGGTACATTAAGCTTTCAATGTATGCTTTGAGGCTGAGATTTGGAAGAAGTTTCAAGGCAAAAATATTCTATCAGTTACATATTAACTTGGCTGCGTGATTAGTTAGTGCTGCTGTGAGACCCTCGAACTTTTTTCCATCTCTTTCTATCTCAAAACCAGTCTTGTACTTCAGGTCTGACTCGTTATCCATTGGAGTCGATGAGATTCTTCCAACCATAAGATGCATTTCTAACACAGAAGCCAAAGAAGAATTACTTGACATGTCCCACCTTTAGGATTAAAATTAGCTTCTTACAGTCAATCTCTTTTGCAAGTGCAATCTTAATAAATTAAGCATGACATCTAAACAAATTGTACTTTGGAAACAAATTTACCTGCCCCAACTAAAAGCTTACCTAATATAATTTTTAATCACCCACTCGTTTTAGAGGATGACCCCGAATCCATTAAATGATCATTACTGCATGTTATTTGTTGTTTTAATATTCACAGACTTGGAAAATCTGACTAGCTCACCTCACAATTTGGTCTTGAGAGGGACCCCCAAAACATTCCTCTGGGCAAGCGTGCTAAGAAATAATCCACTCCACCTAGCTAGTGAATCCATCCATTCATCCAAGTTTCTTCTCCGTTCTGCTCCTTTTTTATGCTCTTGTGAACGTGATTTTGGAGGAAATAAAGTCTTTCACCGGTCTTGTATGGAGGCTGTGTCTTCCCGATCACCGACCCCATGCTAGTTGCTAGCTAGACTCCTCTCTTTTATCGAAGTGCCTAATCATTTTTTGACAAGCCATGAGATATGCTCCTCCGTTGATTAGAGTGCCTACTGACTACTTAGTACGAGGACCATAAATAGGATTATACTAAATAATCAATACCACAAAATTAATAAATATTTGACAGAATTCCATATTGATGGAATCCACGACGTTAGATTATTGTCGAAAAACATCTCGTCGGCCTTATGATTTTATCGGTTATTCCGTTGATATTTTTTAATCTTGACAAAATTGCTGATGCAATATGTCGTTGGCAATTCCTTCACTGTTTATACTCTTTCCAAAATTCTCCATCCACTATTTCATGAGTAAGTTGCCGTCCATTCTTTTAGGTTTTACAAAATGCTCAAAAGTTTTTGGAGAAAATACTAATGAAAACACGATAGAGAAACGATTTCATAAGTGTTTCTGGCAAAGATTTCATATATATTTTTTTAATCTTATAATCCTCAACTACAATAATTAAATAATTCACAATAAACCATAACCAAACAAAAACACTTCCCTAACAATTTACTTAATCAAATTTCATAAGTCATTTAGATAGAGCACAACAATGAGAGCATAATTCCATATATTTTTTTAAACAGATATAAATATGAACAACATTAAAATTCCTAAGAAGGCGGAGATGAAGGGAACGATAAGATTATGAACCATCGGGAAGGAAATGGTATACCCATAAAAGTACTTATTTGAGCTTAATAAATCCTATTTTCCTGTTGGAGTTCAACTCTCATATTATGCATCTTAATAAACAGATGTTTCTGAGCTTGATTTTTAATAATTTCATTAAAATCCTTTGATGTATACCTCGACTACAATCAAAATAATATCACCCGTCCTTGGTTCTCAAATTGATGCCATCGACAAACCATTAGCCTAATTCTTATAAGGTTCATCACTTACAATAACCTCCAATCATACTTGAAGATCACGAGAAGGATGAGTGGAAGTGTAAGTTTCATAACCATGCTAGGAATAAGTATCCTACAAAACAAAACAACAAAAGAAATTCAAATTCCTAAATTAGGTAAGGGAATTTTAGATTAATGATGCAAATAAATAATCTTAAACCAATGATAACCAAGAGAACATAAAAAAGCAACAACAAATATATCAACAACCCTTTTCTCTATTCTTATATCTTCTTTTTTTTCATGTGTTTTCTCACATAACTCCATTGTAATTTGTTCTCGCCCAAGCTATTTTTTTATTCAAAGTGAATAGATTTTTAAGAGTCTTTCAAATAAACACATAATTACAACTTTTTTTAAAACATATAACCACAAATTCTTACTAAGCACTTTGTATGGTTAATAAACAAAATTGCTTCTCTGGTGTGCTTGCTCATCGAACCATGTGTCTCATCATTTGAAGTCATTTTAATGTTACTGTATAACTTAAAATAACTCAAAACAAATAAATAATATAATCACAGAAAACATTAATTATATATATTGATCACCCTTTCACTTTGCTATAATTTTACCTGGAATGGACTTATCAAAGAAGTGATGCATGATCTTTTAATCTTAGTGGTTGAGCCTTGATTGGTACATTAGGTCTCTTCATTATTATCACAAAGATTCATGACATGATCACATAAACTAGTACTTAATAAAACGGTAACGTTTTTGTTGGACTTGTACTTCTTTCTTCTTGTATATACGATACCGAAAAGGAAACAATGAATACAATTCAAAGATGAACCATATTATAATAAGCATAGAGAAATCATACAAATTCTTGCTTTAACACAAATTCTAATCCATAGATGAAACAACATTAGTTTATCACTAAAGAGTGTCGACAAAACTAATTAACAAAACCAAGCATTTCTTCTAGAACCATAAACCATGCTAATATTTTTCTTGAAAAAGACAGTAGTCCTAAATACTTCTTGTAAAAGTGTATTGATAAGTTATGCTCAATTATAGATTAATACAAGCCATTTGCTCCACGCACCTCCATAGAGAGAGATTTATTTTTTGCCTCGTTTCAACGTATGTAATTTTTTGTTTTGAATTTTGATCCCTTTTTTTTTTATTTTTTTAATTTAGTTTCTATCCCTTTATTCTTTTTGCCCCTTCTAGTATAACTCTTATTTTTATTCGTATTTATATATCTATACTTTTAGTTTTGAGTTTTAATTTTTATTGTTGTTTATCTTTGTATTAAATATAGTTTGCATTAAAAAACAGAGTAAGTTTAGCTTTGGTGACATAAAATGAGAGTGAAACTCTTTTTTATACAAGTATAATGGATCTTCTAATGTTAGTGATTAGTTATCTCTGTGTTTTTTTCATATGTTTTGTCTATGTGTGGTTTATTATATTTTTATTTTAAAATGACTTTTATTTAAAACAAATTACTATATATATATATATATATATATATATATATATGTTAAGATTTATTCCTGATATTATATAAGAATACAAAAATTATATTAATTTGAGATTTGTTCTTCGTATATATTTTCACTACATATCATTTAGCCTAATTTTCCACCCGTTTTGTCTATGTGTGGTTTTATATAATTTTTTTTATTTACATGATATTAGATGTGAAATATCATATATAAAAAGTCACAAAAGTTAATTTCTAACAAAACAACATTGACTAATGAACATGATTATTAAATTATCACTATCATTATAGTTGTCATTGTAATTATTATTGTCAATAATTAATATTCTAATTATTATTGACAATACTATCGTTGCCACTATCATTATTATTATCATTGTCATTACTACGACAATAATCATTATGATAACCAATAATGTTATTTTTATTAATATCATTTAAATTTTAATTAGTATTATTATCATTATTATAATTATTTTTTTCATTATTGATATTCTTAATATTATTTTATGAGTTATTGTTATTATTAACACTATAAGCTCTAAAGTCATTACAATTGATGTTATGATTATGATTAACAATGTCACTATTATGACTATGATTATAACATCTAAAATTATTATTACTATTACTACTAAAATAATAAAAATTATTAAATTACCCCTGAGGAATAAAAAACTAAAAAACTTTAACAAAATAGTAAGTAAGAAAAAAACAAACTAAATTACTATTATTATTATTACTATTATTATTATTATTATTATTATTATTATTATTATTATTATTATTATTATTATTATTATTGCGTAAATAATGAAAATAATAAAATTACCTTGAAGAATAAAAAAACTAAAAAAATATCAAAAGACAAAATAAAAAAGATGAAAAAACAAAATAAATATTAGTAGCATAAAAAATCATTTGACTTGAAGAATAAATAAAAAAAAATATAAATTTTCAAATGATTTTCAATACAAATTAAAATTGAAGGACTATATTAAATAAAGTACAACCTTAACAAAAGAGAAAATAAATAAAAAATAAAAACCAAACTAAGAGCATATACGTATAAACATGCATAAAATGGGGACTTTTTAAAAAGACAAAAAAAATTAAGGAATTAAAATCAAATAAAAAATTAAAATAACAAGGGATGAATTGAAAATAAAATACAGCATTAATTTCAATTGAATGATAAAATTAAAAATAATCCAAACTTCTATATCGAAAAAGTAAGGGATCCAAAATCAAACTCAAAATTAAAAGAATAATGACCGAAATAAAAATAAAATATATAATCAATTTCAATTGAAGGATAAAATTGAAAAAAAAATTATATGGAAAAAATTAGGACTGGACAAAACAATCGAAAGATCATGGTCTTAAATGAAAATAACACAAACCAAGAGGACCTTTATGTAATTTAGGCCACAAGAGAGAAAAAAGATCTCATCAACCACCATCATTTTTTTGGCTAACATGCCACGACACATGCACCACTACGTGAAAGAGGAGATGGTGACACATACGGTAAGATGCCGGATGGTTATCTATAATAACCAGACACCACTGTACGTGCAACCTAAAAAGAGCGTAAGGAAGAAAACTATCGACGCGTCAGTCAGAAGTACCAATAGTGTTCTACATCAAATATATCAAATTGCTTAAAAAAACTTACAGTCAACAACTCTTTTTTTGTCTTTTCGAAGGGCATATATATATTTGTACTGCTTAGAAAAATTTGAAATACTAGAAACACCACCACTGACAAGTCAACTCTTTATTATTTGTTGACAGGGATAAAACATAGTTATACTATGCAAAAATACCTGGAAAAGACTTAAGTACTCCGATGTAATCAGAGAATGCCAAATGGTCCCATTGAAAAGTTTAAAATGCCCCTGACTCTAAGAGTTAAAACTTAATGCATTGAGGAGCAAAATGATAATTACACTATAACAACACATAGTAATTTGTGTCTATTGTCTACTATATATATATATATATGACAGGGGGAAAACACTGTAGCAATCCACAATATTTTTCCCGTGTCATTTAAACCATAGGTAATGTAAATTAATTTATAGCCTTGAGAATTAATTCATGGGTAAAATATCCTCAGCCAATCAACAACAAAATCAATTCGATTATCCGGTGCCTAGAAGATGAAAAATAAAGTGCCTGATTCATCTGAATATCATTATGAAACCAAAAATACTAATTGGAAACCTTTTGAAGATTATAATTATAATTTCATGTTAAAAAATATAAAAAAAGAAAGCAGTGTAGCAGCACCATAATATATGTTAATTAAGTAGTATATGGGATATTAGCTATATATAAATGGCATGGAAAAAACATTGTAGCTGTGCCATTTAGATTATAGGTAATTATATGGTTTTGGCGGGTCTTTGTCTTAATTGCTATATTTTTTTTATTATAAGACACAGTGATTCTGTTAGGTAAAGTAAAAGGGTTAGACAAGAGAATTTTTTTTTTAATTTTATTATGATCACCTACCTAATTAATTGTCATTTATCAATATTTTACTTTTAAGTTCAAATATACATGTGACTTTCCTTGCACTTTGCTATATTCAAAATCAATTTTTTTAACATTTAAAAAAAAAATACTAATGATCCTAGATTTTTTTTATGATGTTATACATCTGAGAGAAATAATCAACCTACAAACATTTCAATTATTTAGTTTTTTTATATATTCAATTTATTATGGATAAAAAATTTAAAATAATGATAATGGTTATTTTAAAGGTATTTACTCTTTAAAATATACAAGGCTAATTATATATATGGCTAATTATATATAGGGCAAATTATATATTTAAAAATATATATAAAAAAATAAAGTTTTCTTTTAAATCTCAAATTAATTTAATTTTACTATTATGAGATACTTTTAATATAATAATATGAGGAATAAATATTAAAAAAATATTAAATTTATTTTTATAACAATGATGATGGTGGGAGTGATAATATTATCAATAATAATTAATATTAAAATATTAATTATTTACAACAATAATTATAAAGGCAGCTATAATAAATATGATAATTTAACTATCATGATAATAAAAACTAGAATAATAATCAAAATAATTCATTAGTCAGTATTGTTTTTGTTAAAAAATAACTTTTACGGTGTTTTTATGTCTAGTATTTCAGATCTAATATCACATAAATAGAAAAAGTACGAAGTCATACGTAGATAAAATAAGTGGAAAATTTAGGTCAATTTATCTACAATGAAAGAATATACGAACAATTAGCCCTGCACTTCGCCGCAGCCAAAACTATATTTTTAACATGTAAAAAAATATTAATAATCCTAAATTTGTTTTTTGATGCTATATATCTGAGCGAATAATCAACCTTGAAAATTTTTGATTTTTTTGTATTTTTATATATTTATTTTATTATAAATAAGACATTTAAAATAATAATAAAAAATAATTTAAAGCTATTTTTACTTAAAAATATATGAGACTAATTATATTTTTTGATGTTTGTTTAATATTAATGCTTAAAAATATATATATGTAAAAAAAAAAGAAGTTTTTTTTTTTAAATCTCAAATTATTTAATCTCAGTGTTCTGATTTCTTCAATGAGAATTTTGATTTGTTATAATTGTGCCTTTCAATTGAAAACGATTATATATGTTGATTTTCAATGTAGTCCTTATTCTTTTAATTTTTGGTTTGCTCTTAGTTCCTTTAATTATTTCGGTATGAAAGTTTTAATTTGTTCTAAAAGGCTCATCCAATTGAAAGTTGTCATATATTATACCTTTCATTTCGGTCCTTATTCTTTTATTTTTTTTAAAAAAAATTACACAACAATTTGTTTTTAAAATATCTTTATTTGTTCAGTCCTAACGCTTTTATTTGTTTCAATTTTGTCCTTCGATTGAAATTAATTATATATTTTTTCATTTTGGTCCTTATTCGTAGAATTTTTTATTTGACATTAATTCCTTTGATTTTTCAGTTCTTCTTAGACAATGTTTAATTTTTATTCGTATTTATGTATCTATATTTTTAGTTTTTATTTTTAATTTTTTTAATTTATTTTTTATTGGGTTTTATTTTTACTCGGTTCAATCCTGAAATTTTAATTTATGTTGGTGATCATTTTAAAATTAATATTTCTCCATTTTTTTCTTTGTTCTTTTTTTTTTTGTATTTTCTATTATTTTTATCTTTTTTTTCAGTTCAAATAATATTATAGTTTTATTGTTTACTCAATAATAATTATTATTTTAGTGATTATTTTTATTGTTTTTTTTTTGTAAAAATGTTTATATTTTTTTTATTTTTTGGCACAATATTATGATTTTAATTTTTTTTGACAATAATGTTGATAATAGTTTTAACTATTATAGTCATGATAATGATGATAATACATGGATAAATTTTCAATGATGATTTTTTATTTTTATAGATAGAAAATTAACTATTTATTGTTATTATTTAATTATTGTATGTGTTGTCATAATTTATATTGTATTTGTTGTGTTTAATTTAAATTGGATTATGAAATGAACTAATTCTAAAATAGTGAATTTTATAATTCAGGCATCCGAATCTTTTTGATTTTGTAGGAAACTCACATTCTATAAGAATTCTATACATATTTATTATTTTATTCAAATTTATATTATAATAAAAAAATATTATATAATTAATATTATCTATATTAAAAAAAATATGATTTTGCCTACAGAAAAGTGGTGGCTAGTATATAGATATATATTTCACTTCGGCTAAAGAGCATATTGAAAGCGACATCGTGCCAACTCCGCACGGTGACAACACAAAGTCTCTCTGTCTATACATGGTGACAGCACATTGGCCTTCCTTCTCCCGGACCATTTAGATTCCTCTAAAATACGGATAATGGACATTACTTATCTCTTTTACACGCTCTGCTTCCCCTCATTTCTTTCTTTAGTCATTATCACTATTTGGTGCTTTTGCCTTCTACATTGATGACATGCACACATTCTAATGCACCGTAGTAATTTTAATGGTAAAAGTTATTTTAACGAGATAAATTTTTAAAATAATTTATTAAATAGTGTATTTATAGCTTTTTTATTGATGTATGCTTTAATGGTAAAAACCATTTTGGAGAGCCATTTCTTTTTTTATTATTTTAAATATAGTGAAATTATTTTATATGTAGTTTAATTATGTCATTTATTATATAATTAATATGAATAAATTATATAATTAAATGAATGATTTTAAAAAACCCTACAATAATATAATTATTAATTTTATATATAAATTTTTACTTTTGTTAAATTATTTATAAATAAAAATAATATTTTTAATATAATTATATTATTTTTTAAATATATATATATATATATATAAAAGGTGGCCCCAAGGTGGGGCCACCTTTTATACCTCAATGTCCCGAGCTGCTACAAATAGCAGCTCGGGATGGGGATGCCATTTTTACATGCGTAAATGGCATCCCCATTACAGCACTAAAATAAAAAGAAAAGAGGCAAAGAATTATATTATAACATGTGCATGCGGGGATAGCATCCCCGCTGCAGATACCCTTACACGGCATTCTACCTTGACAAAAATGCGAATTTTGTATTCTATCTTTGATTAATGTTCTATCTAAGTTGCTCACTTTAATTTTCTTAATGTGATACCCATTATTAGCTCCCCTAATACATTGGTGACATGGCTATTATCTCTTTCCATGCCAAAAATATACTATAATAAACTTTCTATTCTAAAATAAGTAAACTATAACCGAACCGGTTTGGTTCAGATTTATTGGTCTGATTCTATTTTGATGAAATTTAAGAAAGAAAAGACTTGGTTGAAATAAGAAACAATATACTATTTTCTAGTTTTTCATTAAAAAACAAATCGAACTGAAAACTGATCGGTTTAAATTTGTTGTAGTTTGATTTCAGTTTTTTAATCATAATTTTAACTTTATTATTTTTATAGATAAATACTGAACCCATCAAAAAATTATCACCGATATCTCAAATTCAATTTTATTTATTTGAGTACCTCGACTTTCATGACTGACTGTGGAAAAGTGATGATTGTTATCCCATACACATGTGAATTTGGATTGAAAAACGAAAGAGAAAATGAATTAACTAACATTGCCAAAAGACATTTAAAATAAAAAAAAATGCTGGTAAATTAGGAATTTAGGTTGGATGTAAAAGACCATTTAAATACCCCTTCAAAGCCAAATCAACACCGACTGAAATACACAACCACAGTAATGGCGTTTAATTCGGTGATATTGGGATCTGTTTAAAACAATTATCCGATTACCCATCCGTTTTAAGATGTATTATAGCTCTTAAAAATCTCAATAGAAATTAATCCTAAATATAAATTAGAGAAAAAAGACCACAAAATACGTAATAAAAATAAAAAATGATATGCCATCCTATATGGTGGCTCCAAAATCATTTTAAAACCCCGATAATTGTCTCAAAATAGTTAAGAATATTTAAAAAATATCAAATAAAAAAATAAAATACGTTCCTATTTTGAAGCAATTAAATAATAATTATAATAATGAAAAAACCTCTAGTCTTAAAAAAGAAGATAATTATGTTCGTCCAAAAATATGATATTTAATTAATATACACAAATGATAATAAAATGAGATTAGGGAAGACGTCTTCTTCTACTTTCAACAAATAATACATTCAATTTATCCTTTTCAATTAAAGGTTAAATGTACTTAAGATATTAATATATTATTTTCACATTGTTTGTAACATGACACGAGTTAATTGTCATCCCGTCACCTTTCTAACATTTTTCATGAATGATAAAATACAATGAAAAAATAAAATAAAAAAATATTTTATTGCGATTTTTTCCATGAATGATCTTGGTGTGAGATTATTGCGGTTTTTTTTTTGCTTGTGTCAATAGATTATTAATTGATAATATTCTTTTGTTGTTAATGGATTATTAACTAATAAGTTTTTGTCTAATTAATTTATTATTGTAATTTTTTAATTGTTTTGTTTTAATTTTTTTTAAATTCAGAACAATTTTTTCAAAGTTTAGGATTTACTTAAAATATTGTAACATAGAAATAAAAATATTGTATGAAATGAAATTATTCAAAATAGTTAGAAGAAAATGAATAAAATGAATTGGTTTGTGTCATAAATGATGTATTTTTGCAAGTTTGTAAATTTTGAATGGTTTTCCATATAGTGAAAGAGCTGCCAAAGACAAAAGTAGGAATCATTTAATTCTATTTTTCTGTTAATTTGTGTAAATACCTAATGGAAATTCATTGTGTGTCATTAGAACATGATCGTTGCTACTTGGAACTTCCTCCAAATCAATTCCACTTATGCAAACTCTGGAGTTCTAAATGATTCTAGTTAAGAAAATACGTGATGAGACAATAAAACTTTGTGATGAAATAAATGTACTTATGCAAATAAAATCATATTAAAGTGATCTATGCGTTCCTTCTCTTCGGCTTTGTTGTCTCAACCAGCAAACCCCCTCCTCCTCAAGTGTTGCTATTGTTATTGTATTTTAATATTAAATGTAAAATAAATAATTTAATTCAAAATATATTTTAATTTTTATATTATTTTTTTTATAAAAATATTTTTAAAATATTGCTAACAGAATTACAAACAAAATTGCCATCGATATTTTCCAGAAGTTGGAAATAATTACTTCAAACACCACTTCTACCAATAAAATTACTTATGGGATGTTAATCATGAAATCACCAAAAAGAGTTTCCATCGATGATACATTTAATATACCGATAAATATACTAATAGAATTAGAGGGATATTTTTTTTTTTGACGTACTTTATCAGTTAGTAAAGCCATTTGTATATTCAATATTGATGTAATCACTGACATAACAGGAATTACCGACATAAGTTTTACCGACATAAGTTTTATGTTCGTGCAGATATCGATAAGATAATTATCGATGAATAATAAATTTAAATACCAATAAATATTTGATCAGTAAAGCAATTAATTCTAATAAAGTAAACTACTTAGATTTGTTTTATTTTTTAACCCACTAATACTTTTTGTCACGAGTCAGTACGTCATTTCTTAAATAATGTAACTTAGTCTATGTTTGGTTATGTAGTGCAACTGCAGCGGTAACTTGTATTTTGCGTTAAGAACATATATTTTTTCATTTGAAACACATGTTGCAGGTTGGATACTAAAATAAAAAAAGCAATCCACCGTTACATACTAAGTCAATGTATTAAAATAATATATATATATATATATTGAGAGATATTTTTATATAAAAATGATTTGAAAAATCAAAATTTTTAATTTTTAATTTAAAATAAAAAATAAAATTATTTTTAAAAATATTTTCAAAAATATTTAAAAAAATGCAATACCAATCACCGATGGCTCCTTCTTGTCTTTTCCCCCAAAAGGAATCTCCAGCATCAACGAATAGTATCGGGACAGACACCAGCGAGAACATGTGGAGACCCATGACATTGTTATTTATCTTTTTTTTTTTTTTTTTTGTGTGTGTGTGTGTGTGATTGCATTACACCACATTGGTGTCGAACTAGACCCCTGAAATGACTCCAGCTTTTTTAAGCTTTGCAGTAAAGCTGGATCGCCTTTCGGTTTTTTCCTAAGGTCCGAAGCCCCAAAAAAAACGCAGAGAGACACAAAGTAACCTAAGAGCATCTCCCATGTTAAATATTAAATATTAAATCAAACAACTAGATGATCTATATATCATTTTAAATAATAAAATTATTTTTTTAAAATATATATTCTAATCGTAAATACTATTTTAACTATTACTCAGACTAAAATGATTATTTTATTAATTTTTACATCAGCTTTTATAAAAAGCTATTTTACATGCTAGTATAACAGCCGTTGAAGCTGCTAAACATGAGAGAAAAAATCAAAATAATATTTTTAAAATTTTGACTTTATTTTTAGCAGCACCGTTGGAGATGCCCAAATGCCTAATCTCTATGTATTCTGTAATCAGCTCCACAGCAGAAATCCTTCGTTCCATAGGCTTTCAGACAGCAAATTTGGAGGCTTAGGAAAGAAACATGTGTCCTTAAAGTCTGGGCCATCCACTTCAACCCTTAAAGTACGCTACCACTATAAGCAGCCAGTAGCGTCTACAATTAATGGATCACGTGAGAAGAGCTCTTACCTGCACCGTGCTCGGTTCTGCCCCGCGAAAGCCATCGAACTGCCTTAGTTATGTCCACGTTTGTTGGTCCGTCAGCCACGTTGACGTTGAATTTTTGCATCATTTCGATAACGATTTAATTTGTCGGCGTTCGGGCTGTGAAAAGGAATGGAAATCGGTCGCTAGAGGACCGTTGCTTGGTAGTTCCAACCAAGGGAAAACGATTGATGCCATAGTTCCTGTAAATTGGCTTATAAATTGATTCATGGAAAAAGAAATCCAAGAAACCACTCTAGTTTTGTTTCCAGTCGCCCTCGATTTACATAATTTAAAGATTCCTCGAGGCCACCACAAAGTTAGGTCGCCAGCTTTCTCATCTAATTATCATGTGCTTTGGAGAGGATGAGGGTGTGAAAGGTCAGGTAACCACGCACCATATCCCATTTACCGAATAGAAAAAGCTTAAGTAATCACCAAACACTTGGTTGCTGCACCGTGGGCTGCGGCAGATAATGGCCAACAGCACTCATTTATTTCAATGATCTGACCTTCATGTAGAAGCCTAGCTTAACATAAGAGTTCTCTAATGTAACATTTGGTTGCTTTCCGGAACATATGATAGGAAGAACGACGAGGACTAATGAAAAAACATAAAATAAAAGATTGGGATAAAATTATATTTGCTAGTGGCGTATAAAATAGAGTAATTATTTTGATATCTTGTTAAATTAATTGATAGCAGACAAAATATAATAAAATATCAAAAAATCAACTTTACTTTAAATTATTACCAAACTTCCATATTTATTTTATTTTAATTTAGTTTATAATGATTATTCAAACTAATAACTGTAGCTATAAAACTCGAACACACCTAGTAAATCAACATGGAGCCTACACTAGTCCAGATTTAATAAAAAAAAAAGAAGACTTAACTTGACCTAACTCAATTAAAAAGCCGAGTCAACTGATGATCACGTCTATCTAGAGTAAACAAGGGTAAAAATCCAAATAACTATGTTTGGTCATTTGACTAGGAAAATTCAAATTCACTATGATAATAACTCATGACTCAGGCTTTGTTATTGGTCAGGTTTTAAAACTATAATAATAATTAATTTTATCTTTATATATTTTAGTTAAAAAAAATTGAAATTAATATTTTTTTACAAAGATATTTTAGGGATAAAAAATAATAGATATTGTATTTCCTAACATGTCCAATATATATTTTATGTTTTAAGAGTATAGAAATTCACCCCAAACACTGTGTAGAGATAGATTAATTTTTATATTTCCATCTCTTCAAACAAGCATGTTTATATCTCTATTGTCTTTATCTTTTCTAGTTCTAAGACAATACCTAAAATCTACCTTATTAACATAATATAGTTAGCAACTAGTTATTTGACAAGGGTTTCCTGTGATTCAAATAATATTTTTGGTAAAAAAATGATGAATATAAAGGTTTTTCCAATTCAGTTTTTGACAACATCCTAATAATAAATAAAACACATTTATGCATCCATTTTAATTAAATTGAGAACCATTTTTGTCAATAAACACACACACACACACACACACACACACACACACACACACACACATTTATTGATATTTGATATTAATTCATCTGTTATTTTTTAATTGTTTTTTATACAAATCTTTTGATTTTTTTAATGATTTTTCAGAGCAATTTAATTATTTTAATTGTTCTGACAGTAATATTAATAATAATTTTAACTATTATAATAATCATTTTACTATTAATAGTACTGTTTTTTTCTCTTTGTTTATTTTTTTTCTTTGCTTCTTCTTTTTTTCTTTCGATTGGACGATTTGACTATTTATGCAATAATCATGATGGTTTTAGTAGCTGTTGTTTTTTCTTTTTTATACAAAAATCTTTTTCTTTTTTTAATAATTTTTCAGGACAATTTAATTATTAAAATTGTTTTAACAGTAATGTTGATAATAATTGATTCATTTGTCTATATATATATATATATATATATATATATATATATATATATATATATATATATATATATATATATATATTAACACTTCTATTTTCTAACACAAAAATATTTAATGTTACGTATTGTTAACTTGTTTTGTTTTACATCAAAGAAAAATATAAAATATGAATTGAAAAGCTAATGCTTTACATATAAAAATGATGATCATATGCGTTTATAAATATTATGAAGAGTTGGTAGGTCATTTCTCAACTTAATTTTTCATATAGTAGAAAAACAAAACAATATCACAAGTATATTTTATTGTATCGTGATTCTTTTTAATGAGAAATGTAAAAATACTCTTATGCTAAATAAAAAAATCTTAAAATGTATGAACTGTTAATATGAGAAATAGAATCCAATGCCAATAAAATTCAAGATTAAAAAAAAATATAAATCCACTGAAAAAATAATAAACATCAATAAAACTGAAATTGTGGAAAAATAATAAAAACAAAAAAAATCTTTAAAGACTTGAGATATTGTCATAACCAATTTTTGGGTTATTCTCTAAAAATAATAATAATAATAAAAAAAAAACATTAAAGACTTAAGATATTGTCATAACTCATTTTGAGTTATTCCCTAAAAATAATAAAAATAAAAATAACAAAAAAAATTAAAAAATCATAAAAAAAAACTCAAGATACTTCATAACCCATTTTTGGGTTAGTCCCTAAAAAATAAAAAAAATATAACAAAAAGTAATATAAAGGATGATCTTATAGAAAAATCAAGTTGAAAATTTTGGACGAATTTGAGAGCCCAATCGTACCTCTATTGTGCAAAAAAATAAATGAAAGTGCAGATTCCAGACTAAATGATTATTAGATAAATTTGCATGATATACTTATATATTTAATAGGCCAATTTAATTTAATCATGAGCCAAATTACAGTTTAATTATGTTTATAAATTAATTTAGACTCTAATTGAAGGATATATAGTGCAATGAATTAATTATAATTTAAATTGATCAAAATAATTTTGTTAGGGATTAATTGGTAAAAAATTAGTTTGTGAACCTAATTCAAACTTAATTAAGAATATTAGAATTTTTAGAGATTAAATTTATTTTTTATCAAGTCACTTAGATCAGATTAAGGGTGAGATTGAAGAACACTGAAAGTTTAATGGTTAATTAAGGGTTAAATTGTATAAATTCGAGACCAAGAACCAAAACAAAAAGAAGCGTAATTTCAAGGATGCTATTAAATTTTTACGGGGGATAAAATTGTATAAAATTAAAAATTTAAAGCCAATTAAAAGCGTAATTAGAACAATTATAATTGATGGATAAAATTAGACTTGTCAAAAATGTTGCCATCTTGCAAAATTGAACGGCAACTAATGTCAGGCTATGTCTCCATTGCCGATGTAGGCATGCCATCGTCTTCAACATTGTGAAAATGGAAGAGATGGCATGGAAAAAACCATTGATACATGCAACGAGTAGTTGAAGAGCCATCTTTTTCCTATAAATGTACATAAGAAGAAAGAAAGAGGGGTAGAAAAAAAAATAGGGGAAGAAGGAAAATATAACATAAGAACTTTAAGGAAAAAAAAAGATAAAGAAAAGGGAACAGGAATAGGAATAGAGCTAACCTTCTCCTTCTTCTCTGGTTCCTCTAACTATTAGCACCACCAGCCATAACTTTCAATTTCACGTTGACAACTAGAAATAGTTCTACCTTTCCGGCGATAACTACTACACTACTTGTTATTTTCAAGGCACTAGTAACACCTTGCAAGTCACCATCGACGGCTAGTAGTAGGTCCACCTTGTCACCATCATTTACACCATTCTCTCCACACAATGAAACAACCACCAACAATAGCTGCTTCTTCCTCCAGCCATCATCGATTTCCACTCAACTTCCAACACTCAGCCATATACTAGTTGGACATCCTTTATCGTTAGGTAACTTCCTCCCCTACATCTTCCACAATCGGCATCTATTGTTCATGTAATACATGAATAGTGCACAATCACTATTCACTTGGTTTTTTCCTTTATGGGTTAGACCTGTGTCAACCTAGTCGGTTGGGTTGGGTTCAGTCCAAACCTAGCATGGCTGGGCTAGTCCAATGAGTAAAAATATAAAATATACATTAATAAAACTAAAAACATATTTGTTCTGTGTATACGACCAAATTATAAAAGATTTCTTAGCATATTTCTCATAATAAATGTATTTTTTATCCATTAGAGTTTGACCAAAATATAAAAAAATATTTTAACAATCATTTTGTTCATTTTATTTAGTTATAGAATTTAATATATGAGGTGTAAAATTACATTATAAAGTACAACCTTAGATATTGAAACGACAATAAATGAAATGCTAAAATTAAGACCTTGGAACATTTAGGTTTATGACTCGATGAGGTAGAGACTTTCTCACAAAGAGAAATTTACTTCAAGACTTTGAAAAAAAACAAAAAATAAAAATTTGACCTTGAAAAACAATTAAACAACAATGCACCTTAACTTATGTACGATGCACTATGGGTGATGTATTTTTCTCTTGAATAACAAGTCCCCTTACCCAAACTCTCATAAACCATTAGGTTTTCTAGTGACCTTAGTACTAGATGATGACTTTTAAAATTTATAATCATAGTTTTATAATTATAAAACCCTTTTTTTCGTGCATTTCTTTTTATCTACAAGGATGGCTGCACTAAAGTGAAAAATAGCTGTCGTGATAGATATAATGAAACTTTATTGTCTTGTTTCATATCATACTATAAACATTTCATATAAATAAGCATTATGAACTTTGATAACTATATTAAATTAAATATGCATTGTATTCGTGTATCCTTAAATATATGGGTAAATAAGTTAGAAAACTCATACCCTCTTAAGAAAGTTTAAGGATGATGATGATAAAATAGGACATACAAAATAAAGACACTTAAAGTATAAAGACACCATGTATCATGACTAAGAAGATGATAAGATGAGTGATTTCAATTTTCAAGACATAATAAAACAACAAAAACATAGTTTTGTATAGAACTATTGATTTGAACTGAGCTTTTTTTCTATGTAGAAAATTAATTGATTTTATGCGTGTTGTAATTGATTATTTTAATATTTAAATAATAAAATTATAATTGATAGAATTTATTAGAAGCATGTTTTTTTCTCTCCTAAAAGTGATTGAATATTGCTACTGCTAAAATTATTTTAATAATTATTTAATTAGTAGATTATACAATTGGAATTAAAAAAATTATGTTAAATGAGTCTCGTGCTCTATGTAACATACTAATTGATTATTGTATATGTTTTTATTTATTTCATGAATTATTTCACTAGCAAATAGTAAAATTAGAATCATTGAATTTTAGAATAGATGAGTGATTTGTTTTACATAATAAACAATTTGATTGATGGTTCTATTTTAACTACTTTGATGAGAATTTAATTGGTAGATAATAAAATCACAATTGATCAAATTGACTAAAGATATATTAGTTATTACCTGCAACATACTACTTGTTTGTTGGACATATTTTAAATATTTGACGAATAGTTTATTTGAGAGATAACAAAAATGCAACTGCTAAAATTTATCAAAAAATAATTTTTCAGATTTTTCTTTATATTATGATATTAAAAATTTTTTAGAGCACTAAAATTAAATTAATGTGGGATTTACAAAGAAAAGTTAGTTCAATTTTTTTAATATATTTTAAGATATTAATATAAAAAAAATATCATAATATATAATTAGTCTCTCATATTTTTGAGGAAAAAGTCTCAAAAATAATTATTATCATTATTCTAAATATCTTCTATATAGTAAAATAAATACATATAAGCAACATAATCTAAAAATTTTTAAGTTGCTTATTTAGCTCAGATGTATAACATTATTTTTGTTTTAAAATAAGATCATTAACAATTTTGTTACATGTTAAAAAAAATATGCTGAATGTTGCGAAACGCAGGGTAATTTTTTATTTTATTATTGTAGATAATTTGATATAATTTTTTTACATGTCTTGTTTATGTGTGATTTCCTATATTTGTTTTTCATGATATGAGATCAGAAATATCATACATAAAAAAAGACGCTAGAGTTATGTATCACAAAAATAATATTGACCAAAGAATTTTTATCATAATTATTATAGTTGTTATTATAAATATTACTATACATAATTAATATTTAATTATTATTGTTCATTCTATAGATAACACCTTAATTATTGTTAAAAAAGAATAATCCACAGTGTTTCTAAGTCTAAATGAACTATGAAAAATTATTGTTCATTATTGTGTAATACCCCGATCTTTTTTAGTTTTCTTATTAATTTCTTATAATGATAAGGATGAGGTTGTGATTGACATGCTCATTGGTTTTGAAAAAGAACTAAAAAATCAGGGAAAAAAAAACTAAAAAGAAATTTAATAGACCTTCAGAGGAAACTATATTCCTAAGATTTCCTGTTCTACTTCTCTCTTCTTCTTCTTCTTCTATCCGTGTCAACAATGGATGTCTAATCTTGTATTACCAAGCCATTTATTAAGTATTTAAATTCATGGAAGGAGATAGTATCATACTCTTTATTTAAATCATGCTTTTCAAGTTCATGTAACGACTTCTAAATTGGTTCTCTTGTCTGTAGATTCTCTAATGCTGGTTGCATTTTTTTTTTTTGAATAGCATAACAGTGCTTTTTTCCACCTTTAACCCATTAATCTAGGAAACAAGACTAATTAATTAGAAATTTCTTGAAAAGTAATCAAAGTTTTAACCCACCTTTAGATCCATTTAACATTCTGGACCAACCATGCTTTTAAGGAATTGTTTTTTGTACTTCAAATTATGTTTGTGTTTCTATATATTTTAATGTGATGATCTTAAAAATAATATATATATATATATATATCAGTCAAAAGCATTTGAAAAACAAAATATATTAAACTCCCAAACAAGCACTAAAAACCCTAAGAAGCCAAAAATCTGTGCACGGCTACCAAAGTGAGCGATATTCCAATCATCAGGCAATGTTTCTTCACAAGCACAATGTCACAGGGCTAATCACAATAGACAAGATTGTATCTAAGCAAACATGAAAGCCAAGGCATTAGTGGAGAACCATTTTTGGAAATTGCAGTTGTCTTCCTTTGTATCTTGTGCACCATGTTCCTGCTCAGCTCGACCTCAGTACAGATGCTGATCGCGAGAGAATCACAGTGCCTAGCTGGCTGAGGGTATAAAAAGTATGTTACTCAATGATTCAACATAGGAGAAAGAAAATGAGAGCAAGCTTGGCATTTTTATGTTCTGAATCGAAGAAAATTTGTTCTCGTCTCCAGCCACACAAACATCCTTTACTGTTTACGAGAGAATGAACTATAGAGTTAATAGAACATGGAGAAACCTGGTTTGGACATCATCAGTCTTGAAGGTCAACTTTTTTTTTCTTTCCGGCTTGACAAGGTTCATTGAGTTTGCTGATAGCACAGACCTAAGTGTGGCTCTTACAATGAGGGCCAAGTTTGATGGGATGGGTGGGCTGCTTACAAACAACATCAGAGTTCACAATTTAAATCTACTGGATAAAAAAAAACACTGCTGTGTAAAAGAACAGAAAAAAAGAAGCAGCAAGGAGAATGGTAAGCATTCGTTTTACCTCTAGCTGGAGCCACCAACAGTAACTCTGCATGATCAAATAAATCAAACCAAACAGAAACTTCAACTCACTGGACATTTGCACGCATTAGATGTAGAACTGTCCAAAACTAAGAAAATAATAATACAAAATAACAATGCTGCTTATATAGTTGTAGATCAACAGCAATGGTGTACCTATTCGATGCACACCAGCAAACCCAAAAAAGAAAAGTAGCGAAGTTAACATAAATCAAACCAGAAACCTCAACCTACAGGACATTAAGGTGCAGAAATGTCTAGGACTAAAAAAGAGCAGTACTGCACACAGCTGCAAATCCATGACAAAGGTGTATTACTTCGACACGCATGAAAAAACCTAAAAAAGAAAAAGATAAATCAGCAAAGGCACATCATCATATCAATTCTAGAAGTTACAATGAAAGGAATAATCTTCTACACAATTTTCTATCATGCACATCATTAAAAAAAAGGGAAAGCAAACTGGTAACAGAATGGAGTAGACGTAAGCCCCTGGAAGACTAAATTAAAGACAATACCCTGAATCAAGGAAGGCAGTCCCACATAATAGATAGGAAAGAGCTTCTAGCCATATCGAGAAGAACCAGCAGATCATAGAGCTAGCTGCTGGCTGCACCATCTGATAGGTAAAGAGCAGTCTCGTACTAAAAAGTGGCCGGGCTTCTTTGGAATGGTGAACAGGTCCTGATTGGAAGTGTCGAAAGAATCACTCCAAGAGGGGAGCCAGCTTTCAAACCCTTGCTATGAACTTTTCATGCCAGTTCCCCCCTCTCTAACCCCTACGTGGACTGAACCTGCAAAAGAAGCACAAAAACAAGGTTATGCAAGCGTGTGGAAAAGCTGCAATAATAAAACATGTTGAAAACCAATGCAGTGAAAATTCTACCTGGAGAACAATGCCTATGAACCAATTCTGAGTAGATGATAAGAAGAGGTATTTTCATTCTCAATGGAAAAGGCTGAACCACAAAGTCTACCCCAATAAACAGAATCACAATGTGCCCTTCAACTGAATCACAATGTTTGCTCATCAACTGTTCTTCAACAGTAGGATTCACAGTGCTTTTAAATTTCATTTGTCCTTCATTATAATTCATCATATTGTTCTCCAATTTGGTGTGATTAACTTCTTCTGAATTTGTCTCTTATGAAATTGAGATCATTAAAATTAGGGTTTTCAAAACAAAAACAAAAGGGAGATGGAGAGGGAGAGAAATGCTTTCTTTGACCTTTTATCTTTGTGGCCTTTTTCTGGTAAGAGTTTGAGAACGGAAAAGACTAGGATGATGGGAGAAATCCAAACATAAAAGAAACATTGAGAGAACTAAAACCGTAACAGAACGGAAGCACAAAAGAAAGCTTACAGAATTAGAACACAAAACAAATCAAACTAAATTAGTATAAACATGAAAAAACGAATGAGGATGTGTATGACCTGATATAAGCTTTCTCCAGGGCTTCGAGTTAGAAAACACCCACAATCTGACGTCCAAGCCTGCCTTGTCCTTATCAGAACCCATCATATTATCCTTCATCAAAATTCGCTATGGAAATCTAGGTTTAAAAAAAAAGAAGATAAAAGAGAGAACTAATTTGTTTTCTCCTATAAAAACCCATCATGTCATGTTGTCAATCTATGCAGAATCTATATATATATAAAAAAACCATAAAAGAGTGATTCCGGACTGCACAACCCCCTTTTCTTTTCCCCAAGAGCAGCTCACACTAAATGGAGAAAAAGAAAAGGATAGAGGCATTGATTGAACGGTTGTGACACACAGTAATTTTGGGTCTAAATCCACAGTAAATTTCCACATCTTTTAGTGTTTTTGTTAATAGTCATCAATTGTTAAAGTTAATTATTGTTAACTATAATAATCGAATTTAATTCAAAGTTAAATTAAAAGTAATTTAATGAAACTTATAGTGCTGTGAAAATGCGCCAAATGCCAAAGATACAGGGCATTTCTCAACTTGATACACTTGATCCTTAACTCAAGGAACAGGTTGTAAACAGCAGTCATTGGTAGCACTGAGTCGCTACTGTCTAGAACACGCTATCGTGCATGGAAAACAGCTACCTAGTTCTCTGGTTTAGACAAACACAAAATTAGAATTTGTCCCATCATTTAGGCAACTTGAAGCGAAAACCGCATTGCTCTATGGAACTAGAATTATAAAAAGCTAGGCTGAGCGTAGGAGCCCACCAATACAAGCTGCATAACTCCAGTAATCAGTATGCTTACCCATGTGAGATGCATCACGCTTTCTCCAAATCAAATTAAGTTTAGTAACCCAGGAAAGACTGGCATCTCAATAAAGAGCACAAAGAATTCTTACAATGTTGATTATTCTTATTCGATGATTGCTTCCAACTTAACTCAAATTTTACTCCATTCATACCAACATTAGGCATAAAAAAGTTCAAGCTTTGACCGGATTCAGAGCGCAATATCATGGATAGGTAATTAATGAGATTTTAGTTTGCTCACATATTCCCATTAACACAATTACAATTATGGACAGTGAAAAACAGGGGCAAAAGTATTCAATGTAACACATCAAAAAAAGGACAGCTATGAAACACCACTTTCACACTAAAATGAGAGGTTTCCAAGCTTCATGACAACGAGTTTCACATATACATACAATTCAATCATTCTGTGCATATACTATAAACAAGATTGACAAGCAAGCAAGAAAAATTGCTTAACATGCATATAACTGTGAACCAGTCAACCAACGAGTTCTTTTCGGTGAAGAAATAGGGAGCATGTCAGCATGCGCACACACATGCATACTTATAAATATAAAATGTCTTTCAGGAAACTTACAGAACCACAGGTACAACAGTTAGAAACGTTCTGTCGCGTGTAAGCTGCTTCCCATTATCTATCTGCTCCCGCCAGGTCAGGCGATTATAGATACCCTGGTCTTCAGCTAATGGGGTGCCTTTCTTCCAGTGGAAAAATTGATCTGAAAAGGCAAAGCATTCTAATCAATCATTGCTCAGCAAATAATGGAGCAACTTAGCTGTGACAGGAAATGAAGACAGATAGAGCAAGGAATAGAACTTGTCATCATGGTGAGTGATGATTCATGCAACCGTTGTGGAGATGGTATAAAACAATTATACAAATATTTCATGTTTGTATAATTTTTAATTTCAAATCCGTGAGATTAATCGAGTGCATGCTGGGCTTTAATAATAATAAAAAAAACAAAAAAGCCAAAAAAAGAAAAATATTAATATGGAAGTTGTCCAAACCCCTGGATACATGAACCACTCCGTGTTCCTGTTCAGATCCGCCGGTGGCACCGCCGTCACATACAAATTCGTCATTTCGCTCTCGCTCTCGCTCTCTTTCAATGTCTTTCCTTTCCGTTTCTATATCAAGTATTTTTGATGATTTAACCAAGAGCCCTCTCTCTCTCTCTCCCCTTCTTGCTTCCTGTGGTATGGTTGATTACTGATGATTTGGATGGTGATGATGATAAAAAACTGTTTTTGATGTTGGATCAGGTTATTTGACTGTGCTAGAGAAGAATTTAAAGAGTGATCGATGGTTGAGATAATTTTTAAGAATCACAAGAAAAAACAAAACGAATCCTCTCCCGTTCTTGGCTTCTTGGTTAATCATCAACCTGAAAATTAATTCGCTTCTATTATTAATTCACTCGAAAATAAATTATTCTTATCTGATGCTGCCGATCATTTTTCAATGTCGTTTCACGACTGCTTAGAGTACAGAACTAGTTTTTTTTGCCCATGGAAGTGATCATAACTCGATTTAACTTAACAACAACATTGATTATTATAAGATTACATTGAAAAACCGAAAAACTATAAAAATCCAATTTTTAAAGATAAAATTAAAAATAAAATAATCAAGTCAAATATGATTTATTCTATTATTTACCGGTCAATACATAAGATTAGGATCAAATGATAAAATTATAAAAAATCTTGAAAAACAATCTAAAATAGTTTAAGTTAATTTGACCAACTTGCAAACTAAAATATAAATCCTAGTTGATAATAATAATAAGGAAAAACAAGTGAGATAAAAATGTTTTTGTATGAGATTTTAAATGTTTGTTGAAACGTTTTTGTATTAATAATCAGATCCATATGTTATTTTATTGAAAAATATTCGTACATTCCCGAAATATTTTAATTTGATTTAATTTAACAAAGTAAATGACTTTAATAATTTATTTTCTTGATTTGATTGGATATAAAAAAGAAATTTTATCTTTTTAGTTTTGAATGGACTTGAGTATTTTAGAAGAGAACTCTAAGTACTTGTGTTTAGTCTTTACTCTTTGCATGTTGTCTTTTTTCTTTTGTTTATTCTTGTTGACGTGGGCTTACATGTTTATTCCTCTTTGATTTAATAGCTTTGTTGTCTATTTATAGACAAGTCAACTATATTTTTGGAAAGATAGATATGAGATTATTAAAAAATACAATTAACTTGAAGAATATTGAAATAAAAACAATAAAATATATTTGGATTGTATTTTTTTATTAAACCCAATATTTAATCAGGCTAGTGCCTAATAAATAAGATTTGTTTGATCATAATCTCTCCTCCCTCTTTTTCAGCCAGCTACTGCTAGTTGTTTTTAACGACGCGAAGCGCGATGTGTAGTTTATGGTTTCCCTAAGCCCTAAATAGATAAAGGATGAGGCTGACTTTGAAGCTTCAACGTGGTCGCTATGCATGAAGAATCTGTCTTAGAACAAGGGTGGCTGATGGTTGGCATGCCTGAGGCAGTTGATGATTTTTTCTAAAAATTATTGTACATTTTCTTAGGTGATCCCTAGTGACATGAAATTTGATGATTTTTTCTAAGAAAATCCCTTAAAAAAGAGATCATTTTAGATGATCCCGGGTGACACAAAATTTGATAAACTGTTTTAAAAGAGGATCCCTAAAAGCTTGAAGATCAAATGGTGATCATTTTAGGTAATTATTGGTGACATGAACTATGGTAAACGGATCAATGAAAACTTGAAACTTTGGTGAATCTTTTTAACATGTCCTTGAACTTTAATGAAGTTTTTGGAGGATCCTTCAAATCTTAGAGCTTTGAGTAAACTTGAATGAACAGCTGCTTAGATGATATTTCTCTAGACTTTTAAAGAATATTCTCTAAACAACTGTTTTGGAATATTTCTCCGGATTTTTTTTTTATATTTTTTAATAGTAATTATTAAGGAATTATCTCACCTAAAAGTTTAAGATTATAAATAAAATTTTAAAATATAATTTATATTATTTTTTAACATATCTCTTCAAGTAAAAACCTTTTAGGTTTGAAACTCGTACATACTCATAATGTCTTATGTTTGATTTTTTTATCAAATAGAATAAGAGTGGTGAAATTCGAACTCGTGACCGCTGATTCAACAAGGTTTTAATACCATATTAATGAACCATCTCACCTGAAAACTTAAAATTATAGGTGTTGTCCTAGAATATAATTTATATTATTTTCTAACAGTAATACCTTTTATTCCCAAAATAAAGTCCAAAAATGTTGTTGAATATTTATACCCATTTAATGGATAAATTGATGACATTAAAGATATTAGACAAATGAGAAAACACATTTATTTTCTAGAAAACTAAGTGGAATACCATCACGTTAGTAAAATTAAATATCTCAAACTTCTGGTGCATGATCCTATAACAAAGAAATTGAGATTGTTGAATATAAAAAAAATCCATTCATCCACTACCATAACCAAGAAAACCCCAAAGGAATGAATATCAAAATAAGAGAGAATAAATCAATACACAATAGATGTAAGACATTGGCAGCTTTTTCTGAATAGAAAAATGGACAGCTAACATGTCTTTTGGTAGATTATATCCTCACAACTCATATTGACATGTGACAAGATATATATATATATATATATATATATATATATGAATTTATTAATTTGTCGACGAGAGAGATGGTAGGTCACTTACACGACACCTACATGAATATAGAATGGTGTGCATTTTTTATTGTTCCAATCTTGGAAGAAAATAATAATAATAATAATAATAATAATAATAATAAAAAAAAAAAAAAAAACTGAACAAAACCATATAAATTATTTATAGTTTGGAGTTCAAGATTAGAGAAATTAATTATTTCTCTTCATTTATTGTTTGGAGTTCAAAAGTATTAAAGTCAACTGAATCCAATTAGATTAAATGGCTAGATGAATATCAACTTCTTCTTTTTTTTTTGAATATTTGAAGAAAATAATAAATTTCGAAAATGTTTCTTAAGTAAACAAATAATTTAAATAATTTCTTATTTTAAAAAATAATTCTAAAACACTAAATTTAAGAGTATTTGAGAACGTTTAATATTTTTTCTTAAATATTTAAAACATTATATTTTTTCTCAATCATATAGATTTTAAGAATTATTTTTTCAAAAAAAATATTTTGATAATTTCTGATAAACTAAAACTATAGGAATTAATAGCTAAAAAATCTTCAAAACTTTTTAGATTAAGTTTTTTTTATATATAGGAATTTCTCCAATGTTAATTAGCATTAATCACCTTACAATTTAATGTAATCCAGCTCAATCTAAGTGAATTAACTAAATTTTATAATTGAATCTCAGGTATCTAAAACCTTGTCATTTTGTTGCTTCATCAAAGAAAAGAGAAAACTATGTCATAATTGGTAATAAAAGGAAAATCCCAGTATTGAGTGGAGGAGAGCAGTTTGGTCAGCATCATCCTGTGTTGAGATAACATCTAAGCCGAATTCAACCGTCTGCATTTGGGTTAAATAATAACGTAAGCTACATGCATATCTATATCTATATCTATATCTATATATAAAAGCATCTTTCGTAACAAATGAAAAGTCAACGACAGGAATGAAGACCGAGCTTAACAGCAGATAATCAATGCTCCAAGCATAATAAAAAAAGCTATAGATCCTGTGACCAATAGAGATCCATTGAACGCCCACAAGAGCTGAGTGATCTTGTCACCCCGGCATCTCCTACCTCTCCTTTTCCTCAATTAATATTTTCAACTCTACTCAGATGCAGCGCCTTCTTTTGACCGTTCAAATGTCAACGATGTGAACAGCGCACTTACCGATCAATCATCTCTCCCTATTTACAAACAAGTATCGCACATACTCTCCTTGTTCTTCAATCTCGATCTAAGCTAGTTTTGTATGCAAAGAGAGCAACAAGAAACTCAAAGAATGAATGGTTTTGATCATCAAGCGCCATCATATTTTATCTGCCCAATATCTCTTCAGGTCATGAAGGATCCTGTTACTATATCCACAGGCATAACCTTTGACCGAGAGAGCATTCAGAAATGGCTTTTCTCTTATAAGAAAATCATTTGTCCCATTACAAAACAACCCCTTTCTGATTTCCGTCTCACTCCAAATTCTAATCTTCTTCGCTTGATCCAATCATGGAACTTGCAGAACGCACCATCATCAACAACAAAGCTTGTGGAGCCGGAGCCTAATGATCATGATGCCTTGATGAAAGTCCTTCTTGAAGAGATTAAGCAACCCCATTTGCAGGTAAAGTCTCTCAGAAAGATCAAGTCAATAATCCAGGAGAATCGTGGCGATAGTAGCAGGATTACTTGCATTAGCGATGAGAGCTTATTTTCTTTAGTAGCTTCTTTTGTAGTCAAAACTGAGTTACCAGGGATTCCACAGATTACTGGTAATGACACGCCAGTAATTATCAATGAAGCTGTGTCTTTGCTGTGCCTTTTAAGGCCATCCGATGAGAAATTAAAGATGGTTTCACAAAATGAAAATGGCCTGTTAATCGATTCACTTTGTTTAATCATAACACAGTATTTGAGCAATCTACAGATTAGAATTCAAGCTGCTCTTCTTCTGAAGTCCATATTTGAGGTGGTTGATGGAATTTACAAGGACGGACTTAGATCTGAGTTCCTTGAGAGCATCACGGAGATATTGAAGGACCAAATTTCAAAACAGGGAAGCCTGACAGTCTTGGCTATTTTGATGGAAGTTTTGTCATATGGAAAGAATAAAGAGAAAGCTGTTAAGGGAGGACTCATTCCGGTCCTGATCGAATTGCTAGCTGAGGAAAATGAGAAGCATCTGTGCGAGATGATGTTGGTCGTGCTAGAGAAACTGTGCCAGAAAGCAGAAGGGCGGGCTGCCTTTTTGGCACATCCAGCAGGCATAGCAGTTGTATCATCTAAGATTTTTAAGGTCTCCCATGTTGGAGATGATAAGTCAATAAGTTTGTTGTTATGCGTTTTAAGATTTTGTATCAGTGGTGGTGAGGTTGCCCGAGAATTTATGGAGGTGGGTGGAGTGACAAAGATTTGCCTGGTGATACAAAGTGGATGCAATTCAAGGACTAAGGAAAAAGCCAGGGAAATTTTAGGGTTTCATCTTAAAACATGGAACAAAACTCCTTGTTTCCCCTCTTTTTTTAAAGCTTGATTGATTACTTGAATCCACAGTACAGACCTCTTTTTTTGTTTTTTTTGTTTTGAGAATCTTCCTTGCATAACCTATGCTTAAGTGTATTGTTTTTTGTCCTGGTAATTATAAACAAAATGGATTTTTTTTTTCAATTCCTGTTACAATCCATGTTCTTTTTTTTTTTCCTGTTGGAGATCAATCTATATACATGTTATACTCTTATATTTATGCTGTTATTATACCTGATATGATTACATGAAAATTGATTCTGCCACACATTTACATCTTTTTGCTTCATCATATTCAGAATTTTAGTATTTTAAAAGCTTGAAACATCTTCGCTAGTTAATTTGATGCCAGGGTTCATAGTCATAAAGAACAAGGACTTGATTACTAGGGGAAGGGACATTGAGAAATGTAAGCAGTTAATATATAATTCATGTAGCCAATAATTCTTAAGACATGCGAGCCCAAACCAATGAAGAATTCTTTCGGCATACCTGTCGACATAGAGTAATATATATATCCAGACCACTAACCCATATTGCAGACGAACGCAAGCATGCAAGCGAATTAAAGCATCATTCAATGCTTCGTTTTTGATAAACTGCATCAACTACTCTCTTTTGGATTTGAAAACGCTACACATATGACGATAAAACGTTTTCTGACGTAGCTAATTAGAGATGAATTAATATGAATATTAATTAGCCGCCCGTAATTGACATACGCATGCTGCTCCCATTGAAAGGGTCATGCTTTGCTGCCATGCATGGCGATTACATATATAACAGTGCAGGATGCTACCCGTAAATCAATATGCATACGTCTAAAAGGAAGCTGTTTACCTTTTTCTTTAGTTTTATTTTCTTCCAAGGAGCCTCAATTTGATTCATGATTTTCAGTAAATTTTAGTTGGCACATTCAAATTGACCATTTCGTCAACCCTATTTTCTTCCAGGGAGCCTCAATTTGATTCATGATTTTCAGTAAATTTTAGTAGGCACATTCAAATTGACCATTTCGTCAACCCTATTTTCTTCCAAGGGCATGCACCTATCGATGTTTGCATGAAAATTATGATATTTGGCTTGGTGAACTAGTGATGCGACACTATAGATGAATTTCAAGTTATTTTAAATTTAAAATCTAAAAGAATGAGAAGACATTATAAATGTATTTTTAACACCATGAGGATATTTTAAATTTTTAATCGAGAATTAGAAAGTTGAAGTGTATATTTTACTCTTTTTTTTTATCATACTTTTTTTTCATAAGCTTACCATAATCTTAAAGGCAAGTTTTAATAAAAAAGAATTAAAAAAAATAATTTATAATTCTGACATGAATGTACTACACACACATACACACACACTAACAATAAACTTGAGAGAAATAAAATGAAAAGAGATAAAAAGTCATTCATCATTCATCTTTTCCCGTCATTAAAGGTGGCTCTAGTGATTGAAACATCGAGGTCCAAGGACAACATATGACCTTAAAAATATTATTACATCACTCCATAAATGAGTTTGAGCTTGATGTCCAGTAACTAAAAAGAGAAATTGACGAAAACCAAAAAAAAAAAAAAAAGATCGTAGTAACAGGATTATAATATCAAAAACAATTTACTTATTATTTATTGGTATCGGCAGGGTAAGGAAGCTTTGTGGGGGTAAGATCTCTGCAAAGAATCACCAGTGTATCATCTTTTGATGCTTAGGTTATGGCTAGAAGGATGCTTAGGATTGAAAAGTCCGTAGCATGATTGGCTAGCTTCGTTACATGGATGCAACAACCAAGAAAGCTGAAGCTGTTTGTGGTCTGCAATCTTCAGATTTCCATAACTTACAAAAAGAACAAATTACATGACAACAAGCTTTAAAGGGGCAATAAAGCAATATTTATACTCCAGTCGAAACTGGTTTTTGATTTTTTGAACCTTTTTTAATCTTGTTGACCATAATCCCGATACTAACTTAACTAAAGAGAATCTAGGGGACTTAACTTGAAGGATCATCAGCATTCTAAGCTCAATTTCTGCCAAATATCAATCAATCCAAATAAGCTGAGACGAAGCCTACATTCCTGCAGGGGTTATTCGGCCTGATCATTAGCTATACGCTCTACTGAAAGTGATAGAACTTACCAGATGAGGCTAAAATGCTTAATTATTCCATTGGAGATTATATACAAGCAACAACATATCTCAGGATTAGGATATTTGACATTGTGTTTTAAAAACGGTTTTAAAAAATGATTTTTTTTGTTTTTTATTTTAAATTAAATATTTTTGCTGTTTTTTTTAATCATTTTCATGTGTCGATGTCAAATATTTTTTAAAAATAAAAAATATCATCTTGATGCAATTCTGAAAGAACAATACTTTCAAAAGCAACTTTAATCACACTCTCAAACTAAGACTAAGTGTATGAGATATTTTAGGCTACTATTTAAGGATTAATACAATTAGAATCTTCTAAATATTGTAACTGTTATTTCACATCTCATGTTAACACTCTCCCCTCAAGTTAGTGAGTAGATATCATCAATACTCAACTTGTCAAATGAGTTGTAGAATGTCCTAGTCGATACTGTTTTCATCAAAATACTTGCTAGTTAGTCTTCAGTCTTCACAAATAAAATCTGAATTATTTTAGTCTCTAGTTTCTCCTTGATGAAGTGGCAATCTACTTTTACATGTTTTGTTCGGTCGTGCTGTACTGGGGTGTGTTAATGTTATAGCTGATGTGTTCTCATAAAAGAGTCTTATTGCATCATAACATTTCACATAGTCCTTTGATCATTCCTTAAAATTCAGCCTTTGCACTGGATAATGCTATCACCTTTTGTTTCTTACCATTCCATAATACCAAATTTCCCCCACCAATTGTAAAGTAAACCAAAATGGATTTACTATCAGTAATACTTCCTACTCAATCAACATTAGTATACCCTTCAATATTCAAATGTTGATTTTAGCAAATATGAGGTCTTTTCTTAGAGATGATTTTAGATACACGAGGATTAGGATTATTGCATTCATATGGTCTTCTCTTGGGTTGTGCATAAATTGACTTACTAAACTTACTGCATAAGTTATATCTGGTCGTATATGATAAAAGTAGATTAGTTTACCAATTAATAATTGATATCTCTCTTTGTTGGTAGGAGTTTGATCTTCACATTCCTTCAAGTCATGATTCCGCACTATTGGATTGTCAATTGGCTTGCAATCTAACATACCAATTTTTGATAATCGATCCAATACATATTTTCTTTGTGAAAGGAAAATGTTGCCTGTTGATCTTGCCACTTCAATTCCCAGAAAATATTTTAACCCCCTAGATTCTTCAAGTCAAATTTAGATGCCAAATTTCTTTGGAGCCTAGAAATCTCTTATGTATCATCTCCTGTAATTATTATAACATTCATATAAATTATTAGTGGAATTACCTATCATTGTCTATGTTTCACGAATAAGGTATGACCTTATTTCCTTTGTTTAAATCCATATTTCTTCATTGTTGAAGTAAATCATCCAAACCACACTCGTGGTGACTCTTTAGCTCATATAAAACCTTCTGTAGCTATATACTATTTTTCTGTTGAATTTGTATTATATCCGAATGGAATGTCCATGTATGGTTCTTCCTTAAAATATACATAAAAAATGCATTCTTCACAACAAGATGGTGTAATGGTCAATCTTGATTAACAACCAAGAATAATAAAACATGAACCGTGATCAACTTGGTTACTGAAGAGGAAGTCTCTTGGTAGTCTATGTCATATGTCTGAGTAAATTCTTTAACTACCAATCATGACTTTCAATAATCCCACCTGCTTTATTCTTAATAAAGAAAACCCATATGCATCCTACATTTTTTTTTCCTTTTGGTAACGAAACCAGGTTCCATGTGTAGTTTTTTTCCAATGCCTTAATTTCTGTCATTGTTGCCTGAGACCATTCTAATGAGGAGAATGCTTCTTGAATATCTCTAGGAATTTTTGTAGAAGAGAGTTGGTAGGAAAAGCTTGCAAAGATTGTGATAACTTTTAGGATGAGAAATTATTAGCAATAAGGTATCTTGGTTTCCTGCCACATATTGTTTTGGAGGTTTTCCTCATTTGTGTCTGAAAGGGAGTTTATATCCAATAGAAGTATTTATTTCATTAGAGGACACAATTAGTTGCATTACCTCATATATATTCTTAAAAAGAGTTTGGTTTTCAGGTATTATTGAAGAGGGAAGGTCTTTAGGATGTATTACTAACTAAACTGGTGACTCCACTTGTCCTAGATTAACAAACACATGTATCTTTTCAAATACCAGATTTATCCATTTATCCTTTTCAAGAGATGTCTCCCCTTGAGAAGGAGATGTGGATAATGGTCCAGAAAAATAGTAGTTAGACTCCAGGAAAGTGATATCCATGGTAACTTCCATGCGTCGAGTAGATGGATGAAAACACTAATAACCTTTTTGACATGTTTCATATCCCAAGAAAACACATCGAACAAGATACAAGTCAATCTTGGTGCGTTGATTTTTATGAATGTGGACAAATACGACACAATCAAAGACCCGAGGGGTAAGTATTAATATAGATGGAAGGGGTTGGTATATGGATAAAGCTTGTAGTTGAATCTAGAAGTCTAGTACTCTCAAAGGCATTCTGTTCATAAGATAAACTGTGGTAACAATAGCTTCATTCCGAAGATAAAGGGGGCATATTTGCACTAATAAGAAGTGTTATAATGGTCTTTAAAATGTGTCTATTTTTCTATTCAGCAATACTATTTTGTTAAGGTTTCTAAACACAAGAAGTTTCACGAAGTAGGCCATGTGTTTTGAAGTACTGATGGAAGAGTTGGTTATCATATTCCCTATTAGTATCTGTGTGGATAATCTAACATGCAAATTAAGTTTGAACCATGACATGAAACATTTTAACATACTGAATACCTTGTTTTTATTTTTCATCAAATAAAACCAAGTCATTCTAGTATAATCATCAATAAAAATGAAAAACAACGAATACCAAATGAGGTAAAAACTGGTAAAGGTCCCCAAACATTAAAATGTATAATAGTAAATGGTGTAGTACTCCTATGAGGGCTGAGTAGATATGGAAAACAAAGGTTTTTAGCTAAAATGCATGTAGCACACTTAAAATCCAAACAATTCACATCTTGAAATAAATCACGGAACAAATACTTTAGATAACTAAATGACATATGTACTAACCAAACATGTCATAGAGAAATCTTTTTCTGTCGAGTATCTAAGAGCAACTCCAATGGCAAAAGCCATTTTGGAGAGCCAAATCTCTAAGATGACTTTTTGAATAGTGTATATATAGTTTTTTGGTTGATGTGTACTGCAATGGTAAAAACTATTTTGGAGAGCTATTTTTTTATATTATATTTTAAATATAGTGAAATTATTTTATATATAGTTTAATTATGCAATTAATTATACAATTAATAGGAGTAAGTTATATAATTAAATAATTACTTTTAAAAAACCCTTCAACAATATAATTATTAATTTTTTTAATTATATTTAAATTAAAAAAATAAAATAAAAATTAAAAACCTCGCAACAAGTTAAATTTGAAATTTTAAAATATTGAAAAATTCAATCGAAATTTCATTTGCCATCAACTTTCAAACAATAACTGTGAAGTACGTGGGACACCAGGTTCCTGCAAGACAAAAAAAATATGGTTTTTTTGTTCCAAGTTGCCATAATAGCAACTTGTCTAGAAAAAAAGCTATTTTTGGCTATCCAAATAGCTTCCCAATTGGAGTGAAAAAAATTGCTATAAAATGCTAAAAATATATTTTTTTTATTTTTGCCTCCCCTTATGGCACTCCCATTGGAGACGCTCTAACACTCCTTGTATACTATTTGCTTTACCAACACTTATGTCATCAATATAGTAAAGCCCTCATTTTTTAGTATTGTTGCTACCCAAATTTTGACCCCTTATTTTTATGTTTGGGAAAAAAGATAAAAAGAATATAAAAAATATAAAAAAGACAAAAAAAATATAAAAAAGAAAGAATCCAAAAAATATCTTGGTACGGGGGCAAAATTGAACAAATTGAGAATGTAACAGTCAATGCAGGGTCAAATCGCACAAATTGGAAATCAAGGACCAAATGGAAAAGGCGCGCAAGCTGAGGGCTGATTTTGAATTTCACCAATGAAAAACTCTATAAATAGAGTGCAACACCATAAGAAAAAGAGACCAAAAAAATTTTACACATTCAAAACCCTTAAAAATTAAAAAACTCTAAATCTAGATTTTTCTTTTCTTCTCTCCCGGGCTGCAGCCGCAGCCCCACTGGGCACAGCTGCAGCCCCCCTTGTTTTTTCCCTTTTCCCTTGATTCCCATTGATTTTTCCCGTTCCTGCCTCTCCCCCATAATCGGCCATTCCCCATTTTTTTTCTCTCCCTTTGCTCTTCTCCAATCAGACCAGCCATTACGATCTCCCTCCCTTTCTCTTCTTTTCACTGGCACCAGTCAGTCCCGTCCTCACTTTCCCCACACACAGCTCCTCCCCTCCATTTCAGCCTTTGCCTTCAGCCCCTCTCTCAGCCGAACTGAGCAACCACTCACTCTCCTCTGCCTCCCATCAGCCCTTTTCCCAGCCGTCCTTTTCCCTCTCTTTCTCCCCATAGCTAGCAGCCCCAGCGACCTCCATCTCTTTCCAATAGGCCTCTCTACGCCTCCACACATGTGACCAGCCAGCCATCCCATGAAGAAGAAGGAGAAGAATAGATCTGAGATTTTTTGAAGAAGAGAAGAAAGGTCGCTGAGAGTAGAGCCGAGATTTGAAGAGAACCAAACCATTGATATTTTTGTGCCTTTGTGTTGTGTTTGTATGTTTTCATTCTTCTTGTCTGCAGGTCACCGTTGAAGACACCCTTGTCGTAGAAGAAGAAGAAGAAGAAGAAGTAGAAGAAGAAGAAGAAGAAGAAGAAGAAGAGAAGAACAAATCTCCGATCTAAAGGGAACGACCCAGCAGCCTGTTTGTCTGTTTATTTGTTTTGGTGTGTCTTTTTGTGTTGCAGGTCGCCGTTGAAGTCACCACCAGCGTGAGGAGGAAGGGAAGAGGCTGGTCCACAACCCCTTGTTTTGCATCTTCTTCGGCGGCGGCGTGTGGACCCACGTGCCGCCAGTGACGGTGGCGCGTGGGCTGCCCCTGAGTTGCTTTTTGTAATTTTCCTTTTATGTTTATGTATTTATTTGAATTTTTATTGTATTTTTAATTATTATTTGTAAAATGTGACAAGAAAAGGATGAAAAAATGATAATGTGTGTTAGTTGTATTTTTAGTTATATGAAAGTGATGAAAAAGAAATGAAGAAAAAGAGAATGTGTGTGTGTGTTGTGTTTTATTTATTTTAATCATTTATGTTGTTGTGGTAAGAAAAAAAATATAAATTAGAAATGTAAAAAATGTGTTTTCTTTATAAATGGCCAATATTTCAAAAATAATAAAATCTTATTTTGGGAATTTATTATTCACTGTCGGTGTTTGGATGAATAAATCTTAAGGGGTCAATATCCAAAATATTCGGCGGGGATGATATGCTATTATTCACTGTCGGTGTTTGGATAAATAAATCCTAAGGGGTTAATATCCAAAATAGTCGGCGGGGATGATAATAATCAATAAAATTCATAGGATTATTCTGAGTGGTAACCGATTCCTTTTTCAATCAAAACATTATTTTCATGTGAATAAATACGATCTATTGAAGGATTCAAAATCACATCGAAATAGAAAATACAACTTACATCAGGTAAGGTGTACTAGGGGTGCTAATACCTTCCCGTTGCGCAACCAGTCCCCTACCCTTGAATCTCTGACCAGACCAGTGCAACCGGGTGTTCCTAGCGACCCTCAATAGCCAGGTGGTGACTCCTCAATAACTCCATTGCGAGACACCAAAAAGAACCCCCCTCGCCGGGGGACGCCACGTGGTGACGTGCGACAAGTATCATGACCAATGATCCTCTTAGTGAGAATATCCTAAAAAATACAAAAGGTTGGAGACATTAGAACACAACATTATAATTCCTCATTGACTTGCCCAACTAACATTAGTTTATTGGATATTGATGGAATAAATAATTTGTTATATGGTGAAATAGATGGAGAAACAACAATTTTTCCTACTCTAGTAATTGGGGATGTCACCCTATTAACATTAGCAATACAAGAGCATTTAGGAATGGAAGTGACAATTAAGTCTGTCTCATCATATGTCATATGATTTGTGACACTTGAGTCAATGATCCAATCACTACAATCATTGTGATATGTACCAAGAAAGGTAATAACATAGTTACTAGAATCATTAAAGTAGAGGGGCCTTCAAACAGAAAGTTTGGATAATCTACCATTGGCTTAGCAATGATTGCAGGTTTTGTGTTCACTAAGGCTACTTGACTTGACTTGTTATCTTTTTTATTAAATTCTTCCACCAGTTTAGATACCCATGTAATTTATAGCATGTATCACGGGTATGCTTAGAATTATGATAGTGGGTGCACTAGATTATGCCCTTAGGTTGGTTGTTGTCTTGTGAATTTTTGTATTTGGGCTAGAGTGGTCTTGTTTATTAGTTTACAACCCATCTCCTTGTACAAATCTGCTTAGGCTCAAGCCATATTGATCCGATCAACTATACTTGTTAATTTTCATTCCATCCATAGCCCTTCTCCAAATAGCCCGTCACTCTTTCTTCTTGCATTATTACCACGCTCCTAAAATCTTTTTGCCAAATAAGATGAACAATGCCCCTTACTCGTGCTACTAGTCCCATTACAGCATGTCCCAGCATCATAGATTATGTCGCACCCCAAAAAAAATGAGAGCGCCGTCGCGGCGACCTTCCCTGTGAGTGGGGAAATTCAATGTCGGGGTCTTATCTTTATTTTTTTGTGAAAAAGGGAGTCGCCACCTAGTATTATGGTTACTAGGAAACCTAAAACTGGTCTTTTCAGAGATTCTAAGGTAAGGGACTGGTTGCGTAAAGGGAAGGTTTTAGCACCCCTAATACGCCCTACCTAAGGTAAGCTGCTTGACGTTTTGGTTTGTTTATGATTTGTTATGGTTTTGATCATTCAAAAAATATGTTGGTTAAATGGTGAATGAGATATTACTCCGCCGAATATTTTGGATATTAACCCCTTACGATTTATTTATCCAAATACCAACAGTGAATAATAGCATATCATTCCCGCTGAATATTTTGGATATTAACCTCTTAGGATTTATTTATCCAAACACCGACAGTGAATAATAGCATATCATTCCCGCCGAATATTTTGGATATTAACCCCTTAGGATTTATTTATCCAAACACCGACAGTGAATAACAGCATATCATTCCCACCGAATATTTTGGATATTAACCCCTTAGGATTTATTTATCCAAATAACGACAATGAATAATAAATCCCCAAAAAGAAGATTTTTATATTTTTGAAATATTGGCCAATACCCCTTGGATTTTACAAACATGTTGCAGAATCCAAAAAAACGAGAAATGATTTTCTTTGTGAAATTCATGCTCAAATACATTTTTTCTTAAAATTCCAAGGTAATATATTTTTTTGAAACAAAAAGATTTTTTAAAATATGCTAATGTACTGGCCGTATGCACAAAAACACATTTTTGTTTAAATTATTTTCTCATAAAAAAATTATATTTTTTTATCAAATTTGTATTTTATTTTATTTCATTTTTTTATTTTTTTTATTTATTTATCTGAAGGGTGGGCTGGTTGCCCAGCCCTGATGGGGTTGAGCTGCCAGCTTGCCTATGGAGGTGGGCTCGTAGCCCGCCCTTGGGCTGGGCTGCAGCCCGTCTATGAGGGCTGCCTTGCGGCCCGCGGAAACTGGGCTTCAGGCCCCTCCCAAAAAAGGGCTAGGCTGGTCCATCTGTTATTGGGCCGAACTTTTCGGCCCCTTCGTCTCGGGCTTGGACTTAGTTTTCAGTCCAGCCCACTTCCCTCTGAACCTGGGCCAGGCAAAAAGCCCGGCCCACCCCACTTGGCTTGCATGAATAGTGGGACGCGAATTGCATCCCACTACATGCAGGCGAAGTGGAGAAGACGCGTGAACAGTAATTTTTCAGTATGAAGAAAGGAGAAACGGTTAGTACCTTTGAGTAGAGGAGGTTGAGGTGATGATTTCTGTCGTGGTGGCATCAAGAACGGAGGTCTGTGGTGGCCGGAGTGGACGTCAGAAGTGACGCGGTTGGCGTTGCAGCTGCTGGGGCTGTTCTGCCTTGGCTTTAATAGAGACCTTGATGTGATGCCCGGCGTGGTAGGGATGATTTTTGTGATGACCAGGAGGCGAGAAGGTGGCCTGAGCTGACGCTGGAGTTGCTGATCGTGAGGGGAGGAGAGAGAGAGAACTCTCTGGTTTTAGAGAGAGAGAGGGAAACAAATTCACTCGAAGTTTTCACGCAAATGGTTATGTGACTCTAATCTCTCTGCTTTCTTTATTGTCTTCAAAAAAACTCCTCACTGCCACCCTCTTCCTCATTTTTCTTTTCTCCGTTCTTGCATGCTGCTATTTATAGTAGAGCAAGAATAACTCTTCGGCTGCTAAATGCTTATCGCCACTAAACAATTTAATGCAGGCGCGTATTCATTTAAGGCCGGGCTTACCAGAGCATGCAACAATGCAAATTTTCAAAATTATGCAGCCGGAACAATGCAGTACAACTTTCAAAATTTTAAAGGCGAAACATGCAGTGCAATTTTCAAAACTTTAAAAGTTAAAAGTATAGATTCGGTCCCCCAATTTATAATTTCTTTAATTGCACCCAATTGCAATTACATCCCCTCAAAAATTCAATCTCAACCTTAGCTTTGCGCGATCTTTTTATTTTGGTCCTTGGTTTCTGATTTGCGCGATTTAATCCTCCAATCAACCATTAAACTCCCAATCTGTTCAATTTGGCCCTCGATTTCGCGTAATTGGCTTGCAATAATTTAAAAACGATCTCCGAAAATTCCCATCTCATCAATTACACCCGAATTAAATTCAAGAACTTGATTTCTCATTGACTAAACCTTAATAAATTTAATTTGATCAATTTAAAGTATAATTAAATCCACGCGCTTAAATAAAATCCTTCAATTGGACCAAAAATTAATTCTCAAACATAATTATACTTTTAAATTGGCCAACGATTAAATCGAATTGGCCCATAAAAATATAATTATATCCTTCGACTTAATTTCTACACAGATTTATCCGATAATAAATTACATTAACCTTGAATCTGCATTTTCCTTCATTTCCGGGCACAAAAAAAAAGTATGATCGAGATCTCGAAAACATCCAACATTTTCACCTTGATTTTTCAGCCAACACCGGCCCTCTTTTATTTTATTTTATTGTATTTTTGGATAGTTTTGGGGAATGACCCAAAATTGGGTTATGACAGATTATTTGGAATCTTCCTTCCGAACAAGAGCATATGCTTGCTCCACCATGGCTAATGGTTGTTCCTCTAGGATACCTGTTCTTACGCTATCCAACTGGTCATCCGAACTAGCTAAAAAGGTATGCACCATGTCTTCTTATTACATACAGTTGAATTTTTATATGGCTTGTTCACACATCATAGGATTTGGTCTTTGAAAATTGATTTCTTTCCGCAATCCTTAGAGGTTGTTATAGTTGCTTTCTAAGGTTCCTCCATGTTGTTTTAATTGTGTGATTTTTTTCTTCAATATATAGACTTGAGATGTGTCTAAACCATCAAAATAAATAGTGGCAATAGAATCTCATATTGATTTGACATCGGGAAATCTAATGAAATTGTCAATCAAATGGGTTTCCATGGAATTAATTAGCCAGTCTTTTACAATGAAGTTTTTTGTTCTCCATTGTCTAAAGGTTGGGTTTATAAGTGTTGGTTGGGGTAAATACCGAATAGTATAACTTAATCTGTCTTTCCTAGAGACATGCTTCTCCATGATTTGAGATCATATAGCATAAATGGTATCATTTAATTTGATACAGATCCGGGCAACTGGGTAGTCTAGTGTTTGAAGCTGTATTTGGGGAAGAGTTTGGTCTATTTGTGGGGTGATATTATCTAGGGTTGCAGGGGTGTCAACAATATCCATTATAAAAAAAAAGGATCTGGGATATTTTTAGGGTTTATAGCAAGATCTTTGCTCTAATACCATCACAGAACTTATCAAATGGAGTTAAAAAGCTTAATTCTTCCATTGATACATTGCAAATTATATACAAACAAAAACATATCTTAGCATCAAGTATGTGAGAGATTGTAGGTTACCATTTAGGGATTAATACAATTAGAATATTCTATATATGGTAATTGTTATTTCACAACTCATGTTGTGGTGAATTAATTAAGATTTACTTTTAGTTCTTACTAATATGTTGATTAATTCAATTCAATTTCAATCAATTCCATGCAAATGGTTGGGATCATTAAATTTAATTAAGCTAGAGAAAAATAATAGCATGTCATTAAGTAAAACTTACAAGAAAGAGGATCAATACACAAATTAAACCATCAATATTACATCTATCATGTCGACATATTCATTGGTGATACCTATAACAAACTCTTGCAAGATCACACGTTGTAAGTTGCTTTATCAAATTCCTAACAACTTTTGGCCCATTTTTATGCATGAACAATAACAACACCATTTTAAGGAGTAGAAGTTGATTTTTAACGTGACATGTACTCATGTTCTTGACGTATTGACCCTGCAAATGAGATATGTTACATGCACTCAAGATCTTAAAAATCTAATTGTAGAAGCATGCAATAGTTGACACATATATTGGCAATGTGTCATGCACTTGTATGTCTCTGTGTAGAGAAAGGGAGAGATAAAATGTTATAAGAAAGCCAACCTATATGTGATAGTTAAGGTCACTATTCAAATGGCTATTACTGTGGAAAAGATGCCCTCATGGATGGCACTAATGCTTTTATTTCACTATTAAATTAGTTAAGATTTTAGCAGAAGGAAAAAATAGCTAAAGCTTGGAACATATAAAATCTTAACCAAAATCTCTTTCTAAATAATGTGAAAAGGGTAAAAAGGATTACTAGAAAATACATACATACATAGATACATATACATATAAAAACCTGTATGACAATGATGAGGAAAATACAGTTAAGATATATGATCATCTAAGAATTAGGTTTTAAAACTGCATACAGGGACATGAAAACTAAAGGGATGAAAAGCGATTGTATTTATTCAATTATAATTAATATGTGTCTGATCCATGAAAGCTCAATTAATTTATCCAAAAATAATGTTGCTCCCAATGAAATCAATGGAGACATAAATATCATACAATATCTACCATAAATTATATCTGGATTAATGGTTGGCTAATAACCATCTTTCCTAAACTTTATGTATCATATATTTTAACACCCACTTCTTAACTGATCCTAGAACTAGTTAAGTATAATAATCTCTTTCTAAGCAATATCCTTTGGTAAAATACTATTCTTCTACACAAAATTGCCATAATAATAATAATAATTAAAAGAATATATATGTACTTGTGTATCTAGCTCAATAAAATGAATCTCATAAAGACTTCAAAGTTATATGTTTTTGGGATAAATAATACTAGGATAGATAATTTGCTAGGGAATCATCATGCAACTCAACCCAACCCACACATAGGTGTGCAATTGCCAATGGGATCTTATGTTGACAGATTCTTCCTTGTTTAGCTCTTGGAGGTTGCTGCCCACCCGACGGTAATGTTAGAAATGTATCCGTGATTTTGTTATGATACCTATTGATTGATTTTTATTTTTATTATCAAAGTATGATCAAAATAATTTTTTTTTTAATGTAAAATACACTTGAAAAAAAATTAGATTTTGTCTATAATTTTGAATAAAAACTTGGCCTTTGGGATGGTTAGGTTCTTTTACAAGATGAGATAATGATTTTCTTATTGAAAAAGACTTTTCATGTGTTAAACAATCAACACAATTATAGTCAAATCAAGAATTGTTTGTCACAGGAATGGAAACAAGTGCTGATATTACTATCACAGAAATGGCAACAAAACCTGGTATTAATGTAGGAGATTCATGTACAAATAAGCTCAAAGATATTGAAGATATTAGCTGTTAATGCACCGTAGATACAGAAGATTATTTTGCTAGAAAAGTTCAATTTACCTTGTATAGCAATTCAATTTACCAAGCAAAGTTGTCAAGCTTTTCTTCTTTGTAACGGTCAAGTTTATATTCCTTGTAATGTCTATAAATTCCAGAAACACATACAGGCTTTGCACACTTAACAAGCCTTTCTGTATTCATTCTTTCATGGTATTAGAGCAATTATAAGCTCACGCTAGATCCAATTATTATGTCTTCCGCTACTACCTATATTCCCCCAAACAACCTACTCCAGTTCGTATCTGTAAGGCTTGAAGGGCCTTCTTATTTGAACTGGTCTTCCCAAGTTGAGGATGCTCTAAACATTCATGATCTCTTGTGATTTATGGATGACACAGAATCATGTCCAGAAGAATTTGCATCTGGCACTGAAGGTGGAACTCGTGAAATCAATAATGTTTTCACCTTGTGGAATCGCAAAAACCGGTTTGTACTGGTTTGGATGAAATCAACTATATCTGAGAAGGTTTTGTCCATGATTTATGGCATGAAAACTTTCAGATAAGCGTGGGTTGCTCTAGGATAACGCTTTGCCTCTCCCTCCATCTCCAATGTTAATCAGTTGAAACGACAACTCCAGGGCTTACAACGAGGATTGAATTGTTCAGATTTTATTGAACATGCAAAAGGACTCGCTGATCAATTAGCATTAGTAGGGAAACCTGTGGATGAGGCAGACCTGATCTCTCTCATCTTGGGAGGACTCAACACAGCCTACAATCCATTTGTGTCGAATTGTTACTTTGCTCAATTAGAGAAATCGCTGTCATTGTTTGATTTCCAATCTGAATTGTTTGCGTTTGAAGCCTTCCTTGAAAGGCAACAGCGAAGCATGCAAATTGAGCATAATAATTTTGCAATGATGGCTCATAAACTGGGAGGAGGAGGAGGAAGAAATCAAAAGAAAATTAATAGAAACTGGAAGCAACAACGATATGCTGCAACTCTTCCAACTCAGAAATTCAATTCAGGTAGTAACAATGGAAATGTATTTATTTCTAACAACAGGTATGTACCTGCCAATTTGCAGCAACAACGTTTTTCTTCATCTCCATCATCCCAAAGATATAATCCAATCAATCAGAATGGCAACACTGGCACCTCCAGTAATGAGCATGCTATCACTAATAATTGACGTATTCCTGCATAGGCGAATGAGTCAACTTTCGATCCTTATGTTTGCCAAATATGTGGCAAAAAAAACCATATGGCACTTGATTGTTTCCATAGGTATGATTATAATTATCAAGGGAGACATCCACCTCAACAACTAGCAGCCATGGTTGCTTAATCAAACTCCATTCACAATGATAACTCCTGGTATGCTAATAGTGGAGCAAATCAACATGTCACGGCTGACAATGCTAATCTTCACCTGGATGAACCATATATAGGAGATGATAAAGTAGTTGTGGGTAATGGTAATGGTCTACAAATTAAGCATACTGGTGCAGTTGCATTGCATACATCTAACTCCATTAAATTAAAATTGAAACATGTTCTTTACTGCCCAAAAGCAGCAGTAAATTTGTTATTTATTAATCGTTTTTGTATAGATAATAACTGCTATTTTGTACTCATTGGATCTAATTTTTTTTTTGTGAAGGACAACCTCTCGGGACACACAATGCTGACAGGCAAGAGTGAAGGTGGACTGTACCCTATTCAAATTGATCGGCAAAACATCAAAAGTTTTCATAAAAAAGTAGTTTTCGTAAGAGTTTGTACAACCCCAGCTATTTGGCATGCCAGACTTGGTCACCCTTCCTCTCATATTATAAATCAAATTATCAAATTCTTTAATTTGCCTATATCTGGTTCCTTCAATTTAAATTCTGTATGTCTGTTTTGCTTAATGGGAAAAGCCAAACAGCTATTATTTGGTGATTTTATGCGTATTGTGTTGTCACCTTTAGGTCTTATTCACTCAGATGTGTGGGTCTCACTTGTCGTATCAATTGAGAGTCATAGATACCATGTTCTCTTCATTGATGACTACTCACGTTTTACATGGATTTACCCTATTTGAAATAAATCTGATGTTTTTTCTTGCTTTATAAACTTTAAATCTTTGGTTGAAAATCATTTCTCTACAACTATTAAACAGTTTCAATGTGATAATGGTGGAGAATATCTTTCTCAACAATTCCATAATTTTTTACAAAAAAATGGGATTCATCAACATCTTTCTTGTCCCTATACCTCTCAGCAAAATGGATTAGCTGAGAGAAAACATAGGCACATTATGGAAGTTGGATTCTCATTATTGGCTCAATCTCATCTGCCTACCAAGTTCTGGGTTGAAGCTTTCATGATTGCCATTTATCTTATCATTCAAACTCCATCTTCGGTTTTAGACTACAAGTCTTCATACTTTAAATTGTTTTCTCAAACACCAGATTATGCCTTTTTATGCTCTTTTGGTTGTGCTTGCTATCCTCTTTTAAGACCATAAGCAAAACATAAACTGGATTTTTGAAGCAAACAATGTCTTTTTCTTGGATATTCATCTCAACATCATGGATATCGATGTCTAGATCCAGTGTCAAAAAGGATTTATATCTCTTGTAATGTTGCATTTGATGAGTTGCATTTTCCAGTAAGGGAATGGTCCACCTCCACATCTCCTATTGCCATAAGTGTTTCCAAGACAGGTATGTCGTTTGATTTGCCTTCCTTTTGCTCACAATTCACTTGTGATAATGTCTTCACTGCCTCAGGGGATAATTCCACAGAATCAGTCATCGTCCCCTCCAATCCCACTTAGGCACCTCAATCTCCTCACAATAATTCCAGTCCACCGCAGCCACATTAATTCCACCAATTACTCCATCATCCATATCCACAGATATTCCTACTTCGTGTTCCAATCCACTGCAGCCACCTCATAATCCACTAGTTAATCCATCCTCACTCACCTCCACTAAAATTCCTCATATATCTCCTCCAATACATCATATGGTGACACGCTCACATATTGGTACTCTTCAATCAAAACAGTTTCCTGATTTCAAACTCTTCTATGCTTTCAAGCATCCATTGGATGCATATACTAGTATGCTTAACTGTGTAGAACCAACAAATTTCTCTCAAGCTATTTTGTCATAGGAATGGAAACAAGCCATACAATTGGAATTTAATGCCCTTATGATTAACAACACATGGGAACTGGTAGCACGACAGCCCAGTCAACATGTTATTCGTACTAAGTGGGTGTATAAAATCAAACACAAAATGGATGGGAGTGAAGATCATTACAAGGCAAGATTGGTGGCTCTAGGGTGTCAATAAGTGAGTAGCATTGATTTTGCCGAGACTTTCAGCCTTGTGATCAAACCTGCAACAGTAAAGGTTGTGCTAGCACTTTCTATTTATTTTAATTGGCAGGTGCTGCAATTTCATGTATCCAATGCCTTTCTCCATGGCACACTTGAAGAAGAAGTATTTATTGAGCAACCTCGTGGGTTCATTGATCCAGTATATCCTAAGCATGTGTGTCGTTTTAAGAAGGCTCTTTATGGCCTTAAATAGGCACTTTGAGCTTGGTTTCTACGACTCTCCACTTCTTTTCTTGATCTTGGCTTTATGGGTTCCTCAGTGGACACTTCATTATTTACTTATCACCATGGTGAAACTCATGTCTTTGTTCTTATCTATGTGGATGATCTCCTTATAATTAGGTTCTGTCAACAATTTCTTGCACATCTTACTACCCAGCTCAAACAGGAATTTGCCTTAAAAGCTCTTGGTTCTCTTGGTTACTTTCTAGGAATTGAAGCATCTCGTGATGCTCATGGGTTGCATCTTTGACAAAGTACATACATCTTGGATGTCCTTCATCGAGCACGAATGATAGGTGCCAAGCCTTATTCTGCACTGTGTATTTCTGGTTGATAAATGACTGTAGAAAATGATGAGTCCATTCAAGATGTTACAGAATTTAGACAAATTATTGGGGCTCTTCAATATAGTACTCTCACTCGACCAGCAATTACCCATTCTGTGAATTAACTCTATCAACATCTTCACTCACCAACTGCTGCCCATTGGAAGTCTGCAAAAAGAATTCTATGCTCTCTCAAAGGGACAGTAGATCATGGGTTATACTTCACAAAAGGATCTCTCAATCTTCACGCCTATTGTGATTATGACTGGGCAGGGGATCCTATTGATCGAAGGTCCACTACAAGGTATGGGATCTTTCTAGGTCCATGCTTAGTTTCATGGTGTGCAAAGAAGCAACATGTGGTTTCTCGGTCTAGCACAGAGGCTGAATACCGTGCCTTGGCTATGGTTGTTGCTAAGTTGTATTGGATTCGAATGCTATTGAAAGATCTTCATATACCTCTCCTGTCACCTCCCATAATTTGGTGTGATAATCAAAATGCAATTGCACTAGCAGCCAATCCAGTCTACCATGCTCACACCAAACACATTGAAATTGACTTCCATTTTATTCATGAGAAGATAACGAATAAAGACGTTCAACGTCACTACATATCTACCTTCAATCAAATTGCAAATATCATTACAAAAGGCTTGACATCCTCTCATTTTTAGTTCCTCAGAGACAAACTCATGGTTCGTGATCTCCCCATTCGTTTGTGGGGGGTGTTAAACAATCTACACAATCACAGCCAAATCAAGAATTGGCTGTCACAAGAATGAAAACAAGTACTGATATTACTGTCACAGAAATGGCAACAAGACCTGGTGTTAATGCAGGAGATTCGTGTACAAATCAGCTCAAAGATATTGAAGATATTAGCTATTAATGCACCGTAAATGCAGAAGATTATTTTGCATAGAATAGTTCAATTTACTTTGTATAGCAATTCAATTTACCAAGCAAAGCTGTGAAACTTTTCTTCTCTGTAACGGTCAAGTTTGTATTCCTTGTAATATGTCTATAAATTCCAGAAACATATACAGGCTTTACACACTTAACAAGCCTTTCTGTATTAATTCTTTCATCCTGAACCTTATATAAACTAAAAACATGACTTAGAGCAAACAATAAAATATCTTACCATAGATAAAATGTACTAAGGGTGATATATTTTTCTACAGAAAGTGTATTGGGGGTGATATATTTCTCTGCAGAACTTATCTTTCTATTGAGTTCATGAGAGTAGGTGACTACTATTTTTATATTTTAATGATAAAAAACAAGAATTTTTTATTTTTTTCACTCACATTTATCCTAATAACTCTGGTCCAGAAAGATGATCGTGGTGATATCGCCAATGTGCGACATAATAACCACTCCAACCTGTACGCAAGTGTGTGATCGCTGGTAAAATATCGTGTTGAGTAGTGTGTATTGGCGACATAAAAAAAGAAAGAAAAAACTCGAGTGCATTATAATGCATCTATGTTGTTTCCAACTTTGTTATCTCGAAGACGACACTGCGAGGACTCTAAGAGGATCTATGTGCTTTAATAAAACAGCCACTTGTCACGAAGGATAAGAGCTCGAGGATATCACTACAATTTATTAAATATATAGTCACAATGCGATGACGTTTACTGGCAAAAGCTGAACTGATTTCTCAAGGCCATGTCATGTTATCTCGTGTATACGTGCTCTTTGTGCTCTTCTAAGAAAAGCATTGGCCCATAAGGAATTGCGTATCTTTGGCCACTAACGCGTCAAACTTACCCTGGCTAATTTACCTACCAAGAACCTCATAAAGTTTCTTGTACTACCATCTACCTTTGTACACTTTTACTTTTTGAGGACCTAGATAGCTAATCTTTTATCATGCACTTTTTATAGAGGCTGGTATGTATATAAATGCTTTATTAGTGTTTTAACTAATCTCAAGTTTTACCAACAACCGAGCTATCAGTTACATGGAAAATAAGCCTACCAAAGCTTGAAACTTTCTGTTAGTGTTATTAAGCTTCTCTAGCTATATCAAATTTGATTCAAAAGAACAACCCACCTGGCTACGTCCATCAAATTTGTCCTACCAATCTTATCTTAAATTGCTGTTTTTGTGAGTTTTTTTTCTTTCAGAATGGTGATGGGAAACAGAGCTCCTAACGAACTGGAATGGAGGGTAAATGTACCTAATGGGACATCAGAGATACTACAGCCCGAGTCTGGTTTAATCCACAGAATCTGGCTATGTTTGAAGGGCCTGCTAGGAGAATTCATGTCGAAAATTTGGAATTTTTTGGAGAAGGCTAGGAACATAGCAGTTGCTGAGCCTAAAAAAGTTATCCATTGCCTTAAAGTAGGCGTGGCACTTACTATTGTGTCACTATTCTACTACATGAGGCCTTTGTATGAAGGCGTTGGTGGGAATGCTATGTGGGCGATTATGACAGTTGTGGTAGTTTTTGAAAACACTGTGGGTTAGTACTCCAAATTATATCGCAGCAATTTGTGAGCCTTAGTTTTCTGTTTTTAAGTATAATTAAGTATAATTTCTCCTTTATTAAGAACTACTCTAGGCTCGAAACAATAATTGCAACCTGTCTGCTTGCAGGTGCAACACTATATAAATCTATTAACAGAGCAGTAGGCACTTTCCTTGCTGGTTCACTTGGCGTTGGCATTCATTGGGTTGCAAGTCACTCTGGAGATAAACTCGAGCCCATAATTCTTGGAATCTCAGTTTTCCTTCTTGGTGAGTTAGAACTAGTTCCCAAAACAGATTCTTGGACTCTTCCTTTTGTTTTCTGTTTTGTTCCATATATGACTTCCTTCTACTCATACACCCTTGTCTCAATTACAGCTTCAGCAACAACCTTTTCGAGGTTTATACCATCCGTTAAAGCCCGATTTGATTATGGTGCTCTGATTTTCATCCTGACCTTTAGCTTAGTGTCAGTTTCTGGTTATCGCGTGGATAAATTGATTGATGTTGCACATCAGAGTTTGTCCACAGTTGCCATTGGGACCACCCTTTGCGTTCTCATAAGCATGTTATTCTATCCAATCTGGGCTGGAAAAGAGCTTAACAATTTGATTCATCGTAACCTGGAAAAGCTTGCTGATGCATTAGATGGTATGTGCACACAGTCAACCATGAAAATTGAATTCATCTATTTCAACAGAATGACAATATAACTGTTAACATGAATTGCAGGATGTATTGCTATTTACTTTACAGAGAGCGGTGCTGAAGATTCTTGGAAGAAAATTGGAGGCTATAAATGTGTTCTTAATTCAAAGGCAGCTGAAGATTCCATGGTAGGCTACTATCCAATTCAAGTCATTTGAGCAATAGATTTGAAGTGAACTTGTTGCAATGGTTGATAAACTTCCCCTTAAAATGCGTAGGCTGGCTTTGCAAGATGGGAGCCTGCACATGGTCGATTCAGCTTCCGGCATCCATGGAACCAGTACCTAAAGGTCGGGGCATCATTGCGAAGCTGCGCATATTGCATTGAAACCCTTGATGGTTGCATAAACTCAGAAATTCAGGTAAAAACCTGAAAATGGAACTCAATTCTATCCAAGTTTTCAGGTATTCATGTCCGTACTCTCAAGTACTTGCTCTAGACTTCTAATACTGGAAACAATAATGTTTGGCAACAGGCACCCGAGCTTCTAAGGAGGCATCTCAGTGATGCCTGCATCACATTGAGCTCCTCTGCTTCGTTTGTCTTGAAAGAATTGGCTATTACAGTTAAGACCATGAGAAAATCATCAGAAATAGACTTCTCAATTGGTGAGATGCAATATGCTGTCCTAGAACTTGAAAACACCTTGAAATCTCTTCCGAACTGGCTTGTTGCTATACAATCCTCAACATCGAATGTAGATGCCAAAGCAGAGCCAATCAGAAAAATCGCTACACCATCATCTGTCATGGATATTCTTCCACTAGCAACATTGGTATCTATGCTAACAGAAACGGCAGCAAGAATCAAAGAAATTGCTGATGAAGTCTGTGAGCTTGCAAAGCTAGCAGATTTTAAGCCTTCAAAAATCAAAAAGGCTAACCAAAGCCAATCCAGCAACCAAGTTGACGAGCCATAAAAAAATGAAGAACGCACCAAAGGTCTGGGATAATCCTGATTGCACAATCCATTAACTCCTGTTTATTTTTACTGGTAGAAAACTAATGAAGTACACAATACTCTACAGCAACGCAGATCGTAATTGCCAAAAGTTTTTAAGATTTGCTTAAAGATATCTTATTTTCAGCTGCCATGCGTAAAAAGCAACTTCTGTCCTTGCTCTCCGAGGATGTACTTGTGCTGGTCATATAAGCACTTATCTCCAATTGGTTTGTTTATTTAACTCACAGGTTGGTTTGATAGGCTCGTTTCATTGCTTGCTTTGGGCAGTTTCCCGACACCAAGCAAACAACCAACTTAATTATGGATTCCACTAGGAATTGTTATGCATATAGCTTCATCACATCCTTCATGGCTATTCAAATATAGTATGCAAAGAGTTATCAAAACAAAATAAAAATGATAACTGCAGTACACGTCATGTGAATCATTAAGTAGGTCGGTCCATTCAACTAGATTCTTCAGTTCAAAAGCAACTTATGACGAATCCACTAACTACGCAAAACATAGAATGCATAGGATCCTAGGAATTTAGAAAAAAAGTCATAATAGATGGAATCCAAATCAGCAGGGACAAAAACACGAATGAGAAAATTAGTCGATGATCCAAGCCGCTGGCTACAGACAAGTAATGTGATATAATAATAATAATAATAATAATAATAATAATAATGCATCTCTGAAACGAGAAAAATGACTCCCAGTACATTTCACCAACGAACGATGTAATTATCAAGAAGGGCAAGACATTTTCTGCATGAGATGTTGGCGTGAGCTGTCTTCTGCGAGAATAAAGGAGGAAGAACAGTAAAATATTCATTAGCTAATTAAGCCAATAAATGTATAGTCATAATTAGAAATTTACGTTACTTTACATTACTTTACATTATGCTATATATGTCCTCCTATTCATGTAAATACAGAACGAAATAAAAGAGAACAGATTTTCTCCATGTTGTCATGGTATCAAAGTAGACCGGTCCTCGAAATCAGATTTGTTTCTTAACCAAATTTGTCTCTTTCCATGGCTGATGCTGAACCTCAAGCTGAAGATTCTCTATCTTCCTCCATACTAGCCGAAATGACTACAAGAATGACTGAAGTTTTGAGCAGAACTTCAGCCCCTACCTAGATTTCTGATGGTACTACTGCACCGATAGGCATCAAGCTAGATGGCACCAACTATGCACTTTGATCCGAGGTGGTTGAGATGTGTATCTCAGGCAAGGATAGACTGGGATATATAAATGGCGATCTACCTCAACCTCCTCATAAAGATTCTACTTTTAGACGATGGCGTACTGACAATGCAATTGTTAAAGGGTGACTGATAAATTCTATGCATCCCTCCCTTATCAGTAATTTCATTCACTTCCCTACAACAAAATTGGTGGGGGATGTAATTGCTACTACATACTTTGATGGCAGCGACACCTTCCAGGTGTATGAACTCCGGCAATGTGTGACACGCCTTAAGCAAGCTGGCGGTTAATTGGAAAAGTTCTATAATGAATTCCAAGGGCTCTAGTGTGAGATCGACTTTCATCATCCAAAACCAATGGAATGCCCAGCAGATATTCAACATTACAATTCTCTTATTCAAGAAGAATGAGTATATGTATTCTCGGATGATCTTGATGATCATAGATCATCACATCAAGTTTGACGTTCTACAGATAAAGCCATTCCCGACAGTGGAGCAAGCCTATGCCCACGTTAGGAGGGAAGCTCTTCGTCAAGCAGTGATGACCACAGGCGTTGATGATCTACCTGGAACAGGCTTGGCATCCAAGGGTCTCAAACACAACTCACATTCTCTCTCCTTTCATGGTGGCAAATCTAGTTCCAACTCTAAATCCCAAGCCACCTCTAATGGCACTAAATGCTCTCACTACGGGGGGACAAAACATACCCATGAAACCTGCTTTAAGCTTCATAGGTATCCCGATTGGTGGCATGAACTCTAGGCTCGGAAGCGTCTTGATGAAACTAGTGGTAGCCTAAGATAGGCTGCAGTGGCTACCGCAGAACAACATCTGTCCCTTATCCTAGCTGCTAAGATCGATGGTGGTGACAGTAGACAAACTGTAGTGACTATAACAGACCCTCACTCAAGTAATACTCTACTTGGTTCTAATAAAGAGGCTAATCGCGATGACTGGATACTTGATTCCAGAGCAACCGACCACATGACTTTTTATGTTACTGATTTTTCTTAACAATCTCCTCCACAAAGAACTAGCATTGCAAATGCTAATGGAGGCATTTCTTCGGTAACTGGGGCTGGAATAATAATGATATCACCAACCCTATCATTGTCTCATACATTACTTGTGCCTTCTTTATCTCACAAGCTATTTTCCGTGAGTCAGATTACTAAAGCCATGAATTGTGTTGTGCTCATTTATCCTATGTTTTGCCTTATTCAATATATTCTCACCAAGGAGATCATTGGGTGTAGGGGGATATATTATATGGAAGATGTCAGTATTGGCTGAGCACATCACATGAATCATTCAAGCAACCTCAAAGTGCAACATATTCTGCTTTGGCATCGTCGGTTATGTCACTCATCATTTGGTTACTTGCAACATGTGTTTCCTGATTTATTTTCGGGTTTGTCAAATTTGGATATAAAATGTGAGACATGCATCTTGGCTAAAAGCCATAGAGTTACTTATTCGTTAAGTATGAATAAAAGTGATATTCCTTTTGCCTTGATTCATTTTGACGTGTAGAGGCCTTCCCTAAAATCTACTCTGCCTGGCTCTAGCGGGTTTGTAATATTTGTTAATGACTGTACTCGGATGACCTGGATTTATCTAATAAAACACAAAAATAAGGTTTTTCCATATATTTAAATCATTTCATACAATGATTCTGACTCAGTTCACAACTAAACTCCAAATACTTCGATCAGAAAATGGTGGCGAGTATGTGAATCAGCAGTTTCATAATTATTTCTACCACTATAGACTAATTCATGAGACTTCATGCCCTCAGACTCGACAGCAAAATGGTATTGCCGAGCGTAAAAATCATCACATACTTGAAACTGCTCGAGCTTTGTTATTGGGAGCTCACATACCCAATCACTACTAGTGTGATGCTGTTACCGCTACTGTTCATCTCATTAATCACATGCCTTTAAAATTTCTTGGGTTTAAGACTTATTTATAAGCGTTGGCAACCTATGTGTCATAACCCACAATGTCAATGCTTCCACCACGCATCTTTTGTTGTATTGCATTTGTTCACCTTCATAGGAATCAACGCGCAAAACTTTATCCTTGTGTTATTCGTTGTCTTTTCTTAGGATATGCTACACACCAAAAGGGGTACCAATGCTTTGACCCAGTTCCTAGGCACACATATGTGACTATGGATGTCTCGTTCCTTGAAAATGACACATTCTACTCTTCTACCGCATCCAATTCTTCTCTTTAGGAGGAGACACAAGTTGAAGAAATAAATTGGTTGACATTTGACTGGGTTCATAAACACTCATACGACACCTAATACGACTCCACAAGAACCTAATCCAAAGTTGATATCTTCAGAAACAATAATAATGCCCCCCACTCTTCGGTATCTAACGATTCATCTCCTGAGAATATCATTGAGGTAAGCTCTTCTATCTCACCTCACATTTCTGATGATATGGATACCATTGTTGGCTATGAGTTACCTTCAGGCGATATTGAGGAAACCACCAAACAAATATTCTCTAGAACTAGAGGATCAAAGATCAAGATATCCAATCCCAAATTATGTTTCGACAATGAAACTATCTGAACCTCTCAAGAGCTTTGTGAGAGAAATCTCTTCACATCATATTCCCATGAAGGTCGACGAAGCTTTGGATGACTCCAGGTGGATCCAAGCTATGAAGGAGGAAATGGAGGTTTTACTAAAAAATAAAACGTGGACTCTTGTTTTCCTACCAGAAGGTAAAAAAACAGTGGGGTGTAAATGGGTATTCTCCATCAAGTACAAAGTTGATGGGTCAGTTGAAAGGTACAAGGAAAGATTAGTGGCAAAAGGCTATATGCAAACCTATGGCATAGACTATCAAGAAACATTTTCACCTGTTAGAGTTCTACTATCTCTCGCAGCAAATCTTGATTAGCCGTTATACCAGCTTAATGTTAAAAACACATTTTTACATGGAGATCTTGAAGAGAAAATCTACATGGATATCCCTTCAGGATATATGGCAAACACTAAAGATAACATGGTGTGCAAACTACAAAGAACACTATATAGGCTGAAGCAGTCTCCTAGAGCATAGTTTGGGCACTTGAACTCAACAATGAAAAAACATGGCTTCCAACAAAGCAACTCTGATCATACTCTTTTCTTAAAGCATAAACAGGGTAAGGTAACAGCTTTGATAGTTTATGTAGATGATATGATCATTAAAGGAGATGACTCCGAGGAGATTGCAAGACTTCAAAAGCATATGGCCACGGAATTTGATATGAAAAATCTAGGAGGACTCAAATATTTTCTTGAAATTGAAGTTGCTAGGTCAAAACACGGCATATTCATTTCCCAATGAAAATATATCCTAGATTTATTATCATAAGTAGGATTACTAGATTGTAAGCATGTAGATACACTAATAATTTAAAATCACAAATTGGGAGAATACCCAGACCAAGTGTCAATAGACAAAGGAGGGTATCAAAGGATAGTGGGAAAATTGATTTATCTCTCATACATGGCCGGACATCGCTTATGCAATAAGTGTGGTAAGCCAATTCATGCACTATCCAAGTGAAGATCATATGAATATAGTAATTCAAATTCTCAAATACGTAAAGTTCTCTCTTGGTAAAGGAATTATGTTCACAAGAAACAATCACTTACGAGTGAAAGGTTACATGGATGCTGATTGGTCAGGAAATATCTTTGACAGAAAGTCAACCTTAGGTTATTTCATGTTGGTGGAGTAAACCTAGTTACCTCGAGAAGTAAGAAACAAAAGGTTATAGTATTATCAAGTGCTAAAGTTGAGTTTCGTGGGATTGCTAAAGGTCTTTGTGAACTTCTTTGGCTTCAGAGGTTATTAACTGAAATTGGTCGTGCTCCTAAGGGAGAAATGAACTTATTTTATGATAACAAAGTTGCAATTGATAATTCTCACAACCCTGTCTAACATGATTGGACCAAACATGAGGAAGTAGACCGACACTTCATCAAACAAAATCTCAAGGCTAAGATAATTCAATTTCTATTTGTTAAATCCGAAGACAATTAGCAGACATACTTACAAAAATTGTATGTAGCAGAAGCTTCTACAACTCATTTGACAAGTTGGGCATCCGATATATATATGCACCAACTTGAGGGAGAGTGTTGACATGGCCTGTCATCTAAGAGAATAGAGGAAGATCAGCAAAATATTCGTTAGCTAATTAAGCCCATAAATGTATAGCCATAATTAGGAATTTACGTTACTTTTTACATTATGCTATATATGTCCTCCTATTCATGTAAATACAAAACGAAATAAAAGAGAAAAGATTTTCTCCATGTTGTCATGAGATACTGGCATGTTTAACATAAGTTATAATTAAGCCAGGTTCATTCTCTAGATATTCCGCATCACCAATACAGGCCTTAGAGGACGAGCTTACATTTTCAGTACACAGCCAACAGCAACCAACTTACAAAGAAAGATGAAAACAATATATAAACTCCCATGTACATGCATTACCATGAGTGAATTCTTATTATGGAAACTACTAATGAGATACATATACACGCATCTTAACGTATAGAAGGATAAAATTCACATCACCTGGCAATAATTGCACCAGAAGCATCATCATCTTCAGGTAGTTCCTCCAAAGGGCCAGCCCAGATCAGTTTCATAGCCAAGTCTTCCACAGCCACCTTGATTACATCACCACGGAAATCTATATCAGTAGCAAATCTGTTCATGCAGTACTTTCCATCTGTTACGAAGACACACCAACAGGGCTAGGCATTAACACCTTTAAATTAAGGAGATCAGAGAAGTTCATGCAGCCAACGGAGCACCAATAACAGTAGAAGCTTGACCGCTTCTTCCAACCCCCAGCCTGTCCATTACCAGAAGACCTGTCTTGCACTACATTGCAAAATACTCGTTCTGAAACACATCGTAATTGCCAAATCCAATTTGAAAAAGATACATTGCCTTGCGGATAACAGTTTCTGCAATGGTGCATGTGCCTCTACGTACTTTTGCAGGAAAAACAGTAGGAGGCACCCCACACTCAAAGCAGTCGAGGCACGAGAGGACTGCACCACCATCAACCTATCGGAATCCACAGTCAGGAAAGGTTTCACAAGATGATGGAATGCCTGACATTGAATTATAGAAGTCAGAAGATGTATCAGAGCTTGAATTTGCTGTCTGCCTAGGATTAAAATGGACCACCTTGCTTCCACCAACAAAGATGGCTGCGCAATCGAATAAAAAAATATAGCTTCTGCTATTTGTCTGCCTACGGAATGAAATGCTGCAATCAAACAAGATTACCATTAGCCATTTAAAACTTGCCCAACTGCAGCTGTCACTCATTAACAGAACAAATGAAAAATAGGAAGTTAATGATAAGGTTAACAATTGTAATAAAACAAAAGGTGAGCTTCAGCATGCTTGTTTGACGGTAAGTGCTATTTAAAGTATGTATTTATTTATTCTATACCATTCAGCGTAAGAAAATGCAATTCCAGGTCATTTACTGATTTTTTTCTTCTTCTTTATATTACGGTGGGGGTTAATTTGACTAAATGTTTTTTTATATCATTTTTTAATCGTATTTTTTTAAAAAAAAATTCTCTTTCAATTAATTGATAATTGAGTTTCATGAAATGTTTTATTTTTTTTATTAAATTATCTTAATTTTATAACTCGAATCATGAATTTAGCAGATAAACCTAGGTTAACTTAAATTTTATTTTTAACCATTTTCAGTTATTATTTTTAAAAATTTCATTCTTTAATATTTAATTTATAAGAAATTGGACTTAATATTTTTTCTCAACTAGTATTTTAGGGGTTATTATAACCTCTTGACCAAACATATGAATTGACTAGTTAACTCAAATTGATCAAATATCTTATCTTACTAATACTTATAAAATAAATCTCATTTTGAATATTTAAACTAAGTTAAATTATATTTTTATCAATTATAAAAGTTATTTTTTAATCAATTAAATTAACGTGGTCACATTGAATCAATGCTTATACAATTTTATTTCATTCTCTATTAAAAAATTTAGCATAGCTTATACATTTTTTAATTTATAATGTTAAATGGAAATTTCAATTAAAATCATCTGGAAAAATAATATATAGGCATGTTAAATTGGTAGGCAAAGCCTCTTTTCTGGGTTGACAAGTGGAGTTATATTTTATTTTTTTCATATTTTTGCCAGTTTGACACATTCAATGCAATTGAAATGACCAAAATACCAACCCCAATTATGAAGCTACTTTTATATCTTATTTTCGTTAAGCTTAATTTCAATCTACCTGACTTTCGATAGAGAAAATCCAATTAATTTAGAGACTTAATTTCTGTGTTAGGTTCAGTTTCAATCTATGGACTTATACACGCACACACCCGAACACAGTTTTCTACGGATGACGCAATCTTTATATACGAAAGAACAAACTTTTGTTGGATAGTATGTTTAAAAAGTATGTATAAAATATAAATTATTTTTTTCTTTTTATTTTCAATTAATTTTTTAATTTTTTAGATTATTTGAATGTATTGATTATCAAAAATAATTTAAAATAAAAAACACTTAAAAATGATTTTAACCAAATTATCAATTTAAAGTTAATTCATGCACCTGTTAAGTCAAACACAAAAAAGATGAAATAATTGTCCCATACGCTTGGCTTGCTTGAGTAGCCATGGAGATAACTGTCATAGAAAGTTCTGGACATGACCTCCTAGATCTCCTTAGTCGTGGGAAGGCCAATGAACCGCTGCATCAATGAAGGGTCCATTGAGTCGATGAGCTAGCTTTTAACTCGATGATTCTTAGTGATCCATGTCTCCAATATTAGGTCTCTAGGTTTTGGCTATGTTGTTTATTTGGTAAGGTTTCCAGCTTTGTTACGAGGTCCGATTCTCATTTTCATAAGTTGTGACCATAGTGAATAATTAGTATCATCTAGTATAATTCTAGTAGGCAGTGTAGAATTATCTTGATGAAATATGATTTGTGATGTTGGGGTTGAGATTGGTACAATGGATGTCGCTGATGAAATTGCCATTTGATGAATAGTGTTTGTGGGTGTTTTAGTGTAGTGGCAAAAAATATGGTGGGTTTTAAAAAAAATACAAAAAATACAGTGAAAACAAAAGGTGTTTCAAAGGATTAAGCTTGCTTTGATACTATGTTTTTTTCTCTCTGAATTTGAGGAATTTGTAGAGTAATACATGTTTAGAAACAATATGTTACCTAAAACTAAGGGATTACAATAAAAATATCAAATATTTACAATTAATTATCCTAATATCTAGTCTAAATTAATTTCTCCAAAATTAGAAGATCCAGCTCATGTTGACAAATTGCAATGAGCTTAAGGAATTTATCAAAAGTGATCAAGATTATGTCATGAAACCATCTCACCTAAAAAGTTAAACTTGTAAGTGAGGTCCTAGAATATAATTTATATTATTCTCTAACACACCCCCTTGCACAAGTCCACATCACCTTATGCGTGGTTTTTATCAAATAGAATAGGGGTGGTGAGATTCGAACTCGTGACCGCTGGGTCAACAAGGCTCTGATACCATGTAAAGTTAAGAAATATGATGGTTCTGTCACCTTTTTATTAACCAAAGCTGGAGTATTTATATACATCAAAGTTGAAAAAGGATAATTACTGAATTTATAAGAGAGATTTAAAGTCTCAACCACTTTGCTATCTATAAGGAAATATTTGAATTTGAATGAGGATGGATAACAGATATGTGTTATGACATATACTTGATGATATACCACCTCAAGATAGGCTACATGTAAAAAGGCCTATCTTGTTGCGAAGTTAATGGAATTGACACTAGGGAGAGGCTTTGTAAGAAGATCAACTAGTTGGTCTGCTAATGAAACATGAGCTACACGAAGTGCACCAATATGAACTTGATCACAAAGGAAGTGGTAATCTATTGCCACATGTTTCATCTAAGAATAAAAGATCGGGTTGGAACTTAATTGTGTAGCTCCAACATTATCGCAGTAGATAACAGGAGGGGTATTTAGAGTGATCCTAAGTTCTGAGATCAAGGACAGAACTTAGCAAAGTTCAGCTGTAATTGCAGCAATTGAATGATATTCAGCTTCTATGGAAGATCATGTTATAGTCTTTTACTTCTTAAAGCTCCAATAAATGAGATTTTGGCCTAGGTAAACAAGGAAGGCACTTGTGGAAGAATAGTCATCTTTGTTACCTGCCTAGTCAGCATCGAAGAAGGCATGAAGAGACAGACTGGAGCTGCGTTGAAGGAGAAAGCCATCATTCAAGGTGCCATAACGGTAACGTAAAATCCTTTTAACTAGAGACCAATGTTAGTTTGTGGGTTGATGCATGAGATGCGACATCTAGTTGACAACAAAGAAAAGCTCTCGACGAGTTAGAGACAAATATTGAAGACTGTCTATTATTGTTCTATACTGTGTAGGGTCAAAAAGAGACGACCATGTTGATAGCTTGATGGCAGAGGATGTTGTGGGTAAAGGTGTGTTGACTGGGTTTGCTTCATGCATATTAGTTCGAGAGAGGAGATCCATGATATACTATTTTTATGAAAGTAGGAGTCCAGACTAATGTGGAAGAACTTGTACATCAAGAAAGTATAATAATGGACCCAAATCTTTGAGAGAAAACCGATGATCTAAATTGACAACAACTTGAGATACAAGTGTAGGGTTGTTTCCCTTGAGTATGATATCGTCAACGTATACCAGCAAATAGACTAGGGTGGTGCCATGATGTAAAACAAATAGTGAAGTGTCAGAATGTGAGTTCTTGAATCCAGAAGCAATAAGGAATTGGCATAATTCATGATACCAAACGAGAAGGGTCTGTTTAAGCCCATAAATGGCTTTGTGAAGCTTGCAGACATGATTTGGTTTATCAATGTCAACAAAGCTAGGAGATTGTTCCATGTACACTGTTTCTAATAAGCAACCTTGGAGGAAGGCATTGTTGATATCCAATTGATGAAGTGACCAACCATTGCTCATGGCAATATTGAGTATAAGTCTCACAGTTGTTGGCTTGATAACTGGACTGAATGTTTCAAAATAGTCCACACGTGGTCGTTGATGAAAGCTTTTGGCAACAAGACGAGCTTTGTACCTGTCAATGGAACCATTAGAAAGTCTTTTAACGTGAAATATCCATTTGTAGCCTACCAAGTTGAATATTCCTAAAGAGAAAACAAGTTCCCAAGTTCCATTGCGAGCAAGTGCATCATATTCAGCTCACATTGCTTGACGCCAAGTGGGATTTTTGAGTGTGTGACCAACAAATGTAGGTTCAAGACAGGATAAAGAGGCCAGTTGGGTGTGAAGATTTTATTTCTGTATAGGTTTGGTGATATTTTCTCTAGAACGAGTGATCATAGAGTGGCTGGGGACTATGGTAGAGTTACAGTGTATGGGAGGGGCTGGTTGAACAACTAGAGCAGTAAATTGAGGTGTTGTAGATGTATTTGTGATTGGATCTGTAGTAGGGCTAACACCAGGGCTCTGTTTTCTAGAATGTATGAAGGCACCTGCACTAGAGAAGGGATAGGAATTGTGAGAACTGGTGGGATCCAATCGGAGACTACAAGGGTGGTAGGATTTTGGACGGGAAATTGACGCGTGGCATAGGGGAAGATGGTTTCGATAAACTGGACATGTCAGGAAACATATGTTTTGGAAGTGGTGGGATCAAAGTAAAGATAGGCACTTTGAGATAAAGACTACCCAAGAAAAACATAGGGAATGGACGTGGGTGGTAATTTGTGGGAAGAATAAGGACGAAGCCATGGATAACACAAACATCCAAAAATTTTAATTTTTGAATAGTTGGGTGATATTTGGAAAATTAAGTAAAAAGGAGAGCTGAGATTAAGAGTTTGGGTTGGCATTCGGTTAAATAGGTAAACAGTTGTACTGAATGCATAAATCCAAAGGGTAAGAGGAAAGGATGCATGAGAGAGTAAAGTGAAGTAAAGTGAGGCCTATTTTGATTGATGGCGTCGCCGTTCAGCAAATCCATTATGTTTGGGTGTATGGGGTGGACTGGTTTAATGGGTTATTCCAACGGTAGACAAGTAAGGTCGAAGGCCTAGATATTCCCCACCATTGTCAGAATATAAGGTGGTGATTTTGTGATGGAAATAATTTTCAACAATGGTTTTGTAGTGTTTGAATATTTCTTGAAGGTCAGATTTTCATTTCAGTGGATAAAACCAAATATACTTGGTAAAGTGATAAAAAAAATGATGTAATATTTAAAACTATTGGAAGATAGAATAGGGGAGGTCTGTACATCTGAGAATACAAGCTGAAGAGGGCGTGTTGATTTAAGTGATGAAGTTGAAAAAGGAAACTTGTGACTTTTATTGCATAAGCAGGCATTACAATAGAAGTCTTTTGGAATAGTCAAAGAATCTAGACAGGATTTAGAGAGTATATGATGTAGAATTGGTAAAGATGGATGACCTATATGATGGTGCTAATTGATGATAGATGTTTTGATTGCAGAGAATGCTAAAATTGGAGTTTTTGAAACCTGCAATTCATACATTCCATCCTTAGAGTAGCCCTAAAACAAAATTTCCCTTGAATGTAGATCCTTCACAAAAAAAACATTGGGTAAGAATTATACTAAAACATTATTAGTTATGCAAAATTGGTAGATAGATTTTAAATTCTTTTGCATGGATGGGACACACAAAACATCAAATAAGGTGAAGGATTTTTGTGAAAAAAGAGGGTTATAGAGCTTGTGTGTGTGATAGAGAGACCTGTACCATCCCAGATCATGAAATCTTCCACTCCTTCATATGGTGAGTGGAGGAATAATTTCTGAGATCATATGTGACATGGTGAGAGGTACCACTGCAAAGTAACCAGCTGAAGTGTGAACTGGTGTTGTTGGGAGCCATGTTTACACGTGGCTGCCAAGGAGAGCCTAAATTCTGGGAGGGAGTAAAAGTTGTGTTGGAGGAGTTAATGGGCAGCACTTGATAGGATGGACATCTTTTTGCTATATGACCCTGAATGTTAAATATTTGACAGAAGCCTTGGTATGGTTTGGAATTTGATCAATTGTTGCGATTAGAAAATCTTAGATCTAGGTTCATTGATGGGCGGCTATGAAAGAGCGATGGTGAGCACCAATTGTAAGTACCAACAGGTGCTTGTGAGGCAAATGAGGTACGCCAATTATAATTTTTGTTGGCTCGTCATTGGTGAGGTGTTTTGGAAGTGGGATTGGCTGTAATTGGATGAAATGTGTATGAGTTTGTGTTTGTAGGTGTTGTGGCTTCAAATGAAAGTAATTTTTCATGGAGCTCATCAAACAAGATTGAATTATCTCGAGCTTGGACTGCATGGACCACTTCTTTGTAATCATCTCCTAAGCCATCAAGGATCTTGTCGGTGAGATCTTCATAATCTAATGGTGCACCAAGGATGGCTAATTCATCAGCACAAGCTTTGACTAAGTGAAGATACTCAGTAATGTTTTGGTTACCTATGGTTGGATTTTTAAGTTTTAGTTTGACTTTCTTGATCTGACCGCGGGATGGTTTGGCATAGGTGTTGGCAAGGATTGTCCAGGTGTCTTTGGCAGTTGTGGCTTGGGTAATGAATGGAATAAAAGTTGGAGAAAGGGAGCCAATTAAGGCATTTAGCTGCAGGTGGTCTTGACGAATCCAGAGTTTATGAAGTGGATTAGGAGTGATGGAATGCTTTGCTATAATGTTGACAGGAGGACATGGGTTTGATCTATCAATATATCCATTGAGATCATATCCAATAAAGAGGGTTTCAAATTGTAGCTTCCATGACAAGTAGTTTGTGGAGGTGAGTTTTAGTGGAGTTTAAGCCATGATGTTGATGGTGATAATAGCAATTTCAGTGTTTGTTGGATTACCAGTAGAGGTAGTGTCTGTCATTCTGGTATGATAGAGGAAAAAAAATAACGAAGGAGAAGAGAAGAACAATTAATTGGGAAGAATCAATGAGAGCTCTGATACCATGTCAAGGAATCATCTCACCTAGAAGCTTAAACTTATAAGTAAAATCCCAAAATATGATTTATATTATTCTCAAACAGATTATACATCCATTTGAATATGAGAATTACCTTTCCCCTTACAAGAGCTAAAGCTTTATCCCTTCTATTTTTAGGGTCAATCTAATACGCCCATGTTATGACTTCAACTATTTTCTTGGTAAAACCTGAACCCATCGCTATAGGAAATAATATCCATAGGGTCAAATCTAACTCTTCTATTTTTCTAGTAAAAAATTATCTAATTGACAAAGATGATCGATTTATCTAAAATTAGAACTTGATGCAATTGAAGCGCAGTACCATAATTGGTTTGTAGAACTTTCTATTACTAGGATGAAAAAGGATGCAGTGGCGACTACCAGAAAGAAATGGCAGGTAAAGAATAAGTTGGTTGTTCATTGATTAATATAACCCATCACAAAAATGATTTTCTGTGTGTTTTCTTCTATCTTGTTTATAATAACATTCACTATCACTCTCCTCAAGGGTTATAATATATATTACCAAGAGGTGTGGTGCGATGGCAAAATATTTAAAATCTGCACAATAGGTCTCGAGTACAAGTTAGGACATACATCTCTTGTAAAAACCTGAGACAACCAGGATTTTACTCACTCACCTGAATCTATAAAATATGTTTCCCGATATGGAGTTTTCTAGAATAAAAAAAAAATGGTTATAATATAATGTTAACAGCATTCTATATTAGTTACGACTCCTTTTAAAGCGGAAGCTGTGCTCCGTGGGACTTCATTTTGTGATCTGCGAGCTAATTTCTTTGTGAACTTTGCAGGTTGTATATAATTGTCCTAACTTGCTGGTATTTTTACATGATTCCTGACCTCTTTTATTTTCATCATTACTTACCGTTATTAGTGCTAGAGTAAAATGTAAATTTTATTTCAAGCATTTTTGTGCGTGTAAAAGGATATATATCGTCCCAAGTTAAGGTCCATAAGAGAAATTGGAAGCAAGGTATCAAGGGTTTGCAGAAGAGTCCACGTAAGTTTTCAGTTATACAGTATTTTACAGTAGAGTCCATGAAGGTTTACAGTTCTCATTCTTTGTTGCTATATAATTTCGTGATCTGATATCAGTATTTTCAAATAATTTGGAGAAGAAGCTATTCAATTTGATTAGAAAATATCCATAGCATTTCCGATCTACGTTGATAGCTTGAAACTCGCGAAAGATCTGAGTATAATTTATCAGGCTTATAAGGTACAGCGTGAATGATAAGTCTGGATTACACCGCAATGTCGAGCCATCCGGTTCTCCCGTGAACATGGTGTCCACACGGTTTCTGACATTTACTACTCCGGTTGGGTGGAAGTATTGGAAAGCTGATGAAGAATTTCAAGGAAAACCAGGGGTGTTTAGGTTGTTAAGAAATTATCTTATCTAAACATTTAAGCTGATAGGTAAGGTTTCAGAATATGATTTATATTATTCTCTAACACACCTCCTTAAATGAAAATTTTTGGGGCTTAAAACTTGTATATGTCCACATTACCTTGTGCTTAATTTTTTATCAAATAGAATTGGAGTGGTGAGATTTGAACTTGTGACTATTGATTCAATAAAGCTCTGAAATCATGTTAAAAAATCATCTCACCTAAAAACTTAAATTGATAGGTGAGACCCTAGAATATGATTTATATTATTCTATAACACGGGTTAGTGATAGTGATTGTTTTTTAAAATATTTTTTAAGTAAAAATATATTAAAATAATATTTTTTTATTATATTATAAAATTTATTTTTGATAGTGGTAAATAAAAAATTACGAATATCAAAATATTAATTTAAAAAAATCAAAATTTTAAAAAACCCATACACGCTTTAATAGTGCATGAGGACTTTTTTTTTATTCAGGAAAACATCATCTCCTTTAAGCTATTTTTTTTTATTGGCTCGAGATATATAAATAAAACTTTAATTGTATCATGCTCTTATAAGATAATCATATTTTGAACTCAAAATCTACAATGCAAATCTTAAATTCTTTGCAACTACACCACGTTTCATGAGAACGGTCATAAGACCTCATACCTGACCATTTATACAATTTATTTGCTGAATGCTTTAAGAGTGTTTATCTTTTATCCAATGAAAAAAAAAAAACTTGGGGTTTTCATTGTAGTAATATACAATAAATCATTATTCTTCATTAATATATATGGATCTCATACCCCGATTACTTTTATCTACTTATGCAAAAAAAAAAAAAAAAAAAACATAATGGTTTTATATAGTCTTTTCATAAGGTTTTATTAATCATTATCATTTTGACATGAGACAAATCATTTTTTATATATTTTTAAAACACAATAAAATGACTATATTAAACTTCAAATAAAAAATCTTCCAAAGTTGCATCTAATAATGTTTTAAAATTTTGAATTTTTTTAGAAACAATAAAATAAAATAAATTCTTTAGCTGACATCTATGGATGTTTTCATATTTTAATCTTTGTTTTTTTCTTTTGCTTATAGTTGAGTTGATGATGGGAAAATGATAATTTAAAACATATAAATATTATTTAAAAAAAAATGGTTAATGTTGCATCATGTGTTTTAGTGTGAGCCCTCTATTCGCATAACTCAAGTGGCACGTGGGAGGTCATTCCAATAATCTCGGAAGCTCTTCCACCCCGAGGTAGCTTGTGTGGACAATAGACCTATGGTTTGACACTAATTACTTCTTTTTTTATTGTTTTATCTTTTTTCATTGAGATCGTTCCAAATTTGTCCTTCAATATTTTTCTTCGTATATGATCTGTGTTCTTTCTACTATAATTTATTTTATTTGAAATAACTTATTAAATTAAAATTTATTTTTCAATTTAATCACCTTTTAATTTTTTTTTTAATCTGTTATTTTTGTTCTTTATTTTTTATTGTTATTTTTTTATTTGAGGTAATTTTTAAAATTGATTTGTTAACAATTTCATCCTCTTTTAGTTTTCCTTATCATATTTGATTTTTTTTATTTTTATTGCTATTTTTTAATTTGAAAGATATTTTTAATTAATTTTTTTTTTATTTCATATATTAATTTACACAAAAATCCCAAACGCCCATACACATGGGCTGTCAAAGGCCCATGTGCCTAGTCCTTTTTTTCCTTCTATTAACTTTGATATTTTTCTATATTTTATTAGTTTTTTTTCTCATATCCTTAACAATTAGGTCTCTATTGATTTTTCTTACTTGATTTATTTTTTTTTTAATTTTATCCTTTGATATCTTATTTATTTTTTTTGGATAAAATGATTTATTTTAGTTTGATGTATGTAGATTTATTGTGATCGCAAACAAGTTCCCTAATATTTCTTATTATATAGTTAAATAAAAAAAGGCGTTAAACCCTTAAGCCTATATCATGAGTCATAAGTTTGATTAATTAACTTCAATTTTATAAAAAATTAATTTTATAATTTATTTTGGTAGCACTTATAATTATCAAATTATTTAATTAAATACAAGTATAAACTTTTAAGCTTACAATTGAGATTTTTTTTATATCAATAAAACATTTTAAATGTTGTTATATTCATTTTTTTTTTCTGATTTTTTTTAATCCAACTTGTGGCCAACGGTGTCAAATAGCTAATTTCAATATATTGTGTTGTCATTTGTTTTTCAGGTAATGCCATCATGTGGTGAAGAATATCGTAATTCGTTACTTATATTTGGGTCTAATGGGAAATTTTGCATAGAAAACCTTTATGTTAATATCTTTTTCCTGGAATTAAAGTAGGAAATTCAATTTCTTGGACCTTTGTGTCGATCTTATTGGCAAGTAAGCGGATTGGAGTTGATCTCGTCACCATTCAGAAAAATCTTTTTGGTAGTTTCTGGGTAGCTTCCTGTTCTAACCACAACAAGTCATCATTCAAAAGATCTTTTCGGTGAAAAATATTGTATAACTTATATTTTTGTGTGAATGGATTGCATGCCATGTAGTGAAGCCTATTTTTTCTATTCTATTATTTTCAATCTTTTTAATATAAAAATATGTAGATATTGTTAATATTTTTTTTACTAAAAATATTATTAGAACCATATGAAAATTGATATGACATTACTCAATCGTTTTGACAAGTTTAAAAACAGCCTAAATGACTAGTAAGAACATAGTTTGAGTAAAAAATAAATATTTAATATTAGATTTTTCTAATAAACAATGAAAAAAACAATATATTGGATCGATTCAATTCAATCCAAACTGGATGAACCTGTCAATTCACATACAAATTCATGAGATCAAGACAACCCATAGAAAAGAAATATAAAAAATTACCAAAATCAATCTCCAATAAACCCAATGATGAAGGGTCAAATGGAAAAGAATAGCCAAAAACAATTATTAAATCAATTGGGATTAATCTGCTAAATTTATGATGCAGGTCAATAGGATAACCTAATAGAAAGTAAATTGAAGAAAAAAAAACTTAGTTCTCAAACAACCTAGGGTTCAAAGATTAAACTGAAAAAAATAATGATAAAACAAAACTAGAGTTAACAAGTGTTAATCCACCAAACATGTGATACAAATTATGAGATGAAGATAACTTAATAGAAAGCACATAAAAACATATAATAAAACTTAATTTAAAATCAAACAATGTTAAGGGATAAAATTGAAAAAGATAATAGAAAAAAGTACTTGAGTTAACATCTTAAACTTGTGGTCAGCGTCATGAGTTTGGGATAACTTTTAAAAATTAAATTGAAAAAACCTATAAAGTTGAATTCTCAATAAATCTAATTTTCTTGTTTTTTATCATTTTCTGAATCTACCAATAAAATTGACAACCCAACCTTCCCTTATATTTTTATTAATATATGGGGTTATAGAGCTATGATTTAAGCGCAATTAGCCTCGTTGGAAACCTAACATTCTTGGATATAATTTCTAAGAAGAAATTGTTCCTAAATATTATCATTTTAAATATCTAATTTCTTGTAGAAGTTAATGAGATGATTTGTCAAGAGTTGTCAAAATATTTAAATCATCCCAAAACATTAACAATCCCCAATTTCCCTTTAAAATCACCTTGTAATAAATTTTTCATAACAATTTCTCAAAGATAATTAGAAGTTATTCCCTATCAATTTATCTTCCCTAATGGTCAGCCACCACATTACTCTTCAAATTGAATTTTTTTTCGTGGTATTTATAAATGATTTCACATTCAAAACAATCAAATTCCTTAATTTATCTAATTCTATACATTATCCTCAATTTACTCAAGAACCCTAACTAACAATTTCAATATCAATGCATCAATTTATAATCAACTTCAAATTAACTTTTATAATCAAGTTTAATGCTCTTTACCGAAAAATAATATGAACTTCAATTCATAATTAGAGCCCGTTTGGGAGGGTGGCCAAAACGGCGTTTTGGCTTCTTTTTTTTTTAATTTTAAAAACTGGTAGTTTGGTATTTTAGATCATTTTGATGTGCTGATTTAAAAATAATTTTATAAAAATAAAAAAAATTATTTTAATACATTTCGGCACGAAAAGCACTTTCAAAAACTACCGCAACCGCCATCCCAAACAGGCCCTTAGTCAAAACATTTCAACTTCTCCTTATATTTCTCCAATTAGCACTCTATTTCTTTTTTTATATAATTTTCTTTACTTGTTTTCTTGTTAAAGTCCTTGTCTAATGTTGCTCTCCCCACTAATTTATTTAATTTCTATGTGAATTTTAACTAATTTTAGTGTTTTACTCTCATTTTTTGATGAAACAATCAACTTTCTCTCATACAGTATATTTTTTTTATAAATTGCACAATTGATCCCATTATTTTATACCCCTCTTTTCATCTTTTATCATTTGAGTTATACCTCTTGTGAAATTTCATCACTCAGCATTTTAATTCAAATTTCTTCTATATATATATATATATATATATTATTTCTGATTTATTCCCAAAGTTTACACTACAACTCAATATAGATAACCATTTAACTGCAACTTTCCAATTAACTTCTAAACATATATAATTTTAGGAATCCTAACAATTCACCAATTTCCACACCTCCATATTTACATATTGCAATATAACCCAATATCTAAAAAAAATCATTATGAATTTCAATCGTGTATATGTAAAATTCTATAATAAAACTTTCAAAAAAAATATAATAAATATATACCAACGAGATCTTGCTAGGTGCTTTGCATGGTTGACAAATAAACATGCTTCTCTAGTCTGTTTTATCATCAAACTATGAGTTTTTTTTTTCTATTTTGTTTACTGGAATAAAAATGTCTTATAAAACTGTTTGATTCAATTAATTATTGAAAAATGCCCAATTAGTAGTTATAATGTGCCTTGGTTTATGTAGTTTTCTCTCGTTGGCTTTTTCTGAATATAAATAAAAAAGGGAAAATGACGTTAAATAACACGAAGATGAAGTGAAGAACATAAAATGCTGGTACCGTATTGATGGAGACAGAAGATGAAAACAATATGCACAATCAAATTAATGAACCCAGTTCAAATGTCTAATTGTTTACAGAATTACTCGATTATAAAAACTGGGCTCTGGCATTCGTAAGCATAAAACAAAACAAAAAAAACTAGGGATGATCCATGCAGAGACCATACAATTTAGTGTCATCTATCTTCTCATTTAGCTAATTAATAAAAGAATAATATAATGAGATCTTACTTAATCATTTGAAATTTTGAGCTCTGGCATTGCTCAGGAAACACGATATAAATCATATGTCGAATATAAATCTTAAATCATCCAGATTCCAACAACTTAAATATTATTATTTTTTATTATTATTAACGTGGACATTCAGTCAATTTACATACACCTTGACTAATCCTACAGACTATGAAATTAACGATCATGTAAGTCTCAATTGATCATTCTATTTGCAACTATATAACTCGAACCTGAGAGCACAGAAGAGCAAATGCAGCTTAAAATATTGTTTTAGTTGATTAGATTTTATAGATGTTATTAAGGAACTTTCATATCTAAAAATTTAAACTATTAATTGAAATCCGAGAATATGATTTATATTATTATTTAACACACCCCCTCAAATAAAAAAAATTTGGAATTAAAATATGTACATGCTCATATTGTCTTGTGATAGATTTTTTATCGAAATAAAATAAAGATAATAAATTCAAAATCTATTAAATAAAACCCAGAATATAATTTATATTTTTATACAAGAAGTTGCATCAAACACTAAACCTCCTGTTTAAAATCAATCGATGGGTGATAAGTGCATGCATGGTCCCGGCAAGTCACATTCTCATTGATGATGGTGAAAAACAAACAAACGATTGTTTGATCCACCTCTCTTCATCGAATCACTTGCATGTTCTTATCTTAGTTGCTATCAAGGGTACGAAAGTCTCTCGGCTTCATGTGTGTTTGAACCTTCTTGCTAAGCTTGCTTTCGTCTTTCATTTGAGAAAATATTGGTCTTTCTTCGTCGTTAAGCTGACGAGGGTCGGTAGTTTTCCTGAATAAATAATCTTATGACACTGGTTTTTAATTCAACATTTGGAATGATCGTCGCTGCAATGTATGTAGTGGGAAGCAATTAGCATGTCACGACTCGAGAGACTCATCGAAAGTTGACAAAATTAATTTGGTTTTTTTTTTTTTTAGAACAAGTGTTTCTTATATTTGTTTTCTTTATACTTATTATTTTTTCATTTTAAAATTATCTTATTTATCTTTTTTTCTAATCTTCATTTTTTCAATATTTTATTATTTTTTTCTTTTTTTTTCCTTGCACTTTTAAAACAAAAATATTTTTTTTTTTTTTTTTACACTTTAAATATTTATCACTCTATACTTGGCATATTTATACTATTATTTTGTTCTTATCTTTATTCTTTTGTACTTTTAAATTCTATTTTTATTTTTATTTTTAAAATAGTATTCAAATATTAAGAAAATGGTGTTCCACTATAGCAACTACAACATTACTCTATTGTTCTACTGTTTTAAAAATTAGTTTAAGATCTTATATGTTTTCATTTATTAACACGTGGACTTTTTGATTAACAAATATACTTTTTACTAAAAAAAAAAACACATTAGTTCATTTGGATTAGAAAAATAATCTTATCTACAGCAAAGCAAGTTTAATGAATTCGTTAATATAATTTTTTTTATAACTTGGATGTTTGGATCAGCTTGCATACACCACAACTAATCTCGGAATCCACTAAACATTCTGTAAATTCAATGAGTAGGTAAAGCACCGTGGGGTGATAGGCATGTATGACATGACTCAAACCTGGGGTGAGAGGAAGACTAGTCTCCTCGTGACCGCCAATCCAAGACTCTGTTTACAATACATTGTTTTTTGCATGAATGAGAACAAATAATTCTAAATGTATTTAATTAATTGTATGGGTAGGCTTTTTGATTTATAATTATAATTTTTAAAAGCATATATTTCAACACCTCTTATATTTAATTGTTTTTTTATTCATAAAATGATATTGGAAAAGCGGGGTAAAATAATAAGTAAATGATAAAGAATGTGAAATGAATTGCTACCACAAATTGGATGGGACATTGAAGAATCAAAATGATAGAGAACAGGAACCTTCACAGAAGCACACCAATCGGACATTTTAAGAAATTCCTTCCACCAATAATTAAGATGACGCGTAGCCATAGCCTAGAACTTCTGTATCTAGAAGTCATGTACCCCCCCTCCAAATGAACCTTCCTAGAAACCTCTACTGTTGGAATAAAAAAAATAATATAATTTAAAATGTCCGCAACACCATACAACTTGATATATAAATGTTTGATATTATATTTTAAAAGTATTTTTTTTAAAAAAAATTATTTGTTACTTTAAATTAATTTTTTTATATTTTATATCATTTTCATGTGCTGATGAAAAAAATATTTTAAAAAATTCATTTTAATGTCATTCTATTCAAAAATATTTTAAAAAACAAACTCAATCATAGCCCCAAACAGGTACATGGAATGCTTATTATTGATATATATCCCTGATTCAGACTGTCCATTTAGATGACAAGAGGATAGATATCAATGTCTTTGATGTGCTCAATTTCTTTAGAGCTTCACTAGAAACTGCCTAAATGATAGGGTCCATATAGAAAAGTAATGACACTTTCCAAGCTTGTAAAGAGGTCTGATAAATCTGTCAAGCGCAGCAAATCCTTAAGGCCTATATATATATATATATGTCCACAACACACTTTTGCTTATACCCACTTATAGAGGGATCCTTAATTTTCTCATCGAAGGAAATGGAGAAGGATCACAATGGGATGAAAACTGCAACAAGCGGTGAGTATCAGGATTTGTTACCGGTGATGGCAGAGAAACTTGATGTAGAGGCTTTTGTGTCTGAATTATGTGGAGGCTTTCATCTTCTGGCAGACCATGAAAAAGGGTTGATTACATCAGAAAGCCTGCGAAGGAATTCGGCGCTTATAGGAATGGAAGGGATGACCAAGGAAGATGCGGAGGCTATGTTGAGAGAAGGAGATCTTGATGGAGATGGACTACTCAATGAAACGGAATTTTGTGTTCTGATGGTTAGACTCAGTCCTGAGATGATGCAGGATGCTGAAACCTGGCTCGAGAAAGCACTAGAACAAGAATCAAAAAAATCCTCTCCTTGATCTTTTCTGTTGTATTACCTTTAAAAGAGGTTTGTCTTCTCTTATGATTTCGTTGTTCGAGCAGGTTGTTGTTGATGACAATGAAATTCACATAAAAGTATTTGCAGGGTAATATTTTTGTCCTTAAAGCTGCTCTCAGGTTAACACAACTCCCTCACTAGGACACAAACTAGCACAGAATATAGCGTGCATAATATACATCTAATATTTTATTAAAAAACTAAATGTTCTTAAAAAAGTAATGGTTATCTTTATTTATTTATAGATATAAAATGCTTAAGACTCGTAATCTAAATAAATCAAAATATAATTTATTTGGCTGCACTTATAGTTATCAAATTATTTAATTAAACACAAGAATAAACTTTTAAGCTTACAATTGAGTTTTTTTATATCAATAAAACATTTAAAATTTTGTTATATCCGTTTATATTTTTTGCTGAATTTTTTTTTTAATCCAACTTGTGGCCAACTGTGTGTCAAATAGCTAATTTCAATATATTGTGCTGTCATTGTTGTTTTCAGGTAATGCTGGTGAAAAATATCGTGATTAGTTACTTATATTTGGTTCTAATGGGAAATTGTGCATAGAAAACCTTTATGTTAATGTCTTTTCCAGGAACTAAAGTAGGAAACTGAATTTCTTGGACCTTTGTGTCGATCTTATGGGCAACTAAGGGGATTGGAGTTGATCTCATCACCAATGAGAAAAATCTTTTTGGTAGTTTCTGGGCAGCTTCCTGTTCTAACTATAAGAAGTCATCCTTCAAAAGATCTTTTCGGTGAAAAATATTGTATAACATATATTTTTGTGTGAACGGATTGTATGCTATGTAGTGAAGCCTATTTTGTCCATTCTAGTAATATATTATTGTCAATCTTTTTAATATAAAAATATGTAGACATTGTTAATATTTTCTTAGTAAAAAAATTATTAAAACCATATGAAAATTGATATAATATGACCCCATCGATTCGACAAATCTAAAAACAATATGGATGACCAATAAAAATATAATTTGAGTAAAAAATAAATATATAAAATGAGATTTTCTTAATAAATAATGAAAAAACAACATATTGAATCGATTTAGTTCAATTTAGATGAATCTGTCAATTCGCATACAAATTCATGAGATCAAGATAATCTATAGAAAGGAAATATAAAAAAAAATACCAAAATCAGTCTCCAATAAACCCAATAATGAAGGTGAAATGGAAAACAATAGCCAAAAAAATAAAAATGAATCGACTGGGATTAACCTACCAAACTCGTGATGTAGGTTAATAGGATAATCCAATAGAAAGCAACTTGAAAAAAATTATAATACATAGTTGTCAAACAACCAAAAATTCAAAGATTAAATTGGAAAAAAAAACAAACAAAAAAGTGATAACAAAATAGAGTTAACAAGTGTTAACCCACCAAACATGTGGTCCAAATCATGAGATAAAGATAATTTAATTAAAAAAAACACATAAAAAAAACCATAAAACTAATTTTATGATCAATAATTGTTAAGGGATAAATATAAAAAAAAACAAATTAGAGAAAATAACTTTAGTTAACATCTTAAACTTGTGGATGAGGTTTTCAGTTTGAGATAACTTATAAAAATTAAACTGAAAAAAAAACTATGAAATTCAATTAAATATAATTTTCTTGTTTTTTTTATCATTTCTCGAATATGCCAACAAAGTTAACAACTTGACCTTCCCTTATATTTTTATTCATATATGGGGTTATAGAGCTATGATTTAAGCACAATTAGCATAGTTGGAAACATAATATTCTTGAATATAATTTGTAAGAAGAAACTGTTCCAAAATATTATCATTTTAAATATATAATTTCTTGTAGAAGTTAATGAGACAATTTGTCTAGAGTCGTCAAAGCATTTAAATGATTCCAAAACATTATCAATCCCTAATTTCCCTCTAAAATCACATTGTAATAAATTTTTCATAACAATTTCTCAAAGATATTCATAAGTTATTCCCTCTCAATTTATCTTCCCTAATGGTCAGCCACCACATTAATCTTCACATTGAATTTTTTTCTTGGTATTTATATATGATTTCACATTCAAAACAATCCTATCACCTTAATTTATCTAATTCTATACATTATCCAAAATTTAGTCAAGAACCCTAATTGACAATTTCAAAATCAATGCATCAATTCATATTCAAATTCAAATTAACTTTTATAATCAAGTTTAAGGCTTCTTATCATAAGATAATATGAATTTCTCTTCACAATTCGTCAAAACATTTCAACTCCTCCTTATATTTCTCCAATCAGTGCTTTATTATTATGTTTTCTACAATTTAATTCACTTTGTGTTTCTTGTTAAAATCCTTGTCTAATGTTGCTCTCCCCACTAATTTATTTAGTTTCTATGTGAACTTTAACTAGTTTTGGTGTTTTTCTCTCATTTTGTGGCGAAACAGTCAACTTTCTCTCATACAGTATAGTTTTTATAAATTACACAATTGATCCCATTATTTTATACCCCACTCTTTTCATCTCTTATAATTTGAGTTATACCTCTTGTGAAATTTCATCACTCAACATTTATTTTAATTCAAATTTCTTCTTCTTTATATATATATTCTGATTTAAACAAAATTTTATTCCCAAAGTTTACACTACAACTCAATATAGATATTCTGATTTAAATAAAATTTTATTCCCAAAGTTTACACTACAACTCAATATAGATAACCATTTAACTGGAACTTTCCACTTAACTTCTAAACATATATAATTATTAGGAATCCTAACATTTCACCAATTTCCACACTTCCCTATTTACATATTGCAATATAACCCAATATCTAAAAAAAATTGATTATGAATTTCAATTGTGTATATGTAAAATTCTATAATAAAATGTGATAAAACTTCCAAAAAAATATAATAAATATATACCAACGAGATCTTGCTAGGTGCTTTGCATGGTTGACAAATAAACATGCTTCTCTAGTCTGTTTTATCATCAAACTATGAGTTTTTTTTCCGATTTTGTTTAATAGAATAAAAATGTCTTATAAAACTGTTTGATTCAATAAATTATTGAAAAACTACCCAATTAGTTGTTACGAGCTATAAACCCGTGTTTCGCTGCTAGAATTTAAATATTTTTTTATCTAATTTTAACATATATAATTTCTTATTTTATATTTCGGTTTTTACTCTCTTCTTTATTAAGTTTTGATTTCTTGATTTTTTAGGTCCTTATGAGATTAAAAAAAAAAAAATGGGTCAAGAGATTAGTCATGGTGCGTATAAGTTGGCCCGGACACCCTTGGTTATTAAAAAAACAAAAAGAAGACAATTCGGTTATATAAAAAAAAAATTGAGTTATAAAGAAACAAAAGAAAAGTCTTGTTATTAAAAAAAAAAAACAATGCAAGGAAAAACATTGTAGCAATATAGTGAAATGTGTGGGGAGCTAACATATATCATTTCTTGTTTTGTATTTCGGTTGTTATTCTTTTTTTTTATTATTTAGTTTTGATTCTTTGATATATGTGTGTGTGTGTGTGTGTGTGTGTGTGTGTGTGTGTGTGTGGAGAATAAAATTTGTGGTACGTGTAAACTAGTCTAAACATCCCATTTATCAAAAAAACTAAAAATCTTTTTTTAAAAAAATGGATCAAAAAATTAATCATGGTGCACGTAAGTTGGCCTGGATACTCCGGCTATAAAGAAACAAAAAAAAGTCTGGTAAAAAAAAAAACAATGCAAGGGAATACACTGTAGCAATCCACAGTGAAATGTGTGGGGAGCTTTATTATTATTTAAAAAAAAATACAAGAAAAAATATTATAATAATCTACAATAAAATATGTGGGGATCTACAGTTTTTCCCTCACACGGTTTAGGTTATTTTTAATAATGTGCATGGGTTTATGTATTTTTCTCTGGTTGGCTTTTCTGAATATAAATAAAAAAAAAAGGGAAAATGGCGTCCATAACACGAAGATGAGGTGAAGAACATAAAATGTTGGTACCGTATTGATGGATACAGAAGATGAAAACATTATGCACCATCAAATTAATGAACCCAGTTCAAATGTCTAATTGCTTACAGAATTACTCGATTATAAAAATTGGGCCTGCAAGATATATAACCAGTTTATGCGCATCTCAACTAATTTCAAGGATCCTGAAATTAATAACTATATAAGTCTCAATTAATCATTGTATTTACAATTACATGACTCAAACCTGAAAATATAGAAGAGCAAATCCAGTTTAAATATTATTTTAATTGATTAGATTTTGTAGAAGTTATTAGGGAACCATCATGCCTAAAAGTTTAAGTCAATGTTGTAAAATCCGTTCCGGGTACCGTTCCGGTTTTTTGTTTGGGGCCACGTATCCATGGCTCCAAGATGCAGGGTTGGTTGAATTGAAGTCTGGCTCCTTGGTATCATCTTCAACGCACCCTGCCATGCCGAAATTTCATATCTTTGCGTTGAATTCTTCATCAAGTAAGATGTTCCGGCTCTTGATATTTCTATGAACAAAGCTAGGGTGCATGATATATTAACTTTTGTGATTTTAATTTTTTATTTTTACTAAAATAAAATTTATAGATAATGAAATTTGAAAGATAATATATTTAAAATCTATTAAATAAAACCCAAAATATAATTTATATTTTTATACAAGAAGTTGCATCAAACACTAAACCTCCTGTTTAAAATCAATCGATGGGTGATAAGTGCATGCATGGTCCCGGCAAGTCACATTCTCATTGATGATGGTGAAAAACAAACAAACGATTGTTTCATCCACCTCTCTTCATCGAATCACTTGCATGTTCTTATCTTAGTTGCTATCAAGGGTACGAAAGTCTCTCGGCTTCATGTGTGTTTGAACCTTCTTGCTAAGCTTGTTTTCGTCTTTCATTTGAGAAAATATTGGTCTTTCTTCGTCGTTAAGCTGACGAGGGTCGGTAGCTTTCCTGAATAAATAATCTTATGACACTGGTTTTTAATTCAAGATTTGGAATGATCGTCGCTGCAATGTATGTAGTGGGAAGCAATTAGCATGTCACGACTCGAGATACTAAATTAATTTACTAATTGTTTTCATTGTAGCGGTGACAAAATTATAATGTAGGGGTTTTTTTTTAGAACAAGTGTTTCTTATATTTGTTTTCTTTATACTTATTGTTTTGTCATTTTAAAATTATCTTCTTTTTTTCTTATCTTCATTTTTTTAATATTTTTTCCTTTTTTTCTTTGCACTTTTTTTAAAAAAATATTATTTTTATTTTTTACACTTTTAATATATATCACTCTACACTTGGCATATTTATACTATTATTTTGTTATTATCTTTATTCTTTTGTAATTTTAAATTCTATTTTTTTTTTAAATAGTATTCAAAGATTAAGAAAATGGTGTTCCACTATAGCAACTACAACATTATTCTATTCTTCTACTGTTTTAAAAATTAGTTTAAGATCTTATATGTTTTTATTTATTAACACGTGGACTTTTTGATTAACAAATATATTTTTTACTAGGAAAAAAAAATATTAATTCATTTGGATTAAAAAAAAAAATCTGATCTACAGCAAAGCAAGTTTAATGAATGCATTAATATTTTATTTTATAATCAGGATGTTTAAGTCAGCTTACATGTTTTTTGCATGAACGAGAACTGATAATTCTAAATGTATTTAATTAATTGCATGCGTAGGCTTTTTGATTTATAATTATAATTTTTAAAAGCATATATTTCAAAACCTTGTATATTTAATTGTTTTTAATACTTAAAATGATATCGGAGAAGCGGGGTAAAATAATTAGTAAATGATAAAGAATATGAAATGAATTGCTACCACAAATTGGATGGGAGATTGAAGAATCAAAATGATAGAGAAAGAAAGAGAAAAGGAACCTTCACAGAAGCACACCAATCGGACATTTTAAGAAATTCCTTCCATCAATAATTAAGATTACGCGTAGCCATAGCCTAGAACTTCTGTATCTAGAAGTCATGTATCCCCTTCCAAATGAACCTTCCTAGAAACCTCTAATGTTGGAATAAAAAAAAAAAGAATATAATTTTAAATGTCCGCAACACCATACAACTTGCTATATAAATGTTTGATATTATATTTTAAAAAGTATTTTTTAAAAAAAAGATGACACCCCTTCCATGTTTTATATCAACTTCTTTGATTTCTTCTTCAGTATTAGTAAATAAAAGATTGGGGAGTAGAGTAGTACTTGCAACAATATTATTGGTATCACTGAGGTGATGTTGCATCAGTGTTAGAATTGTCTGCTTTAAAAAGATGACACCCCCTCCATATTTATCTTCCTTCAAATTCTATTTGAGAAGGTTGAACAAAAAGCAAATAATAAAGATTCATTTAATTATCTATCCAATATAAAATCTTATTATAATCATCTGTATATAGTCTATAATTGATGGTTGTCTCAAATATTGTCATGGTGGAACTAAATACATATCAATACAAGTTCTAAAATCTAGAAACTGGACCATCATCCTCTTGCACCACAAGAAAGTTTGTATATGGCAAGACCTGGATTTTTATAATAAAGAATCTTGTTGAAATAAAAGTTTCCAACTCTATGAACCGGTAATGAATCTTTTCATCAAGAATTTTTCATTATAGAAAAAACATCTTATCAAATTCAAGAATAGATCTCGGGTTTGGCATGGCTCGAGATAAGTCTTTAAACTAAGTTCTCTAGTCTTCGCAGTTCTTGTTTGTGTTTATGATTAGCCAACCTAGGTCTACTATGGTTAGCTCTGAAATATCTATTCTTTGTCTTGAGCTAGCAAAAAAGGATCTAATTCCTACTACTGCTACTCAGCCCGCAGTGCTCCACACGTACATCGCTCACAGAGGCTTGTATTCTAGGTACATCAAAAAGATTGAACAAAGTATGTCAGCATTCGAAATCAAAAGGACTAAAACTAACTTGGATAAATCTAGGTAGGGGCAGGGGGATGCCCACAACAATCATAAAATGTGGTGGATAATTTATAGGCTTGTCCTCTCTTGGAAAGCATTTAAATACAAATCCATCCGCGTGATATTTGAGGTAAAACGCCCAGCGAGAGGTGTTTTATGAAATGATTCAGAATATGTTTCACAGTTCTTTACGTCAACCATCCATCAAGATAGGAAACAACATATTAATTAAATTGAAAATCCCACTTCTCAGCCGCATGATACAAATAACATCTTAAATGGCATCGGCATTTCGAGAAGGTTAAACAGAAATTTACCATCTATGAGATTAAAATGTAACGAGGATGCTGGAACTTTGATGGTTCATCAGGTTAAAACAATAAAGAGAAAAAAAACTGAGGCAAACCAATCAATGACATTAATGTCTGCCATTTTTGACCAATATCACTACTTCCATTGAGAATTGAGTACTCCAAACTGAAACTAATAATCCATAAAACTACATACAGTGCCAAAATGCACTTCTCTACACAGTAGATCTATTGCACTTACACAGGAAAATGGCACACAGAACCATGCAGGACACTTCCTCTGACTTGTCATGTTCTTGATCTTCGAATTGGAGATGGACTGTCAACAAACATAAGAAACAACAGGCATTCAAAGATGAGTGTTCCTCTGGAAAAAGATAAAATGAGGTCCAAGAACTTCAAAAAAAAGAAACATAAGAAATTCTCTCATGTAGAAAGCACTACCTTCGGTATCTGCCATACTCAGGGCTTCTGTTCCTACCATAATCTGGACTTCGACGCCTGTCATATACTGGACCATTATACTTATCATAAACAGGGCTGCGAGCTCGAACATAATCAGGACTTGGCCGTCTGCGATACACTGGACTTGGTGACCTTCCATTATAACTTCCTCTTCTAGGACTATCATATCTGTCACCCCTCTCACTGTCATCCCTCAACGCATACTCAACAGAAACCACCCTGTCCAATATCTTGCTGCAGAAATGCAAAACAATACAATATGTTAATCAGCTGATCTGAAAATCTGAAAATCTATCCAAGTCAATTATACAAGAAACCTAGTAAACATGTTCACTAACGTCATGTGTGTGCACTCGAGAGCTTTGGTAGCATCTTCTTGTGTCTTGAATTGCACAAATGCAAAGTTCCGTCGAATTCGGACATGCAGCACCTCTCCATAGCGCTCAAAGTGTATTTTTATGTCCTCAACCCTAGTATGAATCGGATCGAAATTAATAACAAACAAGGTTTTGGTTGGCCTCTGGTTTGCTGTCGACCTTGGTCCATCTCGGTGCCGACCACGTTCACCCTAGCATATTCATGATATAAGCATAGGACGAAATCAATCTCAGCCACTTACAGCAGTATAGCAACAACTAAAGCAGCTAAGGATACAACATCAGATAAAAAAAAATAACCATATACCCGAGCCCATTCCACTGAAAGCCTTCGCCTGTCATAACCAAAAGGTATATTGTCAAGTCCACGTATAGCATCTGCAGCATCGCGGTCATCCTCAAGATAAACAAAAGCAAATCCTGCAGCAACAACTCAAATTAGAGACAGAATAAGAGATGTGTAATCTTGGAATTAAATTCACTTAACCAGGGTACATCAGCCAAATCGAGATTGCTTATCCTGATAAGAGCTTGAAATTTATACAACACCTGCAAAATACTTGATGGGCTGATGCACACAAGGATGTAGATTGTGTTGGAAGCGTTGCATGATGAACTAAATGAAGATGTTGGCATTTAAGAGTTTAAAATCCAAAGTTTCAGGTCTGAGATGTCATTGCTAAGCATGCTTCGCCATTCAGATAGCACTAGTTCAGAAATGGAACGCATAGCAAGAAAGATTTCAATTCACCCTCCCACTATCAGTAGGTGGACAAGGCATAGTAAATTGACTGAGAACATCACGACCATTCTTGTGAAATGTAAAGTTAGGGCGGTGAGGTGGGTGAGTGACAGATGATCGAATGAAGAAAACACAGGATGATTCCATCTGTGAGTGGAAGGAGAAGGAGAGCAGACAAGCAAGAGAGTTTCCAAGCTACTACAAGTGTTGGCGAGCCCAGATAGAAGCTCAAATTTCCTTAGTAAGAGTTCCTGCGTCAAAACAAACACTTAATATGGAGGAGTTCTCCAAAGAAACTTTAAATTTCCCTTTTCCAATTTTTTTTCACTCCCGACTTTATTTTTAATTTGGAAGTAATCACCGCTACTCAAGTAGCTGCATATTTTATATCCAGCAAACTCTTATTTCAGAATACTTATCCTTTCAAAAATCAACAAGATAACCCATCATGCACTTGATGACCAAATACCACCCAAAACCAGAACTAACAATCCCTTGGAGAAAAGACAAAAACATAGATTGAATCCAATCGTTCATGACACAAGAAACCCACAGTTTGAACTTCTATAAAAATCAAAACCATCCTACCGTATATCAAGAGAGTTTCAAAACAGGTGTTATAATAATAAATGAAAATCAAAAGTAAAACATGTATCACTCAGAAAATATTTTCCATTCTATCCCAATCCACCACTCATCATGAATAGCACCAATAATCAAACTCAATTACAAGTACTCGTGCATTTCATCACCAGATAAAATTAACAAAAAGATAAGACTCAATTCAGTTTACCAGATTTCATGTCAACTCTCTCCACCCTTCCGTACTTGCTGAACAAGCGTTCCAAGTCCGATTGCCTTGTCTCGGGCTCAAAGTTTCCAACGAAAACTGGCCGCGCCATTCTTGCAAAACAATTATCCTCTAAACTAAACACCAACACAAGCAAGGTCAAATAAGACTCCCATAGTAAAATGTAGTTCACGTTTTCTTTCAAGAGAGGATGATCGCAAACCATACCTGATGAGCTCTGTGGTCGTGACGATAAGAGAGTAAAAACCCTAGAGAAGAGACAAAATAATTCAGGTAATAACAAAGCGTTTAAATAGCCGAATGGTGTAACCCTTTGTTAGACTCCAGTACTCTCTCTCACCGTTGGATTTCCCTCGATTTTAACTTGCGTGGTACAGTTTTAGCCGTTCAGATTATTAGATGGAAACCTTATTAAATGGAAACCACGTTGGCCCCTGTGGAAATAGACAGAGGACGGACAAAACGTGTTGGGACTATTGTTTAAAGCAGGGGTGTTAACACAGCGTCTCCCAAATATTAATCTGAAAATCAAGGTGGTGAATAGAATAGATTTTTATAAAAAATATATGTTATGATTTAAATTCGAAATATATTATGCAGATTTTATATTTTTTATCATCACATCATATTCTTTGGAGACGATATCATACCATATGATTAAATCTTATAACAATAAATCTAATTTAATTTATTTTTATATTTTTCTTAACTAATTATTTTTTATTGCAATCAAATAATTCAGTTGATAAATTAAATTTAAATTGTTTGTACCACTTTATAGCAAAGTTTAAATTAGTTTATTGATTTATTGATTTTAAATCTTAGATCTAATTAAATTGAATCGAATTTATAAAAAATAAAAACAAAAATTTAACTCATAAAAATTTATAATATTCAAAAAAAATATATCTAACTGCTCAAATAAATAAAAATGAGACAGTTCTACAATCAATAAAATATCAAATACTAGATTGTATATAATTATGGATACAGACTAAGTAGGCCCATTGGATAAATATATCAAAGTTAATTAGGCCCACTGGGTAAATAAAAACTCAGTGGAGTAGGCACCCTCTGAAAGCCATGTTGAACGACATGCTTCCAGTCCCAGTTTAACTTTTCATTAAACTAATTTATGTCGCCCCGCGATGCAATGGGTAATTATAAAAATCTATTTTTATTTAGTTATTATAAAAAATAAAATTATAAGATTTTAGAGAAAATATGTTTTATTAATCAAAATTATCTTCTCTCATGGTTATCAAAATAAATATTTGTAAATATTCCAATAACTTAAGTTAAAGAGGAAAAAATATCTCTTTAATAAAACTTTATTTTATTACTCATATTTTTTTATAAACATATTTGTATATTATAATCATTATTTTTTGATGTGAAATGAATTTTTAATAAAAAAAATTCATTGTTTCTCCGCACTAATACAAATAAATTTGAGAATCTCTCTCTCTCTTTGTATATAGACACACACATACTAGCATAATATATAATATTTAAATATAAATCAGTTTTTAATATTGCCATAAAAGCTCTAATGCTCTAAGAAAACTATTGAATAATTTAATAATTATTTTAAGATTGTGTTAAATAATATATTTATAGAAAATATTTTATTCTAATATTAAAAAACAACTAAGATATATTTAGAAACAAGTGAAACGCAGTTGGACCTCCAAACAAAAGGCTCATGCACTTTTACTTTCACTTTTTAAAAGAAATAGGTGAACAATATGTTGTTTATATATATATACCCTCCATCTTCAATGGCTACGAAGTAATTGGATAAGATTTTAAATCTCAAAAACCTCTTTTTCAACTTGTTTTGAACTTAAAATATTCAAAAACAAATGTTAATAAGCTCATAAAACATTTATTACTCATAATCTCTCTCTAATCATTCAAAAAAATTATATTAAATAGAATTTCTTTAAATAAATAAATTCTCAAGCCCAATATATTTTTCCTAATAAATGAAGGATACAAGTAATCTTTATAAGACAAATTGATTAACATCAAGATCAATTATTTTTGTGGTCAAAATTTTTTCTTTTAATAATTTTCAACAATTTTCTCTCTTTTTCCTTCAACATTCAAGACTGAAATGTGAAAAAAAATATCTATGACTAAAATATAAAATTCATAAACTTCAACAAACAACTAATGCCTAAGTTGAAGATATATGGACTAAAATGAAGTTTTTCTCATTTTTTAAACATTAACCTTTGTTCTATTGTATTTTTTTTTAACATAATCTAAAACTTTTACGCAAAATCAATCTTTAATCCAACGCTAAAATATTCCTTTATGAATTGTACACACAAGAGCATGTACAAGGAAAGAAATCTTGATATATAAAACAATAAAAAACTAAAAAGATAATTGAAAGGAAAACAAGCTGGTGATAAAAAACATTAGACAATGAATGTCTCCGTAATCATAATAGTGAATTATCATTATGTTTTTGTTGTTGCTATAATTGTCGTTGATTAAACTCCAACATAGGACTTGTATAGGCTGTTTAGGAGTATGGTTAACATTGTTTTTCAAAGTGCTTTTGTTTATAAATATATTAGAATATTTTTTTTTTGTTTTTTTTAAATTACTTTTGATATCAGCACATCAAAATGATATAAAAACATTAAAAAAATTTAAGTAAAATAAAAAAATAAAAAATTTCAAACTTTACCAAAAGCAATTTTGAAACGTAGTGTCAAACATGCACTAAATATTTTAGCAAATGTTCCTTTTATCTTAAAATTAATAGATTGCTGATCAATTTGCCATAATAAGCAACTGCCATAAATTATGTATTTGTGTTGCAAAGAGAAATAAAATGTTTTTAAGGGATAATGATATATTAAGTATATAAACTTTTTATATGAAATCATAAATGAAATTAATCGATTAAAAAACTTGTTTCATTTTGTGTTATGGCTTTAATAGCCCTTAACAAATCTATCTCCTAAAGAATAAGAGATAAGTATGAGATATTATAGATTTATATGGACTATTCTTATCATATAATTACAAAGTTTAATCTTTATCATACAATCAAGAAGATAATTACAATAATCTTCAACACTCCCCCTCAAATTAGTGCATAGATGTTTTGCATGCCTAACTTGTCCAAAATTCCATGGAAGGCTTGACTTGATATCGCTATAATGAGTATATCAGAAAGTTGATCTTGAGATCGAATATGAGGAACTTCAATAACCTTTACTTCTAGTTTCTCCTTAATAAAATGTCTATCAATCTCTACATGTTTAGTTCGATCATATTAAACAGGATTATGAGCCATGTCACATGCTACCTTATTATAACAATAGAGTTTAATTGGAGATGTTATTGACATATTGAGTTCTTGCAATAGATTTTTAATCTAAAATAGCTTGCGCACGCCCTTAACCATACCTTTATATTCAACTTTTGCACTAAATCTAACCATAACTTCTTGTTTTTTTACTTCACCATGTAATTCGATTTCCTCCAACAAATGTTAAGTACCCTGTAGTTGAACATCTATCATTAATTGATCCAGCCTAATCTGTAATAGTATAGTCGTCAACATATAAAGTTTCTCCTTTAGTGAACATAATTTCTTTTCCTAGAAAAGACTTCAAATATCACAAGATTTGTATCAAAGCATCATATGATCTTCACTAGGTGAGTGTATGAATAGACCAACAACATTAAAATAGTATAGTAGATTAGGACGAGAATGTGCAAGATACATCAATGGCCTATAATAATTTGATATCATTCTTAATTGATAGGAATCAGAGCCAAAAAAGTACCCGATTTAATTTTTTCAACAGTAGGTGTATCAAATGGTTTGCAACCTAATGGGCCAACTTCATTCAGTAAATCTATAGTATATTTTTGTTATGATAAGAACATACCTTGTTTAAACGTTAACATCTCAATTCCCAGAAAATACTTCAGTGGTCTAAGATCCTTCATTTCAAACTCATAAGAAGTTAGGTCTGCAAAGCTTGCCTTTCATCATCATAATCATCATCTCCAGTTACAATAATATCGTCAACATATATAATCAGCATAGTGAGCTTCCCTTTATTATGTTTCATCAAACATATATGTTTTCAGGATCAAAATTACTCTATTGATATCCAAATACCTTCATTGAACTTGTAGATCTGCTAAACCAAGTTTTTATGGTATGAGTATGAAGTATTCAAAACTAGAGGTTCATGACTTACTATAAGATTTGTGACTAAGGGTGACTCATGATGAGAAGTAGAATCATCAAGTGGGGGTAATTAGTGTTATGGTCCGTAAGCCTCAACCATATTATCATGATCATATGATGGAAGCTTAGTTGTGCAATTTGAGGGGTGCATTTTGTTTGTATAACTATGGAGTTATTCATACTGAGTTATATCAGACTACAATTCATTTGTATGACTATGGAGTTATTCCAGTCGAGTAGCATCACCTACACTAGTCTTAGGTGCTGCAACTGTTTGAGGTGCTGCAGATGTTTCAGGTGATACAATACTTGCAAGTTTTGTGGTTTTGGCTGCTACAAGTTCAGGATTATGACTTCTGATTTCAATGGGATGAGTAAGAAACTGCAAGTCTCTAATGTTGATACTTTGCCTTACCTAAGTTACAGTTAAAGTGATAGGATAATAAATTTGGAGCTCTTAAAATTAGACACCTATGGTAATATAAAGTTTGCGAATTGGTGGAAAGAAATATTTGTACCCCTTTTAATGGAGACTATAACACATCATAGTGCACGTGATTGTAATTTATGATGAGCAGAATTGGGTATATGCACAATTGTAATACAACCAAAAACTTTTGGAGGGAGATTTGGCATAGATGGTGAGGACAAGCTTTAATTTAAGGTTTCGATCGGTGTATGGAAAGCCAAGCTACGAGATGGAATTAGATTGGTCAAGTAAGATGCATCAGTAACTGATTCACCCCAATAATAAAATGACATATAGGCATCAAACAATATGGCCCGAACCATTTCAAGAAGTTAATGATTGCTCTTTATGCAACCCTATTTTATTGAGGAGAAGAGGGACATGTCATATGGTGAATGATGCTATGAATATGTAAGAATTGTTTCATCTCATGATTTACAAATTCACTTCCATTATTAGTGCATAAAATTTGAATGGAAGTCTTATATTGAGTAGCAACCATTGTATGCAATTGTTTAAATATTGAGCAAACATCTGCTTTGTTTTCATCAAATACACCTCAGTCATGCAACTATAATTATCAATAAAAGAAACAAACCATTGTGCACCATTAAGTGTAGGAACTTTTACTGGACCCTAAGCATTCAAGTGTATAAGCATAAAAGGAATAACACTTTTATTCAAACTTCTCGTAAAAAGAATGCAATGACTATTTTCGAATGCATAAACTTCATATTTAAATAGTAACAGAGATGTATTGACAAATAATTTGGGAAACAAGTGCTTTAAGTATCCAAATAAAGCATGTTTAAATTGTTAATGTAACAACCAAAAAGCTGAAGTGAATGTCGAACTAGGGGGATGCAATGTACTAGTAATTGATAATGACTAAGCCAGTGCATTTGAGCAAGATGGCATAAGATCAAGATAATATAGCTTTTCTCTTCTGATACAACACCCAATGATCCTCAATGTCTTGATGTCCTTAAAGAAACAATAGTTAGACAAAAAAATTCACAACACAATTCAAGGAAGTGGTAATCTAAGATACCGATAACAAGTTAAAGTTAAGTGAAGACACTACAAGAATAGAATCTGAGTTAAAATTATTTAGAGAGAGGGAACATTCACCAATAACTATAGCTAGAGTGCCATTGCATGTAGAGACAACAAGATTTTTAGATGGTTTCAAAGTAGAGACAAAAGAATCAAATGACATATGATTAGTTCATCCAAAATCAATAATCCATGTAAAAGATCCAATATGTGCTGAAGAGATTTTGAAAGACTTACATGGGAAATCAAACGAGGTATGTAAAGCAACAAAATCTGATATAGACTCTTCGGCTTTGATAGTGGCAACAAATGCAGTAGAAGTAAGGTTTGAGTTATGTTTAGTTGGAGCCTTGGCAAGGTCCCACCATTTAGGTAGCTAATCAAGTCATAGCAATAAGATTTCATTTGTCCTGTACCACCATACAAAACTATATTGGATCCAGAAGATCCATGTTATTTATTTCCAATATCAAAACTATAAGATGTTGGTGGAAGGAGCAGATCTAGCTCGATGTGTAGGTAGATTGGGTTAGCGTGTTAACATAGCAACACAATCACATATACTTAAATCACCATTTAAGAGAGTCTGATGATTTGCTTCACGGCACGTATATGCATATGTATGTTCAAGGTCCAAGCATGGATCCATACAAAGAATTTCCCCTCACACTTGTTCAAATTCAACATCAAGACCATTTATAAATATATGAATTTGTATTTTCTTGATGGAATTTTTATATGCAATGATAACATCAGGATCTTTCATGGTAACATTGTCATGATAGTCAAGTTCTTGAAAGATTTCAATAGGTTTGCCATAATATATGGGAAGGGAATGACCAGTTTGACGGAGGGGAAAAACACAATGATTGAGAGCAAAATTTGTGTTTTATCGATTCCATCATAGAATGTTTTGGCAAGAGCATTCCAAATTTCACGAGCAGTACATAGGCAAAGGTATCACTTCATAATCTCTAGTGACATTGATGTGAGTAACCAACATTTAAACTTTTAATTTTCGGCATAACATTTGGAATATAAAGGATCCTTAGATTCAGGTGAGGAAATCACCAATAATACAATTAAGTTTTTCATGGCCAACTATATACATTTCAATAATTTAGGACCAAACATAATAATTGGTTTTGGTGAGGGTTATACTAGCATTAAAGCTAGAATTTTTAGATTTGATATGTATGACTAGAGAAGGGAATTTGGTGGTTGATTTGGCGGTCAAGGTTTTTCAACAAGTTAAAAAGAGAAGGGTTTGTGTTTTAAGGATTCAGATTGAGGAACCATGCTCTGATACCAAGATGAAATTAATTGATTCAAAAACTTATTCTTTCATTGAGTTGCAACTTTAATAGCCTTTTACAAATCTATCTCTTACAGAATAGGAGATAAGTATGAGATATTACAGATTTACATGGACTATTCTTATCATATAATTATATAATTCCATCTTTATCATACAATCAAGAAGAAATTGGATGAATTTGGTAGCAGGCTTACTGTAATTGGGCTTGTTTGCCTAGTTATATGGATCATTAATTACAAAAATTTCCTCTTTTAGGATGTTGTGGATGTTTGGCTTGCAAATATAATATTTTCTTTCGAGAAATGCACTTGTTATTTCAAGATAGTTTGAAATAGAGATATAGGTTTGAAATTAAACTTTACTTCTTCTTCTTCTCGTGTATACACATACTAACAACAAAGGAGAGAAGTAGGTTACATTTATAAAGTAATGGTTGCTACTCTAGCAGCAACTCATTGGTTCAGTACATAACAGAAAATTATTCCTCTAGCACGTAATAGAAAGATGTTAATGCAGGATTCCATGGATTAAGGACAACTAACTAGTGATAATAGAATTGGTATTGGCTGTCAACTATTTATGTTAATGCTTGTCCTTCAATGGTGACTATTCCAGCTCTTTCAACTTAACATGGCCCCTCAAGATGTGATGTGATGAGTGCACAACAACTAGCTTGGTCTTAAGTGTGTAAAACTAGGATATTATTAGAGGCTTGGTGAGAATGTGAGTAACTTATTCTTCAGTAGGTATGTACCTATTTTTTATTTCTTTACCCAGGATCTTATCTTTTATATAGTGTATGTTGATTTCAATATGCTTTATTCTTGAGTGAAAAACTGGATTATATGCAAGTTGTTTAGCCCTTAAATTGTCACAGCAAATTATTGTTGGTTTGTCAGAATGTATTCTAATTTCTGACAATAGAGAGTTTAGCCACACAATTTCTGTGCTTGCTTGAGCAAGTACTCTATACTCGACTTCGATTCTTGGTCTTGCAATTGATTTTTATTTCCTTTAACTCTAGGTAATTAAGTTACCCCTAAGATATACACAGTAGCCAGAAGTGGAATTTTGATCATCCAGTGAGCTGGCCTAATATGAATCATAAAAGCTTTCAATAGACGAGATAGGGGCACTGGTGAATTCGATGCCTTCACCAATGGATCCAACTAGATATCTCAAGATGCATTTGCAAGCTTGCTAGTGGTCTTAGGTTGAAGATTGCCAGAATCAGCTCTACTTATTGACTGAAAAGACAATGTCAGGTCGACTAAGTGTGAGATATTGAAGAGCTCCTATGGTGCTTCTGTAGAGAGTCGAGAGTGACATGTTCAAAAGGTTCATTGTCTTGAAGATGAAGCTTATTGCTTTGATTCATGGGTGTTGGACACGGATTAGACTTGACCATGTTTGTTTTTCTTAGTAGGTCAACTGTATATTTGGCTTATGACAAGTAAATTCCATTAGCCCTCTAATTGTCTTAAAGCCAAGGAAATAAGTCATTGATATGAGGGTCTTGAGTGCAAATTGAGAGTGGAGATGGGATATAATGTTGTGGACCTTGTGAGAGTGATTCCCTGTGAGTAAAATATCATCGACATATACTAGAGCAAACATGAGGGCCTCATTATTTTTGTAAATGAATAGAGAAGTGTCAAATGTTGAATTGTGAAACCCAAGGTGTAGGAAAGAGCTTCTTAGTTTGTCAAACTAGGTATGAGGGGTCTGTTTGAGACCATAAAGGGCACATCGAAGCCTGCACATAATAGAGGGATGATCTGTATTGAGGTATCCAACAGTTTGTTCCATGATACTTCCTCTTAAAGGGTGTCATTTAAAAAGAAATTCTTGATATCAATTTGATGAACATTCCAGTTGTTGGTGACAACAAGAGTGAGAATGACTTGAATGGTAGATAGCTTGACAACTAGGCTAAATGTCTTAAAGAAGTCGATTCTAGGTTGTTGTTGAAAACTTTTGGGAAAAAGTTTGGCTTTATGACGATGCATAGATCCATCATAGTTATATTTGACTCTAAAAATCCATTTGTTGTCCACAATATACATGTAAGAGTGATGTGGAACCAAGTCCCAAGCATGGTTGTCCATTAAAGCAGTGAATTCTTCATCCATAACTTTCTTCCAAGATGGTATAGTAAGAGCTTCTTGAACTGATACAGGGGTATTTATGGTGTAGATAGGTGTTTGGGGGTTACGGAAGAGGGATGCAATATATGTTTTTGGTTTGAAGATTCCTAATTTAGACTTGGTGATCATATGATGAGAGGGGATAATGGATTGAGTGGAATGTGGAATGAGTGGAAAGGATATGGTGAGTTGATTGGTGGGGTGAGATATGGATTGACTTGGTGAGGTATGACTTATAGGAGATGATGGTGAATCAGAAGATGAGGATTAAGAAAGTGCTTTAAGATCGAGTTGTGAGGGCCTTATATTAGTTGAAGATATATCATGAGTACTATCCTACAAAGTGTTGGATAAAAAATGAAGCCAATGATTGTAGTTAATAATGGAATAGTGAATTCTTCATCCATAACTTTCTTCCAAGATGGTATATTAAGAGCTTCTTAAACTAATACAGGGGTATTTATGGTGTAGACAAGTGTTTAGGGGTTGTGGAAGAAGGATGCAATATATGTTTTTGGTTTGAAGATTCCTGATTTGGACTTGGTGATCATATGATGAGAGAGGATAATGGATTGAGTGGATGTGGAATGAGTGGAGAGGATATGGTGAGTTGATTGGTGGGGTGAGATATGGATTGACTTGGTGAGGTATGACTTATAGGAGATGATGGTGAATCAAAAGATGAGGATTAAGGAAGTGCTTTAGGATCGAGTTGTGAGGGCCTTATATTAGTTGAAGATATATCATGAGTACTATCCTGCAAAGTGTTGGATAAAAAATAAAGCCAATGATTGTAGTTAATAATGGAATGGTTAGACTGAGCACCAAGATTTTGAAGGGTGGAATTGGGAAAGCTATCAGCAAAGGAAAATTCAAATTCATTAAAGGTGACACTTCATGTGATACAAACTTTTCTTAAGGGATGTAGTCAATGACATCTCTTGTGATTTGGACTGTATCCTATGAATACACATTTAGTGGACCTAAAATGTAATTTGTGTTAATTATAGTCCTTGAGACGAGAAAAACAAGTGCACCCAAAGACTTTTAGAAAATTAAGATTTGGTTTTATGCTTAAGCATTATGTCAATGGGTGATTTATGATTGAGAGTGGGTGTTGATAAATGATTGATGAGAAAAGTGGAAGTACTGAAGGCTTCCCACTAAAATTGAAGTGGCATGCTTGCTTGGGTGAGTAAGGTAAGTCCCATTTCTATTGTATGTTTATGTTTTCTTTCATATTTCCTATTTTAAGTGTGAATGTGAGGATATGGATGTCTGAAATGAATTCCTGCAGAGGCTAAAGTGGATGCAAGGCTGCAGTATTCACCCTTTATTCTGATTAAAATGTTTTAATTTTACTATCAATTTTTCTTTCAATAAGTTTTTCAAACTTGATAAAGGTTTCTTTCACCTCATATTTTAGTTTTAAGGAAAAGATCCAGGTGAAATTACTGAAGTCATTGGCAAATTAAACACAGTAGTGATAAACATCGTTTGAGAGTGTGGGAGAGGGACCTCATACATCTGAATGTATTAATTCAAAAGGTTTATGAGTGGTAGTGAGTGATGAAAATATAATGTTTATGCTGATTTACCTATATGACAACCATCACGGAATGTAAGACTGATTGTGGGAAGAATTTTTTCATAACTTAGCATATATTTCATTACATTAATACTTGGATGACCAAGACTCATATGCCATAGATTAGTCTTGGAAAACTAAGATGATTTAGGATATGAAGATTGAATAGATGACTGAAAATAAATTGATTATGCTGGCCTTTTTTAAACTAAATTGAACTATGATTGAAAGTTTTTGAATGCAACAGGATGTTGATGTATCTAAAGCTGATAAAAGCCTTCACGGAGTACTTCCCGTAGCATCTCCCTCCTTGTAATTCAATCCTTCACAATGCAATAGGTATTATGGAACTCAACAAATATAGGATTATCATTTGTTAGTTTGACAATTGACAAAAGGTTTTTAGCAATTTGTGGTACACAGAGTATGTCATGTAGTATTATAGAAAACTGAGTATTGAAGTTGTGAAGAAAACTAAAACCTGTATGAGTAATGGGAAGGGGTTGTCCATTATCTATGAGCAAGTGAGTGTTACCTTTGTATTCAGATTTGTGGTGCAAAATAGAAGGGTTTGTAATGATGTGTTTTGTAGCTCCACTGTCTATGTACCAAACATTGTCTAAGTTGGTGACATTTGATGTTGAATAGTAAGCTTACTGATTGTTTTTGTTGAATTATTATTGGCCAAAGAATGAGTCATTTGAGTATTGAGTGCTGCTAGAGTGTTGTCTTTGAAATGAAATGTCAAAGCGACGATAAAATTTGAGAGCTATATGACTAGGTTGATTGCACAGTTGGCAAAGAGGACGATTGCCTCTGTTCCACCTTCCCTTGCCATGACCTCTTCCAAGAGTAAAATTACGACCTAATGAGTTGGAAAAATTATCATTAAAGCCTTGAAGGGTAAGAGATTTAAAAAGCTGTGTGGCTAGATTTGCACTTGGTGTGGAGTTAATAGAGGGAATGGAGATATTGAGTTGTTCAAGCCTCATCTCCTGACTCTGAAGCATATAATGGACTTCTTGAAGAGTGACTTGATCATGGCGTGAGGTAAGGTTAACTATGATTGAGTCATAGTCATGGTTGAGTCCTCCAAGAAAATATAATGTGAGTTCATCATCCTGAAATGAGTTGTCCAGCAGAGGCTAGTGTTTCAACAAGGGATCTCATTTTTAACATATAGTCATGAATGAAAAGATGGTATTTCTTGAGAGATTGGAGTTAAAAGCGCAACTGCAGAATGCGAGCTTTAGAGTGGATAGTGAAAAGATTTTCAAGAGTTTGTCAAACTTCATAAAAGGTGGTATACCAAACTATGTGACTAAACATGGACTCGGAAATGGAGTTAAGTAACCAGCTTATGATAGCTTGGTCCATTCAGATCCAAAGAGTGAATACAAGATTAACTTGCCTGGATAAGATATCACTAGTACTATGATCTGTGAACTGTGAAGGATAGATTTTGGTGCCAAGAACATAACTTTCAAGATCATGTACATGAAGGGCTGAGATAACTTGAGAGTTGAATAAGTTGTTTGTGTATTGATAACTGAGTTCTCATTTTAAGAAATCTTTTCTGGTAAGGATGCCATTGACATTAATCACTAGCTCTGATACCAAGTTTGAAATAGAGATACAGTTTTGAAATTAAAGTTTACTTCTTCTTAACGTATATACACACTAACAAAAGAGGATAGAACTAGGTTATATTTATAGAGCAATGGAGTAGCAGCTCATTGATTTAGTAGCAGCTCATTGATTTAGTACATAACAGAAAGTTACTTCTCAAGTACATAATAGAAAGGTGTCAATGTAGGATTCCATGGATTAATGGCAGCCAACCAATAATAACAGAATTGGTTGTGGCTGCCAACTGTTTATGTTAATGCTTGTACTTCAATTGTTAGAAATAATGTTCAGGACTGCTGAGCTGGACTTTTATTTATTTTATTTTGATTTAGTCAATTCTGTTCCTATTCTCTTGTTCTTGCTGCTATTTCGCAGCTCTGTTATTTCCATTATCAATTGATCATGGCTTGAATGTAGGACCATGATCGTAGGAATTTGTTATGCATCAGCTCTATAAATTGAGCTGCAGTTATGAATAAAGTATTCAAGCTTTTCACTCATCAATCTCTTCTTAAACACAAGCATTATCCTTTGTTATTTTTGTTGTTCAGAATCACTGCAACAATGACAATTGGTATCAGAGCTTTTTGATTTAAAGGGATCTGTGTTATAACCCATGGAGACAGAAGTAAGCTTCTCATCAATTGCTCCACCAGTGTTCAATGGTGACAATTACCAGTTTTGGGCAGTACGGATGGAGACATACTTAGAGGCTCTGGATTTGTGGGAGGCAGTGGAAGAAGATTATGAAATCCCTGCACTTCCAAACAATCCCACCATGGCGCAAGTCAAATCACAAAAGGAGAAGAAGACAAAAAAATCAAAGGCAAAGGCTTGCTTGTTTGCTGCAGTAGCATCCACCATTTTCACTCGAATCATGTCTCTAAAAACAGCAAAGGAGATATGGGAGTTTCTCAAGACTGAGTATGAAGGGGATGAAAGAATTCAAGGTATGCAAGTGTTGAACTTGATGCGTGATTTCGAGTTGCAAAAGATGAAGAAGACTGAATCCATCAAAGAGTACTCTGACAGGCTGCTTAATATTGCAAGCCGAATCAGTTTACTAGGCTCATTCCTGCCTGAGTCAAGAATTGTTCAAAAAATTCTTGTAACAATTCCTGAAATCTTTGAGGCTACAATCACATCCTTGGAAAATACCAAGGATATGTCAAAAATTACTTTGACAGAAATGCTAAATGCATTACAAGCTCAGGAGCAAAGGAGGATCATGAGACAGGAAGATGAGATTGAAGGAGCTCTATTCGTCAAGCATAGAGAAAAAGGAAAGAATTACAAGAAGAATGGAAGCAGTCAAGCATCATCAGGTGATTCCAGGAATTTCAACAGGAGCAACACTGGAAACAAAAAAGGACCTTTTCCTCCATGCCAGCATTGTAAAAGGAGATCACATCCACATTTTAAGTGTTGGAGAAGACCAGAAGCCAAGTGCAACAAATGCAATCAAATGGGGCACGAGGCTGTCATCTGCAAAAACAAAATTCAACAGCATGGTGAAGAAGCTCAAATTGCTGATCAAGAAGAAGAAGATCAATTGTTTGTGGCCACTTGCATTTCCAAAAATGACTCAAGTGAAAGCTGGCTCATTGATAGTGGTTGCACCAACCACATGACACATGACAGAAGTTTATTCAAGGAGCTGAAACAAACATCTTCAAAGGTTCGAATTGGAAATGGAGAATACCTTGCTGTTGAAGGAAAGGGAACCGTGGCAATCTTGACTTGCTTAGGTACTAAGTTCTTCTCTGATGTTTTGTATGTCCCTGGCATAAATCAAAATTTAGTCAGTGTTGGTCAGCTTATTGAGAAGGGTTATAAAGTAGTGTTTGAAAACAATTGTTGCTTGATCAAAGATATGAATGGTCATGATATTTTCAAAATAATCATGAAAGGGAAGAGTTTTGCTCTAAATCCATTGGAGGAGGAGCATACTGCTTTCCCAATTAAAGAAAATATCACAGATATTTGGCACAAGAGGCTCGGGCACTATCATCATAGAGGGTTGATGCTTATGAAATCCAATATGATGGCTAAGGATTTCCCAGCTCTTGATGATCACATATCCAGCTGCAGAGCTTGTCACACTGGCAAGCTAAATAGGAAGCCCTTTCCAGAAGCCACATGGAGAGCAACAAGGAAGCTGCAATTGATTCATACTGACATTGCAGGACCACTAAGGACACCCTCTCTAAATGGGAGTCTGTATTATGCTATCTTCATTGACGATTACAGTCGAATGTGCTGGATTTTCTTCTTGAAGCACAAGTCAGAGGTAGCACAGGTGTTCTGGAATTTCAAGGCCAAAGTTGAAAATGAAAGTAGCTGCAAAATTCAAGCCCTCAGATCAGACAATGGCAAGGAATACACTTCCAATGTCTTCAACGTTTTTTGTGAGGAGGCAGGCATTCATCATCAGTTAACAACTCCGTATACTCCTCAGCAAAACGGAGTTAGTGAGAGGCGAAATAAGTTCATCTTGGAAATGACAAGATGCTTGCTACATGAGAAGAATTTACCAAAGAAATTCTGGGCAGAGGCGGCAAACACTGCTGTGTTCTTGCAAAACCGACTGCCTACAAGAGCCTTGAAGGATCAAACACCCTTTGAGGCATGGTATGGTTACAAACCATCTCTGAATTTTCTTAAGGTATTTGGATGTTTGTGCTTCACCCTTGTTCCACAGGTCAAGAGGGATAAACTTGACAAGAAAGCACTTCCAGGCATTTTTGTTGGCTACAGCTCAGTGTCAAAGGCTTATAAGATTTTCCAGCCACAAACTGGAAAAATCGTTATAAGCAGAGATATCCAATTCCTGGAAGATGAAGAATGGGACTGGAACGATGCAATCAAAGAAGATTTAGCCTCTCCAAAAGGCAATTATCTTCTTTCAGACACAGATGATCAAAGCATGGAAGATTGGGACATCAACATGACAGATGACACTCCTGTTAGAGGCACACGGTCACTCCTTGATGTGTATCAAAGGTGCAACATTGCTGTGTGAACCAGGACTTTGAAGAAGCCAAGCTAGATCAAAATTGGCTTGCTGCGATGAAGGAGGAGCTTCTCATGATCAAGAGAAACAATACGTGGGAGTTGGTTGACAGACCTCAAAACAGAAATGTAATCGGTGTAAAATGGGTGTATCGAACAAAACTCAACGCTGATGGCTCAGTCAATAAGCTCAAAGCCAGGCTAGTGGTGAAGGGTTATGCACAAATCTTTGGCGTGGACTACTCTGACACGTTTGCACCGGTAGCAAGACTTGACACTATCAGGCTGCTACTTGCCATTGCAGCACAACTGAATTGGAAGGTGTATCAAATGGACGTCAAGTCAACGTTTTTAAATGGTATTTTGCAGGAAGAGATCTATACTGAGCAACCAGAAGGCTTTGCAAATGAAGGAGAGGAGGACAAAGTTTGTCTTCTTAAGAAGGCACTATATGGATTGAAGCAAGCTCCAAGAGCTTGGTACAGCCGAATCGATGAACATTTGCAGCACTTGGGATTCACTAAAAGCCTCTCTGAATCGACTCTTTACATCAAGCAAAATGGTGATAACATCCTTATCATCTCACTTTACGTTGATGATTTGCTTGTAACAGGAAATAACAACAATAATGTGAAGATGTTCAAGCAAGAGATGATGAGTGTATTTGAGATGACAGATTTGGGTTTGATGTCTTTTTTTCTTGGAATGGAAGTTAAGCAAGCTGAACATGAAGTGTTCATATGTCAAGAGAAGTATGCCAAAGAAATCCTCAAAAAGTTCAAACTTGAAGATTGCAAAGCAGTAAGCACTCCTATGAATCAAAAGGAGAAGCTATGTAAAGAAGATGGAACCGAGAAGGTTGATCAAGCACAATTCAGAAAATTGTGGGATGTTTGATGTATCTCACTGCAACTAGGCCTGATATTTTGAATGCTGTAAGTATCTTGTCTAGATTCATGCATTGTGCTAGTGAATTGCATTTCAAGGCTGCTAAAAGAGTGATAAGATATGTCAAAGGAACCTGCAATTTTGGCATAAGATACACAAGAAGTAGAGAGTTCAAACTGGTCGGGTACTCTGACAGTGATTGGGGAGGCTCAATTGATGACTTGAAGAGCACATCAGGCTACTGTTTCTCTTTAGGTTCTGGTGTGTTTTCATGGAATTCAAAAAAGCAAGAAACCGTAGCCCAATCCACTGCTGAAGCTGAGTTTGTTGCTGCAACAGCTGCTGTTAATCAAGCTTTGTGGCTGAGGAAAATTTTATCTGATCTTAACCTGGAGCAAAAGGAAAGCACAGAAATTCTAGTTGACAATCAAGCTGCCATTTCCATCTCTAATAATCCTGTGTTTCACGGGAAAACCAAGCACTTCAACATCAAATTGTTCTTTTTGAGAGAAGTGCAGAAAGATGGGAGCATCATTCTTATTTACTGCAAAACTGAAGAACAAGCAGCTGATATTTTCACCAAACCACTGCCAGTCAACAAATTCGAATTTCTGAGAACAAAGTTGGGAGTTTGCAGCTCCTAAACAAGGAGGAGTGTTAGAAATAATGTTCAGGACTGCTGAGCTGGACTTTTATTTATTTTATTTTGATTTAGTCAATTCTATTCCTATTCTCTTGTTCTTGCTGCTATTTCGCAGCTCTGTTATTTCCATTATCAATTGATCATGGCTTGAATGTAGGACCATGATCGTAGGAATTTGTTATGCATCAGCTCTATAAATTGAGATGCAGTTATGAATAAAGTATTCAAGCTTTTCACTCATCAATCTCTTCTTAAACACAAGCATTATCCTTTGTTATTTTTGTTGTTCAGAATCACTGCAACAACGACATCAATGGTGATTATTCCATCCCTTTCATCTTAACAAAGATAGCGACTGCCTTAGCTTTAGGAGCAATTCCAGAAGGCTTCCTGCAGTATTAACAACTTGTTTGGCTCTGGGTACCAGGAAAATGGCACAAAAGAATGTAATTGGGAGAAAGCTTCCAAGTGTGGAAACTTCAGGATGCACAACTGTGATTTGTTCAGATAAAACTGGGACTTTGACTACAAACCAGATGTCCGTGATGGAATTCTTGACACTGGGTGGAAAAGCTACCTCGTATCGAATTTTTAATGTGGAAGGAACAACTTATGATCCTAAGGATGGTGGAATTGTTGACTGGACTTGCTACAATATGGATATTTGCAAGCCATGGCAGAGATATGTGCGGTTTGTGTTGATGCGGGGATCTTTTGTGAGGGTCGTCTTTTCAGGGCTGCATGTTTGCCTACTGGGGCTGCTCTTAAGGTTTTGGTTGAGAAGATGGGTGTCCCAGATGCTAAGGCAAGAGACAAAATTCAGGATATGCAGCTTGCTGCAAACTATATGATTGATCGCTGACACTGGGTGGAAAAGCTACCTCGTATCGAATTTTTAATGTGGAAGGAACAACTTATGATCCTAAGGATGGTGGAATTGTTGACTGGACTTGCTACAATATGGATATTTGCAAGCCATGGCAGAGATATGTGCGGTTTGTGTTGATGCGGGGATCTTTTGTGAGGGTCGTCTTTTCAGGGCTGCATGTTTGCCTACTGGGGCTGCTCTTAAGGTTTTGGTTGAGAAGATGGGTGTCCCAGATGCTAAGGCAAGAGACAAAATTCAGGATATGCAGCTTGCTGCAAACTATATGATTGATCGCTGCACTGTGAATTTAGGTAAGCAGAAACCTGAAAATATTTTATATGATGTGAGTCGTGCAACTGTTATGCAGCTATCTTATTAACTTATGGTTAGTACAGGGAGTTGCGAGTGGTGGGCAAAAAGATTGAAAGGCTTTCCACATTGGAATTTGATCGCGTCCGCAAGTCAATGAGTGTTATTGTCCGGGAGCCAAATGGACAAAATCGACTTCTAGTTAAAGTGATTATCATTATCAATCTTCTTATTTTGATCAAATTATAACCACTACAACAGAGCTGGTGATTAACTTGTTATCTCCTAGATGGATCTCCTAGATGTTTGCTAAATAGTGATAGGAGAAAACTGCCTGCTTTAATGCTTTTCTTTTCTTTTGTATTATTGGGAAATTCATTTCACCTGAAACAGGAGTTAATCTACTAAAAACAGCATTTCCTGGGTTGGTTAAGCTTGAAAACCAATTGGATTTGAGATCGTGATTTGGTAATCTTTATATTTTTAATGAATTATTTCCCGCATGAAAAATGCGAGCACAAATCTTGATAAAAACTAGATACTAAGGTTGCAATGCTTGTTGGTTGTGTTTCATCGTTAAAGCTAGTGGTGTGTGCAGGGCATCCCTTTTCTTTATCTAAATTGGATTAATTCCTGGCTAACTGATGCATGGTTAAGTGGTTACTCGGTCAAGTTAAATTTAATAGAAATGAGTCGATTGACAAATCTTGAAATAATTCTTCAGTTACATTGTTTTCCAATCTATCAGTACTTTGAGAAGAGACTAATTTAGCCGTTGATGGTTTACTAGAGCGCAGTTTCCCCGTACAACTTGCAGATGGATCTGTTGTTCCAATAAATGAACCTTTTAGGCAACTATTATCTTTGAGACTCCTGGAGATGAGTTCCAAGGGGTTGGGTGCTTGGGACTCGCATATAAGGATGACCTGGGGGAATTTTCAGACTACTATTCTGAGAGTCACCCTGCCCACAAGAAGTTGCTCGATCCAACTTGCTACATGTCGATTGAAACTGATTTGGTTTTTGTAGGAGTTGTCGGTCTAAGAGTGAGAATATGTTGCTCTGGTTCTGTTTCGCATCCATTATTGTCAGATTCGCTCTGGTTCTGCTTGGCATCCATTATAGTCAGATTCGCTCTGGTTCTGTTTGGCATCCATTATAGTCAAGATCAGTAAGGTAAAATGAAGTTTCAATATTGAACAGGACCCCCCATGGTTTCAACCCTGCTGGTGTTGATATAATGCGGAAGCCGAAGCCACCCCGCAAGAGCAATAACACACTTGTAAATTCCTGGGTTCTTTTCCGCTACTTGGTAAACCATCTTCTTTACTCTAGCTCATTTTGATCTTATGAAAAAAAAAAAAACTTTGGTGTTTGTTCCTCCTTTATGTTCATCTTTGTTTGATAAAACTGTATCAACTTTTACTCGACTTAACGAAGCAAGTCTCGCGTTTGTCCGTAGGAGGAGCAACATGCTTGACATTTTTGCAATTCAGGTTATTGGTTCTTACGTTGGAATCGCAGCTGTTGGAATCTTCATTTTGTGGTATACCCAGGCTTCGTTTCTGGGTATCAATCTTGTGAGTGATGGGCACACACTAGTTCAACTCTCTCAGCTTCGCAACTGGGTGGAGTGCCCCACATGGTCAAATTTCACTCTCTCCAAATCAGGTTGTTGGGGGACGCATGATCACCATTCAAGCCCTTGTGATTATCTCTTTACTGATAAAGTGAAGGCAATGACTCTTTCCCTTTCGGTGCTGGCAGCAATCGAAATGTTTAATTCCTTGAAGGCGCTTTCCGATGAAAATAGCTTGGTTACCATTCCACCTTGGAGGAGCTTTTAGTGGCCGTGCGAGTCTCATTCGGACTGCATTGTGCTATACTGTATGTTCCGTTCTTGGCTGATGTGCTTGGTATCATTCCACTGAGTTTGAATCAGTGGTTTCTAGTAATCGTGGTTTCAGCACCTGTAATTCTAATTGACGAGGCTCTTAAATTTGCTGGAAGGAGGGGAAGGGGAAGATATAGAGCAAAGAAGGAGAAGATCGCGTGAGCATGATATCAGTGTTTTTTAGAGGCTTGAAAATTGAAAGCAGCTAGGTTTCCTTGACACACAAGAAGGATTGCTAGTGGGTGATGCTGTTCATTTCAAAATCTTCCAATTGAAAGGAAGGGAGTATCCTAATCACTCTTGTTCTTCATAACTCATCTCGCGAAGCTCTTTTAGAACGGATCCTACTCCACCTACATTGTAGGTACATACAAATCTCTCATAGCCTACCATTTTCATCTTTCAAATGAAGAAGACAGATGTGTGGCTGTAGTGTCTTAGGTAGGCTAAATGGAATACAAGTCACCATTCAAAATTGATTTAGAATAGTCAAATGACTCGGAATCACTTAAAGGGTTTTAAATATCTTTATTCTCTGCTACGTATATATTTTCAAAGTATCTCTCTCTATAAATATAATTGTTTTCTAACTATAAAGATATTTACTTAAGAGTCTCATAACCTACCATAGAGGATGTTTTGTAGGTACAGGGCCTCAAACATTAGGGTACACTAATTTTGATCATCTAGGCTAAAAAGAGGAACAGATTACAAGAATAAATGATTAATCAATTTATCCACTCATATGAGTCTTATTATTAAGCACTTTAAGATTTGTTAGGATATCATCAAAGCTTTTATTTAAGGCCCCGTTTGTTTCTTGGAATTCACTTTCCGAGAAACAACTTTCCAAACTTTCCTGTGTTTATTTGTCTTCTAGAAAGTTGATCAACGGAAAACACTTTCCGGTCAAAGAAGAATTTGGCTTGGTTTTCAAGAAAGTGTTTTCTGGAAAATTTGGGCGGAAAACACTTTCCGGAAGTTGTGAAAAATTTAGAAATGTCATTATTTGCTGATTATATCAAATTTGATCCTCAAACTTTTGATTGCTATATATAATTTGTTTTGAATATTTATTTTTCAATTTCATCTCTTAAAATTTAATTTTTATATTAATTTTGGTTCTTATTTTTATAATTGCTATTTGCTTTTTTTTTATCATTTTTTTATTGAAATTTTTTATCTATCAAATTTGGTCCTCATTTTTTTTATTGTTACTTATTTTATTTGAAATAATTTATTAAATGTTAATTATTATTATTTTAATTTATTCACCTTTTACTTTTTAAAAAAAAAATTAGATTTGATCTCTATTATTTTGATTATTATTTATTTTATTTGAGATAATTTATGAAATTATATTTTTTTTCAATTTCATTCTCATTCAACTTTTTAATTTGTAAGATTTGTTCCTCATTATTTTAATAAACTTGAAAAAAAATTAATTTATTAATAAATTATTTTCCAGATCATTTTCCATAACATAAACAAACATTGGAAAGTGTTTTCCAGTTCATTTTCCATAACACTGCCAAACATCGGAATTTACTTTCTAGGAATTCATTTTCCAGGAATTCACTTTCCCCGGAATTCACTTTCCAAAAGGAAACCACTTTCCAGCAAACAAACGGGGCCTAAGTAATAGTAAACCTAATTAATGACATTCAATATAAACAACTATCACTTAAAACACATTAGTGAATAAGATAGAGATACTAATTTGTGACAAAAGAATGTGGCAAAAGATAGTGAGCCTTTTTTTTCAGCATTTTTTTCTATAATTTTATGATCGTTCATCCTTGTTTGTTCCCTCCCTTCAATGTTGTTCGTTTCGCTAACTTTGGCTGCTCATTGTACGCAATGATTGGTTGTCTCCTTCTCACTAACAATAGCGTGCATGCATTATTTAGGTGACTCAACAGTATAGTCACATCTGTAAGTTTTAGGAGAAAGTGAAAATGCATTTTGATCCCTCAGATTGTAATTGTTCTAATTGCGCTCTCAGACTTTACTCTTTTAAATTTGTGCAAGTGTATCCCTATTAAAATTTCAATAACAACCTTAACTTTACATGTTATTTTTACTCTGGTTTTTGGTTTCAGATTCATGCAATTTGATATTCGATTAACCATTAAACTCTCAATTTTCCTCAATTTCACCCCTAATTTCATCCAATTAACATGGTAAAAATTAAATTTTGTCTCCGAATGTTTCAATCTTCTCAATTAAACCCAAATTAAGCTCAAGAACTTGATTTTTAACCAATTAAACCCTTAATAAAATTATTTTATTCAATTTAAAGAATAATTAAGTTCTTGCAATTAATTAAATCCTTCAATTGAACCCTAATTTAATTCTTAAACATAATTATACTTTAAATTGGCCCATAAAAAATATAATAATCCTTTTATGCAGATTTATCCAATAATAAATTATTTTATCCTTGAATCTGTATTTTCCGTTATTTTTTTGGTACAAAAGAGGTACAATCGAGCTCTTGAAAACATCCAACATTTCCACCTTGTTTTTCTACCAACGTTAGCCTCTTTTACTTTTTATTTTTTTTGGGTAGATTTTAGGAAATAACCCAGAAATATGTTATGATAAATATTATACTAAATTATTTATTTTATATTACTTAGAGGACAAACAACTAGATTAATATCTATAATTGTCATATTTGACTTGTAATGTGACCTAGAAAATATGTTATTGGGTTATAAGTTAATTTGTGAATCATTAAGTTAATCTAGATCAATTATTTTTTTTTATCAAAATAACATTGTTTATTCTTCTTTTAAAAAAAAATTGCTTGATGTTAACTCGATCATATTTAGATCAAGTTTGACCGAGTCACAAATCAACTCATCGAATCAACCAAGTTTGGTTAGGTTTATATCTTTTCTTGCTCAAATTAAAACTATGATTGAGTCAAGCTCTAGATCATGGATTTCTTGGGCTAGCCTACTAAACTAGACTCGGATTAATATAGGAATATATATAGTTGTGCTTTTTGAGCTCTAAATATATCTTATTTGGTGAATTAGAAGATGATTTGAGCAATTATGGGTATATCTATGCCTTTTAATTTTCCATAATGGACTAATTAGTTTAAGATCATTATCAAATATATATTTTATTTTCTGGGCCTAACAAAGGATCCTAGCTAGACCAATGTGTTGATGTTTCACAAGTTTTTAACAAACGAAAGGTTTAAAATTAGGATATCTTTTCAAAAAGTGGAATTGACATTACAATATATTTAAGCTAATAACTAATCAAGATCTAAGAAGATAAATTATATTTTATGTCATAATTTCTTGTCCTATAGTGTTGGTCAAATCAATTTTTTGAACATAAAAATATAACAAGGTGTTGTTAATATTTGTTTTACCAAAAAAACTATATGGGAATTAATTTAATATGGCTTGATTGAATTGAACAATTAAAAAAACAGTTTGAACAATCGATAAAAATATAATTTGGTTTAAAAAAATAAGGACAATATATTTTTAAAAAGATTGCAATGACAACATATTAGATCGACTCAAATCAACTCATGTTAACTTATCAAATTCATTACTTAGATCATAAGATCTTAATAATCATATAAAAATCAAATAAATATTGTTTTATTAAACTAAATTTTTAATGAGCCCAATGTTGATTTACGAAATTAAAAACAGAATTGAACTTTAAAAATAAGTTAAGTCAACTCTAGTAACTTGTCAAACATAGGTTATAACATTAGAATAATCCAATAGAAAGCAAATTGAAATAAATTATAAAACTCAATTATTAATCAACACCAAGTTGAAGGGTGATATTAAAAAAATCAATTAAAAAACAGACTAAAAAAAGCACTTGAATTAACCAACAAAACTCATGACATGAGTCATAATACTAGGATAATCTCATACAATTCAAAATAAATTATATAACTTAATTGTTAATCAACCTAAATTGAATGATGAAACTAAAAAAAAAAATCATCTAAAAAACAACAAAACCACCTTGAGATATTAAGTCATAAGATAATTATAATTCTATGAAGATCAAATAAAAAATTATAAATTTCAATTCTTAATGAACAAGGATTAAACAAAAAAAAAATATGAATCGAGTCAACCCGGGTTAACTAGCCAAACCCAGATTAGATGACCATGATAAATCAATAAAAAAAAAATAAAAAAAAATTATAAAGTTCAAATCTCAATCAATCTAATATTGAAATATAAAAATAAAATAAATAACATAAGCCATCATAATTAACTTAGAAAACACACAATTTAAATTATAAAAACGAGATAACTCTATAAACATAAATGAAAATAAGTTATAACATTTTATACCCAATAAACCTAACGTGGGATAATAAAACAAAATAAAAGCTTTTGAAATAATAATAAAAAGAGAAAAGAATCCTAAAAAAAAAATATAAGAATCTAAGTTAAAAAATTATTGGCCTTTTCAATGTTCATTGCAATGAAAAGGCAAACTCTTTTAAAAATATGTTAATTAGTTAACCTAATAATTTAATATACTCAAAAATATTGGGAAGCGGACATGCTCACTCCTTTTAAAACATCTCATTTTAAAATCTTATGCGTGGAGACAACAAGTCGTCCACGAATCCTGCATTTGACGTGAAAATATAGACGGTTAGCATTAATTGTTAATATTAACATGTTAACCTCAATGAATAATTTTTCTTTGGATTTGTTTTATGATTTCTTTTTTCCTTACAAGTTATCACGAAGATATTAGAGAACAAAAAAAAAGTACTTTTAAAGTTTTTTTTTTAAAAAAAATATTTTTATGACTTTTTTAGATTATTAAAAACTATTTTAATAAGTTATGTCACAAAAAAATTTTAAAAAATCATTTTAGTATATTTTTTTAAAAAAATAAAATAAATAGTAAATGCATGGCCTGGCAAGAGTTGATGTGCATGGGCCATCCTTGAAGACATAGATATTCATATTTGTTTTGAGTCATATTGTATTACACTATGTGAACAATTTTATAAAAGAAGTTTACATGAATGTTTCAGCGAGAATAAAATATATGTGTATATGCGTGTGTGTGTTTTATATTTTTATATTATTTCATCAAATTAATTTCCTTTAAATTCTTTAAACAGTCACATAAAAATAATTAAAATTTTGTTTTTTGTTAGTTTGTTGAGAATTTCTATACAAATCATGATAAATTCTAGAAAATGAATAGGTATTCAAATTAAATATTTTAATATTTACAAAATAAATTTCATTTATATAAAACATAAGAAAAAAATTATGGATGAATTAGAATAATTTCTCAAACAATTAAATACATATAAAATAACTAAAACATGGTATTTGAAACATTCTAGATAAACAAAACAAAAGAGTAGAATGATATTCATTTACATATAAATATAAAAGCTTGCGTGCGTGCGTGAACTTTTTTCTTATAAGGTAGACTACATATTATTCATTATGTATATTTTTGAGAAGAAAAAAAACAAAAACAAATCAGATAACTTGTTAATTGTTGAGACAAATAACACTTCATTTAATATTGTCCAAATTTTGTTTATTATGATGGTCGGAAAAACAAAGCAAAGTTTTCCCACCTAAATTTAATTTTCAATTTTTTTTTACCCAAAATACATAGAAATCTACTTAATATACTCATTCATGATATTAAAAAAAAAAAAAAAAGACCTCCCATGACCAAAAGAAAAAAAAATCATATTTATATCTATACAAATTTAATATTAAAAAAACATCTAGTGAACTTTTCTCGTTAAACTGAAAACTTCGACACCAATACCATTTTTTTTTTTTTACCAAATTCGATGAAAACAGAAAAATCAAAATTTAGATGTAATGTGAAAAGATCCAAAGTATAGTAAGAGGGATCACAATATAATTTACCGAGTGATTTCACCACGTGTTTTAAATCTATAACATAAAAAAAAATTAATTGTGTGAGTTTTATTATTATAATATAAATTTGGGCCAAATAATAAATCCTTGCAAAAAAAATTTTGAGTGTGAGTTTCCTATAAAATATATGAATTTTAATTTATATAAATTTATCTAATAATAAATTATTATTATCATTAAAAAAAAATAAGAAGATTCGGATACCTGAATTATCAAATTCATTGTATAAGGATTAGTTCATTCTACAATCTAATTTAAATTAAACACAACAAAACAAAATATAAATTGCCTAAACACCAGCAATAATCAAATAAAAAAAATAAAAAGTTCATGTTCTATCTATAAAAAGAAGAAAGCATTATTGAAAAACTATCTTTGTATTACCGTCATTATTATGACTATAATAATTAAAATTATTATCAACATTACTGCTCAATCAATTAAAATTATTAAATTGCCCCCCAAAAAAGAAAAATATTTTTACAAAAAAAGCAATAAAAAATATCACTAAAACTATCAATATTATTGCCCATACAATGAAACCATAAAATCATCTCATCCGAAGAACAAATAAAATAACAGAAAACACCAAAAAAAAATAAACAAAAAGAAAAAAAGAGAAATATTAATTTTAAGATGATCATCAACATAAATTAAAATAAAACAAAAAAAATAAAAATAAAAACATAGATGCATAGATATGAGTAAAAATAAACATTGTCCAACAAAGACCGAAAAAACTAAAGGAATTAATACAAAATTTAAAATTTAAAGAATAAGGTCTAAAATAAAAAATAAAATATATAATTAATTTTGATCGAATAACAAAATTGAAACAAGTAAAAACCTTGTAACCAAAACAAATAAATAGATTTTTAAAACAAATTTGCAGTGTAACTTTGTTAAACAATTAAAATAATAAGAACTGAAATGAAAAGTAGCATATATGCTAAATTTCAATTAGAGTACAAAATTAAAATAAATTAAAACCTGCAGACCAAAAAATTTAAAGGTAAAAAAAACTGAAAATAAAAAAAATAAGAACTGAAATGAAAATTAACATATATAATCAGTTTCAATAGAAGGCTAAAATTAAAAACAATCAAAATTTTCATGAAAAAAATCAGGAATAAAACCGAAGGACTGACATGTATTTGTTGACTATAGGAGAGAGAAAATGGGGAAATTAAAAAATTATCCACGGAAGAAACCTGACATGAAAATACAACAATGCACCTAGCTTCATGCCTTTAATTTTTTTTCTTTTTTGAGGGTATTAATGTAGTTTTTGTATGCATGAATATCTGAAAAATTGAAAATACCCTCAATTGTTCCTTGTCTTTTTGTCAACTTTTATGGGCAAGTTGGTAGTTTCACTAAGTAAATTAAAATGAAAAATACCAGAAAACCCCAAATAATATGAAAATGCTAAACATGTCCCTCGAAATGTCTAAAATGCTCTCCCGGCATTGGGGTTAAATTTTTCAATCTTAGAGATAAAATGATAATTTTACTGTAAAGATTCATAATGATTCATGTCCAAGGACACCGGAAACGTGCAACTCCTTTTATATTTTTTTTATATTTAATAATAGGTGCTGAAAAAGTCCACACGGCAAAGGAAAAAAAATAGTAATCCTCGAGAGAAAAACAGATAAGAAAATGACAGACGTAGGGTATAGTTTTGTAACATCTTTCGTGGCCTGTAGCTATGGAAAAAAATATAAGAACTATTTAGATGAGTCAATACATAGAGAACAGTGTATATTTATAAAAGCAAATGTATCAGTCGTCGTCTTTTCCAAATATCACATCCCAAAGTCTCCGAGGGCTGTTCCATGGATCGCTGGCATGTATATGCCTGAGGATACAAATAATAAATCTTGTATTCTTACCACCGAGTTGATAATGCTCGAAAATCAAGTCTTGACAAAAACAAGAATAAAAGGAAGCAACCTGAACTACGTAGGCAATGGCATCAGCCTCCTCTCAATCTACCTTTGCTTGATTTTTAAATAAATTATCAGCTTCAGCAGTTTAGATCTCTTATATATTTGTTAGAGAATAATATAAATTATATTTAGAATCTTGTTTATCAATTTAAGTTTTTAGGTGAGATAATTCCTTAATATAATATCAGAACCTATTAACCCAGTGGTCATGAGTTTGAATCTCACTACCCTCATTCTATTTGATAAAAATAAGGCACAAAGTAATGTAGATCCGTGCAGGTTTCAAGTCTAAAGTGTTTTCACTTAAGGGTATGTGTTAAAGAATAATATAAATCATATTTTGAAATCTCACCTATCAGTTTAAATTTTTAGATGAGATAGTTCCTTAATAATATTGGCATATGTGAACCCATAATGCATCATATTTCTTTCACTTTGTCTACCCCTTCCAAATATTATTATATATGTATGGTCTTCATCAGACGAAGCTTCTCCACAATCACCTGCCTCTGGTTTTTTTTTATGTCCCTAAAATCTCAAAGCTACTCGTTGGTCCAATGGAGATCTGTAACAAACAATTAACGAGAAATATTTTAGCAATTGAATGGCGTGCCTTGTGAAGCTATGCACTTGATGATTTAACTGGTGCAGGATTTATTTGGCCTGCTAATCACACAGCACCTACAGCATCTGCTTGAATGGCATCTTTCAAATCTGATATATGCTAGAGCCAATACGAGCCAAAGCATCAACACATTTATGGACTGAAAGAAGGAATACGAGAAAGTAAGAACTCGAATACCCTTAAGGACACTGCTGGTGATGATCTGCTATGTCAGTTGCTATGTCAGACTCCACCTCAAGTTTTTGACGACCCATGAAACTCTCAATTCTATCCAGCTTCTTCGTAGACCCCATTACTCAACGGCAATTACACTAGGAGAAATCAAGAGAAGCAGAGGAAAACATGCCTTTTGCTCTCCCGCTTTTACTATAACGATACGAAATAAAATCTTATTCCATGGCAAAGATGGTAGAATAAAAAACTTGTTTGTTTTTACATTTAAAGCATTTTTGAAAATAATATATATGTTTTTTGTTTTTTTTTTCAATTTAGTTTTTTTTTATATTTTTTTGATGTGCTAATAATAAAGATAAATTAAAACAATATTATTTCAATATATTATTAAATAAAAAAAATATTTTAAAAAAAATCACAACCACTAAAATAAGAATAGTGTTTGATGCATTGAAGTAAGTGTCTTTTATATTCCTTGAATTGGTATCATTGTCTTAAAAAAATAAAATCATCCATGAGCAACAATCGCGTGAATTAAATTCATCCCACAAATCATGGAGTGAGAAGGCAAAATTATGGACAAATAAGGGTGATTATACTCATGGACATATAAAAAAAAACATGGTTGGAGATAAGAACATCCAAGAGCAATAAATCTTTATGTATATGGCAGTTCAACACATAAAGAAAACTTAAGTTAGTTGACAGCAACATCCCCTCAGTGATTTGCTGCTAAATTCATGGAGATAAAATAGGAATTTGTTCCTTCCTTATCTTATGTAACAAATCTATATATATATATATATATTCCTTAACAATGCAGTATAAAGTGTGGGGAAATATAATAAAGACTTCTTTCCATAGTTATTTTTCTCTTATTCTATTTTTTATCTTGGTATTAGAGCATGAACATCCTACCTCTTATTCTAAAAACCATGACCTCTCTCCTTTGAATATTAGAAATTTTGTCACACTTAAACTCACACAATCTAATTACCCATTTTAGAGAGAATAATTTTTAGGATTAATAGAAAACCAAGACTTGATTGATCACCTCACCTGAAAAACACCAATCTCAACAAAATACACTATTCTAGATGCAAACACCACACAAACAGGAAACTCTACATCAAAATTGATAAGGGAATTAATTGCTTTGGCAAAAGTCTGATCGTCTTCTTCGCTATTGAATTATTGGAACCCTCTCTGAAGAAAGACTTGAACTTATCATTGGCTTAGACATAACACTTACTATGTGGGAAGCACTGAAAGATGCATCTGCATAGGACTCTTAAGAGAGAGAATTTACACTACAACAACAGCTGACCTATCTTCGAAAAGATTATAATATGACCATTGGATCACATACATATCTTTAAAGGTCTGTGATAATCTTATTGGTAATGGAAAACCCCTACTAGATAAACAAAATGTTTTTTTTACTTCCTAACAAGTCTAGGACCGCAATATGAAACCTTTATAGAAACAATGTTAAAACCTCCAAAACCAATATGTACTAAACTGATTTCATGGTTACAAAACCTTGATTAGTGTCGTAATTGGTTTTCAAATTAATAAGATGTTCTTTTCCTCAACCCACACCACATTTAGCATTCTATGGACAACAACAAAAGTTACCACAAGGTACTATGTCAAGAAATTGCAACAACACATTTACTTTTTTAGGTTATGGGTTTCAAGCACAATAATTTTGAAATCAAAATCAAAGTTATTCAAACAACTCAACACCGGATACACCATAACAGCCACCACCACCACCTGGAGAACATTAAATGACAATAATGGAACAAGATCTATATCGTAATGAAACATGCCATTATTATGGAAAGTAGACCATATTGCCAAAAACTGCTTATGGATTCCAAAAAGAACACCTCAGAATGATGTGATTCCACAAGCTCTTGTTGCACTCACCCTAGACAACTCCATTAGTGAAACGAAATGGCAAGAATGCTAGGTATGTTGATTAATATCCATAAATATTTTGGATCTAATTATGTCATAAGAGGAGATGGTTCTTTTACACCTATAACAGGTATTGGAAATTCGAGCATTAAACAAAAATACAAGACCCCTTTATGATGGTCTTTTAGTTCCAAATTTAGAGAAAAAAACACTTACTCTCGATAAGTCAATTAACCTTGCAGTTTCCTGTCAATTGTGAATTTTATAATATTGATTTTTATCTAAAGGAATGAAAAACAGGACATACACTAATAACAAGGAAAAGAAGGGTGACTTGGATGTTTTATCCAATGAACCAAAAGCACATTTCTCTTATCGATTCAAATCTGGCACTATAGATCTTTGACATCAATGTTTCGGACATCCTCAACTGTTAGTCATTCCATTTCTATAAAAAAAAAGATTCATTAATTTTTAAGTCTTTCATGGACAGAATGTTTATATGATAAGTGTCAATTAGGAAAACTAAGTAAACTTCCATTTGTTTTTTTTTAATATTCCACTCAAGTATTTTTTATAAAATTCACTGTGACCTGTGGGGGTCTGTCTCAATTTTATCCATTGGCAAGTGTACGTCTTATGCATGTTTAATTGATGATTTTTCAAAGCAAACTTTGATTATACCTTTAAAACACAAATCTGATTTATTTACTGCCAATCTAGCATTTAAGCAGTATGCCAACAGATAGTTCAATAAAAAAATAAATATCTTTCACTTTGATGGAGAAGCCGAGTTTGTTAACTCTAGATTATCCTTACACTTTCTTGCCACAAGTATTCTTCATTAAACCTCATATCCCTATACTCCAGAACAAACAGGTATGGCTGAGAGAATGCACATAATAATATGTGAACTAGATAAGACAATGTTGTTTCATAGTAGCGCACCCCTTTGCTTATGGGTGGAAGCATTTAGCACAACAATATTTCTAATTAATCAGTTACCATCCTCTTCTCTTTAATTTGACACACCATATTTCATGCTACACAAAACACATCCATATTACACGTCCCTTCGAGTGTTTGACTCAAAATGATTACCATATATATGGAATAATAGGAACCATAAATTTGACCCTAAAATTATCTTATGTGTTTTTGTAGGATATAGTGATAAACATAAAGGATACAAGTGTTTTCACTCACCATGTTGTAATTTTTTTTTCTCTTCATGTCATCTTTAATGATACTATTTTTCCATTTAAATCTTTTTCATTTTCTACGAGTGCATAACATGTCCTAAATATATTTGATACTTGAATACCATCTTCAAAATCTTTTCTAAGAAAAGATGACTTCCCCTAGATGTTAACACCAACAAATTACATTCCTCTCTCATAAGATAATAATCAATATAAGTAGCCTACACCAAATAAATCATGTGACACAGCAGCAACATGAAATGTGCAGCCTGGTTTCATTGTTCAGTATCCAGAAGTTCACTCATTACAAGCCCTAATGTCAACATTAAACATAGAAATACAACCTACACTCAACCGTATACTTGGCTCTAATGATTCTTGTTCAGCATATATCGATTCAACTGCGATACATACTAAAATACAACTTGAAAACATCCTGACACAGTGTCATTGGCTTCAATATAGATAACACGGCCTCACGACATACCAAAAAGTCATCTTATGCTGACTAGGTCCATGCATGGAGTAGTTAAACCAAACCCTAAATATGCCTTAACAATAACCTCATCTCCCACAATACCATGTGAACCAAACAACATAAAAGTAGCACTATCACATCCAGGTTGGAAAGCTGCAATGGTTGATGAACTTACAGCACTACATCAGAATGAAACATGGTGATTAGTTCCACGCATGCTAGAAATACAAATGATTGCGTCGAAATGGGTTTTTAAGACAAAACTTAAACTTGCTCATATGGTTTCTACTGTAGTTTGTTTTATCCCTCTCTTTTTGTCTTTCATTATACTCATGGAATTCTGCCATTACTTTTTTATTTTGATGATATACTTCTCACAGGTTCATCCAAAGAACTGGTTATCTCTTTTATACAAATATTCAGTCGAGAATTCTCCATGAAAGACTTAGGACCTGTGCATCATTTCTTGGGCATTGGGATCTCTACCACCGTAGATGGCTTATATTTGTCTCAATCATATTATGCACCTACCATCCTCGACTGCTCCAGTATGCTTTAATGCAAACCTATAAGCTCCTCATTGGAAGCAATGTTCAAAATAGATATAGATGTTGCCTCTATTGTTGATCTCAATCATTATCATAGGATTGTGGGTGCTCTTAAATACCTCACTCGTATGCTACAAGACCTATCCTACAATGTCAATTTTGTTTCACAATCATACACAACCCTACAGTTTCCTATTGGAATCTAGTTCAGCACATCTTTCACTATCTTAAAGGAACAATAACTACTAGTCTACATTTCTTTTCCAATACTAATATTGAATTACATGCAATCTCTAATGCTAATTGGGTTGGCAGCCCCACAACATGAAGATCTATCACTGGATGGTGCACCTTTTTTGGAACTAATATCATTTCCTGGTGTGTAAAAACAACACATGATCCCTCGACTAAGCACTAAGGCAGAATATCGTGTAATGGCTCACACCATTGTCGAACTCATATGGCTCACTTTTATCGTTAAAAGATCTTCGTATGAGTCTATTAGATCCATCAAGCCTCTATTATGATAATATTTATGCTTTATACATGACTATCAATCCAGTTTTCCATGCTCAAAGTAAACACGATGAAATTGATTACCATTTCATACGTGAATGAGTTGCACTTGGATTACTTGTAACCTACCATATACCCTCTGCTAACTAGGTTACTGATATCTTTACAAAAGTAGTGCCCAAGGCTTCTCTAGCTTATTTTCACAACAAATTTTGCCTTCAACCCGAAACCAATTTGCAGGGGGATATTAGCAACTCGCTGCTACAACCTCAGCAACAATCGTGTGAATTAAATTCATCCCACAAATTATGGAGTGATAAGAAAGACTTATGGAGTAATAAGGGTGATGGATTATGGAGTGATAAAGGTGATCATACTCGCGAACATATCAAAGGAAACATGGATGGTGATAAGGACTTTCAAGAGCAACAAATCCCTATGTAAATGGTAGTTCAACACTTAAAGGAAACTTTAGTTAATTGATAGCTACATTCCCTCAGTGATTTGATGTTGAATTCATGGAGATAGAATAGGAATCTCTTCATTCCTTATCTTATGTAACAAACTAAGACAGCATGAATCTATGTATATCTTTTTTAACGATGCAGTATATAGCGCGGGGAAATATAATAAAGCCTTCTTTGCATGGTTGTTTTTCTCTTACTCTATTTCTATTTTTTATATCTAACCAAAACCAGCACATCCAATCAAGACCTCATATATTAAGAATTTCAAGTGAAAATCTAGAAATAGTGATTAAAAAAATTTGTTACTTTTTTTTTTGAGATCACATCTTACAGATTTAAAGAGCATATCTTTAACATTTGAAGATTGACTTTGATTTTAGTTGATGCATAGATTAATTTAAATAGTTAAATCCTTTGTCCACTAATTGATGCAAAATCCAAATGGAAAATCTTTAATCAAAGAGGACCCAGTTGCTTGTTTCAACTTTCAACCCAGTGAAAAGTTAGTGTTCATAGATCAAATTTACTTTTCGTTCCTCCATTTCATAAAGAAAGAAAATATGCCTCCACCGTGCACCTGCCAATGAGACTGAAGAACTCCACCAAGTTAATTTTACACTACATGCAAGGTAAATTTACTTCCCTTAGCATGACCCAATTGATTATTTTTCTTAATAGAATTCTTAGTCAACACAGTTGTGTCTTGTTAATTTCCCGCCTGACTGCAATAAATTTTGTGACAAATATTTTAATACCCATGAATTTAATTTATTCTGCCGTAGGACATGTACATAGTGGAAAGCAGATTGAGGTCATTCATTTTTAAAGCAGGCTAAGGTGTGAGCTTACTTGACAGGAAATCGGGAAGGTTCAGCAGCACACTTTATGTGGAGCACGTTCTTTGGCTAAGATGCATTATTCATCTACACTGGATAAATTAATCATGCTGCATAAAGGAGATCCTTTTCCTCCACGCACAAACACAAAAATACCAAAAACAAATCATTCTATGTTGCTTATAGTTCGTAAAAGCTAGAACAAATCATAACATAATCAATGAATGCGCCGGAACCAAGATTTGATCCTTGCGAAGCCAATCATAACCTGCCCCAATCCATCAATGATAGTGATTCTGATCCTTAATGTGACTGTAGATTTCAATAATACTTGCCCTCACATGATGGTAACCTCAACATCTGTTAATTAGAGTGGTTCATGTTGTAGGGTATACTTTGAACGTGGTCCTATCTTTAACAGAATCTTAGAACAGGGGGCTAATTAGCCAGACATTTGTGTGTGGCTTATGCTGCTTTTTTGTTTTTGTTTTTAAAGGGCATATGCTCATAGTTGAACATCTGCAGGACTGCTTCAAATGCTTGTTGGAGAATACCAATTTAATTGAGACGGTAGTTTTGAGCCGTGCTTTTGGTTTTTAAAGGGTTTAATAATTATTATTATAAAAAATGATAATATCACACCGTCTTCTATGTGCTATTTTTAAAAGTTATAATTTGTAATTTTTCGAAAACCACAGCTTTTCTAATAAATAGAATATAAGCCTAACAAAGTTCTGTTCGGCACCAACCATTTGTAATCCCATTGATATCTAGAAAGGAGACATTATAGAGGAAGAAACAGAGATCTTGTTCATGGTGGCTGCAAGTGGCGAAAGGTAAAAAAAAAAAAAAACAGCTATATATTATTTTACTATCCAAATGTTCTGTGAGATATTATCTATTTCCATCCCGAATCAAATCTTGAGAGGAAGAACAAGAATTTTAGCCCAAAGATTATGCTGTTATTGTTTATCTATAGGTGGTTGCACTTTGGTTATATGCCCCATACACTTCTTAAAGTGACACAAAAGCTGGATGCTCCTTCAATATATGCAGCTGCAGCCTTCTCTCTTCATTTCACTTTTTATACATCTGTGCTAGTTAGTTAATTTTACGTTTATATTTGTATACATGATATTGTTTGCGATACTAGTTCTTGGTTTCCAGCGTTAATATTAACAAGCGCAGCAATTTGATTTGAGGAACGATTATTAACTAATTATTATGGTGAAAATCAAACAGAAATTTCCATTCGCCCTGCCAAACTTATCTTACTTTATGATAGAACAATTTCATAGAACAGATAAGAGGGGGGGAAAGGCATGAAGAACATGCAAGTTTCAGGTAAAATTATATTTTTATATAAATGGAATAGGGTTTTGAATTCTGAAACATCTAAGTTTTCCTGATGTAACAAACGTCGAATTTAAGAATGATTCAGATGGAGTCATGAACAATGAGGTAAGTTTTTATACATACATATATATATATATAGACACACACACACACACACACATATATACGATTTTCAACGATATTGCAAAACGAGCAAATCTACATGTAGGACCCAGATTTACTTCTCCATGGCTCCCGTTCAACTTTTATCAGTCAAAAGCAAGCAGAAGTGACAATGGAACTGTGTGATCATCACCGATTTTGTGCATGCCTAAAGAGCCCAGCTGGAAAAGAACTATCTGCTATGAAAGGACCACGGATTCAAAGGTGAAGAAAAAGTTATTCTTCAAAGATTCAAATTCTTAAAAACAAAGTAGGAAAGTTAAGAATCTTTTAGCTAGACCACCCCACCCAGCCCATGCTCTAGCTAGCTAGTCAAGGAATTTCCGACATGGATGGCATCGAATCCAATCATCTTCTTGAGCTTTTTCAGCTCAGTGGATTTGGCCTTAACTATCCCACTACTAAACAGCTAGATTTTTTTTTATCCCGGAACAACCATGCTAGAGTGACTATTTCTATTCCAAAATTTGTCGTTCAGGGCTTGAGTCTAGGATATGGGGTTTACCCTTATTTTAATAACTTTTCCTTTTGGCGTCACTTGTTCTAACAACATAAAGTAATGGCGCTCTTTCTCGTTTATACCGACGCATGCAGAAGCAGTGACTTGAGTTTTAAGCTAATGTCAAAGTTGAAACCCAGACATAATCTCGTGCGAGACTTTTTCTTTTTGAATAAAGGAAATTTTCTATGCCTGATTGATTGAGGTAATTTTAGGTAGCACTTGTGCATCCTGTTTCAGGTGAAATTGATATTCCAACACTTTACTGAAATTATACATGAGTCCACTTACATGCACCGACTGGAATCTATTAGGGTTTGTGATGCCCATGGCTCATTTGCTCATAGCTTTACGTAATAGTAAACAACGTGTCCATAAAAACCATTCAGCTGAAATGATTGAGCTGATAATCAGAAACTTAAAACGAATTAAAAGATTGCCAATAACATCTGATATATGCTCGTATTGTGAAGGCATATAAGACTTTCTGTCAACTCTTCAGCATTCCTATATGAGCTGTTAATTCTTTCATAACCTCAAATTTAACAAGTTAAGTGCTCTTCAAAAAGAAATGGAAGATGGATAGATTGGAATTGTCACGAATCCATATGATATCACACACAAAGACCAATTCAATGAGAGGGCTTCATGCGAACTGAGTTTTCTATGGATATACAAATTGAGTAAAAATGTACGATTCTCCCATACCTTAGAAGGCAGGGAAATTTCCCGTCATGACTACACTTCTTTATACGTGTCCAATTGGGATTTTATAAATTGGACCAAGAATAAGTCATTGTTTGTAATGCTTGGGAATGGTGAGCTCTCATATGAATATTCCTCGGTCACTACTAATATTACTGATTCTATACATGATTATATCTTTAGCTGACGTGTTTGATGCGCGGGATCATTTCTCTGAGCATCCTCGGCAACTTGTCTCTTCCTGTACAACATTTCCTCAGTACCCTTATCATGCCAGAGCATCTATGAAAGATTATGATCGGGCCTCATTTGCTGATCAAACATTTAATATGCTTGCTGGTGGGTGCAGATAAGAAATTAATGACCCCAGGTGAAACTTCCTTGAAAGCTCCCTAGCCTTCCCCATGAGCCCACAAACAATAATAGGTGAATTAGATTTGCTGAAGATCTTCAGTTTAGACAATCCAAAGCCCTTTGGTAGGTGTTCTTTGTAGTCTTATAATATTTCCATTTTGTATAGTGCTATCCTTTTTCGTGCTTTGTGTATTCTTTACGTAGTCTAGATATTCGAAGCACTAAAGCCTCAAGGAAATTTTGCTGTCTAAAGTAATTAATGGAAACCTTACATTTTAATCTCAAGGAGGCAAGCATGTATACGTGAATAAGTATTTAATCCAGTTAACTATATATAATATAGTGATATATGCGTGATCCTGGTCGACCCCTGTGATCATCATCAATTCTTAGATAGGAGAATTTTATTTATTTTGAGTCTTGGGTTTTTGTTCATGTTCAAAAAAATCACATCTAAAAATCTTAACAAAACAAGAACTGATTTACGATCGTTGCTGTAAATCGATTCTTATTCTGTTACGATTTTTATTCTTTGTGCAAACGATGCTCTTTTTCGATGAGCAAGTGGGTCAACTTGACATGGTTGCAACTCTGTCTTCATCTCTTGTCGTGTGGTGGACCTCGTCGTTTAGACTTATGAGAAGAAATTGTCTAATCCATAATTTTATAAATGTAATTCTTCCGGAGGAGGTGGCCATCTCACAGTTAAAGAAAGAGTTATACAGCATGGGTTTTTCACTTAGCAGTATACACATATTATATTAATATGGATTGTAATAATAAGATTATTGTTTTACCTCTCAGTGTGTTAACCTTTAAGTCTAGGTCTCAAGGCATTTTTTACTTTTACACGAGACTAGTTGATATTCTTTAATTATTTAGGAGTATTTGAGTGTTTTCTAGATCTTTTTTATAATAAAACTATTTTTTTATCCTTGCTAGCAGATAACAAATAGTTAGCTACCCGGGACATTTTTGATATTTTGCACTGTTGTGAATAGTAAAAAAATCATATTACTCTCAAATAAGATAAAAACCAAGAGTTGCTAGTGGGGTGCTTCTGGTTTTTCAAATGTTTCTAAATTGTAAAAACACGGATATGCCCTTGCAAAAGACAAAATTCAAGAATTAGTTGTAGGGGTGTTTAGGTAATTTTATGTTTTTTATTTTTTTCTAGAGAATACTATAGGCGCGTTGGCTGGACGCGCCAATGGATTTCTTCCTTACACTCCATTTATGCGGAGTGTGTGGTGTTGTATGATGGTAAAAAATATCAATCTAGTGTCTCACTGAATACGCCATCATGTCCTTTTTCACATAGTAGTGGGTGTCATCTCACGGTAGCAAAAAACATGACGGTGGTCGATTATTTTTTTTCTCTTTTCTCTCTCCTGCAGCCTAAATTATATGGAAGTCCCCTTGGTTATGGTGTTTTCAGTTCAATCCCTCCTCTTTTAATTGTTTTGTTTGGTCTTCATTTCTGTTATATAAATTTTGATTTGTTCAATCCCTCCTCTTTTAATTTTGATTTGTTTGGCCTAAATTATAAATTTTGATTTTGATTTATTCCTTTAATTGAAATTAAATATATATTTGGCTTTTATTTCAATTCTTATTCTTTTAATTTTTTATTTGGTTTTAAATATCTTAATTATTTCGGTATAGAAGTTTGGATTGTCATCAATTTTGTCTTTCGATTAAAATTGATCATATATTTTTTTTTCATTTAAGCCCTTATTCTTTTAATTTTTTATTTTAATTTCTATAATTTTTTTTAGATCCTTCAGAAATAGTCCTTATATTTTATCCATATTTATATGTATATGCTCTTAGTTTTTGTTTTTAATTTTTATTATTTTCTCTTTTATTGAGGTTATGTTTTTATTCAATTTAGTCCATAATTTTAATTTGTGTTGGTGATCATTTAAAAATAGATATTTCTTTTTTTATCTTTTTTGTTTTTTTTTAATGTATTCTATAAGTCAAATGATTTTTTTAAGATAATAATATTTATTTTTTATTTCATTTATTTAATTTATTTTTTTGCTCATTTGTTAAAAATTTTAGGTTTTTTTATCATTTTAATTAATTTTTTATTTCTATTATTTACTCAATAATAATAATAATAATTTTATTTTTTTTCTTGTTTTCTCTTTTTGTATAATTTTTTTTTTCTATTTTATGGGGTAATTTAATAATTTTTATTTTTTTTATTAGTAGTAGTAGTAGTAATTTTAAGTATTATAATTATGATAATAATAGCGATCTTACTAATTATAATGATAATAGCAACTCTGATTTATTGCAATGATTATAGTGCTTATGTAGTTAATAATTATGGTTTTGATGATGATGATGATGATAACTACTCATAAAATAATGTGAAGAATATCAATAATGACAAAAACAATTATAATAATGATAATAAAACTAATTATAATTTAAATGATATTAATAAAAATATTAAAAAAGGTAAACCTATGAAGAATGGTGCTAGATTTTATAATATGTAAAAGAATAGTAATCGTGCTAGATTATTTTTATGATACTATACATCTCAGTGAAATAATCAACTTAGACAAAAAATTTATTAGGTAATGTAAAAATAAAGTAATTATACGACAATTTTTGGTGTTTAATAATAATGATAAATAATATAATTTTCAAGCAAAAAGGTAAAAAATGAAAGACAAGAATGAGTTATAGGATTTTTAATGAATACAACATTAAGTTATAAATTATTATATTAGAATCATTATATATAGAGAGGTTGTAAAAAATAATTTTTAATAGATATAACATCAAATGATAAATTATTCCAATTGTTATTCACATTGTTATTCTTATGATTAGAGACAAAAAAAAATATTATTAGTATGAAAAATATTATTTGATTTGAAGAACAACTGAAAAAAGTTAAAAAACAAAATTAAAGGACAAAAGCAAAATGTGTACTATTACTATTATGAATATAATTATTTTATAGCTTGGATTATATTAAAATTTGTTTTTTAATATTTTTTGTTTAATACTAATGTTAAGTCATACAATTTTTTAAAATTAAGATAAAAATTAAAAACAATATTGATCTATAAAAAAATTTCAAATCATTATTCCAGGATATTAAATTTGAAATATTATATGTAGACAAGTTACAAAACTTAATTCTTAATAAATACAACACTGAATGATAAATTACTTGAATTATTATTCTTATTTTTATTACTATGATTAAAAGTAAAATCTAAAACAACATTAGCAATATTGAAAAAAAAATGATGTAAAGAATAAATGAAAATATTTGAAGAGCAAAATTAAAGGACAAAAACAAAACTATAAGATATTACTAGACTAGTAAACACAATCTAAGTTAATGTGTTATTTTCTTTCTTATTTGTCTAAAAAACTTTTGATTATTTTTTTTATATTAATTTTAGTATGGATAAGGTGTTGAAAATAATATTAATGATTATTTTTAAAGTATTTTTTTAAATCTGTTATACTAATTGTATATTTTGATATTTATTTAATATTAATATATATCATTTTCCCTTTACATCACTTTGTTTATATAATAATATCAAAAGTCTTAACCTGTGGTCTTGGAAGAATGGCTCAATCTCTAATTACTCATAGCAGGGTCTCCTAGTATCGGGTTGAGAATATGGTTGAAATTATTTTTTAAAATATTCTTTTATTTAAAAATACATCATAATAATTTTTTTTTAGTTTTAAAAAATAAATTTTTTTATCAACACATAAAAATGATTTTAAAACACTAAAAAAAATTAAAATAATAAAAATTATTTTTTTTCAAAATCACTTCTAAAACACAATAACAAACATGGTTTTAATCATTTAAAAGCCTTCATGGTCTTGATATATGAAAAAGAAATTGATTGATTCTAGTTCAAGAGGGAACGAAGCCATAATAAATTATATTTGTATACCAGCTATTTTTTAAAATTACAAAAATATATATTTTATATTTTAAATTAAAAATATTTCATATTTTTAAATTATTTTATATATTAATATCAAAATTAATTTTTTAAAAAAATATTATTTTAATATTTTTCTAGATAAAAAAATATTAAAAATAATTTCATCCTCAAGTTCATCCGTATATTTTCTTTCTATTTTCAAATCAAAGCGACTAGGATGATTGCTCGATGGAGCAACATGATCAACGGTCAGGGATTGACTATAGTACAAGATTGAAATACAAGTCATTGAATCACTTAACAACAATGGCTAGATACAAAACAAAAATGGGTCCCACACATGGTAGTTTGGCCCCGTTTAAATAACCTTCTTTCCACGTTAGCTTGAGACATTGTGGCTGTTTGAGATTTGTTTAACCAGCAATATATCCTACCATGTGTGCTGTCTGTATGGACATATCCCTTTATACCCTTTCCACTCGGAGATCAGAACACATGCGTCATGTTTTTTAATTTAGTATTGTCGTTATTTCTTAAAGTATTTATATTTAAAAGTATATTGTTATAATATTTTATATTTTTTTAACAAAATTGATATCATTATATAAAAATAAATTTCAAATAAAAAGAAATAAAATAATTAAAATATAAAAATAAACATCTTGTTAGTATACATGCAACAAGATTTTATATATATATATATATATAGAGATTTTATTCAATTAATTAAATTAAATGGATGAATCGCACAACCAAAATGAATCAATAAATTTCGATCCTCATATCACACTATCATAAGTTCCTAATAAATAAATAAAAGAACCCAACTTAGAGTCAATTAAATTAATAAATTTTATCCAATGATAGCTAGAATGAGCTCTCATGTCAGCTCTAATACTAAGTTATAAATGGAATTTTATTGCATATATTGATTAGAACCAGTTATCAATTAAATCAATTGGAATAGATCATAACAATCGAAATAATGGTATTTAAATAGTAATTAATAAAATTCTATTTGTATTTTATAGATTTGTTTTTAAAAAATAAATGATAAATATATACATATATAAATATGTTTAATATTTTTTAATAAACCATGAAATTAATTTTCTCTTTATATCTTTCTTTAAAATAAACCTAATAAAACTCTAATTATTGCCCATCATAAAATTCTTATAATTAATTCCCCTGGTACGGAATGAAGATAATCAACATAAATAAATAATAAAAAATATAAGGGTATAATAGGAAAAACAGATAAAAGGCGTCCATGATTATAAGAATATAACCATGAGGAGATGCCATGTGAAACCATCCGTATTAATTATGAAGACAGAAGCCTTGATATGCGGGTAAGTCGAGTTGTCACCATCAAGAACACAGGCATTGCATGAAACGTACACGTGTCCATTCAGCAGCGATGATTGCTATTATAGACCTTTGCCATACTCTACTTTCTCATACATGCCGCGTGAGAAGCATAAGTACAAGGGTCTCATGTGCACCATCTACATGGGATCCGACAGCATAAAACCACACGACTCCCACGTGTAACCTGAAATGTACTGTCCATGTTAACTGTCCTCATGTTCTGTCCCATCGACTACGCGGAGCACAGCTACATTAACCTCACACTTTAGGAACCAACCGACGCAGCTCACCTAACAGCTGTTTTACAAAGCGTATTTTCTTCCCAAACCATTTTCTTTACTTGTAAATTTGTTATTATTTAACGAATTACTACGTATTTCTTATAATATCTGTGTTTTTTATTTATGAAACTGTGCATGGATAAAGAGTTTTGGGTGCAACTCTAGCACATCTTAATATAATCTTAATTGAAAAATAAACATACATACATACATACATACATACATACATACATACATACATACATATAAACTACTTCCTCTCTCCAATCTAAGCATATCACTACTTTTTTTCCATTGACCTACCTTATTATCCCTTGTTTGTCCAATGGGATCATAAATTCTAATGATAGAAATGAGAGGAGTTGATCATATACATGCTTTCATATTACAATGTGAAGTTTTCAGCTTGAATTCTAATATTATTTAATTAAACCGTGTGATTACTACCTATGCATATAATGATAATGACATCCTAAAATCTAAGTATATCCAAAAAATAAGTTATTTAATGGTTAGATAGATGTTAGTTAAAATTCATATAATTTATTCTTTTCGATGTAGCATAGGAAGTACTGAATTGCTGGTAAAAGCATGGCTACCAGCAAATTCAATTGTTATCAGTGAGACTTATAAATATCCCGATGATAAAATTAGTAATTTTTAATAAAAAAGAAAATAAATAAAACAAAACCCTAATTTTCAATAACAATAACAATTTTTCTTTTTCTTGTTAGGTATGATCAATACTCTATGTGTGTGTGTGTGTATTTGTTATATAAAGTAAGAAAAGTTATAAATCTTTTAACTAGATCATTTTGAAAAAATCAATAAAGATTAAATGGTCATTCTCTACATTATAATATTAATGATTGATAAAGATATATAGAAAAAATGAGATAAAGATATCTTGTAAAACTCATGTTGCATTAGACTTAATCGAGAGCTAAATGGGTAAGTCCAAATATATTAGGTTTGACAAGTTATCATACTCATGTTATTTTAAGCTCAATTTATCATTAAACTCAAATCTATTAGGTCTAACTTGTCATGTCCACATTACCCCTTAACCTTAGCTAATTGGTGAATCTAAATGTATTGAGTATAACAACTTCTTATTCACTTTACCTTGGGTCAAGTTGATGGCTGAACCCAGCCATATTATGTTTAATAATTTGCCACACTCATGTTGTCTTAGTCTAAAATGATAACTGAATTTAATTATCAACTTGCAAACCCATGTTATTATAAGATCTTTAAATGCATAAAAATATTGACTCATTAGTTACCCCAAAGTCTTTAAACATATGATACACTGTTTGAGGGTGTGTTTGAGGTTACTATTTAAAATATTTGTTGTTTAGAAAAGTATCAGAATGTTTTTTTTTTTAAATTATTTTTGACATTAGTAGATCAAAATGATCTAAAAACATATAAAAAAACTATATTTAATGGAAAGAAAATAAAAATACAATTTTTTTCTAATGTTTATTAAAAATATTTTTGAAACAAAATGTCAAATGGTCACTTAAAAGGAAAAGGCATTTTGTGAGACAACTAATAAGGTGATATCTTGTCTTTTTACGGGAAAAGACATTTAAACCCAATACTGATTTAAGAAGATATTTAAGAGAAGAACAAACAATTTTTTGGAGAAAACCACTTAACAATGTGTAATTAATGTGGTAGGCGTTTAGCCTTTATAGGGTTATAATGTAATGCTATTTTTTTTTATTTATTGTTAAGACTTACAAGCAAAATGTAATGACCTATAAATACACCATTTTTCTCTCAAATTCTATTTTTTACCTTTACTATATTTTTTTTCTTTTGACATTTTTTCTTCATCTAATTTTTAGTATAATTAATACTTTAAAATATATAAGCTTTTAGAGTAGGGAAGTATTATCAACCTCTTATGATATTTATAAGCCATGAACTTTGTTTCTTTAATATAGTTAAAGCGAATTGAAAAGTCATCTCTATTTGATGATATTAATGAGCGATAAATATCATTTTTATATCATTAGTGAGAGATGAAAATTCTTTATGAATCGTTATAAGATGAAAAATATAGCAGACCCTTTGTGAGACCTTTGATACATTTATAGATGCATAAAGATGATTCTCTCTAACTTATCATTTCCTAATTTAAAAATAAAGTCCTATAGTTATAGATTTCTAATACCAGTTAGACATGAATGAAGTCAAACTGATATTAAAAAAGGCATGTTTGTTTATCAAAATCACAATATATTTAGTTTGATAGATGTCCGAATTGAAGTATAACAGGTCTGATATCTTATGAAACTCATAATACATTGAACTCATCTGACAGTTGAACCCAAATATACTAAATTTAGCAACTTCATAGAGTCACGTTGTCCTGAACTCTTTCTAAGCTAAAACATATTTAGTAAAAAATAGTCTCATCATATATGTTTTGGGTAAAAATTCTCAAGATTGTGGATCATGAAACTTATATTTTTCAACATCTTAGGTTATGGTACAAAATGCCTTGTATTGTTTAGATGATGCTATCTATTTGACATGCACTTTGTCTTAGATTAAACAAGTTTTATTTTGGTAGAGAAAAAAATAATTCTGATCATAAATTAAAAAAATTATGCATGCATTTAATTATATATATTATTTTTTTCATTGGTTTTACTAAAAACACCTCTATTATAACGTTGTTAAAAAAACTATAATTTATAAATTTTGTTTTCAAATCATTCTTTAAGAGTTATAACAAGAAACCAAAGATGATTAAGTGCTTGTTTAGATATGTGATAAAAAAAGGTTTTAAAGTATTTTTTTTTATTAAAAACACATCATAACGAAATTTATTATATTATTTAGAATTTATTTCAACATCAACGAATTAAAATAATTTAAAACATAAAAAAACTAATATAAGATAATAAAAGCCTAAATATCCTGCTAATTCATAATTTATCGAAAGACGCAGCCCTTTCATTGGCGTACATAGGGGGTGTTTGGGAGAGCTGTTGCTGTAGCTTTTGAAAGTGTGTTTCGTGCCGAAATACATTAAAATGATGTTTTTTTATTTTTTAAAAATTATTTTTGATATCAGCACATCAAAATGATCTAAAAACACTAACCGTATGTTTTTAAAATTCAAAAAAAAAAAAAAAAAATGGACCAAAAGCACCCAAAAGCGCTTTTGGGTGGCTTCCCAAACACTCCCATAGACGGCAGTTCTCCAGACGCAGAACGTCAGCAAACGAGGAGCACATCCAACCAAACTTGAGGGTGCGTATCGCGCGCTTCAGGGAAGAGGGTTACCCGTTTGCTGATGCAATCGTGGCGGCTGAAGCTCTGCATAATTTTCCTAACTAAATTCAAATGTTAACACTTTAGCCGTTACAAGAAGCTTTATATATGCTTCTGATCCTATTGGTGGCACCGCAGGTCCGTCAGAGGATTTTCGGCATATATTAAAATAGAGATTAGAAAGATTTTTACCGACAGAGTTGCAGGTCGAAACGAGTGTTAAATATCTGTAGACAAGGTGGAGGAGCGTACATTAGTTTTAATTTGTCTTATAATTTCGTTATCATGTGTTTATAATTATAAGTTTGATGAAAAGAAAAATGGTTGAAAAAATTATTTTAATTTGTTTTATGTTAAATAATCACCTCTGCATAAAAATAAATAAATTATAATTTGAAGCCTAAAAACAATTCGTAACATTTAAAATGAAAGCAGGTACAAAGATCTACTACGTCTAATACAGAAAGACGGGTATAAAAACTTTAGGATAAAGGTATATTGTCCGATTAAACTGTATCTTCGTCGCCATCACCGCGAGATTCTTGTCCCTCTCTCTATCTCTATTATGAATGTATGTATATATAGAGACCATCCAAGCATTGTCATTCAGACCCTAAAAATAACAAGCCAGTAGTCTCCTTCAATTCTGAGTGTGGACAACAAAAAATTAACCGAGTTAATTTCTGCATCCTCTCCCCAATCTCCAGATTGAGCTAGCCCGTCATGAGAACAGACGTAGATAGCTTCTGGTTCTTTGCTTTGGCCTCCAAATGCAGAGCCTTTACACAGGAAAACATTGCATGGTCGCTTTTGATCATGGGTTTAGCTTGGATAGCCGTCACCCTTATTCACTGGGCACACCCAGGAGGTCCAGCTTGGGGCAAATACAAACTCAAAAACACCTCCTTCACAACTTCTAAGCCAATTCCAGGTCCCAGGGGATTGCCTCTTATAGGCAGCATGAGGCTTATGACCTCCTTAGCACATCACAAGATTGCAGCAGCTGCAGATGCATGCAAAGCCAGGAGGCTCATGGCGTTTAGCCTTGGCGATACTCGTGTTATCGTGACATGCAATCCTGATGTGGCGAAAGAAATATTGAACAGTTCGGTGTTTGCAGATCGTCCAGTTAAAGAATCTGCCTATAGCCTAATGTTCAATAGAGCAATTGGGTTCGCCCCTTACGGTGTTTACTGGCGAACCCTCAGAAAAATAGCTTCTACACACCTTTTCTGCCCCAAACAAATCAAAGCTGCGGTGTCTCAAAGACTCCAAATCGCTTCTGAAATGGTTTCCATGTTCAATGACCATGAGAGGAGTGGTTTCACCGTTCGTGGGATACTCAAAAGAGCTTCATTGAATAACATGATGTGCTCAGTTTTTGGACGCGAGTATAAATTGGATTCATGTAATAGTGAAGTTGAAGAACTGAGAGCTCTTGTTGATGAAGGGTACGATTTATTGGGCACACTTAACTGGACAGACCACCTTCCTTGGCTGCTAGATTTTGACCCTCAAAAAATCCGATTCAGATGCTCAAATCTCGTGCCAAAAGTGAACCGGTTTGTTAGCCGAATTTTGGCTGAACATAGAGCTCAAACTGGAAAGAAGACCCCGGATTTCGTCGATGTTTTGCTGTCTCTTGAAGGCCACGATAAATTATCGGACTCCGATATGATCGCCGTCCTTTGGGTAAGTAAGCAGGCACACATGGACATCACACATGAAACTTACTATTGCTATGTGTGCTAGTGGATGGACATGCATAGGAAATTATTTCGAGAACAAGCAATTATTCTGTTTTTTAGCAGGTTATTGTACTGACTGAATATTGCTTTGTTTCACTTTTTTTATGCATAGGAAATGATTTTCAGAGGGACTGATACGGTGGCAGTTTTGATGGAGTGGATTCTAGCTAGAATGGCACTTCATCCTGATGTTTTATCGAAGGTCCATGATGAGCTTGACAAAGTTGTTGGAAGATCAAGGGCCGTAGCTGAATCTGATATCACGGCAATGGTGTATCTCCAGGCAGTAGTGAAGGAAGTTTTGAGGCTGCATCCACCTGGCCCACTTCTGTCGTGGGCCAGGCTTGCCATCACCGATACTACCATGGAAGGGTACCACGTGCCCAAAGGGACCACAGCAATGGTTAACATGTGGGCCATTTCAAGGGACCCAAATTTTTGGGATGACCCTCTTGAGTTTATGCCTGAGAGATTCGTGACTGAGAAGAGTGAGGTGGAGTTTTCAGTTCTCGGCTCCGATCTACGGCTTGCTCCGTTTGGTTCAGGTAGGCGAACCTGCCCGGGAAAGACATTGGCCTTAACCACGGTGACCTTTTGGGTTGCATCACTTCTGCACGAGTTTGAATGGCTGCCGTGTGATGAAAATAAAGTTGACCTTTCAGAAGTACTGGGTCTATCCTGTGAGATGGCAAATCCATTGACCGTTAAAGTGCGGCCCAGGCGTTCCTGCTATAAGCCCACTGTACCAGGTGTACAGAACTGCGTTCCAGATGTCTAGTCTGGATCAAAAAAAAAAAAAAAAAAACTTCTCCGTGATGGGGTTGCAAATCTTAACCTTGATCCACCATATGATCATGTCGTCTCTAGCCTGTCTCTTGTGTCGGGTTTTTTTTTTTATATATATATATTTAACAGTCGAGTGTCAAATATAGTGTCCCTTATTTATATATGTCATGACATGTTTCAAATGGTGTAAATACGAGTGGCAATGAAATAAGAAGAAGAAGAGAGTTTCAAGTCCCAATGTCTCTCCATTGGTTTTTCTGTCCATTACAAACCTTCAGCATTTACTTTGCTTAATCAACTATGACCTTAACATTAGTTTTGTTCAATTTGGTACAGGAAAATCTATACCAATTGAATCAGAAACTCGTAATTAAACTTTGACTGCAACAAATCCAGTCCTTTGAATTATTATCCTAAATATGATTTCTGAAAGAAGAAAATCCCACAAAAGTAACTTACAGATTAGGTTTTCCTCCACTTATCAGCTCAATCATTGATTTAGGATTGAACTGGCAACGCGACGACCTGAAATCCTTATCGAGTTCGCAACTAGGACTTGCATGTTAACTATTGTTTGAAACATTATCCCAACTTGCGTGACCTATCATTTGGAAATTTGTAATCTCAAATTTTAACTTATTCTTGAGGATGAGGTTGATTTACTCTTCCTAAAATCCTTGTGCCCAGCCCATTGCTTGTCTAGTGTTTGTTTCGATAAAGTTGATGGTTTGAAACTTTCTTCTTTTCCAAACGCCAAAAGCTACTGTGATATCGGTACCGTAACCAAATCTTTTAAGCAATATTTTACTCCCCCCCCCCCCCTCCCCACACACCCACACCCACACACACATATAGATATACTATTCTCAATGCACCTGTAGATGTTTAGTATCACACAAAAGCTCCATCAATATAAAAGCTAAGGTGCTGTAACACGCTTGACATGCATTTTTGTGCCACAAATAATGGGATAAAACCCTCGCCATGGTGATCATGCGGAGGCGGAACCCATGCTAGCCCCACTCCCCTGTCATTGTGGTTTTTCATGCAGAAAATGTGATTCATTTTAGCTAGGCAAAGATCAAATTACTTTTCCATTGATTTCATATGATAAAACACTTGTGCTCAATGAATATTGAAATAATATATGGTTAATTGTCAGACTAAAACTGTTTTTTATGATAAAATAGTAATTTCATTTACGTCAAACAAACTGTACTATTATTATACCCTTTCATCTAAATTTTACAAGAAACCCAATAACATGTTAATTTACACTATTATATATCCCAAACGTGAGTAAAATAAAATATGACCAGTCGTTGTTGATTGTCTTGATATTGGTTTTTTATCCTTCAGTCAAAAGTTTCTATTGGATTCTAGTGACATATATAATTCGTGGACGTGATATTCTTTAAAAACTAACAAGAGGACCTGATCCAATCGTGATATGATTTAGCAGCAATTAATCTATAATTTGTGATGATGTATGCGTTTTTACTCATCACTAATCATGAGATTATCCGAATCGATCGTTGTCCAGCTTAATTATGTATAAGCAAGCTTGCTTCCAGTTGCCAACTGTGTGCTAAAGGGCCTAGCGGCTTTTGTATTATATATATCATTTTCCAACATTTATGGAAACAACTTGAGCACTGGGTTAAGTAAATTTTTTAAGTTATTTTTCTAACAAATCGTGAATTGCTGCCACCGTAAAATGTCCTTATAGCTGCAAATATTTGCTGTTTTTCTACTATTCTTCGCTGCCCTTTTTAAGGCGGGAGTGCTGGTTAAAGCCGGTACTTTTGAGTTTGCTGTTAAAGAAAGTATTTTATTTAAAAATTTAAGTTATTAGATGAGATTCTATAATATGATTTATATTATTTTTTAATATATTTTTTCAAGTAAAAGTTTTTTAGACTTGAATCTTACACACACCTACAGTACCTTATGTTTGATTTTTTTTTTTATCAAATAGAATATGATTGGCGAGATTTGAACTTGTGACCACTTGATTAATAAAATTCTGATATCATGTTAAAGAACTACATCATTTAAAAACTTAAGTTATTAAATGAGATTATAAAATATAATTTATATTATTCTATTAACTTCATTGCACGTTTGGAAAGCTACCGTTCAAGCTGTTGTTTAAGCAGCTGCTGTTGGAGGGTGTTCTGATCTGCCGGTTTGTTTTAAACTGTGCTGCTTGTTTTGAGAGAAGCTGCTGGTGTGAAACCTACTGCAAAACGAGTTGCTGTTGCTTCCTGGTTCAAACTGCTGTTTCTGGAGAGGTTCACTGATACTGCCAAGTGCATGCTGTAGCTGTCACGAATGGAGAAGGCTACCGCTGGTTCGTATTGGGAGGTCGGTTGCCTCGTTTGTGCGCTGGAACATATCAAAAACTGCTGTCGTAGAAGGGGTGCTACTGCTGTCGTAGAAGTCTTTTACGAAGGAGTAATATCCATTGCATTTGCGTCGGTGTAAAGTAGGTGTGCTGTTACGTAACGTAGAGTGCTGTTATAATAATGTCTTCTTCTTGCTGCTGCCAAGAGTTTTTCAAGCTTTTTTGTCTGTAAACCACCTAAACTCATACCAGCTGTTGAATCCTAAAACACACAAGTAATTAACCTCCCAAGATTTTATTCATTGATCATATCCAAGACACATTATAATTCTGAATGCATGGTCATTCATTTATAGTGAGAGATTACAGGATAAATTCAAACTATCCTAATCATTAAGGACTCCAAATAACACTCCTTTTTGCTCTAGGATTTCCTTTTAATCTCAACATTAAAAAAAAATATAATTATACTAGATGAACAAAAACTAATTTTTATGGTTTTCTTTTGTTTATACCTAATTACAATATGAAATTGTTGTAGCATGATTTAGAAAATAAACTAAGATATTTTTTTGTTTATATAAACAAAAAAATATCTTAGTTTATTTTCTAAATCATGCTACAACAATTTCATATTGTAATTAGGTTCGTGAACATAAGTTGGTAGAGCAAATCTTTTCTCAATTATGATAAATGACAGGTCGTTTGTCAGGTTTTTTTTCATAGAATTTTTTTTTTCTATTTTCAGAAAATACTCGTCATTCCATTACTTTTTAGTTTTTATATGATTCGTAAATAATATTATAAATCATTACTTGAATTTAGGGGAAAAATCAAATTTTTATCTTGATGAAAAAAAACAACAACTGTATTTTAAAATTAATAAAAATACCAAAAAACTTATATATATATATATATATATATATATATATATATATATATATATATATGTATATATATATATTACATTTAAAGGGTCTTTGGTCCCTCGCAACATAGAATGTGCATAGAAATTAAAACTATACAAAATATTACCAGCTTATTTCCATGACCGTCCGTCTATCGATCTGTGCTTCGTAATTTTATTCATATGAAGACAATCAAAATCATTTGGCTCTGATTTCGGGAGGGGCTTTACATGCCTTTGGGTGAAGGCAAAAGTTCTTCTCCAAATTATATTCTAAATATTCTTGCCATTTCCTAGAAGCAAAACAGGAGACTACTCCATGTAATACAAAATTTTAAATCCAGCTGCCGTGAGCCAGAATACTCCTAGCTAATTTAACGCGGTGTTAGTTGCGAGCTCTGTAATTATACATACTATAAATCAATATTATGGAGTTAAATATGACGTCAAATTAAACTTAAACAGTATAGTAATTAAGCGAGTTCGAAAAGGATTTTGTCTGAAGTGAACCCTGAACCAGCAACAAATCTCTAACCTCAATTCTCAAATCTCAACAAAAACAATCGACATCACAACCCCTCCAATCTTTGAGAGTAACAAGTCTAGACACTGGAAATGACACCGCGATTAGCAAGGGTCTTGGTTAGCCAATGTCGTCGTCTCCCACGACAGGAGTAACTCGTAGGTCTCAGCTACTAAAATAACAAAAGAGCTCTGGACTAGCACGGAAATGAGAAACACCGTAGCTCGCTTATTAGAGACTATTAATTCGTGGCTGGGCTTTACATTACATGTACCAATAATAAAATTAATTTTGTTTATTATTGTTTGAATTTGTATTTATATTGTATAATTTAAAATTAATTTATTTTAAATTTGAATTATATTTGTTAAATTAATATTTAATTTTTTTTTCATTTATATAATTAATTAATTATATACAAACAATATAGTCTTAAAATAAAAAATTAAAATGCTCTGAAACTAAAATGAAACACCAACCAGCCAAAATAATGGAATTGACACCTTCATACATGGGAAAAGAAAGGGGCCCGAATTAATCGATTTCCAGAAACGAAAACTAATCACGCATGGCGATATCTGGAGCCTACAAATGATCGACAATGACTTGAGGATAAGAGAGATTGGAGTGTGGTTCTTGAAGGGAACACTGTTCATGAAAGCAGACGTTAGATAATGCCAACCACTACATGGAATACCGGATTATAAATATAGTATTTTATTATCATTACTGGCGATGCCCCCTATAATCTGTATTCTCATGGAAAACGAGGTGCTCTTTACACAGGAAAGAACCGAAGTGGAACAACAAAATCTTGCGTGTAGAAATGTGATAATTAAATCGCTGTCGCTCATCCGGCTCAGGCCATATATATTAAGAGCATATGGAGCCAACGACAGCGATCTAATGCAGAATTTAAGCCTTTCTCTTAATAAAATCGATAAAGACCTACCACCAGTTCCCTAACCCAAGTACTAATGATTATTAAAGCCACAAGATTATCCTCCCCATGACCTGCTCTGGATCCATAGACACAGATCGTGACAAGCATAGCAAATCTAAGCATATGGAACAAAATGAGTTGACTTCCTATATATATTGTTGGATAAGGAACATCAAAACTCACAAATAATATTTCATTCCTGGCCACTAGCTCAGGCCCTTTTCAATCTGATTTCTTTTATAAGATGGAAACCTTGTTTAATGAATTAGTCTATTGCTGGAAGTGATGATGTTCTGTTTCTTAAGGGTGTTATAAATTGACAACTTGCTAATAATCCAGGCCGAACTAATTTCTAATATGCTTCTTTAAATCTTCACTCCAGAAGTTAGGACTCAGGACCACAAGAGATTAAGTGCCGATGGTTTTTTGTTTTTATTTATTTATTTATATATAAGCAAAAGCCTAGGAAAGGCAAGAGGGTGTAGTGGTTGAGAACTGATGGAGATCCATCGTATGCCAAATTTTATCTCTTATCGATTACCAACGGTCCACTTCCTTGAACCATCCACTTTGTAGCCCTCGTAAATTAATTAATGAAATCAAAATATCAGCACGAGCTTAAGAGGAGTCAGAAACCTGAAAACCTCCATGGTAATCATAACATTTATAAGTAACTTGATTTATTTATTTATTTTTATCGAAAATCAAGCTACTAATTTACAATTTCTAGTTACACCTTGTTTTGCAAGTTCATCAGCCATATATTGTTATGGCTGCTTAATTGAGATGTTTTTCACTTCTCTTTCCATGCTTTGCCAATTATTTTTGGTGGGTAGTGAAACGGTACCAATACTGATCATTATAAATCAATGTGCTCGTGTACATGGATGACAGAGAAGAAAGGGAGCAAGATTAGATGTGATAGCTTGAGAAACCCTAGCAACACAGGGTTACCGAGCAAGCCTTGACGGGGCTCAGCGTGTCCACAAGTAATAATTTTATGGGGGGATAGGAAGGGTTATCATGTCATACAATCATTCCGATATTATTTGCACACTATTTTAAAAATATCTTTTAAATTAAATTATTTTTATATTTTTATATTATTTTTCCATGTCAAAAATAATTTTTTTTTAAATAAAAAATATTATTTTAATTTATTTTTAAATAAAAAATATTTTTAAAAACAACCTTAACTATATCTAAACCGACGATTAACTATATCTAAACCGACGATCCATAATAAACTATATAAAGATAAATGCACTGCTGAGGTTCTTATTGGCTTTTTTTGGGCATGTCCCGTTGCAGACTTTGCTGTCTACTAGTCGGTGAATCATGCTACTTCGTCATGTCTAATCTCAAGAAGGCAGCATATCCCAAAAATCTCGCAGATTATCTTCAACTCTTTTAATTTCCTATTGCGTCGGCAGAGTAAGATGTTTGAGAAAGGTACGAGGAGGAATAGTTATTCGGCAATGGTGAATCATTCGGCAATGCAAATATCACAATTCACAGTGCTGATAAAAAGCATCGACTCAAAACAAAAGGAGAGCTAGGTCAGTAATCAAATCATGTTGATTATTCAAAGTATTTGGACTTGGGTGATCAAAATCATATTGCTGTAGCTAGACCCACAAACTTACTCGTTTGTTTAGCTCACTTCAAAAATCCTATTGTCAGTTTAACTCGACATGTACCTGAGATATTAACAAGAGATACCTGGGGAGGGATTTTAGTCTCTATTGATGGTTTTGCTCCTTACACAAACAAGGTTAATTAACACGGGATATTTGAAGTATTAAAGTCTTTTTCACTTGATTTATTAATTAGTATTAAATTTACCTAGTACAAATGCGTAATTTTCTGTTTTAATTGAACAATAAAATAACTAAAATATAAAAAAAATAGTGAAATGACCAAAATGTATTTGAAAGCTTAAATAATAAAACTAGCCTTAAAAGGATGTTTCATCTTTTTACAGTGATTTGTTATAATCATGTTTTGAGGGGCAATTTGTTATTTGATCAAATAAAAAAAAATTGGGGTGCATGAGAGGCACATAAAATGACTTTTTTATATAGAAAAATAGCATATTTGATCAATGTAATTGGAAAATGTGTGATTTAAAAACTGTACTGAATGGGAAATAAAAGATTTAAAGAAATATTTAAAAATAAAAGATTTAAAGAAATATTTAAATGGGCTATCATAAATTACAATAAAAATAAAGTAGAGAACCCCGACTAGGAGACACATCAAAGCTTTGATGATGGCACCTTCAGTATCTACAAGAAATTCTTGATGAAAAGAATTTAACAACATCAATAAAGGTCATGAATAATGAATGAAATGACCCACATATATCATTTAAAGACAAGTGAGCAATTACAATAAATGAGATTAGAGGAAAGAAAGAAATAAATAGGCTCTATAATCACATTGAAGCTTTGATTATGGCATTATTCATATCCTCAAAAAGATTTTGACGAGACGAATCTAAAGACACTAAGAAAACTCTTCAACAGTGATAAGAGTAGATCACATGTAACATCCTCCATAATTACATGTAATCATTGCTTCATTACTTAGTTTGTTTTTATGAATATTGAAATTTTCAGAGTTATATATATGAAATCTTAGATTGCTGAAATTTCAGTAGAATCTTTTCTATATCAAGAGGTCATAATTTATCAATTAAAAATTCTTAATTACACTACATAACTTTCATGTATCATATCATCACATTAACTTTATTTTACATAAACAAATCAATACATGAAGTATCTTACTACTCAAACATGATCATTGTACCTATTGGTCAAAAATACTAGAAAAAAAAAAAGATAGTTTATTCAAACACATTGGTCCTATTATTAACTAATATATCAGTTAATCATCCTAATACTAACTCATTGTAATTCTATTCTTTTCAATATTAGTTTATTCAAACATACTCATCCCTTTATTTTTATTTTATTTAGCTAAATGCTTCTATTTAGGTAAGGGTATATTTTCTTTCCATTTTCTCTCAATTAACCCTTCACCCGTTTTTCCATTTTCTCTCAATTAACCCTTCACCCGTTCATCAATTGGTCAATCAAACACACTCCAATAAAATTCCAAATTAATAATTCTTCTTTTCTTTTATTATTTTGGCCAAAACCTATATACAAAAGGATAGTTCTTCTTTAATTTGTTTCTTAAATTGAAACCTTGCCCACTATTTATTCATCTAATTAACCAATGATTACTCATCGAAGCAACAATCAACCCATAACAAACAAATAACATATGACAAATTTCAAATTATACTAAAAATCCCAAACTTTTCATAATAAGAAAAACACAACAAAAACCTAGTTTGAGAGGGTATATTGCCTCCCAAATTAGATGAAAATGGAAGATTAAAGCTCAGATGAAACCCACCAAAATCACTTCTTTTTTCCTTTTATTTATTTATTTGAAAACTATAGCCCTAACATGATTTCTCTTTCAATTATACTTGTTTAAGCACTCTCAATCCTTCTTTAATCTCTTAATCTATATTTCTTTGTGATTTTGTGGTAGATCTTTCCAAGTTTTATCCAATTAACCTTTTGATGCACCTCTTAATCTCCTTTCTCTTTTCTTTCATGTTGGGCAAAGTATTAAAAAATAAATATTATTCATATATTTATAAGTCCTCTAAACTTGTTATTACCATCTTATCTTTTAGTTCCTTGTTTGGATAAGTTTTCTTTTTACCTAAATTTATTTACATGGCCCAGACACAAACTTTACTATGTCTAATATTTTTATACCAAAACTATTATTTCTTAATTTATTTCATACTAGTACACACATGTAAATTATATTTTAATTTAACCTTATTTAGTCTTGAGGGTTAAATCTATTGTTGATGCAAAAATCCTACCGGGGTTTATACCACATGCGCAATATAAATTATCAATTGCAAATTGCAAATAGCACAATAGTAAGGGATCCAATGACAAAATAATAATGAATGACCAAAGGTTAGCACACATGCAGACTCGGTCCTTTGCCAGATTTTTGCATTGCAATAGCAATGGATTTGTTTATTTTTCTATCACTATACAAATAAGAGCTGGTAACAAAACTAATTGAGAGGGACGCAGAATGGTGTCTAGGGAATCAGAGGCATGAGCCTAAAAAGACAATAAAAGATTCTCTTTTAAATTAACCTCAAACTCTGTTTATAGTTCATTAAATTAAATAAATTAAATGAAGTTACTAGCTGTCCGAGAGTTCAATGCAGATTATTTTTTAAAATATATTTTTGTTTAGAAATATATTAAAATATTTTTTAATTTTTTAAATTATTTTAATATCAACGTAGGAAAATAATATAAAAATATTAAAAAAATTAAATTTTTAATAAAAAATAATTACGTGGCTTTCGCTGAGAAGACCCGATATTTCTGAAAGCAAGACAGAAGGTGACAGAAGAAATAGACTAGATGGATTAGTGTTTAAAATTAAAGGGCTTAATTCATACAATTAGTTGGGCTAGACTTTCCATTGAACCCTAGACAATTGGCTGGCTTAGGCGTACCAGGCTAGAGGCCCTGCAATCCAAGCTTGAGCCTCCCGAAAAAAGGCACTGAGGATATCCCAGAATGACCTTCCTAGGTACCAATATAAACACAGCCCATAACCAGCAGCACTCTAACATGGGGACAAGACAGCTCTAGCCCTAATAATAAAAGCCCAGCTGAAGTCTTTCGATCACTGGTTCCTACGCCGCATTGGGTTCTTCGATTCGATCCTTTGATTCTGATTCACGTATTTGATCTCTAAAATCTACCTAGGATTTTGATTGATCTAAGAATGGGTGTACGCTTTTTTCCCTTCGATTCGGTGTCCTCATTGCAGTCATTTGATGACTATTAAGGGGTAATTCATATGGATCCAGTTGAATAAGGATGCAATTGCAAAAGTGATTCTCTTGGCCTTAATGAGACGGTGTGTTGTTTTCATGGTGTAATTGGAGGTTGCAAAAAAAAAAAAAAAAAAAAAAGAGGGATTGAGTGTTTAGTTAATTTTTAAGAAGCAAAACTTTGACATGGAAGCTACTTATTTTATTGCAGAACCGGAGTTTCACATAAAATAATAAATTATTACTTTCCATGTGTTGCGGTCTGGGAGTAGAAAATTGTGTATATGTGGCTGTTATTTCACAAATGAGTCATTCAAAATGAAAATTTACGGAAGAAAAGAGACAGCTCAAGTTAGATTATTGTATTTTAGTTTATTACTAGTTTGATAGCCCGCATTTTGTTATGGGCGGAGCAAAAAAATTTTACAACTGTTTAGATTAAAATATAATATTTCTATATATAAAGTTTAATATAATAAAACAAATTAAAATACCCTATTATAATAGTAGTAATATCGAAGTCTTAACTTCTAAAATTATCATCATTATTATTGTAAAAACAATAACAATTATTAAACTAGCTCGAAACAAAAAAAAAAAGCAAGTAAAAACAAAAACTCAAATTATTATTATTATTCTTAATATTAATATTATTATTGTGTTAATAACAAAAAAAACAAAATTAAATCAAAGACTAAAAGAAGTCTAAAAACATTAACAAAAGAACAAATAAAAAAATAAAAAATATGATAAAACAAAAATAAAAATTATTACTTGAAAAAAAATCATTTCAGTTGAAAACTAAAAAAAATGATTGCACTACGTTGCGGGTTGAGCAAATAATTTTTATGATTGTTGGGATTAAAGAAATTAATAGGATTTGTTGGTCTAAAATTAAAATATCATACACACACACACACACACACACACACAAACACACAAAATATAATATAATAAAACAGATTACCACGCCCTATTATAAAAATAGCAAAATCAAAGTTTTAACATCTAAAATTATCATTGTTATTACTGCCAAAACAATTAGAATTATCAAATTATTCTGAGAGAAAAAAATCTCAAAAATATTAACAAAAGAGTAAGTAAGAAAAATAATTAAATTTATTATTATTATTATTATTATTATTATTATTATTATTATTGTGTTGATAATGAATAAAAAACCAGAAAAAAATGAAAGAAAAAAAAATCCTAATAACTTTAACAAAAGATCAGATAAAAAAATAAAATCAAAATTATTAGGCAAAAAAAAATTAATCTAACTTGAAAATATATATAAAAAAAAAACCAATAAAAACCTAAAAGAAATAGCAAATAAAAAAATATAATAGATGATAAAACAAAAATAAAAATTATTAGATGAAAAAAATCATTTAATTTTAAAATTTTAAAAAATATATGTTTTACATTGCAGGCTAAGCAAACAATTTTTATAAGATTTACTAGATCAAAATTAAAATATAATATTTATATATATGAAATTTAATATAATAAAATAGTTCAACACACCCTATTATAACAATAGCAAAATCAAAGTTTTAAAATCTAAAATTATCATTGCTCTTATTATTAAAAAAATTAAAATTATCAAATTATCTTAAAAAAAACACTCAAAAACATTAACAAAAGAGTAAGTAAGAGAAACAATTAAATTATTATTATTATTATTATCATTATCATTATCATTATTATTATTATTATAACTACTATTAATATTAATATTATTATTACAATTATTATGTTAATAATGAAAGAAACAAAAATAAATGAAAGACTAAAAAAATCCTATAAACTTTAACAAAAGATCAAACAAAAAAATAAAATAAAAATAAAAATTATCATTGTTATTACTGTTAAAACAATAAAAATTATCAAATTATCCCGAGAAAAAAAAACCTAAAAAACATTAACAAAATAGTAAGTAAGAAAAATAATTATATTATTATTATTATTAGTGTGTTAATAATGAAAGAAAAAAAATGAAAGACTAAAAAACTGCTAAAAACTTGAACAAAAGTTCAAACAAAAAAATAAAATAAAAATAAAAATTATCATTATTATTACAATTAAAATAATAAAAATTATCAAATTATCCCGAGAAAAAAAAACCTAAAAAACATTAACAAAAGAGTAAGCAGGAAAAATAATTAAATAATAATAATAATAATAATAAATCATAATATGCATTAATAATAATTAAATAAAAGGATTAAAATAAAAAATTAAATGTTTAAGGGCTGAAATGAAACTTAAATATAAGAGGATTAAAATAAATTATTAAAAGTATAAGGGCCAAAGTGAAAATCAAATATATTATCAATTTCAATCAAAGGATAAAATTGAACAAATTGAAACTTCAGTACCGAATAAATTAACCTTTTTAAACTCAATCCGGAAATTAAAAGAAGAAGGACCGAAGTGAAACATTAACATTCAATTAATTTCAATCGAAGGACCCAATCGAACTAAATCAAAACTTATATAACAAAAATAAGTACCATAAATAAAATAAAAACTCTAGGGATCGAAGTGAAACTATGAAAAACTCGGTGGACTTTCCTACACTTTACGTGCAGGAGAGAGAAAATCGACGCCATCAGCTTTAACCGGTTATCGCCGCGTCTACGGTCACCTGGAGACCACACGCGCCGCACCGGGAGGACGACCATACGGCGGCGCATCGAGTGAGAGGCCGGTAGCGCGTCTGCAGCCACTGGATCACGCCGCACGCGACACACAAAGAGGGCGTGGGGCTGCATACCGTTGGGCACCTGTTCCACACGCGCCGACAGTTAAAAAGAAAAAATAAAAAAAATAATGGTCAATTACCGGTACACCCCTATGCCTAAGTCACTAATTTTGTCTTATTAGAGGCTAAACTCATAATTAACCATTTTCAAAAAAATATAAAAAATCAATAAGGTAGGTGAACCGGACCAGACCAGTCCGGTCCGGAATTGTGCAATTACCTCGGAGCCCCTCCTCCCGTAACCGGTTTTTTGTCTTTTTCAAGGGCTATAAACGTGATTTCACTGTGCAAATAATGATAAAAAATCGGAGAACCTGAAATCCAACCGAACCGAACGAACCGAAAACCGAACCGACCCAAAAATACACTATTGAAATCCACAGTGTTTTTAGACACCATGCACACTGAATTCCCGTCCTCTTTTAGTTTATGTTATAATTTATTATATTTTTTTTATAAAATATATATTTTTAATTTTAAAATAATCTAAAAATTAATTACAATAAATAAATATATTAGAAGAAAATCACAATATAATTTTTGTCTTGCAATCTTAATTTTGTTTCTGATGATATTGTACTATATATTGTTCCAGGTTCACATAGACCTTCACGTATGGATTTATAGTTCATGATGAAATTACAAGTAGTTTGATAAGAGAATAAAAACAAGTGTTTAATTTACTTGAATTATTAATTATATTTTATTAGTATAACTATTAAATATTTAAAAAGCAATACACACACTCTTTAAAATAATTTTATAAGTTAAAAGCAATATTAAAACCTTGGTAACCAAATATTTAAAACTATTTTTTATTAACTTCAAGTTCAACCACAGTTTTAACCACCACTTTAAAAAATATTTTAAACAACAATTAAAATACTTTTCATAAAATTATATTTTTAAAATCTCAATCATAAAAATAAAAACAATACCAATCACACTTTAAGTAACAATACCTTGGTACTCGTGGGTTTTTTTTTTATTTGAATTTGCATTCTATTTTTGTAGTTTGGCATATGGATTTGGGCCTAAGAAATTCAAATTCACTTCGTATTTCATTGGGTATGAGTCACTGGTTTGATAATGGAATTCAAGACCAAATTTCTTGTCTAATGACCCATGACGTTTTAAGAATTACGTATCGTGTTAATATATTTAAAATATTATTCTACTAAAAAAAATGTTACACATACACCAGGTCCCGGTTGCTTGCACGGTTTAAAATAAAAAAAGAATATCGAGTTGAAAACGAGAAACATGAGGAATTCCTTGGAAAACAATTAACTAAAATATAAACCTGTCACTTTTACTGAAGTGTTTTTTACTACGTATATAAACATATTTTACTATAGATTGAGATAATAAACTTGTCATTTTATCCCAGAAGAATTTAATCCTGAAACCGAGATTATTTTAGATATTTTCAGAGTACATAAATAATATTTTTGAATTTTTTGCATTGTAAAACTATTATTTTATTATTGAGTATTGATAAAAGAACACGGAATGGTAGGGGTAATTTTATTTTTTCACAAATTCATGCACAATAAAACTACAAAAATAATCTCAAAAAAAGTCATAAAAGAAGAGCTAAAGTCAAGGGTATTGTGGTGCTTTCATCCAGGTTTTATCATAGTTATCCCTGGATTTAGAGGTGTATAGGTAATTTGTTTTTTTTATTATTTTTTTCTGAAAACATTACAGACACATCGTACGGATGTGCCAACAGTGTTTCATATGCACACATCTTTCAAGCGGCGCGTGTGGCGTCCCATGGCAGTTAAACTGACCATCCGCCATGCCACTTGGTGCATTGTTATCCCTTCTATCTCCGAGTGTTACACATTTTAATTGTCGATGGTTGCTGAATAGCTAATGAATAATTTTGGTTTTTTCTCTCTCATGTCTCTAGAAATTACAGGTAAGTCCTTCATGTTTTTTATGGTTTTAGTTTAGTCTCTATTCTTTTGATTTATGTTTTATTCCTGATTTTTTCAGTGAAAATTTTGATTTTTTTCAATTGTGCTCTTCAATTGAAACTGATTATATATGTTGATTTTCATTTCAATTCTTATTCTTTTAATTTTTTATGTGGTTTTGGTTTTTTTAATTTTTTTGGTACTCATGTTTTAATTTATTTTAATTTTATTCTCCAATTAAAATGGGTCATATATGTTATTTTTCTTTTCATTCCTTATTCTTTTATTTTTTTTTAAAAAAAAATTACTCTATAATTTCCTTTAAAAATACCATTATTTATTTTAGTCCCAAGATTTTTTTTTGTTTCAATTTTATCCTTTAATTGGAATTCATTATATATTTTATTTTATATTTCAATCCTTATTCTTTGAATTTTTTTATTCGATGTTAATTTCTTTTGTTTTTTTTCGGTCTTTCTATGATAATATTTATTTTTTACCCCTATTTATGCACCTACACTTTTAATTTTTGTTTTTAACTTTTTTAGTTTTATTTTTATTTGGTTCAATCCTGAAATTTTAATTAATATTAATAATCATTTTAAAAATAATATTCCTTCTTTTCTTTTCTTTTCTTTTTTCTTTTTTTTGTTATTTTTACCTATTTTTCAAGTAAGATGATTTATATTTTCATTTTTTGCGCAATAATAATAATAATAATTTTAATTATTATTTTTTGTAATTTTTTTTTATTCTTGTGGGCAATTTAATGATTTTAATTGTTTCAGTAAAAAAATTTATAATAATTCTAATTGTTACAGTCATGACAATGATGATAACATAGGGATAGATTTTCAATTATTTTTCTTCTTTTTGTAGATAAAAAATTAACTATTTATTTTTGTTATTTGATTACTGCAGGTTTGTTCATAATTTATATTTTATTTGTTGTGTTTAATTGAACTTGGATTATAAAATGAGTTAATCCTAATTCAGTGAATTCAATAATTCAGATATATGATTTTTCTTGTTTTTTTTAATGATGATAATTTTACGATGCTAATTTCGTTAAAACCTACGAAACAGATAAATTTATATCGATTTAAAATTCATATATTTTATAAAAAAACTTGCATTTCATATGAATTCTACATAAATTTATTATTTTATCTAAATTTATATTATAATAAAAAAAATTTATATAATTAATATTTTTTATATTGAAAAAAATATGATTCTAATTGACCCGGTATTTGGCTAGTTAGTGATATAATCTGCGTGGTACTACGGGGCATGTAATTCCTATTCCAAGAAAGGAATCTGCTCTAATGCTAATTCAACACTACTTTGGAACACTAAAGCAGGAACAGGAGGTTGAAATGAAGCGATGAGAAAAAGGATGCGAAAAGAAGAGGTGCTGAGCACTTCAACAATGGTTAAAACACAAACTAACAAAATGGTTGCTCATCTGGGAAAGGGTAAGAGCTTTAGAGGCATGTGTTTGTCCCAAATAAATGCTTACTGTCACCCACAAGTTCAATAATTTGCTAATACAAGACATGCATCACAATGTCAACATCCGTCAACAAATCAAAGCCTGTTAATGTGTTGACAACATTCACGAAACCCAAAAAAGTGAAAGAAAATTAACAGCAATCCCAAATCCATTTCTAGGAAATTAGATCGTCCCAGAAAGCTCATATGGTAGGACCTGCAACACCAGTTACGGTAAGTGAAATGTTAGCATGTTACGTTGCAAATGGTTATGGCACTAGCAATTGTAAGGCTACAAGTTATGTAATGATGGATTGTGGATAGAAAATGTTGCCGGTGTGCATGCCCTCCCAGTCTATTGGCAAGCATCGCTAGCCCAATCAAGATATTACACTGGGCCAGAGTTGGACTCAATTTGAGGAGGAGAATTGTTTGATCATTGCCGTTCACAACAAAGCTAATCCCCATTGGATTTATGTTTACAGAATTTTCTTAGGAGGAACCCCATCATCCTATTGATGATTGCTACCCGCATGAAATCCAAGGAAAATGACAGGGAGGCCACGCTTCATCTCTCCCGTCCACCCACCTTGACCCGACCCTGCATTCCACCAAGGGACGTCCTAGTACAGCAGGTTATTCAGCACATTTGCAAATTTAGAAGATGATCTTTATCTTTTTAACTGTTTTCGTGTTAATTGATGTTCTGAAACTACGGTACGTTCAACATATGAATACAATATTCCAAGAACATAGCACGCGCAAGGCAGTATATAGTGGATCAGTTTTTGAATCAAGTGGCTTTAATTGTTTACTGCTGCATGATACCGAATTACACAAAAAGATACAGAATCTGGGTCACTCTGAAATTGGAGATCAGATCCCCTACATAGCAGAATTAGATGGTCTGATGGTCTTGCTGCTAAAACAAATTTTGACACACCCAGCCAATGATTGGATGTTTAAACAAATTGTAAATATCTATTGTGCTAAAATGATTTGTATACAACTTGACAGTTCATATTTTTAAGTCGTGTCTTGAAGTTAACATGATCATATGTGCACAGATTCATTGGATGCATGTCACGCAATACATGCATGCCTTCATTATTTTGTCTTTATAGTTTAAATAGACATGAATGTGACGATTAAGCACATGAATGTGATGATGAAGCAAGCATGGATTAATTATTTAATTGATGCAATTATTTGACATTATTCTGTCAGATGAAAGAGTACACATGATTTTGTTCTTCTATAGACATTAACAGTCACATAATTGCTGATATTAGAGATATGAGAAAACCAAATAGTTCGTTGTTCAATATATTTTTTTTTTTTTGCTGGGAAAGAATAGGCAGAGAACAAGTACCTGATGGGGTTTGGAGCAGACAAACAGATTCGGATTTATTTATTTCCCATAACGCCAGACTTCTTTTGATTGTATATTTTATTTCCCTTCCCATCAAATTCTGGGTGAATTTTTCTCTTCAACATTCTCCTCATCAACTGAAAATCAGAAAATTAATCAGTTGTCACTTTAATATACCTTGAAGAAAATTGTGTCACTCCATGAGATGAGTATCCATACTTGGTTGAATTTGTTGATTGGACGTGAATCATCTACAGCGCGAGGGCGTATGAGCTTCTTGGCAAAACAGAGGCCACTCTTGGCACAAGCAACCGGCTTTTTATTTCCAGCTCTAGTCTCGACTTCAACAGAATCCGGCTTCTTTTCCATGTCAGAATCTTTCAAGAACAGTTCTGCAAGTGTTATTCTTTCTTCTTTGTTTTTTCTTTGTTCATGCTGAGCGATACCAGAGTTGGTTATGACATCATATGTCAGAGAATTTGACCCAGTTTCCTCAAAACTGTGGTCAAATGTTGCACGTATCAAAGGGTTCACTTCTTCATCTTCAACATTGTCGTCGTAATAATAATCATCATCAACTGAGTGCTGTTCTCGCTCCCTTACTTCTTCTTTTCCTTCGTCTTCCTCCTCCTCTTGACCTTCCTCGTCACTTTCCAGAATGAAATACTGATCATTTTGTTGGTTAAAAGGTATTAAAGGGTCAAGACCTAACGTGCCAATTGTCAAAATTCCATCTTTCCAATCATCAAGCACATCCACCAGGGCCGCTTGTTTCAGCAATGCTTGCTTGTCAGTCTCTTTTGTAATGGATTCAGCTTTCTTCACATTTCCAGCGAGCCCATCTGTTCAAAACCTCATCCATTTAACTGGACAATTATATAAACAACACTTACAAGTGTGGCAAAAAGTAGTGGTAGTAATAATAATAATTTTAATTTTAATGCTTTTGCACAGCAGAACAAGTCACCCAAAACGAAGTGTTGATAACGATTTCTCTGTAACTCAAGCTTGTTAGGGGGTTATCGTAAAATAAAAGGCAAGCTAAAATCAACAAGGCACTCAAATATGAAGGACGGGATGATTATAATACAAAACAAAGCATAAGATCGAGCCAATGGGACTTTTCAACCATTTAAAAATTCATTTCGATCTAATATATTAGGTTAGACGGCGACTAAATCATGAATATCAAACCTTTGATGGTGCCATGATGAAACCTCCTCTGCACCCAGCTGAAGATCTGTATGCAAGAAACAAAAATGTTATTAACCAAAAGATCATCACAAGAGCAAGTGTAGAGAGTGAGAGTAGACGACCAGGCTGGCCATAAAAAGGCATCAAAATACATTTAAAGTGAAAAATTATGATAACGTGCTGTACTTCTAACCTTCATGCTCATCACAGCAAGTTCTCGGCAAGGGAATTGGGAAGAAGGAAATGTCAAAGTGAGGGAAATGATTTTGGAGAAAGAATCAAGGAGGTGGGGTCAAGTGGGTGGAGGCTGTTAGAGAATAATATAAATCATATTATGGGGTCTCACTTACAAGCTTGAGCTTTTAGGTGAAATGGTTCCTTAACATGGTATCAAAACCTTGTTGACCTAGTGGTCACGAATTCAAATTTCATCATTCTCATTTTATTTGATAAAAATCAAGCATAAGATAATATGGGTTTGTGCAAGTTTCAAGTCCAAAGAGCTTTTACTTAAGAGGATGTGTTAGAGAATAATATAAATCATATTATAGAGTTTTACTTAAAAGTTTGAGCTTTTAAACGAGATGGTTCCTTAACAGAGGTCTTTGGTGATAACACGTGTCCAAGAGTAGTGGGCCCTAGTAATTAGCCTATGTTTTGGGGTGCATGGCATGTTTGAGGATCGACAATGTTGTGTCTTTGTGGCATGTCTGATGCGTCAAAATTCTCGACGTGATGTCCATCGTCCAGTAAATGTATCCCTCTTTGTTGCAGGCTAGCAGCAGAATCTAGTAAAGGGCTTCCAATTCTTTCACTAACTCTACCTAAATCTCTTTTGCCTTGTTAACATCTCGAACTGTTTTCTCTTTAGCTATCAAGTAAACTTGATCATACTTGCCATCTGCTATTAAGAAACTGAAGTGAAGGGTACTGAGTCGTGTGTGCGTGCTTTGCTGTAAATGTGAGTTCGGCGGTAAATTCTATGAGGTAAATAGTTGGTCAAGCAACTAATAACTGTTGGGTTAACGATCGATTTAGGGAACTGCTTTTTTTTAGTGATCAAGTTCAAACCTAAAACAAACAATTGATTGGTCGAGGAAGTGAAAGAGGTCGCTATTCCGGAATGGGTCCCCTTGAACCACTCTATTTGTGAGGACTTTTATTTTCATGCTCCCGGTCCGAAAAGAAAACAAAAAACCTCAAAGATAAACCTCTCATTTATCATGAAGCTGATCCAAATAGAGAGGTGGACTTACCAAATTATCTCGATGCGAACTATTAGTCTTCTTACAGCGTTGATTCGAGTCTCGTCTCAATGTATAGTAGCATTTTACCTCATATATTAAAGCTTGATGCCATTTTACAATAACCGACTTAAAATCGGCTAAACTCCCGCGTCCCAAGTTTCTAATCTTCGTGATAGATGGTGAGATTTTTAACACATTGTGAGAGTTGTTCAATCACTGTTGTAGTATTCGGGATGATGGCTAGTGGGAATAATGATACGTACTACTTTTCTTTGCCTTTCTATCTACCTTTTTGCCTTTGTCTCTTTTCGAAGAATTCTTAATAATTTTTTATATTATTATTAATATGAATATATAGATTAGCTTACGTATACGTTGACTAATCTCATAGATCCTGAAAATAATAATTATATAATTTTTTAATCATAATTAAATTAATAACTATAGAATTTAAACTTTAAACCATACAAATTTCCAGTGACAATCATATTATTAATAATATGTAATACTTCTTAATAAGCTTTTTATTAGAAGAGACAAGGAACTCGTGTTCGACAAGGACATACATGGACTAGCATGCGATTCAATAACAGAAAATTGATAAATAGAAATAGAAATATCAAGGAAAAAATTTTCATCAGTATTGTTAAATCTATTGATGAAGTAGTTTAATATTATGTCAAGAAAAATATATAGATTACATGTATTATCTTGTTAGTAATATATTTAAATTATGACTTGATGAGTGACTTCCCTCTCCTCTCCTTCCTTATTATTTCTTCCTCTTCTTCTTCATTTTCTTTTATTTTTCTCTATAAAAAAACAGCAAATCCCCTTCTATTTTATCATAAATGAAATTCTCATCACCATAAATTTAGTCATCTTAACACTCAATTTGTCAATATTCATGTTCTAATTCAATTTTTTTAGGATTTCCTTCATCAAATAAGCAAAAATGGTTTTACATTTTTTTCATAGATATTTATTGTATTAATTTATGAATTGTATATGTTAGGGTTTGTTTAAGACTTTGAAAAGTTATAGTTTTTGGTAATTTGATTCAATTTATTTCAATTAATTTTGTGAATTAGGTGTTTTGAAATAAAATAAATAATTATTTATTTAATGGGCATGTTTTATATTTTATTAATTTTATTGTTGAGTTGAAAGTTTGAGTAAATAAAAGGGATTTGAATTTATACATAATTGACAATGATTTAAGAGCATTATTAAAATTATATTAAATTAATTTGAGTTAAATCACAATAAAAAAGATCCGGTTGATAAATTTCCAAATTATGGTAGGAAATTATACTTTTGCATAGATGGAGCAAATGTCATTGCAAGTAAAAGAATAGTCTCCTTAAATTCCCTTTCTTGCCACGTCACTTTCCTCCACGAAGCATGCCGTATTCAACAAGCTCTTTTGTTTCTCTTATCGACAGCTGGTGACACCTAAATTAATTGGAACGTCACTTCACATTCTTGCTGTCATTATTTTTTATTTAAAAATATACTTTTTTAGTTTTTAAAAATTATTTTTAATATTAATACATCAAAATATCTAAAAATATTAAAAAAAAAAACTAGTTTAAAATAAAAATATTTGTTTAAAAATTTTTCATAAATGATTTCCGTTCAAAATCCCAACACCCCTTAACATTCTCCCAAGCAATCGCTAGTTGGGCTTCCAGCTAGGAGCTGCGATTCTGTCCAGTCATCCAAGATGAGACTTGTTTTTACCTATGACTGAGTCAATCATGAGTCGATTATTTGAGTTCAAATGTTTTTTACTGGCAGAAGCACGTGTCTTTTATTCCTTAATTTTGAATTAAATTCCGACATATATAAGTATGGTGTGCCACAGACTGCAGGGGATCATCCTTTTTTTTTTCTTTTTTCTTTTTTCTTTCCTCTCAAATAAGAAAATAAACCACTACTTTTCTACCTTTCATATCGTGACAAGTGGACGCTAGGGAGATCTTCAAGAGTAAACCACACATTAATAATGCCTTCTACCTCTGCCGTTAAAATCTTCTAAGGTCCCGTTTGGCATTGCGATTCAATCTGTTTTTTGCTGTTTTTTGTCGTTTTTTTTTCATTTTTAAAACCGGCGGTTTAGTGATTTTAGATCATTTTGATGTGCTGATGTCAAAAATAATTTTTTAAAAAATAAAAAAACGTCATTTTGATATATTTCGGCACGAAAAGCACTTTGAAAAGCAAAAGCAACCACACTCCCAAATACCCCCTAAAGCTCCGCTACATGCATAGGAATGTCTGCCGAGTGTTCATGCACGTAGTGACTGTTTTTTAATTAGTTTTGGTGTTCGTGGTGTTTTAAATAAAATTTATAAAGAATTGTTTGTTTTTCATGTTATTTTAATGTATAAATATTAAAATATATAATTAGTCTAATATATTTTTCAGGAAAAAAATATTCTAAATATAATTGTTATCATTATTTTCAACAGCTTGTCCATAATAAAATTAATATATAAAAAAGCTCTAGACTTTTTTTAAAAAAAATAATAAAGGGTGAAATGAATAACAAAATATATGGTCAATTTCAATCGAAACAATAATTTTTAAAAATGTATATTCTCTTGGTCTATAAAAATATCATTTAAATGTTTAAAAAATATTCTAAACAAAAAAAATGTCAAGTATTTAAAACCAAAAAAAAAAAATCATGCTTGTCATAACCCATTTCTAGGTTATTCCCTAAAATTTACCCGAAATATAATAAAAATAAAAAAATTAAAAATAAAATAAAAGGGGCTGGCGTTGATAGAAAAATCAAGGTGAAAATTTTAGACATTTTCAAAAGCCCAATCATATCTTTTTTGTTAGCAAAAATAAAGGAGAATGCAAATTCAAGGATAAAATAATTTATTATTTGATAAATCTGGATATAAATTAAGTCAAAAGAAATTATTATATTTTTTTATAGGTTAATTTGATTTAATCGTGGGAAATTTTAAAGTATAATTATGTTTATGAATTAATATAAGATCCAATTGAAGGATTTAATTAAGTGTAACAACTTAATTATAATTTAAATTGATCAAATTAATTTTATTAAAAGCTTAATTAATAACAAAAAAAATCAAGGTCTTAAGCTTTATTTGGGTTCAATTAAGAAGATTATAATTTTCAGAGATTGAATTAAATATTTTCCAAGTCAATTGTTTGCAGTCAAGGGCAAAATTGAAGAAAATTGAGAGTTTTTTTATGGTTAATTGAGGGTTAAATTGCATAAATTCAAAACCAAGAACCAGAGTAAAAAAGGCATGCAAAGTTAAGGCTGAAATTGGAATTTTTGATGGGATATAATTGTACAAATTTAAAAGTTTAAAGTTAATTAAGAGTGCTTAAAAGAATTACAAATCTTGTAGGCACGTCGTTGCAGGCATGGTGCTGTAGTAGGAAACATGTCGCTGCAAGCAATGTGCAGCCGAAGGGTTATCTTTTTTGCCTATAAGTAGCAAGAGAGAATAGAGGGAACAGGGGAGACAACCATAAATAATATAAGGGAAAACATTGAAAAAACACGAACAAAGAACATACGAAGAAAACAACAAGGATAGAAAAAATGGAGAACAGACAAGCCAAAAAACTAGTTGCAGCTTCCCGCCGCTAGCAGGATACCATCACCGACAATCCTCTCCCTTCGCAGCAACTCCCTCTCTCTTGTCTCCCATGGCAGTTTTTCGCAGCTTCTTCCCAGCACCGGCAAGTCATTAGTCGCCATTTTGCTCCTTTCTCAGCACCGAAAGAGAGGGAGGAGCACCTACAACAGTCTAACTATTCTTCCTCAACTTCGATAACGCAACAGCACTAGCACCATCCTCTTCCAACAGCTCTCTCGGCCATCATAGGTCACCAATTCTGAATCCGCCACCACTATCAGAACCACCTAGGCCTTCTCTTCCCAACAATAGTGGCAAGTGCATCTCTCGTCTCCCTCCATCATCTTTTATCACTCACCTGCATGTAAGTAGTGGGATGTGGTGGTCGAGCTAGACGGTGTCTAGTCGGGCCACTTAGAAGGTCTGGGTCGGGAAGCCCAAACCAAAAAGGAATGGGTTAGTCAACCCAGTCCCTAAAAAGGGTGTGGGTCGGTCAACCTTCCCAGCCTGGCAGTCCAACCCTAAAATGATAGGTCTTTTGGCCTAAAAAAATTTAAAAATAATATATATAAGAAATAAAATAATAAAATACAAAAAGTCTACATGAAACAAAAAAAATATCTTTGTTTTCCTTTTAAAAAAAAAACTACAAACAAAAAAATATGTTGTTTTCTTATATATGACCAAATTTCAGGGTTTTTCTAAGTATATTTTTCATAAAAACAAATATAGCATATTTATCATGTTTTGAAAAAAAAATGGATATCGTAATTGGTTTACAATCATTCATTGGAATTGAGCTAAAATATCAAAAAAAATTTAATAATAATCTTATTTTAGCTATCAAGGTGTAAAATTATATAATAAAATACACCCATGGATGGTAAAAAAGAGGTTTCTAAATGTTGTGTAAAAAAATGCAAACTTTAGAACGATTAAGTTTTCAACCCAGTAGGGTAAATACTCTCTCATAAAGATAGATCTACTTCCAGCCTTAGGAAAGATCGACAAATAGAAAATTTGACTACAAAAAACAATGCAGCTTACCTTAAGTATGGTATACTAAAGGTGATGCATCTTCGCCTAACACAATAAATTCTCTTACCCAGACTCTCGCAGAACATTAGGTGTCATAGTGATATTAATACTAGGTGGAATCTTTTAAGATTTATAGTTATAATTTTACAATTATAAAACCTCTTTTTTCATGCATCGTCTCCCCTCCAGGAATTGCAGAGTGCAAAGTGTGAAAAATATCGTTACTACATGCTAATCTCCTTAGAAATTCTATTTTTTTAGAAAACTAATTTACTTAAATAATTTGTCTCATTTTTTAAAATACTTTAGGTGCAAAAAAGCAACACATGGAGGGGGTGTTAATTAAAGGAAGCACTAAAAAAAAACTTTTGAAAATGATATATTAACAGGGCATTAAGTAAAAAGGTCCAAAACTAAAAGTATATACATATAAACATGAAAACAAATATGGACTATTTTATAAGAACATAAACTTAAAGTAAAATTAAATAAAAAAATTAAAAGTATAAGAGTTGAAATGAAAAAATAAAATATACGATCAATTTCATTCGAAGGACAAAATTTAAAGAAATAAAAAAATTTTATACCAAATAAATTAAGGGATTTAAAACCAAAACTAAAATTAAAAGAATAAGGACCAAAATGAAAATAAATATCTAATCAATTTCAATTGAATGACTAAATTGAAACAAATCAAAACTTATATAGTGGAAATTAGGGAGAAAAAACACAATCAAAAGCTTAGGGACTGAAATGATTAACCTTTTAACCAAGAGGAATGTCATGTAAGTTAGTCTACAGGAGGAGAGAGAAAAGTGAAAAAAAAGAAGAAGAAAAACTAGTCATCGGCACATCTTCAACCACCATGTGATGACATGCGCACCACCAATTGGAAGGAGACACGACAATGTATCCAATGAGATAACGAACAAACATGTTTGGCCACCACAGAACACCGCATACGCCGCGTTCAAGATGCAGACATAAAAGAATTGTCGGCGTGTCCTTGAGATGCTCTTGCAGCTTTTCATTTAAGAAAGAATAAAATGAACATGAAAGTACACATATACCCTAGAGCTTTTTCTTCTTCTTTTTTTGTCATTTGTGAGGATACATCCATAGTTTCATGATGCATCAAACGATAAAAAACTTAAAATACCCTCACCCGGTAAACCAAATTTTTATCTTATTCAAGTATATAACAATTTTTTTACTATTCATTGATGGAAGAAAAAACCAAAAATACCCTTGCCCACTCAACACTATTTTGTCTGATAAATGGGTAAACCGTAGTTTCACTGTACAAAAAATTAGTAAAAGAAACATATACCCCCAAACAACTAGAAAATGTCAATTGGTCCCTGTGAAAAGGCGAAAATACCCTTGATGCCAAAAGTTAAACTTTATTGCATTAAAGAGCAAACCAGTAATTATATTATTATAATCCACAGTAATTTATGTCTTCAGCTACCATACTTTCTACACTATTTATCTTTTTAATTAATAGGAAACTCGAAACTATTATATATTGATGCCCATCGAACCTCACTCTTTACTGCAGCATGTCCTTAGATCTTTGAAGCAACCTTACAATTTGTTTTAGGCATATAGCTCTAACCTAATTAACATTGTTCTCAACCATACCCGAACCACTACTATTGATCATCACCTAAGCTAGCCCAGTTGGCTATAATCATATACCTACTTTTGGTGATTTTGTAAATAATAGTTAACCATTTGCAGCTTGTCCAGTTCTAGTCATACTCTTTCCTTTTATCTTTCCCTCAAAATCTTTTGCGTTATGATAATAGGTCCTGGCATAGTCTTAAAGTAAGCAGAGCCAGAAATTCTAATGAGTTATGATTGTCAACAGCCATATCGTATCTATTATCTGCAAGGCTTTTAACAGCACCAGTGATTTAAAGACCCTCTCCTAACAGAAGTTTGTAGGCCAGGAATAGCGAAGCATCTTTAGCTATTGACTCTTTGAACTGCCAGTCCCATAATAGAACCAAGGACCATGAGAATTGACATGTTTAAACATTATATATTCTTATGGACCTTCTAACTTAGGCAGGGCAGTGCTCAACCTCCTCTCTTGATTTGAGACTAGGCCCCAAGCCAATTCTACTTTGGTTATAAGGTATTTTTGTTTTTTTCATAATAAAATAATTAAAATAATTTTCAAAACCAAAGAGATTGCACTAGAGTTCAGGGTCTTTCAAGACTTTTCACTTTTGATAACAAGGTAAAATAACTTAATCACTTTTAATTTTATTTATTTTTCCTTAAGCATAGGGCTTATTGGTTTTTTCATTATTATTTTTTTTACAATTTTACAGTTGGACTAGGGGCAGTTTTGTATTTTAGGAAAGATAAAAATATAATTTAATTCTAAGAACCTATGGACACATGTTGTTCATGTCACTTGTGGCTATGTTTGTAATGATGGGCAATAATATAGCCAAGCACGACATCAATAATGATGTTTGAATCTCTATTGTCGTGATGATATTTCTTCGCCATTCGTGCCCCGCCATCCTTGGAAGGGGGAGAGTGATGTGTGGTTAAAAAAGTGTATTTATAGTCATACAAATTACAACTATAATTATCAAGAGTCGCCACCTAAAATTAAGGTCATTAGAAAACCTAATGATTTGCGAGAGTCTGGGTAAAGGAACTTGTTGTGCAAGAGAAAGACGCATCACCCCTAGTGCACCCTACCTAAGGCAAATTGCATTGTTGTTTGATTGTTTTTTTAAGTTATTTTTATTTGTTGGTATTTTCTAAGGCTTGAAGTAGATCTCTCTTTGTGAGATAGTCTCTATTTCATTGGAAGTTAGAAACCTAACTATTCTAAAGCTTGGAAATTTTTACACCGCATAAAAAAACTTTTTTTTTACAATCCGCGGATGTACTTTACAATGTAATTTTACACTCTGATAGTTAAAACAAATTAATTTTTTATATATATTTTAGTCAAATTTAAATGGATTACCATAAATGGGTTGTGATATCCAATTTTTTGTTGAAAATCATTTGAAATATGCATCATATATTTTTTTATATGCTTTTAAAAAAAAACTTTGGAATTCAGCTGTATACACAAAAATAAAATATTTTTTTATATCTCTTTTTTCAGATTTTTTCTATATTTTTTTTATATTATCCTATTTTTTAGAGAGAGAGAAAAAGGAAGAAAATATGTGACCTTGTTGTCCATCCCTTATGGGCCGGCCGGCCCATCCTCTAGTGGGTTGGGTTTCCAACCCTAATGGGCCTAGAGGCCTATATTTTGGTGGGCTTGCAGCTAGATGATCGTTAGGTATATCGACCCACCCATGCTTGGTGGTCGGGCCGGGGACAAGGCCCATCCTAGCCTACCCACTGTTTAACACGTGAAATAGTAGGTGTATGGGACGGAGGAGTGAATTAATTCACTTCGCTACTATTCACCACAATGGTGAATAGTAAACAGTGGTCGGTGGAACATGGCGTCTAACATACCTGTCACTGATGCCATATAGAAAAAGTCGAGGTGGTTCTTCTTATGGTGATGGGGTCGAAAACGATGGTCTATAGTGGCCGAGGGAGACGTCAGAAGTTGGCTAGTCAAGTCACTACAACTGCTGCTACCTTGTTTCAGGCCATGTCTGGGTTGCTTCCGTGGTGAAGAAGCTGTCCATGGGTGGTAGTGTTAGGTTGGCAGTTGGCTACTGTCAGAGAAGAGAAGGGGTTGTCGGCTTGACCCATTTTTTAGAGAGAGGGAACTGCCAACTGAGAGAGAGAGGCACTGCAACGAGACAGTGAGAGAGAGAGAGAGAGAGAGTTGTCGGCGTGTACCTTCCGACGTCAAGGAAGAATGAAAGTGGAGGTTGCTAATGGTTACCCTATATTTTTATTGTGCTATCATCTTCCCTATTTTGCTCCCTATTATTATTTTTTCTCAACATTTGCCTAGTCTTTTCATCCCCCTTTGTGTTTCCTTTGTTTTTTTCTGCAAAGTTTCACCGTCTTCCCCCTTTGTCCCCATTATTTGTTCTCTCCTCATGGTATTTATAGGTGAAGGAGGTAATCCTTCAACATTGTGCTACAATTGAGCACAGTGATAAAGGTTGCCTCCTACAATGGCAAGCTACAGCTACGTGGCGATGCTTTGCATCCTACAGCGGTATGCTACAGTTGTATGACTGCCTTCACAGCAGCGTGATTACAGCGGTGTGCCTGTAGTGGCATGGCTGTTGCAAGTTTTGGGACTTAGTAAAATTGCATTTTAGTCCCTTCATTTGTAATTCTTTTAATTGCACTTCCAATTGACTTTAAACTTTTAAATTTGTTCAATTGTATCCCTATTAAAATTTCAAAAGTAACCTTAGCTTTGCGTACCTTTTTTATTTTGATCCTTGATTTCAGATTTATGTAATTTGACTTTTAATTGACCATTAAACTCTTAATTTTTTTCAATTTTGCCCTTAACTTCACACGATTGGTTTGGAAAACATTCAATTCAGTTTCTGAAAACTTCAATCTTTTCAATTGAACCCGAATTAAGCTAAAAAAACTTTATCTTTTATCAATTAAGCCCTTAATGAAATTAATTTAACCAATTTAAAGTATAATTAAGTCCTTGCACTTAATTAAATCCTTCAATTGGAACCTAAATTAATTCTTAAACATAATTATACTTTAAATTGGCCATTATTAAATCAAATTGGCCTATAAAAAATATAATTATCCCTTTTTGTTTAATTTTATGCAGATTTATCCGATAATAAATTATTTTATCCTGGAATCTACATTTTCCTTCATTTTTTTGGCATAAAAGAGATACGATCAGGCTCTCAAAAGCTTCCAAAATTTCCACATTAATTTTTCTACTAACAACAGCTCCTTTTATTTTATTTTTGTTATTTTATGGTAGATTTTGGGGAATAACTGAAAAATTAGGTTATGACATCCATGGTGACTCCTTTATCATTGAGTGACACATGTATCCAAATCCAACCTAGTTTGGCATTGAAGACCTATTTTAGCTTCTTCTTTTTTGTTTTTTATAATTATAAAAAATATATATTTTTTCATATTCTATCAAAAGGAACTAAACCTCATAAAAATTGATTCAAATGATTTTTTTTTATTGCTTTTAAGACCAATAAAAAGTATAGTTGGCAATATACTCTTAAGATAAGTAAGTGATATAAGATTATTCGCTCTAAAGAACCTAAGATTTGAATCTAATGTTGTAAGTGATGAAGAAGTCATAAGAAGCTTAGACTTGGATTAGGCTTTTCATAGTTGCGACTTAGGTTAATGAAATGACTGAATTTGGATGAATCTAATGATTTGAATCTAATGACTTTGATGACTAGATATATAAGAGAAAGAAAAAAAAAGAATTTTAAGTTACTTTAATCTTTTAAATGAAATAAATTGTGTCACACTTTACAATCTTTTACTTTCCCATGTTAAATTTTCTTAATGATCACGCTCTCGTCCAATTAAGAATGTCTTAAGTTTTCTCACTATAAAAGGGTATACTAGTTTCCATTAAGTTATGGTTTGTGAGGAATTTGAATAGCAAGGCAAGAGAGAGAAATGTTTGGCAAATTCATTCAGAAAAACTGTCATACAATAGGAATTGACAAATGGATACAAATGCAAATTAATATAAAGCAAATTAACTTGCTGACTTATTGGATACCCAGTGTGCATACATATATATTTTATATTTTAGGTTGACCTCCGCCAAAGCCAAGGCAATGGGCTAACTTCCATTGTAATCCACAAAAAGTGGAACTGAACAATGAAGGATAAGAATCCATGCCCTTATCTTCTCATCACTCACACTTATATTTATTCTTACAATATAATATTGTAGACCAAATACCAAATGTAGACATTAAATCACAACTTCTTTGTTTCTTTCTTTTTTCTCTTTTAACTTTGGTAGCCATTGCCGTGGTCCTTGACATGGAGTTCAGCAGCACCAGAAAGTTTTCGAGAGAGAGAAACATGCACCCCAGGATCATGATGACTGCATGAAGAATTGTAAGCGATTGAATTGTTAACACCTTGCACATTGCTGTTCACATATGCACTCAAAGGGGATGGCCCCATTGATTTTCCTTTGTGGTTCTTGCCCTTCTTCTCACTGTTGCCTTCCTCGCTACTGCTGCTGTCACTGCCTTCATTTTTAGGATTACCCTTCTTGTGGAGAAAATGAGAAGTTCCTTCAAACACCTGCTTCTTGGTAGAACGGGTAACTTCCATGGAAGCACCTTTGTTTTCACCGGCAATTGTAATTACCTTAATCCCAACATCCTCAGAATCTGAAGAATTCTTCTTGCGGTTACCTTTCTCCTTTGTTTGAACATCTTTGGCATTTTCTTGCTTTGCAAGACGAGCGATGCTAGAGCTGAGACTTTCTGTAAAGTCCCTCTGTGAATCGCGCGCCACCTTAGGCTTGTCAATAGTCTTTTGAACCAACACAGTTTTTTGCTCTGCCACTAATGGAATCTTGGGTTGGAGATCTGCATAAGATTTTACTTGGGAAGGTGGAAGTGTTAGAGGAGAAGGTGGTGGAGCAGTGGACTTAGGCTTTGGTGATTGAGGTGGGGTTTGAACTGCTGGCTTGATGGTTCTTAGAGATGGTCCAGGGCTAGGCACACGAGTTGCATTGGTGGTTAGAGCTTCAGTAGCTGGAGAAGTTGGTACTGAGGATGTGACTTTCACTGACTTGGAGACAGGAGAAGTTGGCACAACGGATGTGGTTGTCACTGGCTTAGGGGCAGGAGAAGATGGCACTGAGGATGTGGTGGTCACTGGCTTAGTGGCAGGAGAAGTTGGCACTGAGGATGTGGTGGTCACTGGCTTAGTGGCAGGAGAAGTTGGGACGGAAGAATATGGAGCTGGCTTAGGATCTGGAGAGGTTGGAGCCGACGAGGAAGTTGGAGCTGGTTTGGGGGTTGGAGAAGGTGGAAGTGAAGAGGTGGTGAGTGGAAGCACTGCGGAAGTTGGGACAGGAGAAGTGGGGACTGAAGATGAAGGAGCAGGTGCCCTTGGATCTGGAGATGTTGGTACTGATATAACACCGCCAGCAGCTTTAACAACAGGAGATGTTGGAACTGAAGCAACTCCAGACACAGGTGGCGAGGTCGCAGCAGCAGGAGTTGGCCTAAATGTAGGTCGAGCAAGAGCTGGACGGGGTTGTGAAGGTGGCTCTGGAGTTGGAGTTGGAGTTGGAATAGGGGCAGTTGGCCGAGCTATTGATGGCAAACGGAACCATGGACGAGATGGGGCAGGTTGGTTTGACATGTCGTGGAGAGTTTTCTGATAGTAGAACTTGACTAGATAAGAAACACAGGAATGAATACAAGTATAGATGGTCAGTGCATGTGAGGTTTGTTATTTATAGTTTTATGATTTTATACGAACTATGAACTTTGAGCTAAGCTTGATATAGAAACAGAAAAAAAGGAAGGAAACGGAAAACACCTTGCGGAACCCACATACAGAGACGAGAGAAGGAATAAGGGAAGGCATCGGATTCAGAAAGAACTTACAGATCACGAGAGCTCGATCGCCCACAATCCAAGATTGGTATCGACTACAGTCATAGAAACTTGGCTTTACAGCCATGGTGGAATGACTTCTCTGGTCTCAAGGGGGGTCACTGGATTGAATTGATAGGTAATTATTTTAAACAATTCAATGGTAGATGCTTGTTATGCTAAACTGGTATTAGTCTACTTCATATGTTTGTAAATAGTATTGGCATTCTAGAGAAAAATTGAGCAGTCAAAATTTTTCTAGGCAGGTATTTAATTTGGACAAGAATCTACTTGAAGCAACAGCAGATAAAATATTTATTGATCCTGGAAATTATTTATTATTTAGTTTTTTTCCCCCGAGTTCTCAGTGTTTTTTTAATTTTTAGTGACCACTATAGAAGATTCAGCTTCCAGCCTCTCCTTCGAAGGGCAGCTACCAATTACGTTTCACCTCATCAAACTTCCAATCAACACCATTATCATTGACTCTTTGGTGCATGATTCTGCATTTTCCCCCACTTCTCTTGCTGAGATCATATCAGCCGTCTCTTTCTATACACGACAACGGCTGTCCACCACCTCGTTTTCACTATTGAGCATATTATTGCTGTGATTATTGCGGCTTCACTATACTCTCCCATTTCTTATTCTTTTTTAAAAAAAGAGAAAAAAAACGAACCCAATTTGTCAATGTGCTCTGCAGTTAGCAACCACAAAGCATACTGTCATAAGATTCTTGAAATCCCTCAGAGGGTTTTAGTACCGTAGCTGTCTGCGTCTTCGTTTTCACTTTGCTTGCTAGAATAGCTAGATTGTGATTCTTTCCTTCCTTTTTTTAGCTTTCCAAACTTTGTTTACCTTTACGACGCTTCGAGATTGCCCTTCCGTCCACATAAATATGGGTGCTAAAGTAGCTGAGAGAAGATGGAGAGAAGTAGCAATTCATGATGATGGTGTCTGAAAATACTCCATTGTTGTGAAGAAAGGAAAAGAACGCTGAGAAAGTCCTGGGAATATCAACCCTGCCTCCTCATTACTACCTGTAGTCACGAAGGTTTTAGGATCTTCATTTACATGTCCTCTTCAAATTGTATTTTTGTAGCATTGTAACTTCCAACGAGACGAAGAAATTTGTGGTGAAGTGATCGCCAATGAAACATGTTAGAAGGGGATGCTAAAATAAAATATCAAGCATAAATTGTTCTTTCGGAAATATTAATGAACGCTATATTTGGGTAAACTAGCAGGGGCTGAGGTTCCATTGTAATATTTTTAAATATGGGTTAGACAATAAAATTATAGTTTTGTCTCAATCAATAAAATATAGCTGGCCTAAGTATGCTTTTTTGTACAATAAAATGACTAATATAATCTTTATAGCAAAAACAATGCATGGGTAGGCAAGTATATTCTGACCTTCTCATTTTAAAAAACCCATAATATTCTTGAATTCCAATTGTCTCCCACTTGAATCAATGGACTTTTTTGTCTTTTTCTTATGGTTTTTCTATTATTTTGGAGTCTCATTAGATTGCGTCCATTCAAATCCTCCATGCATATAATGGGTTTTGCACCGATAACTATTTCTTTTATTCTTTCTTCTTTAATACTCTCCTACTTGATTTGAGTGCATTGTCCAGCCCTGTATATTTTCAAAACAACCTTTTAATTTTGCTTTTTTTTAGATTTGATTCTTATTCTTTTTATTGTTATTTATTTGATTTTAAATAAGTCAAAGCAATAACATCTTCTTTCAATGTAATTCCCTTTTGATTTTTTTTACCTTTCGAATTTATTCATCATTCTTTTAATTATGTTTTTTTTTAAATTATTCTCTTAATTGAATTATCTTTCAAATTACATCCTTCAATATTTTATATCATGCTTTTAATTGAGATATTTTTTCAATTGCACCCCCTTAATATTTTATTTTATGATTGTCTTTATTATTTTAATTGCTATTTATTTTATTTTTAATCATTATTTATTGAAACTTCTATTTTTATATATATATATATATATATATATGGAATTACCATGATTTTATGTGTCAAGTCACAAGTTTCACGTATTAACACCCAACTAGACATTACATTATATATATATATATATATATATATATATATATATATCGTCATGGCACCCACACCTCGTCATAGCCGGAACCATATTTTTTTTAATGTAAAATAATATTAATTTTGTATAATTTTTTATTATAATATAAATTTGGGTAAAATAAGAAATTTATGAAAAAAATCGTGTGAAGTGCAAGTTTTGTATAAAATAAATGAATTTTAAATTGATATAAATTTATTTGTTTAGTAGGTTTCAATAAAATAACCATTATAAAATTATTATTCTCATTAAAAAAAAGCAATAAGATTTGGATATCTGAATTATTGAATACATTGTATTACGATTAGTTCATTTTACAATTCAATTTAAATTAAACACAACAAATAAATATAATTTGTGAAAAAACTTGCATTAATCAAATAACAAAAATAAATAGTTAATTTTCTATCTCTAAAAAGAAGAAAACATCAATTGAAAATCCATCCCCACATTACTGTCATTATCATTATTATAACAATTAAAATTATTATCAACATTACTATCAAAACAGTGAAAATGATTAAATTGCCCTAAACAATTAAAAAAATTGTCAAAAAATAAAATAAGAAAAATCACAAAAATTATCATTATTATTGTATAAATAATAAAATCATATAATCCAAAAATCAGATAAAAATAACAGAAAATAAAAAAAAAAAAGAACAAGGAGAACAAGGAGATATATTAATTTTGAAATGATCACTAACATAAATTAAAATCGAATAATTAAACCGAATAAAAAGAAAACCCTAATAAAAAATAAAATGATAAAAATTATAAATAAAAACCAAAATTATAAATAAATGAAGACAAACAAAAAAAAATATTGTCCAAGAAAAAAAAAGAATCAATACTAAATAAAAATAAAAAAAATAAGTTCCAAAATGAAAACCATAAATAAAATTAAAAAAAATAAAAATTGCCCAAGAAGAACAAGAAACCAAATGAATTAATAAAAAAAAAATTAAAAGAATAAGTGGCAAAATAAATAATTAAGTTTAAATGAAGGATAAAAATGAAATAAATCAAAATTTTTGGACTAAAAAAAAGGATTTTAAAAAATCAATATAGTGCAATTATTGAACTAATTAAAAGAATAAAGACCGAAATGAAAAGTAATATATATGACCAATTTTAATTTGAGAACAAATTTATAACAATTTTAAATTTGCATACCAAAATTATTAAAGGAATAAAAAAGAAATTAAAAATCATAAGATGAAGGACCGAAATGAAACTTGTCTTATATAATCAATTTCAATTCAATGGTATAATTGAAAAAATCAAAAGTTCCATTCAAAAATCAAGAATAAAATGAAATCCAGAGATTAGGGACCGAAATGAAATACATACAAATATGAGGGATTGTCTTGTACTTCATCAGCAGCAGGAGAGAGAAAAGAGAGGGGGGAACTGTCCACCGGAGATCACACAGCCCTATTTTACATACACGCGCCGCGTGTGGAGGAAGATAACATGGCGGCGAACAATCTGACACAATGGAAGAATATTTTTTTATGACGGCTTACATCACACACGCCACCTGAAAGGCGCGTGTGGCCGAAACAATACTGGAGCGTACAAATGACGCGCCTGCAGTGTTCTGGATAAATAATAATAAAAAATTGATCAATTACCCATATAGCCCTTGACCCCAGCCATAATTACAAAAAAACAGGGGGTGAAAATTCGGAAAAATTCCCGGGTGCTGACGGCGTGTTTTGTCTTTTAGGGGGGCTGATTGGTCGTTTCACTGTGCAACAAATCCGGAAATATCATTTGTATCCCATGAAAATTTTAAAATACCCCTGGTCCCTGGGGCTAAAAATTTTCAAACCTGAGAGCAAAATAATCATTTCAGTGTAACAATAAACAGTGAACTGAGTCTGGGTGAACAATAAAAATTTACACGGTAAAAACATCATGAATTTTATATTATAGTTAATATTGGATTGAAAAAATTTTGGTCGACTCCAGCACATAGCTTGGAACAGCGTGTAGTTTAATCTAAATTACATAGAAAAAAAAAACAAAAACAAAAAACTATTACATCAGAGTATATTAACTCAAGTGAAAGGTGTGATGTGATCCATAGTGCCTATTTGGTATTGAGGTACAAACCAAGGTTTGAAAAAAAACAGTGGCTTTACCGTTTGGTTACATAAAAAAAGCAGGTTTTGTAGTAATGGAACCCACCAAAAAATTAACAAAACACAGGTTCACGAAAAGCAACAAATTGCTACTTTCCGTGCAATGAGTTTAGGGCTGGAAGACAATTGTTGGAGATAATAAATATATTTTAATATTTTAATATTAAAATGGGGGGGCGGGAGACAATTGTGGGAGATAATACATACATATATATATATATATATATATATATATAGATGAAAATGGGGGCCGGGAGACAATTGTGGGACATAATAAATATACTTTAATATTTTAATATTAAAATAATCTAAAAATTGCATTTTATTCAAAACAAATATCTATTTTTTTATGAATTATTAATTACAATTTATTGTTTTGATTATTAATATATAAAATTTAAAAAATATTTTATATATATGTGTGTCCTTTAAATTAATTTCAAATATTGACAACAATATGAAAAGCATGATAACTAAACACATAAAGCTGTTTTTTAACCTCAAACTCAACCACGGTTTTAACCAAGCACTTCACTGTTTATTTTGAACCACAGTAAAAACGCTTTTTATAAAACTATTTTTTTTAACCTCAACCACAACAGCAACCGCAATACCAAACACACCCATAGCAGCCACTATAATCTCTGTATCCAAATCCAATATATAATTTTTCTCGGAGACATTTCATCCACCATTTCAGTGTCGAGTGACATTTCTTTACATTTATATCAGTTCTATTTTCACTTGAATCCTGTGGTTTGGAACTTAACTATCAGTTTTGTTCTAATTCATGTTTTGTTTTTTCTTTTGGTAAAGAATATTTTGGTTTTAGAGTGTTTCGGTGCATCGTTTTGAGGTTGTATTGTTCATATATAATTAATTAATTATATATAAAAATTAAAATATTAATTTAACAAATATAATTCAAATTCAAGAGTTCCAATTTAATTTTCTGATGACAAAAAGAAAAAACTTTTTTTTAATCGAAGTTAACGCAATAATTTTATTTTTTTATAATATTTATTTTTTATTTTTTTAAGTAAACAATACACACACACACACACACAGAGATATATATATAATGAAAAGGAACGACACTGTTGTAAAAAGTAAAAACAATTCCAAATTTCAAATTTGATTTGATTGTCGTGACCCAGATAAGCGGGGAATGAATTTTTTGTCTAAGTTGACGCCATAATTTTATTTTTTTATAATATTTATTTTTTATTTTTTTTATTCTGGTTCTCATATTTTTAATATATCTAAGTAAACAATACACACACACACACATACACACACACACACACATATATATAATGAAAAGGAACGACAAAGTTATGAAAAGTAAAAACAATTCCAAATTTCAAATTTGATTTGATTGTCATGACCCAGACAGACAGGGAATGAATTTTTTGTCTAAGGCCGAAACGGAACAGCCGATATAATTCCGGTGTGTTTCGACTGGTATTTGATCGGAATTTCTGGAATGGACCGGGATAAAAACGATATTTTTTTATTTTATTTTTTTATTGATACAAAATATCTTGTCCATTTCAGACGAAATGGAATGAAATAGACAACTATGATTTAGAAATCTAATGAATAAGTTTTAAGTGGGAGTATATGTACATTACATATAGGACACGAGAAGAGAGATTAAATCAAGGATTCCGAGGGAGTGGTTGAGGTTGAATATCGCTTTGGTATCTTACGTGAGGCATGTCACGTCTATAAAAGTTTCAAGTTACCAGGATAGTTCAGATGCTAGTCCTAGATTGTGGGAATAACCAGTGGCAGGCTCATCAGAAATGATTCCGCCTGCATATCTTAGACCATCTTTCACATTAATATGATTCGTAATGTCCAATCTGCTGCATGGTTTCCTGCCTTGGATTATGATCTTTTCCTATTTGTGTTATTGTAGACACTAGCGTGTTATCCTCACGAGGTTTCTTGCTTTGGGAAATGATCTGGTATCTATTTGATCATATTTCTTTAGTAGTATGTGTAATGCATTTGAACATTTCAATTACAATTTACAGGTGCACATGAAGCTCAACGCATTTGCTGGATTTGCAGATCGAACAAATCATTGGAGAAGGATAAATGCAGATGCTAATGGGTGCTGATGAGCTAAACCAATTTGCCTGCAAGCTAATGATCTTGAAAGAAATCTGCATTTGTCCAACTCTCAACTCCTTCGAACAGAAAGTAATTCTTCACTGCTATTCAGTACTGCAACTTTTCAATAAATTTCAAAATTACTTCATGTAAAGTTGATTAGAAAAAAGAAAGCCAAAAGCGTAGCCTGAGAGAAGAAAATGCAATTGCATATGAACTGAGCAAGTACTTTTGACATTCTTTTGCCAGACATTAGCCAGCACCTAGAGAAGAAACTTGGTATGGTTTCTGTTGAATTCGCAACACTGTGCAAATGCTTCTTCTTACAAACTGAGGAGCATCTACTGCGTTGTGATGTAATTCATTCTGCTTTATCATATATAGTAGTGACAAGAATACAGACAATCATAGTGGAAGAAGAAAAAAATCTCAAGTTCAGGCTATACAAATGACCTGATATGAAGGCAGAAAATATACCTGCCTGGTTTGTGAGAAAGCTCACCCCCGGGGCTTGCTATGATTCAAGGCCATTTAGTGAATTCAGACAAGTTGAGAACTGTTAAATAAATAGAGCTGTTATTCTTGTTTTTAACTGGAAATAGAAATTTTTATAGTAAGTACCAAAAGATAGAATGTATTATAGCTAGAATTACATTGTATATTTTTCTATTTAAATCTTATTGTAACAGCAATGAAATCAATTCAATATACAGAAATTATTTGAATTCTTACATGGCATCAAAGCAAATTCTGAATTTCTTTTGAATCGTATTTTTTTTCTCTTCTTTTTGGTTTCAAAACCCAGAAATTAATTGCTACAGTACTTGTTTATTCACCGGAGTTACTGTTCAACACCCATTCAACCCAGAAATCAACACCCATTTGTTCTTCGATTAAACCCATCAAACCCAAAAATCAATGCCCATTCAGCATCCATTAAACCCAGAAATCAACACCCATCTGGTAAGTGACTCTCGACAAACCCAGAAATTCATCAAACTAAAAAACACCCATCTGTTCATCAAACCCATTCATAAGAAACCCAGAAATCAGCACCCAGATATCAACCATTATGGAGCTGAGGGTCACTGTGAGAAAGAACACTAGTATCTGCGTGTGCTTACCCTTCGGCAACCTAACAAAACCCAGCTTATAAACCTAGAAGACTTTGTTCAACCCATAAACCCAGCTCATAAACCCAGAAGACTTTGTTCAACCCATAAACCCAGCTCGTAAACCCAGCTATAGCAACTAGGTGAAGCAATGTTTGCCAAGGTTGAGTACAGGTGCTTTGTTGGCGGCCTTGCTTGGGCTACCACTAACCCGGTCCTCCAATAGGCTTTTAGCCAGTACGAAGAAATCATCAATTCAAAGATTATAAATGATCGTGAAACTGAGAGATCTCGAGGTTTTGGTTTTGTACTCTTAGCAATGAGAGATGCTACTGAGGGGGTGAACGGGAAAGACCTTGATGGCTGTAACATCACCTTGATCGAAGCTCAATCCTGTGGAAGTGGTGGAGGAAATGAGAGACAGATGGGTCACAGAGATGAGAGAAATGAAAGTAAAAGGCAAAGGCTTAATTCGGGTCATAACACCCAAGTGCGCTGGTGTGTATTCATTGCGGTGAAACGAGTCATTTGAAACAAAAAGACAATGAAATTATTAGTTACCCTGACTAATGGGATTTTAAGGGCAAAAAAAACCTGAAAAATATCAAAAAAGATATGGTAAATTTTACAAAAACTAAACATGTACAACCTCCGGTGAATGTCGTTCATCCAGACACAATTGGTAAAATTTTTACAAACTCTGCTATTACTACAAATAGTACTTGGATTATTGATACAAATGCATCCAATCATATGAATAGGGATTCTGGTAATTTAAAGTGCTTAAAACCCTCCTCTCAGTCAGTTATTTGCACAATTAATGCTAGTACCTCCCCTATTACGGGGAAAGGGTCTATAACCTTGATCGATTCTCTAACTCTAGATATTGTTCTCAATATTCCATCTCCTACAAACAATCTCTTGTCAGTCATCCAAATTATTTTTACCCTTATATGCACTGTCATTTTTTGGCCTCTCTTTTGTTTTTTTTAAGGATATTTTAACCAGGAAAATTATTGGTTATGGTGTTAGACGAGGAAATCTATATTACCTGGAGTTAACAGAAAAAACGGACATCAAAACTGAGTCAAGCACATCAAACATTAAATCAAGATTGAAAACACGCTCTTGTATGGTTGTAGTATTGAAGGCTAAGACATCTCTCTTTTAGGTATCTCAAGAAGCTCCAACTACAGTTATTTTCAGGTTCAAACAATTTGGATTTTCATTGTAAAATTTGTTAATTAGTCAAAAGTCACTGTATTCCTTATTTACCATGTTTGCATAAAAATTTAGAACCTTTCACAGTCATCCACTCAAATGTTTGGGGCCCTATAAAAATTCTGTAATATTTTAATGCTCGTTATTTTGTTACATTTATTAATGAATATACTCATATGACCTGGATATCTCTTCTCCGAAATAAAAATGATGTAGGTGCAGTTTCTCAGGAATTTTATAAGATGGTGATGACTCAGTACCAGAGGTAGATTTGTACGCTTCAATCTGACAATGGTAAAGAATTTATGGATAATTTTTTAGGGGAATTCTTAAGTCATCAAGGAATTAGACATCAAACCTCATGCACATATACTCGATAGCATAATGGACTAGCAAAATAGAAAAATAGACAGATTATGGAAATCGTTCGGGCTTCCCTTTTTGGTATGAATATGTCGAAGGTCTATTAGGGTGAGGTAGTAAAGTCCAATGCTTATTTAACTAATCGAACACCATCTAGTGTGATTGGATTCCAAACCCCCCAACAGAAGCTGGAATCCCTGCTTTTCATCCCTCATCTCCCAAATTTAGAGCCACGGATATTTGGATGTACGATGTATGTTCACATACCTAAAGTCCTACGAGGTAAATTTGATCAGTGTGCAAAATAGTGTATTTTTATAAGATACTCAGAATTCCAGAAAAGATACAGGTGTTATGATTCCCAATGTCAGAAGATGCATGTAACTTTGGATGCATCATTTGAGAAATTGAATCCATACTATTCTGGGGGAGTTTATGGACCTTCTTTTCAGGGAGAGAGTAACAATGAAGAGAATAAAGGGGTATTTGAGGTGGAAGAAAATGGAGGACTTATTGAAAGAAATATTGGGGAAATTTATGTGGCTCCCAATATCTAAAACCAGGATGCTCATTTGGAATTCTGCATGGATCAAAGTATTCTCAATAACGAGCCCCCTTTGATTATTAAGGTGCCTGCATCTACACCATTAACTGAAAAATCAACCCAGAATGTCCCTTCTCAATCTCCTAAGGTATCTCTAAACCCTATTTTTAATGAGATTAATGAAATTCTTGTCTTGTAGAAAATAAAGAAAATAAATACCCATAGAGATCAAATAGAGGAGTCTTGAAAAAAATAATATGAACCTGATCCAAAAACCAAGACTAAATACCCAATCAGTAATTATATATCTTTCCATAGATTGTCAGAATCATATGCATTTTTTGTTAATTAATTATCCACTGTATCTTTTCCTAGTAATGTACAGGAGGCGTTAGCAAATCCAAAATGGAGTACGGCAATGAATAACAAAATGGAGTCACTATAGATAAATAATACTTAGAAGTTGTGTGCAAAGGGAAGAAGATTGTTGGTTACAGATAGGTGTTCACAGTCAAACTCAAAGCAGATGGTTGTATTGATAAGAAATATGGAGTAGATTATCAAGAAACTTTTGCTCTTGTTTCAAAGATCAATACTATTCGTATTCTTAAATTTTTAGCAGTGAATCGACATGGGGTCTTGCAACAGTTTGATGTCAATAATGTCTTCCTCAATGGAGACCTTGAAGAAGAAGTGTTCACGGAGCTACCACTTGGAGCTAAACACAAGTCCTTAACTAAAGTTTGTAAATTGAAGAAGGCATTACATGGTCTTAAATAGTCATCTCGGGCTTGGTTCGGAAGGTTCTCGCCTACAATGAATGAATTTGGCTATAAACAAAGCAACTCAAATCACACCTTGTTTATAAAACATAGAGAAGGTAGACTTACGGCATTAATTGTGTATATGGATGACATGGTTCTAACAGAAGATAACCTAGAGGAAAGAATAGCACTACAATAGTTTCTGGCATTCAAATTTGAAATGAATGATCTCGGAAAACTAAAGTATTTCTTAGGAATTGAGGTCTTGAGATAAAAAAAAATAGGGATATGTCTATCACAAAGAAAATATGTGCTAGACTTGTTAATAGAAACTAGAATGTCGGTGTGCAAACATATTGACACACCTGTGGAGATAAATTACAAGCTTGGAGAATTGGAAAAACAAACGTCAATGGACAAAGGGCGTTGTCAGTGCTTAGTGGGAAGACTAATATATTTATCTCATACTAGGTCGGATATAGCCTATATAGTGAGTGTGATAAGCCAGTTCTGGCACTCACCAGGAGAAGAACACATGGAAGCAGTATATCGAATCTTACGATACTTGAAGAGTACACCAGGGAAAGGACCACTTTTTTCAAAAAAGAAGTTCATGAGATTAGAGGGTATACAAACTAAGACTGGACAGGTAATCAAACTTATAGAAGATTGACATCGGGTTACTTTACTTTTGTAGAAGGTAATTTTGTCACATAGAGAAGTAAAAAGTATAAAGTAGTCGCTACATCAAGTGCAGAAGTAGAATACCGAGATATGGCTCATGGAGTGTGTGAGTTATTATGGATTAAACACGTATTACAGGACTTGGGAATTGATTATGGAACACCCGTGGATATTCATTGTGATAATAAGGCAACTACCAAAATTGCACACAATCCGATGCAACATAATCGTACCAAACACATTGAAGTCGATGAACACTTCATTAACGAGAATCTTGTTCAAAAAATTATACAATTATCGTTTGTTAGGTCTGAAAATCAGATGGTCGATATGCTCACAAAGGCAGTATTAGGAAGGTTGTTTTATAATGCAATTGGCAAGTTAGACATGATAAATATCTACGCACCAACTTGAGGGGAAGTGTTAAATAAATTGAGTCGTTATTCTTGTTTTTAACTAGAAATAGAAATTGTTACAGTAAGTATCAGAAGATAGATTATATTATAGCTAGAATTATATTGTACATTTTCCTATTTAAATCTTATTGTAATAGCAATGAAATCAATTCAATATACAGAAACTATTCGAATTCGAATTCTTACAAGAACCTGTCAGTTCCAAAGGGATATTCCTCAACAACAAAACAATATTAATTGCATTCAATGCAATGTGAAGGTTTATGGCTATTTCATTCCCTTTCGTGTCCTAAGCCATATGTTGACTCCTCCACCATTCGCTTCAAAGTTGTCAATACCGTTCTGTTTATGCCGAAACGTTTCATACCAGTTAAAAAAATGACATAAAATGGCATCGTTTTTATCACTGTTAAATTCTGGCCCATTCTGAATTTTTCAGACAAATACTGGCCAAAACTTTCCGAAAACATTTTGGCCGTTCCGTTTTGGCCAAATAGTATTTCTTTTAAATAATAAATAATTTTATAATATCAATCATATCTTTTAATCTGACCATTAGATTGATATGAAATTTTACGAGTAGTCTCTTGACATATTTATATATATTATGTTAAAATTTCAAAGCAATCAGAGAATGTAATGACCTTGCAAGATTGATGATGACATTCTCATAATATTATACATGTTCATAATTTTGTTCAAAAATATCATTTTATCAATTTATTGTGTCTTTTTTTATATTAAATTACATAATTCTAAATAATTTTAATTTTGGATTTAAACTAATTGTTTTTTGAATTAATATATTTAATTGTATATATATATATATATATATATATATATATATATATATATATATATATAATTAACTAATTATATATGAACACTTTGATTTCACTTATCTCGTCTAGGTAAGTAATTTACAATGTTGTTTCCTGCTTTATATTTATATACACATTCCTGTATCTCATCTTTTATTTATCTGATATGGGATTGTTTTGGATGACAAAATACTTAACAAAGTGACAAACTAACTATCCACTCATGGACACAAATGAAATATATATATATCCACACCAAAATCAAAACAATAAAAATTAAAAAATATATATACTATAAAAAAATAAAATTGTTGTCAACTTTGATTTATAAAAAATTAAAATTATATTTAATTTTTTTTTCTTTTAAGTTTTTTCATATATGATTAATTAATTATATATGAACAATACAACTCCGAAACGGTACGCCAAAACGCTCCAAAACCGAAATGTTTCTATCAATAGAAAAAACAAAACTTCAACCGAAACAGTATCAATAAGCTTAAGTCCTAGAGATATTGATCATGAATTGAAGTTTCTGTCCCTGTTATACCCTTTTGAATAAAAAAATCAAAATGGAACGTTAATCTTCTTATCCACCCCTAGCCAGGTGACCATGAGTACTCCAAGTAATTTTAGAAGTGATCTTGGTAATATAAGTTAGGATGCAACGCAGCAGAGACAAAAACTATTTCCTCTCTTGGTTATATTACACTAAATTTTGTAGTGATGTGAGTAGAGAATGTACATGTACACACAATTTCTTTTCCCATGGCATTGCATTCGCGATTCATTCTATCAAATATTTCTAAATCATACCACTTCATGTCATGCCAAAAATATCATCAGGTATAAATAGATATTAAAAATATATATACATTTAAAAAAAGAAAGAAAGAGTAGTAAAACATAGCATTTGCTTAGAAAATTGCAATCCTCAAACTGCAAAACATGTTTTCTTCTCTATTGACTCCCTTTAATAGCAAGTCACTGCGGGGATTCTGAATCACTACAATTAAAAATGATCCTTTTTCAAGCCTTTGGACCTTCCACAGTGAGTTGCTGAATTTAGAGTTAAATAATTAACTCAGTCCAACACCCCCCACCCCAAAAAAAAAAAAAAAAAGCAAAAGAGCAGGTTCTTAAAACTTTTTTATGATAGGATTGTTGGTGTCTTAGAAAGAAATGTAACATAGATGCCGGATTATGTGAATCCTTTTCGCAGGCATCTGATTTCGATGAGTTACAAAGAGGAGGCACTTTTGCGTGGATAAATGGAGTGTTATTCTTTCAACCAAGACTTGGAAATTTTAGAAAGCGGAGTTTGTAGAGCATCCTTGCTCTCTGAGTAGCTCTTTACTTTATATTTGTGAACTGTACACTCTGTATATAGCGAGTGCTATGGCACACTCCAATTCGTAGCAGGAGACAAAAAGGAATGGCAAGTAAAGGCTTTGGCTGAATCGTGCCAGGTAGCGGGCTTGAAATGTTTTTGTTTCTTTTTTTATATTGTTACAATTATAATGAGAATAGATTTAGCTATGTGATTTGATCCAAGTTTTGATTTTATTTTGTTCTTTAATTTCTGTCAATTTCAAATTTTAATTTGAACAATAACTGTTCTAAACAGTTACTGTACAGATTCAAGATTTCCAACAATTGGTATCAGAGCAATATTCTTATGGGACTGTGGGGTATTTTTTTGAGTGAAATACAGAAAGGGTGAGTACTAAAACACAAAGTGAATTATGTGCAAAAACAAAGTGAGATTGCTTATTAAATCATGTCTACCTTTAGCAATAATGGTGTTGCAATTCCAGTGTTTTCTAGGAAACACTACCATATCTAGGATATCAAGATGAGGTTCCATTTAAGGGTTCAAGGGCTATGTAATATAGTAATGTCTAATGTTGATCCACCAGCCTTACCAACAAATCTTACTGTTGCTCAAATGCGAGCATACGAAGAAGAGAAATTGAAGAAGAACAAAGCCATCACCTGCCTACACTCGGGACTTACAGATCACATCTTCACTAAGATCATGGATCTTGAAACACCAAAGATTGTATAGGACAAACTACAAGTCGAATATGAAAGTAGTAGTAGAGTCAAGGTTGTCAAGCTACTTGCATTTAAAAGAGAATTTGAATTGTTGAAGATGAAAAACAATGAATCCATCAAGATTTATGCTGGGAAATTGATGAACATTGTAAACCAAATGAGACTCTTTAGGGAGACATTTGAGGATCATAAGGTAGTAGAAAAACTTATAATGTCCATTCCTCAGAAATTTGAAGCTAAGATTTCTGTCATAGAAAAGTCTTGCGATTTGCAAAACCTTTCTATTGTAGAGTTGATTAGCAAATTGCATATACAGGAGCAAAGGATGGAAATGAGGAATGATGAATTCGTTGAAGGTGCTTTTCAAGTAAACAATGTTTTTCAATCTAAGAAAAACTTCAGCAGCAAGAAATCAAATACATTATGCCTCAGAAAAGATAGATTTTCTCACCTTGTTCTTATTGCAAAAGAACAAATCATGCTGTGGAAGATTGTTGGTTTAAGGAGAAAACTATTCTCCATTGTGCTTTTTGTAATAATCATGGTCATAGTGAGCAGTTTTGCAGAATAAAAAGGAGACAACCCCAGCAAGAACTATAACAACATGCAAATGTTACCGAGGAAGACAAGGATGATGAGGAGCATTTATTCATGGCTCTTCAAACTGGCAACACTTCCAAGGAAAATATATGGCTGCTTGACAGTGGCTGTACCAACCATATGACAAAGTATTTGTTCATTTTTTCTTCAATTGATCAATCAATTAAGCCAAAGATCAAGTTGGGGAATGGAGATATTGTACAGGTCAAGGGTAAAGGCAGTTTTACTGACAACACAACCAAATGTATGAAAGTCATTTCAAATGTTCTTTACATTCCAGAATTGGATCAAAACATCATGAGAGTTGCACAAATGCTGAAACATGGATATGAAATATCATTTAAAGGAAGTTTTTGCTTCATTACTAATTTGCATGATTCAGCAATAGCAAAACTTAAGATAGAAGGTAATAGTTTTTATTTGAATATGAATGCTATGAAATGGCATGTCTTAAGTGTGAAATTTGATGAGAGTAGTATTTGGTATAAAAGGTTTAACCACGGTAACCTTAATTTTTTAATGGTTATGGATAAAAGTGGTATGATTAATGATGGTGAAAAAATTTACGAAAAGCTACAAATATGTGATAAGAATGGGAAGAACAAAGATGGTGCTCTGTATAGCATGAAATTCAACAATGTTTATGTGAAAAATTCAGCTGAATCCACAACAGATGAAGGCTTGAAAGATGTTTTTACTAAACATGGAGCAATTACTAGTGCTGTGGTGATGAGGGATGCTGATGAAAAATCAAAATGTTTTGAATTTATGAACTTTGAAAAAAATGAGGATGCTGACGAAGTTGTCAAGACTCTTAATGGTAAAGAAATTGATGGTGAGGAATGTTATGTTGGAAAATGGTACATGAAGACAGGAGGAGCAACATTTGAAGGAAATCCTGATGGTGATTTGGGCTAAAATAGGGTTGATAAAAGTCTAGTCCATCATGATTTGAAGACCAAGGCACTTCTAGTAGCAAGACTGGAATTCCTGAAGATGAAGTTGGGATTGCCCAAAGCAAATCTCAAGGAGGAGTGTTAGAATTCTAATGAGATTAGCTTTGTTTTAGCTGTAGGATTCTAAAGAGATTAGCTCTCTTTTTTAGCTATAGAGTTTTAATTAGTTTACATTACTATTCCTAACATAAATCCTATCCTTATCCAATAATCTCTCAAATTATGAGAGTTTTATGGCTTTAGTTCATTATCATTGTAAGCCTATATAAAGGCAATTTGAATTCAATAAAAGTATGTGATTTGATCCAAGTTTTGATTTTATTTTGTTCTTCAATTTCTGTCAATTTCAAATTTTAATCTGAATAGTAATTGTTCTAAACAGTTACTGTACAGATTCAAGATTTCCAACAGATACGAGTACCCCTCCTCATTCCTCTTCTTCCCTTCCTTAATGTAGCCTTGATTGGCTTTTGTTAAATCTTTTTTTTTCAGTCATCTTTGTATTGATGATTGTCCCTTTTCTTTTCATTATTGAAACTTCTTTGACGCCTTAGTATAATATACCTGGCATTCATATGATCAAGATTAACCCTCTTTTTTTCTTGTTTCAGTTAATACACAAGAAGCTGAGTCTTTGGAGTTTCTCTGCAGGGATTATTCATGGTATAGCAAAGCTTCTACATTCAATATTTTGGCATTCATAAGATAGGAGGTATTTGTCTCTACAAACACTAGTAGTTTCCCCAAAATGAGGGTGCATGTTTATTTTGAAGAATTGATCAGAACATCATTTCTAATTACACACTACAGAAGGAAAGTAATGTAGGTTTTTTGTCAATTGATGATTGTTGTTTCTAATTGACTCAATTATATTTCTTCTAGTGTTTTGTTTGTGTTTGGGAGAGAAGAATTGAAAGAATTGGAGGCAGAGAGTATTTTCAGAAAAGGTAAGCTTGTATCTATTTTTGCTTACAATTTGTTTGATTTTATGCCTTTATATATTCTTAGGCTTAGCACATGTTTTTTACATTCTTAACATATTGTAACTGAATTATAACTAATCAAGAGAACTCAATTACTACTTCTCTTCTTTTTTTAATTAGTTACAATTAGCTCTCTCAACACTTAGTGCATGTTTAGTGTTTGTATATGAATTGGCTTCTTCTACTTCACTATCAGTCCTTATTGCCTTCATCATGTATATATCTATGAGTGGCTTATTCTCCAATAGCCTCTCTTAAGCCATTCACAAATTTAACTCCAAAATTCAATCTTAGTTGATTGAATCTTTTTAGGTAGAGCCTTTGTGAAGATGTTAGCTAGCTGCTCTTCACTTGGGCAAAACTTCATACTTATCAGTCCTTGCTTCAAGGATTCCTTGATAAAGTGATACCGTTTGTTTATGTGCTTGTCTTCTGATTAAAGACAGGTTCTTAGCCATAGAAATAGTAGACATGTTGTCACAAAACAATGGTGTTGCATCAGCTTGCATTTCACCAAAATCATCTAAAACAAATCGTAGCCATTTTGCCTAAGTTATAGCTTCAGAAGCTGAGACATACTCAGTTTTTGCAATTGAGAGGGAAACTGTATTTTATTTTACTGAAGCCCAGGAGAACACCCCGCTTCCAAAACTGAAGGCATATCCATAAGTGCTTCTGCAATCATCTTCACTTCCAGCCCAATCAACATCACAAAACCCAATTAGAATTGTTGATTTGTCTCTAGTATATTCAATGTCAAAGCTGAGTGTCCCTTGAACATATCTAAGGACCCTCTTTGCAGTTCCCATGTATTTCTTTGTAGGGTTGCTCATAAATCTAGATAGCAAACTCGTCGAATACATTATGTATGGCCAAGTAGCTGTTAAATATAGCAAACTCCTCACAATCTTCCTGTAAAGGCCTTCATCAACTTTATCACTTCCTTCTTCCCTTTTAAGCTTCTCACCGATGGGCAGGGGGATTGCAACTGGTTTGCAATCCTCAAGACCAAACTTTGCAAGCAAAGACTTGGCATATCCCACCAATTCCTAGAAAATGATGAAGTAGGCCAAGATCTGTCATTTTATATCTTTGCATCATTTCCCTCTTGAAATCATGCATCATCTTCTCACTGGTGCTTGTATAAACAATGTCATCAACATATATAACAACAATGATTATATTGCCTTCATGATCTGCTCTAGTGTATAGAGTTGCTTCACTACTGCTCCTCTTGTATTTGCACATAGTGAGACATGTGTCAATCTCACTATACCAGGCTCTAGGAGCCTGTTTTAGACCATATAGGGTTTTATGCAGTTTGTAGACACTGGATTTAGCATTATTAACTGTAAATCCCTCCGGTTGCTCAACATACACTTCTTCATCAAATATTCCATTAAGGAATGTTAACTTAACATCCAACTGGAACAACTTCCATCCCTTTTGAGCTGCTAGGGCAATGAGAGTTCTGATGGTGTCCAACCTTGCTACTAGAGCAAAGGTTTCATGTAGTCAATTACAGGTTTTTGTGCATACCCCTTTGCCACAAGCCTAGCTTTCTGTTTATGAACAACTCCATCAAGGTTTAACTTAGTCTTGAACACCCACTTAACCCCAATAACAGGTTTATCAGTAGGTCTAGCCACAAGCTCCCATGTTTTATTTTTTTCGATCATATCCAGTTCAGCCTTCATAACATCCTGCCAAGCTATGTCTTCAGTAACCTCTTGATAACTCTCAGGCTTAGTAATACACATATGGCACCTTGCATATATGTCTTCAATACTTTAAGTTTAATTGAAGTTGAGCTAGGTGAAGACTGCTGGTTGTTACTTTTGCTTGAGCTCCCAATTGATTCTTCATTTCCAGGATCATCACCATTATCAACCTGAAGAAATTCAGTTTGCTCTTCTACTTTACAAGGACTATCATTTTCAATGCCTTGTAGTATAGAATGTGAAGGTATGAACTTCTGCTGCCCTGTTTGTCCTGTCTCTCATGCATAGGACTTATCTTCATCAAAGACTACACTTCTTGATAGCATAATTTATTAGATTGTATTATATATATTTTGTAGCCCTTTTCACAGCTTCCATACCCCATGAAGATCCCCGTCTAGTCTTTGTCATCAAATTTTTGCTTAGGCAGGCTGGTATGTGTGTATAACAAATGCATCCAAACGTCTTTAGATGCTTAATACTTGGTTTTGTCCTAGTAAATGCCTCAAATGGTGTCTTGTTTGCTATTGTCTTTGAATAAAATCTATTTTGTAGGTATATTGTAGTTCCAACAGCCTCTGCCGAGAAAATAATAGGTACTCCTTTCTCTGCCGTTATGGACCTTGCCATCTCATATATTGTTCTATTTTCCTCTCAGCCACACCATTCTGCTGAGGGGAATATACTATGGTCAGCTGCCTCTCCATGCCTTGAATCTCACAGAAGTTTTGAAACTCATTAGAGGTATACTCTCCCCCTCTATCACTCCTTAATATCAGTATTCTATAACCACTTTATAGTTCAACCATCACTTTAAACTTTTCAAACACTCTTAGAGTATCAGATTTATTTATGAGAAAATAAATCCATCACATCCTTGAGTAATCATCAATAAAAGTAAAAAAGTATCTATTACCTCCAATTAACTGATTTTGCATTGGTCCATACAAGTCAGTGTGTACCAATTGCAGTGGCTTGCTTGCTCTCCAGCTGCCTTCATTTTTGAACTTCTCTCTATGCTGTTTTCCAATTATGCAACCTTCACATGCATCATTCATCTCTACTAGTGTTAGTAATCCACACATCCTTGAGTAATCGTCAATGAAAGTAATAAAGTATCTATTACCTCCAATTGACTGATTTTGCATTGGTCCACACAAGTCAATGTGTACCAATTCCAGTGGCTTGCTTGCTCTCCAGCTGCCTTCATTTTTGAACTTCTCTCTATGTTGCTTTCCAATGATGCAACCTTCACAAGCATCATTCATCTCTGCTAGTGTTAGTAATCCAATAACCAACTCCTTCTGTTGCATTTTATTCATGTTATAGAAGTTTAAGTGACCCAACCTTCTGTGCCAAGTCTAGGAATCTTCCATTACTGATGTTCTCCTTGCTGCAGGTAACAAGGACTCTAGTGAAAGAGGAAAACATTGATTCCCCTTCATGATCATCTTTGCTACAACATTTTCCAGCCTTGCATCATCAAAGATTATGGCCTTGTTACCCCCAAACAAAATGTAGTAGCCATGCTCCATCATCTGCCCTACACTTAGTAAGTTTTCATCCAAACCTGGAACTAACAACACCTCTTCTATGTATCTTCTCCCTTGCTTGGTCTCAACTACTAGTGTTCCTTTTCTAGTTGCAGGAAAAAAGTCCCCTGACCCCATTTTCACCTTACAGGTAATGGTTATATCGATATTGATCAAGCTTAATTCATTTAAGGTCATATGGTTGTTGCATGCACTATCCATAAACCACACATCCTCATCCTTCACACTAGCAGCATGACATGCATAGAACAAAGTTCCAGTTGTAACTTCTTCCTCCTCCTTTGCATAATTTACTAGTGGTTTGTAATTATTACAATCTTTTATAATGTGACCAAAGAAATTGCATCTTCCATACTTTGGCTTCCCCTTGTATCTGCAAATTCCAAAATGGAACTTCTGACATGTATTGCATTATGGTTTTGTATTTGCTTGATTATTGCTAGCATGTTTATGCTGTGAATTGAATGTATTGTCATGGCTGGTTCCACCTCTTTGATTCCAGTTCTTGCTAAAATTGTTGTTCAGATTCCTTCTTTGAACCCAACTTGAATGGTTGTGATCATGTTTCTGCCATTTTGAATTAAAGCTCCCCTGTGAAGGCTTGTTTGCAACATCATGTCCTTAGTTATAACCAACCTTAAGACTGTTAAATGCCTTTTTAGTTCCTACAATTCTCTCTCTTTCATCATGTAAGTCCTCTCTCTTGTCAAATACTTTGACAGAGGCAATGACTTCTTCAGCTCTCAGCTCATCAAGATTTCTTATTTCTTCAATTACAGAAACAATAGATCTGTATCTTCTACTTAAACTCATTAATAACTTTTGCACAATCCTCTTTTCAGGCACTTCTTCACTAAGAGACTTCAAGTTGTTCACTATCTCGAAAAACTTGGCCAGGTAATGCTCTAAACTCTCATTTTCTCCCATTCTCATGTACTCAAACTCAACTCTTACAGCTTGTAACTCCATAGCCCCTACCTTTTTATCTCCTCTATATTATTTTCTCAACAAATTCTACGCTCCTTTTGCTATCTTTTCATTTCTAATTCTAGGAAAGAGCTCATCTGTCAATGCTTCTTGTATGATACTCAATGTCTTGGCATTTTTTATCCTATTTTCTTTAGGAAAAAAAGCTTCTCCAGGTTCAACCTTTTTTTCTTTTGAACCAGTAGCTTCTTCATATTCACCTTCATTTCCTTTTGTCTTGGATTCAACTGTCAATGCAGAGTTTGTGTATGTCAAACTCAATCACATCCCATAGATCATATGCTATGAGGATTGTCTCCATCTTCATTGACCAAAAATCATAATTTTCACCATTAAACTATGGTGTTCGAAGATCTCCACTTGTCACCATTTTTTTCCTTTTCAATCTCTGTTTGTATGATCACAAATTGTTTTACGTCCCTTCCTTATTGATCAAGCTGGCTCCGATACCATAGCTCTGATACCATATAGGTTTTCTATCAATTGATGATTTGTTGTTTCTAATTGACTCAATTATATTTCTGCAGGTGTTTTGTTTGTGTATGGGAGAGAAGAATTGAAGGAATTGGAGGCAGACAGAATTTTCAAAAAAAGTAAGCTTGTATTAGTTTTTGCTTACCATTTGTTGGATTTTATGCCTTTATATATTCTTAGGCTTAGCAAATGTTTTTTACATTCTTAACAGATTATAACTGAATTATAACTAATCAAGAGAACTCAATTACTACTTCTCTTCTTTGTTTAGTTAGTTACAATCAGCTCTCAGCACTTAATGCATGTTCACCACACGTAGTTTAGTGTTTGTATATGAATTGGCTTCTTCCTCTTCTTCACTGCCAGTCCTCATTGTCAGTCCTTATTGCCTTCATCATGTCTGTATTTGTGAGTGGCTTATTCTCCAAGTAATGCAACGAAGGCGATCAAATTTGAAATCTGTGTTTGTTCTCAATTATTAGCCCTTTGAGTTGGATAAACCGGTTGTGGTGGCTGCTTGCGAGATTGTGAATTGAAGTGGCGTCGAGGTGCAATGACAGGTATCTAATTTCATATTATATTTGACTTTGACATGACTGTTTTTGTGATTGGAGACTAGTATTAATGCTTATTCTATGGATTATGGATTACGTGCAGAGATTCTTGAGGGCATCTATCACTAATGCTAAATCTAGTAAGATCAGTGTATTAGCACCTGGTGCATAACCTGATGGTGATTTGGTATGCTTTCAACTTTCAGATTTGCTCCTTCTCCTTCTACTCCGCTTGATTCACAAAACAAATCTTTAGCTGATCATCTATTGTCCATGTCACTTGAATGGTTTTGATCATGCTCTGTAGTGCCGGCAGGTAGAGCTCAACAAACGAACCCAGAATGAAATGCTACTGATTGCAAAACACTGTTATGGAGGGGCATTCTCAGATCAATCTCATGTAGCCTGTAGGCTTTTGTAATCTGCAATGGGGAGCTATTATGAAACTCCCGTCGTGACTTAAGCCTCGGGTCGTTGGGCCAAATCCTAATATTTCCTGGTTTGTTGTCTTCATCCTCATGAAATCTATTGTTCCCGAAACGAAAGGTGAAATTCTAATCAACTCGCATTCTTTCTCTACTTAAATAATAATCTAGCACTGTTTTTTATTTTCTAGACTCTTCTGAATTTCAGTCTTTTGATATTACAAGTTGTAGGGATACTAATTACTTCCAGTGATAACATCCTTAGATATTTACATGAAAATGACGTAAAACACTAAAACAGGGTCTAAATCACGTTCTAAAAATGATGTATCTTCACAAGATTACCTTACATCTTGTCCTCCTCCATTGAACCAACTCGCGTCTAAGAGAACGTAGGAGAGAGTTACCTTCATCTTGGACTCGGTCGTGTCGAGCCACCGTCCAACTTTCCCACTAAATCAAGATGTATCGAAAGCAAGAGAGTAAAGCGAGATGCTCAGATGCCAGCATTTGAATAAAACTACTGTTCAAGGAAAAGGGCAGGAGGCTTCATTTAAAATAGTTGGCAGCTTAGAGCTGGAATGGATGAAACATGAGGCAATTAACAGGAACTGGAGGGCTGAGACCAACGCGGTAACAAAGCGTTGGCCAGAAGAATAATTAGATGCATTATTCTTGTCAAAATATTCTTAAGTAAAAGGTAACCGAAACCAAAAAAAAACAAACTTGAGGTGTATTTATGTAGTGTCGTTAAGGATATTTTTCTAATAATAAGGTATCTTTCAGGATTTAACAAGTTCTTCATTAAGAGTAGAGGGCAGCATAAAAACAACTTGAGAATAAAAAAAGACCAGCAAATAAGAAGAGAAAGAAAAGTTATTTTTGGATTCTCTTTGTTTGAAAAAATTGCATAGTATTTATAGACAACCATAATGTAACCGTCAAATTTAATTTAATTATTGAATTAAAATAGCAGTTACAATAATTTAAAATAAGTCCATTATAAAATTAAATTATGTTTTAAAATATATCTGTTATAAAATTAAATTATCGTAACACTTATATTTGGAACTGCTAAAAATAAATTTTCAATGGTTATAAATTTATCAAGTGTTTTACCAATGTAAGATAGTCTTTTGAAATATCTATTATAGCTCTTACAACAATCCCCCATATATTTCAAAAGGCTTTTTAAAATTGATAATAATAATGAATAAGTAAATCAATTTGTTGGATCTCTTTTACAAATGAGTGTAATACGTCTAACTTGGTGTCTTTTGGACATGAACCAGATTATAAAAAGTATGAGATTTAACTTACAAAATTATCGGTGAAATACTTAATTTCTATGAACACAATAATTCTCATTGTAAGTTAGGTGTCTCACCAATCATATTATACCCCCATAATTTCTTGTTGTTTGACTTGGTTTTGTGCTTTTAATAGACCATGCGCGTGTCTGGTTATTCATAAGTGCTTTAAAGATTTTACTAGTATCTTATGGGAATAGCCCCACTCCAACCTATTATAGGTGATTCCATCAAGTATTCATTGTATTTTGAACACTATTCATAAAGAATATAGAACTCATTAAGAATTTTATAGTTTATCCTCTCCTTGATTTGCATACTAACACTATTCTCACATCATAGAAAAGGACTTGTTTTATTGTGCTATAAAATCATAAATAATTTTATTATTACCCATATGAACCTAATTCATGGGATTTCCAGTTTCATAAGTTAGGTTACCATTGTTTTGATTTCTTACTTTAACATTAGTTTCATTCCTCTCAATGTTTCTAATATTATCTTTCTACTAAGTGGTTTAGTCAGAGGATCAGCCAAATTCATTTCTGACTTCACATAATCTATTGAAATAACTCTATCTTTTAACAGTTTTTTTACTACATTATATCTTAATTGAATATATCGATTTTTACCATTGAAAGATTTATTATTTGCAATGGATATTGCTGCTTGACAATTACAATACATGGATATAAAAGGTATTGGTTTTATTCTCATTGGAATTTCAATTAAAAAATTTCTCAACCAATCAGTTTCTGGTGCTATAAATTCTAATTCCATGGTGATCGAGCAATTAAACTTTGTTTGGAAGATTTCCAAGACACTACACCACCACCTAGAATAAAAATATAGTTACTAGTGGATTAAAGTGTCATGTCATCTGAATCTGATAAGATTAAAATGACACTTTAATCCCAAATTTTCCTAACAAAGATACATAGACCAAATTCAATATCTCATTCAAAACCAACATCTTCCCAGAAGTCAATTTCAAAAGGACTTTGTATTTTCCAAGAACATTTATTGTCCTTGAATCTCCAAGGTAGACCAATTTTTCTCCATCCTTAAAAGGTGTAATAGTGGAGAAGAATTTATTATTTGCACATATGTGCCTAGTAGCACCAAAGTCTACCACCTAATTTTTCTCAACCATTATCTCCGTATTGACTTGAGAAACAACTGCAGCAATGATATCTTCTTCAACCATGTTGACCATAGTTTTAGGAGGATTGTCATTTCTCTTTTTATTTTGGCATTGAGGTGCATGGTGGTCAGGTTTGCCATACACAAAATAATTTTTTTCTCTTAAAATTATTGGTTTTGGGTTTGAACACAATGGTACTATTACCAATAGACTTAAAAAATTTATTAAATTTATTTTCATATCTTTTTTTATGTGAATTCTCTTTTACCAAGTTTTCTTTGGTGGTCATCTTCTTTTTCCTAGTAGTTTGCACTTCCTTTCTATTATAAGGACATAAAAGAGAAAGGATGACAATGGCAGTGGCAGCAACGGTGAGGATAGGAACATTTTCTGCAATAATCTTTATGTCCATGTTAAAAAGGACTATCCTTAAGATTATTGTCAAAATGTTATGAAATACAAGGAAATGGTAACAAAAAAAAAAAACTTGGATTCTCTTAAATATATTTCCACAACAATAAGGTATCCTCCAAGATGTAAAGTGCAACACGGAAACAACTTGGAAATAAGAAAAGACCAGCAAATGAGAAGAGGAAGAAAATTTATTTTCGGGATTCTCTTTATTTGAAAAAGTTACATGGTATTTATAGACAAACATAATGTAACGGCCACATTTAATTTAATTATTAAATTAAAATAGCAGCAATAATTTAAAATATGTTTGTTATAAAATTAAATTATGATTTAAAATATATCTGTTATAAAATTAAATTATGGTAACACTTATATTTGTAACTATTAAAAATAATTTTCAATTGTTATAAATTTATCAAGTGTTTTATCAATATGGGATAATCTTTTGAAATATCTATTATAATTTTTACAACATTATGAATTTCATGCACTCTTGGAGGGGTGAGATCCCAGAGGGTCACCAACCTTTCCAAGGATCCAAAACCCAAAAAATAAATCTCAAATCATTGTCTTAAATCATCATAAGTTTTGTTTTTAGTGAAAAACACACACATATGAATTTAAAAAAATATTAGCAAGTAAGAGCAATAAAAAACAAATAACAATGCAACTTATCTTAAATAAAATATATAAGTTGAATGCAACTTATCTTAAATAAAATATATAAGTTGAATTTAATCTCTTATGTTACACAGCAATTTATGCAGGGGAGGCTCCATGCTGGTGTGTGAGCTGCTTGTTATTTTGTATTAATTAAAATACTAATTTGTTCCTAATCTCACCGGATAATATTATTTATTTTCATTCCAGTATTTGATGTGATTTGCATGTAGTCATTACGAACAGAAAATATTGTGATGCACAATAAAAATGGATGGTCCAGTAGAGGGAAGACAGATTCGAACAAGGCTGGATTTTATTCTATTTTATTTGCACTTGGAACATCAACTTCATCGATTGATAAGCTTTTGTCTTCAGGAATGCTGGTGCAGATTCAGATATTGCTCTCGGAAAATACAATTAAATTGTGATCGAGGGGCAAACAAGATCATTAAATTGGTGGATAATAGCAGACGATTTGTGGCTACACCAAGCTTTCATGTGGCAAAACCCCTTTCCTCGAACTACATCTGTGGCAAAGAAGATTTTAACTTTTCGTAGAAGCATCTGGTTTTCATAATATACAGAATATAATCTATAACAATAAAAAAATACAACACTCAAATATATTTTAAGAAAATGAACCTAATTTGTAGATTTGAGAGGAAAACCATAGAATAAAAACACTAAAATTGATGTGTGAGAGTGTGGAAAATCTTAAGAACTGAAGTTGAAAACCCCTCATCCCCTTCTTTTTACAGTAGATTCTAGAAGCTATAAGATTGGAAAATTAATTATAATTAATTTTCACCATTATTAATCGTTGAATAACCACCTTAAATCTAGAAAAGCCAGTAGTTATTTAAGTCTAAAAACTAAGAGTTATTTTAAATTAATTTTTCATTCACTCATAATTTGTTTATTTATTAAAAATAGCAATTCCCCACATGATTTGTCTCGAGTATTTTTTAGATTTAGTTTAAAAAAAAAAATTTATCTCTAAATTAAATTAAATTGATTAATTTCATCCTTCAAAATTAAAATCTTCAAGTATTGAGTTTTTAGGTTCACCTCGGGTCAATAATTTAATGGTTTGTGGGTTTGAAAGTGTAGCTCATGTGCTTGCTTGTTTTTTATATCATCCTCCAACACTCTTTTTATTTGTTTTTAATGTGAATAATCTATCGGTTTAAAATAAAATGGTTATCCCATGGTTTTTTTCTTTGTTATATTTATTTTTTAAAAAGGTATTTTATTTTTTAATTAAATTAGTTTTATTGATTTTATAATTTAGTATTTAAGGTATTGAACTTAGTTGAGCTCAAGTCTACAATTTAATAGGTTACGAGTTTTAGCAATTAACCTGAGTTTGCACAATTCACCTGGGCTTGTTTTGATTCTCTTCTCTTTTTTAAGCTTTTTTTCAGATTTATCCACCCATATTTTGTTTAAAAAAATTATTCTTTTTCTACTAGGGTTTTTGTTGTTTTGAAAATAACAAGATTAACTCAATTTTTTTTTATTTTAGGCCTTCATTGAATCTCGCTAATTAAATTAAATTAATTATGTAAATTCACAATTGGGAGTGATGGTCATCGAAACCTCTATACAGAAAATTGGAAATCACCATTTATTCTAAGATAAAAGACCCATTTATAGGATCTTGTACAACATGCATTCCTTACCAACTAATACGTAACAAACAAGTAACTGCAATTTAACTAACAGCTAACTAATTGACAATTAATAAAATAAACATTTAACTAACTGCATTTTTAATAACAGAAATCTCAACAAACTTATTCCAAATCTCAACAAATCCTCCCTTGAACTACATTACTTATAGTAATCAGTTTATTCAACTGGTATTACACACACGCCAAGACGTTCCCATAGCTTCACAAATGCATCAAGTTTCAATGGTTTAGTCATAATGTTAGCTAATTCATCCTGTGTGCAGCAATACTTGATTTCCACCTCCCTATTCTTTGACATATCTTTTAAGAAATGGTATATAATAGTTATATGCTTACTTCTCATATGCATAACTAGATTCTTGGAGAGTTTGATAGTTGATTTATTATCACAATAGATTTCACACCCTTTTTTATTCCAGCTAAAGTGATTAAGAATCCTTTGCACCCATATAGCCTGACACGCACACACAGCAGCTAAGATAAATTCAGCTTCTGTAGTTGACAATGTAACCACTGCTTGTTTCTTTGAACACCAAGCCACCACTCCAGCACTCATCATGAGCACATGTCTTGAAGTGCTTCTCCTAACATCTAAGTCCTTTGCATAATTTTTTTTAGAATAGGCCACCACTCTGTCAATTTCTCCTCCCTTCTTATAATAGATTCCTAAGTTTGAGGTACCTTTGATATACCTTAATATTCTCTTGACCGCCACCATATGCAATTCAGTTGGTTTATCCATATACCTACTCACTAAGGTCATCACATACATCAAGTCAGGCCTTTAAGTACATTAGGCTACCAACTATCTACTTATATTGAGTAGAATCAAACTTTCCCTCCCTATTCATCCTTGGTTAGTTTAAATCTTAGCACCATAAAAGTTTTTGTAGTATTGCTATTCTCCATTCCAAATTCAACAGTGTTTCTTGAGCATACTTTTTTTTATGGATGTAAATACCTTTATCATTTTGAATCACCTCCACTCCTAAGAAGAACTTCATCTTTCTCAAGTCTGTCATAGCAAATTCATTCTGCATTGAGATTTTGAATTCATCAAACATTATTTTGTCATTGCCTTTGAATATCAAATCATTTACATACATGCTCACAATCAGCAGCTTTTCCTCTTCCTTGGTTTTAGTGAACAAAGTATGTTCACTTGGACACTTCACAAATCCTTCCTTGAGAAAGTAAACTTCAATTTTGTTATACCAAGCCCTTGAGGCTTGTTTCAAGCCATACAAAGCCTTATTTAGTTTGAGTACTTCTTCTCCTCTCTACACATACCCTTTAGGTTGTTCTATATAAACATCTTCTTCTAATTCACCATGTAAAAATACAATTTTTACATCTAATTGATGAACATACCAGTTATGCTAGGCTGTCAGTGCCAAGATCATCCGAATGGTATCCCATCTTGCAACAAGAGCAAATAACTCCTTGTAATCAATCCCTTGTTGTTGAGCATATTCCAAGGCAACCAATCTGGTTTTGTACTTATCTACCTCCCCCCTCTCATTTAATTTTATTTTATATATCCATTTAACTCATATTGCTCTTGCACTTGCAGACAACCTGGTTAGGTTCCATGTGTTATTTCTTTCTATAGATTGAATTTCACATTCCATGGAATCTTTCCACTTTGAGCATTTTACTGCTTCCTCATAAGTGCTTGGATCTCCTGTTTCAGTAATAGAACACCAAATTTTGCACCTCATCATCTTCTGACGGTCCTTCCCCTGTTACATGGTCAATCATCTTTACTGGTTTTTTGCATATTCTCCCTTGTGTTCTGCTTGTAGTTGTTGTACTACTCTCAATTAAATCATCATTGCTTTCAAATACACTCACTTCAGTGGAATTCTTTCTAAATGTATCTCCTGAATCTTCTCTAGAAATATCTATTATTTCTTCACCAGTTTCTTTATCAATTTCCTCATCATTGTCTCCCAAGCTTAATACACTCCCTTTGACATATGATTCTTCCTTGCACCATTTCCAACTCTCATATTCTGCAAAAATTACATCTCGACTTATTATAACCTTATTAGTGGTTGCATGATACATTTTATATGCATTTGATTCATTGTTAATTCTCAAGTGCACACATTTTATACTCTTTTCATCAAGTTTTTTTTTTCATTTCTGATCAGAGTTGTGTATATATCCAACACACCCAAACACCTTAAAGTGTTTTACTGAAGGTATGATATTACTCCAAGCCTCTTCTAGAGTCTTGCCTTTCACAACAATGGTGGGACTTCTATTCACTAGGTGCATTGTCCAATTAATAGCCTCCAGCCATAACTCCTTTGGAACCTCCTTCTCAATCATCATACTTCTAGCTAAGTTCATAATAGTTCTGTTTTTCCTCTCAGCAACCCCATTTTGTTGTAGGTATATACAGTTGCGAGCTACCTTTTTATTCCATTTGATTTACAGAACTCATTGAAGTTTTCATAGTTAAATTCCCCACCTCTATTTGTTCTTAAGCAATATATGTTTCTCTCAATCTTCTTTTCTACTAATACTTTGAAGTTTTTGAATGTAGTCAAAGCTTCTGACTTTTCAATTAGAAAGAATACTCAGGTCGTTCTTGTGAGATCATCTAAAAAGGTTCAAATACCTTTTTCCACTTATTGATTCTAGAGTCATTGGACCATAGATATCAGCATCTATTAATTGTAATTTATATGCGGCTCTCCACTGACCTTGCTTGGGAAAACAATCCCTGTGTTGTTTCCCCATTAAACCCCCCCTCACATAATTTTGTTATACCCTTCAGCAAAGGTAGTCCCTTCACCATTTTCTTATAGTGTAAGGTTCTAAATCCCTTGTAACTTAGGTGACCTAGTCGGCAATGCCACAAATATGTTTCATCTTCAGTAATATTCTGAAAACATACATGTTCCTAAGGGTTGATAGAAGCCAGCAATACAAACATTCTATTCATAGACATATTACTACTTTACACACATCTTTTTGTATCAATATAACTAATCACCTCTCCTGTAATCGTCCAATACTCAGGAAATTGTTCTTTAATTCAGATATGTAATATAAATATGTAATCACTTGTATTGTACCCTCTATCTTCATCTTAATACTCGTTCTACCCATCACTATCATTCTAGAGTTATTCCCTAGCTTCACAAACTGTCTAAATTCTTAATCTAGATTTTTAAACCATGTTTTGTTGCTAGTCATATGGTTACTACAGCCAGAGTCTAGGAACCATACCTCAACTTGTTTTGCATGATGTAGGTCAACATGTGCCATAAGTAACATTTCTTCTTCTTCCTCAAGTTCTGCATAGTTTTCTTTTTTCATCCATTATGGGCATTCATACTGAAAATGCCCCAATTTGTGGTATTTGTAACATTCAATTAGTTCTTTATTGAACTATTGTCCCCTGCCTCTCCCTCTGCCTCAAAATCCTCTAAATGAACTTTTTCCCCTTCCTCTTGTGGTTGTCTCATCATAAGTAATTTTTAGAACTTGATCTTCTTCTTTGTGTTCCTACATTCTCTGCTCATACACTAAAAGGCTGCCATGAAGTTCATTAATGCTCATGGTGTCTAGATCATTTGACTCCTCTATTGAGCACACAATATAGTTAAATTTAGAAGTCCGAGACCTCAGAATTTTACCAACTACTATGTTTTGTTGTATCTGTTATCCATTAACTTTCATCTTGTTTACTATTGCTAGCATTCTTAACAAGTATTTGTCAACTCTTTCTCCTTCCTTCATGTTCAGTGTTTCAAACTCTTTTCTCCATGCTTGCAATTGTGGCCTTCGAACTTTTGTTGAGCCCTAGTATTTGTGCTTCATAGATTTCCATATTGCTTTTGCAGTTCCCTTGTCGAGAATTGTCTCCATGATTTCTCTGTCAATGGCTTGGAAAAAGAAGTTTTTTATTCTCATATCCTTAAGCACAGCTTCTTCCATTGCTTTCCTTTGCCCCTCACTAGCAGTTAGACCTTGTATCAGTGCTGGAACTCCTTCCTCAACTAAACTCCACATCTCCTTACTTCTTAGAAAACTTTCCGTCATCATGGACCAATGATCGCAATATCCATCAAAACTGGGAATGGAAGCTTGTACGAATTGTTTCTTGTTAGACATTTTCACAGTAATCTTCTACTCTCTGTGTTTCACTCACCCGGTGTTTTTCTCTCTCTCAAGCTCTCTGTGTTTCCCTTTTCTTTCTTCCCCACTCAGGCTCCTTTCAGCAACTCTAGTACCAATTGTTGAATTCACAGTTGGGAAATACACATCCCTGTACAGAAAACTGGAAATCATCATTTATTCCAAAATCATTAATAATAGAAACATTCAACTAACTATATTTTTAATAACAGGAATCTCAACAAACTTATTCATAGTCTCAAAGTTTCACGACGGTGTTTTGTTTAGTTACTTCCCAGGTCACTGCCCTTACAATATATATAACTTCTTTCATTTACTAAGTTCTTATATTTTCTTTTACTCATTTGATGAACATTTTTTTATTTCAGCTAGAAACTTAATCTGGGTTGGCAGCATACCACGGGCAAATTATCTCAGTAATTGACCGCAAATTGCTGCCCTTAAAAATTACCTGCCCATCGTGGATATGAGATGTTAGGCACGATATAGCCTTTACGAGGTTACATCCATCATTGTCGCGACATGCCATCGGAACACTTGGTAGCGCATGCATGCACACACACGCACATATATATATATATATATATATATATATATATATATATATATATATATATATATAAAGAATGATAATCCAGTTGAACCACTAAAATGATGAGTGGTTTCGAAAGTTCAAACCACCCGCACCAAGTAACTTCTCCTATAAAGTAGATGTGGCTCAAAACAAACAGCGCTTGATTTTAATACCACTAGGCACCCGTCCATGATTTTAATATTATCCAAATTTCCTGTTTTTGCACTGGCATTCCTGGAAGAAATAATTAAATAAATAATCCTTAAAGCTGCCTACTTGATACGATAGTTTATGTAATCTGCTTCACGGGCAGAATAAAGCAGTATTTGATTAGGTTTTTCTAAATATAAAAAATGGGGTCGTCTCGTACGTGACCGCCAAAAGTTTTATCCGGATAAAAAAGGAATCGGTGTTGGCACCGGCGTCAGCTCCCCGGGAAGGCCGAAACCACAAGTTTAAAGAGAAAATCAAAGTGTAGAAGGACTCACTGAGGTTGACATTTCCCAAACGGACGGAGAATATTGTTCTGTGGGAAATGCTGTGTGGGAGAGAAGGAGCTTGGAATTTTAACATAACCTTTCAATTCGATCTTTAAGGTTGTCGTGACATGGCTTTATAAAAGTGGTGGTGATCTTGGTGGTGTTATACTAATAATAACAATAATAATAATTTTAATAATGGGAACAGTAATGAAGATGATGATGATATTATTTATTAATAATAGTTGTAATAGTGATTTTGCTCTCTATTTTTTGAATTGTTATTTTTTTAAGTCTTTTATATGATTATTTTCTTTTTAATTTTATTATTTAATATTTAATTTATTGATAATTGAATTTCATGGTTTTCTCTTTTAAGCACCAATAATTAAATCTTATTTTGGCTAAATATTTAAAAAAAATATGAATGAAGATGTTGTTGACTTGCTTGCTCAAGTTTGAAAGTCCTGCCAGCTTTACTGTAGCAATTGAAGCCTTTTTCTTTCTTTATTTTTTTCCAAGTAATGTATTCATTCGGAGTCTTCCTGGCAAATTCCCAGTTTAACTTTATCCAAAGCTATGAATCCACAACTTGATGAATTTCCATTGCGTTGTTAGTATACCGTATAGAAAGTTCTCTGGCCCTCACATTTGTTACATAAATAAAACTATTAGAATTGCTAGTTTATTTTTTTCAACAATAATCAAATTAGAGATCACATGGAAACACAATTTTATTTCTTTTTTGCAAAGGGTTTCAAGCAAGTTTATTAAATAAAAAATTAGACCGTGTGGATTGTTCACTATAGCTATACACACAATTTACGGGTATTTTGGTAAACTCATATTTTTTATACATTTTTTAAAACATCGTCGGCATATTTGCATGACGCCCCAACAGTTTTCTTACACCCGCTCCATACAAGTAGCAATTGCAGCGTCATGCGGTGCCTAAAAATATCCAACCGCCATCTCACTGGAGGCGTCACCATTGCCTCTTCACCATATTTGGGGTTCTTGTTTGATTCTTCAAGATAATTTTATGGTTTTTACTATTTATGCAATAATAATAATAATTTTAGTGTTTATTTTTTATTATTTTCTTGCTTTCTAATTTGTAAAACTTTTTGTTTTTTTCAAAAAATTCTTCGTAATAATTTAATAATTTCCATTGTTTAAGCAATAATAGTAATAGTAATTTCAACTATTATAATCACGATAATAATAATGGCGTTACTAATGATGATGACGATGATAAAAATTTATTATAATAGATATGATGCATATAGTATTAATAATTAATTCTATGGTAATAATAATAACAATAACTAATAAAATAATATTAAGAATATTAATAAAAACAAAAAACAATTATGATAATTATATTCATATCAATTAAATTTTTATGTTAATAATATTTATTTTGACTTTGGCTTTTTTTTTTTGTTACTCTTTTGTTAAAGTTTTTGGGTTTTTTTGTTTTATTATTAGAGATAACTTTATGGTTTTCATTGTTTATGCAATAATAATAATAATTTTAATTGTTTTTATTGTTTTCTTGCTTACTCTTTAGTTACAGTTTTTTATTTTTTTAAGATAATTTAATAATTTTTATAGTTTAAACAGTAATAATAATACTAATTTTAGTTGTTATAATCATAATAATAATAGTAACATTACTAATGTTAATGGTGATAATAATAATTATTTATTATGTTAGTTGTGGTGCTTAAAGTATCAGTAATTATGGTTGTAGAAATAATAATAGCAATAACTTATAAAATAATATTAACTATATCAATAATAACATAAATGATTATAATAATTATATTCATAATGATAATAATATCATATTTGGTTTTGGTTTTGTCTTTTAATTATTTTTATTTTCTCTTCAAATTAAATGTTTTGTTTTCGACTAATAATATTTATTTTGGTTTTCTCATATTGTTAAAGTTCGATAGTTTTTTATTTTATTCTTCAAGATAATTTTATAATTTTTATTTTTTATGCAATAATAATTATTATTTTATTTTATTATTTTTTAAAATTATTTTCTTGGTTGCATTTTTTTTAATTTTTGGATTTTTTTCAAGATTATTGAATATTTTTATTTAGACAGTAATAATAATAGTAATTTTAGTTGTTATAATCATGTTAATAATAATGGCATTGCTAATGATAAAGATGATATCAATAATAATTTATTGTAATAGTTGTGGTGTTTATAATATTAATAATTATGGCGGCAATAATAACAATAGCAATAACTCATGAAATAATAAGAAGAAGAATATCAATAATAACAAAAATAAATATAATAATTATATCAATAATAGTAATAATGTTGATGGTAATTTTAATGATATTAATAGCAATAGCAGTGTTTGTGATCATAATAATTGTTTTAATCATAGTGGCAATAATGGTGGTTAAAAATGTTGAACTGTCATCCCACCGGATGCGTCGGCATGTTCTCTTTACTATGGTGATGAGTGTGTCGACTCATGATGGTCAGATACTTACTGATTGTCACTTTTTTTTTCCTTTTTTATCTCCTGAAACCAAAAATGCATTCAAATCCTTTTTGTCTATGATTTATGCATTTGAGTCCTTGGTCTTTTTATTTTTTATCTTGATTTCTGCTATAAAAATTTTGATGTATTTAAAAAAAATAGTCTTTATTCTTTTAATTTTTTATTTGGTTCGGTCCTTCTTAAGAAAACCCTATTTTATTTTATTTTATTTTTGTTTATATTTATATGTCTATACTCATAGATTTGGTTTTAAGTTTTCATCATTTTCTCTTTCTTTGAGATTTTATTTTTATTCAATTTAGTTCTTAAATTCTAATTTGTTGTTTGAAAGAAATATCATTCAATTTCAGTTCAATCCTATTAAGAAAAATTCATATTGATTTAAATTTTAAATTTTTTATTAGAATTTACAAAAAATTATGTCCAAATTTATTATTTATCCAAATTTATAGTATTGGACAAAAAATCATACTTTTAATTTTTTATATATTTTAAAAAAATATAATTTTGGGCGGAACAAGTGTCTGGCAGATAAGAAATTTGGCCATGATGGGTACACATATTCTGACGTTGATAGTCTCCTCTACCAAAATATATAAATCCTTCTTTTGTTCTGGTGTTGGACCGGGCCCTTTCTATAACAAAAAAAAAATCCATATATAATACTGAGATGGATTTCTTCCCTAATTATGGCTTAGATATTTTTCTTAATACTCCGGATTTAAAAAATTAATAAAAAAAGAGCACAGATCACTCACAGATAAAAATACCATTCTATTGAATAGTGTCTTGTGATTGTAATTATGTTTTGAAAATATATTTTAAATTAAAAAATCGATATTTTATATTGTTTTCATGATATAAAAATAATGTTAACCTTCAAACTCATGATTGTTGTAACGAGTCTTTAACCATCTCAGTCGAAAAGAAAGCCTAGAAAATACGGTAATAAAATTCTAAATTAATAAAATATTAAGAGATAAAAAAATTGAAACAAAAAATAAAAAAAAATAACAATGAAATTAATAATAAATAAAATATATAACAGGGTACCTTTATATTTTGGTAAAGAGAAGAGCGGGGAAAAAAGTTTGTCGGAATCATGCCTTCAACGTTGTCCTTTAAGGTGGCTGTTGAACATGGCAAAAAAGTAATTATATTATTGAAGTGAATATTGAACTTTATTCCAATCATTTTTTTTTTAAGAAATATAAAAAAGAATAATAATTTTGTGTTCATCCCGTGTTCATCAAACCTGGCGAGGGCAACGAGCCGTCTTCGACTAGTGCTTCTCCACCCATTTAAACTTGTCTTCTCCATCTCCTATTTTAATTTCTTCTTCTTTCCTTCCCTCTTCAAATCAAGATCACATCTTTCCACACTGGTTATCTCTCTATCAATCGCTTTCTCTCTGTCTCTCTTCCTCCCTTTAAAACATGACTTCTTCTTCCTGCAAGAGCAAAAAAAACTCCCTTTAATTTATTATCAGCAATTTACAGGCAGCAAACCATGAAAATTCCCTCTGCCATAATCTTACTTTTGTTCGTAATTCTCGGTCTGCTTTTTCTGCTTCGTGTCCTTTTGTTCAAAACTGGGCTAATTTACATCACCAAAAAAGGGTGGAGATCATTACAAGATTGTGTTCATGTCTATCAATTCTTCAAAGTCCCAGAATTCGATGAGAGCATGCAAGAAAATCATCTTTATCGCCAAGTCTCTATTTATCTCAGCTCTCTAGCTTCCATCGAAGACTCTGATTTCACCAATCTCTTCACCGGGAAAAAAACCCACGACATCGTCCTTCATCTCGATCCGAACCAGGTAATCGATGATTACTTCCTTGGCGCCAGAGTTTCTTGGATTAACGAGGTAAAAAACGATACCAATTGTTGCAGAACCTTCGTTTTGAAGATCAGAAGAGCGGATAAGCGCAGAATTCTGCGTCCTTATCTGCAGCACATCCACATAACTTCAGACGAGCTCGAGCAAAAGAAGAAAGATGTGAAGCTCCACATAAATATCGACACTCATGAGCACAACAGAATGTGGAGATCTGTTACGTTCAAACATCCGTCGACGTTTGATACAATTGCAATGGAATATGATCTCAAGAATAAGTTGAGATCAGATCTCGAGTCATTCCTCAAAGCCGAACAGTACTATCACCGGCTGGGGCGTGCTTGGAAGCGAAGCTACTTATTGTACGGCCCATCAGGTACTGGAAAATCCAGCTTTGTTGCGGCCATGGCAAATTTTCTTGGCTACGATGTCTATGATATTGATCTTTCAAGGGTTTTAGATGATTCGGATTTGAAAACGTTATTGTTACAGACGACAAGCAAGTCAGTGATTTTGATTGAAGACCTTGATCGGTTTCTTATGGATAAATCAACGAGGGTCAGCTTATCAGGTGTTCTGAACTTCATGGATGGGGTATTAAATGCTTGCTGTGCGGACGAAAGAATCATGGTTTATACAATGAATGGTAAAGATCATGTTGATCCGGCTATTCTTAGACCCGGTCGGATTGATGTTCATATTCATTTCCCTTTGTGTGATTTTTCTTCTTTCAAAACATTGGCTAATAATTACTTGGGTGTTAAGGATCATAAACTGTTTCCTCAAGTAGAGGAGTTTTTTCAAACCGGGGCCAGTTTGAGCCCAGCTGAGATTGGGGAGCTTATGATTGCCAACAGGAATTCGCCTGGTCGGGCCTTGAGATCTGTCATTACTGCTTTGCAGACGGACGGTGATGGAAGGGGGTCTTTAAACATTAGAAAACAGTGGAATGATAATTCTTCAAGGAAGTCGACTGGGGATTCAGGGGAACACTCGGGGATATTTTCCAAGGAGGGTGTCAATGCCATGAAGGATATTAGAAAATTGTATGGCTTGTTGAGATTGAAAAGTACTAAAAAATCAGAGTCGTTTGATAGGACCCCAGACCGTAAGGATGGGCAATCAATTGGTTTGTGATGTTTCGGGAACACATGGAAATCTCATAGCCATGGTGCAGCTCCATGTTTCACATTTGATAAGCAGGAAGGGGGCATGAATAACTTGTACAAGGAAACTAGAAGCCGGATGTTGATAGGAATTTAACATAGTTTATAACATCTGTTTTTGTTCTTGTTTTTCCTGGTGATTGGATGCTTTTGTTCCAATCCAACTAGAATATGATTCTGTCATTATTTTGTTACCCCATTTATTCTTACACTCTTAGTTTAGCAGTAGAAGAAGTTGAACTTTATCTTCTCTGCTTCTTCTCTTAATAGTTTGTCTTTAAAATGTTTTGGTTTGAGAGTTTAGCTATCCGAATTTTGGACATGTAAAGGAGGCATTAGCTTGATGATTTGATCTTGATGCTACTTAGAGGGCTACACATGAATGCATATCTGTCCATTTTCCGAATCATTTGCGCAACCTGAAGGAGAATCAAAAATCAAAAACAAGTAAAGTAAACCTGATACAAATTCGAGTCTCATGAATATTAACATCTTTAATTTTAGAATTTATAAAATTAATTAAGATATATAATTATTAATTTTAAAATTTATAAGATTAATCATAATACACATAATTTATACTTTACTGCACTCTCACATTATAAAATACCAAAAAACAGGTGCTGAGCTATTCGTATAACATTGAATATTGTATTCGGTAGGCCAGATGTTAGGTGGCCAGTGTAGCATAATCATCATCCACCTAATTAAGAGAGTAGAAGGCTTATTAAAAGATAAATTTCTAATCAATCCACTCGCTCCTGGCTTCAGTCACTGAGCTGAAGATCCTTTTCATCGTGTCTGCGGTTAAAAGATGGGACATACATGTCTGGTGGCTAAGTGCTATGCCTCCAGCCACACAACCAAGGAGCTGACATGCTAACAACAGCAGGGTATTAGTTATTTTGTCCCTTATCACTGATTAAGAAACATTTCCCCTTTTTTTTCTGCAAAAGCAGAAGAGAACAATGGAACTGAATTTTGTGTTCCACAATCTTCCTGTTTTAGATTCGTTTGATGGGATGTAACTAAGGGTGAAATCTGGAATCTTGTAGCAAAATTGAGCAGAGGCACACATGACTTAAACTGGGTATGGTATATGAAGTTCCGGAAGGATGTTTTTTCTTCTATTTCTGGTGCAATGCCAGCCTACTTCTGCCAAAAGCAAGGATGCTCCAGCCATTTTCGTATTCTCATAATTGGTGATGATGAGCTTGGCTAATCACTTGTACAGTGGTTTTGTCCTGTCTTTCTGGTTTTAATTAGCATTTAGGCGGAGAATCAGCGCAGGAGCACGAGTCATGGTAATTTACTTCGCTTGTAGATTATTTTTATCTTTTTTTAAATAAAAATAAATGGTGTTTGATTCACAAAATGCGATTTTTCTTTTGAAATCACTCTTTGTGAAAGATTCCCAGGAAAATTTGTTATGCGGTCTTTTCAAACCGTGGTTATTCAAGAGCACGCAATAACTAGCTACCAAATATTGATGAAAAATTCAACAGCACACAATAACTAGCCATTAAAAATTAATGAAAAATAACAAGGTGTTTTACTCTCAACTACCAAGAACATCATAACTATGGAACTCTTAAAACACATAATTTATTCGTCTTGTTAAAAGACTAATGCAACACTGATACAGAAAGAAAGAAAAAACTAGAAAATATTAAAACTAGAATATCATAGCATATAGAAATTATATTTATGTCGAATTATCAAAAATACATAAACGATAAAGTGGAAGCGTACATGAATCCATATCTGAAATTCGTTTTCTAGAATCGTACGGATAACCTTTCAGATTAGCATGTTTTTCTTTGAAACCCTTTGATTTTTTCTACCTTAATCTTATTTTTTCTCTAATAATGAGATGTCCGAAATGAAAATAAAGTTGCGCGTGTAATCTGGGGACCATGATTCTATATATAGGTAACCAAGTACCTTTTAATATTCATGTCTTTTCACATTCCTATCTTTTTAGTATTCCTATTTTAGCCCATCACTAAAATATGATTAACTTTTTAATCTCTACACATTAAAGATTCACACCTTATTAGATATACAAAAACTCAATTGTCAAAAAATACTTAACAGATTATTATTTTAATTAGATTTCACTTTATTTGACAGTCCACAAACATATAATTATTGTCATATAAACCCAGTGTTAGATTTATGATCCAACAAAAAAAACTCTTGCAATGCTAGATAGAAATAATAAATATATATTCTTTTCTTTTTAAATAATAATTATAAAAAAGTATAAGAATATAAGAATATCTAAAAAATATTTATTTATTCAAACAAAAAACCATGCACCAGTTTTATTTTCTTTGTATAAATTAAAAAGGGCAGCAAATAAGAACTGCAAGGGTTCAAGCTGCTATGCCATTAACGGGGAGTTATTCAGCAGATTTTCTATATCCGAGAATCCCATCAAAAGTGAAACTCTGGCAGCTACAAGCCAACTGAAGCCAGATTGTCCTTTAATATGACAGAAAAGCTCCATGGCTCGATATGATTATTGCTGCCAATGATCACATGGACCATAGCCCCTGCCAAGCATGAACGGCTAACGTTTCATGCTACCTTGGTTTTGTCCCACTGCCATCAGATGGTGGGTTCCAAAAGTCAGCTGCACTCATAATGATCCTCGCCGGCCGTTACGGCTCTATAATTTGTTGTCTTTTATTTTTTTTATTTTAAATTAAATAATTTTAAAAAAATAAATTATTTTTAATACGTTGTTAAAAATATTTTTAAAAAAAATATTAAAAAAATATTATTTTAATATATTTTTAAAATTAATTTTAATTGTACTTTTAAACCAACACTAAATATCACTTCAAATTGAGTCCATATAATTAGAAAATTTTGAGATTGTAGCTATAATTACTTTTCAAAAACTATTTTTATCGTCATTATATCAAAATTACAAAAATCACTAAAATATATTTAATTAAAAATAAAAATAAAATAATTTAATTTAAAAAAAAAAAAAACTTTCCAAGTATTCAATATGACAAGCAGAAAAATTAGCCAGATTGTCTAAGCATTGCCTTAATTTTTTGAAAACAATTATAGTTTACATTTGTAATGATACTTTACCTCCACGTGCATATAAGCGGTAAGCAAATCAATAAAAAAATTACTAAATTATGATTGTATTTAATTAAGCTCCTGAAAGGTTTAAATTAAAAAAAATACTTTAAAATAATTCTTTTAAAAGGAAGAAAAAACATGTCTCCTTCTAAATTGATGAAATTACACTCTCATAAAGAACTCAAATTTAACTTAATTTGTTAAGAAAAATGAATTTTAAAAATATAAAAATGTTATTTTTTCTGATTTTATTTTTCGTAGTAAATTATGTGGGATTTGAGATTATTATGTGGGGATCTAAGAAAATATCCGGTGAAGAAAATAGATTGAAGAGTGATTTAAAATATAATAATAAATATTTGAGATCAATTGAACTTGTACAAACATATTAGAGACAAAACCTAAAGAATCAAAACAAGTTTGAGTTAATCTCCTGTTTTTATTAGATGATTTTCAGTTTTTTTGTATACTTTTTTAAATCTGTCTGGACCTGTACTTTGAAATTCTGTGTGTTTATTCCTCAGGCTAGGAAGACAGAGTCTTCGCTCCAGAGATTAAAGAAGACGAGCTGGAGCAAGCTCCGATGTATCAGCTCCCACTGTATCTGATACTGACAAGCTATGCATGCAATATTTCCTTGATATTCAGGCGAGGTTTGCCCTTTATCTCCCCCTATCTTTCACCCATCGTATATACGTATACATAGGAGGTATAATTTTCTAAAAAAATACGTGTGTATGTATATATTCAAGTGCATGATTATAGACGACAGCCATGTGACTTACGCGTGCAACGTTCGTCTCTCTTCAATCCATGCGGAAGCATGATATTACAGGACGACATTATTTCTTGACTACCAGAGCACACAAAACAGGAACGCATGGCCGCTCGTGAGCTGCGAATTATATAAAACAAATTCCAAAACGTGGCGAAGCACAAAAGCACACGCATAGCCATTATTGCCGACGCATGAGGAAGCGTCTAAAGAAGAGGCAGCAATATATATATATATATATATATGATGATGATGATGATCTTTTCAAGAGAGCTTTCTAGCTAGCTTTTGATCGAGTTTTAGAACAAGTTTTCTAGTTCATCTGCTGTGATTACAAACACCAGCCTGAAGAGAATTGAGGTGGGATTCACAATGTTGCTCTCCTTTTTTTTTCTCGTTCTGTGAGTTTCTTTTTATTTAATCTTTTTGTAGTTTACTAAAAATATTTTCTTAAGAGAATAATAAGATCTTAGTTTTTAGATTTTATTTTTGATTTAAAAGTTTATTTTATGTATTTATTTATTTATTAGCTCTTAAAAATAAAAAACATTATCGCCAGCAAAAATGATGATATTCGTTCCAATGAGTTTCTCTTTTAAATGGAGTTTCATTTTTTTTATTTGATTTAATTATTATTTTTTTGGAGAACGACTTTGGGATGCGTTAGACTGACCCATTAGTGTCTTAGGGCAACTTTAATGGTAAAAGCCATTTTGGAGAGGCAAATCTTTAAAATAGCTCTTTGAATAGTGTATTTATGGTTTTTTTATTGATGTGTGCTTTAATGGTAAAAGTCATTTTGGAGAGCTATTTTTTTTATTATTTTAAATATAGTGAAATTATTTTGTATGTAGTTTAATTATGTCATGAATTATATAATTAATAGGAATAAATTATATAATTAAATGAATGTTTTTAAAAAAACCCTACAATAATATAATTATTAATTTTATATATAAATTTTTACTCTCGTTAAGTTATTTGTAAATAAAAATAAATATTTTTGATATAATTATATTATTTTTTTAATATATATCTTGGGGCCACCTTTTTTAGCTGAATGTCCCGAGCTGCTACAAATAGCAGCTCGGGATGGGGATGCCATTTTTACATGTGTAAATGGCATCCCCGTTACAGTATTAAAATAGAAAAACAAAGGATAAACTATTATTATTTAACTTTTGCATGCGGGGATAGCATCCCCGCTGCAGATGCCTTTACATCTTTTTTTTTATTTTGATTTTTTAAAACATAATAATAATTGATACCCTCCCTGTCTTTATGTTTTTTATTACTTTGTTTATATTTTTTTTATTTAAGTTCAGATTATCTTTGATCTTTTAATTATTATTTCTTCTTTTTTAAATAGTAGTTATTTTTTTAATTATTTTGAAGTTTTATAGTGCTTCGAAGAAATAATAGTGATTTATCTTTTATTTTATATTTGAAATAAATAAATTATTTTTGCATGAAGTATTTATATGATAAAAAATCATTTGTTCTCGGTAAGAAAAAATAGTAAAAATAATAATTAAAAACATATAAATTGAAAAGAAAAGTTTGGGTTAACTATTTGCGTACATATTTGTCTTTTATTGTTAGAAGAAAGATTGACTTTTCCTTAAGAGACACATTAAGGTCACTGATGCTAACTTAGCAACCATTTGAAGTCACTCAATTTCTTATATCATATCGAACGCGATATCACAACGCATATCAAAGGGTGAAAACGTTTTACATAGCAACTTGCTTTACCACAAAAAATAAATAATTAAATAATTAAAAATATTTTCTTAAAAAGAGTAATCTACCACAATATAAACGCACGCAAAAGGCCATAATGGGCTGACAAGATGTGAGTGTAATGGGCTAGAGTTCAAGTAGATATCTTTATATATTGGGGCCCATTGGGCTGACAGGTGGTTGCACATCGCACGTCCGCCTAACAAGACCGGCCTACTAGCTTTTCCTTAAGGCCCGGGTCCATTTTGATATGAGATTATTTTATAATGCCATGATATTTATATTTACGGAAACTGAACGGTTATTTATCTATATCGCTGGAATGGTTTAGTAGAATAGTTCAGGTTGTTTTTTAAAAAATAAATTATTTTAAAAATATATTATTATGATTTTTTATTTTAAAAAAATATTTTTGATATCAGCATGTAAAAATAATTAAAAACATTAAATATATTTAATTTAAAATAAATATAAAAATAAAAAAAATTAACTTTTTTAATAATATTTTTGAAATGCAAATGATATACAGAGGCAAAACAATGTGAAGAAAAATTCTATGGTGATTAAACGGTACGTAAATAAATATAATGGTAATACAAAAAAGTTCTATTTAATTGATAACTTTAAAAAATATAGGGCCCGCTTGTTTATTTGGAAGTAATTTATATGGAAACTATATTCCTTCGAGTTGAATTATTTTTTTATGCATGGTAATGTTATGAAAAATAAGCTAAAAAATACTCTTCAGTGGCCAAGTAATAAAAAATAAGTTGAAAAAATATCTCTTAATTTTGTACTTTTTTTCATGTTTATTAAAACAAAAAGGACCAAACTTGATAGATAAAAAAAATTGAAGGTAAAATTGACAAAAAAAATTGTTTTTACAAATTATTTAAAATAAAATAAATATTAATCAAAATAATAAAGATAAAATTTGACGGATAAAAAAATGATGAAATTAAAAATATAATAAATTATTTTAAAGTAAAATAAATATCAATAAAAATAATGGGTACCAAATTTAATACATAAAACAATTCAATTAAAGAAATGATAAGAACAAAAATTATGACCAATGTTAATATAAAATTCAAATCAAATCAAATACAAAAGAATGAAATTCAAAAATAAAAGTAAAAGCAAAATATATCAATCCAAAGATTAAGGATAAAATTTGATATAATTAATAAATAATAATAAATATCTTTTTTTTATTTTTTTCTTAACTTATAGAAAGTATTTTCTGTTAAAAAAAATATAATTTCTTTTAATTGGCAAGTGTTCTTCATAAAATAATTTTTCTATTAATAAATAAAAACAAGAAATTTTGGAAAGTAGATTTAAAAAAAAAAACACTTTTCTTGAAATACACAAGTATTATTAACAATACGCTAAATGGTGTGAGAAAAATATTTTTATTGTGGATTGCTACAATGTATTTTTTTTTTCTAATTACTTTTTTTTTGTTTTTTTCTAATTATTTTTTTCCTTTTTATCTATTTCTTTCTTTTTTTTGTTTTTTATTACGTTTTATTTTTTTTTCTAATTATTTTTTTTCATTTTTCCCCATCAAATATATTTTTGTGTTAAATATTTTTTTCATTTATATATATAATGTCTGGACTAACTTAAGCGCATCGCGATTAATGCTCAAATCCAAATTTTTTTTTTGTTTTTTTGTTTTTTCCTGATTATATATTTTTGTTGTTGTTTTTCTGATTATATTTTTTTTGTATTTTTTGTTGGTTATACTTTTTTTATTTTATTTTTTTTCACTTATATATATTTTTTTTGTTTTTTTATCAGGATGTCTGGGCTACCTTAAATGCACTACAATTAATCCCGAGATCCAAAATTTTATGGTAATCAGAAGTGTTTAGACCAGGTTATGCTCACTTTTTTGCAAAAGTATTTTTCCGCTGGTATATTTTTTTTATTTTTTTCTTATGCTTTTGTTTTGTTTACTTATATATTTTATTTTATAACCGGGGTCTGTTGGTCAACTTAAATACACTATGACTAATTTATGGATCGAATTTGTTTTTAAAACAATATGGATTGTTATAGTGCTTTCATTCTTATATTTTTTTTATAACCATGGTCTTGGAGTCAACTTAAGCTTCTTCTTTTTTTTTTACTAAATGGTGCGGGGAAAGCACTACAGCTCTACACATTTCACTTGAGATTGCTACAGTGTTTTCCCTTTCCTTTTTATTTTTTTTCTAATTACTTTTTTTTTTTTCTAATTATTTTTTTATAACCAATGTCTCCAGGCCAACTTAAACTTTTGTTTTTTTATTTATTTTTTCCCACTTATATATTTCTTTATAACCGGGATCTCCGGGTTAGATTAAATGTACAATGACTTATCCTCGGATCTTTTTTTTATAATTGGGGTGTTGAGGTCAGCTCATACGCACCACGAGTTGTATAAGAACGTATATTCCCCTTATAAGATAAAATTCAGGAGTTGGTTATAGGGGTGTATTGGTAATTTACTAATTTTTAATTATATTTTCTGTCACGGTGTTATGGGCGTGTCTTTGGGCGTGACATCAATTTCAGAGCTCATACATATTTTTGACGGTGCATACGGCGTCGTAGAACTTTTAAAAATGTATATTAGTTTTTTATATATTCATTTTATTTTATAAAATATGTTTAAAATAATATCATGATATTAGAGGTATTTCCATTTTTTTCATTTATAAGCATAGTACAATAATCATAATACCCTCAGATAAGACAAAAAAAAAGAATTGTCAGTGGGGGTGTCCCTGTAATTTTATTTTTTTAGTGCATAGTAAAATAACTTTTGTAGCCTTCAAAAAGACAAAACAAAAGAGTTATCTACGGTGATATTTCAAACATTTCATGTTTAACTATATAAGCATAAGAAAGAGTTTCACTCTCATTTTACACCACCAAAGTTAAACTTACTATGTTTTTTTAACGTAAGTTGCATTTAATACAAATACAAATAACAATAAAAATTAAAAAATCTAAACTAAGAGCAAAGGTGTATAGGTACAAATAAAAAATTTTAAATTATTTTAAAAGGACCGAGAAAATCAAGAGATCGAAACTAAACTAAAAATTAAAAGAATAAAAAAAAAAAATTATATGTGTTAAAACTAGATAAAAAAAAATAAACTTACTATGTTTTTTAACGTAAGTTGCATTTAATATAAATATAAATAAATATAAAAATTAAAAAATCTATACTAAGAGCAAAGGTGTATAAGTACAAATAAAAATTTAAAATTATTTTAGAAGGACCAAGAAAATCAAGAGATCGGAACTAAACTAAAAATTAAAAGAATAAAAATTAAAATAAAAGATTATATGTGTTAAAACTAAATAAAAAAAGTTAAACTTACTATATTTTTTTAACGTAAGTTACATTTAATACAAATATAAATAATAATAAAAATTAAAAAATCTATACTAAGAGCAAAGGTGTATAGGTATAAATAAAAAATTTAAAATTATTTTAGAAAGACCTGGAAAATCAAGAGATCAAAACTAAATTAAAAATTAAAAGAATTAAAATAAAAAAATATATATATATTAAAATTAGATAAAACAAATTTAATCTCTATAACAGAATACGAGTTTATAGCTGCCCTTGCTACGCGCGCGTATGTGCACCTGTTTTTGTTTTTTTTTTTTTTCACGGAGATACTTTTTATATATTCAGTGGCGGAAATGACAAACGAAAGCCTGTGGTCCAGCGGCTCGCTACGTGCCGCAAAATGCCGCACGCAGGGGTTCGATCCCCTCAGCCAGCAAATTTGATTTTGGTTGGTTGGTTTATTTTTTTCTGAAATATGTTTTTTTTTAAAGCAACTGTAAAAAGCTTTATGCCCCCTCATAAAGCAATGATAATTGATATTATCATAAGATTAATAATAATAATAATTTGATAATTTTGATAATTTTTATTATTTTAATAGTAAGAGTAATGATAATTTTAGATTTTTAAACTTTGATTTTGTTATTGTTATACTAGGGGGTGTTGAACTATTTTATTATATTAAATTTTTCATAAATAAATATTATATTTTTATTTTGATCCAGCAAATCCTATAAAAATTATTTACTCAGCCCGCAACGTAGAACATATATTTTTTAAAATTTTCAAATTAAATGATTTTTTCAGCTAATAAATTTTTTTTTTATCATCTTTATATTTTTTTTATGTGCTCTTTCTTTTATTTTTTTTATTGGTTTTATTGTTATTATTTTCAAGTTAAATGAAATTTTTTTTCCTTATAATTATGATTTGTTTTTTTATTAAAGTTATTATGATTTATTTTTTCTTTTATTTATTTCTGTTCTTTATTCATCATTAACACAATAATAATAATAATAATAATAATAATAATAATGATGATGATGATGATGATAACAAGATTAATAATAATAATAATAATAATAATAATAATAATATATTCTTTTTCTTACTTACTCTTTGTTAATGTTTTTGAGTGTTTTTTCTTTCGGGATAATTTGATAATTTTAATTGTTTTTGCAATAATAGCAATAGTCATTTGGTATATAATATTATTGGGGATAAAAGACAACTCAAGAACAAAAAATAGACAAATTTACCTAGGTTATCATATTATCATAAGATTAATAATAATAATAATAATTTAATAATTTGATAATTTTTATTATTTTAATAGTAAGAGCAATGATAATTTTAGATTTTCAAACTTTGATTTTGCTATTGTTATACTAGGGGGTGTTGAGCTATTTTATTATATTAAATTTTGCATAAAGAAATATTATATTTTTATTTGGATCCAGCAAATCCTATAAAAATTATTGACTCGGCCCGCAACGTTGAGCATATATTTTTTTAAATTTTCAAATTAAATTATTTTTTCAGTTAATAATTTTTTTTTATCATCTATTATATTTTTTTATGTGCTCTTTCTTTTATTTTTTTATTGGTTTTATTATTATTATTTTCAAGTTAGATGATTTTTTTTCTTGATAATTATAATTTTTTTTTATTAAAGTTGTTATGATTTTTTTTCTTTTATTTATTTCTGTTCTTTATTCATCATTAACACAATAATAATGATAATAGTAATAATAATATATTCTTTTTCTTGCTTACTCTTTGTTAATGTTTTTGAGTGTTTTTTCTTTCGGGATAATTTGATAATTTTAATTGTTTTTGCAATAATAGCAATAGTCATTTTGTATCTAATATTACTGGGGATAAAAGACAACTCAAGAACAAAAAATAGATAAATTTACCTAGATTATCTACAATTAAAAAACGATACAAGTCACTTTTATCTCGATTACACTGTTCCTTTTAAACGGCAAACAAGTCATTATTATATGTTTTAAAATTTATTGCATATTATCGCCTAAAAATATATAAAGAAATAAAAAAAATTACCTCGGATTTTTTGCAGGAAAAAAATTAATATCAGCAGTCTTAAATACATTTAATATAATAATATGATGAATAAATTTTATAAAAAAAATGGCTTTGAATTTTAATTTTGTGCTCTTTTGTTCAAGTTCATTTCTTAAAAAAAATGGATTTTTAATATTTAATATCTAATATTACCCGGGAAAAAATACAACTCAAAAAAACAACAGGTCAACAAATTTTCCTAGATTATCTACAATTAAAAAATATACAAGGCACTTTACGTTTCGACTACACTGTTCTTTTTAGAAGGCAAATAAGTAATTATATCACTCAAAAATTTTATATTTCTTTTTAAAAAAAATTGCAATATTTTTATTTATAATGTGTCAGATCTAATATTACTGGGGGGAAAAGGCAACTCATATTTTTTTTTACAAGTTTACCTAGGTTATCTACAATTAAAAAAATATCAAAAACACTACCCATTTTGATCACACTATAAAGTATGTGAAACTAAGTATATGTGTTTAATATTTATTTAATATTATCACCTAAAAATATATAAAGAGAGAAAATAAATGACCTACGATTTCTTTAAAAAAAAATTAATATCGGTATTCTTAAATATATTTAATATAATAATATGATGAATAAATCTTATAAAAAAAACTTTGGCTTTGAATTTAAATTTATATTTGAGACTCTTTTTTTTTCCTTTTAAGAAATGGTGACCTTTTTTTTACATGTATTTTTTATTTTTTAGTGTCCAAGTGAGTTGTTCTTTTTTAATCGGGTTTCTTTTTTTGTTTTGTTTTTTTACCAGAGTATCCGTGACAAAAAAATTCATAATAAATCATTTCATCTTCTTAGCAAATTTTCTAACAATTTTTATCAAAAGTTTTTTAGCAATAGCAATATTCAATAACATTTTTTTTATTACTGGTTTTTTTAAAAAAAAAAGCGTTTTTTTTTTAAATCTTTTTTTTATTACTGTTTTTTTTTAAATGTTTATTGTAAAAAGATTTTTTTTTAATTTTTTTTAAAGTGGTTTCTTTTTTTAAAAAAAGTGTTTTTTCTTAATAACTGGTTGTTGTTGTTTTTTACAAATGTTATTTTCTGGTTGTTGTTTTTATTTTTCTACAATTTTTTTTATTTTTTGTTAATTTTTTTTTTTAACTGATTTTTGTTTTTTTTTTTTTTACAAAAAACAATATTTTTTTAAAAAAACTAAAGTATCTAGGGCAACTTACGTTGACCACGACTAATCTCCGTATCCACTTTTTTTTATAATTTGTTTTTATATAAGGACTCATTTTGTATTTTTTATGGTGGAAATGACATATCAGAAGCTTTGACCGGGCGATTGTCCGCGCGCTGCCAACACAGGCGCGCGCGAGTTCAAACCGTTCGGACACCAAAATGTGAATTTTTTTTAAGAACTGAAAGAAATTTTTTAAAAAAAATGGTTTATTTTAAAAAAAAATATTTTTTTTATTTTTTTTTAAATGATTTCTTTTTGAAAAAAAGTGTTTTTTCTTAATAACTGGTTGTTGTTGTTTTTTACAAATGTTATTTTCTGGTTGTTGTTTTTATTTTTTTACAAAAAACAAGATTTTTTTTTAATAACTAAAGTGTCCAGGGCAACTTATGTGGACCACGACTAATCTCCAGATCAACATTTTTTTATAATTTTTTTTACACAAGGACACTTTTTGTATTTTTTATGGTGGAAATGACATAACAGAAGCTTTGGTTGAGCGGTTGTCTGCGCGCTGCCAACACAGGCGCGAGCGAGTTCAAACCGCTCGGACACCAAAATGTGATTTTTTTTTAAGAACTGAAAGAATTTTTTTAAAAAAAAAAATGATTTATTTTTTAAATTTTTTTTAATAACTGGTTTTTGTTGTTTTTTTTTACAAATCTGATTTGTTTTTTTTTAAACTATTTTTTTAAATGTTTTTTTGTTAAAAAAATGATTTTTTTTAATAACTGGTTGTTGTTTTTATTCTTTCGCAAAAAGAATATTTTTTTTAAAAAAAATGATTTTTTTTAATAACTGGTTGTTGTTTTTATTTTTTTTCAAAAAACAAGATTTTTTTTAAATAACTAAAGTGTCCAAACCAACTTACGTGCACCATGACTAATCTCTTGATCAACTTTTTTTATATATTTTTTTTGCTACTTATACATTTTTTTTCTTAACCGAGATGTCCGGGTCAGCTTACATGCACCACGGTTCTTTTTTCCCAAGTATATTTTTTTTCCTAGCCAACTGAGCGCGCCACGAATAATCCCTGGGCTCATTATTATTTTCTTTTATTACCTAAAGAGTTAAAACAACTCGGTTTTCTACTGTAGCCCGTGACTCATAGTCACTATTCATTGACAATTTGCTCCGATGCATCGCGGCACACGTCTACCTTTTTTTTTTTTTTCAACAGTGTCATACATTTAATATAATAATACAAAGAATAAATCTTTTTTAAAAAAAACTCTTCAAATTTTAATTTTGTGCTCTGTTTTTGAAAGTTTATTTCTTAAAAAATATTTATAATATTTTGGTTTTTAATATTTAATATCTAATATTACTGGGCAAAAAATACAACTAAAAAAAATGACAAATTTACCTAGATTATCTATAATTAAAAAATATTTGAGTCACTTCCCGTTTCGATTGCACTATTTTTTTAGACGACAGATAAGTAATTATAGCACGCAAAAAACTTGAGGCTTATTTGTAAAAACAAATTACAATATTTTTATTTATAATATGTTAGATCTAATATTACAAGAGGAAAAAGGCAACTCATAAAATTGTTTTGACAAATTTATCTTAATTATCTACAATTAAAAAATCTACGACCCACTTCCCATTTCGATTATACTATAAAATATGTAAGACTGATTATATGTTTTAATATTTATTGAATATTATCGCCTAAAAATATATATAGAGAGAAAAAAATGACCTACGATTTCTTGCAAAAAAAATTAATATCGGTATTCTTGAATACATTTAATATATATATATATATATATATATATATATATATATATATATATATATATATATATATATATATATATATATCTTGTATATTATTAGCATATATAATTAATCCTCTTCTCATTTATATATTTTTATTTTATATTTTTTTTTATTTTTTTCCTTGGTTCTATTTTTTTTTATTTTTTTCCATGATATATTTTTTTGCTGGTTATATTTTTATAATTTTTTTCTTTTTCTACTTTTTTTTTTGTTATTTATGATCAGATATCCTGACTAGCTTAAGCACGCCACAATTAATCATCTTATTCAATTTTTTATTTTTTTTTACTTCCTATTACATTTTTCTTTTTCTTTTTTTCTTTTTTTTCCTTTGCTTTTTTATTTGTTTTTTTTTCTAGCTTTTTTTTTTGTTATTATTTTTTTTTCTATTTTTTTTTACTCCCGAGTACATTTTTCTTTCTTTTCTTTTCTTTTTTTATTTGTTTTTTTCCTAGCCTTTTTTTTGTTATAATTTTTTTTTTCATATTTTCCCATAAAAAAAATTTTTACTGGTTATATTTTTTTTCTTTTTTTATATATATGTTATATATTTTATATAATCAGAGTATCTAGCTAGCTTAAATGCACCATGATTAATCCTCATATTCAATTTTTTTTATAGCTTTTTCTTCCTTGATTATATAGTTTTTTATTTTTTTTCATGATTTTTTTTCTAATTATATTCTTTTAATTTTTTTTCTTTTTCCACTTATATATATGATCGAGGTGTTCGAGCTAACTTAAAAGCAACACGATTAATCCTCGGATTCAATTTTTTTTTTCCTGATTATGTTTTTGTCATTTTTTTTCCATGATATATTTTTTTGCTGGTTATAGTTTTTTAATTTTTTTTTCTGCTATTTTTTTTTTATTTTTATGATGGGGTATCCTGGTTAGCTTAAGCACGATACAATTAATCCTCTTATTTTTATTTATTTTTTTACTTTCTATTACATTTTTCTATTCCTTTTGTTTTCATTTTTTTCTTTGCTTTTTTATTTGTTTTTTTTTTCTAGCTTTTTTTTTGTTATTATTTTTTTTCTATTTTAAAATAAAAAATAAAAAATTATCTTATAATGACCGAAAAAATCAAAAAATCGAAATTAAAATAAGAAAATAAAAGAATAAAAATCAAAATACAAATTTATTTGTTAAATTTAGATAAAAAAAAAATCCCTAAACACGGGTTTACGGCTCGTCTTATATGATAATCGCTCAATTTATCCAACTGTAACCGCTTTCCCAACCGAGTTCGCATCATCCTCACAACCTCTCTTCCAGGAGAATAAAGCCACGTGCTACCCCGGGGATTTTAAACCTTGAAATATCTGATTCGTATGTGTAAGACTTTTCGGCAACGTGAAGGCCAGGTTTGATCAACTCAATTTAAAGCAGTGCCATTGTTTAGGTGGCTAGCATGTGCGAGTACAGTTTTTTTTGGGTATAAATATGACAGTGCATTGCTAACAGCACACACGAGCGCGTGTGATCTTCGTCGTGGGACAATTGGAGTTGCATCATCCCTGCAGAAATTAAAAGCCCGCACCTTTCAAATAGCGGGTCATGTGTGACAGAGGTCCAATAGTGTAGTCAACGGAAATTAAAAAGGAAAGAATATTCTGAAGCGGGCAGCGGGCAGTATGAAAATGCAAGGTAATATAAGGAGGTCATGGCTGCACTGATCTCGTCCAGTGCGATGTGGATAAACAGTAAAAAATATAACTAGTAAAAAATAAATTTATGGGAAAATATGAAAAAAAATAAAATAAAAGAAAAGAAAAGAAAAATGTAATCGAAAATAAAAAAAATAATAACAAAAAAAGGCTAGAAAAAAAGCAATGAAAAAAAAAGACAAAAGAAAAGAAAGATGTAAACGGAAGAGAAGAAGAAAAGGAAAAAAAAAAAAGAAAAAGGGAAACACTGTTGAAATCCACAGTGAAATGTGTGGGAAGCTATAGTGAAGTCCTCATACGGTTTAGATTTTTAGTGATATTTTCGGATAAAATAATATATTTTATAGATATTGTTATTTTTCGTTGTATTTTCGCACTTGCATTTTCGTTGTTATTTTTCGTTGCATTTTCACACTTGCACATACGAATTAGATATTTCGTATAAGATATTTTCGTTGTATTTTCGCACTTGCATTTTCACACCACCAAAAACTGCCCAAGATAGATTTTGCTCTTTGTTCAACTGCTCGTTGCTTGTCTATGAACATTTGGCTTCATAATATTTTTTTTGAATTTAAAGTTCAAAAAAATATCTTAAAAACTAAACCATAACACAATTTTTTACAGTCAATGAATAGTGATTTTCACTGTTTATCTAGATCCAGAGGCATTGTAGATTGAAAATGTGAAATTATTATTTTGCCCCTACATTTACTGCATTTTTAGCCTTGGGTCCGAGGTTATTTTTTTTTTTAGTCTCCCTGTGCATAGTAATACCCATTAATAAGATAAAAATACGCAATTACCGCCGAAAGCATTAAGGTAATTGCACATATTTTTTTAAATTGCTAAATAAAAAAATACTCCTTAATAAGATAGAAGTGCATACTAAACCCCCTAACTACACAATTTGTTTTATATAGACAAATACATGTATACTCTCATATAAGACAAAGTCCAAGAATAGATTGCAGGGGTTTGCCAGTAATTTATCATTTCCTAATATATATTTTGATGCGATACTCTTGGCGCGTCGCTGGACACACCGACCGTTTCTGCACTCACGCTGGTTTTGGACAACGCATATGGTGATTTCTCGCATTCAAAAATACTCAACCGGCGTTTAGAATTATTCTCCACCGTGCTCTCTTCCACATGGTGCGGTGCATGTGGGTCTAAGATGTCCAGAAATATGTCGATGCTCTATTAAAGTTTTCTCCCCCTTTTCTCTCTCCTGTGTGTGAAATTACCTATCAACCCCCTTTGTTTATTGATTTTTCATTGTAGTCCCTGATGTTTTGTATGATCATTATTTTTGTTATATAAGTTTTAACTTGTTTTAACTTGGTTTTTCAATTGCAATTGATTATATATTGTAGTTTCATTTCAATTCTTAGTTTTTTAATTTCCCGATTAGTTTGAAATCCTTAATATTTTCGGTATCAACGTTTTGATTTGTTTCAATTGTATCCTTATATATTTTAGTTTCATTTTGATCCCTAGTCTTTAATTTTTTTATTTTGTGTTAAATTCTTTAATTTTTCGGTATCAAAGCTTTGATTTGTTTCAATTTTGTCCTTTATATGAAATTTATTATATATGTGTTTTCCATTTCGGCCCTAATATTTTTAATCTTGAATTTTATTTTAATTTCTTTATTTTTTATATATATTTTTTAAATGATTTCTATATTTGTCTATGCTTATATATACATGCTCTTAGTTTTTATTTTTTATTTTTATTATTTCCACTATGATTAAGGTTTTTTTATGTGATGTTTAAATTTTAATTTGTGTTAGTGATCATTTGAAAATTGATATTTATTATTTTTTTCTCTTTGTTTTTTATTTATTTATTTTTCAATTCAATTTTTTTAAAAAATATATAATAATATTTATTTTCATTTTGTCATTTATTTTATTTTTTAATTGTTTTTTTGTTAATACTGTTAGGTGTTGAAATTTCTAATTATTATAGATCAGTCATTCAAAATAATGATAATGATTATTTGTAAGTTTGTTTCCTAATAAATATGTGAGACTAATAATATATTTTGATATTGATTTAATATTAGTGTCTTTATATATATATATATATATATATATATATATATATATATATATATATATATATATATATATTGACCTAGGTGTTTTTGAAGAAAAAATATTAATATCAGTGTTCTAAAATACTTTTAAAATAATAATACGAGGAATAAATCTATAAAATAAAAAAATAATTTAATTTTTTTTTCGAACAATAATTATGTGTCATCAATAGTATGAGAAATAATAATTAAAACATAAATTATTTATAATAATTATAATAACAATTACAATAATTGAGACAATTTAACAATCATGATAATAACAATAAAAATAGTAATCAAGATAATTCATTAATCGATGTTGTTTTGTAAAAAGATGACTTCCACAACTTTTTTATGTATAATATTTCATATCTAATATTACATGAATAAAAAATATATGAAGCTACACATAGATAGAATATGTGAAAAAAATTGGTCAAATTATCTACAAATAAAAAATATATGAGTCAATTGTTATGCGCTTCGTCACACACAAAACTAAATTTTATAACATTTCAAGAAATATTAATGGTTCTTGATTTTTTTAATAACGCTATACATTAGAGCGAAATAATCAATCTACAAGATTTTCAATTATTTAGTTTTTTAATATATTCATTTTATTATAGATAATGCATTGAAAATAATTAGAAAGGTTTTCTAAAAGGTTTTTTTCTCTTAAAAAAATTATATTTTATGATATTTTTTTATTATTAACACCTTAAAAAATATAACAAATAATTAACAATTGAAGATTAACTATACATGTATAAGAGAAGATTCTACTTTCATTTCACACTACCAAAAATGAACTTATTCTGTTTTTTAACCAAAGCTACATTCAATACAAAGATAAATTCTACTAAAAATTAAAAGTCAAAAGTAAGAGTATAGAAACATAAATACAAATAAATTATTTAGAGTTATACCAAAATTACTGAAAAAATAAATGGATCGAAACTAAAAAAAGAAATAAAAGAATTAATTACTTTTATCTTGTAACACTTTTAATTGATTTAATTTAATTCTCTGGTTAAAATCATTTACATGTTTTGTTTTTATTTTGGCCTATATACTTTTAATTTTTTATTTTAATTCATTTATTTGTTAGACATATTTCTAAATAGTCTTTATTTTTGTCCATGTTTATATGTATAAGCTCTTAATTTTGGTTTTTAATTCTAATTATTTCCTCTTTTGTTTATGTTTTATTTCTTAAAAAAAATTAATTCTTGGATTTTAAGTTGTTTTTGTTAAAAAAATACTTTTACAATATTTTTATATATAATATTTCAGATATAATATTATATAAAAAAGAAAACACATAAACAAAATGAGTAGACAAATTTGTCCAAGTTATCTACAATTAAAAAATATACGAACCACTTCACCTGCGTTTCAATTATAATATTCTTTTAGGCGAAAAAACTCTATTTTTAATATATTTTATTTATTATAATATTATTAATTAAATATTAAAATAATTAATTATAACACGTAAAAAATCAATTAATTTTCTATATAAAAAAAATCAAATCAAGCGCGTGGGTAAGTTGACTCCTTTTAATTAAAGTATCTTACATTAACCCTGCATCATCCAATTGATAACTTGTTGCAGTTTTAGGGGACACAGGTAATAAAAAGCGAAGATATATTGAGAGAGGGTATCGTGAGCAAACCTATTAATGTTGATTTATTAAATCATCTATATTTAGTGTTAGTTTTAGATATTATTAATCCATAATTTTTCTTTCTATAAATTAATCAAATCCTCGCACCTCTAACTGAGCAAATGATTTTGAAGCACTATAACATGTGTATATTATTTTTTAAATATCATAGGTTTAATAATCATAATAGCATAATATATAAACATTGTTAAATTTAATCCAAGAATTATTGAAATCCCGTCTTGTATATTTGTATTTTACATACGTATAAAATATTTTTGTTTTTTAATCCAATATAGTATATTCATATTAAATATTAACATAATACAAAAACATTTTATTTTATATTAAATAATAAATAATACTTGAATAATATAAAATTAAGTATGGATATCAACTATTTACTAATAATTATAAGTAGAAAAAAAGTATATATATTTTTTTATTATTATTAAAAAGGAAACGTTAAACCGGCCACAAACCCGGCGGGGAGAAAAATATCCCCCCTGCCCAAACCCGATTAATAGAGGACAGGGATACGAAAAATAACAACTATTTAGATCTTTATTTATTTATCTTTTTATTTGTTAATGAACCATACTTAATTACTAGGGGAACGAATTAAGAGAGGTCAATGTCATAATTGACAAATAAAAGTAACCCCCCGCCCCGCCGACCAATCGTGGACTGCCACGATTCATTGTGGGTAAATTAATTTCCAATTAAAGCATGTTTATTAGATGATGAAAAGATTCAGAGATAAAGTACTATCATAAAATACATGAATAAACAAATGTTTTTTCTATGATTATGTCCGAATATAGACTTAGTTTCTTGATCTTTTCATTTTTTTTTTTTGGTAATAATTGGGGCATTACGCCCAGCTAAATTAATCGAGGAATCGTAGACCCAATTAGGTCATAATACAGCAAAAGATAAAGACCTGTCGGGGCGTCAGTTATAATATCTGCTCCCCTATCTATCAAATCTCTCGTTAACCCAAAGTTAGCTAACCAATCGGCCACACAGTTGGCCTCCCTGTAAACATGACCCGTTACAATCTCCCAATCCCTACCCATCATAGATCTAATATGCATTATCAGATTATAATTTCTATCTATCCTCACACAATCTCCACTAATGAACCCAAGAGCAACCCTGGAATCTGATTCCAACATCACTTTTCTAAAACCTTTAGCCCATACTAGCTGAAGACCAGTATAAATCGCCCAAAGCTCCGCAGTTACAGAAGAACAAATACCAATATTTCTTGCAAATCCCCCTATCCAAGCTCCCATATGATCTCTGATAGCTCCTCCCGCACCCGCCATCCTTGGGTTACCCTTACTACATCCATCAACGTTGAGCTTGATCCATCCATCTGCTGGATATTTCCAACCTATGCGATCAACCTCCTTACCTTCATTTTGTCCAGCAGCTCCACTCTGCCGCAACATCAAACTATCTCCAATCATTCTTTTTATCGCAAGAGTAGTCTTAAGCCAATTACCCTGGTCCCCTCCAAATGTTCTATTACATCTCTCCTTCCAAATATATCATATCGTTATGCCGAATGCCAGATGCCACTCTCCATAGCGCATACATTTCTTCCTGGAAGCTAGGTTTGAAATAATCCATGTATATTGGTTTTGACTAAAAAATAACTCCCTATCCTCTATCCTAACAAAGCCCTCCCAAATTCTCCTTGCCTTAGGGCAATCTCGTAAGACATGAATTAAATTTTCCACTTCATTACCACAATGACAACAATATCTATTATCCGTAATCCTTCTTCTCCACCTCAACTCATTAGTCATAACAGCGTTATGAGCTACAGTCCATAGGAACACTTTAATCCGCTCCAAACCTTTCCACTTCCAAATAATCTTCCATACAGGATCTCTATGCATAACCTCCCTTTCCTCTCCCGCCATATAAGCTGTTTTAACTGTAAATCTCCCATCTAAAGTTTGCTTCCATATCATTGAGTCTGCATCTGCATTCTGCCTAGGAGGAATGTACCCAACAATACCCATCAATGTTTGCACCGGAAGTAAGTGGGCAAATTCCTCCCATTTCCAGTTGCCTGAACTGTCCACCATATCCGCCACTGTATGGTTTATAGTATCAATCTGAGTTCCCGGATTTAAGTGGTTTATTAGAGGGCCAGCGCTCTCTAACCATCTATCTTTCCAGAATAAAACTTTATTGCCATCTCCCAAATTCCAGCTGACATTCTGATTCACTACATCCCATTCCTTACAAATAGATTTCCACAACACTGAGTCTCTTGAGCTCGCCACCGGCGTACTTTCTCCTCTGATTGAGTTCATATATTTATCTTTTAAGAAATGAACCCATAGACTATTTTCATGGAGCATTCCCCAAGCCAATTTCATTATAAACGCCCTATTCATCACCTCTATTTTTCTGAACCCCATTCCACCCTCCTCCTTAGGTTGACACATTGTCTTCCAGTTCACCAGATGCATCTTATCTTTTCCTTCCTTTTGACCCCAGATAAATCTCCTGCATAATTTTTCTATCTCCTTGCATGCCTGCTTAGGGATAACTGCGGCTTGCATGGGATATAACGGCATAGTTGCTAAAACTGCTTTGCAAAGCGTGATTCTTCCTGCCAAAGACAGATTACTAGCTTTCCATCTAGTTAACCTTTTTTGCATATTCTCCAGTAAGTACCCATAAGTTTGCTTAGTAATACGCTGGTGAAGTAATGGCACCCCCAAATATCTCCCCAAATCTGTTGTGACTTTAAAGCCACTCCTCCTACGAATATCATTGGCCAAGGAATTTGATACATTCTTGGAAAATAATATTCTTGTCTTCGCCACACTTACTCGCTGACCTGAGGCTGAACAAAACAAGTCAAGGCAATTAACAACATTCTCCAGTTGCTCCATGTTTGCCTCCGCAAACAAAAGCATGTCGTCTGCAAAGCATAAGTGAGAAATCTTCAACCCATTTCTTCTTACACTGAACGGCTTCCAACTATTACACTCTACACTCTGATTTATTAACTGCGTTAACCTTTCCAGGCAAAGCACGAAAATGTACGGGGATAAAGGATCTCCTTGTCTTATACCTCTGCTAGGAGCAAACTGCTGAGTTGCACTTCCATTCCACAAGACACTCAGAGTTGGAGATTCAATACACTGCATAATGACTCTTACTAGGTCTCCAGGTATCCTAGCAGCACATAGAGTATCTCTAATAAAACTCCAGCTTAAACGATCATAGGCTTTTTCAAGATCAACTTTGATAGCCATAAATCCTTTTCTGCCCTTCATTTTACGCATGGAGTGAATAATTTCCTGAGCAACAATAATATTATCTGTAATGTGTCTTCCTGGAACATAGACTATTCTTGACCTTTTCATGTTATAATATCTTAGTCCCTAGCAATTTATAAAGTTTTATTTTAATCTCAAATTTTATTTTATTTTTATTTTGTTGTTTTTGGTTTGCAACATAATTAATTAAAATAATTATTTTTTGTGATTAAGAGAAAAAGTAAAATTTATATGAAGCTATTTTTTCCTCTTAAATTTGTATGAAATTATAGATTTGAAGCCTTGATTAAGTTTTGAAAAAACAAGGATCAAGATATTCGGGCCTTCCTTCTCTAGAGACTTAGTTTTTTTTTCATTACAAATGTATTTGTTATATATATTTTAATTTCGTCACCTGATATTAATTAATTATTAACTAGTTAATATAATTTGATTTATTTTCAATTACCTTTATATTTTATTGGTTTTTAATTTTATAAATATTTTAGATTAAAAAATAATAATATACCATAAATCTCGATTAAGAAATGAAATAAAGTTTTTTCATAAAATAGGAGGAAAATAAATTAAAAATCAAATTCATATTTGGCTACTCAGGCAGCTTCCATTTCTAATTTGAAGTGCTATAAAAGAGAGAGAGAGAGAGAGAGAGTGGTGCGTGCGTCCATGTCGGCAATTAAAGAGAGATGGACTCTGCACACCGCCATAAATGATTTTTATTTAAAAATATAATAAAATAATTATATATATATATATATTAAATATTTTTGATATTAAAATATAAAAATAATTAATTTAAAGTATAAAATAAAAATATTTTAATTTTAAAAAATACTTTTAAAACAAACCGATAAAAACAAACGTTAAAAGTTCAAACAACTTCTATCTGTCCTTTGAATGATATTATTCATCTTCAATTAATTGCATGACTGCCGAAGAACTTTAATCTACCGCCATATATATATTTTAATATGAATGCGAAACAATGAGTTATCTATATTGGACTTCAGCTAAGAGTTTAGGAAAGTGGTGTTAGAATTGGACTTCAAGTTGTAATTGGGATAATTAATAGAGATAGTATGAAGATATTAGAGATATATTATATAAGGATTGAAAAGTTATAACATTTCATATTTACAGGGAGACTAACTGTGTGACCGATTGGTTTGCTAATTCTGGTTTAACTAAAGATCTGTTAAACAAAGGGATAGATATTATAACTGACCCCAATAGGATTTTATATTAAATTTTATTATGATCTAATTGAGTCTACTATTCTTCATTTAATTTAGAAGGATGTATCCCTTTGACTATTACCAAATATATATGGCTTGCATCATTATAGAGGCAGAACACAAATACCTGGATAAAAATTTAAATAAAAATACGGATTAAAAAATTAAATATTTTAAAGCTAAAATATAACCCTTTTTTGCTTTTTTTAATGTGTCATAACGTACAAAAATAATGATGGGTTTTTGTTTTTCAAATGCGTATAAAATATCACTACCGTGGTCCCGTCCGCTCCCGCGGCTCCCCCGCGTCCATCAAAATGGCAGCTCAAGTTCTATTACAGAGTCCATAAATGAACAGGAAACTTCTAATAAAGTTTTATTTGCACCGACAAGATTTCTTATTCTTCTTTGCTTTAGTATGATATCCTATTATATTTCATTGCATGGTCAATCAGCTTTGCGCCGGAGGTCGGCTGGGTTTCTCGTTTTTCAATAGATTTTCTGTTAATAAATTAACTTTTTTATTATATAAACCTATTTTCAAATTTAATTGAACAATTGGCGCGTTTCACAAAAAAATGATTTTTTTATTGTTTAAAATTAATTTTTCAAATATATTTATATCATTTCAATATGCTAATTTTAAAAATATAATAATAATAAAATAAAAACTAACTGCAATTTACAGAATACAACACGGAAATAAAGATTTAGAAGATTTAGAATGCATGCCAATTTTCAAGAAAATAATTGAGTTTTGAATTTGTAAGTAAATGCATTTTGTTTAGTATATGATTTGTTGCCAAAAATAAAAACTTTTCCATGAATAAATGCAACTCATTTGTTTCAAATCATATATATTAATACCTTAGGCCTCGTTTGTTTCCCGGAATTCACTTTCCGGGAAACCACTTTCCAAATTTTCCTGTGTTTGTTTGTCTTCTGGAAAGTTGATCAACGGAAAACACTTTCCAGTCAAAGAATAATTTGGCTTGGTTTCCAGGAAAGTATTTTCCAGAAAATTTGGGCGGAAAACACTTTCCGGAAGTTGTGAAAAATTTAGAAATGTCATTATTTGCTGATTATATCAAATTTGATCCTCAAACTTTTGATTGCTATATATAATTTGTTTTGAATATTTATTTTTCAATTTCATCTCTTAAAATTTAATTTTTATATTAATTTTGGTTCTTATTTTTATAATTGCTATTTGCTTTTTTCTTATCATTTTTTTTATTGAAATTTTTTATCTATCAAATTTGCTCCTCATTTTTTTTATTGTTACTTATTTTATTTGAAATAATTTATGAAATGTTAATTATTATTATTTTAATTTATTCACCTTTTATTTTTTTTTAAAAAAAATTTAGATTTGATCTCTATTATTTTGATTATTATTTATTTTATTTGAGATAATTTATGAAATTATATTTTTTTTTCAATTTCATTCTCATTCAACTTTTTAATTTATAAGATTTGTTCCTCATTATTTTAATAAACTTGACAAAAAAATTAATTTATTAATAAATTATTTTCCAAATCATTTTCCATAACATAAACAAACACTGGAAAGTATTTTCCAGTTCATTTTTCATAACACTGCCAAACATCGGAATTCACTTTCCAGAAATTCACTTTCCCCGGAATTCACTTTCCAAAAGGAAACCACTTTCCAGCAAACAAACGGGGCCTTAGTATTCAAGGCTATGTTTGTTTCTTGGAATTCACTTTGCGGGAAACTACTTTCCAAACTTTCCTGTGTTTGTTTGTTTTCCGGAAAGTTGGTCAACGGAAAACACTTTCCAGTCAAAGAAAAATTTGGCCTGATTTTCAGGAAAGTGTTTTCCGGAAAATTTGGGCAGAAAACACTCTCCGGAAGTTGTGAAAAATTTAGAAATGTCATTATTTGCTGATTATATTAAATTTGATCCTCAAACTTTTGATTGCTATATATAATTTGTTTTGAATATTTATTTTTCAATTCCATCTCTTAAAATTTAATTTTTATATTAATTTTGGTCCTTATTTTTATAATTGCTATTTGCTTTTTTCTTATCATTTTTTTATTGAAATTTTTTATCTATCAAATTTGCTCCTCATTTTTTTTATTGTTACTTATTTTATTTGAAATAATTTATGAAATGTTAATTATTATTATTTTAATTTATTCACCTTTCATTTTTTAAAAATTTTTAGATTTGATCTCTATTATTTTGATTATTATTTATTTTATTTGAGATAATTTATGAAATTATATTTTTTTTCAATTTCATTCTCATTCAACTTTTTAATTTGTAAGATTTGTTCCTCATTGTTTTAATAAACTTGAAACAAAAATTAATTTATTAATAAATTATTTTCCAGTTCATTTTCCATAACATAAACAAACACTGTAAAGTGTTTTCCAATTCATTTTCCATAACACTGCCAAACATCGGAATTCACTTTTCAGGAATTCACTTTCCCCGGAATTCACTTTCCAAAAGGAAACCACTTTCCAGCAAATAAACGGGGCCCAAAACTCATTTAAGCTTGATTTACTTCATGAAAAATGGTTTTTCTTTACTTTCCAATTTTTTTCATGTTTGTTTGCCACTAGAAATGTTAATCAATGAAAATTGTTTTCCTATCAAAGAAAAAATTGACTTGATTTTCAAATAAATTATTTACTTTTCAGAAATCTATTTTTCTTAAAATATACTTTAAAATAAAATATTATTCAACAAACAAATCTACTCTTTAGTCATTAAAGTTTGAATTCTGATGAGAGCTTAGTGATTATTTGTAAGCATGATTAAAATTGTTTTTTAAAGTATTTTTTGTTTAAAAATATATTAAAATAATTTTTTTTAAAATTATTTCTGATATCAAGACATGAAAATGATTTAAAAACACAAAAATAATTTACAAATAATTTTTTTTTTCAAAAGTATTTTTAAAATGCAATGCCAAACATATTAAATTTGAAGGAAAAAAACTTTGTTTGAATATGATGATATATTAGTTTTGAATATCAATATATACATGAGTATTTACAAAAGTATTACTTTATAAAATAATTTAGAAATAAATTTTATTTCCAAAAAATAATTTAAAAACAAACAGCAAAATTTTAATCAATAAATATTATTAATTACCTGAAATCCTGATGGCTATTATTTTAAATCCATATCCAAGAGATCCGCTTAACATTACATTTCAAAAGATTTTTTTAAAAATAAAATAAAAAATTATTTTTTAATTTAAATTATTTTGATTTACTGATATTAAAAATATTTTTTATTTAATATATTATTAAATAAAAAATACTTTAACCGTAAGAATTTGCTTCATGAAGTGGAAGTTCTACATTTCCGACATACGAGGGTTTTCTTTTTGGTGGCCCAGTTGTCCTTTAGTAATTGGACTTTTCAAAAAGATAATCTATCGCTGCCAATATTCCCAGCTGTTATGGTTCTTTCTTTGAAATAGAATTAGTCAACTCACTTGTGCCATGGGGAAGAGAAGGTGGCCATTGCAGGCCATGAGCAAGACTCACATTTTATCCCTTTTAGGATCTGTTTGGAATTGCTTTTGCTTTTGTGGTTGAGGTTGAAAAAAAAACAGTTTTAAAAAAAGTGCTTTTATTGGGATTCAAAATAAGTAGTGAAGTGTTTGGTTAAAACTGTGGTTGAGTTTGAGGTTGAAAAAAAGCAGTTTTAAAGTGTTTGGTTACCAAGCTTTTCATATTGCTTTTAACTTGTGAAATTATTTTAAAGTGTATATATTTAATAATTATAATAATAAAATGTAATTAATAGTTCAAGTAAATTATATACTTGTTTTTATTCTCCCATCAAACTATTTGTAATTTTATCATGAACTAAAAATCCATACGTGAAGGCTTTTGCGATCCCGAAACAACATATACTAAAATATCATTTGAAATAAAATTAGGATTGCGAGGCAAAAAATATATTTTGATCTCCTTCGAATATATTTATTTAGATTTTAATTAATTTTTATATTATTTTAATATTAAAAATATATTTTTTATAAGAAAAAAATTTAACAGAAAATATAAAATAAATTTAAAAATAAAATAAATATAAAATATAAATAATATATAAATATAAAATATAAAATAAATATAAATAATAGATAAATATAAAATAAATATAAATATAAATATTATATAAATATATTAACAACCCAGCACTCCTCTCCCTCTCCCCTCTTTTGCCCAGGTGGGTATACAATTTAAAAAAACAAATTCGTGGATGGCTTTTGTCGGTGGAATGAAAAAAACAACAATTACTTGTTTTTTTAAACCGGCGTTTCATCGTGGGACCCACTTAATATTTTTGCGTTTCGAATGTGGAACCAAACATAGAAAGACAGGTGCAAACTGCGTTTTCAACAAAACGCAGTTTGCACCTCGTAAACAAACGGGCGCTTACTCCTACCCTTCTTCCCAACATTTGGTTGGGTTTAGGATAAGGGTCGGTTGCGCATCCATCTTCCTCCTCCTCGTCCACTCTTTTTTAATTAATTTAATTCACTTCACCCATCGTTTTAACCTAATTTTGCAATAGCTAATATTTTTTTTTACCAAATTTCACAATAATTAAGGGAAAAAAATTGTGGATTGATGGATAGATGAAAATTAGGTTCTTACGAGGTAACTTGTCAACACATTGCTATTATATTTTTTTCATATAGGAAATTAATTGATTTTTTATATGTTTTAATTGGTTATTTAATATTTAATTAATAAAATTATAATAGATAAAATCTATTGAAAAAGAGGTTTTTGCCTAAAAATTACATTGCAATTGAAACTGAGCGAAAATGGTTCATATAGTTTTTAATTATAGATAATTTAAGCAAATTTGTTTATCTATTTTGTTTGTGTATTGCCTCATATTTTTTTATTTATGTAATATTAGATCTGCAATATTATAAATAAAAATATTATAAAAATAATTTCTTAACCAAAACAACATAAAATTGAAGGATAAAATTTTTATAAGAAATAAAACCTAAACAAAAGAGGAAATAATTAGAATTAAAAATCAAAATTCAGAGCGTATATATATAAACATGGATAAAAATAGGGATTATTTAGAAATATATCTAAAAAAATAAAGGAATTAAAATAAAAAATTAAAAGTATATGGGTTGAAATGAAAACAAAATATGTAAATAATTTTAACTAAATGATTAAATTAAAAAAATTAAAAGGTTGCAAGGAAAAAATAAATAATTCTTTTATTTCATGATTTATTTTTGATCTATTAATTTTTTTAGTAATTTTGGTATTATTCTAAATAATTTATTTGTATTTATGTATCTATACTCTTAGTTTTAATTTTTATTAGAATTTATTTTTATATTAAATATAGCTTTGGTTAAAAAAACAAAATAAGTTCATATTTGGTGGTGTGATATGAAAGTAAAACTTTCTTTTATGCATATGTTGTTAATATTAAGTTGTTAGTTTTTTGTTATATTTTTTAAGACATTAATATTGAACAAATATCAGAATATATAATTATTTTAAAAGAAGAAACATTTAAAATAATATTTTTATTATTATTTTAAATGCATTATTTATAATAAAATGAATATATTATAGAATTAAATAATTAAAAGTATTGTAGATTGATTATTTTGCTCTAGGGTATAGCATTATTAAAAAAAATCATGAACCATTAATTTTTTTGACATGTTATAAAATTTAGTTTTGTCTGCGGCGAAACGTAGGGCAAGTGACTCATATATTTTTTATTTGTAGATAAATTGACCAAATTTTTTTACCTGTTTTGTCTATATGTATTTTTCATATATTTTTTATTCTTGTACTATTAGATCTGAAATATCATATATAAAAAACCACAAAAACAACCTTTAAGAGAAATAACATCAAATTATGAATTATTTTGATTATTATTGTCATTGTTATTATCATAATTGTTAAAATTTCACAATTATTATAGTTATCATTATAAATATTATTATAAATAATTCATATTCTAATTACTATTGTTCATACTATCAATGACACCATAATTATTGTTATAAAAAAAATTAAATTATTTTTTAATTGTATAAGATTTATTCCTCATATTATTATACTGAAAGTATTTTAGAATATATATATATATATATAAGAAAAACAACTTACAAATAATCATTATTATTAATTTAAATGTCTTATCTATAATAATTAGAAATTTCAATACCTAAAAATATTAACAACAAAGCAATTAAAAAATAAAATAAATGACAAAACAAAAATAAATATTATTAGGTTTAAAAAAACTATTTAACTAGACGAATACATAAAAATAAAAAAGAGAAAAAATAATAAATATAATTTTTCAAATGATCACGAATACAAATTAAAATTTAAACATAAAATAAAAAAAATTCTAATAACAGTGAAAATAATAAAAATTGTAAACAAAGACTAAAAGTATGTACATATAAACATAGATAAAAATAGGAACCATTTAAGAAATATATAAAAAATAAATGAATTAAAATAAAATCTAAGATTAAAAGTATAAGGGCTACAATGAAAAACATATATATAATAAATTTTATTTAGAAGACAAAATTGAAACAAATCTAAAGTTTGGTACCGAAAAAATTAAAGAATTTCACAAAAAACTGGAAATTAAAAGATGAATGACCGAAATGAAAATAAAATATATAATCAATTTGCATGGAAGGATAAAATTGAAACAACTTAAAACTTTGATATAAAAAATATTCAGGTTTTCAAATCAATCCGGAAATTAAAAGATTGAGGACCGAAATGAAACTACAATATATAATGAATTTTAATTGAAGGTAAAATTAAAACCAATCAAAAATTATAAGGACCACACAAAACAATTGAAAGATCAGGGACTATAATGAAAATGCAATAAACCGCGGGGGCTGGAGTGCACTTTTGCACGCAAGAGAGAGAAAGGGGGGTAACTTCAACCAACCACCGATACATTTCTGGCCACCTTGGAACACCACGTACCACACCAGGAGGAAGGGAAAATGGCAAAGAATAATTCTAAACACCAGTTGGGTTTTTTTTTTCACGCTAGAAACCGCCACGCGCGTCGTCTGAAATCCACGTAAACGCGGAAACACACAGCGCGTCCGACAACGCCCTAGCAGTATCGCACCAGAAAATATAATAAAAAAATGGTAAATTACCTTCACTCCCCTACAAACAACTCTTGTATTTTATCTTATATGAGAATTTGTATGTATTTGGCTATTGTTTAAAAAAGTACAATGACCCTACTAGCCCCTGCGCGTACTATGTTGTTTTGTCTTATATGAGAGTAATTTTATATTTAGATATTTTTTTAAAAATGTGCAATAACCTTTATGCTCTTGGCGATAACTGTGCCCTTTTGTCTTATATATATGTATTATGGTTATTTTACTGTGCACAAGAATACAAAAGATTGAAAACACCCTCGGGCCTAAGGCTAAAAAACACACTAAATGAAGAGGTAAAATAGTAATTTTACTATTACAATCACAATGCTTCTCAGTCTAGATGAACAATGAAATACATTGTTCATTACTATTTAAATTCTCAATCTCTTTTAGCTATCCTATAATTACATAAATTTGAAATGTGTTATGCGTTTATCAACCACAAGTAAGAAATGTTGTACTTGTTTTAATGACATAGAGTATATGAGCTATTGACATGTGTTTCGCTGCTGCGATAAAAAAAATTTATGCCTTGTTTAAACATATATAATTTTTTTGTTGTATATTTTGGTTTTTATTTTTTGATTTAGTTTTGATCCATTTATTTTTCATCCCTTCTAGGATAATTCTTATTTTTTTTGTTTGTATTTATGTATTTATACTATTAGTTTTGACTTTTAATTGTTATTGTAATTCATATCTGTATTAAATACAACTTGCATTAAAAAAAATATAAGTTCAGCTTTGGTAGGGTGAAATAAGAGTAAAACTCTCTCTTTTGCATGTATAATGAACCTTTTATTATTAGTGATTTGATATCTTTGTATTTTTTTTTGCATTTGTTTTATTTATGTGTGACTTGATATATATTTTAATTTAAAGTGATTTTTATTTAAAAAAAATTAATTTATTTTTTTAAGATTTATTTTTTATATTATTATATTTAAAGCATCTTAGAACATTGAGATTAAATTAAATTGGATTAAAAAAAACAAACAAAGTTTAGTTTATATATATATATATATATATATATATATATATTTAAGGGGTTAATATTAAATAAATATAAAAATATAGAATTATATTTAAGAGAAAAGTTCTTAAACATAATTGTTCTCTCATTATTTTAAATGCCTTACACATAACAAAATATATTGAAAACTAAATAATCAAAAGTTGTGTAGGTTGATTATTTCTCATATCCATAAAATTATAAAAAAAAACTAGGACCATTATTATTTTTTAATATTAAAAAATTTGGTTCTGACCACTGCAAATCGCAAGGTAAAAGGCTTGTATATTTTTTTTTTCACTGTAGATAATTTGACCCAATTTTTTCACATGCTTTATCTACGTTTGACTTTGTATATTTTTTTTATTTACGTGATATTAGATTTGAAATATCATATATAAAAAATAGTAAAAATCAATTCTTAATAAAAGCAATATTGACTAATGAATTATTTTGATTATTTATTTTGATAAATGTCTTATCTATAATAAAATGAATACATAAAAAAAACTAAATAATTAAAAGTTTTATAGGTTGATTATTTCACTTAGATGTATGGCATCATAAAAAACATCTAGGACCATTAATATTTATTTTACATACTAAAAAAATTTAGTTTTAGTTGTGGCGGAGCGCATGGTAAGTAATTCGTATATTTTTTCACTGTAGATAATTTGACCCAAGTTTTTCACGTGTTTTGTCTACATGTAACTTTATATATTTTTTATTTACATGATATTAATTTTAAAATATCATATATAAAAAAATATAAAAATCAATTTTTAACAAAAATAACATCTATTTTATTTTGATTTTTATTGACAATATTACCGCTACCACCATCGTTATTGTTATAATAGTTGTCATTATTATGACAATAATCATTATGATAGTTTGCATTGTTATTTTTATTAATATCATTGAAATCCTAATTGGTATCATTATCTTTATTATAATTGTTTTTGTAATTATTTTTATTCTTTATTTTAAAAACTAAAAGTATTATTATTATTGCATAAATAATTGAAAAAAACAAAATGACCTCAAAGAATTAAAAAAAAACCTAAATTTTTCAACAAAAGAGCAATAAAAAAAATATGTGAGAAAAAAATAAACATTGTTAGCTAAAAATATCATTTGACTTGAAGAATAAATAAAAATATAAAAAAGAAAAAAATAATAAATATCAATTTTCAAATAATCACCAACACAAATTAAAATTTAAGGACTACATTAAAAAAATACAACCTCAACAAAATATAAAATAATAAAAATTAAAAACTAAAAAAAAACTAAGAGTATTTACATATAAATATAGACAAAAATAAAGATTATTTCAATAATATATATAATAAAATAAAGAAATTAAAATCAAAATCCAAAGTATAAGGTCCAAAATGAAAATAAAATATAGGATTAATTTCAATCGAAGGATACAATTGGAAAAAAAAATCCAAACTTTTATACCAAAAATATTAAAGAATTTCAAACCAATCCTAAAATTAAAAGAATAAGGACCGAAATAAAACCGAAATATATAATCAAATTCAATTGAATGATATTATTTAAATAATCAAAATTTATATAACATAAATAAGAACCATAAGAAATAATTAAAAGATTGAGCACTGAAATGAAAATACCATAAACAAAAGGGTATGTCGTGTAATTTAGCATGTATGATAGAGAAAAGAGAAAAAAATTCAACCGCCCACTATCACGTTTTAGGTCATTGGGCGACGACACGCGTTACACCATTATGAAGAGGACATGACGACACATCCGATGAGATACTAGATGAATATTTGCATCATATGGAGACGCTACACTCATCACCCGAAGGATGTGTGAAGCTGAATACAATCAGTGTGTTTGACAGACGCGTTCACGATATTCGATAGAAAGTAATAATATAAAAATAATAAATTATATAAAGATTTCTACAACCAATTGCTGGATTTTATCTTCTATGGTATATATTCATATTTATATATTTTAAAAAATATAAAATACCCGAAATACCCCTGCAGACAACTCTTTTGTTTTGTCTTGGTTGAGGGTAAGATGATTACTTTATTGTGGAATGAAAATATGAAATTCCAGTGACACCCGGTTGTAACTATTGTTTTTTTTAATTTTATTTAAGGGTATTATGATTATTTTACTGTGAAAAAATATAAACAGTTGAAAATACCCTGAGTCCAAGTCTAAAATTAATGTTTATGAAGGGATAAAATAATAATTTCATCATTATAATTTATAGTAATCTGTGTATATTGCTATAGGAAAACAACGATCTAATTTAGTTTATAGGTAATTTGAGAGTGTGATTTATATTCTTTTTTAAAATATTTTTTATTTAAAAATATATCATAATAATATTTTTTATTTTTTAAAAATTATTTTTAACTTCAATACGTTAAAATGCTCTCAAGATACTAAAAAAACTAATTTAAAACAAAAAACAAGAATACTTTTTTCAAAAATATTCTTGAATACAGTATCAAAAGACATAGAACAAAGTTAAAATTATAAAACAAGAAAACATTTATTTGATTTGTTTTTGTATATTGAAAGTTTTTTTTTTATAAAAATATTTTTTTTATTTAAGTATTTTTTTAGTATTTTTTAATTATTTTATTACACTAATATAAAAATAAATTTAAAAATATATAAAAAACTATTATTGCAATATATTTTTAAATAATATATTGTCTTAAAAAATAATCACAAAGAACGAAGGTATTATTAGTGTGATTTCAGATAGTCAAAAACCAACAAACAAGACAAGATGCAGGAAAGGGGGACAGAGAGTCTTCGTCTAAGTCCTGTATGACATACAGACACTTATGGAGATGGAGAGAGATACGTACATGTACATATGGCTTTTGTAAAGTCATCTCCTTTCTTCAGAAACCTAAACTAGTTTACCAAAAGCTAATAATTTTATAGTCTTCTCCCTTGTTTCCCCCCTTTTTCTTCTCTCTCTATATTTTCAGCGGTCACTGTTGTTTTCTTTGGGGGTCGATCTTTTACTTTCTCAGCAAAATCTATGTTCTAGTGAACTTCCATGGGCATTTACTGTCTAAACAGGTCCTTATCCCCCCCTCTCCCTGCTTCAAAGATAGACTGTTGTTGGATTATTAATTTTTTTTACCTAATTTAACGTTTCTTTTGACCATGTTTATTTGAATTGCATTTTGAGCTTTGAATTGAGTAAAGAAAAGATTAGCTGAACCTTTGTCTATCACCTGTGGTTTTTCGTTTAAAATAGGTCACATGTTCATGCTCCAAGGCTATGTCCCAACGTCAGAATATTGAATATTTCTGTTTGGTTAAAGAGATAATGTGGGAAAAGATTAACAATTATGATGGAAACTTTTGTTTTTCCGGATTTGCCATGGAGGCTCAGCTGGGTGACTTGAAGCACTTTATGTGGGGGGGGGGGGGGGGGGGGGGTTGGGGTTGAAGGGAAAACAATCCATTTCAGATACTTTTTGAATAAAGAAGTTGTTTAAGCTAAATTCTAATAATGGATTAAAGCACTTCATGTGGAGGATTAAAGGGATTGCGAACGATCTAAAAACTAGTATAGCTGATTCCCTTTTTCACCCAACCAAACAGGATATAGTCATATGTTTTAATTTGTGTGCATTTCGTTTCTTTTGTTTGCCTAGCAACCAAGTGGAGGCTATGATTTTATTTCCTCTGAATATTTGTTTTCACTCTTTTCCTTGTCAATATGGGCTCTAATATATGGAGCAAGTAGTTCTGCTAATCCGTGCATAATTGGAATTGAATGCAGGCATTTTATGAAACCTGATCTGGATTGAAATGTCTAGACGGTTGCTTTGCAATTGGGTTTTCTGACCTCATGGGAATAGAGGGTTTTGATTCTTAGCTTTTATAGGGAGTGATACATGATGGCATTGGATGTTATTACTAGTGCATGTTCTGTTCCAGTTGGTGAATGCCTTTCGCAAATCGTGGAGGGGATGATGGAGATTGCACAAGCTACAAAAGAGGTCCTTGTTAAGAAGGAGAGTTTTAAGGAACTTTCTGCCTACTTGGAAAGGGTTGTGCCTGTTTTAAAAGAGCTGAATAAGAAAGACATTAGTTACTCAAGGAACCTTAACAGTGTCATTGAGATTCTAAATCAGGAAATTAAAGCTGCAAAGCAGCTGACTGCTGATTGCACCAAGAGAAACAAAGTGTATCTGCTAATGAATTCTCGGACGATAAATAAGAACCTAGAGGAAATCACAAGAGAGATAAGCCGGGCTCTAGGTCTTCTTCCTATGGCCTCTCTGGATCTTTCAACTGGTATAATTGAAGAGATTGAAGAGCTTCGTGATATTATGCAGAGAGCTGAGTTCAGGGCAGCAATAGCAGAAGAAGAGATTTTGGTGAAAATTGAGTCTGGAATACAGGAGAGGGTTGTTGATCGTTCTTATGCCAATAAGTTACTTGTTCACATAGCTGAAGCTGTTGGGATCTCAACTGACAGGTCTGCATTGAAGAAAGAGTTTGAAGAATTCAAGAGTGAGATTGAAAATGCCCGGTTAAGGAAGGATCAGGCTGAAGCTATACAAATGGATCAGATAATTGCTTTGCTAGAACGGGCAGATGCTGCCTCGTCTCCTAAGGAGAAAGAGATAAAATATTTCACCAAACGTAAGTCTTTGGGTAGTCAGCCATTGGAACCTCTCCAGTCTTTTTATTGTCCTATTACAAGGGATGTTATGGAGGACCCTGTGGAGACCTCTTCGGGACAGACATTTGAGAGAAGTGCAATAGAAAAATGGCTTGCAGACGGCCATGAAATGTGTCCTCTGACCATGACCCCTCTACACACATCAATTTTGAGGCCTAACAAAACTCTAAGGCAATCAATAGAAGAATGGAAGGATAGAAACACCATGATTAAAATTGCTTCCATGAAATCAAGACTTGTATCTGGAGAAGAAGAAGAAGTGCTTGGTTGCCTAGAACAGTTAGAGGATCTCTGTGAACAAAGAGACCAGTATCGGGAATGGGTGCTATTGGAGAATTATATACCACTATTTATCCAGCTTCTTGGAGAAAAAAATCATGATATAAGGAATCGTGCTTTTGTCATCCTTTGCATTCTGGCAAAAGATAGTGATCATGCCAAGGTACTTCAAACTTGATCTATTATGGTTTGTTCTCTCTTTCTCTATTTATTTCCATTTCTGATGAAGCACAGCAAGATACCTAAATAGTAATTATTTGCAACTGCATGTTATAGTGTGCTTATTTCAGCTCAGCTCCACTTGATTCAACAATACCTCTGTATGAAACTAGCTGGGTTGGCTGTGTGGATCCATCACCCCCAGTCAGTTCTTATAGAGGCTAAACTTTCATCGCGATGATAGATTTTCTTCATCCTTGAGCTCACATTTTTTTTGTTCCACCTTCCCCATCCTCTCTTCTAACAAACATAAATCACGTGCACAAATAATGCAAATATGCACGTGCGTGCTTATATGTTCATTCCATTGAATTAAATAAATTTATTCCTGATAATTTCAATCCTTCATTAATACTAAACATAAAAAAAGATACCTTTCAATTTAGATTGAAATCACACTCATAAAATTATCGATGATATTGACTGACCTAATTATATTTGACACATAACTTGATAGATAAAGTAAAATCAAGGAGGAATTTCTTGATAGCAATTCTTTCCTAAATCTGAAACATGTTGCAGGAAAGAATTGTGAATGTTGATAATGCAATTGAGTCCATTGTTCGATCTCTTGGACGCCGTATTGGGGAAAGGAAGTTAGCAGTGGCATTACTGTTGGAATTGTCAAAGAGTAACTTGGCAAGGGATGGCATTGGAAAGGTTCAGGGTTGTATTCTCCTCTTGGTGACCATGGCAAGCAGTGATGACAATCAAGCTGCTGCAGATGCCCAAGAGCTATTGGAGAATCTTTCGTTCTCTGATCTCAACATCATACAAATGGCGAAGGCAAATTACTTCAAACATTTGCTGCAGCGTCTATCCACAGGTGATATGCACGTGACAACCTTTATTAATCTTCCTAGTGTAGATCAAGCCTGTCATCTATTTTCCCCTTCACAATTTTTTCTGTTGGTGCAAGATCTTCTAAAAATAGTTGCCACCCTTTGTAAAATGAGCACAAAACTTTGTACAATATGGAGTCAAACTGGGCCTAATTAATCACGCTGAATGTGTTTATGTGTCAATTTGTATGATTCTAGATGTACATGCCATGCTAACAGCATGCTATATGTCTGGTCACCAACTTGCTACTTATGAAATCAACAATGTAACCTGAAGTTTAAATTGTTTCTGCCCATGATTGCTAAGTGTAATATTTATATGATAATAATTTATGTCCTAACCTTGGAGTGATTGAAGAAAGACATGTTTCAAAAGGTCTTATTGCCTTATGCAGGACCAGAAGATGTGAAAACGAACATGGCATCAACTCTGGCAGAATTGGAGTTAACTGATCATAACAAAGCATCCTTGTTTGAAGGAGGTGCTCTGGGTCCTCTTCTTCACTTGGTAACATGTGGTGATGTTCCAATGAAAAAAGTGGCTGTCAAAGCTCTCCAGAACCTATCAAGCTTACCTGAAAATGGACTGCGGATGATTAAAGAAGGTGCAGTTCAGCCATTACTTGGTCTTCTCTTTCAGCACATCTCTTCATCTTCAAGTTTACGTGAGGAGGTGGCTACCATAATCATGCACCTCGCTGTATCAACAGTGTCTCAAGAATCCAGCCCGACACTGATTTCGTTGTTGGAATCTGATGATGACATTTTCAAGCTCTTCTCATTAATTAATTTGACAGGGCCTGAAGTGCAGCAAAACATTCTTCTAGCTTTCCATGCCTTATGCCAGTCCCCATCTGCATCAAATATCAAGACCAAGCTGACAGAGGTACACAAGAAGTTGTCTGTGTGTCCAATTCTAGGAAGATATTACTGCATATTCAATGGAAAGAAAAGTAGACCATGGCTATTGTGCATGGTACCTATTTACATTTTCTGTTAATATAGAAATTACTTTTGCACAATCCACATGCAATATGATGGGCTAAAATCTTATACCAAAAAGATTGTGATAAACTAGATGTATTCTCTCTTGCAAAGAAAACAAGAAATGTCGGTGCATAGATGTGATTAGATACATAGATGCAATGCTATAGCCAGAGATTGGCTACTAACAAATTTAGCTCTACACTGCTGGTGTTCAGAATGCCATCAAGATCCAAGCTTTTAATAATGTTCTTAGAAGATGAATCTATTCTTGTTGAGACGAATTACCTGATAGGATCATACATGGGACATTATTTACTGTTGCCAGAACAGGAAAATTGCCAAATGCAAGAATATGAGATTTTTTTCTCCTTCTGTTATTGTCTTATCCTGCCATTCAGTTCCTCCAGATTTAAGTTTCATCTATAATATTTTTTAGATAGGGTTTCATAATATTGTTACTAACTGGTCTTGATAACAGTGCTCAGCCATGCAAGTTTTGGTCCAGTTATGTGAGCACGATGACCCTAATGTGAGAGCAAATGCTGTGAAGCTGTTATATTGCTTGATAGAAGATGGCGATGAAGCCATCATTTTAGAGCATGTGGGTCAGAAATTTGTTGAGACCTTGCTCCGGATTATCGAACTTTCTAATGTTGAAGAAGCAACTACTTGTGCAATGGGCATCATTTCAAACCTCCCAGAAAAGCCCCAGATCACTCAGTGGCTTCTGGATGCTGGAGCACTTCCGGTCATCTCTAAATTTATCCCTGATAGCAAGCACAATGATCCCCGTAAATATCACTTAGTTGAAAATGCCACTGGAGCCATGAGGCATTTTACTGCCTCAACAAATCCAGAATGGCAAAAGAGCGCTGCAGAAGCTGGCATAATTCCGGTGTTAGTGCAGCTGCTGGACTTTGGAACTACTGTGATGAAGAAATGTGCTGCAATTTCCCTTGCTCGTTTTTCTGAGAGCTCACTAGAACTTAGTCGGCCAATACCCAAGCGCAAGGGATTCTTTTGCTTCTCTGCTCCACCAGAAACTGGTTGCCTGATTCATGGGGGAATATGTGCTGTTAAATCATCATTTTGCCTTGTGGAAGCTGATGCAGTAGGACCCCTTGTGAGGGTTCTTCAAGATCCAGATCCTGGAACCTGTGAGGCTGCTTTAGACGCCCTACTGACATTAATTGATGGCGTTAAACTTCAAAATGGTAGTAAGGTGCTTGCAGAAGCAAATGCAATACCACTAATTATTGGATTTCTTAGTTCGTCGTCCCCCAGACTGCAGGAAAAGGCTCTAAACACTCTAGAAAGGATCTTCCGGCTGCCAGAGTTAAAACAAAAGTATGGGTCCTCTGCGCAAATGCCTTTAGTTGACCTGACACTACGGGGTAACAGCAGAATGAAGTCTCTTTCAGCCAGAATACTTGCTCATTTGAATGTACTTCATGACCAGTCCTCTTACTTCTAAAGAAATTCAATGTTTAATGCCTCAAAATCATACAGATCTACTCCTGGTATGACAAGGAATGAATCTCATATTGATTCTTTAGCAAGAAGCTTCTGCATGGCTATTTGTAAGGCTTTACGTTTTTCAATGCTGGATGGAGAGTGGCTGTAGAAGGGCATCTTCTCACTTCTAGATGATGCCAGACAAGTTGTCTTGTGCTGAATTAGTAACATTTTCTATCATTTTTTTTGTAAAGCGAAAATATTAATAGAGAGATGGAATTTTAGAAATGGCTGATGTCAAGTGCCACATAAATTGTTTACTTTGTACAGTTGAAAGTTGAATTAGCTACAAATCAGGGTGAGGTAACCATTGATAGAGTAATTACAGTACCCACCCTGATCATTTTTCATTCCCCCCCGCTAGAATTGAATTCTTTGCTGGTATTGTTGGCATAGCTTCTGATATTCTTGGTTGTTATTTTCTAGACAGAAAGAGTAGCCGTGAAATAAAGTCTTGAATGATCCAGCTTCTGCTGGGAGTAGTAATGCGGCTGTTTATTGTCATTCAATGAGCAAGAAGTCATATCATCCGGTTGCTTTCTTTATGCTGTTCATGTTCGCAGTTTAGTAAAGTCATTATTCCGAAAATCATTTCGTATCGTGATAGTTTTTTTTTTTTTTTTTTTTGTGATTATATAATTATATTTTTATTAAATAATTGTTATGTTTCAAACCTTGTTTATCATGTAATTTTTATGTTTCAAACCTGGTTTTATAAACCCCTGCATGATGGATTCTCTGATCACCTCCTCCTATATAACGCCCCCACAATGCCTAACCAGACTAACGATATAGTGGAGCATATTAAACTCTCATTTTCAGCCCTCTCCGAGAATTTATATGTTCCTCAAACTCAAGCCATTGTTTTTCAAGGGCCTTAAAAATAATCAAATTCCACATTTTAGCCCTAGTTGGATATGGTATATTGGGATGCTCATTACTGCATTGTAGTTTGCATCCCCTGATAAATGCTGTTTATATATATATAAATATTAACACTTTCTGGGCATGAGCCACCAATTGAACCGAATTCATGCCCATACCCTTAAAAAAGGCATAGAATACTCGAAAACACTCATTGAAGAGCTCCTCCGAATCCCTGACATCCCTTATGCCCACAAACTGTTCAATCAAAGTCCTTACCCCACCGTCTTTCTCTATAACAAACTCATCAAAGCCTACTCCTCTCAGAACCAACCTCGCCAATGCCTCTCTCTCTACTCCCAAATGCTCCTCAAAGACTGCCAGCCAAACGAACTCACTTTCACTTTCCTCTTCCCCGCTTGCGCATCCTTTTATTCCCTTCTTCATGGCAAACTAATCCATACCCATTTCATAAAATCAGGCTTTGACTTTGATGTCTACGCCTTGACTGCTTTGGTTGACATGTACGCAAAATTGGGTGCTCTCATATGGGCACGCCAAGTGTTTGATGAGATGACTGTGAGAAATATACCAACTTGGAATGCATTAATTGCGGGTTATTCGAGGAGTGGGGATATGGAGGGTGCGTTGAAATTGTTTAAAATGATGCCTAGTAGGAGCGTGGTCTCTTGGACCACAATGATATCTGGGTATTCACAGAACGGAATGTACACCAAGGCATTGCAAATGTTTTTGAAGATGGAGAAGGATAAAGAAGTTAGGCCAAATGAAGTGACCATTACTAGTGTATTTTCAGCTTGTGCAAAACTTGGTGCATTGGAAGTTGGGGAGAGGATTGAAAGTTACGGAAGAGAGAATGGGCTGATGAAAAATTTGTATGTAAGCAATGCTTTGTTGGAAATGTATGCTAGGTGTGGTAAAATTGATGCAGCGAGGCATGTGTTTAATGAGATTGGCAAGAGGAGGAATTTGTGCTCTTGGAATTCTATGATGATGGGCTTGGCTGTCCATGGAAGAAGTAATGAGGCCCTGCAGCTTTATGATCAAATGCTGGTAACCATGGTTTTTCTTTGTTAGCTCTTAGTATTAGTAGTTTATTGTAATACACAATTTTGGATTCTCGTTGACTTGATCCCATGATGTTGATGTCATGACAGCGAGAAGGAACTGAACCTGATGATGTCACATTTGTAGGCCTTCTTTTGGCGTGCACTCATGGAGGCTTGGTTGCAAAAGGCTGGCAACTTTTTCAGTCAATGGAGACAAACTTCAGTATTGTTCCCAAATTGGAACATTATGGCTGCATGGTTGATCTACTAGGGCGTGCGGGTGAACTGCAAGAAGCTTATGATCTCATTAAAAGTATGCCAATGAAACCGGATTCTGTAATCTGGGGAACACTTCTGGGTTCCTGCAGTTTCCATAATAATGTTGAATTTGCCGAAACAGCAGCCGAATCTCTCTTTCAACTTGAGCCGTGGAATACGGGAAATTATGTTATTCTTTGCAATATATATGCATCAGCGCAACGGTGGGATGGGGTTGCGAAGCTTAGAAAGCTTATGAGGGGTGGACAGATCACGAAGGCAGCAGGATATAGTGTTATCGAAGGAGAAGGTGAAATTCACAAGTTCATTGTGGAAGATACATCACATCCAAGACATTCTGAAATATATGCATTACTGAATGAAATCTTGACAAAGATGAAGTTGCAAATAACCGAGGATGATTTTGAAGCTAAACTTGAAGAGTTATTGTTAATGGAAGAGATGTGATGTGTTTATACATATTTTTATTTTTTTTATTTAGTTTTTGGTGGATTAGTTTTAAGCAAATTTAGGCTAATTTGTTAGGAAGGGTGAGATTGAAAAATAGAGGATAAAGTGGAAAGAGCTAGGGAATGAATGACATTTTCAGATTTTGCCGTGAAATATTTGTTTTACCTTCAAAAAACGAGAAACTGTTCTATTCTCCTAGGATAATTAGGAACTTCACAATGGTACATGTGACATTTTAAAGTTTACAAGGAAGTAATTATAGTGGCTGTTTAGTGATTTTTACGGTTGAGGCTTACCATATAGTCAAACTGTTTGGTAAAGGAAGGAACCATAGTTTTGCAATTGTGTGTCCCATCTAAAACTGTAGTCGAACAACAATTTACGAAAAACATCTGTGAGAAGCTTTTCGTAAACTCAACAACATCATGCAACACACAGTATCAGAAAGGAAGAAGAAAACAATGATTTTGGCACAAAAAAAAGAACATAATAGAGAGGAAGAAGATGCTAGCACAACGTAAAAAAATTTATAGCATAACCACCAACCACCTTGCCATCCTTAGTGCCCCCAGGACCACCAAATGCTCCTCTTTCTTGGTTGCAGGTTTCTCACTCAAAAACAATCATGGATATAATCCTCTCTCTCCTCCAATAGTAGCAGTTACCGGCGAGCATCATCAGCTCTTTCTTCGGCACAGAAAACCTCTCATCTTCATTGGCAGTATCTGCATTAGTCTAGCCTTCTCTTGTAGCTCTGACATCAAGCAATAATAGCCTTCCAACATTTCTCCCAGCTACCATAGGCCACCATTTCCGACATTACCACCTCAGAAAGAACCACCTCGATCTCCTTTAGTTGTCGGCATCGACAGGTGAGCCTCTTGTTACTATCGGCCATGTTATTGTTCACGTGCTACGTGAACAATGCGGCGCATCATTTTTATTTTTTTTAAACTGATGGGTTAGACCAGCTCGCGGCCTAGCTCAAATTTAGCAAAGTTGGGCCTTTTAGCCCCGATGAGATTGAGTAGGCCAATATAGTTGGGCCAGGCCCAACTCGATTTAAAAAAAATATAAAATTATATTTTAAAAAATATATAAATAGAGATCAACCTGATGAAAGGAAAAGACGCGTGACTTTGTTTCACTCGGTAACCTTGTTGCTTTTCGATTGATTATGGATCATAAAGTTGAAAGATCAATAGAGTCCTGGATGAAATTTAGAAACTTATAGTTGGATTTGGTCTTGAAATTATATTTCTATAACATGTAAATAGAAATCTTGAAAATTAGTATGAATTGCATATCTTGTTTTTAATGATATTTCACTAGATGTTGTTCCAAACTCAAATAGCAAGGGATCATGAAGGTCTTCACATATGGATTTAGTTCGTGATGAAATTACAAGTAGTTTGATGAGAGAATAAATGTAAATGTCTAATTTATTTGAATTATTAATTACATTTTATTATTATGATTATTAAATCTAATATATTTTAAAATATATATATATGTGTGTCATTTAAAGTAATTTAACAAGTTGACAATTGAAAAGTATAGTAACTAAATACACAAACTACTTTTTATTAAACCTCAAACTCAATCATATTTTTAACTAAACACTTCAATTTCAATTATGAACCACAACTAAAAGTGTTTTTCATGAAACTATTTTTTAAACCTCAACCACAATAACAACCATAATACCAAACAGGATGTTGTTTTGTTTTTATAATGTACAACAAAAATATCATTATCACCTAGGACAAAAAAATTGAAGTTTTTTTTTTCTTTTTTGCTAAATTGAAATTGGATTTTTATAACAAAAATGAAAAACAATAATGACTTATGAAAAAAAATATTTCTCAGTATTATGAAAAAAAACATCTTATAAATATTTTAAAATATCTCAACTCGATGACAAAACAAAAATTAAATGAAAACTGAACATTCTCATAAAACTAAATATGAAAAAATAAATAAAAATAAAGCTTAATCAACAACCAAAATAAATAGTAAATAACAAATTAAAGAAAAGAAACAACCTATAAGGATAGAATAAACTTGTACAAAAATTAAAAATAAAATAAAAGAGGTCATATCCTAAGCAAACAAAATAAATAAATTCAAAACTAAAGAAACTAAAAAAAAAATTTAAATAAATTTGGATTAACTCGATCAACTTGTGACTTAAGATATGATATAAAAATAATTCCACGAAAACAAATGGGGCAAACTTAAAACATTGAAGGCCTAATAATATAATATCAAATGATTAGTTATTTTTTTTTTAAATCCTTAAAAGATAAAAATCAAATCAAACTAAAGTTTGCATTTTGTGTTCTCAGTGATTACCCAAATCCATAAAAATCACAAAGGACAAATCCAAAATTAAAAAGCAAAAGAATGAAGATCAAATCTTATACAAAAATAATTAAATGAAATAAAACAATGAAGCATGAAATTAGAAAATAAAATAAATTAATAAAGAATAAAAACAAAATATTTATATTTAATAAAAAAATTAATTATTAAAATAAAGCAATCTACAATGCAATGAGTTTCGCCCTTTGAGGAAAAATGAAAGCCAACTTTATTATTATTATTCTTAAGGTCGAAGCCCAAGTTGTGGTGATCGAAATATCTTGGGCCCTCGTCCCTATTTGCATCATCACAGGTCACATTATGGGCCCTTGTCCCTATTTCGATCTGCGCCTGCACGACCCATACCGTTGCATGACCGTGCTCTCGTCTCGCTCTCTTTTTAGATTTTTCTTCCTGAAAATAAAAAAGAGAGAAGCCCACCCTCCAAATTCTTTTTCCACTTTATTTTTAAAATCGAAATATATATACAAATGTACCACACATTTTGAATTTCTTTTACTGTAAAATTAGGGCAATCTTCAGTCTTCTCTCTGCAATCACCGCTTTTGGAATCAAATCATTTGGTTGGTATCTAAGAGAAGAAGTTTTTCTTTGCGATTTCAAGACTTGCCTATTTTCATTTTCGTGTTTTTTTTTTTTTACATTTTAATGACTTATCTTTCGTTTGGGCAATTCATATTTGGGTGTTTGTAATTGCAATCTTCTTTACTGTTTATCTTGTTTTTTGTTTTTCCAGATTAAAATAATTATTATTATTCCTGTTCGTTATAGGATCTTGGACGAAGGCCGACGCGATTACACCACAAAATGGTATTGGCAGCTTTCTTCCCTCCCTTTTTTTTTTTATTTCTTTTTATTAAATTAATGATTTATTAATTCCTGAATTAGAAAGAAGAAGAAGATCACTGTAGTAGTTAGTATTTGTCTGCTAACTGCTTTCTTTTTTAGGCAACACTAGCTGATTCTTTCCTTGCTGACCTTGATGAGTTATCCGACAACGATGCTGATCTTGTCGTAAGTCTCTCTCTCTGTGCGCGTGTGTCTTTTGTTTTTATTTTTGTTAGTTAAAGAATTAAGTTGGTAGTTTAGTTGTTTGTTTAACTTTGTTGGGCAATTTTTTAGGGTGAAGATGATGATGTAGAGGCAGGAAACATGGATGAAGATGTCGACGGAGACTTGGCAGACATTGAAGCTCTTAACTATGATGACTTGGATAGTGTGTCAAAATTGCAGAAAACACAACGATTTAATGACATAATGCAGGTTATCTTTTAATTTTGCCCATTTATATATACTTTGACTGCTGCCTCTCGCTCGCTGCGTACTTGTTGGTTTTGGCTAAATGGTGTAAACTACTCTTCTGTACACTACATGCATAGTTCTGTTGCCTTTCATGTTCCTACCTTTCCCTTTTATTTGCTGTTGAAGGCTTCTCTATAAGAAATTAAATTCATGCTGGTGCTCTTTTCTTAAAATAAGTATTTTGATCAACCACTTATTCTTCTAAGGCTGCCTTCTTCTTTTTCTCATTTGATTTAATTTGCTTCTGTCCTCAGTAAACCTGATGTTGTGTTTATTCTGCTGTTTAAATCATAGAAAGTTGAAAATGCACTTGAGAAGGGCTCAGATGTCCAAGATCATGGAATGGTATTGGAAGATGATCCTGAATATCAGCTAATAGTGAACTGTAATGCATTGTCAGTTGACATCGAGAATGAAATTGTAATCATCCACAATTTTATTCGTGACAAGTACCGGTTGAAATTTCCGGAGCTTGAATCACTTGTCCATCATCCAATTGATTATGCTCGTGTTGTGAAGAAGATTGGAAATGAGATGGACTTGACCCTTGTTGACATGGAAGGGCTTATACCCGCAGCTATCAGAATGGTGATTTCTGTGACAGCATCCACAACAAGTGGCAAACCACTTCCTGAAGAAGTCCTTCAAAAGACAATTGATGCTTGTAATCGAGCTCTTGCGCTTGATTCAGCAAAGAAGAAGGTCCTTGATTTTGTAGAAACTAGAATGGGTTATATTGCGCCAAATCTTTCTGCTATTGTAGGTAGTGCTGTTGCTGCAAAACTCATGGGGACGGCTGGTGGTCTCACAGCCTTAGCCAAGATGCCTGCCTGCAATGTTCAGCTTCTTGGTGCCAAGAAGAAGAACCTTGCAGGATTTTCTACTGCAACATCCCAATTCCGTGTTGGTTATATCGAGCAAACAGAGGTATTTCAGTCCACACCACCTTCTTTGAGAATGCGTGCTGGTCGACTATTGGCTGCAAAATCAACACTTGCTGCACGAGTAGATTCTACAAGAGGAGATCCATCAGGAAACACTGGAAGAACCCTTAGGGAAGAGATTCACAAGAAAATAGAGAAGTGGCAAGAGCCGCCTCCTGCTAAGCAACCTAAACCACTTCCAGTTCCTGATTCTGAACCTAAGAAAAAGAGAGGTGGACGGCGCCTAAGGAAGATGAAGGAAAGGTAGTGTAGGTTTTTGATTTTATATGTTTATTATTAGCTGATTCCCCCCCCTTGAATCTTGGGTAACCTCATAATGCATGGTTTTCCAGGTATGCGATAACAGACATGAGGAAGCTTGCCAATAGGATGCAATTTGGGGTACCTGAAGAGAGTTCTTTGGGTAAATTCTTCTCTTTCTACTGGTTTGTTTTTGGAAAATTATGTTGCTAAACTTCCTGCATATCTTATTTTCTTTTTCTTTTTTGTTTGTTTATGTCTGTTGTTTGAGATCTAGAATATATCTGAAATTCATTTCTTTTGGTTTGCAAATTCTCCTTGACACTTAGGTGATGGGCTGGGGGAAGGTTATGGTATGCTTGGTCAGGCTGGGAATGGCAAGTTGCGTGTATCAATTGGTCAGAGCAAACTAGCAGCAAAAGTTGCTAAGAAGTAACCCCTTTTTCGCTTTATTATTCTTTTTCCATCAAAGCTGCAGTTTTATGAGTTTTAAAGTTACTCTATTTTCTTTTTTTAAAAACTTTAGCTTGGAACTCAAATTGGTTAACTTGTTTGCATTCCATCTCAACCATTCATGGCCTTATTGTTTTTAGGTTCAAGGTGAAGAATTATGGAAGCAGTGGTGCTACTTCTGGCCTCACCTCAAGTCTGGCATTTACTCCTGTTCAGGTGTGTAGTAATTTTTTGTCTATTTTGATTATGAATTGCTTCTATCAATGCTAATTTGAATAACAACTTCCAAGCTGGTGCTGCTGGCACTGATTAGAAAGGTTTACGAAGGAAGGAAAATTGTATTTAGCCCAGACTGTGCAAATAATTTATGGGTTTCAAATCTTGGAATGTTAGCTGACATTGGGAAAATTCTCATTTTAGAAGTTTAAGTTTATATATGAAATTGAATAAATTTAAAAAAATCAAGCAATATATGTCCTTCACTTGATCCAAAAGAAAAGAAATCAAGTTGCAAAAATCTGTACTTTCATATTGATCTTGTGTAATGCTTGTAGCCGGATTTGCCTTTGAAATTCATTGCTCTTAGGTGATGAAGCTTTGGATTGTAGGGCATTGCTTCTTAGATTGGGTGCTGCATGGCTTTCCACTTTCACTTGTCCTCTTGCCATTTATAAGACATCATTTCTTTTCCTGGGCATTAGGTTCTAGTGGTGACAGGGAATGGGTTTAAGGCTATATCAGAGAATTGAAGATTCATGAGTCGTTAAAAAAATTGTTTAGATTTCTAATCCTCTTGTACCAAAATATAATAGTAAAGTTGGTTTTAATTTTGCATCCAATCTTGAGGGTTGCTCATGGCCTATTTCAATTAAGATTTGCCATGAAAAAAGTTTGCCATGCCTTTTGAACTTTTCATTGTTATAATTTTTTAAGTTATGCTTTACCAGATGTCAGTCAAATCCAGAACAGGCCTTGCGTAACAAAAATAAGCTCATAAAATAGTAGAGAAGTGCTTACTACAATTATCATCTTGTTTTAACAGGGGATTGAGCTCACAAATCCACAAGCTCATGCACACCAACTTGGCAGTGGGACACAAAGCACCTATTTTTCTGAGAATGGAACCTTTTCAAAGATCAAGAGAACCTGATTTGCAAAATCTCGCGGTGGCTGTTTCGAATTTTAGTATGTACATTAAATCATGTGCAAGGGAGATGTTTAGGTAAACTTGTAACTAACCTTATGGATTATAGTTCTCTTTCACCAGCAGTTTTGTTTATCGACATGTGGGGTATCTTGAATCTCAAAATCACTTGGCTAGATATTACAATGTTAATGTCAAGATTATGAGACCCGTTCCTTCTCGCTCATTCTTATTGTACCAGAATTTAAAGTAACGATAACAACCTTGGATATCAGATATATATTCGGCAAGTTTTACCTCCTGGCTTTGGAACTGTACATGAGGTGTTTTTTTCATTTCTTATTCTTATTATGCTTTGATTTTTCAATACTGCATATTGATGTTGGTGGTCAGGTTTTAACCATGTGTTCACTGCCTCTGATTGATTGTTTTTATGAGGGCTAAAAGAAAACTGTTGGTAATAATTTGACTTGTATCGATAATAGCTTGACAAGTTAAGCGTGTAATAAGCAATTCTCGCTGTCTCTGTGGGATCAAAGCATCGGCGTTATACAAAACTTGGACGACTGTTTATTGTTTAGGTTTGTGCTTGACTTTTAAGAAATTAATTTTCGACCCATGTTACGCCCAATGAACTTTAGTGACAATTGAAATTATGAAATTGGAATGTGTTTCTGGCAATTCAAGGAGCCAGGGCCTCCAGTTGAGAAATCTCAATTTGTTGAATGTGATTGATACCTCTCATTCCTTTTTCTTTAACTTAAATAAACAGTAAATACAATATGGTACCCGTAGTTAACTACCCACTTAACCACTAACACCATTACATAATAAACTACCCATTAACATATAACTGCTGACATCGAAATAAATAAATAATTGCAGAATTGAATTAAATAGATAATTGCAGAATAGACCCTAAATTAAATGATAATTGATTGTTGCTCTTAAACTTAATAGAATTGCACTCTGCCCCCCATATATATACGTTGACTAGGGTTTGGCCTTCGGCTTGTAACAACCCATCTACATGTCTGGGTTTTATACGTTGTCTGTTTACACTTCTGACTGTTGACAGTAGCACTGGAAAATGTCATGAACGAGGAGCTTTTATAACTCCTGAACTCGTACTATAATCAATTCGAAGGTTTGGTTTTCCTCTTCATGCCCCACCTGGTTTATGCATAAACATCATGCACGTTAGATGCATGAATGTACACTCGGTATTCTTCACGAGTCCTAGTTTTGGATCGGAGTGCTCTCAAATGTCACCTTTCCTGGAGCAGCATATCGAGCCCTCGTTCCGTTCGCATGCTAGACAAAAAATGAATGAAGTGAGATGCGGAACCATGAACCAACTATTTAAAAACACATTAGGTTAAGATGTTTGCACATGCACAAGTGTAATCCCATGACACTACTATATTTATGGCTTCCATAAGTGATTGACAAGATTCAATTTGCTGGCAGCGCCCATTTGTTAGCACATCTTCCCTAACCAAAACAATGCACACTTGGTTCAGACATGGAATATAGGGGAAAAAGTCACCAGGGGCCCCACTCATGACCTATCTGGTTTACATGCAACCCAAAAGAAAGGGAAAAACAAAGCAGAACAAAAGAATATGGCACGGACAAAAAGCATGCTTAGATGATTGAAGCAGCTCCATGTCACATCAGGGCAGGCAAGTACAGAGACTTGAAAGAAATATAATAAAACCATCCAGTCTCTTGATAACAGTCTAGCACAAAAACTACAAAATGCTAGCTCTATTATGACCCCCACCCCACTGGCGTCTGCGTGCCCTTCTTTTCCTCCCATCCTTTTTTGCCTTGGCCTTTTCTTTCAAATCCCTCTCCCCTCGTCGTTTATACATTTTGAAAGTCACATGTCTATCTGCAGCCATCTTCCTCACCTTCTCCGTGACCTCTGCTGCAAACTGTCTGTTATATAATTTCCTTAAACCACGCATGAGCTTGGCAAAAGTTTCCGGTTTTGGCATTAAATCAGCAGCCATCATCTCCAAACAATATGAACATGCTTCCTTCACATGCCCATTTGAGAACAGTGCATGAATCCAAATTGTCCATGAATCCACATTAAGCTCACATCCTTTAGTCACAATGCAACTCCAAAGATCTTTAGCCAGTTCAAGCTTCTCACCTCGAAGCAAAGCATTCAATAAATCCTTCAGTATGCCATATTGACGACTAGACAAAAGACCTCTCTCAACCATTTCTTTGAAATACTGACAAGCCTCGACCAAGAATCCATGCCCTAGAAACCCATTAATCATAATAACAAAAGTATCAAGTCCTGGACTAAGGCCACTTACTTCCATTTCATTCCAAGCATCAACACCATCACTCACCTCCCCCAACTTGCAGGCCAGTCTAATCACTACATTATAAATACTAAGATCTGGAATACAACCAATCTTTTGCATCTCCCCCATCAATTCCTTGCACTCTTCCAACTCTTCCTTCTTCTCATGGGCCAGCATTAGATGCAAATAAGTCAATTGATTGGGCATATGCCCTTTCTGTATCATGCTATGCAAAATCTGATATCCCTTTTCTATCATCCTCCACTTGCAAAAGCCACTTATCAAAGCAGTATAAGTCACAACATCTGCATCACAACCACTTCTCTCCATCTCAACAAATACTCTCATCGCCTCATCCATCTTCTCCTGCCCACAAAGTGCCTGAATCAAAATGGTATAAGAAGTCGCATTAGGGCCACATCCTTTCCTCCTTATCTCCTTCAATAAATCAAAAGCATCCCCCATTTTCCCAGCCGTTGCATACCCACTTAGCAAATTGTTATACACCACAATATCTGGTTCAAACCCGGCTTCCCTCATTTGTACCAACACATGTTTAGCTTCCAATAACTTCCCTTCCTTACACCAACCATACAGCAAACATGTAAAATGCTTCAAACTTGGACTAAATCTCACTCTCATATCCTCAAAAAGAGATGCAGCTTCCTTAACACTACCGTTCTTACACAAAGCATCCAATAAACAACCAAACACATACTCATCAGGTTCACACCCATACTTTGGCATCTCATCTAAAACTTCAATTGCCTTGTTCACCATTCTAGAAGAAGCAAACCTCCTCATAACAACAACAAAGACTTCACTCGTTATTAGCACACTATTATCTCTCCTCATTTCCTCTAGCAAAGCCCAAACCGCACCAAATTGTTTCATTTTACTCAAAACCTTAATCATAGCCTTATAATTCTCATAGCAATGTCTGTAACAAGGCTGCTTCGATGCCCAGACAAAGAATTTATAAGCTAAATTCCCAGCATCGCCGCATCGATTCAAGACACGTTCAGTGAGACCATTACGCATTACAACACCAGATTCTTGTAAAGCAAGTTCTAATTTAGGAAGTCTAGAGTGAAATCTTCTGAGTAATCTATATACCTTTTCGACATCGCTTGCAAATTCATCGACTTTGTTGTCTTGTTCGCGTGGTTGCGGTTGTTGGGTTTTGAGAGAAATAAGACCAAACCCATTGGTGTTCGTTGTTTTGTTTGATATGTTGTTGCTGGGGTTTTGGTGCAGTTGTTGTCTGCGTCCAAGGAGAAGGGTGTTAGAGTTGAGAGAGGCCCCGTAATTATTCGGCTTTTTGACGATAGAGAAGAAGATTGTTTTTGAAGAGACCCTCTGCATTATTTTCTCTCTTCTGATTTTAATGATTCTTTCACCTCCTTCAGCCTTCTCTTTCCTTGTCTCATTGTTGGAGTAGAAGACTTGCCTCTTAAATCTTTTTTGTTTCTCAACGAACGACTTGTCTTTCTATTTCGTTTAGCTTGAAAACATCCCCAATAATCTTTACGTGATATAGAAATTTTATCATATGTATTGTATATCTTGAATTTGAATCAAATCATATATTTTTTATAAAAATTTGGAATAATTAGGATTTTATTCTCTCATCTAAATTTATAAAATATATTTTTCAAAGAGTGAAGTTTTATCGCATAAAAAAAACTTGAAAACACGGACTAGACTCATTTTTGTATGTGTTTAAATGTGTGTCAATAGTTATTTTATCAAATATTTTTTATTAGAAAATATATTAAAATTAGATATTTTTTTAATTTATTTTAATTTAATAACATTTAAATAATAAAAAAATTATTATTTTTTAAAAAATTGTTATTTTTTTTAAAATTCAACCACAAAGTTAAACAGACCCATAATAGCTTGTCTTTGATAAGAAATGTTATTGAAGATTTTCTTTGGTCCATATAGTTGACAAGTCTTCGAAAGTTGTTTTTTTTTATTACGAGGGATTTGATTCAGTTACAAAATTTGATAAGTTTTTCTTATATATGTATGTATATATGTATAGTTGAAATTTTGTCTATTTTAGTGAGTGTGAGGTTTTGTTTATTAGGCCATCGGCAAACTAGTTTAGTGGTCGTTTTTGTATTGCAATCGAAATAAAGTTTTGAGCAAAAACATGTTTTGTGGTGTTTAATAATAAGAAAACACATATTAAATTACTATGGGACCCACCAAAAAATCGATAGAAACCGTGGTTTAGAATAAGCTAAATTTTGAAACTTTGGCCTGCGATCGCATTTCATTTTTTGCTGCATTTCATGGATTGCAAGTCCTTGTTAGCAGCTTGAAGCAACATCACGTGGAAGAACACTAATCACAGGCACACCATCGACGTCTCTCTCTCCACAGTCAGAGGTAGCTCTTGGAGACACCAACACCATCCTCCTCATCTCTGGTAGCTTATCCTCCACTCCAGAAGCTCCGTTGTGGCCTCCAGCGAGAGCAACAAGTCTCGACGTAAAAACAACGGTGGCGACAACAAGCTTTCGACGCTCCTCTTGGTCCCCACAGGCCGTCATTTTTGAAGCCACCACCACAGGAACCACCTCGGTCTTCTCTACCCATCAGCATCGCCCGTTGAGCCTCTTGTCACCGTCAGCAGGACGCTACTATTCAGGTGAACAGTCGTTGCACTGTTCACGTTTTAAGAAGACGTGAACAGTGTAGCGCACCCTTCACTCAACAAATATATATATGTTGAACTTGAGTTAAACCTCCTCTTAGCCCAGCCCAAGTTTGGCAGAGTTGGACCTTTTGGCCTAACTTGGTTGGTTGACCCATTTAGTTGGGTCAGACCCAGTCTGATTTTTTTTTTAAAAAAATATATAGATAAAGATCAGTCTTGATGAAAAGGAAAGGTGCGTGGCTTTGTTTAACTCTGCAACCCTATTATTTTTTGATTGACTATAAATCACTTAACTATCAATTGGATTTGACCTTGGAATTATATTGCTACAACTAGATAATAAATTTTGTTACTAATGATATTATTACCAGATGTTGTTCCTCAATCAAATAGCAAGGGATTGCAGAGGCATTTATATATCGATTTAGTTCATGATGAAATTGCAAGTAGTTTGATAGGAGAATAAAAACAAATATATGCTTTTTTCATAAATTATTAATTAAAATTTTCATATATATATGCGCGCGCGCGCGCGCGTATCCTTGAAAATAATTTCACAAGTTGACAGCAATATAAAAAACATGATAACCAAACACATGAAATTGTTTTTCATCAACCTTAAACTCAACCACAATTTTAACCAAACACTTCAATTTCAATTATAAACCACACTTAAAAGTATTTTTCATAAAATTATTTTTTTAAAACCTCAATTACAAAAACAATCGTAATACCAAATAGACTCTAAACTCAGTTGCTTGAACGTCTTTCTTCTGTGGTGATTTGCACAAAATATATACGTAGAAGTTCTCTGCTGCTATCGCACCTGATTCTATAATATAGAGCTTGCTCAACTCGTCTTGATTTGTTTTCTTGGAACACTAGGAAGCATTCAAGCAGGCACTAGGGGATCCTCAGGAGCTGCAGTTGGGATACATGTTCCTCACATTGATCCAGCAAACTATGGAGCACCATGATTGTGCAACTGGCAGGATGATGGGTACATGCTGCTTTGCTAGCGAGCTACGTCGGACATGTAGTTTACTGCAAATTCCTCGAATTTTAATTGCTATGAATTCCAATGACTATATTAAATGCTGTTTTAGTTTTATTTATTGAAAATTATTGCTATCCGGTCCAGGGAGTTCAAGCCACCCACGCCCTGCCCCCGGAAGAAGTTTCTTCAATCCCTATAAATCTTTCATCATTTCATGGGTCATGGTAAGGTCATTGTTTAATGCCAAGCAAAATAATCTTTGGACCAGGGAGCGACTAACTATGAAGATTAGAAAAGAACCACCAAGACGAGAAGAATGTTGAAAAGAAACGGCACAGGTGTAGCATAAAGGATAAACTTCTACGAGAAATCAAATTTATCAACCAGATCCAAAACCTACCTATTCCTAGTTTTCTAAGAGGTTAGCATTATTGTTCCAAATGTTGAGTGTAACCTGGGTTCATATTAGGGCCAGCATTACCAGAGAACCCCAGGATTAGCCCATCAACATCTGCAGGGAGTAAAAGCTTTTGCCACAGACATCCTGTGGAGAAAAGCTCTTGTGGCTGAACAATCATCAAAATATCATTATTTCTACGCAAAACACCAATCACAGTAACAACGCTGCCTTCTTGTATGTACCTGCCGAAACAGACAAATTTCCAGCTCGTAAGCTTTTGCAAAGCATGCACAAAAGCAACAGAAGACCTAGTTTAATAGATTACCCTTCTTCCAAACGTAGTAGACGGGCCTCGTCTGACAGGTTTCTATCTTGCAACCATTTCCTCAAGTGAGAAGATAGAGTTCTGCATTGCCTTGTAGTCACAAGTTTGCTCTCAACAATCAAGGGAACAACTTTACAACCAGAACCAGCTTTTACCATGGCTCTGATACCAGACCTTCGATCAGTTATGTAGAAGTCTGTGGAGAACCTCTGTCAGGTAGAAATTTCAAACAGAACATCAAACTTCCAAAAATAAAAATGATATTCCATGATTTCTAGATTCAAGCGCAGCATTAATATGTAACTGAACTATAGTGGAAAGAGCCGCAGAGCTTTTTTATTGACATACATGCCAAAAACATGAAATTGATTTCATGATGAATTTAACAATAACATATCACCTCAAATCCCGACAAATGGATGGTCTATTTCTTACACCGAGCATCAACATGTATTATATTATACAGTTTCATTTTTAATTGCTGCATGAGCAAGATCCAAAGAAGATGTTAACCTGCTTTTAATACAATAGGAAATTGTCAAATATCAGACTGATATCAAATACTGTAAGTGATTCATCGCCTGGATAAAATAAATTATCTGATCTTAAGATTTCATGTTTTACAAATTTTAATTCATAGAAGAATGATTAATTGAGGGGGGCACAACAAAAATAAAGTGGAATGTTGACTGACAGAAGAGCAGCAATCCTGTGGTCTCTTCATGACCATCAATTTACACTATCAAAGATATCTTGATTGCAAACAGAATTAAGGTCAAATTAGTTTGTGAAGCATCAGAGACAGGAAAATCTAAGGGAGAGGCCAGAATCTGGGGGGTTTAAAAAATGCAGAAATTAGGGAAAGAAAATAAAAAAGGAGTGATAAGGCAGGGGAAAATCAACAAGGTGAAGCTAAGCTATCAAAACAATGGCACGGTATCCATAACTGCCACACACTTATTATAAAAATTGCAGCACAGCAGTCAAACAACATTTTCATAGACTGAAAATAATTAGAATGCCAATTTCTTGATAAAAAAGAGTACAAATACGGAAGGTAGAATTATATGCTGCACTGATTAAAACATTGAACAATATTACACTAAGATTTTGATCTTCCATTTATAGGGTTCCATTGCTTGGTGCAAGAGTTGCAGCCACAAGGTTGTAGGCTTGAGCCTTAATAACAGCCACTTTGGGCATAATGCTAAAGTATAGGGTTGTTTCACATTTTCTTTCCCTAAGCTTCGGTTTGGTTTACCATAGCTTGGAAATCATCTTTTTGCAAAAAAGTAATAACTGTAAAAAAATAAACTAAGATTGAGAGACAAGTATATTCAATAAATGTACAAAGCATCTCTAGTTTTCTGTAGAGATGGACTGTAATTACAACTAACTACTTCAAGTTAAGTTATGTGAATTATAAAGGAAACAGACGTCAGCTATTATCGCAGTAGAAATATATAAATAAAGTATCCGTTCTAATTGTAAAAGTTTGTGAGAAAAGAGATAACCTTACCTCACAATATTTTAGATTCCACTGTAAGCATGATGTGCCAGCATTCATTGGCTTCACCCCAAAACCTCCATACTCATACAAAAGAGTAGATACGTAGGTACATCTGGCTGCTCTCTCATATGAAGATTCCAGGGAAACGCTTCCACAGGATACAAGCTAAAAGCATGAGCAAAAGAATAAAAAAGAAAGAAAGAACAATTGATCCTTTGTCAGCCAGATAATATTCTGCTAGGTGATATCTGAAAGCAGGGTTATAAAAGCAAGATTAGCAGAACCAGCTTATCATGTTACAACATCCAATGAGCTGCTTTAACGAATGCCCAAGCTATCACGAGTTTCTCATACAGATGTCTGTGCTAAGAAAAATCTAATGCATCTGATTTCATTTATTGACAAATCAAACGTCTCATGTCTAAGTGCTTGTCAGAAATGCCTTGTAAAGAAAACTGCGTGCTTATTTTTCTGGACAATATTGATCCATGTTAAGTAATTGATATTGGCATCAAATACATAAAATAGAAAAAATAAAGAATTAGTGAAGTTTCCAATCATTAATTACTTGGCAAGTAATAAGGCAGTATTGTCATCATATTTCTAAGTTTTTACTGCAGAATCTGGAATGTTTCATTAAATCCAAAAATTACTGATACTATTTTCTGTCAAGTGCCGATCAATCTGCAGAAGCAAGAAGCTAAAAATCCAATTAAGATGTGATCCCCTACATTCAAATATATAGATATAAAAGTTTCCCTCAACCTTGCATCCACATTTTCTATTCAGTACGACATCAAATCAGAAAGAGAATCCAATGGCATCCCTCACACAAGAAAAAAACAATAGAACTAAAAAAATCATCCGTGCTCCCAAATTAGATATCGTATCCTTTGGTTGCCATTAGAACTATTCAATTCAATTCGATAATCACCAGACCACATTTCCCATGTTTTTCCTTCAGTGGCAACTCATCCAAAACCAATTGTTCAAAAACCCCATATGGTATTTATGTTCATATTGAACAAGGCAATGGAAACCATTTAAGTTAAAGATACGGAAAAGGTAACCCAGATAAAAGAAAGAAGAAGAAAAAAAGAGTACGCCAGCAATCCCATGCCTGTTTGCTCTAAAAATCCTGCCATTTTCAGTCGCATTTCCTCTTCTCTCTTTTTTTCTTTCCAAGCAACAATACCAAATAGCGAAACAACAAAAACCCACCAAAAACAACCTCATCAAAAGAAGAGAAGAGAGACGAAAAGTTTGGAAGTACCCCGGTAATCTTAACAAGCTGTCCTTCAGTAGCAGCAGAGAGGTCAGAATCAGGAAAAGAACGAAGACACCAAAAGACAGCAGCTTTACGTCTCCAATTAAGTTTATTCCAAGCTAAAAAGGAGAGAACCAAAGCAAAGAGCAAGATAAAAGAAAGAAAGAAGAAAACATTATGGACCACAATGAGTATAAAAACAGAAACTGAAAGCCCAACAAAGAATACAAGTAGTAAAATGCAGACTGCCAGTCTTGGTATTGGCTTGCAACTGTGGCTGTTATGTTCTCTCAAAGCTGCATTGGACAGGTCGTTCATCACTATCTCTCTCTCTCTCTCTGTACGGCAACCAACTTTACTAAACCATGGAGAGGAGGAGGAGAGACTTTCAGCTGGTCGAATGAGGATATACATCCGTACTTTTTGTTACAAACGACATGTTGCTTGTTGAATCTCGTTTTCTTTAAACGGTCCCGTTTATTGGTTTATGGGAAGAAAGTGGGGCCCTTTTATTGACCACATAATCCCGCCATAAGCTCAAATCAAGCAATGGCAGCCGTCTGATTGGCTCTAGTTCGTTTTCAGGGATGGTCTTCGAGGGGAGAGGATCTCTTGATTTGACGATTTCTGTGTTCAAAATCCGGAATTGAAGGTGAGGTTTTCTGAACTGCATTGCTTTGATTTATGGAGCGTCTCTGGTTGCTGTTAACTATTCTTTGAGGTGACCCGTTGCCATGATGGAGATGGCTGGTTGCTGTGCTTCAATTTATTTTTCTTTTAAAGGGATCTTAATGTCTGGTCTGGTTGAATTGGCACAAGAACTTGAAGTGAAGCCCTTTGATGGCTTTAGATAGCATTAAAATGATTAGATAGACATTCCCATGATTAAAATCCTGGTCCAAATTAGAAACTTCGTTTAGGTTTTTGATATGGTGGGTGGGTCTAGGAGGATCATATGTTAAGATCAATTGTCGAACTCTACGTAGACTAAGCAAATAGAATTAGTACAAGGCTAGTGCTGTCAGCGTACCAAAACATTCAGCTATATCACAAGATTCCATCAACATAGGAGAGCTTTTTAAGCCAAGATTACCGCCCACCACTTCTCTACATGATGGCTTGCTTAGAGCCAATTTGGTAGCGTGTTTCTGGTGTTTTGGAATGTGCTTTTGGGTTTATGAAGCATCAAGTTGATGCTTCTTTAGGTGCTTTTTGGATGGTTTTTATAATAAAGATGTCAAAAACCATCGAATAACAGTCCAAACAGCATCTTTTTTCAGCACTTGAAATGCAGCACTTTAGTGTTGCATGCTTCATTAATGCTTTTGCCTTTTTGGAATGAACTGCAATTATGCAACATTAAAGGCTTTGCTAATATCCTATAGATGTTATTTAGCCATTCTCTAGAGATGCATCTAATGTTCTTCAGTTTATCCGAGTGGGATATTCAAATGTTAGAGGAGCACTTTGCATAGCAGGCGGATAATTCTCCTGGTATTCAAACATTGAACCGCTATTGGGAAAAATAAAAACACTGAATTGCATATAAGATAGCACAACAGCAACACCTTTAAAGATTGGAGAGAACGTGTCTCTATATTGGAGTTCTAATGCAGCATTTCTCTCCCCCCAGAATACAAGCAACTCCTTTATGCACATAGCTTACTACTTACACGGCTGCGTTTATTTTCTCCATTTTTTATGGACATCATTTTTCCAGGCCCAGACCAGTAGGAACTCTAATGTGGGACAGATTCGGAGAGTTTAGATTAGAGCGGAAGCTTTTCTAGTTGCACCAAGAAGACAAATTGAATCTCTATACTCGCAACAATATCCAAATTTGTCACGTCAATTGATGCATTCCTCGAAGCGTTCCTCTCTGATGGTCTCTCTGAATTTTGCCTCACCAAGTGCCGGAGTTCATCAATACAAGGTCAATTGATCAAATTTGTTTCAAGCTTAATTGAGTTTCCTCTTCAATCAAGCCCAGAAATCCCACCACTGATAGTCACTGCTTGATTGATCGAAGAGGCCATCAGAGTCTAAACTCCCCCAATCTTCCTGTGATGTCAATGATCCGTCAGCGGGTTCCACCATACTAATTAGGTTCGGTTCTTCTTCGAGTTCAAAATACTCTGCTTTTATGCTGCTATCTTCATCTGAGAGGACTCCTAATCCATGTTCAGGTCTTTCAATCGGCAATCTAGGATTCGTTTCTGATTCACCCTTAGTTGTGTCTGCATTCACTGATTTGCCTTCACGACTGTTCACAGCTGGTCCTTGGCAGTCTCCTTCCTCTCCTGGCTTCTTCATCAAATCATTAATTTTCTGTAACTGCAAAGTTAAAAAAAATCTTAGTGTGTACACGAATGTTTCTGTTTCCCCCCAAACAAGTGAACACAAAACAATTATGACGAATATGGCTGGTATCAAGTACCTGGACTACCAAAGCTTGCTTCTCTTTCTTCAGAGTCTCGAACCGGGAAGCCAAGCTATTGTAACTGGCTCGTAGTATGCTGTAGTCTCTTTCAAGCTGCTTAGACTTCCATCTAGCTCTCTTATTCTGAAACCATATTGCAACCTGTCGTGGTTGCAATCCAAGCTCTTTTGCCAGCTGCATCTTCTTTCGAGGCTCAAGTCTTGTTTCTGATTCAAACATGGATTCCAACGATTTAATCTGCTCATCGCTAAATCTCCTTTTGTTCCTGTTCTTCTTCTTTCTGGAGGTTGTGGCACCGTTCATGCAGCTAAAAGGCTCTGTCTCCGAAGGAGAATATTCTTCTTCATCAAACATCTTGCTGTTGGGATCTTCACCTGCCTTCAGGAAAGTCTATTTCTTTAATTCAAATATCAATTATGATTTCTCATAGGAGAATATTTTGAAACTGTTAAAGGTATTTGTGAGGTAGGGGTGGACGTTATTTATTAGCTAAGTTTCTGTGTGTGCAAGTCTTGGTTCCTGGTCTGACTGACTGCAGTGGCTTAGTTGCTGTTTTTTTATCCTCAGTTTGTAGGGCTTTAGATCCGGCGTGATAACCTACAGTGCTTTTCTTACGGTACCTTGGGGGCATTATACGTGTTTCAATTTTATTTATTTATTTCATTTCTTGGAGTAATTTCATGGACGGGCCATTAGCTTAGGTGGCCTATTCAAGCCGGCTTGTTTATTGTCATCATTCAGTAATGTAATTTCCTATATATATTTATTTATAAATATCTAAAATACCACAAACTTCTCCCATAAGTTGCAGTAAGTTTTAATTTGAGTTTCTAACTTTTGATTATAATATTTTGCATAATTGACGCTTTAAGTACATTTCAAGATGAAGTCCTTATCAGTGTCCATTACCTAAACTAATTAATTGAAATTTTCTCTCGTGCACACTGTGTGAAACCTCTTTTTTTTCTTTTTTTTCTGGGAACCAAAAAGTCCATATGACAAGCTATGTCGATTCTAAATCACTTTGGATTTATTTGTTTGTTCTCTTCTCTCTATTGCATTTGTCTCTGAAGAAGAACAACTGGAACCTCGCTGGTTAAGATATTAACAGATTGATCTGGCATCTAATTGAGCTGGATTGTCCAGGTCTGTTACTGTTTTCACTCGAAATGTTCATGCGCTGCAGGCGCATAACCTTTACGTTAATTTGCTGCTGCAGGCACAGAACCTCGCTTTGGGAGTTTTTTTTTTGGCACCCTTCATGTTAATTGAAGAGAAGAGTGCGCAATTTTTCCCTTTCAACTTGGATGGAAATTGAGACACATTTTAAGTGATTTGTACGTTGGTACAATAAAATATTCAACCGTCCTCGGTCCTTTTTCCTTTTTCCTCTTTCTATTTTGTTTTAACTTGATGGTGTCGGCAACGGAAGTCAAGCAGTGCCACTTAGCTATAACTAGGCATCTATATTTTTTTCTTAAGAAAGCCTCCATCAAATCTATATTCTTCAGAGTTAGGATCACAGGTTCATTCTCTAGATCTGTAACCATCTTGTAGATGATACTTAGTACAGCTAGTACAGCATACGTCATTGCATTCATCCATATACAGCTGACGAGTTGTTGTCTCCCCAGGCTGGAATGGCCTGTGTATGTCATTTGTGGAGCATGGTGCGATGGATGCTCAATCCTTTGTCACTAATGGAGCTGTTATCTCAACAGGGTCGTAGCCAAACACCTTTTGCATTCGCAGGATGTTTCAGGAATGTAGAATTCCTTGGCTCTTTTTTATTAATGTGTATGAATTTTACTAAACTATCAAGATCATACTTGGTGGTAAGAGATCAGTAAAGGTTGTGAACAATCTCTGTCCTCTGCTTAGCTAATAGCAAAGATTTGGAACCCGCTGGTGTTGGCTTTTGATACAAACAAGTCGTCGACTTGAGCCGTATTTAGGTAGGTGAGTGACCGAGTCCCAGTCTCTGCTTAACGTCCGTTACTTTGGTTCCCTCCACCAAACGGCAATTAAATATATTTAGTTTTTGTGATGGTTTGTCTTGTTTTAAAATTATTTAGTTTTTCTATTTTGTTTCAATTTTTTTTTTTTATGTTTTGATAATGATATCAAAAATAATTTTTAAAAAATAATAATAATAAAAAATAATATTTTGATGTATTTCTAAAAATCATATTTTGAAAACAATCTTAATCCATTTACAAACATTCTTTTATCACGATTTGTTTAACAGTATATTGAAGTTATTTTTTAAAATATTATTTATTTATAAATATATTAAAATAATATTTTTTTAAAAAATAACTAATTTAATAAAATAATATTTTTTATTTTTTATTTTAACAAAAACTGCTTTTTAAATAGTTTCTCACAGCTCCTGAGTCTTCTTATCCGTTCAAAAAACATTAACTTATTTAAAAAATCATCCAATAAGATTAGTTGCTCAGGAACACCTAACAGGTATCTTAACACGTCACCCAATGATATCATGCCAGCTGCAATGAGTCAAGACCATTTTTTATCGTCATTTTCTTTTGGAGTAGGTACGTGTCGAGACCTATATGGTTCAAGGTAGAGACTAGAAAGTCGACACGTGCTCATAGATGCCTCAGTTCCGTAGCCTCCCAAGAGTCGTCAGTGGGGACAGTTTTTGTTTCTTATGAATCTCAACTAGGTTTTTGTCCTATTCTGCCTTTTATTTTGTTGCCATCTACCTGTTTGACACGTAGTGCTGCTGCCCTTATCTTGTACATGGCTCTTAACAAATCCAATGGTGCCACCTTCGGTGAAAGGAAGGCGTCCTTCTTTTTAAGCAAAAATTTATGCTTACGAGCTATAACTAAAAGAATTTATTATGGTTTTAATGTTCCTTATTGTTATCTTACTTTTATTGTTGATGTTATTGTATAATGCTAATTATTATTGCTATTCTATTGAAACAAACTATACAATTTTTCTCTTCTGAATATTTTTATTTTGGAAAAAAATCTAACATTTCTTTTAAATCATTCGTTTAATAAAAATTTAAGTAAATTCAAATAATAATATAAAAAGATTTCTTTGTAATGTGAATTTTTTTTGTCTAATCAATATCTTTGATTTTTGAATTTCTTTTCCATAATATATGTGTTTTTATCAACATTTTATCATTATTCTAAAAGTCAGTATTGTAATAGTAGTAGTAGAATTGAGTCTATTAAAAAACCATGAGGAAAATGCTCAAGATTAAAAAATCTCCTAGCTTGGATCCTTGTATGGCTAAGATTTTTAATAAAAACAATATGTAAGTTGATTCAGTACAACTTAAATGACTTGATGAATTCAAAGGTGAACAAAATAATTATTGAAAACTTGATTTGATTACAAAACGTTGAAATATTATTTTTTTTTAATATTGAGAAAATAATATCTTAGTTTAGCACTGTTCAATTCAAGTTCACCCGCAAAACTTTTAGGTCATATTCCCAATTAGATTTAATAATGTTTTTATAATTATTTTTTATTTAATTATAAGATAAAAAAAATAAACCCTTATAATAAATAAATCAAATAAAAAAAATGAAAAGAATGTTTGTTGATATTAAAAACAAAATTGTATACTCATATTAGAAAAACAACAAAATTTGAATGGTGTTAAGTAAAATAATATTTAAATATATTCTTAATTAGTTTAAGAACTTAATAAAATAACATACTTAATAAATTTTTAATATATTATATTTAGATTGTTAAGAAAAACACAAAAAAATATATATATTAGTTTGGGTGGCCAATAAGCTTAGACATTTGGGTTGCTAACCAGGTCTAAGCACATAAATCTTTAAAAATAATCCTCAATGTTTAGAATTACTAGTCTATGCTTGCATGATTGGATCTTTTCTTTTTCAATGGAGTGGATGATAATTATAATTTCTTGAATTTTTTTTTTAATTGAGTGGATGATGATTATAATTTCTTTAAAAAAGAAAAGAAAACATACAACGGGTTATCTTTATACCCATTTTTTTTGCAACCATGAAAGTGACTAGAAAATCAAGTAAAGGGTGTACTTTTAACAAAAAAAAAAAATCATTCTTTAACCCATTTTCACCTAAAAAATACCTAATAAACACCTCTAGAATCTAAAAGCAAAATAATTTATCAACCCAATAAGGTCCAAACATGCAAAATCAAACATATAAACAAAAAAAATTTCAATCCTTATCTTTATTTTTGGTAAGCTAAATGCTTAGAAACATTGTAATAAAGATCTCTTTTATTGAATAGAACTCGATGACACCAAAATTGATATTGTTTGTTGCTAAAATATAGCTAACTAATAATTTTCTTTCTTCTTTTTCGATTTTTAGCTCCCTTAACTCAAGAATTGAAATGTAAAAAATAAAGTCTTCGACTAAAAAATAAAAGTTTTAAACTAAAATGTTAAAAACAATAACAAAAAAAGGATTCTTAAAGGAATACATATATATAAATGAAGAGTTCTTACAACATGCTATTCATCACACATCATTGTGATCTATTTATCTATCTATCTTGAATTTTCATTTTGTTTGCAACAAACCAAATTTCTTCTTACAAAATCAAGCACCAATGCACTTTTAAAAATGTTTTTTTTTTAAAAAATAATAATCCAATCGAAAGTGAACTTTAGTAAATTTTAAAGATCAATTGTCATTTAATACAATGAGAAATGGCATATTAAAAAACTTCAATGACCATAAAAAAAAAAAAATTGAAGAAATAAAGAACATCACATGAGTCCATCATGAAGTTAAGGTCTCTAATAAGACTCTAAGCTCTTTTAGTTGTTGTTTTTTAATATGAATAAAGTGATAAATTTTGTCCTCTTAAGTAAATATAAGATGAATTCCATGTTGTGTGTGTGTGTGTGTTTGAAGAGAGAGAGGAGAAATGTGAAAATATTGATTTCAATCCCTATTATTTTTATTTTATTTTTTACTATTTATGCTCTTAAATTTCATGATTATATAATTTGACCCTCAAACATTATTTTTATAATTTTAAGTGCTTAGGTTGTGAGAGGTGAAATCCAATTGATCATATTCTTAAAATAGAAAAAAAATCAATCTTGGTGTTAATAAATTATCTTGAAAAGGTTATTTTATTTGTAGTGTGCCCATTAATGATGTTAGAAAAAAATATTAAGTATTTAATTTAGATGTTTAATTTTCTTTGGAGGGATTTTATAGGGCTTTGAAGTTTGAGACCAGGTAATTTATGTTTGTAGGATGTTTCGAAAGAATTGTTTTTTTATTTTTTTTGTCAAAATAGCCTTAAAATTGAGCTTCTAAGTTTTTTCCTAAACATTGAATTTCTTTTCAAAAAAGATATCACATTCTCTAATATATATATATATATATATATATATGTGCGTGTGCCCGCGTGCTTGCATCGTTTTACATGGAGTGAATGACCCATTATATATCTTTTGTGTGTGTGTGCCTGTCTAACACAAAAGATAGACACACACACAAAAGATATATAATGTGTCATCCACTCCATGTAAGATGATGCAAGCACAAATATTTATTCTAGTCTAGGCACATGTCTACATATCCATATCCATGAGCGTCTTTCTTGTTTTATTGAGGTAAAAAATGACCTATAACTCCTTTTAATAAATATTTAGTTAAATTAATTAATCGCAATGCTATTTTAACAAATCATTTTTTATGTTATGCTTTTTAAATGAGGTTATATTTGTATTAATTTCTAAATAATTATATTGAAGCCTAATATGTTATAAATTGAACAAAGTTGCATATTAATATTCAATGGGAGTTAAATAGTCTCTTGATTGTTGGTTTTAGTAGGTTTCAATGAATAAGCTATCATTTGATTTTCTCATATAGTCACATAATTGTTTATGGGTTGAAACTTGCTGTTTATATTATAATGAATTTTTGCTTCAAAAATGCTTCTAATGAAAGAATATTTTTTCATAAAAGAAAATAATTCATCAAGGAAATGAAAGTTTTAGTTCTATAAATAAAATTTCTCACACATTTATTTAAATTAGTGAGATTCTTGTAAATATATAATATTTCTAATAAAAAAATTATTACTAAAAAAATATTTTTCACAAAGAAATCAATAAATAAAGAATATGGGCTTCGGATTAAGAAATGTATTTTCTTTTTCATAATTTAGATCTTTCGAAAGCATTACATTTTGATGAGTTTTTGCTTGCAAAAATATTACTGATGAAAAAATATATTTATATATAGACATAAATAGTTAATAAAAATGGGAATCTTTCCTCTATAAATAAAGATTTTCACTCCATTTTTATTGATATTATTGCAATTAATTATTTTTAATTTTTATTAGAAAGCCACGATGCTAACAAAAAAAAATATTTCATTTATTTATGTCAGCAGCTGTATAATTAAATAAAAAAAAATGGGTTAAAAATCATCAACGGCATCGTGCGGGCATAAAAGGCTAAAAGCTAGCACGCGCGCACGCAAACACATTCACGGCATGTGGAATTAACAAAACTGTTTGAGCACCTGTTTTTTTTTTCTTTCTCAGCTCCGACAAGATTCTCCTCCTCCTTCATTGAATCTATCCATCAGCCAGAGAGCTTCACGCGGTAAGCTTTCACGTCCTCCATTTTTAGCACTGTTCTGACATAGACTACTCTGTCTGACCCAAATTCAAGCAGGGATAGAGTATTAATTATATACACATAGCTTACAAATATAAAGTTTACAAATGGGAAATAAAAGAAAAAGGGCGACGTCAGTGAAGAGACACTTGGTGAAAATGACCTCAATTTTTATTTGTATTAGGCGGAGGCTATCATTAGCATTTCTTTCCGTATGAGTAACAATGGAGCCATCTGACATTGCGGATTAGTACCTCAGCTACCCCGCCGGGGGGGGGGGGGGGGGCGCACAAGGCAGAGACTAGAGAGGGCAACCTGACCTCAAATGAAGGCGATTGGGGGGGGGGGGGGGGGCTGAAACATGTTGGATCTAATGATTCGATTTACATGGAATCTGGGGGCCATGCTTGTAAAAAGAGAGGATCAACTCGAAGTCGTAGTCATGAATTTTTGTCTGACATGGTTATAAATGCAACCAGTGCTCTTGTGTGAACTAGAATTTGGGAAAGGATAGACCATTGACCTTTGAAAAATAATATCATAATCATAAAATGTCCTTATAATAATCAATGCATCCCACCTTCTGTGATGATTAAGCTTGTGTTCACTTCGAAGTTGGAGGTGCCGGGACGTTTTATTTGATGCAAGGCAACGTGATAAATTTTGATGTTGCTTGCTTAGGAGAAGAGGTGGTGGTCGGTGTTTAACGGAAAGAGTTTGAGATTTAAAAATTTGATTCTCTTGTGATTTTAACTTCAAGCTATAGAATTTGCTAATATGATATTTAATTAACAGTATATTTTTTTATTTATACATTTTGCATGGCAGACAGGGGTGGGTCCAGATGGAATTCTTTTATCGAAAGGTCTTTGCTGCTGAACCCTTAATTAGGTCCACAGGCCTCAAACAGGTCCTCAATGGGAGTCCGATTCGGGCCTCGGATCCAGCTATTCTTTCTCTCACTTCAACGGGGCTATGAGGCTCCACGATCCACGAATATGAAAGAGATACAAAGCTGGGCCCGTTTGTTCTGTGTTGCTACGACTGGGCTGGTGCTTGACGAAGTTTGTATTCACATGCAAAAGTTTCTGTTTTTTAATCTAATAAATCGTAAACCTACTCTAATGTTATACACTGCAGATTCAGAAGTATGGCGCTGAATGATGCTTTTGTCTTCATTTTAAACACCCAGCCCTAGCAACCCCACCAGTAAGTCTGATCTCATCGGCATAGATGCTTTCGTCTCCATTTTAGAATGAACCACCTCAAACTACGATTTTAGGCGATGAGGTGGGCATTTTTTATTTCGTTTTGCTGTTGATGGCCTTATGAATCGAACTGATTGTTCTTACAAACAGGTAAGGTAGTAATTCACGGGTTCTGTTGATACGGGTCTGGGTTTGATCATATTATTAATTGTTTCTTCTTTGAATTTGGTATGCTTCGTTCTTCTCAACGGGTAAGAAACAAAATAGTGAGTACGTATTCCATCCATATGCAACGCATGAAAGACACAAGCGGCTCCATTAGCCTTTCAAATTCTTAAAGCCAAGCAATGAGTGACTATTTGTCACTTTATAGCCAATGATTTCCGGTTAAAGTTGGTGGTGTATAATGGTGGTGTTTGTGATTATTATTCCATGCGATTTTTCTCATATTGTTATTTTTCTCATTGAATAATAATCACAAACACCCCCATTATACACCACCATCAACTTTAGCAGGAAATCATTGGCTATAAATTGATTTGTTATTTTATTATTTATTTTTAATTTCATCTTTCAATGCTTGTTTAATGAAGAATTGAGCCTCATAATTTATTTAAATTTTCTTTATAATGAATTATCTTTGTTTCATAATTCGGGTTACGAGTTTGGCAAGTTAACCCAAGTTCACTTAAGTTATTTTTTAATTGATTTTTTTCTAGTTTCATCTTTTAATATCAAGTTTATTGAAAGATTTGTTTTAATTTTCTTTTTATAAGACTATATTAGTGGGCTAACCTAGTTAATCCAAATTGAAATAATATTTTATTGCCTCAATATTTATTGAAACAAAAATTTCATCTTGAGTATTTATTTTAAGGTGAACTATAATTTTACTTGCCATTCAGGTTGTTTTTGAATTTGCCAAGATGATTGAGTCACTGAATCAATTCCCCTTGTAATAACAATGCATCCACTCCAATGCTTTATTTTTGTGTCATGAGGGGCAAGATGGGGGAAACTCTGTGGACTCACTAATTAGATTGCCCAAGCTTTAATGCTGATAATTAATAAAATATTCGAAGTAAAAACTTGACCTTTCTATTACTTGGTACGACCATCACGACAGAGAGTCTCGAAGCTCAAAGTGATGAGCTGAGTGCACCTAAAGGGATAGCACGCAGGCAAAAGCATAGCAGGGAGCAGCAAGCGGTGCTGAATCTAAGCTCACCTGGAACCTCTTATTACCAGGGGAAGATATAAATAGCAACAGGAAAGAGAGAGGCCTCACTGTACTTGTTGCTCTCACTAATTACAATGCTACAAACCTACGGTTAACAAGTTCCTAGGTGCTTAAAAAGTCCACTCTTCAGTGATCATACAGCATTAAATTATAGTAAAATTATAAGGTCTCAAAACATATATAGGAAAACGTGTACCATAATAGATGGGCTGTCTAGAAAATAAAAATAAAAAAAATCCAGAAATGAAGAACGTTACCCACGTAAGCTTTTGTAGATGTTTGTTTTCTTCACTTTACAGAGAGTATGACTGCACCAGTATCCCCCCCTCTTTCTCGATCCAGTCACCAAATTGACTTGAGATCAAAAAGCTGCCTTCTAAATTATAATAAAGTTTGATTAATCCCTTTTCTCCCTCCTCCCCCCTTTCAAGTTCAACTGCTCCTGCAATTGACACACCACCACACGAACCCTGTGTAGTAGAGATAGGCGGCACGTGACCATGCATTTTAAAGCTTGAGAATCCATATGGTAAAGCTGGACATCTACTCAGAGGGTGCTTGCTGGAGAGCAAATTAAGACGAGAAAAACGTTAATTAATTCAATACTATACTGTTGGGTTTTATTTTATTAGCAGCTCGTATTATATTTATAAATTATTATACGATTCAAAGGGCGGAGTCGACAGCATGGGTTGGAGATCCAGGATTTGACATTTACGTGTTGTTTCTATCGATCTCATTTCGCGCGCGCTCTCTCTATCTGTCTATATATTGAGACACGACTTTCAAGACTGTGAAAGCGTTGAAATATGGAGCCGGTATCGTCCTCTCCGTTTGTCACTCTCTGATATACAGTAGAAAAGGAGAGAGAGCCTTGGTTGTGTTATAGAGCTGATAGCCAACATGGCAGCACGTCTTACGGGCACCATCCAGCTCAACCTCACATGAAAACAAAACCTGGCTGTTTTAACGAAGGAGGCTGTGCAAGTTCCATAATCTATTAATCCTTAAGGTTAATTAATTAATTGTGATTAATCAATCACGTCCAGAGTCAAATGGTCACGGGTGATATTCGTAGACCATGACCCCTACCTAATCAAGGCAGCTGTGAAGAATGAGGAGTATATTATAGTAGCACCAGATTTTTGAAGCAATTTGGATGAATTAATTAAATCTTGTAAGGGAAACACATTTTGATGAACGGCAATATAATTATCCAGTGCCATACTATTTTCATTGACTTCTGTAAATGTCAAATGTTAAGAATCCCACCGCTTGATTTCCCGGTTGAAAGTATTGTCTGAGATAAAATTTACTGAGAAATCTTCTTCTGGCAAGAAAGCAAAAGCTAGGTGACTGCTTTAATTGTCATTGAAATAAATGTTGAGAGACAATATTTCAGGTGAGGTATCTTTCAGTACTGCAGCATGTATTGACAATTTATTGCAGCAAACCACGAGTGCCCTCTCAAGCATGATTGACGCGTGACCAAATAAGAAATTAGATCCCCATGATCCACTCCACAAATAATTTCAGTCTTGATCTCTGATTCATGCATTGATATCTTTTTAGAGACCCAAAGGAGGAGACATGCATGTAAGTTCTTAGAACGACGACACAGAGAAGAAAATGGACCCATAAATCTTTCAAGGCAATGTGTATAGGAAGATGATGGACGTGCCAAGTCTCTATCTGGACACCCAAGAAAGTAGATGACAGTTTTTAATAAGCCAAATAAATCTTTATTCCAAGGTCACGCACGATTTGTTTCCTTTCGTCAATAATTACAATTTCAATCAAGTAATACAGCTATGGCTGATTTAATTTTCTTAGTATCCACGTCAACTTGGATAAAAAAACAAGTATGGAGGAAAACTCTTGTGGCAAATAAATTAGAATATTTGATTCATCTACAATATAACAACGCAATTATTATATGTTAGGATGGTGGTGATATATTATGCAATGCTGCTGGATGAACAGCATGATCGATCTATAATTAAATTTCATTTGAAGAACTACTGCTCATAGTAATTTTTTTCCATTGTCTACCAGAATAATTTTTGTAGCTAGAGAGATAGAAATAATGCTAAAATGAATCCATCTTCTTTTTTATGAAACTAGTTTTCCTTTTCTTTTATATATATATATATATATATATATATATATATATATATATATCTTCGAGTGATAAACTGAATGGCCAAACACATATAATTCTTTTGAAACTCAAATTTAAAAGAATTCATTTTAATTAATGTGATATAATGGATATGAAGGTACTTTTTAACTTTAATTTTATTATTTAATATCAAGATTATTAGATATTGACCTTTATATTTTTTTTATTTATTCTCTGTAGAATTATTTTAGTATCATGATCTAGGTGACAGGTTTTACGAGTTAATATGGTTACCATGATTTTTTTTATCTTTTTATTTTTATCTTTTAATATGATCATCTAATATTGTATTTAGAAAATGAGTTTCATAATTTGTTTTGATTTGTTTTATTTAAGGTTATCTTAGTACCAGGTTGCAAGGTTTGGAAGGTTAAGTTGGTTAGCTTGTTTTTTTTTTTAATTGATATTTTTTTCGAGTTTTATACTTCAATGTTGGATAGATTTAGAGTTAAACTTTATAATCTATTTCAGTATGCTTTTATGAGGTTTTCCTAGTCTCGTTACTTGGATCATGGATTTGATGGGTTAACCTGGTTGACTCATATCTTTTTCGGTCATTTTTCTATTATTATTCTCATTTCATCTTAGAACATTGGGTTGATTGGAACTATAATTTATAAGTTATTCAGATTTTCTTTCTATGAAATTATCTTAGTCTCATAATCTAGATCATGATTTTGGCAGTTAAACATGAGTTGACTCATGCTATTTTTTATTTATGTTAATTGTTATTTTTTTAATTTTATCTTTCAATATTATGTTGATTATAAATTGAAGTTTATAATTTGCTTTGATTTTTTATAAGGTTATCAAACTGTCATAACCTAGGTTATGAAGTTGGCAGGTTAATGAGGGTTGACCTGGAATAATATAATATATTATCATTTTAATAATAAAAAATACCATCTTAAATTTTTCTTGAGTCAAATTATATTTTTATTGGTAATCCAAGTGCTCTTTAAATCCACAAAGTCGACTAGATCACATCAAATCATTCTATATACATTTTTAATTTTTTTAGTACAAAATAAATTTGAAATTCTTGATTTTTTTATATTTTTTTAATTAATCAACATCCAACATATCTGGTGAAAATCATCTAGTATTACCTAAATTGATATTTGATCCTTATATAAAAATGTAAATGCATTTGACAAAGCGAGTTGCATTAAACATGTATATTTAACAATAATACTAGTTAGTTACTAGCTTCGCTTCTACACTTAGTTTTATCTATGTTAGTGTCACACAAGATTAATTTATCACATTAAATAAGTGCGCTAAAAATAGTTTCTTGTTAAATGCTAAGATAGTTTCTCTCTCATTCAAGTTAGTGAACTTTAACACATTGCATATAATCTAAAGCTTCATATCTTTTGAAAATACTTTATAATTTATGTTAAAATTTATGTAAAATCCTAGCAATCAAATTATAAAATCCAAAGACCTTCAGAACTAGCAACACCAAAGTACTAAATTGCAATCAATATGAATGAAAAACATTCAATTTTCTTTTTAATGTGAACTTAAACCTTGTTTATTTCATAAAACATGGCTTTTTAGAAACCATTTTTCTAAACCTATTCAAGTTTGATGAAATTAAAAAAAGTTGATCAATGAAAGTGGTTTTCGTCAACTTAAAAAATAAACATTTTTTCTAGGAGAACATTTTCATGTTTTTAGCAAAGGGATATACCTTTTCTCTCTCACTCTTCTTCACTTACTTACATTATACATATATAACTACATCTTTTTAACAAAAAAAAAAAAAAACCTTTCTTTGTAGCTAAATTAAACTACAAGTTATTATCTTCTCCATATATTTCACTTATTTTTAGGGTTCTATTTCTTCAATTTAAATTTTATGGATCAAACTTTTTAACATGGGTTTTATTGATTATTACAATAAAATTTTCTACAATAATATTTGGGTTAATTTCAAGAGAAAAAAAAAATCATCTGTCCACCTTACTCTTATTTCCCTATTATTTATTTGAAATAAAATCAACTTATTTAACCCCGTATATAAACCAAGTCATTTTATTTATTTATTTTATTCGAAACGCGCAAACAGTATGTAGACATCAGTTTATACGCATTAAAATACGGATCCACGGTGGAGAACAGGACATAGCTTGTTTTGACCTAAGAAGAAAAGCAACGTAGAGTCGCCGAGGAATTGGAAAGCGGTAAAAAGCCAAAGTGAAAAGGGAAGCGTGAACCCCTGACTCTACCTGTCGGTCATCGCCTTGATTTTCTCGTTTCTGTCTTAAAAGTGACACGGCAGACGAGGGTCCATCTTTCATGAAAAACAAAAACCTTAATTTTTTAAGAAAAACAATTCCTCTGCTTGCAATATTTTACGGGGTGTATTTATATTATATTTAATTTCCTTATTCAGTGTGTGTGTGTGTGTGTTCATATTAAATGGCTTTCCATGATCGGGCAGCTCAATAGCTCAACCACTCCTCTGACCTAATTCTAGGCCTCCTTTACTTTGATTCCTCTATATATTATTGATAATTAATTTATAATAATCACATAACAGTTTTTGTTTGCATAGTACGCATTTATCACCTTCTGTGTGGTCTATAGTGGGTATCTAGGTTCCATTTGTTAGTGTGGTACAGCAGTAGCTTTGAAACCCTAATTATTTAATTAAATTATTTTTTTGTTTTAAATAAATAAATATTATTTTAATAGATATTTTTAATTAATACCATACCGAGAACAGCACACAGCACAGTCAGAGTAAACAATGCTCATGTACGACAACACCATCCATCCATCCATCCATCCATCGTAGCTAAAAATCTAAAGGCGGGTTTCACTTAGGTACATGTTCAATCTTGTACGAGGTGTTACTATCGTAGTTATCTGGCAGATCCAACGGCGGAAAAGGGTTTAAATGACAAAGATGCATCTATCACCGCTTCATGTTAGGAGAGTATTATTTGAACGTGAGTGACTTTATTGTAGGTGCTAGTATTTGGAAAATTTTTGTTTTCAATACAGAGAGAGAGAGAGAGAGAGATGCATGGGGTCGTGGTCATTTCTGGAACTGAGAAACCCCAGCTGGTAGGGTCAGGTCTGCGCCTATCTTTTGTCTTTTTTAACGTTTGCTTTCCACTCTTTTTAATCTTCTTATAGCCCTCACACCATATCGTTCTCTTCATTATCTCATTCGTTACCCCCATTCTCCCCCCCCCCCCTTGAAGATAGGCGAGACTAATGGGGGATAAAGAGATAAGAGACCAGTTAGAGAAACAACCACGTACCCGCAATCAAATTCCTTGCAAACAAGGGGAGCTTCTTTTTTTGAGGGGAATGTTGTCTGGCTCGAGGACTCTTACTTGATCAGTCTAATCAAGTTTTCTATCTTTAGATCTAATATCTTAGATCATGTGTTAGGGTCGTCGGACCAGGCTTCATTCCCCCCAATTATGGCTTCCATTAAAGGTTTCTTCGAGGATATGATCATGGTTTGCATGTAAGGGTTTTGTTTTTTAATTCCCTTTTATTATTATTATTATTATTATTTTTATTTTTACTTCAACTGGCTATATATTTCTTAGTATCTGCAGAAAGAATGAGCAGTTTTTTAATCATTGGTTTTTCATTTCAGGCTTTAGGGTTGTTAGTATATATGCAGATTGGTGTAATCATGCCCCCTACCCATCTCAAAACTAAAAAGTTTCATCATTACTCTTTTTTCAGGTTTTCTTTTTTCCCTGATCATGTAATGATGGGGTTTTTTTATGTCAGTCTAAAAGCCTTCTGTAGTTCATTATTAGGTAGATTTTCCCCATGATAGCTTTGTGTATCTGATCTGTCTGTTTGTGCTTTTTTCAGATCTGGCTTTGAACTTCTAGAAATATTTCTTCTATTCTTCTTCTTCTTATCACTCGTTTTGCTTTATAGCGTCACACGCTGCAGCTGTGATCTCAAAATGAATATATTTTACAAAGAAAAGGTCATGTGCAGCATGAAGATGTACGGGCAAGAAAGTGATGCAGTTGCTTACTCTTGATATGATTAGTAGATTCAAAATTTTTGCTCAGATATTAGAAGTTTTCCACAGTCGTGCCCTTTCTTTCTTTGATTGTGCTTTCAGAAGATTGTTAAGAGAATATGTGTGAACATGGGGGACTTCCAATGCATGGCTGCCTGCAATTTGAAAATGAGTTACATTCTACCTGGCCTTCTTTTCTTTGGGTTCATCAGTGAACCTTATACCTCGTTTTCATTCTTTTTTTAAAATATGCTTTCCCTTGAACTGCTATTTATATGCATGTCAAGAATAATACTTTGAAATGAGAACAATTATGTCATTGCCAGGAGTTTGTGCCCGAGTACTGTTGTGTGTCTCTCAATTACAACGTTACTTCTTTTTAAACACGAGCTATGAGCTCAAAGCTTCAAGTCCCTTTTTTTTTTATTTCTTACAAATTATATTATCGATTATTAGTTTTTACTTTACTAGACAAGAAATGGGAAGGAAACAATACAGGAAAAATTACGATATCCTCAATCAAAGCCCCGATTCTTTATCAAGACGAACTATTGGTCTAAGGTTATAAGTTCCCGTACCTGATAGCTCATAAAAACTCTCTTTTGACAGATCAATATCAATGTGATTTTAGATGTGATGTGTTAAATAGCAGGTTTATGAAGTCTCCCCTCAATGTGGATATACATGTCATACTTCTCCAGCAAGAAGCTTGATCGGTTTCTAGAGGAGCATTATGCGGGCAAGACCTCATGTTTTCAGTGAGTTCTCTATATTTTTTGTGAAGCTATTTTTCATTTTTGGGAGTAGTCGACATTAATGGGAAGCGATGACATGGGATGTTGAATTTTGGTGAGCATTTTTATTCTATCTTGCTTGCTTCGTCGCCCATTATTTGCCTTACTTTCCTCACGTGAGTTTAATAGATGAGATCCTTGCTAAAAGATGAAAAGAAAAACAGTGCAGGAAGATTTGAAAGATGGCAGAAGAGTCACACTATACTATAGGCAAATATAGGTACGTATGTATGCAGTTATATACGGGCCTAAATAATCTCATTTCTCTCTCCCGAACAAGCATCCATGGGGGCACAAAATGAAGGAAAATCACAGAGCAAGAGCATGGCAAAAGGTCACCAGGAGAAAGAGCCAGATGAATACCAGTTTATTCCATTTCACTGAGTAACCTAGGAAGCAAACTCCATTTTTTAATGTTACCACAGATGTCAGCATTTGTACCTTGAGATCAATCAGAGCAATCTTTACTCATGGATATGGGTGCTTAATAAGACTTCTTTTTCTTCTTTTCTTTTCACCATCCTTTCCTGTTTCAGCCATTTTCCTCTAGCCCATTGTTGAAAAGGGGACTGCATGTATGAATGCTGTTTCGCAAAGCTCCACCTTTTGGGAAATTGAATCTTTTGACCTTTGCAAACATAAAGCATCCCACTTTCTGCCATGCTTTTATCCATTTTTCTTAATTTCTTTTGCTTTAGCCTCTGATGTTGTAGAGACAGGGGCCATGTTGATGAATTTCTGTGAAGGTTTTAAGACCACTTCTTTCCATGATTTGATTGGTATGTGTACAACTTCTTACAACTTGACCAAAACTTTTATAGTAACTTTTGTACTATTAAATGAGAAGTTAAAGAGCTTGTGCCTTGTAGTATATGGCTCAACGGTCATACAACAAAACTAGTGTAACCTAGGCCTTTAAAATTAGTGAAGGATCCAATGCACGCAAACAGCTTTGTCTTCGCCCCTTGTCCCTCGGCAGTCAAGAGCCAGGATATGTCGCGGAAATTGGGCCAAAAAGCAAACCTAAATATTTTATTTGAAGCATTGAAATCTTTCCCGTTACGGACATAAAGTAAAGTGACCCCTGCCCTTTCAGCCAAGATTGTCTCAACGGGAGGCTTGTGTTAATTTTAAAGTTTAGGATTAGTTGAATTGGGTGTAAGCTGTTGTGAACATAATAATAATAATAATAATCATTAAAAAAGAAGAAGATGGTCTCTATGACTTTCTTGTTCACAGCATCACTGTTGAATAATTATTCATAACTTTCTGCAGCAAGTTCAACGCATCCAAGAACTCTTCGGATGCCTTTGGTACGGGAACCTCTCAAATTCCTCTAATCTAAGAATAGCACTTGTTTTTGTTATTGAAATTATCTGAATCAATATTCTCTTATTTTTACTGATAATAATACAAACCCTTTATTTTTCGTTACTGACTAAATTTACATCCTAATATGTAAGATATAAAAGTCTATGTTCTGGCCGTCAACAAAATAATAATTTATGGGTTGGATGATTCTTTTGACATGTTAAGACCTTTCCTTTTTACATGAATAGGCTAGTTTGAGTTCAAATCCTAGAAATTTTATTATGAATTAATTACAGAACAGAAGTAGTGGGGTTGTGTTTAGGCAATTAGCATATACTTGTTAAGAAACAGCCGATGAAATCGAATGCTTAGAGGGGAATCTCTATCACAAATTGTCATGCCAGAGTTTTGATTTTCACCCATCCCTGACAGAAACTCTCATAACTTGTTTAATAGCAACTGCAAAATTTGAGGACTCGGAAAATAAAGCCATTATATGTTTCCAAGTGTTTGGCATGCTGCTGCTAATAAAGGAAACAAGAAAGTCTGCTGGTGGCTTAATATTCGGCTGTAAATCGATTTTCATCTAGCATTATCAGGCTCAAAAAATCCCCAAATGGCCCAGACCTATTTGAAAGAAGGGCCTGATCCAAAGCCGTACTTGTCCCTAGATCAGCACCACCTTTGTGCTTTGGAGCATGAAAAACATTCTACTGTGTCCTGTAAAGTTTGAGGTGATTTTATTTATAATAATAAAAATCAGTTTTTATTTTATTTTTATGAATAGTAGTTTCGATCTAGAAAAAAAACTTAATTAGAGAGAGGATACTATTATCGTTGACAGAATACATTAATACATTGATTTCACACTTACAACAAAAACGACACAAAGATTGTAGTTTTTCTTTTAAGCAATTTAGACTCACAATGTGCTTTTTGATTCATTTCTTCTACTGTAACTTCATCTTTGAGAAAGGTTTTACACTGATCATGATTATGGAAGAACCTATTTTTTAAATAAAAATAAACAGTATGCTTCTGAGTTTATTAATTAAAATATAAAAGGTATATGTGTTTTACCGTGTAATTTATTGTAGTATATAAGGTGATTTAATGTGGATTTCAACCATGTACAAACATTTTTGCCCTTAAGAAACCTGGAGTTGCTACCTGAGAGCGTTTTTAGTTTTTCACCTCTTTTGAAATTGCGTGCGTGTGCTGGTTTATGTATAAAAGCACATAAGAATTTTGCTAGGATTAATCACTGACTATTCTACAGCCTAGCATGGTATAAGGCTCGTTGTTTCTTACCTTGATCTGCTTAATTCTGACAGATTGTGATTTGGTTCATGATTACGCCAACGCTGAAAAATCCAATAGCTGCTCATGCTAACCACACCGTAAACTCCAGGAAATAAATATAAATATAAATTATAAACAAAATAATAAATAAATAAAAATAGAAGAATTTATAAACATATTTAAATAAAATAAGAATTCAGAAATTTTAGATATAATATCCGGATGAAATAGTTGATATATCAAAATTTTTAACTTGGAATTAATTGGGGTTAGTGTTAAATTAAATGAATGAATTAAAAGAGAAATAAAATAAGTTGAGAGGGGGGTGGAATTGAAATAAATATAAAGATTATGATTTAAATTATAAGAAGAGAAGATGTGGGGTAAAAAGAAAATATTTAAAGGAAATGGGGGGGCTAGGTGCAATAAAAGAAATTGAGGAGTATACTTTTCTCCCATTTCCAGTAGAATTAGGGGAAGAAAGGGAGGGAGATTTTGATATTTTCATACCCAATTGAAGAAGAATTTCAAAATGAAAGTGAGATTAAGGGTTACCAAAACATTCAAATATAAAAAACCCAAGGATTTGGAGCATTATTGGAAGAAGAAGGTGGAAGAAAAGGAGTATTTGGGCTGGCAACAGTAGGTTGAGAAAGAAGAGAGGAAGAGATTGTGATTCATGAGCTATTAGAATTTTAAATCTCTCTTGATATGTGTTTCTCATATGCATCTAAGAGATTTTTGATTTTATGGTTAAATTGCATGATTTTTTTTATGAATTTTGGGTTACGTTTCTTGAAAATTTTTGGGGAAATGTGGAATTGTGTGTAATTGATGAATATTGCATGAAAATAATGAGGGAAGTCTTGTTTTCCCAATGCCAACTTTCAGCCAAATGCATATGTTTCAAAAGTAACAATTTGACATATTCATCTCTTGACTTTCAGAGAGAATTTGACTGCAAAAAGAAAGGAATTAGGATTGGTTTTCTTCATAGGAGTTGTAGTTCTAGATGTCTACTATCAAAGAAAACTTTTTTCATTTAATTTGGAATTTTGAAAATCTAGTTAAGGGTCACCTAATGTGACTGTGCAGGGCAGACTCCGCAAAACAACAAGTTTATCATGTTTGTGATGTATTTCGTGAATTTTTGGGGCATAATTGGGTTTTTTTTTTTTACCTTTATAAGAGTTGTAAGCCTATATGTTAGCTTTCTAACAAGATAAATTTTGTACAAAACAGAGTTCTATAGCTCTCGTTATAGTAAAAAATATGGGCATAGGTCAGAATCCGACCTCTGCTGGCAGCTTTGAGAAAAAAAAGGAAAAAAAATGGGAGATCACAAAACGATTAAGTTAGATGCATTAAAAGAAAATAAACAGGTTATGTTTAAAAATGAGTGTTTATAATGTATTTTGATTGACAAAAGTTATATAGAATAAAAAATAAAAGAATAAAAAATTTAAAGGCATATTAAAATTGTTCAGTGTGGTTATAACAAAAAGTATTGGTGATTAGAAATAATTTATAAGAATTTCCTGTAATTGAAGGAGGGAACACAAGTGTGGCGCTACAGCAACAACAAGGGACCACAAGTAGAGCATCCACAGCAGGTAGGTGATTCTTGTCTATATTTCTAATTTAATTTTTATAGTGAAAATATGTGAATTATGTTTAAAGTTTTGGTGGAAGTTTGAGAAGATATGATGTATCAATAAGAACATTTAAGGCATGTGTTTCAAGGAAATTTAAAAATGTTATGAACAAAACATGATGGTTGCTAGCATACACTTAGTGTATGCTAGAATCCAAGATAAAGGGACTGGCAAAAATAACTAGCATACATTTAGTGTATGCTAGGATCTAGAATAAAGGGATTGACAAAAATGGCTAACATACATTTTAGTGTATGTTAAGATCTCGGATAAGGGGATCATCATGAATAACTGTCATACATTCAGTGTATGCTAGGATCCTGGATAAAAGGATCACCAAAAAAAGAGCCAACATACATTTTAGTGTATGTTAGGATCCCGGATAAGGGGATCATCATGAATAACTGTCTTACATTCAGTGTATGTCAGGAGCCCGAGGATGAGGATCACTATGCACAGGCTAATATACATTTAGTGTATGTTAGAATCCCGGGTAAAGAAATTGTGGTGCAACGTTTCATATATGTTGAACTTTCAAAAATAAAATAAAAAGTATGAGATATGTTACAAATCCGGGAAGGGGTCTTCTCTGATTTCTAATGCTGGTAGGGTGATAAGGGTATCAAAATATTTAGTATTGACAATACTTAGTATTAGTTATATTTAGTATCCACAATTCATAAGTGAGGAAGATATTTTGGATTTCAAATAGCTATATTAATTATTTCATTTATGTATGATTGCATACCGTGGGTTTAATAATAACTTTAACATGATTTTTTTTAGAATTTTCTTTATGAGATTATCTTGTATTTTTGTTTCAGGTCCATCATCACCACGTCAGGAGTAAAACTATTGTTTCTTAGTTTTTTTGTATCCAGTAGTATTTTGTATAAATTAAATTAATTGTTGGCAAACTGATATGCATGATCACTATTTCTGGAAAAATATTGGGAATGTAAGAAAATTAACTCTTTTTGTCATATTTTATTAAATGTAACTAGATTTATATCAACTCTAGTGTAAATGGTTTATTGTTGTTAAATGTATGGTTATTAATTATGGTTGTAATGAGAATGATGTTTATGGTTTTGTAGACTCAAGATGAATGGATTAAGATTGAATTAAGGGTTATGTTACTGCCCATTTGTTACTGTTTTGGGACCTATTACTATTTTGGGTTATATTATTGCCCACTTGTTATTGAGAAAAAAAATAGTATTTTTTTTTTTACGAATGTGTATTAATAAGTTTATGTGGCTGTCCCCAAGAGTAGGGGGTGTTACACATTGTTTCTCTAATAGTTCTCATCCAGTACATTCCTCAATTTTTTTTTTGTTATGATACTCTAAATCGATGAATTGTTATGATTACTGGTGTTATAGCCAAGACTATTTGGTCATAGGCAACTTATAATGTCCCTCTCTACTTACTTGCTAGCCATGCAAGCACCACTTAGTTACCATTCCATTTTTTTTTTTTTTTTCAAAAATCAATTTATAAAATGTTTTTCTAATAATTAAGCTAAGACATTGGGACATCAATGCTATTTTGTTAAGCAAATGCAATATTGTATAAAGGTATTACTCATTTTATTGTTGTTATCCTTATGGTTAGTGCAGGTTTTAAAACCTATATGATATATGACATCGATGTTCCATACATTGAAAATACATGGTAGTCCTTCATGTTTTTTATTGTTTTATTTTATTTTTTATTTTTTTATTTTAGTTTTATTTATAATTTCTTCAATGAAAATTTTGATTGTTTTCAATTGTCTTTCAATTCAAACTGATTATATTTATTGGTTTTCATTTTAGTCCTTATTGCTTTGACTTTTGATTTGTTTTTTGTTCCTTTAATTTGTTTGGTCTGTAGGTTTTAATTTGTTTTAATTTTTTTCTCCAATTGAAATTGGTCATATATTTTACTTTTCATTTTGATCCTTATTCTTTTAAATTTTTAACAACATTATATTGTATTTTTTTTAAAAATCCCTTTATTTGTTTCAATTTTGTCCTTTGATTGGAATTAACTATATATTTTATTATTCATTTTGTATTTATGCATTTATGCTTTTAGTTTTTATTTTTAATTTATGTCATTTTATTTTTTTAGGTTTTATTTTTATTCTAATTTGTTTAAAAATTTTAATTTATGATGGTGATCATTTGAAATACCCACAACACTGGGACTGTAAAGCACTTTTGGATACAGGAGAAAGAAAAGGGGGATAAAATTTTCGATTGCCAACCAGTACGTTTCCTGCAATCATGGGACGTATCGTGCGCCACCATAAGGTGGAGGACAAAAAGGCATTTCAGGTGACACGTTTCCAGCAATCATGGTCATGTTTCACTACTTGAATTGACCGCATGCGCCCCCTGAAAGGGGCGGGAGGCCAAAAATTATCAGTGTATCACGTGGACGCGCTATGCAGCAAAAAATATTATTTAAAAATGGTAAATTACATAAACAACCATACAACAAATTCTTGTTTTTTTGTCTTTTATGGGGCATATAAGTATTTACACATTAATGTTATTGTTCATTCAAAATAAATTAATATTTAAAAAAGAGTAAATTACTAAACTACCCCTACAATCAATTCTTGTATTTTATCTTTTATGGGGATGTATCAGTAGTTGCACATTTATTTTAGTGTCCATTAAAGATGTGAAAATAATGTGATGCCCTTGTAGGCAAAACTTTTTCTTTATCTTATTAGGGGGTATGATGATTATTTACTGTGAACAAAGATGTAAAAAATCAAAAATACCCATAGACCCAAGGCTAAAAAACATAGTAAAATGAGGGACTATATATATATATGCAGAGAGAGAGAGAGAGAGAGAGATGGATTATTGAAATAGCTAATCTAGTAAGAAAAAACTTGATCAACCTATTACTCTTTCAAAAATGGAGTAAGAAACTTGTGACTTTGTATTTTGTAAAGATCTTTTTATCAAAACAATTTTTTTGTTTCAATAGGATTGACACTCCTTATTTGTGGTCCCCAATGGATGTGATATAATGAAAGAAGGTTTATGATTTTCACAGCAGGTATCGAATTTGTGTTAGTAGGTGTTTGCATCTACAGTATCTTCTGTGGTTAAGGCTCACCGCAAAGCCAAATTATTTGGCAAATTTTCAGACCACAGTTTTGTACTGTAGGTCTTACCAAAATCTATGGTCTAACCGCAGATTTTGAAAAACATCTTCTTGATGCTTTTCGCTCGAACGCATATACAAACGAACATGATCGATCATGTTCTATTGCTTCAAATGATTTTTTGCAAAAACAATACATGAGCTACATTCATATAATTCTATTGCTTTCATAATTCTACCGTCATGTCCATCGTGTATGGACTAGGATTGATATTACCTTAGCATTGAGTTTTACATCATTATTGTTGCCTTCCTCTCATTACTGTCATTGACGGTCTCTCTCTCTCCCCATAGTCACGGCATCTCTCTCTCTCTCCTCAAACAATAGTTCCAAAGAGCACCACCATTATTCTCCTCAGCACCGACAACTTTTTTTTCATTTCATAAGCTCTGACGTGACCTCCAACAACAACAAAATCCCCAGTGACAGCAGCAGCAGTTGCAACCTTCCGATGCTCCTTTTGACCACCATAGGACACCATTTCTGACGTTGTCACCACAAAGAGAACCACTTCGATCTCTTTTACCTGTCGGTATCGGCTCATGACCCTATTGTTACAATCAACCATGGTACTGTTCATATATTACGTGAACAATTGTGTGAATTATAATTCAAGTTGCACTATAGCGCTCCATTTCAGCATAAATTATTGGGCTGGACCTACTCTCAACCCAGCCCAATTCTAGCAGAATTGGGCCCAATTGGGTAAGGCCAACCCATTTGGTTAGGTCAGACCGAACCTGATTTTTTATTTTTAAAAAATATAAAAATCATATTTAGAAGAAAAAAAATATATGTATAAAGATCACCTGATGAAAGGGAAAGGCACGTGACTTCGTTTTACTCCACAACCCTATTGCTTTTCAATTGATTATGGATCAAGAAATTACAACTGGATTTGGTCTTGAAATTATATCTAGATAACATGTAGATAGAGATCTTGAAAATTAGTATGGATCGTAGATGTTGTTCCTGATGATATTTTTTCAGATGTTATTCCTAGATCAAATAGCAAGGTATCACAGAGGCTTTCAAATATGAATTTAATTTGCGATGTAATTGAAAGTAGTTTAATGGGAGAATAAAAACAAGTGTCTAGTTTACTTGAATTATTAATTACATTTTATTATTATGATTATTAAATATATAATATTTTGAAAAAATATGTATGTATCCGTTAAATTAATTTCACATGTTAACAACAATATGAAAAGCATGGTAACCAAACACATGAAACTATTTTTCATTAAAGCTCAATCTCAACCATTGTTTTAACTAAAAACTTCAATTTTAGTGATGAACCATAACTAAAAATGCTTTTCATGAAACTGTTTTTTTTTTAACCTTAACCGCAATGTTGAACACACCCTTAGAGTGTGCATCTCTTGTAAAAGCTTAGGACAATCAAGATTTTACTCACTCGCCAAAACTCATAAAGTGCACTTTCCGAGAGTGAGGTTTGCTTGCATAAAAAAAACTCCCTATTTATGATCAAATACTTGTTTTAGAACAACTTCGGAGTTGAATTTTAAAACTCTGAAAACAAACTATTTTTATCTTGTTTGAAATAGTTTAATAAATATTTTTCAAACTTCCTATTTGTGATCAAATACTTGTTTTGGAACAATTTCCAAGTTAAATTTTAAAACTCTAATTAACAAACTATTTTTATCTTTATATGTCTTATTTTTATAAATTTAGACACACAAGTTTTTGGGATAAAAAAATAAATGTTATTAATGAAATATTTTTATTTGTATCTCATGTTTTGAAATGATATAAATTCATTATCTAACTTTTTTTTTCCCTTATGCTGTAATCAGATGAAACGTACCATGATATCCCTTTAATAATGTCAAGCGCAGACAAGCTGACGAGAGATCTTGACGGTCTACATGGACATATCCAACCCCTGCTATTGGTTGTCCTTTAGAATTGCCTTACTTAAACGACACCTCATTGTCGGCTATGCTGATAATTCATAGCCCCGTTTCCATCCACGTGTACCCACCTTCTCCATCCACTGTCCACGTGTCCTGTCCCTTGTCAGTCCCCAAATTTACACTTTTGCACTCAAGGAATCCTAAACGCTCCCATATATTTTAGTCCGTTAACAGAAACATCATCTGATTCATCATCAATATCTTAATTAATCAGACGTATAGAAATCCAAGTCTGTTTAAAAAACAAGTAAAACACTAAAACCCTACTTTCTCAGCCTCTCTCCATTACTGTTTTCCTATATATTTATTCTTTTTTGGGTCTGTTTGGTTTTCTATCAACCATGACCACCGTACCAATGTCCCTTGCATACTCTTCTTTAGCCCTCTCCACCCAAGCCATGACAGCAGATCCTTGGCCATGCTCCCTTGTTCCGTACTAAGTACATAAGCTCTCTTTGGTCTTCTATCTTCTCTTCTCTTCTCTTTTCTTTTGCAGAGATATAAATATGACTATGGGTGGTGGAGAGAAGAGCCTAAAGAACTTCCACCTGCCGCATCTCCATCATCAACATCACAAGAAGCAAGTAAGAGATGTTCCAAAAGGGTGCTTGGCAATCAAGGTAGGCCAGGGAGAGGAGCAACAGAGATTTGTAGTTCCTGTCATATACTTCAATCACCCACTGTTCATACAGTTATTGAAGGAAGCAGAAGAAGAATATGGTTTCGATCAAAAAGGCACCATCACTATCCCTTGTCATGTGGAGGAGTTTAGGTACGTTCAAGGCATGATTGACAGGGAAAAGTCCATCCAACATCACCATGCTGGATGTTTTAGGGTTTGATATTAGTATACCATGAAAAGATCGTGGTGGGTTGTGGCGCCAAACAGGCCTAACCCCATGATTTAGGTTCAGTCTTTTTATTCGGATGTCTAGGTTTAGGAGCTCCTTTTTTTAGGTTTGTTTTTCTTTCTTCTGGTTCTTGGTAGACCTTGATGGTTGGACGATGAGGAAGTCGATGATGATCAGGCTGGTGCGATCATGACGACGTAAGACAATATGTTGTTGCAATTGTATTATTGATTTCGTTTCTTTTCTTTGTTAGGAACCAAAATGTGCGACCGAAAAAGCTGAAGTAAATGCTTTTCTTTTCTTTTCCTTTCTTGAAGATGAGACCCTATGAAAATTTTAATGGTGATGACATCACATCTGTACAGCACCGAGAAGGAGAGAATAGACAAGGCTAACCAATGGTAGGGCCATCTTAGCAGTTTCTTTTGAAGACTTTAAATTTGCTGGCTTAGCTCAATAATGATCGTTTACGGACATTGAACATATATTGGATCCAATAATAATAGTAATGACGCAGCACTTAACAATGACAGCCCGAGAACTCTATTCACGTATGTATGTGCAATGACTTTTCCTGTGCTCGGTAAACATTACTCTATACCATAATTAACGCTTTAATCACCTTTCTTGATTTTTTAATATATTACTAGAGGTCTTTTTCCTTTCTGATGAATTATACTAATAATGGATTATCCCGTAAAGGAGATGAACAGATAATGTCAAGCAGTTTCAAAATATTTATTAGTTTGCTGTACATGCATTGGAAAGATAAAAAGGATAAAATAATCGGGATGGTTTTTTGAATTGAAGGATAGGGTTAGTCCATGGAGCCATAACTGCAGCAAAACGTAAGTGAATACCGGGAAAAAAAACAACAGCTGTTGCCGCTGCTTGGAGACTTGGGTGGCATTGAATTGGGTAGGTGAAGAGGGTTATGGAGTCAAGAAATAGCCACTGGTTGACGAATACTACATGTAGTCCCTGGAGGACAGACACACCTCTGCATGTAAGACTTGAACACGAGCCAATTCTGAACACTGTTTCTAAACCTCCTATGGTGTTGTACTAGATAAAAATCTTATCTTGGTGCGAGCCTGGTTAATTGTTTTTGGCAATATAGAAAAATATCGATATAACTCAGAACATTGTGGGGCCCTGTGGTGGAGTGCTGGGGTTTGACTGTTCTGGATATGCTTAATGTCATTGATAATTTGTGTATGATACATCAAAATTTAATTGTTTTCCAAATTAATTGATTAGTTGGGATAAGGACTTCTTTTTTATTTTCCCATTTTTTATTTTTCATTTAATATGATTGATAATGATTTCTAGTCACTGAGATAATGACAATACGAGGCAAATAAATATCCCCATGGAATCATTTTATTCGATAATATTTAACTTTTCTATATCGTTGCCTTTGTTGTTTGAAATTCTATTTTTTCGGGAGTTTTTTTATTATTAAAGATTAAAACCACAGAGGTCCAAACATTCGCATGATTTTGAATTTGAGTTTTTCTGCTGTTCCTTTTCTCCATTTGCGTTGTTTTTTTAGGTTTGGGAATGTTGGCTAGCGGTGTTCATACACTATAATTAACAAGTTTAAGTGGATTACAAAACCGTTTCCAGTTTCTTATTGCTTCAATATTAAAAATATATTAAGAAAATTATGGCGGCCATCATATTAAAGAGCTGAAGAGCCTGTTTTAGGTTTGGGAATGTAGGCTAGCGATGTTTTGGCCACCATAATTAACAAACTACAGTTAATGAAGAAAACGTAATACTGGAAAAAATAAATAATAATCCGTGAGTTAGAAAAAAAAGTACGACTTCATTTATTTTTCATGTCCTCCATTCCGGCCAGTGCATCTCAAATATGATATTTTGTGAAGTGTATACAATACAGCCCTTAGTATAACCATTCTGTTGATCAGACCTTAAATACTAACAATTAAGGGCATTAAAAGCTTGTGGGGGAAAAGGGTATTAAAAACAGTGCTCAAAAGTATTACGGCAGACTGAAATCTACCAACTAATTAAGTAGTATAGTTACACAAACAAATAAGAAGTTAATTAAACATGGATTGATCATACTTTGCGATCAATATTGAAGGTTTTTTTATATAAAAAAAAATGTAGTTAAAACATGAAATTCTTAATTTAGATCCAAAAAATAAAAATAAATCTTAGTTTAGTATCGTGAAAACACACCTAGTGACCAACTCACAAGCTTATTTGCCAGATTCAATGTTTTTATATATAAAAACCAATTAAATATGGACAAAACTTGAGAGCTTCACAGCTACACACAAACCAAATTTGTGGCATTATTGCACATCTCATGTTCTTGTTCTTAGGTTGGGTCAACGGAACATCCATATAGAATATTTTGCAATGTAAGAAGCATATACTTGTAAACAACCTTGTATTTGCCTCCACTCGTTGCCCAATCAGAACCATCCCATATTGTGGCATTCAAAGACATCGGGTTAAAGCGAAAAACCCCTTCCATTGCATCAACCCTTTGAACCTCTCTAATAAGGACACCATCCACATAAAATATAATCAATTTACTAGTTACATGCATGAAGATCTTCGGTGGAATCGAGCCAGAGGTTGTACTTTCATTGCTATTTACATTTGTTTGGACCATCCAATTTCTACTTCTAACAGCAGAGTAATCTGCTGGTAGTTTGATGGAAGCACTAGAATATGCAGAGAGACAGATGTCTTGTGATATGAAACCATAACCTGCTCTATCATCATGGAAGATTTGGGCTGGTTTACCTTCACCATCAAGAAAAATCACATGGTCATCTCCATAGAAGTGAAAGGATGATTTTAAGAAGGCAGAAACAGAAGATTAAAGATTCACTTAATTCGTAGATTATATACATGAATGAATGTATGTGAAAATCTACTGTTAATCTTTGATTTACCTTCATCATCAGACTTTTTAAGTTATCATTTCAATCTCTTCATGGAAAAAACCGGAGAAAAACTCGACCCTCTAAAAGGAAAACGATTAATCGTCAATAACCAAATTCCTACTCTCTTGACAATATCCATAAATGAATGTGTTTTTTTTTATATAAATAAAACTATTTTAATGTATATATATGAATTATCTCATCTAAAAATTTAAATTATTAGGTGAGATCCTCAAATATAATTTATATTATTTTCTAACATATCCTTTCTAGTAAAAATCCTTTGAATTTTAAACTTGCTGAGACTCATATTTTTTTTGTGCTTGATTTTTATTAAAATAAAATAGAAATGATGAAATTTGAACTGGTAACCGTTGAATCAATAAAATTCTGATAACATATTAAGAAATTATCTCATTTAAAAAATTAACTGATCTTTGGAATATATATATATATATATATAGAGAGAGAGAGAGAGAGAGAGAGAGTTTGCACTGTATGAATGAATTGGGAACTTAAAACCAGAAAGATGGATTAAGTGATTATTTTAAAGTATTGTTGACGTTTTTTTTTTTAAATATTTTTTTGTTTAGAAATATATAAAAATAATGTTTTGTTTTATTTTTTAAAAAATAATTTTGATATTAATACATAAAAATAATTTAAAAATATAAAAATTTATTAATTTAAACTAAAAATAAAAATAAATATTTTCTATTTTTTTTCAAAAATACATTAATTTTTGTAAGAATTGTTTGTATACAAAGCATCTCCTTTACTATTCATGAATTGACGCCTTTTTTCTTCTTCTTGTTTGTGGCGCCCATGGCTTTAACACGTGGTACACACATTCATGCGAAGATTCATGAACTGTGCTGTCATTAAATCTGGCATGCCAGTTCGATCTGCAAGTGAATCTTTATTTATTGAAAAATTATAGCTTTTTCTTTTTGTATTTT